>WNXA01000006.1:3823594-5098126 GCA_013364905.1 Diaporthe capsici | reverse complement strand
ATAAAATATCTTTTTATAAAATAATATTTTATAAAATATCCTTTTATAAAATACTTTTTTATAAAATAATATTTTATAAAATATCTTTTTATAAAATACTTTTTTATAAAATACTTTTTTATAAAATATCTTTTTATAAAATACTTTTTTATAAAATATCTTTTTATAAAATACCCTTTTATAAAATACCTTTTTATAAAATATTTTTTTATAAAATAATCTTTTATAAAATACTTTTTTTTAAAATACTTTTTTTTTCTTTTATTAAAAATTATAATTATTATAAAAATAAAAATTATATATAAATAAATATAATATAAATTTAATAAAAAATAAATATATTTAACTTTTATTAAATTCTTTATAAAAGTAAAATTATAATTATCTTAATATAAAATATTAAAAATTAATATTAAATTAATTCTTAAAAGCTTATAATTATTTTTTAAAGTTTTATATTTAAAATAATATATTTTAAGTTATTATATAAATTATTTATAGCTTATTTATTAAAAATATTATAAAAAAAAAGTATAACTTACTTTTTATTATTATTAAATACTTTTTATAAAATACTTATATTTTTATTTTTATTTATCTTTTAAATATATTCTTTATAATAAACTTAAATATATTTTTATATTAAGTTTAAATTAAATTAAGAATTTAAGATTATAATTTAATCTTTAATAATTTCCTTATTATATTTAATAAAGCTTTATTTTATCTTTATTTTCTTAATATTTTTATTTAACTTCTTTAACTTAATTATTAACTTTTTTATTTATAATATTTTATATTTAAAGCTATTTTTAATTAATAAAACCTCCTTAAAAAAAATAATAAAAAATATATCTTTATTTATATAAAAGTATTAATTAAAATTATAAAAAAAAATATCTTTTTTAATTATAATAAAATTAATAAATATATAATAAAGATAATTTAAATTCTTTTTTTTAGGCTTAATTTAATAAACTTAAATAATATTAACCTTAAAATTATTTATAAACTTTTATAAAGCTATAATTTTTATAATCTTAAAAAAATAATATAAATAAATATCTTTAAGCTTTTTATTTAAATATATTTTAAAATACTTAATTATATATTTAATTATATTAAAAATTTTAAAATTATAACTTATATTATATAATAAAATATAATCTTAAATAATAAGCTAACCTTTATATAAATATTTTAAGATTTTAATACTTTTAATATTATAAATAAATTTTATTATAAGCTAAATAAATTTAATATAATAAAGGCTAAATATAAAAATAGCTAAATCCTTTTTTTTATAATTTATTATTATTTAATTAATTAAATAAAAGAAGATATATAAAAAAAAAAGAAATAATTAAATTAAACCTTTTATTATATTTAATAATTAATAAATATATTAAATAATAAATAATTATTTATTATTCCTAAAGATTATTATTAATTAAATTAAAGCTAATTAATTATTAATCTTTTATATTTAATATAATTTTAATTTTAATTTTATTTTATTAAAATATATAAAATAATATATTATAATTAAATATATTTAATTATAATAAAGCTTTTTTTAAAATATTTATTATTAATATATATTAATTTAAAAATAAAAATCATTTAATATAAATTTTAATAATAATATTAAAACTTAAAAATAAGAATTAATTTAATTTATATTAAATATAACTTAATAAAGAAAATATTTTAAAATATATAAACTTTAATTTTATAATAATAAAATAAGGAAAAAGTAGGAAAAAAATATTAAAAAAATATTTTATTTTTTATATTTATTTAATTTAAATTTAATTTAATATATAAAGAGATAAAATATTAATTACTTATTATAATTATTATTAAGTTAATTATAATATTTATAAATATTTAATATTAAAGATATTTTTATAAAATAATATTTTATATTATAAAGATTTTATAAAAATAAAGTTTTTTTTTAATTTAAAAAATAATATTATAAAAAGAATTAAAATACTCTTTAAAGTTATAATAATTAATTATTATAAAAATATAAAAAGTATTATTTATTATATTTATAAATTATTTATATATTATTATAATATAAATATAAATTATAATTAATTATTAAAATATATAACCTTTTTTAAAAAGAATAATAATTTTAAAAATAATTTTTTTATAATAATTAATAAGGTTTTATTTAATTATATTAAGAAGATTAATTTTATATATTTTTTTTTAATATCTGCCTTTAATATATTTATTTTTAAAATTAAAAAAAAATAGCTTAACTTTTTAATAAGCTATTTTTATTTAAAAAATAAAATAATATTAGTTTTTTTAAAGTTAAATATAATTAATTAAATTAAAATTAATAAGTATAAAATAAAGTAATATAATTAAGTAATAATATTAATAAATAAATTTTATAAAAATATTAATAATATGCTTAAATAATTTAATTTAAAATATATATATATAAAGGAACTTAATAATATAAATATAATAATATAAATTTTAAAATATATTCTTTTTATTAAATAATCTTAATCTTTTAACCCTTATAAAATAAAATAAAAAGTAAATTTTTTAAATTTTATTATTATTTTTAAATTATTAATTATAAAGTTTTTTAATATATTTAAAAAGTTTATATAAAATAAGATTATTATTATAAAATTTAAATTAAGTAATTACCTTATAAATTATATTTATATATTATAAAATAATATAAATAAAATTATTTAAATAAATAAAGAAGTTATAATTAATAATTATTATTAAAATTAAAATATATCTTTAATTATTTTTTTTTTAAATTAAAATATAACTTTTATTAATATAATAAATATTTAAATAATATTAAATTTTTTAATATATAAAAATTATTTTAAAGAAAAAATAAACTTAATTTTTATTTATATTATATTTTTAAAATAAATATAATTAAGTAGCTTAATTTAAAGAAGATAATAATAATAAAGTTAAATTTTATAATTAATTAAATATTAAATAAATATATAATTAATATAAACTTTTTATTAATTTATTTTAAAGGAATAAAAAATTAACTTTTTTTAATACTTATTAATATAAATATTATAATGAATATTATTAATATTTTTATTTATAATAAGTTTTTTTTTCTTTATATAAATATTTTAGCTTTTTTTAATATATATAATAATATTAAAATTAATATAATAAATATAATAAAGATTAATATATATATTATAAAATATTAAAATAAAATTATATTTTTTATTATTAATTAAAAGAATATTAATTATAAAGTCTTTTTAAATATATTATTTTTTAATTAAATTAAAATATTTTTTATATATATTTTTAATTAATTTATTTAAATAAACTTTAAATTTAAAGAAGTAAGATTTATAGCTAAAGTTAGCTTTAGCTACTTATTTTAAAAATTTAATTAGCTAGAAAAATAAAGGTTAATATTAAGAAGAAATAATTAATAATTAATAGAAAATATATTTTTAAATAAGTATTAAATGAATTAAAGCTAAAGGATATTTTTATTTTATTAATTATTAATTTTAAACTCCCTTTATTTATTTTCTTATTATTTTAAATTATAAAGAAAAAGTTAATAAAGTTATATAATTAAGAATTTAATAATAATAAGAATAAGTATAAATATAATTATTATTAATTAATATATAAGTAAATAAAAAAGGCTTAAAAGAAATTACTTAGTTATAAAATTTAAAAAGTTATTTAGCTAATTAATATTATATATAAATTTATTAAAAAGAAAGTTAAATTAATTAATAATTTAAATCTTAATAATATAATATTTAAAGAAATAATTAATTAAAAAATATTATAATTATAAAAAGCTAGGATTATTTAAAAGTAAATATTATTTAATAAATATAATAAATAAATAAAACTTAGGTTTTTAATAATACCTTTTAAATTATAATTTATTAAGGATAAATAATAAATTATATTTAATAATAATTATAAAAGCTTTTTAAATTAAGAAAAAAATATATTTTAATATTTATTTATAAATTATAAAGTGATATTTATATAAGAATAGAATTATTTAAATATTATTATTTTAAAAGTTATATTACTTTAAAAAATATAAATTATATTATATAAACTTTATTAATTAAAAAGCATTTTAATTTTATATATATTATAAAATAAGGTAATTTAAGTATTTAAAGAGTAAATTAATAAGGAAGTTTTAAAAGAATTAAATTTATTATATTATAATAAATGGTTTTTAATAATAAAAAAGAATAATAGCCTTTAATTTATTAATAATATATAAAAGTATAATAAGTTTATAATTAAAAATATATTTATTTTATCTTTAATTAATTAATTCTTAAAAAAGTTTATTATATATTAAATATTATTTTTATTTAATTTTTTCTTAAAATATAATTAAGTTAAATTATAAGAAAAAAGTTATAATATAATAATTTTTATAATATTTATTAGCTTATATTAATTAAATACTTTATTTATAAAAGTAATAAATTTAATTATATAATTTATATATATTATAATATAATTATTATTTAATTTTATATTATATATTTATTAAGCCTTTCTTAATAATATTATAATAAAAAGCTTTATAATTATTTATAATAATTTTAAAGTATTAAATTTATTTAAAGTTAAGAAATTTATAATTAAATATATTAAAAATCTTAATTAAGTCCTTTTAAATATAAAGCTAATTAAAGTTATAATATTAATAATTAAATTTAAATAATATTAAAAATATATTAATATTATTAATTATATTTATAAAATAAATAATTAATTTTTTTAAAATAATAAAATTAATAAAATTTAAAGGTAAATTTATTATTTAAATTTAAAAAATATAAAATCTTTTTTAAAAATAGCTAATTATTATAATTATTAAATATTTAAGTTTATAATTATAGCTTAATTATTTTATAATTTTTAAAAAAAAAAAGTTATTTTTTAATAAATAAAATATAAATAAAGTATTATAAAAGAATTAATTAGATTTTTATTAATAAAATTAATTTTTATTAAAATTAATTATAGCTTTATAATTAAAGAAATTATTTTTATAATTAATATAAGTTTTATTAGTTAAAGAGTAATATTTATATAAAAAGTATTTAAATATTAAAAACTAGCTAGATTTAATAATAATATTTAAATAATTATAAAAAGTAAATATAATATTATAAAAAGGGAATATTAAGCTATTTTTATAATTATAAAAAGAATAAGAAATTATTTATTTAATTATTAATTTATATTAAAGATAAATATTTATATATTAATTAATTAAATTAATAAAAGGATATTTAATATATTTAATGCCTTAATTATTTATTAAATTAAAGTAATTAAGTTATTTAACTTTTAAATATATTATATATTTAAATTAAAGAATCTTATTATAAATATATTATTATAATTATTAGCTTTTAAGATTTATAATAAGGATTTTAATAAAGATTTAAATAATTAATATAATATTTAAATTAATATAATAATATTTAATTAATTTAAAAAACTTTTACTTAACTTTAAATTTAAATAATCACGCTTTTTAAATTAATATATAAATTATTTATTATATAATATAATTTTATATTACTTTAACCTTATTTAAATATAATAATTTAAATTTAAAGCTCTTTATTATTAAGTTATTAATAGCTTTTTATAATATAAAGAAAAGTAATACTTATTTAAATATAAGGTTATTAATAATCTTAATTTAAAATAATAAATATTTTAAAAATATTATATTAAATTTAATTATAAAGAATATAATATAATAATAATATAAATAAAATTAAGATATTATTAATATAATTTTTATTATAAAATTAAATAAGTTATTATATAATATTTAATATATATATAATATAATTTAAAAACTTATAATTAAAAAATTATATTAATTTATTTAAATTTACTTTTTAAGATAATTAAAATTAATATTTAATATATATAATTATATTATAAATATAATTATTTAATAAAAGTAAGATATAATTTAATAAGATTTATTATTATTAAATTATTAAAAGTTATAAATATAAAGAATTTTAAAAAGTTTTTTATAAAGGAAATTCTTTTATAATATAAATACTTATTTAAAGTATTTATAAATAAAGGCCTAGAAAATAAAATAAACTTTATTTAATATTTAAAATCCTTAAGAATTTAATATATTTAAATTTCTCTTTATAATTTAAAAACTTAAGGCTTAATAAAGACTAGTTATTTCTTAATTATATAATCCTTAGCTAAATTCTTAAATTAAGGAATTAATTAAATTAAATACCTTAAACTTATTTTCTTTATTAATAAAATAATAATTTAATAATTTTATAATTATATACTTTTTTATTTAATTTATAAATAAAAGCTAATAATTTTAATTAAAATAAAAATTTTAATTTAAAGGGTATTATTATAAAATTTAAATTATATATTATAAGAAGTTTTTTAATTTTATTTTAATATAATTAACTTTAAAGTTAAATATATTAAATAAGTAATTAAAGCTATAGCTTTATTTAAAGAAAGATAAGCTTAGAAAATTAAAGATATAAGCTATATTTAATAAAAAGATTTATAGCTTAATAATATTATTTTTATTTATAATTATATATATAAAATAAATTATTTAATTTTAATTAAAATATAATATTATTAAAAAGGATTTTTTATTATTTATAAAGCTTTTAATAAAAATATATATTAATTATAAATTTTAAATAATATAATTTTTTAAGAAATATTTATTATTAAAAATTTAAAGTTATTTTTAAAAAATAAAGGCTTAAATATTTAAGAACTTATAATATTAATATTATAAAAAAACGATATAATAAAGATATTTAATTTATTACTTATTAAGAAACTTTAATATATAAGCTTTAAAATAAGTTAATAATAAAACTTTAAATATCTTAATATTTAAAATAATATATTTAAATATAATAATTAGATATAAAATTAATAAGTAATATTAAGCTTTAATTTTATAAATATAACCTTAATATTTATATATTTTTAAATTAAGGCTTAATAAAAGAAAGAGGTTAAATAATAAAAAGCTAAAAAATAAAGCTAGTATATTAAGATTTTAATAAAATCTTAGCTTTAATAAAAATAATTATTAGCTTTATAACTTTAATTTTTTAATTTAATAAAAAAAGGCTTTAGTTTTAATTTATATATTTAATAACTTAATTATAATAATATAATATAAATTTTATTTAAATTTTAAACTTAGTTTTATTTTTAATTTTTTTCTTTTTTCTTTATATTTATTATTTTTTTATATAATATTTTTTTATTTTTTTAATTACTTATTTATTTTATTTCTTTTAATTATATTTAATTAGCTTAGAGCATTTTTATATTATTATTAATATTATATTTTTCTTTTTAAAACTTTTAATTAGCTTTTTAAAAAGCCCTTTAATTTATAAATTTAAAGAAAATTATAATATCTTTAAGATAACTTAAAAGCTTTTTTAAAGACTTATTAACTTAATTAAATAATTAATAATTATATTTTTTAATTTATATATTATTTTCTTAAACTTACCTTAATAATATAAAATAAAATATATTTATATTTATTAAATGTAAAATTATTAATATTATATTTATAATTAATATAAATATAATAAATATAGTTTATATATTTATTATAATTAATTAAGGGGTATAAAATGTAATAATAAAAGGAGTAATTAATATAAATAAGATTTAAATTATTAATTAAAGTATTAATAATATAAATATTAATATATTATTTGCTATAATAATTATAAGGAGTAACATTTTAATAATTAAAGAATATAATTAAGAATATTATATATTATATAAAATAAAGAGTTATATATTAAAAATAGTTATTAAAAGGTTAATTATTAATATTATATATAAAGATATAATAAGGCTTATAAGATATAAATATAAGTATAAGTTTTAAAGTAAGAGTAAAGGTATTATTTAAAAGATAAAAAAATATTTAATAATTATTAAAAATTTAAATAAGGTATAAAATATAAAGGTTTTTAATAATATAGATTTTAATTAATTTAATTATAAAATATTAAAAAGAAAAGAATAAAATAAAATTAAAAAGGATATAATTAAATTAATAAAAAAAGGTATAATTAAAAAACTTAGTTAAAATAAAGGGCTTATTAAAGGATTTTTAAAAGATAATTTTATTAAAGTTAAATTAAGATATATTAATATAATAATATTTTAATAATTTAATAAATATAATAAAGGTTATTTTAATTAATTAACTTAAGATTAAAGGGTTAATAAAGGAAGAAAAAAAGAGAAAAAGAAAAGAGGTTAGAAGTAATAATTAAGTTTTATAAAGAAAAAGGTGTATAAGATTTAAAGTAATTTATTAATTATTAATTATTATTTAATAAAAAGCTAAGTAATAATCTTTTTTATAATATTTATTTAATTATAAAAATATTTAATTAACCTTTTTTTTAATAATCTTATAAACTTTTTTATATATATATATTAATATACTTTTAAGAATAATAACTTTTTAATTAATATTTATTTAATAATAAGCTTTTTTTTTTTTTTTTAATTAAAGAAACTTATAAGTAATATAATTATCCTTTTTTTTATAATAAAAAGTAAGAGAGGTTTAATTTATAAGTATTACTTATTACTTACCTTTTTAATTATTAAATTAACCTTTTATTAAACTTATTTCTAGCTTTAAAATATAAAAGTAATATTTTTTTTAACTTAATTAAATTCCTTCCTTTTTAAATTTACCTTATTAATTAACGAAAGACTTTATATAAAACCTTTTTTATTTATTATTAACTTATATTTATTTAATTTATATTATTAATTATATTTAATAATTTCCTTTTTTTATTACTTATATTTTTTAATAAACCTTTATTTAATTACTTATATAATAATCCTTAAGGGTATAAGTTTTTTATATTTTTATTTCTTTTTTTTATTATTTAATTTTACTTTATCTTATACCTTTAATTTTATATTTACTTAATTATTTTTATTATAATAAAAAGTAGCTATTTAAAATAATTAAATTTTTAAAAAATATAATATATTATATCTTTAAGTGCTTATAATATAATAACTTAAATTAATTAAGAATTATATAAGCCTTTTAATTTTAATTAATTAATTCTTTTTATATTTATAAAGTAATTAAGTTAAGATTACTTTTTTTTAATATATTAATTTTATTAAGTAATATTATATTTAATATTATTATAAAATATTTCTTAAGCTTTAAATTTTAATTAAGTTATAAAAATAATATATATTAAAGTAACCCTTATAAATACTTATTATTTATTTATAAACTTAAAGGATATCTTTAAAAAAAGGAAGTATTATATATTATTTATATTTTAATAAAAATAAATTATTTTATATAAGTTATAATAAATATAATGAAAATTATTTAATAATTAATTAAGGTATTAAAGATTAGTATTAAGGATATTTAAAGTATTACTTAAATAACTTTATATTTAAATAAGAAGCAACTTATTATTTTTTTTATATATAATATAAAATAAAATTATTATTACTTTACTTAATATAATTAAAAATATTAATTTATTTTTTTAATGAATTTTTATAATAATAGTTATAATAAAATATATATAAAGTATATAAGGTAGCTTAACTTATTTATTTAAAAGCTTTTAATTATATTTAACTACTTAATATTATTAAAAGAAAATATTATTCTCTTTTATATATATTTATAAATATTTATTAATATAAAAAGAGCTTTATATATAATTAATAACTTTTAAATATGCTTTTTTAAATTAAATAAAGTTATTTAATTAAGTAATTAATTTAATTATATTAATTAATTTAATAGCTTATTTTTCTTTAATGAATTTATTAATATAAAAATTATTTAAGAAGAAATAATAAAGGATATAATAATTATTGCCTTTAAAATTAAAATAAGTAGTAATTAAATTTAATTATATTAGCTTAAATAGCTTATAATTTTTAATAATTATAATAATTATATATAAAAAGATATAAGTTTATTATTTAAATATAAATATAAAATTAATATTATATATATTTTTTATAGCTTTAATTTTATTTAAATGTTTTAAGAATAGTTATTTAAAGATATAAGTAACTATAAAATTTATAGCTTTTTAATATTAGCTCTTTATATTTATATAAAAAGCTATATATTTATTAAGGCTATTAATATTATATTACGAAAAAGCATTTTAATAAATTTATTATAAGTATTTAAAAAGCCTTATAAAGCTTTAAGGTAGCTAATTATATTATTATTAAACTTTTTATAGCTTATAATAATTAATTTTCATTATATTAATAATAATATAATTAATTTAAGTGATTATTATTATAAAGAGCCCTTTAAGCTATAATCCCTTAATTTATTTAAGTATATATTTAATTAAGTAAATCTCTTTATATAAATTAAGTTTTATTATAATAAACTTAAAAGTATATTATTACCTTTTATATAAAATTAATATAATAATAAAGAAGATTTAATATTATTTAGCTT
This sequence comes from Diaporthe capsici, assembly GCA_013364905.1. Classification (NCBI taxonomy): domain Eukaryota; kingdom Fungi; phylum Ascomycota; class Sordariomycetes; order Diaporthales; family Diaporthaceae; genus Diaporthe; species Diaporthe capsici. The sequence continues at coordinate 5,087,541 of WNXA01000006.1, read as the reverse complement.
TAATAATAATAATAATAAAAAGGATAAAGTATAATAAGTTATAAAGTAAATAGTTAGAAAATTAAAAAAGGAGTAAGTAGCTTTATAAAAATAATAATATATTTAATAATAATAATTAAAGCTTTAATAATAATTTAGCTTTAATAAATAATATTTATTTTATAATAAAATAAGTCTTTTTATTATATTTTTTTTTATTTAATTAAACTTTAAATATTTTTAATATAAAAAATATAAATTAAGTTTATAAATAAATATTAATAATAATTTTAATAAATAAAAATATAAAATAAAGAAAGAGAATTAAAAGAAGGGAAGGTTATAATAATAAGAGTAATATTAATAATTAATTAAAGGTATTTAATTAAATTAAAAGTTTTATTTTTTAAATAATTATATAATTAATTATAGCTTAATATATTTATTTTATAATAATAACTCTTTATTCTTTATAAAATAATATATATTTATATTATTTTATTTTTATTATTCTTTTTAAATTAATTAATTATTTTTAATAAATTTAAAAGAATATACTTCTTTTTAAAAGAATAAATAATACTAAGGGAAATATATAGTAATACATACTTTATAGCTAGTAATAAATAAGTATATATAAATTTATAGCCTCTTCCCTTCCTTTTATTTAAAAAGAATTAATTTTTTTTTATACCTTTTTTTAAATAAATTACTTTTAAAAAGATATTCTCCTTTTTACTTAAGGGGCTTCTTTTAATGCCTTTTAAACCCTTAGCATAAGTAAATCCCTAGGCTTATAAATAAGGTATAAAATGCCCGCCATGCCTTATTTTAATATATTTAAACTTAAATTTATATAATTTAATTTTTTAAATAAATATATAATTATTAATAAAATTAATTAAATATTTATTATTATAATAACCTCTTAATAAAAAAAAGTATATTAAAGTAAATAATAAATTATTTATTAAGATTTTAATTAAAAAATAATACTTTAAAATATTATTTATTATAATTATTATAATATAATTATAATAATTATAAATAAGCTTTTATTATCTTTTTTTAAATTCTTTAAAGTATTTTTAATAAAGTATAAATATTATTAATAAGGTTAATAATAAAATATTATTTAAATATTTTAAAAAAAGGCTATTCTTTAAAGCTATAATTATTTAATATTTATTAAAAAAATAAGATCTCTTATTATTTAATTTTAAATTTAGCTAATAATTAATTATTTATAAAGCTTATCTTTTAATATTAAATAATAAGAAAGCTATTAATATTTTTAAATAAATTATTAATAATTATATTAAAGTATTTTTATTAATAATAAGTTTAATTTAAATTATAAATTTCTTATAATTAAAATTATTAAATTTATTAAGCTATTTAAAAAATTATATAATAAAAATTATTTAAAATATAAAATTTATATTAATTATTATAACTTAAAAGCTATATATTATAATTATAATTTTAATTTATTTTATATTAATAATTATAAATATTAAGCCTTTAAACTTATTATAGCTTATTATATTAAATAATTACTTAAAAACCTTTAATTTTATAAAAGAAACTAGCTTAAATTAATTATTTTATATTTTTTATAAAGGACTTATTAAAGTTATAAAACTTATTATATTAAGTTAAGCTAAATTTAAAAGTTATTATTAAAATAAAAAAATATTTATTCTTTTAATAAATATTTATATTTAAAAATAAAATACTTAATAAGCTAAGTAGCTTCTTTTAAATATTATTATAAAATATATTATTATTAAAAAAAAAAATAAGCCTTAATTATCTTATTAATTTTATATACCTTTTTATATACCTTTTAATATTATTTTATTTATAAATATATTATAAAAAGCTTTAATATAATTTTATTTATATTAAAAAATTTATTTATATAAAAAATAAAAGAAATTAACTTATAATTATTAAAATTATCTTTTATTATATATATATTAAAGGAATTTAATTAAATTTTTAGCTTTATATACTTTTAAATACCTTTTAATAATTATTTAATAACTTATAATTATTATATTTATTAAAAATTTATTAAATTATAAATATTATAATTTTCTTTTTTTATTTATCTTTTTTTTTTCTTTTATTATATACCCTTTAATATTATATTATCTTATAATATATTATAAAAAGCTTTAATATAATTTTTAATATATTAAAAAATTTATTTAAATATAAATTTTAAAAAATTAACTTATAATTATTAAACTTATCTTTTAATATATATATATTATATTAACTTTAATAAAATCTAACCTTTATAAAATACCTTAATTAATATTTAAAAGCTTTTATATTAAATTAATTATTAATTTACTTTATTAATATAAGTAATAATATTTATTATATAATTATTAATTATTATTTAAGCTATATTTATTATTTAAATACTTAAAATATATACTTTAATAAGCTTTTTTTAATAATATAATTTTTATTTATATATAATTATTATATATAGTTATAAAAAAGGATTTATATTTAAGATAATTATAATCTTATTAATATATTATATATATTATATATTATTATATAGCTTTTAATAAAGTAAATATATTAATATAATTTATTTTTATTTAAAATATTTATAATAAATTATAAACTTATTTTTATTTAAAAATTTAAAATAATTTTTAAAAAAGTTTAAAATAACTTTTTAAATCTTATATTTTTATTTATAATAAAATATTTTTACTTATATTATTACTTATAATAAATATTATATATTATTTAATAACCTTTATAAAGCTTTATTAAATAATATATATCTTATTTTAATATAATATTAATTATAAATATTATAATAAATAATAAAGAAAAGGTTAAAATAAATTAAAAAAAATTTAAAATAATTTTTAAAAAAGCTAAAATAACTTTATTTAAAAATTATTAATATTTATTTAAATAATAATATTAATATAAATCCTTAGATATTTTTATAATAATTAAAATATATAATAATTATAATATATTATTAAAAAGCCTTTAATAAGCTTTATTAAATAATATATATTTTATTTAAATTAAATAAAAATTATAAATATTATAATAAAATATATATTAAATTTTTAAAAAACTTTAAAATAATTTTTAATTAAAATTTATATATAAAAACTTTAATATATTATATTTTTAGCTAAATATCTTAATTATTATATTAATATATTATAAATAATATATATAATTTAAAAGCCCTTAATATATTTTATTAAATAATATATAATATAAATCTTTTTTATATTTATAATAAGTATTATAATAAAAAATATAAAAAGTTTAAAGTAAATTTAAATTAAAATAAAAGATATATATTATATATTATATATTATTTAATAACTTTAAATATACTTTATTAAATAATATATAATTTATTTATATATAAGCCTTATAATATATATTATAATAAAATAAATTAAAAAATTTAAAATAATTTTCTTTAATTTAAATTTTAAGCTTTATTTAATAATAATATTTATATTTATATAATATAAAATTTAAAAAAATTAATTAAAAAGTTTTATAATTTAAAAATTAATTATTTTAATAATAATATAAATTATTATATTTTTAAATTAAAATTTAATTTAAAAATAATCTTATTTATTATATTTATTATAATAATTATAAAGGCTTAAAAAATATATTATTATATAGCTTATAATATACTTTATTTAATAATATATATATTATTTATATAAAATAATTATAATAAATATTATAATTAAATAAAATAAATAATTTAAAGTAATTCTTTAAATATAAAAATTATAACCTTAATTAATTATATAAATTATAATTTTTATATAATATATAAATTATAACCCTTATATAATATATAAATTATAACTTTTATTAATTATAAAAATTATAATCTTTAATAAAAAAATTTAAAATAAATTTAAAATAACTTTTATATAACTTTATTAACTTAATTAAATATCTTTATAATTATAATATTAAATATAATATAATATATATTATTTAATAGCCTTTATTTAAATATATTAAATAATATATAATATAGATTTTTATTATATTTATAATAAATATTATAATAAAAGATATAAAAAGTTTAAAATAAATTTAAATTAAAATATTAAATATATATTAAATAATATATATTATTTAATAACCTTAAATATATTTTATTAAATAATATATAGCTTATTTATATATAGCTCTTATAATATATATTATAATAAAATAAGTTAAAAAATTTAAAATAATTTTTTTTAATTTAAACTTTAAAATATATTTCTTAAGCCTAAGTTAAATTTAATATTAAATATTATATATTATTAAAAAGCTTAAAAAGTACCTTATTTAATAATAATATTTATATTTATATAATATAAAAATTAAAAAGGTTATTTAAAAAGTTTAATAATTTAAAAATTAATTAACTTATTAATAATATAAATTATTATATTTTTAAAATAAAATTTAATTTAAAAATTAATTTATTTATTACTTTTATTATAATAATTATATAAAATTAAAAGATATATAATAATATAAGTTTTAAAATACTTTATTTAATAATATATATATTATTTATATAAAATAATTATAATAAATATTATAATAAAATAAAATAAAAAATTTAAAATAAATTTAAAAAAAATTTAAAGTAAATTTAAAGTAACTCTTATATAATTTTATTAATTTAATTAAATATCTTTATAATTATAAAGCTAAGCTTAATATAATATATATTATTTAATAATCCTTATTTAAATATATTAAATAATATATAATATAAATTTTTCTTATTATAATAATAAATTATATAATTATAAATATTATAAAATTTAAAGTAAATTTAAAATAATTCTTTAATATTAATAAAATATTATTAATATTTAATTATATCTTTATATTATTTAATTAAAATATTATAAATAATATAATATTTTAAATTAAAAATAATTAAATATAAAATTAAAAAAAATAAATTTAAAATAATTTTTTTAATAATTTAAAATAATTTTTTTAAAAATTTAAAATAATTCTCTTTAAAATTTAAAATAATTCTCTTTAAAATTTAAAATAACTTTTTTTAAAATTTAAAATAATTCTTTTAAAAATTTAAAATAATTTTTTTAAATATTTAAAATAACTTTTTTTTAAGATTTAAAATAACTTATAATAAAATATTATTAATATTTAATTATATCTTTATATTATTTAATTAAAATATTATAAATAATATAATATTTTAAATTAAAAATAATTAAATATTAAATTAAAAAAAGTAAATTTAAAGTAAATTATAAAAAAATTTAAAATAATTCTTTTAAAAATTTAAAATAATTTTATTTTTATTATAATATAAATAATTAATATATATATTAAAAAATAACTTATATAATAATAAATTAATTTTTTTAAATCTTTATTTTAAATAATTTTCTAATTTAATTATTTTAATATTAAAGTTTTTTATAATATATTATTATATAAAATAACTTTAAAAAAGTATATAAGGAATAAGGATTAAAACCTTAATTTAATAGCTATAAGGCTATAACTTATTATTAATATTAATATTATAATAATTATAAGGCTTAATAATTAATTATAAAGTTTATAAGTAATATAATAATAATAAGGTTATTAATAAAATATACCTTATATATATATATTAAAAGATAAATTATATAGCTATAAGTTAATTTTTTTAAATAATTATATAAATAAATTTTTTAATTAACTTATTTTTATATTAAAGCTTATTAAAGTATATTAATAAATAAGATAATATTAAAGGGTATATAAGGGATAATTAATTAATTATTTTAATTAGCATTAAAGCTTATTTTATTATCCTTTAAGGTATATATTAAATGCTATATAATAATAATAAAGTATTTATATAATAAGTTTTTTTAATTAATATTTAATAATATAATATTTAGCCTTTAAGTAATTTATATTAATAAAAATACCTCCTTAATTTAATTATAATTACTTTTTTTAATATATAAATATTTATTTAATAATATATAATATTAATATTTAAGTTAATAGCTTTAGAATCCTTTTTTTTTTATAAGTAATTATTTAGCTTATTATATATTATTATTATAAAAAAGCTCTTAATTTAATTATTATTAAGCTTTTAATAATAATATATATATTATATATAAGTATTAAAGGCTTATTTATATAAAGCTTAAAATTAAATTAAAAGGATTAATAAAGGCTATAAAGCTAACTTATTATATAATAATAATATTTAAATAATTATTATTTATAAGTAAATAATTTAAGCTATAATTAATTATTAATTAATAAATATAATATAAAAATATTTTTTTATATTATATTATAATTATAATATTTATAGCAGCGATAATAAAAGGATTAGCTTTTTATAATAAACTAATTAAAGGTACTTTTAATAATATTAATAGTTAATATTAAGCTATTTATTAAGTATTAAAGGTCTTTTATATTTAAAAAGAGCTTATTATTTTATTTATTTATAATAACCTTAATATATTTATAATATTATTATATATAATTATTTAAAAATATTAATAAATATTTTATTATTAACTTAAGCTTAATTTTATTTAAATCTTATTATTAAAATATAATATAATTATTATTATAATTAATAATAATATTATATTTATATTAAAATTAATTAAAATAATTAAAAAGCTATATAAAATAAAGGTAATTATAATTATCTTATAAATAAAATAAAGTAAATAACTATATATATAAAAAGGTATCTTTAATATCCTTATTAAATATAAAGAGCTATTTTATAATATTTAATATATATAATATTTTATTATATTTAAGATTAAAAAAGGTATTAATTATATAAAGGTTAATATATAAAGTAATATTTAAATAAAGTTATTTTTATATTTAAGAGGTATTAAAGGAATTATATATATATTTAAACTTTAATACTTTAATAATAATTATAAATATATATATTAGCTTAGGCTAATATATATTAAAGCTTATATATATAAGCTAAGTAATATTAATATTATATAAATTATTTTAATAACTAAAAAGTAATATAATAATTAAGCTAATTTAATATTTAAATTATTTTAATTTATTATTATATATAAATATAATAATATAATATTATATATATATTATAAGTTATAAGATTTTAATAAATAAAGTTAAAATATTAAGGTTTTTTTAATTATATAAATCTTTATAATATATAATAAAGATATATTATTTAATATAAAAAATTTTAAGTTTATTAAGTTTTAAAAATATAAAACTTTATATATTTAAAAATTTAAATATATTATAATTAAATATAATATAAATATAATATTTAATATAAATATTTATAAATAAAAGGAATAAATCTTTTATATTTAATATATAAATAAAATACTTAGCTATAAATAAATATTATTATTTATTTATATTTTAAAATTAATAAATAAAATTAATATTATATTAATTATAATTAAAATTAATATATAACTTATATATATTATATAAATATATAATAATAAATTTAAATTAAGGGGTTTTATTTTTTTTATAAATATAATTAATAAAGAATATAAGTAAATTAAGGTTAAAAAAGTATATATTTATATTTATAAATATAGCTTTAAGTTTATTTTTTAATATAATTATATATATTTTAATATAAATAATATTTATATTATTAAAGCTTAAAACTTATAATAATATATAAAATATAAGCTTAAAGCTAAAAAGCTTTATTATATATTTTATAATATATTTATATAATATATAAAATAATATAATTATTTATTTAGCTAATATATATAATAAAAAGTAATTATATAATATTATAATAAACTTAAGTTTTAATATAAAAAATATAATAATATATTTATATATAATTATATTATTAATAAAATATATAATAATCTTTAAAATATTATTATAATAATTTTTAATAATATTAAAAATAAAATTATTAAAAATTATAACTTTATATTTAAAATTTATTTAATTAAGATTATTAATATAAATTATATAGCCTTTAAATTAATAAAGAAAATAATTTATTTATATTATAAAATATAAATAAGAATAATTTAATTATTTATTAATAAAATATATTATTTTATAATAAAAAAAGATATTTTTAAGCTTAAAATTAATATATTATAATTATTTATTATTAATATTATATTTATATATTTATTATTAATTTTTAAAAATAAAAGTATTTTAAGTTAATATAATAAATAAATAATTATATAATAATAAGCTTATAAATATAATATTAAACTTTATTATTAAAAATTACTTTATTATATTAATTAAATTTTATAAAAGCTATTAATTTTAACTTAATAATTTAACTTTAATAATAAGCTAATTAATAATAATAATATATTAATTATAATTAACTTTAATTAAATTATTAAGATTAATTATATATATAATATAAAAAGGGATATAAATACTTTTAAATAACTATATTATATTTACTTTATTAAAAAGTCTTAAGAATAAATAATAATTATATAATAAATATAAGCTATTATCTTTAAAGCTATAATTATTAAAAATATATAAAAATATAAAGATATTAATAATAATTTCTTATTATTTATTATATTTAATTTTAAAAGGGGTTATAAGCTAATTATATAAGATTTATTATTACTTTTTTTATATATTAAATATTAAGTTAAAATTATTATTATATTTATTATATTTATTTATAAATATTTATATAAGCTTTATTTATATTTTATTATTAAATATAAGCTACTTAAAGGTATTTTATTAAAAAGATTAATAGCTTTTATTAAATATAAAAAATATTATTTTATAAGAATTATAAGCCTTAAATTATTAAATATAAATATTATTACTTTATTATATTAATTAAAGCTTATTTTAAATTAATTTTAATAATAAAGTATTATAAAATAAATATTATATATACTTTTAATTATTAAAGCTTATTTAAGGATTTTTTATTTTAATAATATATATATATTTAAAATAATATAAATAATATAAAGTAATATAGCCTTTTATATAAATATTAAAAGATACTTTTATTATATTATATATATTAAAGTTAACTTAATAATAATTTTAATATATAATTATAAAATTAAAATATATAAATATTTATTATTTTAATTATTAAAATATTTCCTTTAATATAATATTAAAAGTTATATTTTTTAAATTATATCTTTAAATTAAAAGCCTTATATTAATAAATTTTTTTATAATTTTAAAAAATAAGCTAAAAATAATTTAAAATAATTTAAGAAATTAATCTTATATAATAAAAAATAATATAATTCTTTATTAATTTAAATTAATATTATTTTCTCTTTATATCTTAGTTTATAAAGTTAATATTAAAGCTATTATTATATTAAATAATTATAAAAAGTATTATAATATAATAAATAATATTATTTATTATAAATATAAAAATAAATACTTATTTATAAATTATTATTATATTTTATTAAATAAAATATTTATTTATTTAAAATTAAAATTTATTAAAAATTAAAAAAATATAAGCTTTATTATTATAAACTTAATTATAAAAAGCTAAATATTTTTATATTTATATAACTTTATATTTTTTTTAAGCTTTTTATAAGAATTTTATATAATAATAAATATAAATAATAATATAAAATATAATTTAATACTTTTTTAAAAAGTATTAAAGCTTAATATCTTTATATAAATATTATTTATATTAATATATTAAATAATAATATATTAATTTAATACCTTTTTAATTTTAATGCTAATTTAAATATATTTTAATATTATTAATAATACTTTAAATATATAATTAATAATTAAAAAGCCTTATATATTTATATTTAAGTTTTATTTAAAATTATTATTATTAAAATATAACTATATTAATAAATAATATAAAGAATTAATTTTAATATCTTAACTTTAAGTATAATTAAATAATATATTAAGCTTATTAAAAATAAGCTTTATTATTCTTTTAATTATAATATTCTTTAAAAATAATCTTATTATATTATTATATTTATAATATAACTTAAATATATTTTTAATCTATATTATATAATATATTATATTTTTTTTTCTTAATTTTAATTTTTAATTAATATTTAAAATAACTTTAATAAAATTATTATATTTATAAATTTAATTATAATTAAAAATTAAATTAAAAAATAAATTTAAATTATTATTTTTATTATTATTATTATTATTATTATTAAAAGTTTATTAAATATTAATAAATAAAATATTTTAAATAATAATAATATTTAAAGGAAGTATTAATAGCCTTTTATAATTATTTATAATAAACTTATTTTAATTTATAAAGCTTAATATAAAATAAATATATATTTTTTAAGTATATTAATTATTATTATTATTATTATTATTTATTTTTAATAAGCTATTATTAAATTTATTTATTTTTAATAAAAAGTTATTAAATTTATTTATTTTTAATAAATTATTAATAAATTTATTTATAATTAAAAGGTATAATAATAATATTAATAATAATAATATTAATAAAAAGTTATTATTTATTTAAATAAAATTAAAAAAATTATTTAATAATAAAAATAATTATTAATAATATAAAAATTATTAATAATAATAAATTTAAGTTTTAATTAAGCTAATTTTTTTTAAAAAATTTATATAATATAAATATTTTAAAAAATTAAAATTAAAATTAAGATCTTTAATAATATTATCTTTTAATATAATCCTTAAGATAATTTTTAAAATAATATTTATAACTTTTTATATAATTTTTATTATATTATTTTTTATTATATTTAATAAATTAAGATATTAATTTAATAATTTTAATAATAATATATATATTAATAAATTATTATTATTAATTATAAAAATATAATTAATAAATAATTTAAATATTATTAATAATAATTTTAATAAAGGCTTTTTTATAAATTTTAACTAAAGTATTAATATAAAATTATTATAAAAATATTTTAAAAGAAATATTATTATTATAAAAGGATTTTTAATAATATTATTAAATATTATTAATTTTTAATTATTATTTTTAATAAGTATTTATATAATAATATTTAATATATTTAATATAAAAAGTTATTTTAATATAAATAATATAATTAATAAAATAAAAATAAATTTAATAAGGGTATTTAATTATTATAAAATAAAGATTATAATTTTAATAAAAGTAATAATAATAATAAAGTTAAGCTTAAATAATTATATAAATATTTAAGTAATTAATATTATAAAGAAAAAAAATTATTTATTAATATAAGTTAATATATATAAAGTAAGATTTATAAGGTATTTATTAATAAATAAATTAATTTTAATTATTAAATAAGCTATAATATAATTAAAATAAATATTATAAATATAATAATAAATATAAAAATAATAATATTAATAAATAAAGTAAAAATAATTATTTAATTATTATTAATAATTTAAGTTATTATTTTTAAATTATTTAAAGTATTTTATATAAATTATTATTATTATTTTATATTCTTAAGCCTTATTTACTTTTATTTTATATAATTCCTTATAGCTTATATAATAATATATAAATTATTAAATATAATATAATTATTATTAAATATTAAATAATTTATAATTTAAATATATATAAATATATATATAATATTAAAAAAAAAAAAAGATATTATAAAAGAAAGCTATAAGTTATATTATAATTAAAAAGGAATTATTAAAAAAATATATATAATATATAATTAAAATAATATATTAATAAATATTAATATATTATTATTATAAATATTATATTATTAAAATTATTTTATTTAAGCTTATTTATATAATTTATAAAATAAATTATATAATAATAAATTAATTTTTTAAAAAATATACCTTAAGAAATTTTTTAATATAATTAAATTTATAATAAAGCTTATTATAATATATTAATAAATAAAATAATATTAAATAATATATAAAGATATTAATTAACTTAATATAATATAAAGTTATTATATTTATATATATTATTTATATATATTTTAAAAATCTTATCTTTTATAAAAATAATACTTTTATTAAATAATAATATATAATTTAAAAATTATAATCTTTATAAAAATATTTATTATAATTTATAATAATAAATAATATAAAAATTATAATTCTTAAAATAATATTTATTATAATTTATAATAATAAATAATATAAAGATTATAATCTTTAAAATAATATTTATTATAACTTATAATAATAAATAATATAAAAATTATAATTTTTAAAATAATATTTATTATAATTTATAATAATAAATAATATAAAAATTATAATTTTTATAATAATACTTATTATAACTTATAATAATAAATAATATAAAGATTATAATTCTTATAATAATATTTATTATAATTTATAATAATAAATAATATAAGATTTATAATTTTTAAAATAATATTTATTATAAATTATAATAATAAATAATTTAAAAATTATAATTCTTATAATAATATTAATTATAAAGCTTAAAAAATTTAAAATAACTTTTTAATAATATAAATATTAATATTTAAAAAAGTTTAAAATATATTTATATTATTATAAATATAAATTTAAAATAACTTTTTAAAAATATAAATATTAATATTTAAAAAAGTTTAAAATAAATTTATATTATTAAAAATATAAATTTAAAATAACTTTTTAATAATATAATTATTAATATTTAAAAAAATTTAAGGTAAATTTATATTATTAAAGATATAAATTTAAAGTAATTATTTAATAATATAAATATTAATATTTAAAAATATTTAAAATAAATTTATATTATTATAAATATAAATTTAAAATAACTTTTTTATTATAAAAATTATAATTCTTATTAAATAATAAGAATTATAAACTTTATTAAAAGCTTATATAATTATTATAAAATAATTATATTTAATAAAAATAATTAAAAATATAACTTTATTTTAATATTAAAGAAATAAATATTTATTATTTTTAATATTTTAATTTAAAGATATATATTAAGTCTTTAAATAAAATAAAAAAAAAAGTTTTTAAAAAAATATATTAAAATATTTAAAAAAAAAAATATAAAGATATATTATTTTTTTAAATATATTAAAATAGCTTTAAATTTTTAAAAAGGGGCAACTTTATTAATTATATATTCTTAAGTTAAAATTTTTTTTTTTATTAAATCTTATAATTAAAAGCTAACTTTTAATATTAAAGTATTATAAATATTTTAAAAAAAACTTATTTATTATATTTAATATTTATTTTTATAATTATTTATATTAATTTTATTAGCTTATTTTATTTATATAATATAATATATTTATTTTATTAAATAATAATTATATATATTAAATTAAGTTATTTTATAAATAATTTTAATTTTTAATTTAATAAATTAAATAATTATTTTTAAAAGATTTTAATTAAATAATTATTTTAAAATAATTTTATAATATAAAAAAATAAAATTATAATTATTATATATTTAAAATAAAAATAAATTTTATATATATATTATATAATAATTTAAAAAATAATAGCTTTATATTATTTATTTTAAATAATTTAAAAGCTTAAATTATATAATAAAAGTATTTAAATATAATATTTAATAATATTAAATTAAATTAAATTAATAATTAAAAATAACTTTATTTATAATAATAAAAATTAACTTAATATTAAACTTAATAATATTAATATAAAAAGATATAATTTAATATTAAAAGTTTTAATATAAATTAATAGCTTTTAATATAATATTAATTTATAAAAAATTAATTAATTATTATTTAAAGCTATATATAATAAATTTAATTATAATTACTTATAATTTATATTATTTTTTATTTTATTAAAATAATTATTATTATTTTAACTTAATAAAAAAACTTAAAAAATATAAATAATTTTTAATTATAATTTAAAAATACTTTTTAAAACTTAAATTTTAATATATTAATATAAATATATTATTTAATATTTTTTTAAATAAATACTTTAAGCTTTTAATTATAAATATTAATATTTTTTTCTTTAATACTTTTATAAATAAGCATTAATTAATTAATATAAAGTTATTAAAAGTTATATTATTCTTTTATATTATTATTTTAAAAAATATAATTATTTAATTAAATTTTAATATAATTTTTATATTAATATTTATAATATTTCTTTATATAAATAAATTTATATAATTTAATTTTTATATTATTACTTTTAAATTTAATTAATAATATATTATATAAAAATATATTACTTTTTTATTAAATTATATAAAGTTTATTTATTTATTACTTTTTTTAATATATAATATAATAATTAATAAATAATAATATTTATATAATATAAAAGTAAGTAAATAAAAAATAATATATTTTTTATTTATATTTATTTAATTTATTTATTCTTTTATATTTATATTATATTATATTAATAAATAATTAATTATAATATTACTTTTAAAATTATTTATTTATTTACTTTTTAAAAACTTATTTTAAACTTTTTATTTTTATATAAATTAAAAGTTTTAATATTTCTTAATAAAAAAATAAAAAGATATTATATTAATATTAATATAATATCTTATAAAAATAATTTAATAAAAAAAGAGTTTTACTTTTATATTTAAATAAAAGGCTATCTCTAGCTTATATTTACCTGCAGGGGCATATTATATATTAAGTTTTATATTAGCTAGTTGCGCAGCTACCTTATAACCCCTAAACCTTTTAAACTAGCTAATAAAGTTTATTTACTTATTACCTTTTTTAATATATATTGCAGTGGCCAGCAGATGGGATATTCTTGCCGTTATATTAACTTAAATTGCAAAGATTTTACTTAAATAAATTTATAAGGTACTGCTTACTTGTGTTGAAGTCTCAGGCGGGCGTAGCAGAATAAAGAAGTCCGTACTAAAAGAATAATAATACACGAGCCATAACGTAAACAGGAACAGCCGCCCAGACTCCCTGTATATGAGACGCTGTTTTCATGGGTATAGTATACTATGTAGAGTCGCTGTGCTTAAGATACCCTGTTTTCCCCATCAAATACCACCATCCCAACCCACTGGCTTTGAAATTCGCTCTGCTGAGGCGAATGCTGTGACAAATGAATCTTACAGCTGATACCTGAACCCACTCGCTATCTGTGCTTCTGTTGGCCCACTCTTTCCTACGGGCTTGCCGTCATCAAGCTTCTGGTTCTCTCTTCGTAGGTAGAATCGAGTTATAGTTGCGACCAGGACTGCTGCAGCTGCAGCTACCAGGTTCATCGTGAACGCCCCGAAATATCGGGGCTCACTGTTGTAAAGATATGGTGTCCAGATGTTCGAGGTATTGCAGATCGAGATGATCAGTGCGATAGCCGCCGCCCGTTTCGCGACTGGCTGGTTCAAGGTCCCTGTAATCCAGGAGAGCAGCACGACCACGGCCGCATAGAAGGATGCTGGCATCAGCATCATTGCTATGTATCTTGCACCTGTGTTCAAGGTTGAAACTGCAATGATGTTCGCTACCATTGTGATGACCAGTGGCAGAGAAATATGCCAGTAGCGTTCGCCAACGCGGTCAGAGTGGAAGCCAACAACGAGCATCGTGATGCAGCAGAGGACAAAGGGAGGCGCTGTCAGAGCCAGGGTGACAGTTCGATCATAACCGAGCGTTGAAACGACTGGAGGGAAGAAGTTGGTGACACCGGCGGAGGTATAGATAGCATATAAGGTTGTCAGGAAGAGCCATGTCTTCGGGTCTTTGAGTGCCAGAGATAAGCCTGTCCTTGCTGTGATCTCGGACCGATCGTCGCTTTGTCCCTGATCTTGCTGTTGGTTCCAAAGAACCCATGCCTTCTCTATTTCAGTTAAGCTTCTGATCTCTCTGGGGGAATTCGGCAAAACCAGAGCAAACACTATTGCTAGACCAATAGTTACTACGCCTTCGACGAGGAAAAGCTAGCACTCGGGTGGTTAGCTGGTTGGTCATTGAGACATTGGGACGCACACTGGCGGCACGACTTACCCATCTCCATCCCTCCAGCCCATGCTTTCCGTCTAGCTCCAAAACCCCGATAGCAAGAAGGCCACCGAAGGCGTTACCTAACTGGGAACCAGAGTAGAATAGAGCGGCGCGGAAAGCGTACTGCTTGCGGTTGTAGAAGAGAGAGAGGTAAAACAGACCTCCAGGAAAGAACACGGCTTCCACGAACCCGATGAAGAACCGGGCAATGGCCAGGCCTGTAAAATCTTGAACCATGGTCTGCGCTGCCGATACCACGCCCCATACGCCCATTGCAGTACATATGTAGACTCCAGGCCACTTGACCTTTCCCAGCATCATATTCGAAGGCACCTGCATTAGGACTAAGTCGAATGATTAGTTTTATCGGAAAATGGTAGAGGGAGGGCATGGAGCACTTACTATAACCTGCGAAAAGAATTGAAATGCAACTTTGGTACTCGGTCGGGGTCAAATCCAGGTCCTCTGAAATATTCGCCAGTTTCGCCGAGGCAATATTATTTCGGTCAAGGTAATTGAGGATGTACATCAGCACCAGGCACGGTGAAATGATGATGTCCATTTTCAAGGTTGCTTTGTCTCCGACCTTCTTGTATTCCTCCGACGTAAGCTGCCGCAAGATTTCAGGCATGGCGTTGATGGACTGGGTTTCGATTTCGTCTTCCCCTGACGGATCCTCCTTGTGGACGTGATCGACGTAGTCGTCGCCTTCCTTGGAGCAGGCCATTTTCCTCAAGGATACGAGAGGTAACTATAACGCAGAGTCAAAAATTGGACACAACGAACGAAACGGCGAGTCAAGGGGAACAAGTCGCTCCCTATATATAGGCACGATAACCGGGTTCTTCTCTAACGTATGTCATCTCGCATGTAGACAACCTATTGCTCCTCGCGAGTTATGCATTACCCCGCGGTGTCTCCCCGCCTCGAGTAAAGATAATCTGCCGTCAAATCCGGGGAAAGCCCAGGAGACTGGCAGATCTTGGCTTCCTGGGCCCAGCGACGTATGCATAATAGTTTTAATGTTTTCATCGTGGTTGCCTATCCACATCTAACCCAAAAATTGCACAAAGCTATGCTGCCAGTTCAACTCGTGCCTCAGCTCATGAATGAGTGTCCAGATGTCTCTCTCAGTGGAGCCCGAGGAGACGCACGCCTCATGGGGCCCGTCTTTGGGATGATCAAACATGACCGTTGACAGCACCATTCCGCGTCCCGTTTTGTTCCTCCTGCCCCACTCCCACTCGGCCACGGGTGTGCGTACTACAACAATGGCTCGTCGCCACTCGCCTTCAGGCACGTCGTAACGCTGAATGTACCAGTCCTTGCTGTTGTTTTCGCGTGCGGCGATCTCGGCCCGCTGGTGCGCGACGCAGCGCTGCACAGCAGCATCTGCCTCGGCCAGGGTGGGAAAAAGTCCATCCTTAAAAGCCTCGCCCTCCGAGTCTGTTGAGGTTGCAGGCGGCAGGGAGTAGACGTCCAGACGCTCGTAGTTAGCGCCCGAGGTATTGAATCGGTCCTTGAGCACGACTGTTTCGAGCGTACGCGCAACCGTCTCCAGCTCTTTGGGAGTGGTGAGAGAGGCAGTGCAGTAGATTTGCAGAGAGGGTCGGGGCCGCGGCTCTATTGGTACAGCGTCGGTGTCACTGGGTTCGTCGGGGTCTGAAATCAGTCGCCGTGAGGGTGTGTACACGCTGACGAGCGGGACAAGCAACTTGTACGACCCCCAAGACTCGGATATTGGATTTAAGGCACTCTCATATACCTGGGGAGCTCCAGGGACCTACACAACGGCAGCTATAGAGAACTCTACGCCGTTCTCCCAAGCTACATCTATGGATAAGAAAACGCCTTTACCCCAAAATCTCGAGCTACCTATAGGCAGAAATTTGGCCGAGGCAATTCAGCATCTGCGTTACGAGCATGACGAGAGAACAATGTGGATAGACGCTATTTGCATCAATCAATCCGACACATCTGAAAAGAGCATGCAGGTACCGCTGATGAGCCGCATATACTCGTTGGCGCAGCGCGTGGTGGCCTGGCTGGGACCCGAGGTTCCCACCACCGAATTGGGTTTCAGAAATCTGGACTATCTGGGCCACCAACTCTATTTCTCGAAAGGCTATTTTTTGCCCTCGCCTAATGCCACAGAGCCCAACTGGTATATGAAATCTTTTGAGTTGCCGTTTGGTGTTGATGTCTGGGCCGCTATCTTTGAAGTGTTTTCTAGGGAGTGGTTCAAGCGGGTTTGGGTACTGCAGGAGATCCAGCTTGGTCCTCCGAATGCTATTTTGCATTGCGGGAGACACCAGATCCTATGGAGTGTTTTTGCAAGAGCCGCGACGCGTATACACTACTCGCCGGGTGGGAAATCAAAGGATGCCGGCGAAGAAGTACGGACTCGTGTTACGGAGATGTGTCGCTCAATGAGAGAACAATCATTTGAAGGTATTATGGGCGCGCAGCATCGGAAGGCATGCAGCGATCCACGGGATCGAGTCTACGGAATTATGAGTCTGGCACCTTCCGAAATAGTTGAAGCCATACGGTGAGTGTTGGACTACATACAGTGGTCAATACTCGTCAGTCTGCACCTGACTGCTTTGGCACCTTCTGATACTTGGCTCAACAGCACCGATCACACTCAATCTGTTCCGGAAATTTACAAACAGGCTTGCTTGGTCATGATTGAACACACCAGACGCCTAGAGATACTTACACACTGCCCTAGGACAAGACATTTTGATGCACCGTCTTGGGTGCCTGACTGGTCACAATGTCCGCAACAAACCATCTCCCGCTGGTGGCCATACGCTGCTAGTGGTTCTAGTGCGTCTCGGGCCAAGTACGTCAACGATGACAAGCTGGAAGTGGTCGTACGGCGAATCGCCAAAGCGTCCGTTATCACAGAACTAGACGGGAGTCTCGATGCAGTGATAAAATACCTCTCAGGTCTAGGTACAGAATCCTTGCAGAACTGTCTTTATCCAGCCACGGGTGAAACCCGTTTCGATTCATGGGCGTGGACATTCGTCAGAGGGCAACTAGACAGCGAAGATACCCTTTTCCCCAATGCACGTGGGGATAATTATTTAAGATTCCATGACTACAGGGATATCTTGCTTCGGATGGCTAGTGGCAATGGGACAGAGGAAGACAAGCGCAGATTGAATCGAAGCTGGGAGGGTGTGGCTGGCACATATCACATCGGCAGACAAGTCTTCGTCACTGAGGACGGACACATGGGGCTATCGGCGCATAAGATCAGGGAAGGTACACACTGAGAAGACTTCACACCCTAAATATTGTGGCGGCGAGCTAACAACGTGACGAACGTCTAGGTGATGAAGTATTCATCATACTCGGATGTAGTGTCCCCATCATACTCAGGCCGGGTCCTACCACGAATTATCGCATCATTGGCGATGTATACCTGCATGGCCTTATGGATGGTGAAGGGCTCCTGGGTCCCATTCCTCCACCTTGGAGACCACTGGTGACACGTGGCTCTGGGGGAGGCTTGCAACGAGTTTACTTCAATACGGAGACGGAGGTCAGGATAACGGAAGACCCCAGATTGGTTGCTAACCCGGGGGGCCCCTTACCGCCAGACTGGACTTTTATACCTGACGGGGTGCAGACGCGAGACGACGGACTACATTGCTATACATATCGGAATGAGCGAACGGGCGACGTGCTGGACTCAGACCCACGTCTGTTACCTGAGATCTTAATCGCAAATGGCCTTGAATTACAGACAATTACAATTATCTAGGCTATAAACTTTATTCTTTATCTAAATTTAATAAAAGTCTTATTCATGCTTGGGAGACGTGTTCATTCATTCAGAAACATCATGATGAAAATAGCATCTTGCCAGCAGGGCAGAAGAACCAGCGTAGCATACTACATGGCAACAAGACCAGAGCAAAAGATACGATGATTGTGGGGTTTCTTTCCATGAGAAGGTGCCTTATTCCCAAGAGCGAGGAGATGGCAGATATTTCTAATGACCGCCTAAGTCCCTCACAGACGGCTGCGCCAGAACCGCCAATACTTGTGATACCATGCTTCCTGGTATGTGTTGTGCGTCTCACGACCGTTTTCATCCGTCCATCTGTACTAGACACTGTCTACAAACATGGCATTGGGCCAAGCAGGTAACCGAGCGACGGCTATTGCCTGGCCTTTAAGCTTGTCAGTCTCCCCCTTGTCATCTTCGACCTCCATCTCCTGCTTTATGGCCGATCCCAAGACGGGGTGGTAGGCCAAGAATTTCCTCTTGACCCTCACCACGTTACGCACGTCGCCCTTCCCCCTTACCAGCCAAGCAAAAGTCGTCGTAGGCCTGTCTTTGGGCCAGGGGAATACGCTGAGCCAGGCAGGGTTCTCGCTTGGATCTTCGAAACCGGCTTGGTTGAAGCAGAAGTCCGGCCCAAACGAGATGGGAGACCAGCCGAAGGGCAGGGAGACAATCTCGTCCTCGGTTCTGACCTGGCGGATCGACCGGTCCCTGGCCGCGTAGCAGTCCACTTTGTACTCTCTTCCATTCATCGTTAGTGTTCCGGCGCACCTCATCAACTGCCCGAGTCCTGTCGGCTTTTGCGTGGGGTCCGTGTTCTTCTCCTCTCCTGGCATGACGTATCCGCGCGGGAGCATAGGGTGTAGAGCAGTTTGGGTGACATCAATACGAGTCTCACCGTCCTTGCTGTTGTATAGGAGACGGACTTTATTGCCGGGCCCGATGAAATCGAATATCATGCCATTGGCGATATGAATCACGTTGCCCTCGACCGTTGGCCACGGGACAGTGTTGATGATATTGTTGTGCTCGCAGTCCAAGGGTCGCAAGTTGTCCATCCCCTTGAAAACCGACACGCCTGCAAGGCAGGTTCTGAAGTAAGGTTGAGCACGTACGTAGATAAAAACTCCGATGGCATGCTCGGGTATGTTGAAGCCGAAATAGTGGGTGTGTATTGTATGGGGATCCCAGCTCTCGCCTGGGCCTGGCTCAGGGAAGATGAGATCCGTCTCTGGAGGGAGATATCGTTGGCTGTCCATAATCTTTGAGCAAACACAATGCAAAAGCAGATACTGTTGTTATATCTATAATACAAGATAGCGCCAGGAGCAGAAGTGTGCAGCTATACGAGTTTAAGATTGGAGCTTCACAACAGCTTCAAGATATCAGCTGGATATGCTTTCTTATGGAATCTCGGGTTCATCAAATCTGTCATTTTTTCCCGGAGTCGATTTCACGGGAATACCGTCTCCAGATGGTAGACGCTCGTATTGTCTTGCCGGGATCTCGCACTCGGGACCGGGTATTGAAGCCACCCGCGGATATGCTGCGATTCGGAACTTGGGGGCGTTCGGAACAAGGGCTGCATATGCCTGGTTGAGTTTCTACAAGACACCATGCTGACTTCAGATAGGATACGTAAAGACCATGGGTGAATCTAGTCGGGCTTTTGCACCTTGTCACGTCAAGTACTTAGCGCATAATATCTAGACTCACAATTGTCACCATGAAGATCAACCCGACATCGCAGTGTCTGTCGTTGATAATCCGTTCAATGGAGCAGGTAATTCTACCAGAGCTGATCTCCAAAGCGGCAATATCAACTGGGGCTCAAATCAAGCTCCAATTGGAAGATCTTCTGAAGAGAGAGGGAGAAGGAATAACGCTTCTACGGGACCTCATCGAGGAGGGAAACGAGTTGGCCAAGCGAGCAGCGCAACTGCTCGAGGACCCCTCGATTGCGCGAGAATCGTCGCAAATTACCGTTTCCAGCCGACAGGTGGGAGGTTTCGATGCTCTCGCAGGCGAACATACCAAACTTACGGCGTTGCTAGACGACGCATGCCGGGGTTTGTGCGGCCTTACACAAACTAGCACCCAAGCTGCTAAGATTCAGCAAGAGATGGCCATTGGGAATATTCTTACTACAATAACATGTCTTCGATCAGGCCAAAGCTATTCGAGGACAGTGATATTCCGTCACTCCAAGACAGAATGCTGCATCGAAGTGGCGACCCGATTCTGAGTGCGAAATTCTTGGAGGAGTTCCTCACGCAGCGTCATGGTCCAACCAAGGTTAAATCTGTCGACTTCTTGCCCGGCGGTTTCGGGAAGCAGACATATTTCAGCAATGTAACTTGGAAAGACGGCCAAACTGAGGAGCCCGTCATCAGGAAGATGGACGCGGTTCCTATCATGCTGCATAGACAGTTTCTCTTGGACCGAGAGTTTGATCTAGTGACTCTCGTGCACAAGACAGGATATATCTGCCCACAACCTATTGATCTGGGATGGAATGTTCCGGGGGTAGACGGGAACTTCTATACCATGAAACGAATACGCGGCAAGATTCCTGGAAGTTTTCTCGAAGGAAAGAAGGAGGCCATTTCCGAGCCACTCCTTTTGCACTGTGCCGAGCTTCTCGCTCAACTGCACAACACGCCCCTGGAGCTTTTTAGGGGCCACGTGGAGAGGTTCATTGGGCCCGGCGCGGCCGATGACACGGTCGAACAACGACTGCACCGGCTTCTCGGCAGCTGGAACGAGTACCGCACCGAGGTCGAGCACCTGCCGTCTCCCTTCCAGACCTTCGCGTTCGACTGGCTGCGGCGCAACGTACCTCACGACACGCGGCGGCCAGTCCTGGTTCATTGGGACTTTGGTATCCACAACATGCTCGCCGTGGACGACCGCATCACCGCTGTGCTGGACTGGGAGTGCTCTGACTTTGGGGCCCCTGAGCAGGATCTAGAGTGGATCCGACCACATGTGTCAGAATATATGAGCTGGCACAAGTTTCTCGAGCATTACCACGCGTGCGGCGGGCCCGACGTCAGGGAGGACGTCAGCGCGTTCTACGGCATGTGGGGCATGGCAAGGCCGTTTCTAGCCTTGGGGAGGGCAACTCGAAATCTCCAGACGGGCGAGAACAAGGATATTCGCTACGTTATGTGTGAACTGGGCTTCACTAAGGCGTTTTGCCACATGATGCTGAACGTAGTCAGGACGGAGGGGCCGAAAGCGGTGGTGGAAAATTCGGCTGGTAACAGCACGCAGGCCAAGCTCTAAATGTCAACGAGACTGGGCACGCCAATCTGAGTGTACTAAATTTGTTTAAATTAGGACACGCATGTTGAGCTTTAGCGTATGCAGGTGTTAAATGGGGTAATTTCGTGCATCTTACCCTCGTGGTAAGCTCCTTGGTGTCATAGCTGTGCCCAAAATGTCATCGGACTAAACGTCCAGTACGGGGTCGATGGGGATACCAATAAGTTCTTTAGTTCGGCGAATCGACAGTGGTCGATCGCGGTGGCTATTGTGAGCAATCATAATACGTCCTCTTTATGTGCAGAACATTCGAGACAGACACGAACTCCTGTTGCCCGGTTATTGTCATTTCCGTCCTGATTCTTCCAAAAGGTCCGAGAGTTAGCCTCGTACAGAATGTGCCAGTAGAAAGCGAGATAGAGTGCTCGTTCGTCTAATTAGCCGCTATAGATCTCCACGGATGGAGCTGATAAAACTGGATGCGTTTGAGAAACCGCCATAGTGAAAATTTGTACACCCACACCTCACATGTCATGATGCTCACCCAAACTCAAGCTTTCCCCCAAAACACTTGGCAAGTCCATTAAGATCAATGAAGAACAAGCATATGACATAAACTCTCTGTCCCCAAACCATTCAGATACCATAATGAAGCTAATCTCTGCTGTCATACATGCACTTACCGCAAATGCCAGCGGATCTGTACCAACTGCTGACATGGACAGCTTGATTTGTGTTGGAAAAGGGGGAAGGCAAACTAGCAGTCTAGAATGTAACATCGCACAGACTTGTCTGGGAATAGAAGACCCCTTGCATTTCTTGCGACTCTCACGTCAGCTTACACTGCATCTCCTTTGATATAATTCCTACTGGGCCAACGGAGTACTTACAGCAGGCCGAATCACCACGCTCTCTTTCTGCCTTTTGCTCCTTGTGATATTCTCCTCTCTTTTAGTCTTTTTCCTGCTTGTAATATTTCTCCCCTCGCCATATAGCATCACGCAACACTCGAGGCAGTAACATGGTGGCCATGTCCAATCTTTTCATTCTATCGCTGGTGAGCAGCCTGGTCTGCGCCGGCCCTCTTTTGTGTATTGGGAACCAGAACGCCAACTTTCCATTCCAACCGCCCGTGGCCAACGCCAGCCGTTCTCCTTGTCCGGTGCTCAACTCCCTCGCAAATCATGGTTTCCTGCCCCGCGATGGCAGAAACATCAGTCAGGACCAACTGAACTTCGCCTTCACCCAGGCTCTCAACATCGACGAGGCCGTGACGGTCTCGCTCGCCAAACCGACCTTCAACATCTCGACCACAGGTGTCGCCGGCACGGTCAACCTCGAAGACATGAAGGCTCACAATGTAATCGAGCACGACGGCAGCCTGTCCCGTGCCGACGCCATAACCGGCAACGCCAACAGTTTCAATGCCAGCATCTGGAATACAGTCAAGGCCCACTTCACCGGGCCGACGATCGATATCAAGACCATGGCTGCAGCCCATAAGGACAGAATTGCCGCTGCGACGGCAGCCAACCCTGAATTCTCTTTGACTCAGGCCCAGGTCAAGACCTCATTTGCAGAGTCTGCCTTCATCCTTGGGACGCTCGGAAACGATTTCCAAAACCCGCAAACTTCCACCGTATTCATGGAGACTATCTTTGAACAGGAGCGTTTCCCATTCGGGGAGGGGTTTCAGACGTCGCCCACCAAAATCACCAGTGACCAGGTGGACGGTTTAGTTGCGCGGCTGGTGAATGCTACTTCACCTTGAACTTCAGACGAGTGGTTCAACAAACAATAATGCATGATAGGAATCAAGGCCGTGGGAGGGATATACCTACCTAGCTGGACTCGGAGATGTACAGTACCGATGAATTGAGACACTTTTTTTTCAACACGCTAAGCCCGGATTCAGTGTTTGCAAGTGGTTCGAGAACACAAGAGACGCACACACAGAGAGAAAAGGCCAAGCGGGAGCTCAAAGTCTATCAACGATCCGCGAACGGACGATGTGCAGCTTGGAACATAAGATCTCCAAGGTTGTTTCATCAAAGCGTACACAGACACAAGCAATGGCAGGACTCAAGTGCTTCAGGGGTGGCAGCCCGAGATGGTATGAGGGCTCAACCCTGACGTGTCTGTTGACCTGGGCATCCTTTAGATGCCTCCGTCGCCGATCTTGGGACTGATGGGCCATCTTCCATATACCATATTTCGGACGCCCCAACTTGCTACCACGTTGAACTCTTTCTTTTATTCCTCCCATTCTGTAATCTTGTCCTGAAATAATGCGATTTGATTGATTCCCACGGCTGTGGGCCTCCGATCTGTGTCCGGGCACGTCAATGGGCACTCCTCGTCGACAACGAAGCTATGTAGATAGAAATAAGTGCTCTGAAAAATGCACAAACCTTCCGATCGAAATCCCGGCGAGCTGTGCCGGTTGTCGGTTGACCGGGACCCAAGTAGGGAACGTCAGGTATCAACCGCCTGTGTTAAACATCTGGTCTACCGTGCCTTCAATTATTGGCGGTCTTTCTGCTTCAGCCAGAAGGCAGTCGTTGATAAGCAGGAAAGCGAGTGGATGGGAAGCCGTTTGCCTATTAGTCTGAAGGATGAACTCTGAGATTTCTAAGCCTTTTCCTCTACTCATAATGTCGCCCATTTTCAATCTGGCCTCAGTCTTCCAAACTACCAACCGGCCCACTCCTTCACCTTTAATACTGCATCAGCAAACATAACCGGTGCCTCCAGCGGAAAAGCGTGGCCGACATCTGCCTCCCATCTTTCATGTCTCCCCTCAAACATATCAGCATGTGACTCTGTGCCACCGGGTTTCAACGGATCCTTGGTACCATCCAATGTAACAGTAGGCACCCGAATCTTAGGCCTCCGAGCCAACTGCGCCTCCCGTTCCCTATAAATTGGATCCCCATTCTCATTCCCTAGTACAAACCGATAAGTCTCAACAACAACGTCAACAAAATCAGCATTTGCCAACGCCGGCGCTGCCTTCTCGAAAGATGCATCTCTTGCTGCCTCATCCCAAGTGGGCGACCACTGGCTCCACAAAAGCTGCGCCAACTCCCTCCTATGCTGCCAAAGGCACGCTCGCCCACGCTCGCCCTGGAAAAGGTGCTGGTACCACGCAACAGCCTCGAGGGACGGTGGCACGACAGCGCTACGCTGCGCCGCCACGTCGATGATGTCGTAGCCGGCATAGCTGACCAGGCCTGCGACACGATCGGGCCACAGTGCCGCGGGGACACACGAGGCGACGCCGCCCCAGTCGAAGCCGGCGAGGATGGCCTTCTCGATGCCTAGGGCGTCAAGCAGCTCTATGACGTCGGAGCCCAGGGCTGCTTGTTGCCCTGTGCGCATGGTGTGTGGCGAGCGAAAGATGGTCGGGGCGAAGCCCCGTAGGTAGGGCACGATGGTCCGGGCGCCTTGGGCTGTGAGGCGTGGTACTACTTCATCGAAGGCTTGGGGTGAGTAAGGGAAGCCATGCGAGAGGACTACGGGCCAGCCTGTGGGCGGGCCGTGTTCGTAGTATGCTATCTCCAGGGTCGGCGTCTCGGCTGTTTTGAGATCAAGAATTGGGTCGTACATTGTGCCTGACAGGATTTCGTTGGAAGCTTGGATGTTTATTAGAGTAAGGAAGAAGCCATAGGTGCAGGAAAGGGAGAGATTCTTAGTTCCAAGTGGGATCTTTCAATTACATACTGTACGTCTGGGTCAAATTACCAATTGGTTACCTATGTTATGTAGGTCGTAGGGCGCAGTACCCCGCATTAGCGTGTATCTAAATAACCTTGGAATGCAATTGCCGAAGCATTCTACCTAAGAACTTTGATTCTGATACCTGAATGTCTCCATGCACAAGACAAGACACATAAATTGGCCATAAACATGGTGGCTGTTGCAATGCGACCGATGATAAGAGTCAACTTCACAGGATACGTTTTCTTCAATATTAATACCCAATACTTTTCGCTCCCCTTATACTAACACAGTGGTCCCAGTTGCTAGTGCAACAGCGCTTTAAATGTGCACCCCAGTACGCTCAATTGTGAAGTCCGGCGGCGTATTCAACCGATCATAGTTTCCATTCGGGTTATTCGGGTCAACAACCGTCTCCACGTCGCTTGCCGGAAAGAACTTGATCCCTGTGTACACACACCGCGTCCCCTCGGCTCCGCAAGAAGCGTCTTCCGGGTCCGCCTGCTAGACCTGCAGGTTATATCCGGGCTCCGTCTCATTGTAAGGGCCCAGGCCAAAGGAGAACGAGTACGTCGGATTGTCGCATTCCCCAAGTGGGGCATAGCCGATGTCAGGCGTGGTCGAGACTAGAGCCACGCAGTACGTGGAGGTGCTGCCGTCGGTGATGTCGAACCTGTATGTGGTGGTGATGCTGTGGGGCGCGCCGGATGCGAAGAAGTTGGTGATGCTCCAGGCCGAGGGCTGGGCCTGACGGGGAATGGAGGCGGCCGAGGCGCTGGCTAGGAGGCCGGTAAGGACGGAGGTCACACGCATATTGACGTATGGTTCGCTTTGGTGGGCAGTTGATAGCTATGGTGTAAAGGAGTGGGAATAAAGCTGTGATGAGGATGTGCGGTCTCAGCCTGAGGAAAGAAATAGGCTATCTCTCTTATATTAGAGCATCTACTATATATATGTAGTATCTCCTTGGATCGCAGACAAGTCGAGTTAAATAAGTGGCTATTCAATCGTCACCTGGCACACCTAATACGAGGACACGGGTGCTATGTCAGCAGTGAGCACTAGGCAGGCCCGTGCTTCCTACAGCTCGTGTTCGTGGATACGATCGCCCACCAAGCCTTGATGAGGATGCAGGTGAGCTTTCAGGCTAATTGAGACTTTCGTGGCCAATGAAGAATCACGCGAAAAACGGTACGGATTGCACGGCAATGAGAATATCCGTGAGACCGTGAACACATCGTGGCGTAGCTAGCAACGTTGCACGTAAGCAGCAAGGTACAAAAAATCCCGGCTACCCAGCCGGATTCCCGTGAGGATCCAAGTCTCACTATATCACGCTCTTTAAGACGCTCTCGCGCTCGAAAGGCAACAACCTTGGAGGTCAACGGCTGTAGCGCCATGTCTACATAAACAATCGAGCTAGCTAATGCTATTTAAAAATGAGTGTACACTACTATACAAATTAGAAACAAAGAGCAATTGTCAAGTAATATGTGAAACTGACACGAGAAGTCCTCAGGTATATGTGATATTGTTAAGTGGCTGGCAGATGTTCCGGAGGCTTCCTGATTGTCATGGTCCGTGTACGGCAAGAGAACTGATTCTCGCGCGAGGCTTAACAGAATGCAAGCACACGAGGTCCGCCATCTTACGACGCATCCCAAAGTCATGAGTCTCCAACCAAGGTCCTAGTTGCGTCCGCACTCGCATCGTCCAATAGAGTGAAACAAGTAATGTTAATGTTGTTGTGGGATAGCCCGGCGATGTCGACCTTGTCATTTCTTCTCCGAACCAACAGTGTAGTAGAATGATGCGGCAGCATTTTCATATCATGCGCAATTGGTTCGGGATGACAATGCTCTTGTAGCTTCCACTAATACTTCACAAGCATATGGGAAAGCGGAACCTAACGTTTATTTTGCCAACCAATAAACGTCATTGCATGACCGGGCTTTGCATCCGAAAGCCACCCGTGGCCCGAACCACTTCCGACTTGTAGACCACATGAACTTCTGGTAAGTCTATGATCAAGCTGCTGGTATCCACGCGCTAGCTCCGGACGTAGATAAAGAACCGCTACACAAAGTGAGGACGGGGGAGTGTAGCCAAAGAAAATTAAAACGAGAACTAGATTCCAGTTAGGCCCAGGCTAATATCAGTCGGGTCAATCTAGTCACCCGTGGACGTCGGCCGGGCACTTTTAAGGTTCTGTTTTGCGGTGTGTGGTTGATCCGTCTACTGAGTCAGTGCTACAAGTCTCCGAAATATTCAACGCGTCTGATTAATAAGTGCCTGGCGACTAGCCGCATTAAAACTCAACATCGTGTATGCTCGGCACAGCCTCATCAAACGAACATCAAATGTCTCCGGAACATTAATATACTCAGGAAGACAGTAGCAGCTCTTATGTTTGAGAGACTGTCCTCTTCTCCCGAGCAAAAATGTTTCTCGTCTGTCATTGCTATTATCAGATTTCCTTCTAATCTCCAACATTGAGACTTCAGATTCCTCTAAATTGCTCTTTTGACTCTCACCCACAATCGACAGCCCCTGTGTAAATACAATGTCGACATCTGGACCAATTCGTTTCGAAGGCCGCGTGGCCATTGTCACCGGCTCCGCTCGCGGACTGGGTCGCGAGTACGCTCTACTTCTCGCTCGCCTAGGGGCTTCCGTGGTCATCAACAGCACCACTACGGCCGGCAGCCAGGCTACCGTGGATGAAATTGTGAAAGCTGGCGGCAAAGCCGTCGCCTGTGTCGGAAGCGTATCGGATCCGGCCGTAGCAAATGAAATGGTGCGGACGGCCATCGATACCTTTGGACGCATTGATATCATCGTCAACAGCGCCGGTATCTTCGATCCCAAGCCTTTTGAGCAAATCACATCCGCCGACTTCAAGGACCTCTTCGCAGTCCACGTCGAAGGATCGTTCAACCTTACGAAGGCAGCTTGGCCACACATGCAAAAGCAAGGTTACGGCCGGGTGATCATGATCACGTCTCACACAATATTTGGCATGAAGGGAGCCACGACCTATGGCGCGGTCAAGATGGCCCTGATCGGAATGGCTAAATCGCTCTCGGTGGAGGGAGCAGCACGCAATATCCTAGTCAATGCGGTAGCTACAACGGGCTTCACGGACGCAGTCCAGAAGAACACTCCTGACGAAGGAACGCAAGCATTCATGAAAGCAAACTTTCCCGGCTCCGAGCCGGCACCTACCATTGTATGGCTCGCCCATGAGGCCTCCAAGGTTAGCGGAGAGGTCTTTAGAGCTCAGGGCAGAGTCGTCACTCGGATCTTCCTTGCAGAGTCGCATGGATTCCAGGGTTCATCACAGGGCGGATGGACCGTAGAAGGTGTCAGAGACAATTGGGATCAGGTGATGGATGAGAAGAATTACACCACACCGAAGGTCACCGACCAAGTTGGTGCTCTCCTATTCCAACGGCTTTCAAGCAGCTTATCGTAAAGCCGATGCTGTTCTCACACAGTCACAGATAGGCAGATGTTTACGCAACACAAATTAAGACAAAACTCACCAAGACAACTTTGTAGTCCTCAAGTGAAAGGAAGGGAGATAGCGAAAATGGCAATAGTCCATAGAATTGCAATACCGCTATGCTATGCCAACCTTCAGCTACCTAGTATTTAAAACTTGCGCTCCTTTAGCTGGATCAACATAGCCGGTTTGACCCACACATGCCAGACCAACATGTCTGTATTGTCCCACCTCTTGCGCTCCGCCTTGGCGAATTCGCCCTGGTCAAACTCCATGTCGAACTGCCACAGCAGGTTGCCCATGATAAGCCGCGCCTCAAAATACGACAGGTTCTTGCCGACGCACGCGCGTACGCCCAGGCCAAAGGGCTGCGACGCATGCAGCTTGTCGTTCTTGTATCGCGGGTTGCCCATCCACCGCTCGGGCTCGAACTTCTCCGGGTCGGTGAAGTTGTCCGGGTGGCGCTCGGCGACCCACGGTGCGACCGCCACCGTGGTGCCCGCCGGCACGAAGTGCCCATCGATGACGTTGCCCCGGCCCTGTGGAGGCACGACGCGGTGCTGGTTGCAGGGAGCCGGCGAGGTCAGGCGGAGGGCCTCGTGGACGGTGGCCTCGAGGTACTTGAGCTTTCCGACGCTGGCCCACGTGATGTCCTCCTTGGTCTTGAAGGCACTGCGGACCTCGGCCTTGACTCGCTCGTAGCAGGCCGGGTTGGCCAGCAGGAAGTATACCCACCCCGTCAGTAGGCTGGCTGTCGTCTCACTGCCCGCGCTGATGAACTGGACCATGTTGAGCAGCATCTCCATCTCAGACAGCCGTGCCTTCCTGACCGTGTTGTTCCGCAGGATGTGACCAACCATGTCCGGGTGGGACCGGGTGCCATCCTTGATCCGGCGCATGGTCTTGTCGATGGCGCCTTGGAGGTGTTTCTGACGCCACTGCTTTGGCTCGCTGGGGATGAGAGTCTTGACCATGAGTCTGTGCAGAAGCGTGCCGACGCCCGCAACCTGACCGAAGGCTTGCTCCCAGGCGCCTGACTGGAAAATCGAGTTGATGGCATCTGCCCACCGGCAGGCATCGCCCTCGTCCAGACACCCAAATGGCTCGGCAAACACGACGTCACCAATAACGTCAAACGTAGCATACGTGACTGCATTGCAAGATTAGTCGCCTTCTTCTGTCCACCCTATATACCCTCCCATTGTGCGAGGAACTTACACCAGCTGGAAAAGTTGATGGGCTCCTTATCCTTGGCATGCGTCTTGAGAACCTCCATCAGCCTGTCGGTATGCAGCTGAAGAATGTCTTCCTGGGTCAAGAGGGCCTCGTTGGTAAAGGTAGCTCCCAGGGCGTTCCGCTGCCGCCCGTGGGTCTCGGGTGGGGCCATGCTGACGCCAGTTTGGCCATCCTTGGGTGACACAACTGCGAGCCACGCCGGGTCTTTCTGGAAATTCAGACCGTCCTTCTGAAATACCGAGTCGTTAACAGGGGGCTACTTTCAAAAGTCGCTTTGACTTCGTATACGGAGTCCCATACCTGTACACCGTAAATATCCTCCCAAGCGTCCGCCCCGATAAAGCTGAGCTCATTGGGCCCTGTCCGGACAACCGGGCCTAGGCGTTCAAGTAAGCAGGTTAGAGTTATGGCCCTTGGGCTCGACGTAGATCAGTGACTGTGGTAGGAAGCAGCTAAAACGAACCATATTTGGCGTGAAGCTTTTTGAACTCCTGGGGCTGATTGCCCTTGTACACGAGGTAGGCAGCTGGGATAGAGGTTATGCTGTTGAGGAGAGGCCCAGGGAATCTCGCCAGCGGATGGAAGAACCTGGCGTAGATGACCCGGCAAAATAAGCTGATAAGAAACTGCAGTCACCATTTAGTACTGTATCGCCCTCTTTTAAAAGTGCGAGGGTGTTTACCAGCACAGTAATTGTTCCTGCAAGCAGCGGCAGCGAAGCGACGGGCAAGACTGCAGGTAGTCTGCCTAAGAGGAGAGAGGACGATGAACCTCGCGAGTCCATCTTGATGCAGGAGGATAAAAAAAATTCCTTCTGTCAGTGTTTGGGCAGATGTGGATAGTGAGTGGACTGGTGAACACGCAAACACCTTGAATGGCCCACATGCACTATTACCCAACTTATGAGTTAGTATGTAACGTGAATTATACAGCGGTATAATTACAGCATTCCGTCACTCGGGTTCCAAATCATTCGGGTTTCTACCACTCGGAACCGCGTCACTCGGGTAAGACGGGGCATATGCTGCTGCACGATGGCGTAGAACACCAAATGCTCAATGCTCAAAATTCTCCGGGGCGCCCTGGACAATCCAGTTCAGCATGTATGGCTGTGTCGTTACATCCGGTTTCTATAGCTCGGGTTTACGTTGTCCGGAGTTTTAATACTCCGAACTATAATTACTTCAGACGAGCAATTATTTGTTAAGACCTACTGATTGCAGTCATAGATCAGTATATTGCAATTAATGTAAACCCAGTAAGTTTCAAGAATATATAAATATTAGATATATGTTAAAGAATACTATCGTTTAAGTTTACTTAGAAAGTAAACTCTTATTTGTATTATTAAGCTTGAATTATGGGGCTGTCGTCTAGAAATAATTAAATTCATAGAGACTTAAGAAATATTGTGAATATAAAAATCAGCTTACATTGGGCACAAAATTAGCGAAATGTGGTCTGAAGACCATGGAAGAGCTATAAGCATGCCCTAGCAAGGGTCCATGGGAATAGTGTTGCGAATATATGACATGCGACTCCCGAAGAACCTCACGGGCGTCCGTCCCCGCGTCCGTGCCTGCGTCCGTGCCTGCGTCCGTCCATGCATCCGTCCTTGCTTGGAGAGCACCGACAACCACTTGACGAGACCCGGCGTGTCTTACCCGGTCCGGGTTACCCGAGACACTTGTGTAATAGAGCAAACACTGGACGGCTGAGACAAATGGTCCAGGCGATCCGGTACGAAACAGCGATTCCGTTTGCCCCGGCCGGTTGGTCGGGCTCTTTGATGAAATGACGGGACCTAGTGTGAAAACCTGGGCAACCGCAGCACACAAACTCGGACGGTTTCATGCGCGTCATTCTTTGCTCTGACCTGATTGGCAAGTTCATCTGATGTCACTTATGGGACAGGTTTGGCTCGCGGTCACTAGTGCACTACCACTTCAATTCGCGAGTGATTCGGTCATGTTATTGCTATGCAAAGCGAGCTTCTGATACTATCAA
Organism: Diaporthe capsici; assembly: GCA_013364905.1. NCBI lineage: Eukaryota > Fungi > Ascomycota > Sordariomycetes > Diaporthales > Diaporthaceae > Diaporthe > Diaporthe capsici. The sequence continues at coordinate 5,053,928 of WNXA01000006.1, read as the reverse complement.
GTAATCGACATCTATCTTATGATGACTAACAGGCAGTCATGGCACTTTTTGTAACCTTGACCATCAAGTTGGTCTCCAAGAACACCCCGTAGCTAAGAATCTGGCTCGGGCGCCAAGGTTCTAGCAGCTGCATGTCAAATGCGCGGAAAGTCTGACGCGTTTTCTCTAGTCAGCAATCGCTGGCTCCGTTCCAGCGGCCTCAATTTGTTGATAGCCGTGAAAACCAAGAGGCCGGGGTGGCGGTGAAAATACTCACCTCGAATACGACCTTGTTGATCTCCATGAATGCGATGGATTTGCCCACGCACATCCACTGCCCGTAGCCAAACGCGAGCTCGATATCGCGCTCCATCTGCTTCCGGCGCTGCTCATCTAGCTCCATGAGCCGCTCAGGCCGGAAAAGCTCCGCATCTGGGCCAAACAGCTTCGGCGAGCGCGAGATAGCGGAGAGGTTGAATCCGATGGTGGTGCCTCCGGGAACGTGGTGGCCCAGAATATTCTCGCCTCCCTTGGGCACCACTTTGGGGATGAATCCCAGCAGGGGCGTTCGCATGCGGATTGCCTCGTAGATGACAGCCTGGGACCAGTATCAGTTAAGGCAGCCGGGATAAGCATTTCTTGGGGAAGGCTTCACCTGGAGATAGGGGAGCTTTTTGGCTTCTTGGAAAGTGATCGGCTTGGAAACACTGCCCTCTTGAACGGCCCCGTTGATCTCGTCCTTCAGTCTTTGGTAGACAAGAGGGCATGTCATAGCGTGAATAAGAGCTGAGCGGATGACGGATGCCGTAGTCTCAGTTCCAGCAATGATCATAAATAGACCCTCCGTCTCGCACTCGATCTGGCTGAGCCCATGCTTCATCATGGAGCCCTGGTGGCTTGTCAGTCTAGTCTTATCTACATGTGAGGAAATGCTCAGGCAGTTTCTCACAAGCATATCCTGCTGAGGCTTGGCGTCAGGACGAAACCGCAGACCGACGTAGTGGTTGGCAACACTATGACGCAAAGAAATTAGTTGTTGGCTCCTGGGAGAATTGATTCAAGATCAGTTTGTCGCCGATTACTCACCCCATCAAAGCGCCGAACCCAGACTCGTCCGTCGGCTTCGGCCCAAGTGACTTGAGAAAGAGCGGCGAGAACAACATGTTCCTTATCCATGGGATGTCCGCACACGTCGACATCTGAGGCCATAAATCATGCAGGCTATGCAAAAATCCATAATGATCCTTTTCCTCCCTCAGGTAGCCAAATTCCTTGCCAAAGGCGAGGCGCGTGATGACGTCTAATGTGAAGTAACTGCTCGTGAGGTACAGATCCAGCAGCGGTGGCGCTGGCGACTCCGCAGCGGGAGTGGCGTACCTGGTTTCGATGACTTCCATCAGTGTCTTGAGGATGCCGTCGATGCCGGCCTCGAGATCCGGCGTCTCCCGGCCACTGTATGCGGAGATGGTGCGAGACTTGGCCGCCTTATGATCATGGGGATCAAGACGGCTGAAGAGGTTGTCATGGTACGGGTTGAATCTCCCAGTGATGTAGAATGGATCACGATGCCATGTGCTGCTGGTGCTGTTGATGCTCTTCATCACGTCCGGGTCGTCCGTGACAATCTCATTCGGTCCGACGCGGACCAGCGGTCCGCTGTTTTTGTGCAACTCCCTGTGTACCCAGTACTGCTTCCCAGAGTATGTGGTCTTTGCGAGCCACATGTATGAGAAATTAGCCACCCATGATGCCGCTGGAAAAGCGCGCAGGCGGTTCCATGCGTAAATCGCACTGAGCGTGTAGTACAGTATCGACAGTCCAGCACAGAGGAACAAGGCGGTTGTCCAGCTCAAACTCGTCGTCGAGAGGCTGGACGCCATTTGCTCTCGGAGCGAAGACATGTTGCGGATGGTGCAAACGGTCGAAAATCTGAGGGGTGATAACACCTGTGAGGGGTCATACTGGCTACAGTCGCGTTCTTACTTAAATCTGGAGTTGTGATTACTAAACGAGCTATTTATAAAGGAACACAACTATGAAGGTATTTACATTTATTGCTTGCTTTTAGTTAGATTTATTTAATATGTTATAAAGCTATAAATAATAATAATAATCTTTTTATAGAAATTCTAACTTTTAAATATTAACTTAATAACTTATTTTTAATATTTTATATAAAAATTATTTTATTAAATATTAATAAATAGCAGTACATAAATTTAAAGATTTAATATTATATAAAAGAGTAAAACTTTTCAAATAATTAATCTTGAATTTGCAAGGCCTGCAGAGTTGACCGGTTTCAGTTGGTCCACGTATCATCATGTGACGTATGTAGCTGATGCTCTTAGGTGCCGATATCCCGGGTCGGGAGTATCTAATTCAATGCGCGGTCCGGGGTTTACTTGGCACGGACATGCTTATCATGCCTTGCCCACTCGGGTACATTCCTTGGTCCCCGCAGGATTGAACCCATGGTCCCGGCAGGATTGAACATGTGAGACCCCGAACGACCGTACCCCGAGTAGCTGTGAATGGCTGTGGTCGAAGTTCCGTTGTGCACAGATTCGCGAGAGTCTTTTTGCATGCTGTGAGAGATTCGCACGCTGTAGATGACGGGAGTCTATACATAGATGCTTTGAACCGGTTCTCACTCCACATAATATAAAATGTGGGAATAGTACGTCAGTTCAAACTATATTAACCTTCATTACTTGTGACTGTACCGAAAGGCTGCATTGATAGTCCGTCTCGACATTGTTTGTTTAGTGTCTCATACAATGCTGCCAGAAACAGTCGATAAACCAAAGCGAAACCCACGCGTGCGTGACACGTGGTATTACCCACCTGACATTGCACACGATCTCGATGGCATTAATTTGCCGGAGCATGTCAAAGGGGAGATCTTCGCGACCGCGTGGGAGTACACGCGTACAGTGATTCCCCACTACACCAATTGGAAACGCTATGTGGCCTTCATGCGTATCATAGTGATGGGAATCATAGCTGAGTTCAAAGGAGACCTGGTAGGTTTTCTTGTTTTATGTTTCGACAGACAATTGCGACAGTGTACTAATAGCTTGTCATTAGCTGGACGTCACAAAAGGTGACAACGTCCTGAACTATAGCCTGGACGGCATTCTTGCAGACTTGTTCGAGGGCACGCCAGGTCACGCCGAGATGGCACGCGAATACAAGACGTTCCTACTCGTGTCAGGCGACAAGTCGAGTGGTCGTCGGGATGGAGAGCTGTTCCGACGATACGTCAACTGCCTGGCACACTCGCCTCAGCGATACTTCCGAATGCGTGATACCGACGCATTGTGCCGCTTCACGATTGCTGTTGCGCTGGCATGCCAGGACCAGGACGACGTGTGGTTCACGGATGCACAGTTCGACTTCCTCGCCGAGCTGGGCGACACCATGTACGATGCTGTGTCGTTCTTCAAGCACAAGAGTGAGGGTGAGACCAATTCCACCTTTGCATACATGCCGACGGACTTGCGGGTGGCTGCCTACAGACAATGTCGCGAGGTTCTTTGGGCGCTGGACGCAGCCTGGGCCCAACGCCCGGGCATGTCTTGCGTGACAAGTTTTCTCCGATACTTTGGCGGGCCGCTTCACCTCATGATGCGGCGGTACCGCTATGTCGAGGAGGACCTGACTTTGGGCCGTGCCGGAGACGTGGATGTTGTGAACCAGACACGGCAGCACTACAAGCTCTGGAACCGCATCGATGCCAATACCCAGCGCAGTGTGAGTGCCGAGGACCTGGAGAGATATGCGCTTGTTGTTGCGAACGAGGAGAAATTGTTATTCCCAGGATGCTCGGATTGGCTGGTCACTGGAGGTGATGGTCATTGTGATTCGTGTCAGTACCGGTCCTCATACGGAGCTGAGACGATGGATGACTTTGGCGGAGTAAAACTGTGCGAGTCCTGCAGGCCCCAGTGGCGCGAACATCTGTTGAGCTTCCCCGAGCGTGCTGCCAAGGTGTTCCCTGAGTTGGCGGCAACCTACAAGGCAGCTATTGTTAATGTCGAAGCACCGTTGATCACTCCGATAGCGGTGTAGAGCTATTTCGGGTCCATGGGGTTACAACTCAAGGCGCATTCTACGGCAGTACATACATACATATATACATACACTAGGAAACACAATTACAATCAACGTATGATTTATATGAGGTTTTGCCATAAAAACGTAGGCAACACTCCAGTGTCCCAGTTGATGTGCGACAGATTCAAACTAGGAGGAAAGTGCAACTCCAGGCTCGTTCCCATTGCCATTACGCCTATCGAAGACAACGCATGCGACAGGTGAGATGCCCTAGTAATATTAGATATTTATGGTACAACGCACTTTCAGTACTCAGCAAGGGCTTAGTTCAATGAGCTGCCTACAGTCCTCATTAGATTCTAGACTGGCAGAGTGTCTGCTTAACCTTTCTGGTAGCAAACGAGAAGGAAGCTCCTATCGATGCATTATTTCTGCTGCGGCGATGTTGTGGAAAACGGACTCTAGTTGAGGCAGAAGGCTTAAGGTAGGCATACACCATCTTATCCTGGAACTGCTGTGTTTTTAGTACCTAGTAGGTAGGTATTCAAGGCACGAAGAAGCAGGCTCGATAGAAGTAGCTGTTCATCATAGATACCTGCACTGATCCCTTAAAAATTATAGAAGAATATAGTTCGTGGCTGCCAATAGGCGGCCTCGTAGGCCGAGTCGATAATTGGTAGAGGCCCCGGCATCTATGCAGGACTCAGATGACCGTTCAACCGAATTGTCAAAACACAATGTTGACAAACTCTATTGTTCCAGACGAGACGGCACAATCGTTGAAAAAGAAGGAAGCAGTAGTTGAGTCTCGTTTGGCTGAATCTGTAGCATATTCGGCAGATGCTTGTGGGTTAGGAATTAGCACTGGCAGGATCTTAGTGTTCAGCCCGCTTGTCGTTTGCCCTTTACATTTCCACTTCGAGCCTGTTAATTAGACGGCAGTTGGTGTCCAGCTAAGCAAACGCTTCAGGCAGCGTCGGCAACCGCTCTTAGCCTCACAACTTGGCCTATCACAGCATGTACACCCTCTGTAGATCAGACAGGCGTGGCACTCTCAGGGCCTAATACTTAGTACCCAGGCTTCTAGAGCATAGCGTCGTTGTTGGCAGATGCATCCTGCCACGGGCCTGCGTACTCCTAGAGCAATGCAATGCTTTCAACCACGTCATGATGTACCCTAGTAGCTTGCCACCCCCGCCCCAATTCCTCCAAAGGACGCCTGGACGCCTGCATGTGACAACGTCTGGAGACCTTTCCAGGGTGAATAAATACAGTAGACATGCGTGCGGGCACAAAACAGAATTGACGCCAACCCAAGCCCACAACACATCACAGCTAGCTTCTCAGCATATGCTCTTCGATTTGCTGCTTGTCTCATATTTCACTTCGAGTAGGGTCACGGAGAACGATGACTTTTTCCGTCCTCATATTCGCCTACCGCAAGCCGGGCACAACGCCGGAACAGTTTCGTGCGCATTACGAAGGCAAACATGTGCCCTTGGTCAAGGAGATAAGCGGGGAGTACGTCCCAACGGTGTCACCATCCACAGCCCAACAACTCCCTCACAAGCTGCCCCCCGGGCTGAGTCCCCCCCTCTCAACCGCTGCACGAACCAAATCACTGAACACCCACTAAGAACTTACTGTGGGCTCCCAGACACTTCCCTTTGAGCCATATCCGACGGTATATCCACCGCACAGAGGGCAAAACGGAGGACACCGAGCGCAATACCAACTTCCCAGCGACCGTCCTCATGGGCTCCCAGACGGATTTTGATTATGATGCTTTTGCCGAGTTGAGCTTCGCCGATGCCAATGCCTTCCAGGCTTTCTTTGCTCTCTATCAGCATCCGGACAATGCTGAGCGCATCGCAGCGGACGAGGAGCAATTCCTTGATCGCTCACGAAGTAAGCTGTCATTTATTTTGCCTATATCCTAATTGCCGCGGATGTCCAACTCAGCCTTTTAGATAACAAACCATCTACTGACCGAGACGCAAGTGCCTGTTGTTGTTCTCGGAGAAACCTTATCAACTACTAAGTAGATCGAAAGAGCCTCCGGAGGTGTAGCATGGCTTGTATTCCTGATTGGCCTTTACACCTAGTTAATCCGACAAGCTTTCTATACTAGCACATTGACTTGGTCTAACTACCAATCGTTCTATTAACGTCCCCGGCCTGGATATGGGCCCCCCTCCCATCTGGGCCCCCATTTACACACAAAGTCCCACTTTTCAACACCCATTTAATAATTCTAAATAAATCCTATAAATATCTAATCTTCAGATATATATATAAATTTAAAGTCTCTAAATATATAAAAATCTGCTTACGTAATATTATCCGTAGTTATTTATATATAAATTTTTAAATATTAAGATGCTAAAATGTTAAAGATTATATGGAAAATACTAAGACTTTATAACACTACTATTTTAACTTTTATTTTACTTAATAATATATATAATATTTTATTTAAATTTTATTTAAGCTTTATAAATATTAATTTATATATATATAATTAATTATAATATAAAAATAATTTTTTAAAGACAATATTATTAATAATAGAAATTCCTTAATTTTTTAATAAAGAATTTATATAAGAAAATCTTAAATTTTATTTTATTAAATGAATAAAATATATATAAATAAAACTTTTTAAATTTTAATAAAGTATATAATATAATTATTAAATAATAAAGAAATAAAAAATCTATTTAATTTTTATTAAAAGATATTAATAATATTATATAAGTAATGTATCTATTAGTATTATAGTGATAATTATAAGCATTTCTTAACATTTAAAATATATATAAATTTAAAAATACTTTTAAAAATATTAAAGCTTATATAAGATTTTATAAATATTTTTATTTTAATTTTTATATAAAATAGTATATATGACGTCAGTGTAGCTATTTTTAGATTTAAGTTGGAATTAATATGGGGATTATAAAGTGGGGTGCCTTTAGGTGTGTTTCCTAGGAAATCTGGGGGCCCAGATGGGGGGGAGGCCCATACCGGGGCCGGGGACGTTATATGTGCTCACACTTTGGGCGTCACACATTCTCTTATACAACTCCCCTTTTGCAACAACTTGCTCATGCGTACCCTGCTCCACATTGAAAACCACTCAAGAGAAGCAAAAAGTATGCAAGCTTCGCAGTTAGGCGAGTGGTTCGTTCAAAGTCGGTACATGATGGACCTGCTGGAAGATCACGGCGAATGAGGGAGCATGGAAAGACAGCAGACAATGAGCACAATTGCAGCATCGTGATAGCCACGTTGCCGAAGGCTCATAGGTAAGCTATAAAGATGCTTTCAAATTGTATTTACCAATGGTCTATCCAGCTTGAATTTGTATTAATAGCGGTGGGTAGTTTTGTAAGCCAGCACTGAAATAATTGAGAAGCGGCGATCGTTGAATTTGCGTTTTTATACTGAAGCACCTTTCCACTCATTAAATAATACCAATATGTGTCAAAGTATCCGTATAATGACACAAACACGTTCATGGATAAAGGTATGCCCCTCTTCCTCTTGCAGCCTGTTTCTCAACATCCTCCTTTGGTGTGCCCTGCCAACTGGAGATATGCGACAAGGTTCTCGTCATCACACTCACTCCTGATGCCTTTGAATACTCCCGGTACATCTTCCCTGGGCTTCCACCCTCATCCATCTCTCCGCTGTATACGACGGTCTGATTACTGCCGCCCTTTGCTGGAGTAATGGTGCGATATAGCGGCTGTGTCTCTACTGCTTCTTGAGGCGGCGACGCAATCGTGTTGAAACGTCGTTTTGTAAAAGAATAGAATGCCTCAACAGCTTTGGTTATATCCACCACAGTGAAAGCCATAAGTACGAACAGGGTCGAGATGGCCATCCCACCGCCAAAGGTCCAAGTGTTCACGTAGGAGTCAGGCAGGCTGTCACCAAAGCTGTCCATGCCGATTCCGAAGTATGATGCGATGAAAGACATGGGCATGAAGATGATGGTCACGATGGTAAAAACCATGATGGTCTGGCCTTCTTTTGCTGCAGCGAGCGCCTGCTCGCTGGAAAAGCGGGCCTCTAGAGCATTAGAATGCTTCTGTTTGAGATCTAGGAGATCTCTCAGACTTTTGTAGAGTCTCTCGGATTGCTCATCCATTGCGTCAATATCGCGCTTGTGCACTTTGAGCCGGCGCTCCTGGTCCAGCATCCGCTTGCGAATGTCCATGACGAAGCTCGAGACCTTTTTGCTGGGGCCATATCGGTCGTTGCTGAGCTCGTCGATCAAGCAGCTTCGGAAATCTCCCAGGGTGAAGAGCTGTGAGTTGATGACCATTGTGAGGATGTTGAGCTCGTCACGGACTGCAGTGCTTGGAGTTAGCTATCGAGAGACTCATCCAAGAATTCAGCATCGTAAGTAAGGGTGGGCAGTGCTCCAGAAATTACTCACTGTCCCGTACTTCAGTAAGAAGTGACGTCTCGGATCTGATGTCCAATAATGGATCGAACGATTCCTGGCTATCCTTCGAGCGCTTGAGGAGCTTGTGTCGTCGCTTGGGGCGCAGCCATTGACTAGACTGGGTGGATGCTTCTTCAAAGTTGTGGAACAGCTGTGTCAACTCCTCGGTAACTCGACCTACGGAGCTTTCAAACATGTCAAGAAACTGGTAGTTCTGATCGTCCGACCTGTGCCGTGAGAACACTGCATTGAGGCGAGCTGTTAGAATCGCACTCCAGGAGGGGAGTTTCAAGGACACACAAAAGGATACAGTAGGCGTTTAGCTGCACTTACTTCCAGAGCATCGGGATGAGATGAGAATGGCGAGGTCATAGGCTGATCGTACGGCCGGGCGGGTCTTGGCATTCATTTCCTCCATGATACCATCCAAGACATTGAGAGGGTCTCGTGTCTGGTGGTCCCAACGTCCTGGGAAGCACGTGACAACAAGATCTGACAGAGTTAGCCTTGGACTGCTTGTGATGTTGGATGAAGGCTACAAACCTTTGCTAAGTACGAAAAGCCAAAGTTGATCTACCATAAAGATTTTCCGCTGACGTCCTGCTAAGTGTTAGTTTTCTTGTGTTGTTTGGATTCTAGCGGGTGGCAATGTAAATTGTGCGACTGTGTGAACGAGGACACGGCGCGCAACAGTTTACGGACAAGTCAACTAACCTTGGCTTTCGCAGTATCGGTACACGACCTGATCCCTATCTCTTGCACTTGTATCCAGGCCATGGTAGAAGAATTGGTCTAGAGTCCTTCGCGGGTGGATCTTTGTCTTGCCGTGCAAGTAAGCCTGCAGTAGCAACAAGTTTGGCGAGGAACTGATGGAAGACGTTTCATCTGCGGCCCCGACAAGCTTCATTGCGTCTGTCATTTTCTGCCTCCCTTCATCAGTCTCGTAATGGAGATATGGCATCTGCACACAGCTCGTATTAGTAATGGTTTTAGTATGCCACTCAACGATACATACAAAGAGCACTATTTTCCCGTCTCCTCCAGGAACTCTCTGGGTAATGGTCATTTGCGACAGGTTGCTCTCGCTCCGACGAACCGGAGACGGGCGGATATCCAGCAGGTCCGGGTCAAGTCCTGGCTCTTCGCTAGGATGCAGGGACGAGATGCGCTGGCAGTAAGGCCTCATGAAATTTGCATGCGGCAGTGGACCGCGGTGTTCTTGCTCGAAACACTTTGTTAGAGCCTTGTAGCCTTCGAGATCCCGGCAGCCGGACTCGATGAACCACTTGATCAGGAGCGTCTCGACCCAGGCAATCTGTGAGATATGAGTAAGTCTCTGAAACGTAAGCCACTCTTGGAGACAGGGCCTCGATAGCTTACATTATTGGTAGGAAGGTGGATCCATTTGAAGTCATTCTGAGCACCGGCTGTGCTCGTCCAAACCGGAACCTTGGGTCGGTCGTTCTTCTGGTTCCATCCGTAGAGGACATCGTACACGGAATGCTTGAACTTGCGCTGTTTCTCGCCGAATTCTTTGAACTCCACCACAGTGGCCGTAAACGCTTTGCAGGCGTCTTGCACCACACGAGGCAGCCTGTGGCTATTCCGAACCGGAGAGAGTAGCTCGATGAGCTCGTAGTGCCCTTGCTCGGCAGCGCAGAGCCAAGGTGCTCGACCGAATCCGTCCTTGATGCCCAGGTCTGCTTTTTCTTCGGAAATCAGGACATTCACCACATCCTCAAATCCGTTAAAAGCGGCCCAGTGTAGAGCTGTCATTCCGTTGGACAGCCTGGCATTGATTGAAGCTCCGGCTTCCAGCAGCCTCTCAACCACACATGTTAGACCTTTCTGGGCAGCATTGTGAAGCGGTGTCCATCCACCATCGCTGATGGCACGCGTATCGGCCTGGTACTGAAGCATAATCGTCATGATCTCTTCGATGTGCGTCGTGTCGGTGCTGTCCACGGCCAAGTGAAGCGCTGTGCGGCCTCTGTTGTTGGCCGCGAAGACATCTGCCCCCGTCTCCAGAAGTGTCCTGACCAGGTCGTAGTGTCCGTTCGTAGCAGCCCACAGGAGAGGGGTTCGGCCAATCTTGTCCTTGAAATTCACATTGGAGCCGTGACTGACGAGCAAGCGGACGACCTCGCTGGCGCCGGTGTTCCACGCTGAGGCGCTCGATTTATCGGCGGCCAAGGCCAGTAAAGGGGTGCGTGCGTCCTTGTCTAGTGCATCCACGACGGCGCCTCTGGCGAGGAGCAGCTCGACGATGTTTGCGTAGCCCTTGACGCTGGCAACGAACAGGGGAGTCTGCCCGCCTCGGTCTCGCGCTTCCAGATCTGGTCGTTGGGATAACAGCTCGACCAGTACCGCCGTCTGGCCCATTTGCGCCGCGCGAAACAGGGCGGGAAACTCATCTTCAGTCTGAGCGTCGACTTCGGCACCTTTTCTCAGCAGGAGATCAATGATGTTGAGGTTGTCGCGAGCCGAGGCCTTCTGCAGGGCCTTGCGCAGTGCGGCTTGGTCTTTCGAGGTACTCCATGGCGAGCCCTCCTTGAGAACAGAGCGGACCTTTTCCTCGTTGCCCTTGGCGGAAGCCGCAAGGAGATCGCGATGGATCTGTGACGTCTGCGTGCTGACGGTGCTGGCACTGCTGACTTGGCTCGATTTGTTGGTCACCATGGTCGCCGGCGCTGGTCTTGAGTAGCTCAAACTTAAACGTAAATCAAATAACCCTGCCCGGGTGGACAGACGGCAAACTCAATTATTGCATTCTTGGCTGGACGCACATGCCGCAGGAAAGACGGAGAATTAGAATGGAAATCCCTGCATGAATGAGCAATGTGCAATTGTCTGGTAGCCCCACCGGGGGGAGGGATTCAGGAGTAACTGTGGGTATGTTTCGAGCCAGGGTCGAGAACCACAGAATACAAAGACGCGTCAAAGGTGATTTTGAAAGACGGCCTGTGTGCACACACCGCCATGAAGTCTGGCCCATGTAAAGTTTGTTTCGCCTATCTGATCCATTTATTTACAATCGCGTACATGTGTTTGGGTCTGCAAGATGCTCTGCAAATATCACAGCAACTCGCATCAGATACTTTGTCATAATTACAAGGTTCTCGTTTAAGTAGAATGCTTCATTGGTGATCCAATCCCCTCTCAGGCTACCCCTTTTCATCCCTGACCTTGCTGCCACTTGCCCGCCTTTAATCATTCCCGCTGGATGGTATGCTACTTATTCGCACAACGCGTCTTGATTCGACCGCCGGCCGATGCCCCAATTTCTGGTGAGAACGGCTTGCCCGACAAGCGTGTTTCCTAAGCTGCCATGCCGGCTTGTCAACGGTGGTGTTGCCGGCAGACACGCGGATTGCATCACCACGCCCGGCTGTCGAATTACATACATTACACCGACAGCTAGCTTTTCGATGACACCAAATGAGCCCATCCTTACTTACCAGGAGGCCTCTCCCCACACAAACAGCTGGATCCGGATTGCAGCTGTCATGACGAATTCGCCACAGGGCAACAACCGCTATGGGAGTTGCGACCTCGGGATAGGCTTGTTCGTAATTGAGCATTGTAAGATACAGCAGACCAGCACTCATATAAGTATCCGAGTCCTTCCCTTTGAATCGATTGATCACTAGTTCCCGCAAGTTCCGATCAACATATCCCTGTCCGAATTGCCCTTTTCTTCGCCCAGTCCTCGTTGTAAAGCTTTTTGCAGAGTCTTATTTTTCGGAATCTATAGCGCCACCTCGGTCTCCCGTAGTCCTAGATAAACAAATGCTGGAGTAAAGGATTGTGGCGCTCTTACAAAGAAAGATCACTAAATTCTCCCGCACTCATTAGCCTCATAGGGGCTCATCTTAACGGGAGCATAAGTCATCAGCGCAAAGATGGAGCATGTAGTTAGCAAGAAGCATTGTGAAGCACTTTAATAACGGCCATATGTTTCCAACCGCTCATGTACTGAATCGAGTTCATCAGTGTTCATCGGAGAAGGAAGTTTAATCAATTGAGACTCTGGCTTTGCAGAGTTTCCAAATGATTCTACCTGCCATGAATGCATTGATCCCCAATCTCCCCTTCCTTACCCCTGCCTCCGAACCGGTTTTGGTCCACCCCTAACAGATGGAAAATAGTGTGAGAGATGCTCTATATTCAAGAAGCCCTATGATTCGACTCGTTTGAATACGAGGTCATAGTAAGGAGCCCTAATGCTCGTGAGACGTCCGTCAACAAGTTCGAGTATGAACTCGTCGAGAGATCCAAAGAACCCGACACCACCCCAAACAAAAGAATGGTCAAACAAGTCGCCGCCCTGGCCTCCTTCCACAGCAGCACGGGGGGGAAGGGGAAGGCTGCTGGTAATCATGCGATGCGATGCCAGAATTGTTCCTTCGGACTTGTATTGGGCGGCTAAGGAAGTCCCATCCGCATACAGGCCAGTCGGGTAGAGACGCGCCGCGGCGTTCCCGAGGGCGTCCTCGCCATTGACATAGAATGATTCCAATCCGAGTCCGGGCTCGTCGTCATCCACTGTGAGTGTCATTTTGGTCCCCTCTGATGAGTTACTGGCGAATGTGCCCGACAGGCTGTCTCGAGCGTTTTTTGCGGCGGCATATTCTGCAGCCCGCACGAATGTCTCCCCGAGTGCGTCGCGTATTGGCCAGCGAGAATCAGTGGCATTAGAGCCGGCTACTAAGATTGAATATCCGAGTCCATGGTCAGGGGAGAGAGCAATTACACTCGTGTAGTCACCGTTACCACCTGCTTTGAGATAGAGATCGCACACACGGGTGCGGTTCGAGGCCGGGCTGACGGGGATCATCAGGCGGGTGATCTCCCATGGCGCACCCACAAGCTCCACAAGTGAGCCCGTTCCGCTGTGAGGCTTCATCCACTCTCGGGTGGTAGTTGGAGGCAGGATCTCGGAATTGAGGATGGACAGTCCGGTAGTTCGGAGATCTGCTAGGCTCGTGTATACGCCGCCAGAACTAAAGCAGAGTTAGTTTGGGTTGCAGACTTGTCATCTTTGTCAATGAAACCCACCCTTCATAAAGTGGAATATCGTAACCCCAGGAGCTATTTGCTTGGCTTGAACGGTTGATCACGTTGGCACCTGCGCCGATTGGCGCTGTCGTCGAAGTGTCATTTAGCCCCAAGGGGTCCAGCACGGCATTGTGCAAGGCGTCCAGATAATTGCTTCCGGCAAGGCGAGCAAGTGCCTCACCCAAGAGAGTGTACCCGGCATCCGAGTATGCAGCTGTCAGAAAGGGCGAAATCACCGGGTGCTGCTCATCTCGCATATACTTCAGAAACTCTGTTGTGAGTTTTGATTAATGCATGTCGTGGTCGTTGAAGATGTTAATTATAAACTTACCTTCTGTTGTCTGCTTAGCGACATTATTTTCGGTGTATTTGAAGAAGCCTGCAAACTAGTAAGCTTCCGGCTCGTGACAGGATATGGGCCCACTCAGGCGTATATACCTCCTGCTCCTCCGGAGCCGGCCTGTTGGGAAAGAAGTGCCCCGACCGTAATATCATTCCAGTCAATTCTCTGCAGTGGGTTGCTTGTCGAGTTCCCTGTGAGTTCAGGCAAGTACCTCGTCACAGGGTGACTGAAAACTTCTATGCCTGCCTTGGCGATGATGGCGTAGGCAGTGAAGAGTTTTGATACACTACCGATTCGCGATATGGTATGGTCATCAAGTCTTCCCGCGCCGAGGGCATATTCCTGGCCCTCGCCAACATGGTAGTAGCTGTATATGGAGTCATTGGTCGAGGCAGAGAAGACATCGATTGCGAAGATCAGGTCTGTTCGGTTTAGATCGCCGGATGAGAATAGGTCCCCAATGATACCCGGGAACTCAGATTTGGCCTCATTGATCGCCTGAGACCTGGAAATGTCAAAGTTGGCGATAAAGGACGGGCCGAGAAGAGGAACTTGATCTGTTGCAACAATCTGAGTTGCTGAGCAACGAGTCAGTCCCAACAAAAGCCAGGGTAGTGAACTGTATTGCATTTTATTAGAGTTGGATGATTGTGAAGATATGCTGTTTTACCTGACCTATACAGGTGAGCCTATTCTCATTTTATAAGTCGTGAGGTGACTGCCTTACCACGGGGACGAGCAGCAAGCAGCCTTGGACGGCATCGAACTCTCGAGACGTCATGTGTTGTTGTGTGTAAGCTTATGGATCAGTGCTCATTATGGCTCATTCACTTGGCTGATGGACCGTTTGCAATACCCCAGATGAAAGACTCGTCTAAGGCGGCATGATCTACATAGGATCCGCCTGCCAAGATCATTCAGCCTGGCTTGGTGGTGTACAAAGTAAGCGTGGCGGCTTGTGCCACATTAGCCAATTCTAGTTCGATGGACTTTCAAAGATGTCGATGCCGTCTTTCATTGGGATCTATACGCAACTCGTCGTCGACGCTTCCTTCGCAGGGTATGAGATGGCTTAGAGAAACACCGAAGTACCAACCCCCCGCCTCATACCTCACATTATAGGTAGCATATGCCATAATGGTCAGTAAGTCATCACTGGGAACACAGATAAATATCCAATCACGAGCCGTCTTATCAAAGATGCCTCAACGAGTCTTTGGCAGGATGTTTCCGTGGGTGCAGACGGACGTATCCGATGATCCCGTCCGAGCAGGCGGATTCACCCCAAGGACGAAAGTACCAGGCTGAATCCTACTGGGATTGCAGGTGTGTCGATCGATGGGGCCGGGTTTCTCGACATGAAAGCAGCCGTGGCGGTGCACGGCGCCTGGAAACTGCCGGTGGCTGGTGCCGAGTGATGCGCACTACCAGGCCGGAAACTCCGTGGACAGACGTCACTGTGGAAGTTTGTAAATGCGTGCTGTATTGTCAGATACTCGATGATTGCTTTCGGCCCTTGATTGTATCTTGAAACTACGACGGGCAGGGGACGCAGTGGGAGGAAGCATTTCGGATCTTCCGGCGCGGCATGGTCTCCACAAATTTAACTTCGACTCGGATCCGGGTCTCAATGTGACAGACGCCAGACTATTGCCGGTAGCATTATGGAGCGCTTGCTTGCTTTATTAGTGATGGACGGAAACAGAGCACGGAGGAGTGCATGAGTTCTAAATACCGCGGCGCAGATATAAATACACAACGAGACCAATGTCAAACACAATAGCGAAGGTCCCATGGTTCTCCTTCCCGCCTCCTGCATGACGTATTCCTCCGCCTTTGAAAAGCCGACTGCTTCTTGCCTCACTCGTGGGGAGCATCCTGGCCCGGGTTCGCGGTCTCATAGTGCAGCAACTTGATGGCCTTGTACAATGCAAACGCGGCCAGCGACCCAATGCCAGGTCCAACCCAATAAATCCAATGCTCACTGGGGAACTCAGCTGCAACCACGCAGGGGCCCAGGCTTCGGGCGGGGTTCAGGCTCCCACCAGTGTAGTAGGCGCCGCTTAGCTCGGCAATAAAGAGAGCCAGGCCAATGCCCACCGGCGCCACAAACGTAGCACGGTGCTTCTCAGCAGCCAGCATGAAAACAGTAAATACAAGCTCGAACGTCAGTACGGCCTCGATAAAGACACCCTGTTCGAGGGAAACATCGTCTGCGAGGGAGGTGCTGACGTTAACTGGGCCGGGGAACAAAGCCGTGCTCAAGCCTGCCGCGGCAATTCCACCTAGTAGCTGAGCAACAAGCACAAATATACTGCGCACAGGTGAGATGGCGCGGATGAGTACGAGTGCAAGGGTGACCTAAAGTAGAGCAAGAAAGGTAACGAGACGTCAGTTTCTTCCAAAGAATTCACGCCGTCATGGCCAGAATAATGATGCAGTGTGAGTTATCAGGTGGACACTTACAGCAGGGTTGAACAGGCCGCCAGAGACACGATAGAAGACCCAGACGTTGACCATGAGGGAGAATCCAAAACATAGAGCTATATACGTCTGGGCTGATATGTCAAAGGCGGGGGAACCATTCTCGGCCGGTATTTTGGCCACTGCTGTGCCAGTGAATGCGAAGAACAGGAACATGGTGGTGCCGACGAACTCGCCCAGCGCGGCTACGATGTCTTTCCGGAATCATATTTTAGCTAAAACTTAGATTGGAGAGGGGATAGATCATCACTTACGGTTCCTCCAGTGTTTCCCAGCCTGCTTTCCGGATCGAAAGAGATTTCTGAAGCCCGGCTGCTTCTCACCGCTTTCCGCAGCTCTGAACTGCTGCGTGAAGGTACGGCGGAGCCCATCACTGAGGCGGCGACCCATTCCGTGGCCGTGCGCCTCATCATCAGCAGTCAAAGGCTTGTCAGAAGCTCCTGATCCGGGAACGTCGTCCGAGCCTCGGGTGAAGACCGGGGAAGGATGTCCCGGATCTGGTCCTCGCTCAAGGTCAAAAGGACCGGGGCTCGGAAGGCTGTAAGACAGCTTTCTCGGGATAGGGGTTTCGTGGGTACCTTGGAATACCATTTTGATGTTGTCAATGGCTTGTGGGAAGATTATGATGTAGATATTGGGAGTATCAGGAGCAGTGTTTCTTAGAGGATGCGTTCACTGAGCCTAATGCCTTCCCATTGAGAGACAGGCCGTAGTTTTTATAATTCACACAGGACAACAATCATCATAACTATCTTGTGTATCGAGATATCCATCTTCCAGCTGCTTTGAGAAGATGTCACCGATTACGTCGTCGCCGTGGATCGTGAATTGGTTTGGATTTGTTTCAAGTGAGCATGTCAAGCGAGCATGTCAATAAGAAGCATCATCATATACCTCAAGTTTTTTGGTTTTGATATAGTGTTCTTTCTGCACTCCTGCCCAATCGATCACACCATACTGGGGGTCCCCCTCGATCACCAAGTCCGGCTGGTCATCCTTCTCCAGCTCAACCAGAAAAATCCGGATGTGAAGTCGACTTTTGTGGTCATACGTATGGGCCTGTCGAGATTTCTTGTGCTAAACTAGCAGGGAGAAGATGGTTCGGCTGCAAGCACCACCTTGCCACGGCCGCTGCCTTGGCACAGATATCGGAGTTTCTTTGTTTGCTCTGCTCTTGGTGCTGGTCTCACTGCCCAACTTCCTTCGCTTTTAAAGTTTCGCTCTTCGCGATCCGCCCGCAATGACGATCTCCCAACAAGAATGAAGCTAGGCTGAACAGCGCCAAGCGTGGGTCTATAATACATCGCATCCCTTTTCGAAGTCGATGTCCTATCGCTGGCGTCACTGGCACAGCATAGTGTAATCGGAACGAACTGCGAATAGTGCAGACTTCACTTCATCAGTAGCATGCACATTCATACGTGGTCAACTATGGTCAAGACCCCGCGTGCTGCGTGCTGCGTGCTGCGTGTGCTTGCCAATGGGTTCTACTTGTGTCGAACAGGTTGCGCACAGAGATCCATCGACAAGGCCAGAAGGCCACTCATCAGGCCATGCTGCGTGCTCTTCTCGATGCCCGATGCCGGCTTGCGTGAGTCGATGAGCTCTTGGGCTTCTTCTGTGAAATGGCTCAATATGCAGTGTGCCCAATTGACTTGATCCTTGATCCGGGCCAAAGGCATTTTTGGCGCCACCTGACCACGATCACCCATAGCTTGCCTGAAAGCTAATTGAAAAGGACGGGGAGAGGAGCGCCCAGGACAGAGGAACATTGTTTAAGCGATAGAGCTTAGTCTCTAGGGCAGTCCCAAAGCTTCCTCTCAATCCAAGGCTGTGGTGTAATTAGAGTTTGGCAGCGGCGTCCGAGCGCAATGCCAATAACTTCTGGATGACGTTCGTATAAGGCGTCTTCGTACGACCCTGGATACACACATTCATAAGGTGCAATATAAGGGTCGTCTATTTAGTGGGGTGGCTATAGGTCGGATCTTTGACAAGCGGAAGCTAGAGCACCAACTTATGCGTTCCAGAACCTTGTGAAGGGGCCCGAGGACCCTAGGCCAGTGTTTCATGACAGGTCGCGACCCAATCTACCTTACTATTCGTGTTCAGCTCTGCGCTGACATGGATGCCTGCTTGGGCTTGATTCGTTCCTTGACGATCCCATCATGACTTTGTTATCTATTAAAAATCGCAAAGACTGCACCTAATCTCGATCTTGATATAACAAGTGGGCTTATTATGAGATCAGCTGCACCTTGGCATCTCAGGTAGTCGGACGGATTGTTTCCGCCCATGTATGCCTGTCTTCTGCCGTCTTCTATTACACCTATAGTGGAATAATAGGCTTGGCCCGTCGGAGATATAGGTATCGGGACCATCCGTTCAGCACTGACAGGTCCCCCGATGCGCCGCACTTGCCGCTCGTAATGCATGTTTCGACCTCGCGTCACACTGCGTGTAAGGCTGTCTCGGCTACCAGGTTTGCTGAAATCTTATTCGCAGTATAAGTATCTATGGCCTGATACCAATTGATAATATCAATCTTCGGCAGAAAATTCAATCTAAGAGCTAGCTATTACGAGGTTAGTTTAGACTTGATAAAGTGTCAGAGAACTTTGTCCACAAGGTTCCACGGGAAGAGAACGACCATGTCATCAGAGAATGAGTCTCCGGATTAATCCCGGTCCCTCTTCGATTGCACTACGACTTACGATGTCAGTTTATTGCTCCGTTCAAACGCTGGCGACCCTCTCAAGTAGAACTCTTTTTCTGGCGCCCTGAAACTACGGGTCGGGCTGCAGGTAGCGTTTGTCGTCTGTCCCTATCAACAGTGAACAAACAGCGAGTCGTGAAAAAGGCAGCTCGTCTTTGTTCACTGTCGAGGACAACAAATCATCTCCACAACACCATGTTCAAACTGTGTCCAAGTCTCTCTCTGTACTTGATAACCAAGCAAAGCACAACGAACTCCTGATTCAAGCCTAGGTTAATTGACTTTGTAGTAAGTGCCCTGCCAACCCAATAGATAGAAATTCGATAAGGGTTGAATGATCGATCAGGGACAGAAACGCAGGGTTAGGGTTGAGGATGCCTGAAAACTGCCGGCTTCTCTAGACCCCATGCACACATCCACATATCCACACGCGCGCGCGCCGTCCTCGTATAGGAATCGCACGGACACATTTTCGGGAATCTATGCTCTGGTCTTTTCGCTGATTTTACGAGTCTTTTGGCATTGCCCGCTCGGTTTTGAGGTAGAGTGATGCAATTCTGGAGTCACACAACAACACGACAGCCAGAGCTGCAGCGTGGCGGTGACAAGTGCATGCCGATGCTACTCTGGAATGCAGGTTGGTTCCAAGCCCCATCTGCGGCCACATCGAGCCTGCGGCGTAGCACTGGATCTAACGTTAACTGGGTGGTACCACGAGTGGCTCGTTGGCCCCCACGCCCGGCCAACAAACACTTCCCCAGGCCTGACAGGCCAGACTTTCAGCCGTGGCGCCGCCAAGTCGAGCCCATGTGCTTGAACAACTAATCCTACTGCCTGCAAGCACATGGCTTGGCCGTGCTCCCCCCGAAACGGGCGCTTGTCCCCGTCGTTGGGGCACAACTCGTCCTCGATCTGATCCTACCAGTATCCTTATCTCGTTCCTCGTCGCTTGTAGAGACGGCGAGGCGATGTGCTGACCCATGGTTATCAATCAGCTGGCTCATAATAATTGGGAATAGTGCCAGGCTCCAGCGGAATGCCCTCCGCAAATCTGACCACTGTGCCCCGGGGATCTGCGGTGCTACCGACCGATGAGGCTCAGCTGAAAATCCCCCTGCCCAAGCCTCACACCTCGAGGTGCTAGTGCTTACTTGACGTGCATCCAGCAGTCATTACCAATTTGTTTTGTGACGTCGACTTCGTGACACAAAACAACCGGCCTTTCTCCTCCTCTTCTCTGCCCTTCAGTTGCATCCGTTTGTGCATGTTTCGCCCGACGCCCTGAGCCCCGAGATCCCGTCAAAGCATCGATTGCTGCCTCCGTGGAAACAGTGAACAAAGAGGTCAACCCCGCTTCCGACATCTCGGGCAATGCCGAACTCGCCACGGCCACCCGCCGCCGCCGCGGTGCCGGGCTGCGTCGAGGGCAGGCGCCGTCACCGCGGACGTTCTCATGGGACACACGTCCACTGCCCAGCTGCCGCAGCCTGCAGAACGGGCCAGGGAATCGATACAGCCGGCCCGCTCAGGACCACGCCGTCTACCCTGCAGCCCAGTATTCGACGGGCGCTGAGCAGGCTTTACGACCAGTTAAAGGGCGAGGACAAGGCTCTCTCTGCGGCAGATCTCCTGTTCTTCATGGAAGAGGAGCAGAATGAAACCCTCAACCCATGTCTGAAGGAAATTCCTTCGGGGCGCACGTACTCGTTCGAGGAGTTTTGCGACTTCTGGCTTCAGCACGCCAGCCACTCGAAACGGCCGATCGACCTGGAGAAGGCCGACTTCGATAAACCTATATCGAACTACTTCATCAATAGCAGCCACAACACTTATATCGGCGATGGTGATCAGGTCAGCGGGGTTATCACAACAGAACAATACCCAAAGGCGAGTTGTGCCCCCCCCCCCCACCAGAAGACACTGTTTGTGAAACGGGGCTCACATATGATTGATTGACTAACACAAAGGCGTACAGGTCATCAGACGAGGATGCAGGTGTGTAGAGATCGATGTCTGGAACTCTCCACGCTCCAACGACCCTCCTCGTAGCCCCCGGTCTCGGCCAGAGCAGCGAGGTCCAGAAGGACGGCATTGGTCACTGGATTCGCTTCTCTCGTGGATGAAAACACGGTGCGGGTACGGAGCTGTTGCTGATAAGAGGAAGCCCTCGTGGAGGCGGCTAGAACGAACTTGGGCGCTTTCCAACAAAGACTGGGACGAGAAGCTCGAGCATGAGCCACGTGTCTGCCACTGCCTCCCGACCATAGCGGGTGATCTCAGCGCGCGCACCGGGTTGCCTTTCAGACTCGTGTGTAGGGCGATCAGAGATGTAGCATTCGAACAGACCGACCTACCACTCATTATCAGCCTGGAAGACCACACCACCGGCGACCAGCACAAGGAGATGGTCAAGATTATGAGGGAAGAATGGCCAGGCCTCCTGCTAGAGAACGCCCTGCCGGGGTGCGATCCCGAGACGCAGCAACCAAGGGTCGTGGATCTCAAAAGGAAGATACTCATCAAGGGGAAGAGGAAGACGCAGAAAGGTGCTCCCAGGAAACCCGCGCTGGTGCGCAAGGCCCCACCAACGCACAGCAGGCCCTCCATCTCTGGGCCCTCACTGAAAGAGAAGATTGGCCAATTGAGCGCGAAGGAGTACTACCGCGCTGCACAACAGACCCCCTCGTCTCCGGAAAAGCAGCAACTCAAGGACGACAAAATCCTCAACACACTGGAGAAGTTGGCCATATATACATACAGCGCTGGACCGTTCAAATCCTTCAACTCGAAAGACTCCGAGAAGCCAGCCCATATCTTCAGCTTCAGCGAGGAGAAGTTGAAGGCACTCCACAGGACCAAGCACAAGGATGTCTTCCAGCACAACAAAAAGTACCTGGCAAGGACGTTCCCCGCGAGCCTGTCTGCGTTCCTTTCGACCAATCCCAACCTGCCCACATTGTTCTGGAGGAAAGGTGTTCAAATGGTGTCGCTAAACTGGCAGTCCTGGGACACGGCGATGCATCTCAACGATGCCATGTTCGAGGATACGCATGGCTGGGTCCTCAAGCCACCGGGCTATCAGTCAGACTCGTCGGCAACCTGCCAGGCCCACGTCGCAGGGAAGAAGAAGCTCAGCCTGCGTGTCACCATCTTGGGAGGGCAGAACATACCGATGCCGCATGATGTGGCCGTCGACGACTCGGCTGGGAAGTCGAGCCGGAGCATCTCATCTACAACGGTTACCGGCGACTCAGATGTGAAGGTGGTCCCAGCCACGCCTGTGGTGCATGACAACGACTTCCGGCCCAAGGTCAAGTGCTACTTGCACGTCGAGAGCCAAGGGGAGAGAAATCACATCAAGAAGCTGGGCGAAGAGGAGATCTGCAGGGAGACGAAGCCCGCCGAAACCCAACATCCCACTTGGTCGGAAGATGAATCGAAATTGCAGTTCCCGATAGTGAGCCACGTTGTCGAAGAGTTGAGCTTTCTAAGGTATGTCAACTACTGCGATACAACGCCCTGGCCAAGTACTAACACTGCTCGCAGATTTAGTGTCGAGCACAACGGCCTCATCAGGGACCAAGGCACCGCATGGGCATGCATACGGCTTGATAGGCTGCAGGAAGGATACAGGCTCATCAATCTCAAGGATCCAGGCGGTGGCCTCACCGAGGGAATGCTATTCGTCAAGGTCGAGAAGACTATTCTGGAGGAGCCCCCTAGGCAGCTGTCGCTGAGGGCAAAGACTTGGGAGGCCTGCAAGAAAGGGAGCGAAGAAGTGACACGATTGAGTTCGCGGTGGTCATGCTTTGGCCAAGGAACAATGTGACAGAACTTGATGCATGCATACTTGGGTAAATCAAGCTCATGGCGTAACTGCATACCTGTAACCTCAAAACAGTCACAGCCACTCGAAGTCTACTGTACAAATTCCTAGACTTTTAAATATATATTGCGTTTGGCTCCACAGGCTGGCTATCTATCTGTTTAAAATGCAGGCTCCGTGCGCTATGAACTTTACATCTTGCCGCACCAAGTGGACCGAACCAAATTATTATATACATTGAAAGCTACCACTTCCCCTTCTCCTGGCGTGTCCAGTCATCACTTGCCGCCAGACATGGCCTCGGCTATCCTAGATGCCTCCTTGGCGAACCTGGTCTTGCTGCGGATGACGTGGCCCCACTTGTAGAATCCCAAGAGGCAAGGGACGAAGACAACTGACATGAAACCGGGTACTGATGACGCCCAGTGGATGCCCAGTGAGTCGTACATGGTGCTGGTAAACAAAGGAAAGACAGCAGCTGCCACGGACCTGCACACGGTCGATGCAGCCAAAGCGCTAGCCGCATATCCCAGATACGTATCGACAATGTAGTTGGTAAGTGACATGTACAGCAGCACCATCCCAAAGCCCGTGAAGACACCTGCGCTGACCGAGATGAGCCAGAAGGTGGAGGGGTCGTTGGTCCAGGCGAACCAGAACAGACCGATGGGCAGCGCGACGGAGCCAAGCATCGCGGGAGGCAGACGGGCCTCCGGGGGTGCTCTGCCGCCGTTCCTGGCGAGGACCTTGGCGTAACGCTGCTGGTCGAACAGGGCAGCATAAAAGAGGGAGATGACGATGCCCAAGGCGACGGCCAGGAAAGGTAGAGAAGCCACGCCCTGACGCCATCCGCGAACCTGCTGGAAGACGATTGGATAGGCCGCAAACAGAAGGAACATGGTTGCCTGGACGACGGACAAGAACACGCTGAGCAGCGCCACGATGGGCTCAAAGATCAGAAGCAGCCATGGCCTGAGAGCGCCGACCTTGAGCTGGCTCAAGAGCGTCTTCTCCTCGCCGACGCCGTCGACGAGGTGTGGCTTGCCGAGGATGGCCTCCATCTTTGCAGCGCGGCGACGGAGGAGGGTGGGCGCATATGTTTCGGGGAATGTGAAAGTCATGGCAATCCACGTGGGCGCGGCGAGCGCAGCGATGAAGACGGCCAGCGAGCGCCAGCCAAAAGCAGCGTCGAGAAAGCCGCAGAAGATTGGGCCGAGCATCTGGCCCATGAGGCCGGCCAGTGTGAAGAGGGCAAGGACAAATCCACGCTCGTCCGCTCGGAACATGTCGGCAATGACCGCAGGCGCAACAGCCTGGGTGAAAGACCCCGCAATACCACCGAGGAATCTGGCGACGATGAGCAGAGGGGCGGAGTTGAGAAGCCCTATGACGCCTGAGAGAATAACAAAGGCAGCATATGTCCAAATGTAAAGCCCACGTCGACCGTAGACCTCGCTCATAGGGGAGAGTGCGAGTGCACCGATCGCGAAACCCAGGACAAAGGCGGACGTGAGTAAGAGGGCGACGGTGTCATTGACGTTAAAGTCGGTCTTGATATCCCTGGTGCCTGTGGAAATTGGTCAGCCCCATGGCGCAATAAGCGATTATTGACAAGTACTGACCTTGGGAGAATCCGGACGAGGCAATGGACACAGTCCACACGGCGATGGCCAGGATCATAGCGTTGAGCCACTTCTTGCCCTTGGTAAAGTTCAACGGGTTGGCAGGATCGTTTTCTATCCACGAGACCATGTAAGGGTCATCGAGTGTCCCTTCACCGGGGAAGTCGTACATGAGCACCTCCTTTGTCACAAGTCCACCGGCAGGGTCGGCCTTGCTGAGTTGATCATCGGTCAGGGCCTCTCTCGGCTTCCGGTAGTCGAACTTTTCTGGGTCGATCGTCTCGCGGTACCAACTCCTCTCACTTGCACCCGACGGGCGGCTGACGAAGGAGTCTCTCTTCTCCACGTCAAAGTTTCCTTCCCAAATCGGCACGGAATCCTCCTCGTAGTCCCTCAGCACGCTGTGCATCCACGTGGACCGGTCTCCATGTCTTGACCTCTGGTGCTGTGCTTGGCCTGTCCACTTGTCGGCCACCGGTTGGCTCTGTGGAAGCAGGCCGTCGCCGACATAGACACTCATCCGAGACGCCAATGCCTCAGCGTCGAAATTGCTAGTCCACCTCTGAGTGTTCCGAAATTGTCCGGGCCAGATCATGTTGTTCTCTTCATCGCGACTTTGTTGTTGCTGCTGGAATGGCGAAGGCCACATTGTGACTCTGTTGGCGCGCCTCTGTGGGACCCGAGAGTCCCTGCCAGCATCTCTGGCCGCCGAGGACGGATGGAGTGACATGATGTTCCTCCTTCGATGTTCAAAAGTCTATGCGTATTCTGGTAAGGATGACGACTTGGGGTGGGCTGGCACGTCGAGGAAGGGGCTCTGGCTGATACCAGGCGTAATGGGAGGCAAGCACGAGCCGGGTCTAGCTATACATGTGACGGAAGCCTTGGAGAATAGAATGGCCAATAAATTCTGAATATTCAAGAACGGCTATGCCAGCATAAAGAATGAAGTGAAAAACTTGCGACGATTCAACGTCAGGTTATCAAAAGGGATAAATCAAGAAGCAAGAAACAGAAAAAAGAATCAAAACTCGGGTCCGTTAGACGTGATGCAAACGGGAAGACGTCAGCTAGCTTCCATCATCTTCGCTGTGCCACAGAGGCCTATGGCCCTTAAGAGGGTTCTTGGCTGCCCATTTCAGGTCTGGCCGCAGCGGGTGGGTTCCCGGACGCGCATCAAAGATATTATTGTGATGGGGACCGAATCCACATCACGGACAGGAGCAGTGGAGATCTATGCCGGCAGGTTTCCAAAAAATTTCCTAGCCACTAGAAACAGGCGCGCCGGGCCTGGTGCGCCCTCTCGGGGCTTGTGTTCAGGATGCGCCAGGTCTGGAACCCTTGACGATCCTGGCGCCGACCAGCATCATTGCCGCCTTCCACCTCAAGGGGGCAGCATCCACGATGACTGTGGAGACACGAAGGGCCTCGTGTGGGCAGTGGGGGTCGCCGCGGCACAATTGGTATACTGTGATTGGCTGTGTCCCAAGGAATTATACCGTGAATACGTATGCCTCTGAGGCTGCTAGGACCCGCTGAGGTAACATGAGGCTCGGCCCAGCAAGGTTCTGTCAAGGTTCTGTCACAATGCACAGCACAGATCACCGGTTGGGATTGATAAAAGGGGGGGATCAACATCAGGGTCCGGGGATTGGACGACTGACTCGGGCCTGGGATGAGTGTGGTCGGGGCTGAGGATGCCTGTCGTCCGACATTGGATTCTGGACTGGCATGGCCCAAAGGCGAACATACCGCCGGTATGGCTGGCGTCATCCGGTATGCGGCAGTCGGCCAAGGTGGCAAGTTCGTCTCTTGTTGATGGGTTGGCACTCTACATGTCCTCAGTGTTTGGTGGGCGCCGACGATTCGAAACCTTGGAACTTGCCGACGGACGGTCCGTCTGGTTGGCACCGAACTCAAGTTGAGGCTCTTCCAAGTCAGCCCTATGCAAGTTGCTAGATCGATTGCCTCAAAGTTTACACTAAGGTGATCGAGGCCCAGCCCCCTGGCCCCCACGAGGGTGCTCACACTCGCAGACGGGGCTCATTACTCTGCTGTTGATGATGAGACTGCATGTGGGTGCTGAATTTAATTGACACAAGCATGGGATCGACGAAACGCCCAGCGCTAGCACCTCGGGTCGGAAAGCATAAAAACTGGAAATAGCCGACACAATGGTCCCCGAGCTGCGCACTACCATTCGGCAAGCCGCCCACCAGTGTGGGCCCCGCGTGCTTGCGTACTTTGTATGCAGACGTGGCAGCAGCTCCTCGCCTCGTTAGCAGAGCCGGTGCGGTGGGTCTGACGTTTGGGATGACCCCTGACATGGCCTAGGTGCACTACGGAGCACCAAGTAGACAGCACTTGGGCAGGCCGTGAGGCTGATAAGAGGCCTTCGCCCCTATTCCAAAAATTCTCTTGGCTTTCACTTGTCCAATGTTTACTCGATTGTTTCCTATTTTTGCCGGCCTCGGGACTCGGTCTCGCAAAACAGCACATTTCGAGGCGCAATCATGGTCAGGACAGGGCAACCGGGAATGGATTTTTCCAAGACCTGTCGACGCGCGTGCGGCAGGAGGACGACCGCCACGTTCCGAGGTCGACTCACCTTCTGCAGCACTCGCGGCCCCGCCCGTCTCGGTGAACCCCCTTTCAACAGAGGAAACACCGACAGCCAAGCGAACTGTTTCCTGGCCACACCCGAGTGACGCAGCTCGACATATTGTTTTGGAACCGTCCATAGGAGAGCAAACTTCTGGAAGACGCCAAGGCAATCGGTCTGTGCTCCTGGGAGATTTGGTACTCCGGAAGGGACGAAACAGGGTGCCAACTTGCGCCAAGGCGGTGCAGCCAAAACACGAAGGCCAGAGCTCGGGCGGCTTTCCGATCCTGCTCGTTATTGATTATTTGGTTCAAACGAGCCATTGAGTCCCAACCTTGTCGTATTTATTTCGAAACCTACAACTACTTGGGAAGCACGGTTTAAGCCCCCACACGACAATTACTATGCGTAGGCTCAAGCTCACGCAGGCCCGCCTCAAGCCTACAAGAAGTCATCGGATAAAAACGACAAGTCATCAATCCCACAGATGACCGGGTCGTAGGGTTTGTGCTGGTGAAATTACAGCGGGAATGTCTACCTAGGCTGCGTCCTCGTGAACCACACTCAAGACTCGGAACGTGAATACCAATGATGCGCCCATTGATATGATCTGCGTCGTCCCGCCCATCGACCTCGTCGTTCCCGAGGATACTGTATACCTATCGCTGGAGGGCAACCTGGTTGAAATTCAGAGGACGATCCGCTTCATTCCGGCTCTCGTCTTATCTCTCGTTGAATATACAGATGTAGTCACCTTGAAGTATACGAGTACCAGAAAGTAGGGTTAATAAACCGTTGGAAAGAATTTGAACAGTCTCCCATGTATGGGATTAATATGCACAGTCTACGAATATACATTCGTGTGCTACCTAGGTGTGACTCGACATCATCTCTGCTCGAGATATTTGTGAAAGGGTGCTCAACCCAGACTAGGTTTCATTCCGCGTAGTGGTTCAATCGCCGTCTTCTTCTTCTGATGCCACAACCCCCTCATCCATATGGTCTGTAGCAGGCCTCAAGGAAACGTTGCAAGTAGTGAGAGTAATTACTACTTTCCCAGCGTACCAAAGTGTGGACCGCTATTGCACTGCAATAGCCATCGCCTGTTGTAATATCAAGTTTATGTTCTTGACAGCAGTCTAATTGTTCGGCCCCGTGTCCTACGGTCTCTGGAGTACTATTTGGCTGTCACAATGGCGTGACTAATCCTGTTTTCTTTTTCCCTGCTCCCATTAATTCTAAGAGGAAATTCGCTGGAATCAGCGTCATCAGGAATGTGTCCATTGTCCCGGTTTTTCCAGTTGCCATAACGCCAAATATGCATGGCCAGCCCCGGGATGGTACCGTCGTGAGTCGATGCGTTCGCAGCACCTCAGGAGCTCAACGGTTGTTAAAAGCAAATGTTATAGACATGCAATCATCCTTTGAGTTATGACAGGCACTCATCTGTATGCGGTGATAATACTTCAAGTCAGCAGGTGGTCACCAGCCACCGAGTCACTGCCTCCAGGTATTCTACATGAATAAGCGGGGCTAAGCCCCGCAAAGACGCGGGTGGTGCGGCCGCATTTCCCGCATCTTAAGTCCGCCAGCGTTTAGATGCAGTTCGGGCGGTCGTATAGCCTAACCGCGCAGTTACAGAGTGCGAGTCAAAAGTATAAGAGAATAGCCTCCATCACTTCTTCCAAAATCAAAAAATAAAAGACTCACAGATAACCTCTGCAAGCTTCATACCCGCCAATATCTACACTTTTCAGAAGAGTCGTCCTTGAGCTGTTTTTTGTGAACCACCAAGTCATGTCTCCGGCCAGATTCCCCACCAGACAACTCGGAAGAGATGGGCCAGAGGTTTCTGCCATTGGTTTCGGGGTGATGGGTTTGGGTGGCGTCAGCTATGGTCCTGGAGGGTGAGTAAATACTTGAGTCCCAGATGGGGGAAATGGCAACCTTGCTGACCTTTCCCAGCGGCGACGATGAGCGCTTCAGCGTTCTGGACCGGGCCTGGGAGCTCGGTTGTACCTTTTGGGATTCGTCGGACATCTACGGCGATAGCGAAGTGCTGATTGGAAAATGGTTCAAGATGCACCCCGAGAGACGAAACGATATCTTCTTGGCTACCAAGTTTGCCATCAAGATATCTGCAGACGGTATTGGGATGGACAGTTCTCCGGAGTACTGCCGCCAGGCTTGCGAGGCGAGTCTGCAAAAGCTGGGCATCGACTGTATCGACCTGTTCTACATACACCGGCTTGACGAGAAGACGCCCATCGAGAAAACAGTGCAGGAGATGGTCAAGTTGAAGAACGAGGGCAAGATCAAGCACTTCGGAATCTCGGAATGCAGCTCCACGTCCCTGCGCCGAGCCCATGCCGTCCACCCGATCGCCGCGGTGCAGGTTGAATACAACCCATGGGACTTGGCCATTGAGAACGAGGACGGCACGCACCTGCTTGCCACCTGCCGCGAGCTCGGCGTCGCCACTGTGGCCTATTCGCCGCTTGGGCGCGGCATCTTGACTGGTCAGGTCAGGTCTACAGAGGACTTTGCCCCGGATGACTTCCGCCGCATACTCGAGCGCTTCAACAAGGAAAACTTCCCAAAGAACCTGGCGGTTGTCGACAAGCTCGCGGAAATCGCCGGGACCAAGCATGCCACGCCCGGTCAGCTTGCACTTGCGTGGTTGTTAAAACAGGGCGACGATATCATTCCTATCCCCGGAACAAAGAGAGTCAAATATCTCGAGGAAAATATTGGTGCAGCCCGGGTGCAAGTCACAGACGAGGAGGAGAAGGAAATTAGACTCAAGGTGGACGAGGCTGGCGTCAGAGGAGCTCGGACTCCGCAGGGTCTTTTGAATGTGTATGCAGACACGCCCTCTCTCTGAGTCGGAGACCAGACTCCCAATGGTATCGCAGCGAGACAAAAGTAGACACGCCCAATCAAGCGAACCAACAAATTGAAATGATTCATAGCTTACATGTGTCCTTGCGTATACCGCGACTTGAGAAATCCCCGTGGGTCGGGCATAGAAGGAATGATTGGCCCACAGCCAGGCGCAAATGTACTAGTAGGACAAAGGGGAACGAGCCTCCTGGTGCCCCCTATCGCAACAAATAAAAGGTCTAGTCTATTGGCAGCCGCTTAAAATAGGCTGCTCTCGGGTCATCAGCCGCCGTTCTTTGCAGCGGCGCTCCCGCACACTAGACAACCGGTCACCGGTCACAATTGACTGAATCTATCCCTCAAAAGGCTAAACCTCCCAGCTACATGCTTCCACGACGGCTGCTCACCGTTAAATCGTCTGCGCTTGACTTTACCAAGAAAGGAATGCATGGCGTTGCTCGGTACGCCTACTCACGAGCCGGGCGCTAGCCCGCTGCCGAGGATAGATCCGCCGTGACAGAAAGATGCCTG
The DNA here is from genome assembly GCA_013364905.1 of Diaporthe capsici. Lineage (NCBI taxonomy): Eukaryota > Fungi > Ascomycota > Sordariomycetes > Diaporthales > Diaporthaceae > Diaporthe > Diaporthe capsici. The sequence goes on along the minus strand of WNXA01000006.1, from coordinate 5,023,369 downwards.
GCGTCGCACCATAGGAAACCTTCGGCAGACCATATTGACTTAGTGTCGGCCAGGGTCACTGGACTTGTCAGTTCCCGATTGTGTTGTACTTTTTCATCTTGATCACAAAATATTTGCTGACGGGATGCGAGTTATAAAGCTGGGCATGTAACATATATAAATTGAGTTTTTCGTGACTGAACCTTCACTTCGCCCTCAGATCTTGTAGGGCAGTCTTCCGAGAGCGAGACTTTACATGGGAGTATACATGCGCCTGGCCTGCATGTAGATCGTGAGCTGATCCTAGTCCAAGTAGTTAGTGTGGTTATGTATCGCTGATTGACGAGGCTCGGCTCTACGGCACGGCCACTAAGCCCCGTTCAGTTATCGACGGGTCTATCAGCACTCCAGTCCCAAATGAGAAAGACCTCTGTCAAATTCGGAAGGCTCTGCGGTCTTGAGGAAATCACTGAACCCATTTAGGAATGGATCGACCACGGCATGAGGCGCTTCCTGTCAATCATTCTGTTGTTTCACGCTGGCTTCTGGGACGCGTCTTCACCTGCTTCAGCTGTGATCAAGTCGTTGTTGGGTCAAGGTGAGCGTCTTGTCGTGGTATTTTTCCGGGCAGATTTTCATCATATATGAGTTCACATATAGGTCCACAACCGGTCATGCTTTCCATGGTCTGAAACTTGTGGTGTGAAGAAGCTCCTGAAAGAACGTCTTCACCAAGGTCATGATGGCTTTGCAATGTAATATTTGTATCGGAACGCCTGGCCGGAAAAGGCTTCCCACACTCCAGTATTGAGTGTCACCAAAGGAGTCGGCGTATCTTTAAATGTGCCTCCTCGCTCCTCATATAGCCCCTACTTATATTGGCCTTGTCTGGCAATAGTTGAATTTGGCCATTTGTCAAGCCCAGCCAGCATCGGAGATTCTCTTCTCCATGGCGCCTGTTGTGGACTTTCCCTCTCTTTAGTTTCGTCTCATTGGACCATCTTGCCGACTGTCTTCCTGAACAGCCCAGCGGCATGGATGAGGCAGAAGAGTCCGACCCGGGGCTGATCATCACGACTCGCTGTCTGACTGGGCTCGCACTCGTATTTTTCCTGGCGCGGGTGGCCACCCAGGCTGTCAAGCGATGTGATATAGGATGGGATAGTCTTATGTTGGTCGCATCATGGGTTAGTCCCCCTTGTCTCAATGCTGATTTCGATCAAGCAAGGACGCGTTGAGCAGTCATGTCTGACACTCATTTCAACAGATATTTCTAGTAGTCGGAGCTATACTGATCGATGTGGCTTTTGACCTTGAGTCCCATGGGCCTGGCATCAGCTCTTCTTATCATACCCGAAGCGAATTGCTGGGAGAGCTGGCCAGATTATCCGTCGTGGTCTCAACTGCTCTTTCCAAAACATCCTACGGGTTGATGCTTTTGCGCCTGATGAAGGCCCAAAAAGCCGCGTCTCCCCATCGCAAGCTCCGGTGGTTCATTCTATTCATATTGGTCAGTGTGAACCTCATAATATGGCCTGCTGGCCTTGTATCGTTGATCGGATACCAACTGGGCTTGTCCACTGCGCCCGGACCGAGTTGGCCTTCCGAGGTAGACGTCATTGTTGGCGCTGCCGGGAGTGGTTGGTCTGGCGCAGCGGACTTGGTTTTGGCTCTTTTGCCACTCGAGGCCATCTGGGATCACAAGATGCGTCGCTTGAGCAGGTACCTGGTCATTTTTGCTATGGTCATGGGCCTTGTGGCTGCAGTCGCTGCATTTACCCAGTGCAGTCAGGTCCTGAACAACAACACCTCAGCATTGGCTCGTGAGCATTCACCCTCTGCTTAACATTTCATTGATGAGACTCTGACGCGAAAAACTAGCGAACGGCTTCGTCTTCATGCTCTCGAGCTTCATTGAGTCATCATTGACAATCATAATGGCAGCTTCACTGCCTACACGTGAAGCAAAATTCAGCATATCCGATGAATCAGCAGTCGCCCGGATAAACCAAACAGGAAGCAGGGCTTCAACAGCTTTCTGGCACGACCGCGGAAGGCCAGAAGATGTAGAAACCACAAAGAATGCATACAATCCGCGGCCCAGTCTCGCAAACACTCCAGCAGTTCCTTCGGGACTAAAAAACGATTGCCATGGACAGACATGGTCACCCGACATCCCAGCCACGCCGCACGACGATGTGAATCACAGTACTGCGGAAGAGCTACAGGATGGCGCCCCGCACTCAGTAGCAAGGAATTCGAAAACGAGCTTGTTTTACCGAACTTGGAGCACCATATCATCCGCATTACAGGACCTTGAGCCGATATGGGCGCACCGGCGCATGGAAGCCGCATTGCGTCGTTTTTCTCGGTCCTACACGCCGAGTGTTTACAGCAGCCGGACCGTGGACAATGACCGCACCTCGACCTTCACAATGAGATGGGATGGCACCCACATTATCAGCCGTCTGAGTGATATTGTTGAAGAGTCATGGAGAGACAGGAGTATACTGAAGACACCCGAACCGGCGGCTCTCATCTACAGCACGGACAAAGAATATCCCCCATGCAGGGGAGGTAAAAGTGACTGGGATATCGAAAATGGATCTATGATTTAAATACACCATATACTTCCACAACTTAGTAGACGCATTGGGCACTTCCACGGATTGCATATAGATAGTCAACTTCCTGGCTATGCATGCTTCTGTTAGACCAGCAGAGGCGGCCATACTTACAATCGTGATAATTGCAGCATAGATAGAATGTATAATACGGTAGATTGGACAAACATGGATTTTGAGGTCTTTAATTTCTTGTAGACCGCTAGCTGGAAGGGGAGGCAAGGCGGGGATGACTTCTTCTTTCAATGTCTACGCTGTGGCCTGCCGATCGACACCAAATCTAATTACGCCGTGGAAGACTTATGAGGCACCAAGTCCCGCCCGGCCCATGACCGGTCGAATGACGGACTGACGTATGGCATGAGTTCCACGAAGACCTCGGAGGTTTGGCTTGTACCTGAGAATCTGTGGAAGGGTATATCTGAGATCTGTCACCTATCAAGTGGGTAGCAGCCATCCCATACTTGCCGGTTGCATTGTACTGCATGGTCCAGGATTGTGTTCAAGCTACCTAGGTATGAAAACACGTCAAGGTAAAATTGCGGAGAAAGAGGTGATAAAGACCAAATTTAGTAGCTCTGATATGAGAGTAATTATTCCCGCCCGGCAAGGAGACCCGAGACCCGTGGGGGAATAACGTAAAGCGGTTTGTGGTGTGTAGCCCCAGATCGTGACAGTGTCGATCGAGAGATGCAAAAGCAATGGCAATCACCTGTCACTGGAGCCGGAGCCTGGCGAGTTCCTCCCCCTCGCTGCTGTAAAACAGTCCCGCCGTAACTCTGGCGCATGGCATCATGCGATCCATTGGATGGCGACGCTGTGCCGGGCTCGTGGTGGTACAAGTAGTGCTGAAGCACGACCTCCGTAGCCATATTTGACAGGGACAGGCACAGTATCCGGTCCCGCTGACTTGAACAGTCCGAGCCTCACCTGGCGGCCTGTGAAGCCAAAGGCCATCTTCCGTCCTGTCTCGTCCCCACCCCCTTCTTGCCTCCCTTCTCCGCTCCGGCCAAGCTGCCGCCGCCCGTGGCGTCCAGACGACGGGCCATTGCATTCCGGCCTTAGCCACAGCCCTCTTCCACGGTCTCGTGCGTGGAACCGTCCGTCTCGGGCGCTCCTCTCTTGGGCCAACGATGTGCTTGCGGCCACAAGGGGGCGTTCTCTGCCTGTTCCACTCGCTTCGGGCTTCCACAGAAACCACAACCCAGCGGGTAGGCGCAGCGACGATCGTCCCTAGAGGCGGCCGCCATCGAGCGCAACACCTCGTGACTATCAACCGTGGGATGGATGAAGACACTCGGGAGTGACAGAGACACACACTTTGGCGTCGCCTCCCGGATCTTCCGCGCCTGGGTCTGTTTGTAAGGCTGGGGTTCAAGTCCCCAGAGAACGGGACCCGGAGCGCTTCGGGGTTGAGTATGGGCGCACATGGTGAGGGGAGAGGATCGGGGCCACGGTGAAACCGCCACAGCGGCGGGTTGCAGTCCAGGCCAGTCACCGCCATTATCGGCTCCGAATAACCTCGCGACAGGTGCTCAATGATTGACTCTCCTGTGGTAATTCGCTGGAAAGATCGGGCGGGACATGACCGCTTTCAAGTGCTACACCACAACAGGTGTCGACTACACAACCACCCATACTATCACAACCCACGATCGGTCTTCTCGGATCAAACTTAGAAGGGCTGGCGCGTTGGGACGACGAGTATATGCACAATTAGCAGTGACTACATATTAATTCGATTGACACTCAGCTTAGATCATCCAGGACATCCATCCGTCCTTCTCGATCCCCCAGATTCCGTCAGGATCGTCCAGTTGTGGCGACAGGAAGCGGCTCTCACAGCCATGTCAGTCAGGCCACAACCACCTAGGGATGTGTGAAACCTAGGAAGCAGTGTTCGTAGTCAACAACTCCAGACGGCCACGACTGTGCAGCACATAGCCGCCGCGCCTCAAGGCTATCCACCATATGGACAGCAGTGTCTGGACCGTCCAGCAACGAGACCTACAGCTGCAGTCTCACTTCAGGCCCGCTTGCTCCAAGAGACAACTTGAAAACACACATGCGCATACACAAGTCAAGCAGCCACTGCTTCCATGTGTACATCTGCATTGCATCCAAGACAAAGCCCCCCCTGGGCCCAGTCGATCAGGTGCCAATGGGGCGGGGCTTTTTGGTTGTCTGCCGGCACCCGGCGGCCACCACCACCACACCACCACACTGAGATCTTGTCAATCTATCTAGCTACCCAAGGTAGATCGTCGTCATCCAAACCCTGGGGATGCAGCAGCAGGCAATGCCGGACGCCTAACGTGCGCGCCTCCCCCTCCCCCTCCCTCCCCGACCTCTCGCCTTGTTCCCTACGCCCAAGGTGGTCCACGCCCAGCGCACGCCACGTGTTTCAACAACAGACATGGCACCGCTTTCGGGTCGGTCCTCTGCATCATTCCTTTTCCTTATTCTGCTCTCTGCGCCAACCGTCCGCCACAGTGAGAAACATGGAAGCCAAAAGGGGGCACTCGTCTAGTCCTGCCTCTGGCCGGATTCTACCAAAGCCCCCTTGACTTTCAATTGGGCAAATGCCAGCTCGCGTGTGTGGACTGTCCGGCTGACTGACCGCCTACCTTTTGAGGAGTGCCTGTCTTCCCAAGTTGCAGCCCAACCTTTGGAAATCATGAGCGGCGGTGACCACCGACAACCGACGTCCAGTACTACGGATGGAAAGCCACAGGTGTAGTTTCGGCCCAAAGGCGACATACCATGTACGCGTAAAACTGTCGTTTGTTGGATCCAATTCGACGTCTTTTGTCGTATTTCGCGCCTACTTGGTCGGGTACATGCATGTCACTGCTGAACAGCCAGCAACCACCATAATTAGGCATCCTAGTGAATCGATCGTACACATTATCAGAATATGTACATGGCGAGGCAACTGTGTTCGACACCACAAGTTGTCCTGCTTGGCCCAACATCGGGCTCCCATCCTTTGCTATGCTGTGCCGGGTCAGGGATATCTCTTCCCTGGTCCCTTTCCCACCATTCCTGTGCGCCGTGGCCCCGTCTTTTCATTACATGTTCCTCCCGTGGAACTTTTTGTGTACCCGCCACATTGTCTATCCCAAGGACCGTTGGTACTCCACGCCGACAATAAGGAAATTTCTGCGTACAATGTGATGTACAACGCAGGAAGCTGCCCTTGCCCCCCTATCGGTGACTCCCAGTATATATGGATTGGATAGTGAGACGCATGTGCGATCCTCACATTCCCGGACATTGCGTGAAAAGGAAAAGGAAACGTCATGGGAAGGAATGTCTCTCTTTGCTGCCCTTGTCCGGCGCCATGAGGCGTCCGGTCCTGTTGTCAGCTCGGGCCCGGCCCAAGTCCGTCTGTATCTGTTGAAACCAGACCGCCACTCTGTCAAAGTCCTTGTGCGCCCCAAAATTCCGCAGGCATTGGCTTCTTCTCCTCACACTGGCGCCATCTGTATGGCAGTGGCGCAGGCGCACGCCTTTCCTGATGGCCCAAGTCCGGGTGCAAGACCAATCCCACATTATGAAAACAGTTATGCTTGTTGAAAGGCCAGTCTCGGAGCAGGAGGAACTGCCCCTAATGAGAAATAGACATTGAGATTCTAGAAAATAAACATTCATGAATTAGATGAGAATATGCCAGCCTTGGTCAGATCGGCTGGCCGACAAGAGCTGATAAACGCGGTGGCTGATATGACAAGGCGCAGGCAGGTCAGCCTTCTGCCGAGGTCCACGTACAGTCCGGTAGATTGGATACTGCGGTTGGCATTCAGATGAAAGGAGAAAATCGAGGTTTCGCTGTGATGATGATGATGCTAGGTCGTGTCGGTCATGAGGGTCGTAAAGGGCGTCTCTCTTGGTCGCCAGGCAGGGCGAGGAGGCTTTTACTTCCTCAGGCCAACCTTGCCAGCCAGGTTCTTCCAGAATTTCTTCGCGCCGTTCTCTGCCTCGGAGCCCGGGTCCCGGACCATGACAGCGTCGCGCACCATTGGGCCAACAATGTCCTCGTCCCCCAGATCAGGAAACTTGCCTTCGGCGTCCAGCATCTTGGGGATGGCCGTCGGGGTGTCGTCCTGCAGGCGGTCCCACCGCAGCTGCGCATCGCTGCCTGGGTTCCGGGCAGCGACGCGATCAAGCAGGCTGTCGTGCGCGTTCTTCCATTCCCGCTCGGTCTCTGCCCACTTTGCCTCGGTGAGAGCGTAGGCCTTGGAAGTTGTGCCATAGTGTTCGCCGGTGCGCACAATGTGCTTTGTGTAGTTGATTCTGGCCAGGTCCCAATCCGCGCGAAGGGTGCGAAGGGTGTCGAAGTCTGCGGCCTCGGGATGGTAGGGCCGAGGCAAGATGGTGTAGTTGGCGTGCCCTAGGCGGTCGGACCAGGCGTCGTGTTGTTCCAGCAGGTGAGGGATCGTGCAAACCACGTCACTCGTGGCAACCACCGGGGAGGACAGGCTCGTCAAGAGGGGAGGCCGAAAGGAGGAGAAAGACGGCTTCGTGCTCAGCGGCGGTGTCGAGTAGACGACAGGGGAGTTCAGCTCTGAGCCCATCTGGGGCGCTATAGTGGGAGACTGGAGGGGAGAAGGCGCGCGGGATTGTGTCTGCGAGGAGATGATTGAGGGAACCTCGGTCATCAGTGGCGGCAGTAGAGGAGTGGTCGCAAGGGCGCGCTCCCTCTCTATGCTCTGTCGCGCGTTTGCCCTCTCGATGTCGATGCTGACAGCACTAGGGGCTGGTATGCTCTCGGTGCTTTCGAACTCGTAGAAGGACAAGGCTGGCGTGGGCGGCAGAGGGGGCTCGTTGGACCGGTCCACAAACTTCCGGCTGGGGGCCGACAGGGAGGATGACCGGCTCGTCGAGGTTGCCCGGGACAGGGCGGGGGGCAGGTCGAGGGACGGTTCAGAGGCGGCCGTAAAGGCCCTATGCCTCCTCTTTGTCGACCTCCAGCGGTTCAGGGTCGGGAAGCGCGAGCCGAGTCGCATGGTGAGCCCAGAGAGGGGCGAATCGGCGCCATTGCGCTTGGAGGGGTGGAGGGTTGGATCTTGGTCGCCATCGCTCAAAAAGCCCATGTCGTAGTCGAAGCAGGCCAGTTCATTGTCGACGGGGTGAGTCCAATCGGCGCTATGGACCATGTCAGAGTTCTGGTGGATACACGGCGAGTCACCTATTTGCAATCGAGGTCAGCCAGGGCGCACACAATGGTTTGGAGTGGGAAGGCAGGGTGTCCCAAACGCCCTCCCCGTCTCCCGGCCGAGTGGGATAGACCAGACTAGACGTACACAAACAGTCGTAAAGGCTGCCCATCTGGTCATCTGTGAGCATGGTCATTGCAGAATGGCGATCGTCGTCGCCGTCGAGGACCCCGTCGCCGTCGCGCTCGAGCGGCTCTTCCTGCACGTCTGGCAGGAGTCTCTTGGCAGTGCTCGAGTTGCTGGCATTGTGCGAGGTCTGCTGGAGTGGCTGGGCTGGTGAGACGGGGCTGTCGGAGCAGGTCGAGGAAGCAGCTGCCTGCAGATCGAGAGAAGAGGTGGAGCTGGCGTATCGCAGGTGACTGCCCCCGTGGTGTGAGAAGGTCGGGGTCAGGGGCGAGGTGAGGTCTGACGCCGACGAGTTCGAGTTTGGGTTGTAGTAGACGAAGGACTGGTCGCGAGGCTCGTTGTGCAGCGAGACGGGTTTCTGGTGCTGGTGCGGGTGTAAGGACGGTGTCTGCTGTTGTTGTTGTTGCTGATATTGCTGATCGTCATGCTGATCACCATGTTCGGACGGGCCAGGGTTGTTGTGACTGTAGTGGAGGTGATCAGAAGAATCCTGGTGCGGTTGCTTCAGCCAGGCCCCTCCATCGACTGGCAGCGACAGATCAGCTGGCCGTGATCTTGCAGTAGACATTATGGTTTGGGCCTCCGTGGCCGTAGGGCAGGCTGGTTGCCTTCCTTCCTGTGATCGCGGCAGGTTGTGTTTTCGTGGTTTGGTAGGGTTTTCCAGGAGAGGTTCTTTTCGTATGGCGTCCCCAGCTTCTTGCTTCCTCCTCTGGCGCAGCAAACAAACACACGACTCTTTTCACTTTCTTTCTTTCTTTCTCTCACTCGCTCGCTCGCTCACTCCAACTCGAAACACGATGCAGAGGGGCTCTCAATTGTGGCGGCGATGTTGGGCTGTCGGGAAGATCGTGGTGAGAGGAGGGAGGTGGAGGTCGGCCTTGGACAATGTTGTGCTGTCGCGTGGTATATCTTGTCGGTCCGGGGGGGTAGGTGGGGAGGTGACGAGCTTAGAAAGTTCTGGGGCGGGTTTTTGGTTGGCGCGAGTGGTCGAGCTCAGGGATCAGAGTTTCTGGGTGCTCGCCGGCCGTTGGCTGGTGGGGTCAGTGCGGAGCGTTGCGGTGGGTGGAAGACGGCGGGTCGGAAGAGCAAGAGCGATGGGCCCCCCCTGGCACTGCCCGAGTGGGTAAAAACAAGAAACGGGCCAACCTTGCAGGACTTGGAAAGCTTTGCTAGGGCGGGTGGGTACTCCTGGCACTGGGCGCTGGACAGGGAAGGTCCGACCTCGACCTTGGGAACGGCAATCGCAGCAGGGTGTCGGGCATGTGCCCAAGTACCTCCTTTTGTGTAGGTATCTAGGTATCTACGCACTAGTCGACCACCTGCTTGTAGTGTGGTACCGCGGAACAGGCTGAACCGTACGGTACAGTAGCGCCGGGCAGCCGTTTGAGCTCCGTACCTGGGTACCCAATGGACTACGGAGTGTGTGTAGACCACCCTGACCACTAATGCAGTTGCACGCTCGCTCGCAGTTGCCCCTAGAGCCCGTCTTGTCCTTTCCTTCTCTTCTCTTCTGCAGCAGTCTCTCCGCGCTCTAAACGGTGGCGGCTAGGCCCGAAAGGGGGCGTTGCCGATGCACGGATTGGCTGAGCCAGAACTGCCCGGGGTATCTGGAAGGAACAACCTGGGCCTGGCCTGTCCCACTAGAGAGCGCTTGCTCCTGCCTGCTGTTGCTGCTGCTGGTGTTGTGTTGGTGTTGGTGGTGAATTGCAGAGCGGGTACTGAGGCTTGTTCGCAGAGTCGGAATTACGGCTTGGACAGGAGACAGAAGGAAGGGAGGGAAGGACGGAAAGACGAGGGACAAGGAAGGAAGTGGAAGTTCACGATTCCATCATCCTGTAGCACCACGCTCATGAGCTAGACTGCCTAGCTAGGTATGTAGTGTAGATACACGCGGTGCTGGGCCACTCGCCTACTCCTTCCGTCATCCTGCTTTCAACACGCCGGCACATGTTGTTGTGTGCCACGGCAGTCAATTATTGCAGTATGCACACAACAGACAGCCACCAAAAGTTGCGTCCTGCACTGCAAAGTCCGGCCGGGTCAAGGAGGGCCAGAGAGACACACAGGCGCGATGCGAGGCAAGGGATCGTGACGTGACGCCGGCAGAGACTCGATTGGAAACAACTCCAAGTTGGATGCCACCCCGAATACCGCCAGCGCGCCCTCCTGTTGCTTACACCCTCGCCCTCTCGATCCTGGTCCAATCGACCCGACGTTGCAGTGCTGCTGCCGTTCTTGTCTTCCTGACATACATACAGTACAGCACACAAGCTGACGCCTAACTGATCGGATTGCCAGACTCTTGTCCAGGACCAGGGGCCTGGTAACAAGGATAATTGGCACTTTTGTCCGTGTTCCCATACGGATTCCAAAGTACACACACAGGCGCACATTGCCGCCACGACTTGGTATGTGGATTCTTACATGGGCATGCTTCATGGCCCGTCCAAGATCATGTCAATGGGGACAGGTTTCTGGTCCGGGGGGTTATTGCCGTGGTGTCGTGTGGGTGTGCGCGCATCCGTCCCACTCTGCCCCAAGTCCATGCCATGGTATGCAGTCGACGTCGCCGTGAAGACGGCCAGGCTGGTTGTAGGTATGTCCAGCACGGCGATGCAGGAATGCGCTGGCCCAGGGTGCCAAAGCCGCAGAGTGGGAAGCGCGTTGCCAATCGATTTCCGTTGAACGTCGTGGTTCTGCCACGTGAAGCATCTGGACGGGAGGTGGTGTGACTATGGGTGGGCGCGACCTGTAAACTTTTGCTGCGTAGGCACCATGCATATATCACGGCTCTACTATTACAGGGCAGGCCCACGCATCCAATGTTTCGTGCATGCCTCCGTTCTACCTACACAGTAGCTGATACTGCGTGTGTTGCGCACCGCATTGCTCACCAAAAAGCGAAGCGATAGGGTATTAGGCGGTAGCCAAGAATATCCTTCCTGCGCACCCCCAGACGTTGACGCTGCGTGCAGTAGAAGCTGCTGAGGTGGCTGGGACTGCTGGGTAATGGTGTGGATGTCTGAGGGGGGGAGGGGGGTGAGCACGCATGCAATGCATACAGCAAGTGTGGTGTCGGCGCGGTGCGGTGCGGCAGGATTGAGAGCCCGACGGTATGGTGTGAGCGGGAGGACGAACTGGATGGTGGTGGCTGGCTGGCTGGCTCAAGAAGCCTCGCCGGTGAACAAGCCCATAGGCCATGGGATCCGCCATCCTAACCTTGAGGGCAACATGGACGGACTTGCCAAGCAGCCAAGCCACGTCTTGCCCCGAAAGAGTGACCCTGTTCCGGCTTACAAACATGACTGTGACTGTATTATGTAGGCGAGGGGATTTTGCTCAAAGGCAGGCAGGTTGGGCTAGCAAAGCGTATGTAGGCTGGTAGTCGGTGGTGTTGCTAGTGTCTACGCTCTAACCTTTTTTTTTTCTCTTCATTTTCCCCCCTGGTCCTTCTCCCCGTCGATTGCCCACAGCATTGTTTGCAGTAGTCGGTCTGGAGTGGCAGCAGTGGCTGGTAGGAATACATTGGTTCTCATCCGGTCATTGGTTGGCTTCGGTCTAGGAAGAGAGAGTGTGCGTATGAATGTGAGTCTGAGAGTCTGAGTCTGAGTGAAGAGATGTATGGCGAGCGCGCCTGGCAATCGTCATTGCTACGCTCTGGTCTTCTGGATCGTCGTCAAGGAAATGCCGCTACCGCCGGGCCTACTGCGCTCCTGCGCTACCATTACCCGCAGCGTTGCGCGAGCGAGCGAGCAAGCGAGGGCCGAGGCGTGTCGCCGCCTGGCGGGCCGCTGGGGACCAGGCCGGCGGCCCACGTTTTGTTGCGCGCGCCTTGGACGGGACGTTGAGCTGCATTCGGCCAAGCGACTCTGGGCTGTTGCGTCTTGTCGTCGTGAAACGGCCGCTCCTCGTGAGGTCTTGCGGCGCGCTCTACTGCGTCTAGTCTGTTGCATGTCCAGCCTACGGCCTACTCGTGATGTCCGAGTGCGCTTGCGAGCCGACGGTTGAAACACTGGCACAGGCAGAGAGCGATGACGAAGCAGGACCTGGTGAGAGTGTGCAGGCACGCTGGTGGGTCAGGCTATTTTTCTCACCCTGTCAGCCTCTCGAGCTCGAAAAGATCATGGCGACCCAGGGGGCTGGGCAAGCCTGGCAAGACGGCATTGGGCAGTGGGGCAGTGGGCCAAGGTGGGAACACTTCCCTCTCTCATCGGCCTCAGCCCTGGACCTGGGCCTGCCGATCTGGACCTGGACCTGGACCTCGGTTTCCTTTTTCCCTCTTCGCCTGCTGTGACCCTGCTCTCCCTGCCTGTTCCCTGCCAAGTGCCACGAGAGGGCAGAATTGGCTTTCCTGGAAGCCTCCAGCCTCTGCGGCGAATTGACTCGGGATGCCGGACGTCGTCAACTGCACAATTCAAGGTTTTCCCAATTGGGTTGTCCTGCAAGTGCTGCACTGTGGGGGTCACAGTGTGTACTGTAGGTGTTTTCCCACATCATGATGTATGCAGATATTTTCACACGGTAGACTGTGTGCTCTGGATGGAAACCGCTGCGCCTGTCCAACATCGGTCGAACAGGGACTTGATCGGGTCAAGAACACGGGATGAGGGATTAACATCAATATCGGCGCCCCACAAAGTACACGAGCTACGGACTGTCAAGGCCTGACAGATGTCCACCCCAATGTGCCAGTCTGCCAGTCAGCTGGCGCAGGGTCCAGCTGCAGTCCTTTCCCGCGTAGTCATGGCGTACAGTATTGGAATGTGCAAAATGTGCAGAAATGGCACAGGCCCAGGGGCTGAGAATTGATAATTCAGCGCAGGTCACGGCAGCGTTCGGGTTGACAGGACCGCGGACAGGGAACACGAGGTTGTCGACGAGGATGATTGCTGCAGCCACAGATTGGCCGACGGCCTGAGCACCGTGGAGTGATATTGGACAGGTACCCACCTACCTCCCTTAGTAAGTTGAGTTGCCACAGCACTCACCAGGGGTAGATGCTATGATACTTTTAGGGGATGGTGCTCAGACAGGTCAGGGTCTGGGCAGAAAGCGAAAGAGAGAAGAAAAAAATTAAGAATAAAAAATAAAACCATGTCGTCATTGCAGACCGAAGAGGTGTGGGTGCCAGATCATCTCAGAGGAGGAGAAATGTGAAGAATTTTCTCATGGATGTCTGTCTCGTTTCAGCTAGGAAAAGAAGAAGACCTGCGCCTGGCGGGGGGGCAGACATGGCAGACATGGCAGACGTGATGAGAATGACATCAAGTGGTTGCAGGCTATTTTGATCACCGAGGCCTGGAAGAAGCTTTGGTGCCAGGAAAAGAAGGACGACACACACAGTAAGACTGACTAAGTGCATGTGCATGCCAGACTACTGGACCACCTAGTAATCTATACCTACTGTTGGCACGGAGTACTGAGCAGGATAATAATACACAGCAAGTAATACAGGCCTGGCAGGGAGGAGGCAGTGGACGAAGGGAAGCGAGGAGGGGAGGATGGAAAAGAGGACGTGGGGACGACAGGCCCACAGCCAAATTCGGAAGGGTCGACCCCGAGCCTGGGCCGTGCTGGCCCGCCCGGTCCCCCTCCTCCTTCTGGGATGCACTGAGCGAGGCAGGGTTGAGAGAGATCCGTAGATTCCTGTTGGCCGGCATCAATCCCCGCTGCCCCACCAGCGGCAGCATCACAACGCTTTTGGGGAGACAGGACTGCAGTATCTGATTCTGAACGTCTTCTTGGGGCAGGCTGTCCGAAATGGGCCTAGCCTCCCCGCCTGCATGCAGGACAAGCTCAACCAAGGACGTGCCTGGCGGTCTCAGGCTCTGAACTGAACACCCTGATGAGCACCCGGTGTCTACACAGTATTTGCCTACTGAATAATCAACCTTTATTAGCCTACTATGTGATCCCGATGGGCAATCGCCGTGCTCCTACAAGTGCAAAAGCACTGCTCTGTTACAGCACTCATCAGTCAAGCAAACTGCTCCTAGGTAGGTAGGTAGGTACAAACGTACACAAACAGTGCCTGCCTTCCCTTCAGTTCAGACCGGCTGTGCGTCATGCTCAATGTGTATCCACTATGACCCAGTGCCTTCCGTCATCACCGGGCCTGTCCTCTTGATGCGTCCCTGCTCAGTCTATTGGCGTCTGTCCTCACGAACCGGCAGACAGGACGCCGACCTCTCGTGCGACTCTTTCCGTCCGTGACCAGAACAAGGGCGCAGGGCAAGGCAAGGCACGGTATATCCCCCTTGAATTATTCACTCTGTCTTGGTTTACTGTCATCTCAAGTCTGGCGTGTGCACGGCTGTGCCTTGGTAGGCATGTTTCGTTTGGTTTCGTTTCCCCCACCAACAAAACTTTATAAGGTTTGTCTTGTGGGCGATTGACTTACTGACTGATCATTTTGTCAGCCTCGGCTTCAGCCTCAACTCCCCATTGCCAGCCATCACTGGTCTACTACCTGCCGTGGCTCACCACCACTGTCTGCTCTCCCCAGTTGGTGACGGCGCAGTCTGTAGAGCTGGCACCTCCCCATCGCACCCAAGCGGTCCAAGCAAAGCAAGCAGCAGTGACCCCCCAAAGGACGACACCTTGAAACAGACGGACGATCCACACGGCCAGCACGGCTGGAGCTTGCTGTGCTCCGGTGACACGGCAGCTGCACGCACCACGCAGAAGGCAGCAAGCAGCAAGCAGCAGCAGCTTTAGCTCGGCCATGTTGTCTCTGGGCAATCCCAATCAGACTCGGCCATCAGGCTACTTGGATACCCTGCGCTGGGCGGCGGCCGGAATGTGGTGATAGCGTGCGAGCGCAACCACAACCATTTGGCTTTTGTGTCCCGTCACTCATGCCCCAGAATCTCACCCCGCCGTCCCTGTCTCCAACCTGGACGTCTTACCAATACACTCGTGCTCCAATCTCCCCAATCTCTCGTCATCCCCGTCCCGCTCCCGTTCCCGCCCCTGCTGCTCCGGCCCGTCTGCCGTATTGCCTCTGTTCGGTACCCTTATCATCATCCCCCTCTGATGCACAACAACTTGGGGCACACGATGACACACGCTCGCAGGCTGACAGGCTGACAGGTTCGCCCCGGCTGCCCTGCTCTTCTCCTGGAGCTAGGGTCAGGATGTCCGGCACGACCACGGTTTCTCTGCATACTACGTGTCTTGCATCATTGCCGCTTTCGATCATTGTCTTGGGCCTAGTCACTGCTGACAGACAGGCAGACAACATGTCGCCACGCCGCCAATGCCAGCCATGTGTTTCCTCGGCAAACCCATCACCCATCCCCTTTTTTGAGAGAACGCCCAATGCCCCGGCCACAGCCAACCATGTCGCAGTGGTCAGGCTGCGCTGCACCTCCTGGACCTCTTTAGCCCGGTCCTCCTAAGCCCAGGCGCCCCTCGGTCTCATGTGGCAGCATCGCAGCTCGTGCTTCTCGACAGCCGTGAGCCCGTGTTCACGCCCAGGCTCTTCAGCCTCCACATTCACAACGCAGACGTCCGGGCCATGTTGTGCATGTACTCAAAATGGAAAAAGAGTCTTGCCAAGTCCGAATTCCGCACCGGACTACCTGAGCCGTGGTGACGGGCTACTTAGAGTTTGTGACGTCCGAGCCATTAGCTTTATGCGCCTCGAAACTCGACCGAATAGTGAATACCATATCTTCCCCAGCGACAAACCTGACTCGATGGAACGGGTTCAGAGGCCAGCGGAGAGGATCCGAACAAGAGGTCTTCCTGCTGTGGTACACTAGATTAGTACGTGCCTGGACTTTTTAGGAAGTGTTGTCGTTGACGAACAAGCGTTCGCCTTGCAGCAAGCTCTGACCACTCACGCCTACCCTCATGCCAAACGAAGCTCGGCCACCCAAAGCTTCTCCCCAGGTGGCGAAAGGTGTGAACGTGCTCACATCTTCCTGGCCGAAGTCAATGGATCACTCACCCCGTCTCCCGCCATGATCCTTGCGCCGCGACCTGCCTCTCCCTATGGAACGGCAGCAGTAGCACGCCTCATGAACCCGTCATCATAGGATCGATCCCCTGGATATCGCACACCACCACGTCAGCTTTCCACTTCCCATCTCCATCGAGTGCGAGGCTTACGCCTTGGACGGAATGCTACTCTACCAAGCCCTATGTCGTCTGTCCGCAGCTCCTGTAAGCAGCGATTCGTCTTCGAAAATCCTGTCGATTCAAAAAAGATGTGTCGTCCCTTGCATTAGTCCCCTTAGCCCACCCTTAGCCCTGCGTAGTGGAGGGCTGAGCAAGCCGTTTATTCGATGCCAACGTTTTCAGGCACATGCTTAGATGGCACATACCAGGGTTGTGGATGGCCCGGATTTCCCAACCGAGGCCAGAACGGCTTGCGATTGTGGGCCGGCTCGCCTGTGCTGCCTACCTTCGATCAGTCATGCCAGCGGGCGGCACTTGCGTTGCACTCAACCCTTTCTCCCGACCGCCTCGATGATACTGAGGGTCGCATCGTCGATATGGATCGATCGACTTGATGGCCGACGGACACGGAGTGATGCAAGCGAGGCAATGCACCTTGCAGCACCTCTTCCCAACCTCGGTGATTTGTTCGTTCTGGACTCCCATATGCGCGTCCGACTGTTGGCCCATCACGCCAGTCATTCAGACAAAGGTTGCCAAATGTCCAGGAATTGAATGTCCCACTCACTTCAAGGTTACGTGGACGGCCATAGATATGCTTTCGAGAACCGGCTTTCACACCGTCTCAACTGATTCTGGCAGCCAAGCCTGAGATACCCTGCGGCCTCGACCTATGCCTACATTGCCGTGCATCTTCACACTGCCCTCTTACCTCAACTATTGGCCTAGCTGCAGTGTGGCGAGAGGTTAATCCGCAGGACGGCGGCCCAAGACAGAACCTCAACGGTCGACTGAGGAGAGCCCTGCATGCAGCAACATGGCAACTCGCAGTAGCTCCGTCTACGAATCGAGGAAGGCGAGCTGGATGCAACGAGTACGGAGCATTACGCAGACCACTTTGCCCATGCCTAGTGGGTCGCGCCGCTGAGGTTTATTGCCGTGGCCGCCATTATTTGGCCGCTAATGGCTGATGACTGCATCCTCTGGTGGCGATGCTCGTGATAGTGATCGTCGCCATCTGCCTCTAGTACCTGCAAAATCCACTTGCGGAGCGCATGCATCATGCGACAGGGGCTGTCTCTGTTGCATTTGAGGATGTCCGAAGGGGGAAAACTCTTGATATAAGCCTCGTGTTGTGCGACAATGTTACTAGCCCAATCTCCGAACTGATGGGTCCTTTGACGGAATTCTGTGCATCACGACTTCCAGTACCAACTTATCAGGGCAGATTGCAAGAGCTGGCTGCTCTGACCGGTTTCTGTTGGGGCCCATGAAGCCCGGATGCACACGTTGGGATCACGCTTCAACCAGCCTGGCCTGCTAGAATTTGCCTGATCAGGTGCGTCAACTCGAGAGAAGCGAAGCGGCTTACATCCAATTCAGGAATCAGTAGGCCCCACAGTCACGAAGGCAACGCTTCTGGTTAGCAGCAGGTTGGGCATTGTGGTACTCTCGGCAGCGCGACGAGGTGGCAGATGCATGACTATGTTGGTCGTTCTTCTCGTGAAAAGGCGTGCCCCGACCAGCCAGACTCGTATTGATCAGTCTTGTTGATAGACCGGAGAGGCCTGTGTCAAATTTTCCACTTCATGAGTCGCTGGCAGAGGCATTCACATACATTGACCAAGTAGGCTGCTGAAACAACCAGAGCATTTTCAGCCCGTCACAAAGCTCATGGCGTCTTGCTTGGCTTGGCTTGGACAGACTTCTCATGGATGATTTTCAAGAAGGTAAATGTTATGTGTAATTCTACACGCGACCACTTGTAGCCCGTCTTCAAATTGTAAGGCAATACCCACGAAATGAGTATACCATGTGCCATGACCTTCTCGTTCCAAGGCTTGTGGGCGCAGCCATCGACTTACTGGGTCTCCTGAATCAGATTTCCAATCCTCTCTATTGCTGCTGCGCCTCGGTGTGTTACGAAGTCTTGCATCACATAATCATATTCAGCAGTAGCAGTCGCATGTAGATGAGATTGACTGGGCACATCTCTCTGAATCAATGACTACCTCAGGTCTGTATTTCGCCGAGGCGGGCGTCTTGTGAAGCTGCAAAGTATACGCAAATCCTTACCGCTGTCACGGACTGTGGCCTGGTTTAATGTAGATATCATCTACCTTGTCACTTGTCAGACAGTGCAGTAAAGACAGGCAATATACTAAACACAGGCGATTACTTTGAGTAGTGACTCATTATTTCAATTGAAAGTCTCAGCATCGAATTGAAGCCCAGCAAGGAAAACAAAGTTCTGGAAAGCCAAGTACTGAAAAGGTTACGCAAGAGAACCCCAGCCCGAGGGTAACTAGGATGGTCTTCCTCATGGACTTGGTGTCTGCGAAGTACATGAAGCACAGTGAACATGCAAGCAATATCAACAAGCCAGAGGACAGGATGGTCCACACCTTTTCTGATCTTGCATTGTGAATGGATTATCATTTTGCCTTATTCCACCCGCTATCATGGTATCGTTGTAAATATGATGCAAACTCTGTTATATAATATACATTATAGGAAAATTCCTGATGCTCCTCATAGTCTTGTTTACTGGGCTGGTGAATTCAGGTGCACTTATAATGATGCAGATCAATGTTCTATTTATTAAGAAGTGGACTAGAGGGGAGAGAAACGGATATTCAGATCGATATCCGGTAGCTGTGGTCGCCTCGAGTTCCTTGGGCATTTCCTTATTGTATGGTAGTACCATGTCCTCAAGATTCGCCGAATCGGTGGTGAAGATGGTGAAAGGGGCGCCGGCAACACAGAAGGTGGCCCAGCAAGGTGGAAGACAAACAAGCTCACTGTTACTTCGTCTCCAGAATCGCCCTAATTCCATCTGCAAAAAGCAACCTGGCATAGACAAGGTGAAGGAACCGGAAGAATGTCGAGTACGGCCGGCCGGAGACGGAATTGCAGCTCACATGGGAGAACGTCACCGTGACTAGATCGTCCCTTGCTCTCTCCTCGTTTTCATGCTCACGGGTGACCTCGAAACGATGGGAAGATATCAGCTCGAAGATCCTCGATCCACCCGCTACAAATTCAGCGGACGCAAAATCCCGAGGGCCTGCAGGGCCAGGTTCTGGGGGAGTTTGCGCTGTTCCTCGCGGTTCCGTCGCGCTCGACACTTTCTCCGCAAGGAGGAAGTTGCCGAAGAGGAGTGACCCAGAAGGAGGAGCTGCCTTTTGTGAGAGGGCTCCCAGGTCCCAGATCTCCTGTATTGGGGATTCTTCCAATTTGACAGTGTCAAAACCTGGTATTTCCGACGGCCCGTCAGTCAGCAAAAGAACAGAGCTTTGCCCGGTACTTTAATATCAGGATGTAATTAGAGATTGGTACTTGCCATCGAGATTGGTCACCGAGAGCCTCGTGAGATGAAAGAACCACCGCTCCGGGCTGAAGATCCAGCCCCCAAAGAAGCCTTGCGTGAAACGGGCAAGAATCTCATCATTGTCCAAGCCAGGTTTCAGTCGGGTGGCCGGGATCTCAATAGTGATTCTATGTTGAAACAGGGCTTGCTTCCGAGGGTTCAGTATGGTCACGGCAGCCGAAGTCTCATGGCCATGTGTTGCTCGAGGTAGATCCCTGGCGCCCCGTGATGGTAGGTAACGGTTCAGCAGAAATACAACGAAGGCTGAGCCTGAGGTCAGAGTCAATATGGTTGTGGCGGTCACTGGGGGGTCAGTCAATGGAAGGGGGGTCACGTGACGCACGTACGTCTATAAAAAGGGTGCCCTCTGCCCCTTCTGCAGTCAGAACCTAGCAATACGCCCACTTCGAATACAAACAATCGCATATTTGCCAGACCCAGTCTTTCCTGCCACAATGGTTGTGTAATGTCGGAGTGCGGCCATGATTTATCCAAGTTACTGCGGCGAAGACAGTCTCAGATGAGTTGAGGCCAGCAAAATGCTGATGGGCTCATGTCATTTATATGGCGACCTTGCTGCTGACACAACATCGTCGAGATGTAAGAAATATCCACTCGGGTCCTCCGGTGGCCGACTAGCTCCGACAACTCCCGATTCCTTCGCCGTGCTCCACCGACCAGCCATATTCACTGGTGGTCAACCTTTCCCAAGTCCCTCTGGTCGTCTTTACACTGTATTTGTCCCTGGTTGACTGGCAACATATCTAGGCCTCTGACTTATACGGAATAGCGAAGGAACGTTGACAAAGGCATTTCTCACTGGGCAAAATGAACTTGAATACAGAGGGAAAAGGAATGCACCCACAACCCCCTATGTGAATTTCATGCTTATCTAGCCAGGGTTAGAACTAATGGTGGCTATATGTGCTAACTATAACATTGGCAGCGGCCCACACGTTTCTGGAAATGGAAACTTGGGCCAGCGGGCCAACCCTGCACAGCTTTATAACACATGACCTGCAAAACAAACGGGGTTTCAAGCCAGCAGTGACGAGGCAATTGATCACCGCCGTGTTGCGCAAGTGAAATCATTTCAGAATGTAGGCTTCGATCGAAAGTGGTCTCGTTTTTAATCTGTACACATATGCTTCTTAAGCAGTATGCATCCAGTCCCTTTATACAGTAATAAACGCTTAAACACCCAGCGTTAAAAAGAACACGATGCCGATAACAGTAGGCTTCACTTCGATCGAAAGAGCCTAACAAATTTCTAAATTTAAGACTCTGCGTCTCGAAGTCTCTCGCCACATACGGTCCACATCCCTAGAACACTATGCCTTTCCCCCTGTATCAGTCTGCACATGTGCAGTTGCTTTCCAACTGGGTGGTAAATAGCCTTGCCAAGGCTTTCCTCGCACACCATGATTGGGTCTGCTGGATAGGACCAATGCGTGGGTGCATTCCCTGTCTTTTAAGATTCATAGCGCGTCCTAATAGTCCATATTCCGCTCATCGGTCGGCCCTTATGGCCACAGCCTCACGACAACGGTCTTCATCATGGAGAGATTCTCCGTCTATGCCGCACACGCCAGCTTCGTAGTCCCCCGGGTGTGCGCGCACACATACTCTCACTGTATAGATCTGCGATGGTGGCATCTCTGAAACTGAGCTTCTCCATCTCAGCTGCCGGGCGGAGGTCTTGTGAGTTGCTGTCATAGATATTCACACGTCTGAGGCCCCCATTGGACGGCGAGTTGTCCCGAGGCACTGGTACTGATCCACAGACCTTGCCCCCTTTAATCCAGTCTGGTTAAACCCTGCATGTTGTTGTTGTAATGACACTCTCACGTCGGAAAGAGATGGCAGTCCCCTTGGCGAAACGGAGCACTACACTAGACAACATTTTAGCATCCGCGGCGATGTTGGATATCTAACTTTTAAGGGAGGCAGCTAGGCTGTTATTTGCATTTCGGCCGTCTCGTGACAGAGCGCGGCTATATAAGATTGCATAGGACTTGGAGACGGCGTTGTTGCGGAAATTCCGAGCCTTTGGTTCCTGCGGCTATAATGCAGCGGCTAAGGGCCTCCCCAGTTCTCGCGCGTGCAAACCCGCATCTCGGTATATCATGTCGCGAGATCTGACACCGCTAGCGCGGAGCTGGTGGTGGAGAAGCCTGAAGGATCTGGGGACAAGCTTCGGGGCGCCGGGGTAAGTCTGGTTTGTGGCGTGCGGAGCTGGGGTAGGCGCTGGAACAAAGGGCGGCAGCAGAGGCGCTGATAGGCTCTGCTATGTTGCAGCAGGCCTGGCCTCATCGCATAAACCAACGAGTCCTGGGGGAGCACTACCAACCGTTCGGGTGGGCTGACCGCCGCTAACCTGCACAAGTGAAGCCTCAACCCCGGCAGGAAGGAGATGAAGGTCGCGGAGGTGCCAAACAGTCAAATCACGAGGCCTGGGCTTCGGCGCAATGGTCGGTGTTACCGACATGCGAGCTAGGTACTTTGATTGATGGAATGTTACGAGTCGGATCCTGCACTAGATGTTTTCCCTTTAAAAGGTCGAGGCCTGCCCAATCACCCCATTCTCCATTTCTTTTCCCCAGCTTCCCCAGACCCCGAATTTCGCATCCCCAGAATCTCCCCCAGCTCAGCCTCCCCCACACGCTCGCTCAGCGCGGCCCACACCAGCCAACATGAGTGAGCCCACCGACATCAAGGCCACGGGCGGCGCCCCCGAGATCCAACACGCCGACGAGAAGGGCGCCCACCAGATCGAGGACGCCTTCAACCTCGACAATGAGGCCAAGCTCGAGGCCTACAAGGCGGCTGCCATGGAGGCAGAGACGGCCGAGCAGAAGTCGGGCGTGCTCCAGGCCGTCAAGGAGTACCCCATGGCCGCATTGTGGGCGTTTATCATGTCTTGCACCATTGTCAGTTTCCCATCAACCAAGAACTTGAACATTGCACGCCAACAAATTCTAACACCAATGACCACAAATCCAGATCATGGAGTCGTACTGTGTCTTCCTTGCCGGCAACTTCATCGCCCTGCCCAGGTTCGCAGACAGGTACGGTGTCTTCAGCAACGAGAAGCAGAAGATGATCATCGAGGCGAGCTGGCAGTCTGCCCTCCAGATGGGTGGCCCGCTCGGCGCTCTCATCGGCGTCCTCATCGCCGGTCCCATCACCAGCAAGATCGGTTACCGGTGGGCCACCATCGGCGGACTCATGTTCCTGAACGGCTTCATCTTCATCTTCTACTTTGGCGACTCGCTCCCCGTCTTCTTCGTCGCACAGCTTCTCGAGGGCATCCCCTGGGGCATCTTCATCGCCAACGCCCCGGCATACTGCAGCGAGATCACGCCCATCCAGCTGCGAGCCCCCGCCACTCAGATGCTGCAGATGTTCTGGGCCATTGGCGCCATCATCGTCGGTGGTGCCACCTTCTACTACAACAAGCTCGACGAGGATATAGCTTATAGGTAAGATATCTATCCCCCCGCTGCACAAGCAAATTTCTTGTTTGCTAACGGCATCGTGCATTCAGGGTCCCCATCGCGCTCCAGTGGATGTTCCCAACCCCCCTCGCTATCCTCATGTTCCTCGCGCCCGAGTCACCATGGTGGCTGGTTCGGAAAGGTCGTCTCGCAGAAGCAGAAAAGGCCGTGGCGCGCCTGGGCCGCAAGACGAGACTGAACGCCAGCGAGTCCGTGGCCATGATGCGCCGAACCGTCGACCTCGAGAAGACGATGAAGGAGCCCAACCTGGCCGAGCTCTTCAAGGGCACCGACCTCTACCGTACCCTCATCGTGTGCGGTGTCTACGCGGCACAGAACCTGACGGGTAACCTCATCGCCAACCAGGCCGTCTATTTCTTCGAGCGTAAGTTGCCCTGCCATCCCGGGTGAAAAAGAAAAAGAAAAAAGGAATGCATATGCTAACCCAGGCGCCCAGAGGCTGGCATGGACACGAACACGGCCTTCGCCCTGGGCCTTATCACCTCGGCCCTCCAGATGGTCTTCGTCATGCTCTCCTGGATCCTCACCACCTACCTCGGCAGGCGGACCATCTACGTCTGGGGCTCCCTCATCAACGTCGGCTTCCTCGTCGCCCTCGGTATCGCCGGCTCCGTCGGGTTGTCAACAGCGGCCTCGCTGGCGCAGGCGTCCTTGGGCCTCATCGTCTCTGTCCTGTTCACCCTGGGACCTGCGCCCGCCTCGTGGGTTGTCATCGGAGAGACCTCCTCCATCCGCCTCAGGCCCCTGACAACCGGAGTCGGACGTGCTGCGTATTACATCGTCAACATTCCTTGCATCTTCCTCGCAAGTTACATGCTCAACCCTGACGTAAGTTCCTACCCTCTGAAGCTTAACAATGGACATTTGCTGACACACAATAATAGGAGGCCAACCTCGGTGGCAAGTGCGGTTACGTCTGGGCCGGCACCGGATTCGTCTGCTTCCTCGCCGCCTTCTTCTTCCTGCCCGAGATGAAGGGCCGTTCCTACCGCGAGATCGACATCCTGTTCAAGCGCAAGGTCCCCGCCCGCCAGTGGAAAAAGACTGTTATCGATATCGAGGCCGACGAGTAGGCGGGAAAAACCGTTGCTGTCAAAGTCTCCGGTACGACGTCAACACGAGCAAAGCACCCCATCAGTGCTTAATATATACCGCTTGCGGATTGGAGGAGAAACAGTTCGGTTGCGGTATCCATTCTTTATATAGTTTTTAGTGACAAGATAAGATGGCAAATGAACCTCGACAAGCTCGGGGCTGTCTGATTATATAATAGCCGAGTAACTGCATTCCCGTAAGGACTACACAATTCGTGAACCATGATCTTACAAACTGTGGTTATGATGACCGGGGATGCCTCTGTGGTGTGGACATGGAAGCAACTTCTTACTACTCGTAATCGTTATCACGCCATTGTCCATATGCTTACAGGTTTGTGTCACCCACTGCTCACTCACGGCGCCACCTCTTTCTACCACCCTCCTTTTACTAGATTGAGCACTTAAGGATCGTGATTCGAGGGAAGCGAGCTGATTGAAGTACATGCCAGAATCAAATCCATAGTACTGATAGATGCGTCCCGGCGGATTCAAAACCGGAGAACAACCAGGCGACTCTGAGGCCCAAGTCAGACTGGCCAGATCGGGTGAGAATACCTGGACATAAAACACACCTGCACAGCGGATTATAATTGGATGGAGCAGACCGTTGTTTAGCACATTCAGGACAGGCCACAACAACGGTCATGTCTATTGAGCCTGCCTAGTTGATTTGTGAAGTCTCCGCCTGCCACACTCCTTGCATAATATCTGTAGGTACCAATCCTGACGCTTCGGCCAGCCATCACCGTTGGGACAGGGCCCATCAGGGCAGTGTACGACCCAGGGCCGGTAGACTCGATGTCCGCAGAGGTAACGGTCGTAGGGGCGGTAGCACATGAGTGGCAGACAGATCGATCTCCTCGGAACGCGTGCCATTACTAACGATATTGTTGTCGATGACGACCGCCGGCGATTCTCGGCCAGGCAGGGTGGAGTTGAGACTATTCGGAGCGGCGGGTTTGGGGGAGAGCTCCTACTGTTCAAATAAATCATACGTGGCAGTGACACGTTATACATTGTGGCCGCCTCGGTCTCACCCACTGCGGTTTCTCGCTCAGCGACTTCTTGGGATCAAGTTCCAGACCGAGTGCTGCATCCCGTCTCAAAAGAGTCAACCAATGTCTCTGGGCTGAACATCGTCGATGGTCATCGTTGTCAAACAAGGCTCTGACTCAGAGGCCTCAGCGGCACAACTGCTCAAGTGGGCTGTCGCGATGCTGACAACGGTGCTACGAGGTCTTCCCACAGGAGGCCAAGCTTGTTCGAGAGTTTCGCGACGGCACGGTCTCAGATCCAGTACCTACCCCAGATTGCGAGCTCCTCCTTGGTCCCGCGGAACTGAAAATCAACCTCGACAACATCCTGGAAGCCCTCGTTGGTCTTGGGTTGCTTGAAGCGACTGGCAAACCCGTTGAACGCGAGCTTCGGCAGCGCGGTCCTCGCCTCGGGATTCATGTCCTTGTTCAGGGCCCTGACCGTGTCGTTGTGCTCGGCAATACCCAGTGGTGTCTTGAACCACACACAGCGGATCGGCACACCGGCTGTTCTGGCAAGATCAATCCACTGACCTCGTACCTCTGGGTCTGGGTTCGTATTGTCGACGACGACTGGCTCCCCATCCTCGAGATGCTCCCTGGCAGCTTTGAAACATTTGTCCTTGCTCTTCAGCGTGTCCTGATTGACCCTTTCGTACCCCAGGAGTTTCAGGTATCTCCAGTAGAAAGTGCTCTTGCCCGCGCCTGGTGGCCCACAGAACAACACAATGTCCTTGTCGTTCTTCTTCTCAAATATCAAGTCTTCCACCTGACTGTGGTTGTTCGAGACCGTGTAGGATGACACGTCAAAGTCCCTGGAAAACTCCCGGGGCTGCTCGCCGAGGAAGAACTCCTCGGGTGTCTGGTATTTGATGCCGGCGTTGTGGGCGAAGTTGCGGTCGGAGCAGCTGAAGTCCTTCGCTATGGCCTTTTTGCCCCCGGAGGCGGGTACGGCGACCCGGCCGCCGGCGTCGCCAACGAAGATACTAGCGTTCTTGTCGATGTCTTCCAAGTCGTAGTCATCGCACAGCTCCAGCCACATGCCCGTCCTGGGCTTGCGATACACATCCCTCGCGGTGGCGGCGTATATGGAGGTGGGGACATCGAGCTGGGCCAGGACCGCGCTGATCTTCTGCTTGAAGGCGGGGACCCGTTTCGTGTTGTCAGGGCCTTTTGCACCGGGCTCTCGGCGCAAGGAAAGCCCGTTCTGGTTCGAGAGGATGACGACACGGTATCCGTCCTGGTAAATGCTCCGCAGCTTGGCCGGGACGGTGCTGTCCCACCACTTCCAGTCTAGAGGGTCGTTGCTGAACTTCTTGCCGGAAGCGGAGGTGATCAGCGTGGAGTCGAGGTCGAAGGCAGCGACTTTCGTCCTCTTCTTGTCTTTGTTGTCCTCCGATGGCTCTTGTGCGGTGTCACTGCCGTCGTAGCGTCCGACGAGCAGAGTGGCAGGCGAGTCATCGTCAGGAGCGCGTTCTGACCAGGAGACTCGAGGCTGGTCTTTCTTCTTCTGGGAGGCCGGCTTGAAGAAATTGGCGACTGCGCCGTCTGGCTCACGATGTCAGTCAAACACGCACGGTGGCCGGCAACGTGGCCCTGGGAGAGCCGGTGCGCCTACTGGTGACGGTGCTCTGGACCTTGCGCTTGACAGGGGGTGGCGAGATGGAGGGGTCGTTGTCGTCGGTTGCGGCAGGGCGCTGTCGCTTGGATGAGGACATTGTGCAGGCGTGCCGCGGCAGGTGCAGGATTCGGTTGTGGACGACGCTACTCAGGTGGTTCCAGCCGACAAGGTTGACAAGACCGAAGCATCTTCGCCCGGTAGCTAGGTGCATCAATGAACAAGGAGCAATTGAATGTTGAATGGTCGGGGCGTAACCAACACTGCTAGACTCGGCTAGGCTGGGCACGCGTCGGACGCGTTGAGGAGTGCCTCGGGGATGAGGACCCTAACCCCAGAGCCAGCAACGACCCATGGACGATACTGGATTTCTTATGCTCCTCGCATCCCAGAAACCGGCACAAAAATATACACACTGGCTGTTGGAGTTGAGAATTGCTCGGCCGAAAGATGGGCATGGCAAGGGTGGGCACAGCGAGAGACCCAGGCTGTATCTAAGGAGTAAATCCCGACCCTACAGTCAGTCTTGCTCCGCAGGGCCGGTCAATCAAATAACCTTTCAAATAACCCCACAAAGTCGGAGTCTCATTAATTCCTTGCATGATGAAGGGAGTTAGGAGCGGGCATGATCACCTGTGTGGGAAGGGTCACCATCTGAGGCACGAGATACCGCAAGCAACATCAGCAGTGCATCATGGGCAACGTCTGATGCGGAACTTGAGAACGATATTCAAGAATGGCTAAGACATTCTCGGATGGCAGGATATCAGATCCCACCATCCATCTTTGCGCACGTGCCAGTGGAGGAACCAGGAACAACCAGCACTTCAGCCCCATAGCCACAGGCAAGCTTTGTGGGGAAGTCTCGGTATCGAATTCGGCCTCGGAGCAGGTCGCATGCATGTTACGGGTCGCATTTGGGGTGCAGATAATAAGGTTGCGTTGGCATGGGATGCCGAGGCCGAACCATGACCGAAGAGCCGGCGAAAACAACCGGTTGTGTCATGCAGGCACATTCATTATTCAGGTCTAGTATGCTCCCACAATGGGATGAAGGAAGCCAGGCAAGCTGCTCTGCTTACCCGACAGTCCGGATTATGGGGAGACGTGAAGGTAAGCAACGCATCCATGGTACAAGCAGTCTAGGAGCTCGGGCATGCAGCCTTGTAGACTGCGGAGAGTTGATGTGGGGTGGGCTAAAAGCTGTGTAACGGGGGGAAGCACGGCAGCAGGTGATGGAGTTATGGTGGTGAGGTGTGGTATGTTTGCATTCGCATTGTGGGATTGGTGCTACTTGTAACTGTTGCCATTGTGTGGTGGATGGTCGACAGATGCCCGGGCCGGTGAGGCTGAGGCTGTGTGCTGGTGGACGACTCCTCGGAGTTTCTCAGTGGTGATGAAAGCACACGCAGCCAGGCAGTCAATGGTCTAATAAGTATGTCTAACAGCTTGTGGGATGTGTGCATGGTTCGTTATCGGGCGGATGCGGGGATAAGCGCGGGGCATTGCCAGATCCACGGTACCACAGTCTCATCTACCAGTGCGTTAGCCCCGATTGCCCCCATCCGTGCTGTACAGTAATCTGAATGTGTCTACGAGTACGTACAGATCTACCTTGCTCGGTACGGGCGGGCTGACGGAATGGGACGATGCGTCGTGGGAATGGCGTGGTTTTGGCCCGTGCCTTTGGGGAAGTGCTCAGCATCTTTCCCCGAGGTTCGGAGTCTTGATGGGGGTTTGGACGTTTGCACCCTGTGGGTCATGCCAGGGAAAGTCCGTTTCTCGGTCCCAGGCACTTTGGGGTAGGCAATTGTGGGCAGGTGGGCAAAAAGGCAAAAGAAAAAAAAAGTCAAAGGTGCAACGCTGGACCGGGCTTGGCCCAGGCTTGTGCTACCCAGCAGCCCAGCCATGGGCAGGCATGGGTGAGAAGTGGCCCCACCCGCACTCGGAATTCATTCACCAGCTCTCACCCGCTATTTCCCCAAATTCCAAAATCCGAAAACCACCCGCGCCGGTTCCTGCCTTTTTCGTGCTCTGCGCTTGTGCTCCTTCCTGCTTGTGACTGCGACCGTAGCCGTGCACTGCCTTTGCCTTAACCTTGGACGGACCCAACCTCCTTCAACTTTAGGACGAACTTCCTTCTCCCATCCGTTTCGATACTTTTTCTCTTACCTTTTGTCTCTTGCCTTCCTCAACCTACTAGCCATCCTCGTGGTCCCTTCGCCGTCAATCGCTTCTTCAGCAGAACTGAATACTCCATCTTAGCTTGTGATTACCAATACCAATTCACACACCGGTCCGTTCCCTGACGCGACAGCACTCTCGACAACACTCTTCATCCCCCCCGCCGCGCAAACGCACGCCCACGCACCCTTACACACAGCCAAGATGTTTGCAACCAAGGCCCTCCGACAGGCAGCTGCCCACGCCGAGCGTGTCCCTTCTATCAAGTTCATTGGAAAGCGCTCCATTCCCTGTACGTTATCGCCCCGTGCTGCTCCCCGCCCCTCGTCTCCCACCCTCCGCCTCTGCATGCAGATAAAATAAATACCACCGGCCTCCTCGGCATCTACTCCCTAAGACCTCGAACTGACTTGGTTATTCCCATGTAACAGCCGCCGTCGACCACACCCCCAGGCCTCACCCTGCCAGCCCCAGCCAGTCCCTCCCAAGCGACTTCTCGGCCAACTCCTTCTCCGAGTATCGCCAGCGCTCCCAGCAGTACGGCCCGCTCCAGAAGACCTGGGCCCGCACTAGTGAGGGTGGTATTGGCGGTGCCTCGGGCTCCGCCCTGCCATCCATCGAGCCTGGCAAGGGCTTTTTCTTCGACCGCGACGAGCTTCCTGCCCGCTTCCGCAGGACCTCCTGGACTGTCGAGGAGATCGAGGCCATCGAGAGCGGTGGCGCTTCCGCATTCGCTTGAGACATGCCCATCGTGGCCATGAACCTGTTGGACTACAAGTTTTGAGCCAACACCAAACCCTAGAAGAGCAGCATGGCTATCCCTACGCGGCGGCGAGCATAACACTATATACCAGGTCGCGGCGTCGGCTCGACAGAAGATCTGATTGATCCTGTCCGAGCCTGTGAGGATGGAAGTGGGGCCAATCGACAGTGCTAGCAGGCCATAAGAGGCTGCTCGCGTCGCCTTCCGGTTTGTGGGGTCACCTTGAGATGGCGACCGTACCTACCGTGTTTTTTGGGACCCTGTATGGCACCACCCAACTCCGGATTCCCCGGGCTGTTTGCGCGGCATAAAAGCTCTGCTTCGCCCGTTTGGCGCACATTTTGTACACTCCTCCACAGGGCGTCGAGGGGACAGGTGCTATTTGGGAGGTTATGCTAGTTAAGCATCGCGAGGATTGAGACCTGAATATTATGCTGCTCTTCATTCAAATGGGGTCTGCCCTCCCTGGGATGCCGGTTCCAATTGTGACTCTTTCTGTTGTGTCTGCCCTGGGCTCCGCGTGGTCAGACCCGCCCAGTATTTTTGACTGCACAAGCCAGCGTCCCCGGCTGCTTCTCGGTCTGCTGATGCCCTTTTGGCCTGCTGCTAACCTCAAGAATAACTTCATCGTTCACATGCGCAGTCCCTGCTATTGCCGGGCCAGTCGCCATTTCCGAGTCCGCAAGTCTATGCGAATAGGACTAGTCTTCAAACTGTCAAATTGTGTCCACGCACAGTTGGTACAACACTGCCAATGTGCGAGAATCGAGCTCCACATTACGGTCAAACCCCAAGCTTCTTGTTGGCTGGAATATACCGAGACTCAGCAGTAGCCCAGATACCTATGTATTCTCATCCAACACTACACTATTGCCGAGTTACACTTGTGCTCGTCCTTGCAGTCGCCCTCCATTGTCATGATGACCAATTCCAGCTGAGACTCCCCGTCCTCCCGCGCAGATTGTGACGAGGATGGCACGCGCGCGCAACTGGCCGGAAACTTGATGCCCGGGCCACCCCCCAATCCCTCCCGGGACGACGTTGTGCCCTCGTGGTTGTGGCCATCCTGGCTCAGGCGGATACAGTTGCCGGACCGGCTGAGGCTCTTGCTGAACTTGGATCCACTTGTTCGGAGGCTGCTCACGTATCTGGCTATGAAGAGGCGGGCGCCTGGCAGGCAGGCTACCATGACGCCGACGGTGATCTCTATGTATGACCAGGTGACTGTAGCGAAGTAGTCTCCTGTGTGTTGGGAATTAGTTGATCAGTGAGCAGTCACAATCATATTCCTTCACATGTAGGCTTACTGGTCGGATTCTCCGTGTTCGCGAAGCTGACCAAAGTCTGTATGCGGACAATGCTCGTCAATGTGAGGCTAAATCAAACGTCAGTCACCCCAGGTCAGTAACATACGCGTGCGATGAGCAGTGAGAAACAGGACACTCACAAGATTCCAATTCCAAACATCAGTATAACCCCAACCTTCTTCCTCGTCTTCATCTGGAGAGACCACACCTGAGTAGCCGGCAAATAAAGCATCCAGAAATCCAAAGCGATGTTGAGGGCGGAGTGGGCCCACGCGAGGGCATTGATGTTGAAGCAGCGGCCGGTATGCTCGCCGTCCCATTGGCCCCAGAAAAAGCTTATGGGCCGGCACTGCAAGAAGTCTGAGACGATGAAGCTCCCGACCATGAGCAGGTTGAAGGCCTGGGTGGCCCACACGGTGCGGCGGAACTTTGGGTCGGGGAAGAGCCGCAGGTACAGAAAGAGGATGGACGTCTTGATCAGCCCGAGGGTCAGCGTGTACAGCACCTCGAAGACGAAGAAGACCTTGAGGAATTCTGTGATCCGCCAGGGCTCAAGAGTCCAGATGTCCCGGCCCAGGCCGTAGCGTTCTTCGAGGATACTCCCGGCGAGCCAGCCGGCAGCGAGGAGCTTTGAATGGGCACAAGTGTCAGCGTACCTCCCCAAGTGCTTGAGCCGAAGCGATTATATGGCATACGAACCCCGGACATCACAATCGTAGTATCGTCGTGGCCCCAAGGCGCAAGCCTCAAGGCCCTGGACGCTAGTCTCATGGCGAAAAACAACAGTCCTACTAAGAATAGAAAATATCTGAGAACATTGATGGTGATGGTCTGATTCCGGACAGGAAGGCCGCAGGTGGTCGAGGTAATGTTTTGGATGGCTAGGGTAAATGATCAGTTACGTGTAACACAGTTGAACTCGCCACAAACTTACTGAGCGACTCTATGACGGTACAGTTGGTCCTCACACAAGAGGTCACAACATTGTTGAACCCTGTGTCCAAGCAAAGACATGTCTCGTTAGTAGGCGGACATTCTGACTTTGGCAACGAGGCGGCGAGACATTCAAGCTATGCGACTGCTAGTCAGTACTCTCTATTTCGTATCGAATGCGCCGTTGAACCCAACTTACACCGCAGCCCGGCAAGCCAGAGTAATCCATCTAGTCTGATCCACACTGCCTGAGCGGGATCTGGTGTCGGACGGATCCAGATCACCTACAATGTTCGACCTGCTGACTCTTCTCACAGGGTAATTCCTGATACGAACTTGCTGTGGGATGTATGGCCTCTAGTCATGCCAAAAGCAAAAAGAAGTTCATGACCAAGATCAACCCGACAGCCCGGGAATCAGCTGGGTAGACAGATACCTGAGTTGATTTCGGTCGGGGCATCACCTCGACCACACAGCGTCAATCGCGACTAAGACACCCAATCAATAATACATGACTCTCTTTAGTACGCGAAGCACAGGGGGGGAAAGCTTGGAAGGTTGAATAGAGTTCCCCGGGTGAGCCAAGGCGGGGACGTGCGCCCCAGACAATGTCACGAACATCACACCTCCCACACGTGTGACCTCGATGATCTTGCCCCGAGCTCATTACTTAGAGTTGCCGCTTAGACACTGGGGAATCCACGAGCTGAGATAGCGCAGTGGGTAAACAACCAAGATCTGGGACGAGGCGGGGTCAGGTTGCAGCAGAGGAACCGGCCCACGACAGCCGGCATTGCAACGGATTGCGAACCGATGCCTCGTGCGCACAGAGCCCTGCCTCCTGCGCATGTGGGCCCTCCCATCTCCCCTCAATACTGAGCCCATGATGGCAGATGCATGCGTCACAATCTTGGTAGATATGCGGCTTTTTAAAGTTTACCCGTCAGATCAGCCCCCTTGGTAACCCTGCTCCTCGTGCGCGGACCGGGCACTAACAAGGCCATGCAGGTCTGGGTAAACGATCTCGCTCCATTATAACACTCGTGAAACCCGATTGGGTTCCTGGTGCGTCCATGTTACTCGTAGCCCAGCGAGTCGAGAGAGAGCCGCCTGAACACATATCGGTGAGTATTCCATGTCAGGAGTATTCAGGTATTCGCCCACCGGATCTGCCCTGCCGCGGAGTGACGTTGAGCTGTCTGAGAAAGTCAAAGGAGCGAGGATATCCCGATAGCAGCTTGCGTCCGGAGGTGAGGTGGGCCCATTCATTTAGAGATCGGAGATTCGCACCAGGCGTTTTGACGTCTACACCGGGCATAGTCCAATACACTAATTCTAGCCCTAATGTATAATTAATGCCCTACTACTAAATTAATATAAGGCAACGTTAATTTAACTTTAATAATAATTTAATTATTACCCTTATTATAAGAGGTTATAAATTAATTAATTATATTACTTAATTAAATAATTTAATATAATTATATAATATATTATTTTATATCTAGTATATATAGATTATGATTTTCTTTTAAGTGCCCTTTTTATTATTATTATTGCTAATAATATCCTTAGTAATTATAATTACCTATAGTAATTAATTAATGCTTCTTATAGCTCTTATATATTACTTTTTAGTTATTAGCTTTATCTTTAAGGATATAAATATTGCTAAAGTTATATTAAAGGATATTATAATGCTTAAGGGTTTCTTTTATTTTAGAGGCTATTAAGTTAATTATTTTATAAGTTTTATCATTAGCTACTAGTTTTAATAGATAGCTTTTTATTAAGTATTATTATTAAGAATATCCTTTTTATTTAATGATATAAGGGTTGAGTTATTTTATTTAAATGTTAAGTTAATGCATTATATAGAAGCTATTGTTGCCCTTATTTTATTATTTATTTTATTGCTTAAACTTATAATATTTAAAATTATTTTTTTATTTATTATAGCCCTCTTATACTCCTTAAAGAGGCCCTCTTTATTAATAATAAATATAAAGATATTATAAAGTCTACCTTTTATAATAATGATTTTCTTTAATAAGAGTATAATAAGGAAAGGGTTCTTAAAGTAAAGGTTATAATTAAGATAATAATATTTATAAATATTATCCTTTTTAAGGGGAAAACCTATTTCTTCTTTATTAGCTATATAATTAATATAAATAATATTATATTAAGTATAAATAGGGTAATAATAGCTTAAAGTATAATCCCCTTATTAAGCTTCTCCTTTAAGTATTTACTTTATTTATTTATAGGTTATTTTAAGAAGCTTAAGGGTATTCCTTATGATTTATAAAGGAAGCCTTTTTAGCTATTTTTAGTTATTAAACTTTATAAGAGTTAATATCTTTTAATATACTTTTTTTTATTAAAAGTTATAAGCTTTTTCTTTAATAGCCTTATAAGTAGCCTTTATTAAATAGAGAAGATTCTTTATATTATAATTTAAATAAAGCTTAATAATATAATATATAGCTTTTATAAAAAAAGTTATATATAAGCTAAAGTTAAATATTTTATATATAATATAGGCAGCTTATTTAATTATGATTTTTTTTTTCTTATTAATATAATATATCTTAAGATAATTAAGGATTATTATTTAGTTTAAGAAGGTTTTTTAAAGTTATTACTAAGCTATATTATAAGTTTAGCGATTTATAATATATTTTATAATTTTAAGAAGGTTAAAGAGGGCTATTTAAGTATAGGGGATATTATTTAGGATTCTTAAGGGTATTGTTATTATATCTTTTACTGGTATATTAAGGGAAGTAAGATCCTTATTGCCTTCTTTAAAATTTTTAGCCCTATCGCCCTTTATAGCCCTTAATATTATTAATATTGCTATTATTAACTTCCTTTATTTCTTCTTAATATTTAATATAATATTTATATTAATATAAAAGATATATAATTAATGATATAATTAAGGGAATTTATATTTTAAAGTATTTATTAAAATAGTATTATAATTAATAATAAAGAGGGTAGGAGGCTTAGTATTATATTATTTAAGGAGCTTATAAATTTATTAAAGAAGTTATTAAAAGCCCTTTTCCTTTTTATTATTAATAATAGCTTAAAATAATAATAGAATCTTCTTTATATAAGTTATTATTATATTTTAAAAGTAAGGTATCTTTTTATTATTTATTAAATATATATAATTAAGCAATATATTGTGAGAAAAGCATTACTTTTAAATTTAATTTATCTACTATTTATTATATTAAAAGATACTTATAATATTATCCTTATTATTAATATTTTATTTATATTAATAGTTTTTTTTCTTAAGGAATTTTAAAGCTGCTTAAGTAGGTATATAGATACCTTATTTTTTTTTTTAATAAGTAATAAGCTAGTTTTTAATTTTATTCTTTAATAGCTAAATTTAAGGGTATTTTTAATGAAGGGCTATTTTAAATTATTTAGGCTTTATAAAGTATAGGTTTTAAGTTATATAAGTAAGGAAATTATAATATTTTGCTATTAACTTTATTTAGTTATATTAAGCTTTAAAGACCTTTTAAGGATTATAATAAGTATATTTTTTTTTTTAAATTATTAAGGTTTATTTATTAAATGTTATTTTAATTATATAAGTAAGCGTTTATTATTTATAGCTTATTTTAATTATTAAGGTATTATTTTTTATTATAATAAAGAGTTATATAGAACCGCGATTATATTTTAATATTATATAATTAGGGTTTAATCTTTTAATAATAATAAGGAATTTAATAGATTTTATAATTATATTTAAATTAATTTTAAGGTTTTTATAGATATTATATTTATTATGAAAAAGTTTAAGAAAGGGAGGAGGGTTAGAAAGTATTAATTAATAATAATTTATTATAATAATATTAGTATTTTAGTTATAATAATTAATTTATTATTATACTTTAAGATTAAAGTAATTTAGTATTTATATTATTATTATAATATTAAAAAAATGAAATTTAAGTGATTATATATAGTTTTTAATGCTAAATTAATTAATTATAATAAGTATTTAATTGATTTAATATAGTATTAATATAGAATAGTTATATTAAGTTTGGGTGATAATGGAGGCTGTGTAGGGCGTTAGTGGTTATAGCTATAGGGGCATTTAGGGGTATTATGGTGACGTTGGAAGTTAGGTTATATGATCAAAATGGTCTGTGCGGTAGTCTGTGCCCGGTGCAGACACCAAAACGCCCGGTGCGAATCTCCGATCTCTTCATTTATTTATACCCGGCATTTGAATTTTTAAATCAGAAGTTGGCCGTTGCCCTTGGATTGTTTCATTCGCGTGTACAAATGTCGATGGTCCTCACGAGCACCATGTTAAATATCCAACGAGCTTCGCAGCACATCATTTGGATTTATTCAGCCTCTGCCTGCTTCGATAGTCCGAGGCGGCGGCTTCATAAATTTGTTGATCACGGAATGACCAACATGTGGGCATCACACTGCCTGTTCGCTGAACGCATGTCACCCAATCCTTAGGGCCTGAAATCACACAGAACTCTGTGTTGGTAATCGGCCTGGCACCATCAGTGCATTTGGATATAGTGGCATCGATCCCTAATGTTCAGCCAAGCCCGTCTCCTATGGGACAATGTTCGGATGACATCTGACTATTAGAGCCTCGTATAATCATCCCTTACCTTGCGTAATATCCTATTTCGCTGAAAGGAAACAAATGCAGAATTCTTGTCGCCCATGCGCGCCTATGCTGGCGACTGCCTGGGCGGGGACAATTCCATTATGGAGCATATGATAGCAATTTCTGGTCTAAAGGTGGCCACCACGTCGAAATTCGCCATCGCTGTTTTAGAAAAGAATAGCAAGGGTTGCAATTATGAAAAAATCAACTTTAGTCTAGTAGGGCTAGACGCTATTCACGCCTAGTTGTCATGACCATCATCACATTCTACATACACGTCATAGTAGTCCCAACATTGGAGTCAAGCGTAGCACATTGATAGACCCAAATAGATTCAGAGGGTCCTACCGTGTTATTCTGTACAAGTACACGGAGAATTGAACAGCGCATTAAGAGAGTTACGTCGTCGGAATTTCAGGGTAGGTATTTGGGTATAAACTAAGCAAAGTATGGAGCAGTGGTCGTAATATACCATCATCGAGCGTTCGCCGCCTCCTATCTGCTTCCTCATGGCACATAGCATTAATCGTATCCAAAAGGATAGGCAGGCGTATCCAACATTAGTTTCCAAGGTATTCCTGACCCAGTCAGGCACGTGCTCTCTCGCCCACCAACTGCACTCATTCGAGCTCCTCCCTCCAAGGCCTCGCAGCGTTGATGCTCATCTCTTCGGCATCGAGGTCGACATCCTCCCACTCGTCGTCACTCGTAACATCTTCCACTCCCCATCCGATGTGACCGAGCAGGTCGTCCCCGATGGGACTTACCGCCAGGGGCACATCCACAAACTTGTCACTCCAAACGCCCCAAGAATCAGACCTCTAGTCCTTGTTTTCAACAACATCCCTTCGCGGCTCATCCTCATGGGCCGCCATGGCTGTGATCTTCTCCTCGTCGCCCAGCTCGTTCCTCTCCTTCAGGATGGTCTCGTGGCGCACATTGTGAGTCTTCCAGGCCGGGGTACCGATGAAGCGGATCGCACCGGGCCTGGTGTCGTCAAATATGGCTTCCACCTCCTCGAGGGTCTTGTTGGCGGTCTCGGGGAAGAGGAAGAAGACGTGCCAGAACATGGCGAAGCAGAAGACGGCGAACAGGATGTACGTCTGCCACGTGATGTTCTTGAACGCGGGCGGCACAAAGTAGGCCAGCGCAAAGTTGAAGGCCCAGTTGCCGCTGGTGGCCAGGGCGACGGCCTTGCCACGCAGGCGCAGCGGGTACAGCTCCGGGGGGTACGTCCACGACACGGGGCCCCAGGTCGGGGCGTACGACGCGACGAACAGGTACGTGCTCGCGATGACGGCCTTGGCCGCGGGCCCGGAGATGGCCATCGACTCGGCGTCGGACGGGAACTCGCCGGGGCGCGCGGGCCGCGAGTACACGGCAAAGAGACCCGCGTTGACGCACAGCCAGAGGCACATGAAGAAGGCGCCGATGAGCAGGGGCATGCGTCGGCCCCAGTGGTCGAGCCAGATCAGGGCCGGGACGGTCATGCAGACGTTGATAACGTAGTTGATGCCCGAGGACACCAGGTTGCCGTTGCCGATGCCGGCCATGGCGAAGATATATGTGATGTAGTCTAGTACCCGTTAGTCACCTGCTTCGAATCCCAAAGTGATACATTCTGGGGTATTCCAAAGTACAAAAATCATTGAGCTGTAGCAGGAGAAGAATGGTACTCACACATCATGACGTTCATGCCAGTGAGCTGTGACCAGATCTGCATGAAGAGACCGATGAACGTCCGGTTGATCATCTTGGGCTTGAACAGCTCGAGGTAGGTCACGTCGCTATTGGCACGCTCGAACTCGACCACCTCCCGGATCTCGGCCAGCTCGCGCGCCACGAAGGGGCTGTTGGGGTCGCCGTGGCCGTGCACGAGCGTCAGCACCTCGTGTGTCTCCTCCCAGCGGTCCTTCTTGGCTAGCCAACGCGGGGACTCGGGCAGGATGAACAGCGCGAAGCCCAGGAGGATGGCCGGGATCATCTGCAGGCCCCAGGGGAGCCGGAAAGAAGCGTCCCCCTTGATGAAGCTACACCCATAGCATATGAAGTACATGATCAGGATGCCCCAGGTGATGGCCCACTGCTGCAGCGAGGTGACACGGCCACGCTTGGAAGGAGGCGCGATCTCCGAGATGTAGACGGGGACCTGGGCAGAGCAGATACCGACGCAGAAGCCGTTGACGACACGGCCGACGATCAGCATGGGGATGTTGACCGAGGCACAGCAGAGGATAGAGCCAACGACCCTATTTCAACCGAAGTATTAGCAGGGGGAACAGTGCAACGGGCGGAGGCGTCCGATATATATCGGCGGCCAATGATAGGGATGATATCTCACCAGGTAATGCAGCCGATCTGGATCGACGTCTTCCGGCCAAGGCTGTCCGAGAGGAACCCAGAGACGAGAGCGCCCAGCCAGGAGCCGCCGGGCATGGCGGCCGTGATGCCGCCCTGCACGTCAGACGAAGGGCCCCGGCATTTGCCGTTCTCGTCGTGGCCGAGGGTGTTGAACTTGCACAGGTATGGCTCTGTCGAGATGATGGCGCTCATTGAGGAAATATCAAAACCAAAGAGAGCGCCCCCGATGACGGCGGTGGCCGCAATAAAATATACGTTGCCGATCTTGTACATTTTGACTAGTAGGCCTGCCTCGTGCGAGGGGCGATGAGATAGCTTTGGGTGTGGTCTTCTTTGTATGTTGTTGTGACCGCCAGGCGGTGCAGTGTTTCAGAGGAATGGACTGATGTTCCTCTGTAGAGTAGTCCGGTTGTTGACGACCTCTTGCAACGTTTGGCAGGGTCGAAGGCCTGAGTCAGGGATAGAGGGAAAATGAATAAACCACGGGGGTGACAAGAGAGGGGGAGGACCTGGGAGGTTCTTTCCCTTTATACTTGTGTACCGTGCACTGTATCTGAGGCAGCCTCGTTGTCGATCTGCATATATGTACAACTTGTACACGGCATGCTACCATGCAGGTGAGAGGATCCTTGGGACACCTTGACCGGACCAGATCCATGCCACAACCACGCTCCCTCACAAACGCGAGCCAGGCGAGGTGGACTTGAGCCGCTCCATCTGGGCTCCGCACAGTCTCGTAACGTCACCAGGTGACATTGGACGGGGTGGGATTACCAAGGGAGCGGGCGGAATGCCATGGGCTGGTGGCAGTGGCGCCGAAGGCAGGTTGAAAGACGTGGTAACCACATGTCACAATGTTCCAGACATGAACCAGTCAGGACACGGGACAAAGTAGACGAAAGCGCAGGTGGATCATCCATGTCATGTATGTGCAGGAACATGCAGAAAGCGGGTTGGTTGGGACTCTGGAAGGGCCGACTGGGCTGTCTGGGGAAGTGGCAGTGGCCCATGGAGGGCCTGGTTGTGAAGGAGGGCTGTTTCTTGTCATCGAGGATCCAGGGCGAAAAAGGCTGTTCGGCCGAGGTCGAGCGGATGGAGCGATGCGCCAGGGTTCCCGGCTGCCGGCTCCTCTCTTCATGTCGAGGCCCTTGCAAGCGTACCTGTCGTGTAGGTAACGTGCCGTGGGACGGTCCAACCACACTCTCTCCGGTGATGGATGCTTGGTTCGGGCACCGTACGCAGTGCCTCGTAGGACTGTGGTAAGAGCTAAAAATTGTCGTCCTCGTGGCCGCTCGCTGCTCCTTCCTGTGTGACCAGCTCCGTTGGGACTGGGATAGGAACTGGGATTTGAGCGGGCAGCTGATGGAACAGGCGACAATTCGGACATGGCCATGTTGTGCGCCCCGAGGAGCACCGTTCGATGCCTAGAAAGCTTCACCGCACCCACGCCTGACGAGGATGTGCTGGCCAAGCCGGCTTGCGATGCTTGACAGTCTTGGGGGCCGAGCAGGCGACTTGCGACGTGCCGTGGCAGCAGGGTAGCACCACCAATTTGCTGTAGCGTGGCAGGGGGGCCGAGCACTGTCTTCTCGCGGCGGGAGTACTGTAGGAAGCTAGAGAATCCTTCCGTCCACATCCCCAGCGAGTCAACGGCTGGCTCTTGCCGGTCAGTTGGTCGCCTTGAACCAATGGGCATTGTGGGCGTTGATTCAAGCCCTGAGGGTGGACCAGGCACTCATAAGCACAGTAGAGGGCAGCAACAAGCCATTCAGGTTATTCAACGAGAAACAGGAGGGAAGCAAAACAGATTATCCCACCAGAGGGTGTCCTATAGGAGGCTATCCCATAGGAGGTTGTGCCACAGGAGAATTACCTACTAGTACAGGACGGTACTAATCGGAGTTTATCGGTACCTAGGTATGCTCCTATCTCGCGAATCATCCCACATGAGATTGATCCATCCGAATAGCTTACTTGACAAGCAGCCGCGACGGACCACCAGGGCGACAAGCAACCGCGTGGCGGCATGCACCGGGATCGAGGCATCCGCCAGAGGAAGTCGAGGGCTGGTTATCCCTTTTGAGGCGAGGCTCTGGTCATGCCATCTTCACGAGACGCGCCTAGGCGCAGCCAGTAGGCAGCACCGGGAGGAAGGGACGTTGAAAAATCGTGTCGTGTCGTGAAAAAGCCACGCACATGTCCGACAGGTTCCCCGTGGAGAGAAGGAAAACTGGAGTCTGGAGATGGGTGGGTTGTGGCGCGACTGTAAGCATCTTGTCTGGGGTGCTGGAGTTTCTTTAGATTGACTGGAGACGAGAAAATCGGAGCATGCGGGTGTCGTGTCTCCACAAATCCGCCAGAGTGCGGCCGATTGGGCGGCGGCCGGGATGCCACCGACGATCATGGCCGTTTGTGGTGCTATCTTGATGACCCAGTGCATGAATGATCTTGGGGAGAAAGACGGAGAGTCTGGAGAGTTGTAGATTTCTGGGGACTGCTC
Organism: Diaporthe capsici; assembly: GCA_013364905.1. Classification (NCBI taxonomy): domain Eukaryota; kingdom Fungi; phylum Ascomycota; class Sordariomycetes; order Diaporthales; family Diaporthaceae; genus Diaporthe; species Diaporthe capsici. The sequence continues at coordinate 4,981,937 of WNXA01000006.1, read as the reverse complement.
CATCCTGTAAAAGTCTATCGTGGAGATTCTCGAACTTCCACGAAGGACGGCCCATCACGTCTCGTCGCCGGCTCGGCACACACACCGCAACGCTACCAACGTACATGCATAAATATCGTCAGTGGCGTGACGGGAAGCACGGGCTCGCTCCGAGAATCAGTGCCAAGCCGGCCACTGGCCCCTGCCCTGCGGTACTGTGTATGGCGCTGAGGATGCTTCGTTGGCGGCCGATGGAATAGGCTACCCGCGGGCCACGGGGCGAACTCTAGTGTTGAGCCGGGCCAGGGGAAGCAGTCCTTCAATTGTTGCTGCTGGGGCCGGCCCGAATTCTATTCCTAGCAGTGCGGTGCCTTGTGAAGAACGGGCCCCATACTGTACGGTAACCCTACGGACACGGCTTTCTTCCAGCAATGAGAGCCTTCTTCCTCACCCCCGGCTTGCCTCGGCTGGTCTTGACCCGGGCACTCGGGTCTGTGTTTTGTTATAGTGGGCCAAAATTCCAAGATTACCTAGGCAATCTACGAACTTGTCACCTTGTTTTGCCGCAGCTGGGTAGGTCTCGTGTCGAGCACGTCTGTCGCCCCGGAGCCCGCGAACTGGCCTCCTGTACCTAGGTAGTCCGTAATACCTGACAGACCAACGATCGAACCTCTAGACCGGTTTCTGCCGCGCTACCGAGCCCTTGGTATCGCCTCATGCCTGACATCTCGTTCCTGTCTCAGATCACGTGTGCCACGCTCAGCCCGAAAAAGGACTGGCCAGCAGAGCGTCCTCTACATGCAACATGCGATCCAAGTGACGAGCCTTGACTTACTCAGAGCGCTGACTGGGCAGGCTCTGAATAATATCCTCATACCATACCACACATTGCCGCCCACTGGTCTGTATCATACGATGCCATCCGTCATGCTAGCCCGTATGGCTGGTCGAATGCTGAGGCCGATTCAGCAACCAGCCAGTTGACCGCCCAAAACACCAATTTCAGGGTCCAATATAGTACCAGGCATCTCTTGGTCTATCTACCATAACTCACCTAACTAATAAGCCAATCATCTTCTTGTTGAATATAATAATGTAAAACGTTTTCAAAACTATATATATTGTAAGAATAGTCATAGGAAAGGGCGCGACAACGATATGGTAGTAACAGCGTGAGGTGTTTAGTAAGCACCCAACCAACCTCATCATTCCTCCTACTCGTAGCTGCTGAATGCATCACGCCAATGAGACTGCGGCCAGGTCTCACAGCCAGCAATGACGTCGGGATGCACGTGTCGAAGGGGCAATCGCTGCTTCTCTTGACTGCAGCATGTCTCAAATCAAACCATGCTGTCACACCTGCGGCAACTCCTGCCGCCGCGGAGGAGGCATCATGAGGAAACGGCGGCAGTAATCAAAGCCCAGCTGCAACAAGCGTCCATCAAAGTCGACGAGTCGACTCCATTTCAACCACCCGCCACCACTACTACCACAGCTCAGCATCCGCAAGCAGCACGAGAGCCTTCCTCGTCTTCGAGCTCACAGTCTCGTCCTCCCTCCCCGACTACGGTCTCCCCCTCCTCCGGGTTTCACAAATTTGCAAAGTCCCGCCGAGTCGACGAGGAGAATTATTCGTGGTACTCGCCCAAACAATTCTTCCCTATCCGCATCGGCGACTTGATTCAGGACCGCTACCAAGTCATCACAAAGCTTGGCTACGGCACATCCTCGACATCTTGGCTCTGCCGCGACCTGAGGTACAACCTCTTCTGCTGGCTATCCCACCGCCACGATAGTCATTCTGACGCGTTGCTCAGGGGCCACCGATATTTTGCCACCAAGGTCTAAAAGGTACCGGGAAGAGGCTGCTGGCCGGGGAAGAACTTATCAGCCGAGTGAAGATGGTTGAATGCAGTGACGAAATAGTCGGCCGGCAGTTTCCACGTGGTTCCAGGCGGCTGCTCATACAGACACGTAGACAGCTCATCGAGCAGCGTGTCTCGCAATGTCGCGCTTGCCAAACCAGTCGTGCGACTTGGTAGTCGGAAGCTCGTCTGCCTGGCGACTTTGGACGGCATCCAACTCATTGTCTGCCTCTTCCTCATCAAGCGACGCAGCCAGCTCCAACATTGCAGCTGTCGCTAGAGCTTCCTCTTTGACTAATTGTTCGAAGTTAATGGAGGTACTGGCACTTTCTCGATCTTGAGCATTCAAGATGATGTCGAGTTCGCTCTGGCCAGCCGCAGGTGTCTGGTGCTCCGGTAACTCAGTAGACTCAGGTTGCTGCGTCTTCCAATAGGCCTTGTACTCTGCATCATATTTCTTCCAAGATAGGTGGCCAAGTTCATCCTTGTGCTTTTCATACAGAACCTGATAGTCCCTGTGACAGTCCGGGTTGAGGTTTCGGGCGTTATCCAACGTGCCATACTGTTGAATAAGCTTGTCTGCCAGATCAGACTTCTTGGAAAGGAGATCAAGCAGACCAGGATCTCGGTAAACTTCAGCCATTCCTTCTTCCAAAACCCGACAAGAGGGCTGTTAACCATTACCTATGCCTAAAGACATACTGGACATTACCTCAACATCTTTGCTCTCAGTACTATAACGGCAAGCTTAAAAATCACTGTTAATACTATATTCCGGTAATATTGCCAATATGAAGGATTATTTTATAAACGGCCTATACGCGCACACCGTTTTTTATGCGACACAATGAGTGCTAGTTGGTATGCAGCCCCGCGGCGGAGGATATTCGGAAGCATGGCATGCTCCAGACCGCAGAAACGACTAAGGTTACGCAGGTGGATCCGCATCGCAGACGCAAGCATCTATTGATTGCTAATGAGGCCGTTCTCAGGCCTCTCGGACTTGGTTATACCAAGGAACGCAATCCGAAAGACCTATCAGTGCGAGTCAGCCATCACTCATGGAGTTGATGGACGGCGTCCAACAAATCGGATCCTGCATCATGGTCTCTTTGACGCGGATTTTTAGACTTTGGGGCCCTGGCTGCAAGCTATCAATGTCTGACCAGGATCAGACACCCTCGAAGACATTGTCAATCAGGCCGAGTACCATCAACCAGAACAGGCTGTCCTCAGCGACATGTGCGGGTGGGGGGGGGGGGGCGGTGGCAGGAGCCTGAGGGGAATAGTCTTCGTAAGATTCGGGCCGGTACCAGATCACGAGTTTCTTTTGAGGTCCTTGAACGTCAGTCAAGCCATCAAGTAGAAATTGCCTTCTCCTTCGTCCTTGAACGCGAAGATTTCGACACAGCTCCATGTAAAGATCTTGTCTTTGTGCTGAGTATTGTACTCGTCAAGCCTGTTGTTTGGAACAGATGGCATCAAAAGCTCGCTTATTCAAGACGAGCAGTCGATCGACAAGCAGACGTACAGGGCGATCAGTAGAATGTCCCGAGTTGATGTGAGCGTCGCCGAAAAACCGGGGTCGAATAGGTTCTGCAGGAAGGAGGTGATGTCACGAGGGATTGGTGTTGGCTTGTCCCGGGAGCTAGTGAATGATCCATTTTTTGCACACGGGATTCGACGCAGGACAAGAGGAAGAGGAAGACGGCAAGTTTTGAATTATGCAAGCTAAAGCTCATGAGGTACTGTGGTCGATGTAATAGGCGTCAAAACGATCTGTGATACTGCAGCCTTTTGACGTAGTGAGACCGATTCGGCAACATGCCAGCTGACGACACAACACACCGAATTCAAGGTCTAACACGGTCATGCTCATCCTTGGCCCGTCTGCTGTAGCTCGCCACACCTGCCAGTGCAGAGCGGTCATCCATTCCCCTGATACACCGGTCAGCCAGTCACAATTCCTTGCTCATGTAGCTCCTGGAACGCGGCCCAAAGCCTGTGAGTATGTCGTCGAGGATACCCTTTTTTGTAATAAGATGCCTCTCTTCTCATTCGCAATCACATTGCAGCGTCCTCGCTAACATGCACGTCACGAATAAGAGGAACTTTATCGTTGCTTGCATCCCAGCAAACCTGGGGCCACGCGATCGTTGACTCCGCACGGATGTCTCTGTGCATTTGTCTTCCGTTCTCTGTTAGAGATACACACTACTAGAAATCTTTGTGCGACAAATGAATGCGCCGAACTAGAGTTATCGGGCCGTCTTTGAAATGCGATGATGCTGATCCTGACAGATTGCATGCAGGCGAATGTCACCCAGGCCCTGGAATTAGCATCTCAATGTATTGTCCTGATGTATGTCTAGATCTCGGATGGGCTGTAAAAACACATCAGCCATTTCTCTGGAAAGTGGTGAAATAGCCGAAGTAACAGAATTTCGGTTGTCCGCCTTTCAAATATCGATCTACTTGAAGACTCGGTGTATGTGCCATCATGAAGTTCTTTGGATTCCGAATCCTGTTGAGCTTCGGTCAGATCCTATGCATACGTGGTGCCTGCCAGACGGCTGCCATCTCTTAGAGGCAGGTCAAGAGCAGACGCATGTCAGCCATCCAAGCATTTTGTTCAAGTATGATTGAGAACAAGATTCGTAACAGGTCGTCCCTAACTACCATAGCTGGTTGGTCTTCACTTCAACTATGGAAACATGTGGCTCAATGCTGTCCACGTGAGCTGCCATAGTCCACCATGTAGAATTTTATTAACGTGTTGTCAAGTTCTGTAGCGAGCAGGAGCCTGGCTGTCCGTCAACCACGGGGCTCACTTTTTGCATCACCCAGTTGTAGCCTTGCGTCCCAGGTCAAAACAAGTCTGCGTTTTCAGTCTCGACCCACTGCTGAACTGATATGACCAAGCCATACACGGCTTGGAGTAATTTCATCAAGAATTTTGGATCGGATCTAGAAACTAAACAGTAACAGACTGTGAAAAGATATGGAGACAAATATGTTACCTACAAGACGCGAAGGCATATCTCGCGGGTTGGTGGCAGTGAAGATATTCCCTCTGAGAAAACCAATTGTCCACGTTACAGGAGTACGTCTAGAATTTTTGCAAGATGCACATTGACATTGGCTAGAAGATAGTCAAGAAATGAGTATCCCATACAGCCAGATAGGAGCCCTGGAGGATTGGTCATGAAAGGCCCTTGGAATATTGACAGTGATTGATTGGCTTCGATACTCTTCACGATTCAGAGATGCGCAGGTAAGAGATTTTGAACACTTTCACGGAAGTGCCGCCAGCGAAAGATTAGACTTCAGTTTACTAGAGAAAGTAGAGTTTGTGAAAAGTTTTAGGTGTGAAGGTTATCATGTTGAGATAATTTCGAGTGGCAGTAGTCTGTCCTTTGCAGGGACAGCGACGCCATGCGTGAAAATGGAGCCTTTCTATATCGATGGTCACTCAAACCTTGTGGGGTTCTACTCGTTACACATGCATGGTTTGCGACGTGAGAGGCACCTGGGCACTAGCAAGGGAAGAATGCCAATTTTATCCCATGGTTCTGGAGTCCAGTAGAAGAAAAACGTGCGCTGGAGTCGAAATAGCCACGGAAGACCCCATCAGGAGGTTGTTTAATCAGACAGGCTCCAACAGCTGCATGTGCATGGAAGGGCGGTCCGAGTCAGGAGTCACAAGTCACCTTGCATGCAGAACGTGTGTCCTTCTTTCGGTGGGCGGCCTTGACTGTTCGGGGTATATTTGATTTGTTCTGCAGTGATCTGTACGTCCGAGTTTACGTGGTCGAGTGAGAAGCCCAGACAGGGCGTCGGGGATGCAGGGAAATGCAAGCAGATGCAAGGGGATCCGTAGTGTTCATGGGTGCACTTGCACTGGTGCGACTTGATGCCTGCGTGCTTGGGCGTGATGAGTGGCTGACAGTCAGCAACATGGGTGCTATCTGGGTGGGTTGACAGACGTGACGGGCAGGATACTGTGGTGAGACTCGACGGGGAGGAGGAGGAAGGAGAGGAAGAATAAGTACCTAGGTAGTCCACAGGGGACATTAAGTATATCATGCAGCCCTGACCCGGCCCATGAGACAGTCAGGCCGTTTATCAAAACAGACCAAGCCAACACATCTGCAGTCCGAACAAGAGAAACGAAAGCTCTCATTGCCGTGTACCAGACAAAACAACAAGAACTCCGCTGTTTCAGTCCTCCTCTTGGACCGTTCAAAACATCCGACCATGCTTCCGGCCCCGCGGCCCGCACCTAAATTTAGTGGACGAGGCAGGCCAGACAAGAGACTGTCTGCCGCAGCAGCGGGCCCAGGCGACCGGGTCTGGTGGCTGCTGGCCCAAGCTCAAGATTTTCAGACTCAGGTCGTGCCAGCCAATGCCCAGGCCCAGACCCAGGCCCAGAAACGCCAGACAGACCCGCCCGGCCGGCAGCAAAACTAGGGCCCAAGACAGCCGATCTTGTCTCGTCCTGTGCTACGGACAAATAATAACCTGACATTTTCCCACAGCTCGACCTTGACGTCGCTTTCTCACCTGACTGGACACCACCACAATGGCACAAACAGCGACATCATAATGCTGCAGCAAGATCTCCTCGACACTCTATTTTTGAATCGAAAGGCACTGGCGGACGTTGGAGGGAGCGAGACGGGGGCAGGGAACGTTCACACCAACACGGAACCGCACCACCAGACTCGCGCCACCGAGGGAGGCAACAACAGGGCGGCAACAGCTCTCACGATGAACAAGGACATGGGCGGTCCAGACGGGCCCGGCGCGGAGAAGTGCCCCGTCGACCACCGCAGCAGGGAGGCATGGATGGCACAGGCAAGAGCTGCGCAGGAGGCACAAGAGACACAGGCACAGGCGCAGGCACAACCCACGACACCCCAAGCCTCGAAACCCACGAGCTCTACATGGCAATGGCCACGGATCCCATTCCTCTCCTCCAGCACATCGTCCTCTGCGACACCAACAAGAACAGACCAATCATCACCACAACAACAACCACAAAAACAACAACCCCCACAACGACGGGCAGACGGCAGCCTCGGCACGGACCGCGTCATCTCGACCATCCCGCGCTCGCAGTCGGCCGGCGCGACGAGCAGCGCCTGCCCCGTCAACCACGAGACCGAGACGGGCGCCGACGCCAAGACGGGCAACTGGGTCTACCCGAGCGAGAAGATGTTCTTCGACGCCATGAAGCGCAAGGGCCACGACACCCGCGCCGGCGACATGAAGACGGTCGTGCCCATCCACAACGCCGTCAACGAGAGGGCCTGGAAGGAGATCCGCGAGTGGGAGAGGCCGTATGCTACCGAGACGTAGGTGGTTTCCGTCTTTTTCGCTGTGGTTACATTGTAACAAGGCAGATCATGATGTGCTGACTTCCCTTCGCGAAATCTATAGCTGCCCCCAGGGCCCAATGCTCTACTCCTTCACCGGCCTCAGCACCACAATGTCCCCCAAGGCCCGACTCAACACCCTCCTCGGCTACACCGCCCCCTTCGACCGCCACGACTGGGTCGTCGACCGCTGCGGCACGAGGGTCGAGTACGTCATCGACTTTTACGCCGGCCGCGCAGATGGCGCGAGGGCCGCCGGGGGGAAGCCAAGCTTCTACCTGGACGTCAGGCCGAAGCTCAACACCTGGGAGGGCGTTAAGATGAGGGCCACCAGGGCCGTGGGGCTGTCGTGACGGGGATCAAGTCCGCAAAAGATTCCGGTAGGGGACAATCAGGGACGTGGTGATTGGTCGTCCCGCTCGCTCGGAAAGGATGGACAGAATGAGCGCAAGCTGGACCGCAGTTGACGTTGGAGGAACAACTTGCTCAAAACAAGTTTGACGAGAATCGGCTCAGTAGTATTTGACGGCGTCCAAGGCTTGAGAACGGCCGGAATTCACAAAGATTGACGCCAAAAAGGCCGTCTTGGATGAGAATTTGGCGAACATGTTGGACAGACAATGGGGGTATCAACGGTTTGTTTCATGTATTCTCAAATCTCCGCGCATGGGTCCAAAGATGACAGGCATCACATCACATGCCTCGTCTTCTTAACCTCCGAGGGGAAACTTCCATCTCCGCTTTGCATACAAGCAGACATCTAACAAGACTATGCTTCTGCCGCTGCACGGCATTTTCCCATTTCTATGTCCTGCCCCCAACGCCTTGCAAATTGACACCATCCGAGACTCTTGACATGACATCAATCAAGCCACCATCCGCCCACTGAGGCCAGCAGAAAAAAAAGAAAGAAAAAAGGACGTCAGTCATGCTTCGCCTGCCGCGATGGTGGTCGGTGGAGGAGCGGGCCGTGATCTTTCTCGCTCGGTATTGGCGGCACTGTTGTTGTTCGCACATCAGCTAGCTGCTCCTGACTGGTGAGTCGAAAAAGTATGAATGGGGGAAAGCAAATGCCATCGTCAAAAAGTGCGACACTGTGTCGCGTTGAACCATGAAAAGATGCGTTTCCTTGCAGTATCACGTTTCGCCAGGTCGCACTTGTCGCATATAAACTTCCATGTTCCCGGCTGTTGGGCACACAAACCCGCCGGCCGGCCGTTGGGGAAGAAAGGGCGGAACGAAGCAAAAAGCAGACCAAGGGAAGCCGAACGCCGAAAGCCAAAGGAAAGTCGAACGTGTCCTACGTGCCCTTGAGACTCTTCTCGCTGCCACCGACCCTGACCCGCACCGGCGACTTGGTCTCGACGGCGGCATTTTCCACCTCCCAGCCCTTCTCCCTCAGCGCGTTGAGCAGCGCGAGCTTGGTGTCACGGTCCACCACACCCGAGCCGACCAGGTGGTCGTCAGGAACCTCGTTCTCGTAGTGACCCATGCCGCCCAGCCCATCCTTGAAAATGGCCGTGTCGAAATAGTACGCGTGAGCAACGGCGTCGAACCATGCCATGAGCGGGTCGTTGTCCGATCTCTTCCCTTCTTTCAACGCGATGCGAATGGTGAAGCTCGGGCCCCAGTGCCAGATTCCCATGAAGTAGTCATCGGTATCAAACACGTATCTGTGGTATCCCCACGGCCTGAAGTTCATGACGTCCCCGTACCCGCCAAAGTCGGCCGTTCCCATGTACTCGGCCGTCCGGGAGGTCACGTTGCCGTGGCTGTTGAAGATGATGGACTCGCGCTTGGCAACCTCGGTGGGGGACAGCACGGTCTTGGTCTCGAGGAACTCGCGGAACACGATGGTGGCGCGCTGTCGGTTCAGGGTGCGCATCTTAACGGCACACACGCCGCAGTAGTTGGTGAGCAGGTGAATTCCCACCAGCACCACCATCCAGCACCACACAGCCGTCTTGTCTTCGACCATTTTAACGAGCAGGGTGCCGGCCAGCATCCCCATAAGGCTGACCACGGTCTCCTGGCTCTGCTCCTTGGCGTTCAGTTCGGCGAGGTTTCCGTTTGTTGCGAAATGGGCGCTGAGCGTGGCTTTGGATGCGCCAGCGGCGACACCACACAGCGATCGCAACACGGAGGCGGTGACCATGACGGAGACCTTGGGCAGGAGGGGCAGGGCCGGGAGCAGGAGGTCGAGGAACTGACTGCAGTCGTTGAAGATATCAGCGAGAAAGCGGTAGTACTTGCACTCGGGCTCGATGGCCTGGCCCATGCGGTGGGCAAACAGGATGGTGGCGAGGCGAGAGAAGGTGTCCTGGATGATCTGCAGGAGGAGGGCGGTGGTGGGTGTCTGGCTGGAGTTTCCCACGCCCAGACCCTCGAGGATGGCGCGGTTGGCGAGGAGGTTGGTGATGGAGGAGGAGAAGGCCTGCAGGGAGTCGAATGTCTGATAGGCGAGGTAGTCGTCGGTCACTGTATGGGGGAAGCCGGCGGGGAGGAAGGCGTAGAGGATGGCCTTCGGGAGGGGCGTATATGTTTTCTCCTGGGCCCGGTCAGCGCAGCCGCCAACGAGCTTGCACAGGGAGAGAGACAGAGAGCGGTGGAGGACGCAGGCAAACAGCCCAGGGACAGCAGCGACTTACCACCTTGAGGCCATCTCTCTCGTTGCCAGTGTATGTGACAAGGACATCGCCCGACTCGTCAATGTCGCAGATCTTGCTCATCTTGGCCGGCACATGGAGGTTGACGGGACGCAGGGAGGATGTCTCGGTCGACAGGAGCAGGAGCCAAGTTGCTCTATGCCAAAGAGAGGGGCAGCTTTCGGAAAGGAAGGACAGACAGGAGTCGGAAGATATGGGCGGACGGATGCGGACGGAAAAAGGTTGCGCAAATGAAGGAGAGAAGGAGAGTCAGGGTAATTAATCAAGATGGAGGACCAAGGAATATTAAGCTTTCGTCATCCTCCTAGACAGATAAGTCTCGAAGCTTCAGGGCAGATGGACAGGCCTGCCAACCGTGACTGAAAGCCTTGGGAGGATTTGAATCCCAAGAGCTGGCGCAGTCAGAAGAAGAATGTTCCCCAAATCGGTCAATTACTAGCAATCGATTGCTTACATTGTACGGTCTAGAAGGGGACTGGCCAACAGTGACGGTGACGTCGGTCCTGCGAGGTGGGAGCTGCGATAAGGCTGCTTTGCTGTCCCGATAAAGACCACCCCTTGGCAGCTCCCACAGGAGATCAACAGCACTAGCCTGGGGTGGAGCTTGGGCCCTGAGAAGACCCTGGATCAGACGAGCGAGGGTCCGAATTGATTTGGGAGAACCCTGAAAAGCATATCAGACCCTTTGACATTTGACAACGGTCCAAGAAGTAGTCAGACAGAGGCTGAGGAAGTCAATTTATGCCGTGGAGCATGAGCATTATGCACACATGGCTGCCAGTCAGTATTAAATATTTGGTCTATCAAGCAGATACAGCTGTTCATGTGGCTTTTCACACGTAGAACCCCAATGGTCAAGAATTGGAACATATACACTCAACACTTATATGTGTCTCCTCCCATCTCCCTGGGACATGTCCAGTCGTCAGTTACTAGGAAGTTCATGGCCACGCCTCACCTCTTGACAGGCTCACCGCTCTCGGTGACCAGGTACTCGTCCGTCTTGATGGGTCCCTCCCCGACACCAGTCATGATGACCCTGGACACACCCGTCGTGAGCGCCGTGGCAACGGGCTCTTCCAGCGCCACATCTGCATTCTTTAGCGCGGCTGCGCCCTCCTTCCACCCACCCACGTCTTTCAGCAGCCCGTGGAACGTGCCCACGACGGCAGCCTCATCCTTCTCCAGGTAGTAAACCACACAGTTTGGCCCGGCATCGAACGTGTACGCCGCCACGGTGCGCCCGGCGGCCTCGTTGATCTTCTCGACCGCCCTGACGGCGGCGCGGGACACGTCGTTCATGTAGAAGATGGGCGGGTACGTGTCGGCGCAGCTCGCGTGGAACGAGTTGCTGTCGCGCATTGTCACCTCGCCAAACAGCTCAAAGTCTTTGTTCTTGATGGCCTTCTCCATGAGGTCCATGTTCTTGGGCACGACGGTCGAGATGCGCTGGGCGAAGAGACCCGAGGTGGCGACGGTCTGCTGCATGCCCGAGCTGGAGCTGACGCCCTTCTTGGCGGCGGACACGACCAGGATCAGTGCGCGCATGTCGGGCCAGTGCGACGCCTCGGCCACCAGGTCGGCCTTTGAGTCGGTGCCGTCCTCCTTGGATCCCATGCGCCAGGCGACGTAGCCGCCGAAGAGCGAGCGGCATGCGGACCCGGAGCCCTGGCGCGCGATCAGGGACAGCTCGGAGGGGCTCTCGGGCAGCTCATACAGGTTGGCGACGGCCCTGACGAGGGCGGCGAACCCGGCGGCGGATGAGGCCAGGCCGGCGGCGGTGGGGAAGTTGTTCTCACTGACGAGCCTCAGGGGCAGGGCGCTCAGCTTTGGCAGAGAGGGGTCGGAGTCCTCGAGGGCCTTGCGGCGGGCCCTGAGCTCACGGAAGCATGCCTGGGTGCGGGAGCCCGAGATGTCGGAGGGCTCGCCGTTGAGGAGGAGGGAGTCGGAGCCGGGCTGGTAGGAGGCGCTGCAGGAGGCGGTGGTCAGGGTGCGCAGGTCGGCCTGCGAGAGGGTGACGGAGAGGGACGAGTTGGTCGGGAGGTTGAGCTTGGGGTCACGTTTTCCCCAGTACCTGGACGGGGAGTAAGTAAATTCCAAGTCAGCATGGTCTCAGGATGGAGGAGCAATAGGAGAGGCGAGTAGTCAGTGGGGACAGGGAGGAGGGCAGAGAGGCCATGAAGAAAGAAGAAGGAAGCAGGAATCGCAGACTGACTTGACGACGGCGATGTTTACGGGAGCCGTGGTGCTGGCCCGGTAGACCTTGTTGTCGGCCATGTTGATCAATTGGACTCAATTGTTTACCTTCCCTCGGGACTCTCTCAGATAATACAGAACAACACAGCAGAGAAGCACGGGGAGAGCGGGAGGAGGAGTTGAGGGAACACAAAGACAGCGGTCAACGAAGCTATCATCCCGACCATATCGTCTGGTTGGCTTGTGGTGGGGCAGCATGAAATTGGACCCTTCCCTGCCACCTGCCACTTGCCTCCTGCCAATTGCGAGGCCTGTGCTTTTGGCCCCCGCACTGCGGTCCAGACCGCTGTCTTACAAGTACAAGTACAAGGAAGGGCCTTCCTCAAAAGAGCTCAACAGGGCATTTCTATGCGAGAGGCTGAGATGGAGGCAGCACTTCATCTCAACCTGTTGGCATTGTGGCCCGAAGAAACAAATCCCTGGAGTCATCACAAAGCAGTATGCGCCCGCCGTCCGATCATTTCCCTCTCTGTAAACTTCGTCAATCCCTCGGTGCGAAGCTCTCACGGAAATGACACGGCACTCGATCACGACTCATTATTGCCTGCTACGTCAATTACGATGCCACTCAACGTTTGAATGAGATACCCTTCATTGCGGAACAACTAATATGATGACCTCCTGCAGCATCTGTGTGGGTGTATTATCACGCTGAATTTGAATTCGAACCTACTTCCATAAACTACCTAGAACTAAACCTGCAGAGCACGTTCATATTCTCCCACTGGTGCCTCCCAGTTGCCCCTCGTCACGAGCCACTTCGTGATGGCCTCGATCTCCTCGCCGACCCTCCGCAGCCCGTCCAGCTCAAACCCGTCGCCGCGCACCTGCACGATGACCGTCTGGTTCTGAGGGCCGCCCAGCCCGCAGTTCAGGCTCAGCCCCAGGTGCGGCCTGACCACGGCGCTCAGCACCTCGTGGTGGTGGTGCGGGTTCGTCCCCATGGTTCCCAAGCCGGGCACCCAGTTGTACACCTGCGCCCCGATCACATCCGCCACCAGCGCCCTGCCGCCCTTGAAGCCGCCCATGATCTCCCTCAGCGGCGCCGCCGCGTGCTTCGTCAGGAGCGTTTGCTCGCCTTGCACCCGCCTGAGGAACCCCAGCACCGTCTCCCCGTTGGTCTTGTTGATTTCAATCAGGTTGATCACGTTCTGGTACGTCGGCCCGCTCACGTCCGTCGCCTCGAACAGCTTCGGGCTGAGGGCGGCCATCGCTTTCGGGATGAAAGGGAAGTACGTCCGTGACGCCTCGTGGTTGGTGAAAAGCGCGTGCGAGTGGCCCGTCCGGTGCACGTTCATCAGCGCCACCGCGCTCTTGACCACCGCCTGTGCTGTAATTTCTGGGAATTCCTTGCGGAGCGCGTGGATGTCGGGTACGTCAAAGGTGAATGGGATGCAGTCGTCGCCCTCCACCAGTGCGGCATTATACTGATCGCGCGGTGTTATGAGTGTGGATGGGAACAGGGCACCCGCCTCAACATGCTGTGGTAGTGAGGCCAGCCGCCTCAGATGCCACTTCGTCGCCGCGCGGGCCTCGACCCCGGAACGCAGGTTGTAGTACGAGTCAGCCCACGGCTTATAATCCACGTGAGGGTGCAGTTTCGATAGTATCTCCTCGGTCGAGGCTGCACCAGCCGCCAGCGCTCCGAGCGCCCGGTCCATGTCCTCCTGAATGATCTGGCCCATGGACGCGTCGATGACACAGTGGTGGACAGAAGTCACCATCGCAGCAGTGCCGGTCTCTTTGACGTCGAAGAGCATGGTGCGGTACACCGGTCCCGGGAGCGTGGCGTAGTCTGGGTGGGGATGATGCTGCGAGAGATTCTTTAGCTCCTCGACAGTGTCGAGCGAGCCGCCATCTTCAACAATCATATCGAAGAACTTCGGGCTTTGCTTGATGACCACGTGGAGAGCGTCATCCGACTTGAGCTTGTCCTCGTCCCAGACGAGCAAGGATGCGAGGATACGGTTGTTGATAACAACCGCTTCAAAGGCACGGCGGAGATGCTGGAGGGACTGGTCAGTGCCACCTTGCCCTCAAGAGAGAAATGAGTCTCGGACATGCATGGACTTACCTCTTTGCTAATCTTTCGGCTTGGGAGTATGGAAAAGTTGAAGTTCCAGCTGTCATACAGCTTTGTCTGCGACATGATCGTCCCGAAGTCGTACGCCGGAATAATATCCTCGACATCTTCCCAGCCCAGACCCAAGCTGGAAATGGTCTTGATTACCACCTCCTTTGTTGGCTCCAACAGCTCCGGGTCTTCGATCAGATGGACCATGTCCTCCACCCCCGGTGTGCCCTGGCGAGTCAGTCTCTCGACACGCACTTCTTGGGTTCCGTTTGCTTGACCAGCTCCCATGCTTTGCAGCAACTTGATCTGCTTCTCAATGGTCCCTGCCTCTGCCATGGCTGACAGTGACAGGGCTTTGCCGGTCGTGCGCTTGATCCTGTCGCGCACGCGCATCACGGTGATACTGTCTGCGAACTCGCCAATGGGAGCGTCCAGCCGTATCCTCGAGGGCTCCAGGCCGACTGCCTTGGCCCAGATCGACCGCAGTTCTTCGGTGAGGTTGGCATCATTCCCGGTATTTCCGTCTTCAGCTTCTTCGCTGCTGGACAGGTGCTTCTTGACCAGTGCGGCGAGCTTCGTCTTCTGGATCTTGCCGGATGTCGTCCGCGGATAGTCCTCTATGCCGAGTGTCTTGACGGGGATGACGTCTTCTGGGACGTAGAGGGTGCCCATGTGTTGCAAAATCTCGGACTGGATAAGCTCGCGAATCTCAGGAGTCGCGGACCCTTTGATCACGCATACGGGCACCTCGCCAGCGATCTCGTCCCTCACTCCGACTATTTGCGGGAAGAGCGCGTTCAGCTTAGGGTTCCTGCCCAGTATCCCTTCAACGGCGGATGGTGAGATGTTCTCGCCACCGCGAATTATCCTATAAAAGATCTGTAAGTATGTGGCCACGGTGTTTGGGGGGGGGGGGGTGTCGACTCACATGTCTTTGAACCTCCCCGTGATAAACGTCCGCCCTTGGTCGTCCATCCTGCCGGCATCGCCAGTCTTGTACCATAGTCTCCCATCCGACTCATACCAGTTCTCCTTCCCTACACCGCCAATGTAAGGTCCGTCAACGCTGGGCCCGCAACCGTGAACCTCGCCTATAGTGTTACGCGGGACCACCTCGCCCGTCTCGGGGTCGACAATGCGCGTGCCGAAGCCTGGCAGTGGCCAGCCGACCGAGACGTCGTCCCCGTCCACTATCTTGCTGAAGTCGTTCGTACACCCGCTGGAGATCAACACACCCTCGGTACAGCCGAAGATGTTCTCTGCGCCACCGCCGCCAAGCTCTTCAGTGACGAGTTTCAACGTCTCTGGGGTCAGCGACGATCCTCCAAAGGTGACGTTCCTCAGATCACTCATTGGCCTGTTGGGGTACTTGGCCGCCTTGGCCGCCGTCAATGCGTGTAGCATCGTCGGAACCATGATTACATGCGTTATTCTTTCGTTGTAGAGCGTCTCTAGCATGAGATCGGGATTGAAAGCGGAGCCGGGGAACACAACACTGGTGCCCATGCTGAGGGAGTTGGTCAGGGTGATAAACCCCATGGCGTGGTTGTTGGGGAGGTTGCAACAGCTGCGGTCGCCCGCTCGCATAGAGCCTTCGATCGATTTCCGACCGGCAAGGGCCATGGACCAGTTCTTCTGCGTGCGATACATGCCCTTAGGCAGCGAGGTCGTCCCTGAGGTGAACAGGACACAGCCCCCCTGCCCCGGGAGCGACGGGGTCAGAGTGCCGTCGTCAGCACCTGGGGCAGTCTGGTCCATGAGGTTCTGGAAGGGGGTCCAGTCTGCATATCTGGTGACACCAAAGACGATCTTGTGCGGAGGCTGGGGGAAAAGCCCAAGCTCGTCTATCTGGAAAGCCAAGTGCTCATCTCCGGCGACGACAACGGGCTTCTCCCCGTTGCAGACACTCAGACCCGTCCTGACCATGTGCCTGACCTCTTCCTCGTTCGTCAGGTTGCGAGGACTGATGGGGACGGTAATGCAGCCGAGCTTGATCGCGGCATAACAGACCAGCACATACTCGGCGCTGTTGTGGCAGAAGGTCACCAAAGGTGTGCCCCCCTTGATGTCTAGTGGCCTCAATGCCGTGACGAGCCGGTCGATGGCCCGGTTGAGACTTTTGAAGGACCAGCGGAGATAAGGCTGCTCACGGAATGCATCATGGTCCAACGGCAAGTTCGGGATGCCGAACAACCCTGGGGACTGATGGGTGCAAGCAATGGCAAGCGCGTCAGGGGTCGAGGCGACGAAAGACTGGAAGTCAGTCCAAGGGCATGGTGGTTTCTCTAAAACTGAATCCGGCAGAGGACGACCATATTCCTCGCTGAGGGCCACCACGCTGCCCATGGTCGGCAGAAGACTGGATCTCACGGCGAGTGTCGTTAAGAACGGAGCGGGAATAAGAGCTCAAACGACGGCAAGGAATCAAATTCAAAGTGCGAAGCTGAGTGCGCGAGTATCTGGGAAGACTCAGTTGAAGTCTGAGACTCTCAAGACGCAGCACTACTTTATGTAGACTCCGAAAGGCAACACCATACCGGATGATCGGACGAACAATATCGACCGATCTCTTTGAGGGGTAAGGGATAGGCATATCCCAGCTGAACCACGATAGAGAATGTTCTAAATGCGTGCATTGCAACAGCAACGGGTAGTACCAGAACGTTGTGGGTGGCATGGAATCCACACGACGGACCCGGGCAGACTACCGTCTAGATTTCCGATGGAGATAGATGGTGGCCCTCCGAGATGGGAAATCATTGGCTGCTGGCCACGCGGCCCGCCCCAGGTACGGTAGTCGTGCATATGGAGCCCACCTTTTCGCGTCTTCGCTCTTTGACTCACGGCGCCGAAACTTAACAGTCTGTAGGCAGTCAAGCAGTGAAACCACCCATGGCCAGACATGGCCGCAAGGTAAGGGGTACCTCCGAGTGAGCATGTGGAAACCGATGGATCTGTCCGACGGGCATTTCGGTCGGGCATTGGCTGTTGGTCCGTGGTCGCAATCTAGCGCAACGTTTGGGGTGCCACCCCCCTATAATAATAAACGTTGTAAAACTGGTGCGTGGGCGTCCGGCCGTGCGTGCGATCGACGGGGACGCCATACCCTACTAAACAAGCTTTATGGCGCCTGCATTAGCCTGCGGGCCCGTAAAAGTGGTTCCGGCTGCCGAATGTCTCCAATCACACACCCCGAGTCTCCTTGGCCACACTGCATCTGGCTGGCGCGTGAAGATGAAGATGTTATCTTTAGGGCGCGATAACGACTGCCGTTGTACGTCTCACCCCCAAGTGCTGATGTGAGCGCTTGGTTTTACGCTTCTCACTACTTTGAGGATATCCAATGCCAGATGCATCACAGCACTTGAGCGGTGACTGGCGGCCGATATAGTGTGCTTTTGTGAGATGGGACATGTCGGATGTGTTGGAACTTTAAGTCACGCTTGCTCCTTGCGCATATACGCAAAGTTCGGATATCCGGACTGAAAGGCATCGAATCGTTTATCAGGCCGTCGTCATTGGCGACAGGTCTGATCACGGGAAGAGGAAGCTTGTCATCTCGATACGCCTTTCAACGCGGGGTAGTAACCATGGGAAGTCGCACACCTCGGAGAGAAAATATAGTGATGATTAAAGTGCATAAACCAAAAACAGCAAGGCGTTGTCGCTCAATCAACGCTACTCGATGACAGGCAGGCTAGCCCAGAGACATTGAGGATTATCCCACAGGAGCTATGAGGTTATCCCAGAGGAGGGAGTCTATATCTTCCTTGCCATCTAATTGATCCAAAATCTGTACTAACACAACATCTTCTCCTGACAGCTCATCACCGCTGGACCAGAGTCCCAAGTTCCTTTGGCGATAAGGCCCCCGACGTCCTCGTAAGCTGCAGACTCAACTTCCCTCCCTGCTGGTATGTCCAATGAAGAATCTGCGCCTTGCTGTGCAGAACCCACTCCCCTCCCGACGCGTCCACGTCCACCTCCAGCTCATCCTCGTCATCAGACCGTCGATAATGCAGCCACGGCACGTAGATGACGACGTCCCCCGCGTCATCAGCAGCAGCTTCGACATCCACGTGGAACCTGCTGGTCTTGAGGTCAAACTCCATCCTGACCAGCCTCGTCCCGGGGCCGAGAGACTGTACAGACGGCCGGCACCAGGCCGCCGCGGCCCTGAACCCGGAGAGGTACTTGTGCCTCGGGAACGAGCCGGTCTCGGCGCAGTAGATGGAGAGGTCCTCGCCGTTCCAGTGGTCGCCCCATTCCTGCGTGTTGCCCGTGCTGTACGCCCAGAGGGTGTAGTTGAGGAGGTGGTTGTCACACCCGCTCACGATGGCGTCCAGCGCCGCGACATGACTAGAGTAGTCGCCGTCCCTGTAGGCCTTGCCGCCGTCGAGGTTGAAGGGGATGCCCGTCTCGCCGATCAGCGTCGGCACGGGGTGGTGGCTGCCCTCGTCCTCGGCGCCGCCGTTGACGTCGTTGGCCAGCCCCCCGAGCTGGTCCGAGATGACCTTGCGGACCTTGGCGCCGCCGACGCGCAGGGCCCGGAGCTTGTTGCTTATGTCCTGCGGGCCGCGGAGCAGGGCGAGGATGTCGATGTTCCAGTACTTGTGCCAGTGGCCCTTCATGACGGTCAGGGCGTCGTAGAAGTGGGGGCTGTACGCCATGTGCTCGTGGTCCCCGTGCGACGTGATGTCTGACAGCAGGCTGTGTGGCGGGGGGTCGAAGACGGACGACTGGAAGAACATCATTGTTGTCGGTGAGTGTTTCCGTATCTCTGCATTCCACTTCTCGTAGAAGGACCTCCAGTACGTTGCCTTCCAGTCGAACGGCTCGCCCGTGCTCCTGGCACCCTCGTACGAGCCGGGCGGGGGATGGTCAAAGTATTGTGGCTTTCTCAGCTCCCCAGTCTCGACGTCCCAAACCCCGTGTTGCGCCCAGACACACACTCCCAGCTTCCACTCGTCAGACCTGTCCCACTTCCACCTCACGTCTTCCCTCCTCAACCAGCAGGTCCTGCCTGGCGTCACCGTGACCGTCCCGCTCTTGTGTGGGCCAGTCTTGCCCAGCTTGAACCGGTCCACGGTCTGCTCGATGCCCATCCCCAATTTCATCGCCTGGATGGGGCTCGGCGTGCTCCCAATCGTCGCACTCGCCTCCCTCTCCATCCTGCCCAGGTCCTTCCACCCGATCAGCCCGGGCTCAGGCTCGTTCATGCTATCCCATCCAAACTCCAGACCCCCCAGTGCATCAGCAAGCCGGCCATACGCCGCCATGTAGTGGTTCTGCAGGTAATCCTGCACACTAACCCCATCGATCTTGCACCTCGGCGCAAAGTCCCGTCCCCCAAAGAAGAGCGCAAACAGCGTCAGCGGCGCCAGGCGGTTGTGGTTGCTCGTCCACATCATGTCCGGGATGGCGTGCGGGTCCTTGTCCTTGCCCCTCCCGCCGCGGTCCGTGTTGTCGCCGTCGGCCGGCCACTCGGCGTAGCGCACGGCGGCGTGCGTGTCGGCGAAGCCGTCCGGGTCGAGCCCGCAGGCGTGCAGCGTCCAGAGGGGCGCGCCGCTGCCGCCCGCGAGGCGCGACCACAGGTCCTGGTGCGGGTTGACGACGACGCGGAGGCCGTGGTCGTTGCAGAGCCGCACGAGCGAGGCGACGTGCGCGATGTACTCGTCGTCGTAGATGCCCGGCCCGGCGTGCTCGAGGGCCTCCCACACGACCGGCAGCCGCACGACGTTGAAGCCCAGGTAGCGCAGGCGGGCGAGCTGCGCGGGTGCGTCTTCGAGGGTGAGTGGGCTCCCGAGGTACGAGACCTTGGCGTGGGTGTCGAGTGATGAGAGCTTGTAGGTGGGCTGGCCCGGGGGGAATTTGCCGTCGGCGAGGTTGACGCCCCTCAGGATGATGGTCCGGCCCGTCTCATCGTGGAACTGAGTTGGCATGGTGTTGGTAGGAGTGTTGCTGTGTTGTAGTCCAGCGTTTCATCCGAGGTAAAGCTGGTGATAGCTTCCCATTCCAGGACACCAGGCAAGGATGAGTGTTGGTGGTGAGAGCAAGGGTGGGTTACCAAGCTTGGAAGTTCGCTCCATAAGGTTCAAGCCATGTTCGTCTTATGTTGTGCTGCCTCGTGGGACCTGGTGACGTCAGGGAGGATTCCTCGACTTCGCAAGCTAGTCTAACCAAGTTCATCGTAGGGCTGAGATTTACTTGTATTAATCAAGTTGCCCAAGACGGAATTCGGCATGGCCCAGTCGTGGCTTGATCGCGTGTGCTGCATAGTAATAAAGCTTGACCCTTCTTGGCTGGGCGGGAAACAACTTCTTTCGAGTCCAAGACAAGCAGACTACGGCGTCTGGAGGGCGTCTACAGAGAAATTCGTGATCCATTGTCATATTCAGATTGACCTCTAGACTGCATCAATACTCATTGTCTTCTCTCCTTGCGCATGTCTTTTAACAATGGAATATTTGATGTAAGACCGGAAAACGATACGGACTGGGGTTGTCATTCTCCCTTGGATTTCAACGTTCAGGGGTGCAGATATCACCAGACGAAATTCTTGAAATAGACATGCATATTATCTTTCCATTCTATGAGTCTGTCTATGTGTGTAGGACATCTCTATAGTGTAGGCCTACTACTCTTTCAACTACTCCCCGGGGTATTCATAATTCATGCCAAGCAGTCAAGCCCAACATATCGTGATGCGCATGCAAACAAGGTGCGACGCGCGCATATAGAAAACAAACAACGAGGGTATCAATACTATGCAACCAAAAAATTGCACATCCTCAACAACACTTTGAGACTGAGAAACATCTCTCTCTCTCCCCCCTCCGACTAATACCAAAATGAGTTACGACAGGAGGGCTTGCTTATGCCATCACGCCGTTGTTGGTGGTGTCGGGGATGTCGCCCTCCTTCTCCGAGTGGCGCGGCTTGCCGCCGCTGGCGCCCTCGTCGTCGGACGAGTTGAAGCCGTAGCCGCGCGCCATCTCGGCCGTCTCGGCCAGGGTGAGGTGCGGCAGCTGCTTGGCAGCCTGCACGTAGCCGATCTGCTCGTCGAAGCCCTTGGCGAAGATGAGGTCGATCTCCTCGAGGGACCGGCCCGACGTCTCCGGGTAGAAGAAGTACAGGACGGGGAGGAAGAGCAGGTTGAGAACAGCGAAGAACCTGTGGCGGCTTTGTTAGAATGCAATCAGGTTAGAAAAGCTCGGCGAGTGTGAACTTACAGGTAGGTGCCCCAGCCAATCTTGGAGATGAGCACAGGCGTGATCATGACAATGAAGAAGTTCCACAGCCAGTTCTGGGTGGTCGAGAGGGCGTTGGCGCGAGCACGGGTCTTGAGAGGGTTGATCTCGGCCGGGTACAGCCAGGGGAGAGGCAGCCAGGTGGCACCGAAGAAGGCGATGTAGATGAAGAGACCAACACCGGCACCGATGGCGGCATTCGGCGTGCCAGGGACCAGGCAGGCAAAGACGAGAACCATGGACAGCATCTGGCCGACAGTGCCGATGAAGAACAGCTTGCGACGACCAACACGCTCAACAACCAGGAACGAGGTCATGGCGAAGATAGCATAGACAATCATGTTGACACCGCCGAGGAGCAGGGCCAGGTTGTGGGAGGTGTCGAGCGAGTCCTTGAACAGGATAGGGAAGTAGTAGATGACGGCGTTGCAGCCAGACAGCTGCTGCATGAACTGAGAGCCGGCGCCGAGGAGCATGCGGCGGAAGTGCTGCGTCTTGCCGTTGGTGAAGACCTCCTTGATGGGGGTGACGCCACCAAGCTGTCCGGTAGCCCTGATGGCCTCGGTGATGAAGGTCATCTGCTCCTGGACCCCGTCGTGGTGGCGGGGCTCGTCGGCCAGGGCCGCCAGCACGGTGATGGCCTCGTCGGTCCGTCCGTGGGAGAGCAGCCAGCGAGGGGATTCGGGGAGGCGGAGCATCATGACGAGGATGATGCAGGCAAAGACACACTGGAAGGCGATGGGGAAGCGCCAGACGAAGGCGTGAGGGCCGTATGTGCTGCCGTAGTCGATCCAGTAGGCAATCATGGAGCCGACGGCGACGTTGCCACCCTCGATGCAGATGAGCTTTCCACGGTTGTGCGGTGGGCAGCACTCGGCCTGGTATGTCGGTACGGTTGATGTGTTGATGCCGTTGCCTATACCCGTTATGAACCGCCCCACGATAAACTGGGCCGTTGCACCGTGGTTTGGAGGGACAGAAGCAACCTGGATGATGACACCGATGATCATGACAGTTGCGCCGAGGAAAATACACTTGCGGCGACCGAGCTTGTCGCCAAACATCAGGATGAAGAAAGCACCAAAGAAGCAGCCAACGGCGTAGATGGCAGTGACGAAGCCTTGCCAGTTGCTGTCACCGTCGACCTGGGGGAAATCGTGAACGAAGGGGTCCGAGTCGATGATACCGGCCATCACACCTTGCTGGTCTGGATGTTAGCCTCATTCATGGTAAACAGTACGGTTTTGGACGGGGTCCAGTTTGGCACATACGTCGAAACCAAACAGCAAGAAGTCGGTTGTCGCCAAAGCTGTGATGTATTTCTGCAGGGTGCTCCCGGACTTGCCCCAGTAGGTGGGAATGCCATGCTCGTTGTCCTTGTGTCCCGTGTGGGACATCCGTCTCACCACTTGGGCGACCATTGTGCCTGATTTGGGTGCGCAGACACTTTGCTCAGACAATATTGGATGTGGTGGGCAGGAGTAGGAAGGAGGTAGGCCGTGGAGGCTTTGATGATCCAGTGTCCAGTACTGAAAAGTCCGGGGAGGAAAGGGGGGTGCTTTCCTGGGGAATCTGTTTATATATTTATGCGGCGACCACCACGAACCCGGCCGTAGTATGTTGATGGAGGAGTACACTGGTACTTCTGCCTCTCTCCCTTCCTACGTACTGTACCACCACCCACTGCTGGCGCCGTGTGTATGCGGCATGTCATCATGTGGGAGCAGGATCCATTTCTCCAGAAAAGGATGGAGCCTTACTCGGGCAAACAGCAAAAAGATTTCACCCACCAACGTCATGGGTGTCCACCCTGGCGCGGAGGTGGGAGTGGGTTTGGACGTGCAAGAACGTGGAGAAGAGGACCCAGTTGTGCCCAGTGTTGCTGGAGCCGAACTGGAGTTGGACGCGGAGTGATAAGATGAGAGGTGAGATACTGAGATTGGGTTCCGAACCTTGGAAGGCCGCCCAACGGGACGTGCGTCCTCACCGCAGGGTCTGTCGCAGCAGCTTGCAGGGTCCCTGACCGTGGGGCTACCGTGTGTGCCGGTACTGTACGTCCTTGTGGCGACGGGCACGGCGCCAGCAAGGCTGCAGCAGCGCAAGGCAGCACAAGCAGAAGGACAAGGCGCCGAGTAATCCGGACGGTGCCCGTGGGCGGGAGCAGGAGTGGGTACGGAAATGCGGACCATGTGGGTCCCATGAGTGCAGATCTTCCCGACGTCCAAGGTGAAGGGGGCAGGCGAGCCACACCAGAGGCTGGTTGGCTCCTGTCAACATCTTACCACTTGCCAGCCGGACAGTGGTTCACAACGCCACGTCCAGAAGGCCTACAGCTAGCCCAAGACCACGCCAGAATGCGCAGCGCCGAGTGATGGGTCGGGCTACTTTGATCGCCGGCAAAAGCGCAGGTGGGCGTGACGGAGTCAGGTGTGCAAGTGACGACGTTGGCCACCGAATGTTAGCGACTGATCGGTTTTGGCCGCGGCACGCCAAGGCTCTCTTGTGGTTTGCGTGCCCGGGGGAAAAAGTACACGGGCGCCCCTCGGTTGTTGCTCGGCGCTACTAGATATGGGGATACGATGTTGGGGCCCCGGTGTTGAAAGCCAAATGTTGGTCTGCTCGGACGGAGGCAGCGCAGTACGGCCTGTCAATGGCTGGAGGCGGATTGGAAATCTGGAGCAGGTCCGCTTTTTGCATGTCTCGATGCTCCAGGAGGAATTGCGTACTGTCCGGACGGGCACAGTCAGACTGGACAGTACGGATCGATTGCAGCACCCAAGGGAAGGCGGTATGTACGATAATGCAGGCCCTTTACATGATGCAGGACCAGCCCATCCAGACGTTACAGTAGCAGCTGAGGGAATTCGGACAGTGACGTCGTGGCCCACAAGTTGTGCCAAGGGGCGCCGCTTCCTCTTCGCGCCAACGCCTGCCAACGTCGTCTTTTCGAGACTGAGATGAGGGTGAGGGTGTCGACCTGATTCATGTGCAAGATGCGCAATGAGACTCAAGAGGCAAAGGCCACAGGCAGAGGCGAACGCTTCAGGCCTCCCGAGGTCGTCCGGCAGCAGAAATTGCCCGCTAATTCCGTTCGTCGCGTCCTGCGACAACTTGGGAGGGATCTGCATGCTGCACATGTGTGTGTGTACGTATATACTGGAGTGCAGTAGGTACGCATAATGAATTTGTAAGGAGGGAGTGCACAGTAATAGAACACGGTACGTACTACTCGTCCGTTGATTGTCGTTCGTTCGTTCGTTCCTTCCTTCCCCAGCAGCTGGTGGTGGCCTGCACAAGTCAGGTCCCAGTCATCAGGGTCTCGTTGAGTCGTTGAAATGCTCGCCGAGTCTGCTAGGTTCTTGACTTCATCCCTGCTGTTTGACAATCCCCAGTCCCACGTGAGTGAGCGACACACGGCCTTGGGTCTTGGGTCTTGCGATGCGGCTGCTTTTTCCCTGATACCAGATCGGCAGCGTTGCATCTTGCCTGCTCTGGGCATGGTGCGGCTCGTGGGAGGCTAAGAAGCTAAGAAAAACGTCGGGTAAAAAAAAATCAAAGAAAATCTCTTGACGATGATGATGACAAGCGGCCCGCAAGATTTTTTGATTTGAGGTTCAAGCGTCGAGAGCCGCAGTTGCGTCATTCCCGCTGCTCGGCGCCCAGCCCCTGCTCTAGCACATGCAAAGCTGACCGGGCTGGCAAGGTGCAGCCTGCCGGCCCTGTCTGTGTGGTCGGTCGCTTGTGTCTGAGAAGACCCGACAGAGTTTGGCC
The DNA here is from genome assembly GCA_013364905.1 of Diaporthe capsici. Taxonomy (NCBI): domain Eukaryota; kingdom Fungi; phylum Ascomycota; class Sordariomycetes; order Diaporthales; family Diaporthaceae; genus Diaporthe; species Diaporthe capsici. The sequence goes on along the minus strand of WNXA01000006.1, from coordinate 4,956,698 downwards.
CCCTGCCCTGTGGTACAGTGTCTAGGTACCGTAATCTGTAGGCCTGAACAGCCTGAACGAGATGTGATGGGTCCCACTCTGCCGCCTCTGCCCGCCCGCTGCCCAGACTGCAGGGTCTCCCAGGGCTCATCCCGGTCTGGGCAATTCCTCCCGTAAATTGCGGCCAGTCAGCACGGCTTGCTCACTGTTTGTGGTGGTCGAGTTGCTTGTCTGGCCCGGTTTACCCTTTTCGACAAGCCGGCTCATAGCGATCATCCTCTTGTCCTTCTTGGCCGGCCGTTGGCTAGAGAATATCACGGCTGTGAGCACACACACACTCGGCGCTCTTTTTCGTTTTCTCTCCATGTGTGTATGGCCCTCGGCTCCTTCTTCAGTACCAGCCTGCCGGGCGGACGGGTCACTGGCCTCGGTCACTTGGTGGTGCTTTTCGCCTGGATGGACCCAGTGAGCCGGTTGGGTCCCTGTCTAGGATAGACATCCATCCAGACACGGCCAGCAGCAGCCGCCCCTGTTGATCAAGCAGTCAGGACGATGGATTGCCCCTTCACATGCCTCTTTGTCCAAGAACGGCAATTTTGCTTTAGTCATTCAAGTGGTTTGCTCGGGGCTGATCAGTGGAGTATCTCGGTCTCGATGATGTGGACTGCTCGAGGCACAACGGCGACGAACACCATGGCACGTGTGCAAGTGAGCTGACTTCGACGTTGCCATCGCGCACACTGGCTGGACTGGATGCAAGGCCAAGAGTGTCTGTTGGCTTGTCCCGCAGTCTCTCGGGTTGCTCAGAAATCACGAGCCCGTTCACCTGAGCAGGTGCCGTTGTGCTGCTACGGCATACTCCTCCTGGATATGCTTATTCTCTGCCCCCCTTCCCCCCGGGCTCCTGCTGTCGGTCTTCCTCCGAGAATTTCTCCCCCAACCGTGCTCACTCTTCCCCCAGGCTCGAGCTCTAGCGGCCCTGGCAATGGCGGGCGCCGTCTGGTCGCGATAAAGACGTACTGTGCTTGATTCAGAATGCTTTAAAGTACTCGAACCCCAAGTAGTCCAATCCATCATCACAACCACGTGGTTCGAGCGCTGATCTCAAGTACAGCTGGCGAACGCCCATTCTGACGTCCGCGTATGCATGCCAGCCGTGCCTTTGCATCTGTTCCCGCCAGAACCACAGCAACCCTACGATCACGTCTATCTGGGACACCCACAGCCCTCAGAGTTGCCGCGCTTGCCCACTTGAGCAGATACCAGGTCCACATTTGAACCCAGTATACCAAGCATTGTCGTCCGACTGGATATCCAGCCGGTGGAGCCGCGCTCTGCGGTCGCCGGCTTGGCACGCCGGCTGCCCAGCTCGGGAGAACAGCTCTGACGGGAACAAACTTTACGAGTAAACCGGATGATGACCGCTGCCCGCGCGTCTTGGCCTCTCTGCTGCAGGGGACGAATGTTTTTGCGATGGGTTATCACGCTGTACTCACTAAGCACATCATCATCCTTGGCCAGGGCCAAAGGGACTCTCAGACGATATGATTACAGGAATCGTACGTAACTTGGGTCGCAGATCCTGGTTGAAGAGCGGTGACAAATGAAAGCGAGACAGAACGGCCCGGCAAAGAAAGCCGAGACTGAAATCTGAGCCGCCCGCCGCTCCAACAACTCTCGGCTGGACGAGGACGTCGGCCTTTGATCCGTCCATATCACCACTGAGAACTGTCCAGAATTTGTCACAACAGGAATGTTATTGGTAAGATGGTAAGATATTACTACATAGCCCGAAACACTTTTAAACTCCTTGGGACCCACCCGCTGTGCCTTGTCCATTGCCCTTCCCAAACTCAAACTCAAAAACAGACCTAGGCCCTGATAAACTTTGGCTGATGGCTCAACTGGAAATCCGTCGTGGTCAGCTCTTCAACTCCAACCTCCATCCACACCTTGTCCTCGAGACTCTGTCTTACCTCGCTCCAATCCGCCATGCTGTAGGGCAGGGGGTGACCTGCCTTCCAGTGTGGTGAAAGGGGTGGGATATCCCCCGAAACCGATTTGAAGTTCCCTCCCTCCATCTCCTCTTCCAACACACTCTCGTCCTGGCAGTTCTCAAGCCTGTTCCTCAGACTGTCGAAGTCGGGAAGTTTGGTGACACCCGCGTCCTCCTCCTGCCTCACGAGCCCGTACCCCCACAGGCCCGACCTGATGTCCGGCGAGTCATAGAACTCGTAGGCGATGCCGCCCGAGAACACACGCGTCATGGCCGACGAGTAGATGGCCGACGTCTCCTGGAAGATGCGCTTGCCGCACGCGCCCAGGTTGCAGCCGTACTGGGAGAAGAAAACGGGGATGTGCGCGTTGTCGAAGGTCTTGAGCTCCTGCTTGTAGCCCGAGATGTGCAGCGTCGACTGGCCGCACCAGTTGAAGTTCGCATACTAAGAACGCTTGCATGTTAGCCGAGCCCAATACCCTTACAGCGACGTCTGGACAGCGGGGGTGGGGGTGATGATGACATACGCAGAAGAAGTCCACCGTCTCGTCTTCCTTCCCGGCCGTAAAGTAATCAAATGTCGTCCTTAGGATCAGCCTGCCCGTTGATGCACTGTACCCAATGGGGAGCTGTCGCTGGCCGTTTATCTCGGTCGCTGTGGCCATGTACTTCTTAACGTCCCTAATTACTGTCTTGATCATGGGTGCTAGAGAGGTCGAGTAGATCGTGCTCATTGCACCATTGGCCACGATGATGCCGAGCGTGTTTGGGTATTGCGCCATGGAATCTATTGTTGCGAAACAGTCCTCGAGCAATTGTGAGTTGTATGGGCGGAATGTTGTGGTGGTGCCCGAGTCGTCGCTCGTGCATGATGATGTTGGAAGGCTCTGTCGTCGGTGGTTAGTCTGTTGTCCCGGATGGCGCGTAGAGAGCCTGTTTGGAAGATGGTGAAAAACTCACAATCAGGACGTATATTCCAGCCTCTGCTAGGAGTTGCATGGCGGCATTGTGACTCCTCGAGCTATCGATGTGGTCTGCTGCCGGTATTAGGGCTTGCCATATGTTTGACAAGAGCCGAGGGACTGGAGAACTCACATATGAAGAGAGTGTTCAGCCCCAGTTCCTTGAAAAGAGCAATGTCTCGCTTGAGGTCGTCCAGACGGTCGTCAACGAGGGGGTCAATGGGTCCCTCGCCGTGCAAGCGGTAGACGACGCCTTTGATGAGGAACTAATAGCTGAGTTAGCAAGAGCCAGAAGACCGTATTGAAATGGACGAGCACTCACCCGCTGGTCTCCCTTGAAGAAGTACCGCCCCTTGGAGTGGATGGGGGTGACGGTGTCGTTACTCGGACCCTGCATGACGGTCATGGTTGGCTGGTGGGTTGCTGAGAGTGAGGTCTGAAGAAGAAGAATTGTATTGAGTGTGCTGCGTCGTTTGATGGGCAATGTGTTATTGTTATCGTCAATCCGGATGGGTGGCGTCCGGGCCGGGGATAGAAGCACACGGCGCGGCCATTTTATATATCGTGGCGGTTGGGTGCATTGGCATTGAGGGAATCGTGATGTCGTGCCTGTTTCATCAGCGTGCAGCACCGCGCTTCAGCAGCATCAGCGCTGAAGCACGCGAGATCCAGATCGAGTGCATAATCGACGACAATTTACGTAAATGAGCCTCTTCTTTGGCCAGTCCGTTGCGAGTTCTGGCAACGTGACGGAGTGAGTTGAAGCATTGACGACCGGGGTGAATTCATGTGACACGGTGAGGTTCTCCAAAACGCTCCCGGCCTGGGACAGCGGCACGGTTGCAATTACGTTATAGCCGTTTGGAATGGTTTCTCTGGGGTAATATTGGGGTAATTCTGGGGTAATGGACCCGGATGACTCCAGTCTTGCGTGTCATTCGCAATTTGTGCAGGCCTTCCACAATGTTCGAGACCTTCCAAACCCGATGCAAGCCTCGACGATTCTGTACTACCACAATATGGCCCTGCTGGCCTACGAACGTGGGCGAATGTGCGCCCATCTCTCGTAATCTGCGTTTATTTTTGCGCTTCAAGTGTGTCGGTACGGCCCGCCTTGTACCTCTTTCTCTGCCAATTCGCACGTCCTCGCTCCCCTTAAGCGGATCTTTCAGCTCTGAGCACCCAGCCCGTGCCGACTAGCAGACCGCGCCCAGAATTTAGTTACCCCTTGGCGGAGCTGTGTGCATCATCGTGATACGCAAAACAGTAAGCGTCCTGTTGTGAGACTCTGTCACGCGCCCCGCGTCAAGTACGTGGAATCCTTCGACTTGGCCCGTACTACCGGGTTGACCGTCACCGCAATATAGATGCCCAGGTTGCCTAGTGACAAATTTGGAGACCAAGCGTACTTTTGCATTGGCTGGATGGCTCGTCTACGCCGCTTGTCCAAAACGTGATATGCTGTTGGTGCTGGCGGACAGGTGAGCACCTGTCCGAAGTCCGCCAGCACGCACCGCCCAAAAGCAATCATACCCACAATTTTCGTCCAGCCCACATGACTCGATTGTTCGGCACTTGCCAAGGGCGGTTGGACCCGGCTAACCCCTGAGAAAGCGGGTTGCTAGCCTACGCTTTTACTGTACATGTCTACCCCTTAGACACACGTACAATATCTGCAGGTCCCTGAACCTAAAGCCAGAACTGCATTCTCCCAAAGTTGTCTACTTCTCATGAAGTCATATTCCAGGGTACCTCGATCAAATCACACCTCCAGCAATGGAACGTAGAGATGGCCCTCTCTGAACACATGGAAGAGACCGAACTGCCTGCACTGAGAACGGATCGGATCAATTCTGGACCTGCCAATCTCATGTAAATCAACTGGTCATCTCCTCGGTCATCACTAGACACCGCAGACGGGCCGGAGGTGAGGTGGCTGTCACAAGAACCCCATTCTCACTCCTACCGGAGAAAACCGCCAACTTAAATCTCAACTAGGTCTGATGCTGATACTTCATGCGAGGGTCAATTTTCTTCTATGTTGTACCGAGCAGGCAAATGCGAGACGTGGCACGAGAACGCCTCCAGACATTGTTTAATGAGTCAAGTGAACAACTGTGACGACAGCCCTAGCACGCGAATCCCCTTCCTCTCCGAAAATATCGCCGAAGCCAAAGAAGCTTCTGTTCTGGCCGCGGCCTGAGAGCTTACTATAATTAACACTCTCGGTTCCGAGCAGTCCAACACAACCGACCACAAACGGCGGCCTAGAATCATCGCAACTAAGCAGAGGATGACAGCACCAAATTATGTTTGTGTGTAGTGGTCACTTGAGGAATGATCACCGGTATGAGAATTACTAATTTCATGGGACGCGATTACTAGTATGTAGTTACATCTTGTCGAAAGTTCACAAGCGCTTATTATATGACTACACAAATTCTACTAGGCAGATGAGATTTCCATGCACGTGGGTTGTGAGAGACTCTCATGACAGTAGAACGTGAAATAAAGTTTCCGCGCATCCTAGGGCTCTTCAACAAGGCCTTGCTCATACGTGAAGTCTATGTCATCAGCTCAAAGTTTAGCATGATCCTCAAGTGCTTAGGATTACAACACTCCTCGCACCGAAGCTTAACTTGTGACAGCCTAAAACAACATTAAGCCACAGCCACACAACGTGATCTCAGCCTTCAGTCCATCTTTTGAAGTGGTTGTTGTGTTTTGTTGGTCGCAACTATGTCTTCCACTGCTGGCCTCATCTCCATCACTGGATGGCATATGCGCCGGATAAGATGACACCACAATTTAGGCGGAGGGCTGTCCAAAGGGACACGCTCACAACACCGAACCCCGAAGCGTCCCCGACACCAAGGTCCTTAAAAGGCACGATTGGTTATAGATAGTAGCACAGCAGCCACGAAGTGCATATTCCTCACTTGTGCATCTGTAGCCGTCGAATTTGGCAATCTAATCACTTAGCGCAGCACTTGGCTGGATCGAGATCATGATTGGAGGGGCAATGCAGCGAGGGGCCGACCTCGGGACCATAGTCATCATGACATCGGCTTCTGCATGAGATAATCAAGGCTATATAAAACTTCTGATAAGTGCCCTTCGTGATTGATATGAGGCAATTTACTTAGTATCTGCAGAGTAGCGAAAAGGAAGCATCACTGGTATAATGAGCATTTCGGCGAATCCAACAGACGAGCCCATTTTCCTCGGTGAAGAGGTACTGAAACACCCACCGTCTTCCTTCACAGAGCCCCAGAAAGGGAACGCCACATGGCACACGCTGCTCTCTGCCCCTGCAACCCCAAGCACGTCTCTCAGTTCCGGCATCGCGGTCTGCCCCGCCGATGGCTCCCTCGCCCTGCATAGACACCAGCAGGCCGAGATGTACTATTTCCTGTCCGGCACCGGCGAGGTGGAGGTTGACGGCAAGAGACAGCGCGTGGTAGAGGGCATGACTGTGTGGATTCCGGGAAATGCTGAACACGGTGTGTTCTGTGGCGAGAACGAACAGTTGAGGTGGCTTTATGTGTTTCCCGAGGCGAGGTTCGAAGATGTGGTATATCGCTTCAGTCACTCACTGGAGAAGGTCTGAAGTATGGTCACATTGAGTCTGCAGAGAGATTTGTCTTGTGTGTCGTTGCTGGTTGGATGTACCACAGCTGACGGACGGCACGTAATTCAGTCCATTAACGACGTTATGGCACGATTCTGACGAGTTTCACGATCGCGCGCGGTTTGCGCACGCGATCAAATGTTGTTACCTAGGCTTCAGAATAGATGAAGGGAAAGATTGATGTAATGGAGAAGGAAATGCAACAAGAAATTAGAAGAAGCAAGACCCGGTGAAACCGTGAATATATCGCCGGGTATCCGTGGTGAATCACAACCACCCTTTGCTCATCTCGACTGCTTTCTGCCACCGGCCAAACATCTTGTCGCTCTCTAGCTTTTTCATCTTTGGCTCGAAGACTGTTTTGCCCTCGGTATTCACCATGGCGAGGTCGTCGAAGCTCTTCCAGACCCCGACTGCGAGCCCGGCTGCGATGGCTGCACCCAAGGCTGTAGTCTCGCGCATGGCTGGTCGGTTGACAGGGATCCCGATGAGGTCTGCCTGGGTCTATATATCTTGTCAGTCTTTTTCCTTTGTGCCGGAAGTGCCGTCTTCATTTCAACATACCTGCATCGTGATGTCTGAATCACACATTCCTCCGTCGACCGCCAATTCCGTCAGTGCGTGTCCACTGTCTTTCTCCATGGCTTCCAGGATCGCCTTGGTCTGGAAGCACGTCGCCTCAAGGGTGGCTCGGGCGATATGACCCTGGTTCGTATAGGACGTGATCCCGAACAAAGTCCCACGAGCATCATCGTACCAATATGGCGCGTACAGTCCGCTGAAAGCTGTGACAAAGGTGCAGCCACCATTATCCGGAACGGACTCGGCCAGCTCGGAAATCTTCCTACTCGTGTCGACGAATTTGAGGTTGTCAACGAGGAATTTGACACTGGATCCCGCGACAGCGATACTCCCTTCGAGCGCATACATGCGCGACTCCGGGCCGAAGTCGAAGGCGACTGTTGTTAGAAGACCATGGGTGGAGAGGACGGGCTCAGGTCCGACGTTGTATAGGAGGAAGCATCCGGTTCCGTACGTGTTTTTGGCGAGTCCCGGTGTGAAGCCTTTCTGCCCACTAAGAGACTAGAGGTTAGCCATGATTGAATAAAGAACCAGGCTTAATGAGTAGGAGAGGAGGGAGAAGCCTTGCGTCCGAGCTTCTCACCGATGTCATCTGGATTGAGGTGTAGGGTTTCTGAGTTGATAGGAATGTGTGGATATTGCTTACACCAGGGCGGCGGATTGGTCACCCAAGTTTCCTGTAATCGGCCTCCCCTTGAGTGAGGTCGATGAGAGTGCTCCATATGCAGATGCATCGGACGAGCGCACTATCTTCGGGAGATAAATCTTCTCACGGTCGAGGCCGAAGAAGCTGAGCAGACTCTCATCATATTCCAGCGTTTTCAGGTTCATGAACATGGTCCGCGAGGCGTTGGATGCATCAGTCACAAGAAGATTCTTGTCTACTCCGCCGTTCAGCTTGAAGATGAGCCAGGTGTCGACAGTGCCGAACGCGAGGTTGCCGGCATCGTAAGCCTCCTTGACCCTCGGGACGTTCTCCAGCATCCAGAGGAGCTTGGCGACCGACGGGTACGTCGACAGCGGCAGCCCGCACAGCGCGGTGATCTCATCAGACCCAGGGCGGCGCTTCAGATCCCTCACGAGCTCGGCGGCGCGCGTGTCTGTCCACACTATCGCGTTGTACAGGGGCTCGCCCGTGTGCTTGTCCCAGACCACAGTCGTCTCACGCTGGTTGGTGATGCCGACGGCGTGGATGTCCGCGGCCGAGTGGCCCAGGTCCTCAAAGGCCTGCACGGCCCCGTTGATGCATTCCTCGACGGAGGTTACAATCTCCTGAGGATCGTGCTCATGCCATCTATAAGTCTGTGTGTGAGTGATCTGCTCCCCCAAGAGTGACGGACATGATAGTCATGACTCACCCGGGCTCGGGGTAGATCTGAGTGAACTCAATCTGGTGGGTCACTACAACCTCGCCACGTTGGTTGAAGATCAGAAACCGAGAGCTTGTCGTGCCTTGGTCTATGGCCCCGACAAAGGCCTGGGCCGCAGTCCCATTTGTACCATTCGTCCCATTGGTACCATTCAGACCGTTTGTCCCATTCGTCCCATTTGGAACGTGAGTGCCGTTCGTCCCGTTTACGCCATTCATGATGCTTCGATGTGGTTGCAGAACCGGATGCGCAAGTGCAATACTCTGGTTCCAAGCTGTGCTTGTCTGAGGACGTACGTCAGACAATGCGGGCTTTGAAGACGGTTGGCATTTGGGAAATGGCGGGAAGCATCCGGCTCTGGATAAGCTGCGACTTGCGAGCCGGCCACGGTCCCTTGGGATAAATCTACGCATATAGCGGGTGTTCTGGGCCGCCAGAGTGAAGAAACTCCGGACGTCCCCCGCCCTCCTATTGGCATTTGGAAACCTGGGCCAAGGGAAGAGGAAGTGTGACTTGGCCAAGACTATGAAGCGCGATGCCAAACCCAGTGACCCCTGGTTCGCGCGGCCCCATGGGGAACGTCGCATTGTCAAGGGTGAAATTCTGGGGAACCATGTGGGATCGGACTAGTCTTGCTAGATCGCAGACGGCAATGGGACCATAGCGTGGTTCGTGTTGAAAAAGAGGGGCCGCCATGGCGAGGCCATCCCAGCCTTCAGCCAGCTGTTCCTCTCCGAATCCCGATCTCGTTGGCTCACCTGACCTGGACAAGGCCATACAAGATCGCGACAACAGCTTCAATTCCCTTGTCCATGTCCAATCCATCCCCCTCTTCTTCCTCCCCCTCCTCCCCTGATCCCCCATTGTAAGACTTTGGCGCAACTTCGGCTCTTGGGATTTCTTATACTTCCATTAGTACTATAGCCCTCGCCACCCAATGGGTGAACCTTCTTCAATCGGCAGCCTCGACCGACGCGGCACTGTTACATGATCATTGCATAACTTCCCGCCCTTTGCTACGCCCGCTCACCCGAGCTATTGGCCCTCCTCTACCGCTTGCCCCTCATTCCTTCGTCGACCGCTCGAAATACAACCTACGAATGGGGATACCGAGCTGAGGACGCAAACCAGACTTGCACTGCCCTCCTCCTGCTTGGTAGCGTCTTGGTGTCTTGGGACAGCCGAGGTTGGGGGAACCGCTCCTCCGCAGGGTCCGGATCCAACGCGATGGACTCAGGAAGGTATCTCCAGAGCCTCTATTGCGATCGGGTCGTGGATCGGACCTCGCCCAGGCATCGACGGTCTTCCTGGGGAGGAAATCATGCGGCTATCTCGAGGCTCTCACCCAACCGTAGGGCAATCCTAGATGGGACGGGCGCACTGTAGCGCTGTCGTATGATGGTAGAGTTGGAGCCAGAGGACTCGTCTGCTTCGTAGACTCGGCCTAGGTGGACGCATTGACGCTGTGACATCTGTCAACCGAGTTGATTGCCGTGGCCTGATGTCAACGCTCTCGTCCTGTCCCCCTCCCCCCCTTGGCCAACGACCTATCTGGCTACGTAGGTCGAGCTTACGGCTGCTACGGAAGGGGGCATGGGACCAGCTTCTAGAACTTGAAACCCCCTACGGCAATGAACGACATCCTTGGGGGCCCAGGTCATCCCCAAGATCGGGACAGCGTTGCACCAAGACCTCTGTTTCCATCTTTAGTCGAGGTTAAGTGATGACGGGGAGCACTCGGTGGTACTCCCTGGCCATTATATACACGGCAGTTCGTCAATGCCCCAGGCAGTCCTGAGACTGTCGTCCTTTTCCTTAAAATAAGAGTCTTTCCCTGCTATACTTTCTCGTAGGGCTTGGTGTTGATGACCTATAATCCTCCCAGCAATAGTGTACGCATTCACCAATGGCCACGCAGACACAGACAGAGACCGAAATCGTGGAGGTCAAGGATGACATGATGTCGTCCTTCGACAACAAGGCCCCGGACCTGCGCTTCACCAGCCTGAGCTCGAGCGGCCAGATAGTTGAGCACAAGGAACACCTTACTCCGCCAGAGACACCTCGCGATTATGTCCCAGAACCGGAGCTGTTTTGGCCCAAGGTCAGGCGGCAGCTGCAGGATCCATTCTCGGAGTTCTTTGGTACAATGGTCATGATCCTATTTGGTGACGGTGTCGTCGCCCAAGTCGTCCTCAGTGGTGAAACTAGAGGTGATTACCAGAGTATCTCATGGGGCTGGGGGTTAGTATATCTCACTTCTTCTCTGGTTGAAAAGACAGTCGCGTGGTCTCGATATCCTATCTAAGCCGATTTTATGTCATCACTCTGATTGAATATCAACAGGCTGGCCGTCATGATCGGAGTCTACGTCGCGAAGAAGAGTGGCGGTCACCTCAATCCGGCCGTCACACTATCGAACTGTGTTTTCCGCGGCTGCCCCTGGCACAAATTCCCCATCTACTTCATGGCTCAGCTTCTCGGCGCCATGGCCGGGGCATTCATAGTATACTTCAATTACAGGCTGGCCATCGATAACTTCGAGGGCGGTCCGGGCATACGTACAGTTGGGGGCAACACATCCAGCGCTGGCGTTTTCTGCACATACCCGGCCCCTTTCATGACAAGAGGGCAAATGTTTGTAAGCGAGTTTGTTGCCAGTTCTATACTCATGTTCAATATTTTCGCCTTCGTTGATGCTGGGGCGGGCGACCTGATCCCACTCTGCTTATTCTTCCTCATCTTTGGCATTGGCGCCTGCTTTGGCTGGCAGACAGGTTATGCTATCAACCTGGCCAGGGACTTTGGGCCCAGGCTGGTGTCGTACATTCTGGGCTACGGCAGTGACGTTTGGTCAGCCGGTGGCTATTATTTCTGGGTAAGCCTGTCCTACAAAAGAATCATTTTCACTGAACCCCCTCCCACCTTCTACACACGCACGATTGCATTCTGATCATTTAATTCAGATCCCTATGGTGGCACCATTTCCAGGGTGTTTGTTCGGGGCCTTTCTCTATGATGTTTTCTTGTTCAAGGGAGACAGCCCCATCAATACCCCTTGGATGGGTCTTCGACGGTTGACGAAGCCAAAATCCAGTTCGTGGGTCTAATTGATTCGAGAAATGTGCAGATTGTTAGATACTGGGTATCTGGAAGAAGCATAGCCCTGCACCACTGAGTGAATGAAGCTGATGGAGCTTGAATCATATTGTTTTAAAAAGCATCCTTGCCTGGAAATGCAAAGAACATCGCAATATCCTTGATTGATGTGGAATGCATCTGAAAATTACAGATATGGGGGCTGCTTAACACAGACCGCACTGTCACTTTGATATCTGAGATCCTTTGTAGTGCGTAGTCTAGCAGACCGTAATGGGGTCTACGTTAGGCAGTGGGTGCGGGTGTAGATTCATTCTAGAAAGTGAAAGAGATAACGCATAGAGTAGGAGGGAAATGATAACGGCGTTTAAGAGATTGCTTCCGAGCTATTGCCAGATTCAAAAGGGAGGCCCATGAGCGTGTCGGGTTCCTGATAACGTCCCCCCACCTGATTTGGACCACCTTTATTTTAGACCGCCTTATATTATCTAATCCCACCCTATATATATTCCTAAATATCTTTATAAGGGATTTTCTTTTAATTATTAAACTTCTTTCTTTATTAATTTAATTATTATAAATTTATATTTTAAAGTTAAGTTATATATTAATATATCTTAATTTATAATTATAAAAAAGCTTTAATTATATTATATTTTTTAAATTAATTAATTATTAATTTAACTATTATTTGCTTTGCTTTTTAATTATCTTTTAACCTTAAGCTTATATATAAAGTTATATATTATTTAATATAATTATTTATTATCTTTTTATAAATAAATTATAAAATTCCCTTTTTTATTTTTACTTTTTAATTACTTTTTAATTTTTAAAATTATTTTTTAATTATTAATAATAAAAAACTAAACTTAAAAAAATATCTTATTATTTTTATATATTATTTATTTTATTATAAATATTATATTTACTTTTTTTAAAAGAGTTTTATAATAACTTTATAAAATAATTATAAATAATTATTTAAAAAAATTCTTTATTATTTTAATTATTATTAAAATTAATAGCTTTAAAATTAAATATTAATTATAATAATAATTTACTTAATAAAGGTCTTTTAAAACTATATAAAATATATATTAATATAAATAAAAAGAGATTAAGTTTTTAATTAAGATTATATTTATAAAATTATTATATTTTATAAAATTATTTTAATTTTTATTATATAATTATTTATTTAATTATTAATCTTTAACTATTTATATTAATAACTTTAATTTATAATAATATTATAAGTAATTTTTATTAACCTTATTTATATAATTATTATAAGGCTATTATTATTTATTTAATTATAAGTTATAATTATATTTAAAATTAATTATTATTAATATTATAATTTTTCTATTTTTAATATTAAGTATTTAAGTATTTATTATTATATAAAGGGACTAATATATACTACTTAAGAGGCATATATATATAAATTAAAAATGAGATTACTTATAATTAAAGAATATTCTTATTATATATATATTTAAAATACCTGTGGCTTTTCAAGGTTGGATTAAGGTTTAAGGCTTAATGGCTCTGTGACAATCCTTTACATGCGACATAAACAGGGATTCCTTGCACATCAAACAGGGACAGAGGACGGCTTGGTATTTAGGGAAATTCCATAGGCCGTATAAGTCAGGTTCTTAGTTAACAAGGGCTCCCATACAATGCGGCTCTCTCCGATATAAACTATAGCTTGCGCATCGAAAGGTGGGCGTTTGTTGCGTACTGGGGCTGGCATGTATCTGTGTACCATCCGTTTTTCACTGTGTGAATGAGAGGGTGTGTGTGCAGTTGTGTGGGTCCCAAGTATTGCTTGCATTCACTGGAGCTCTGGAGCTCTGGAGCTCTGGCACACCCACACCCTCTGAGCTCAAAACCTTCCCTCTGCATATTCACCAGACCTCTCCCTTACTTACAAGGCAGCGCCGGCTTAATTTCAATTGACGTATTGAGGACAGCTGCCTTGTCTCTGTGTTGAAATGTAAGGCCCTGGCACACTCGTATTCTGGCTCCAGGGTCCCTTTTGCATTTCAGCACCCTGTGTCCGTTCTTGTGGCAGGGGTCTCCGATTTCTTTAAAAGGCCCTGCGACTGCAGCCGAAACCTTCGTCAACAAGCCCCCACCTCTTCCTCCGTCTTTCCTCATATCAAACACAAACGGTCACCCACAACAAAACCAAACACAACAAAAACACCAACAACCCCTACTCGCTACAGACATCTACGATGCCTCGCGGCTACTACCTCGGCCAGGGCCTGATCCCGCTCGGCTACAGCAGCAGCGACGACGAAGAAGGCCCCTGCGAGCTGCCCAACGGTCGACTTGTGTGTGGCCCCCACGGTCTGGTCGTTTGCGGGAAGTGCTGCACCGACTACAGCTTCATGGACGATGTCCTCGACGACGATGATGAAGATCTGGATGAGGAGGAAGACGGAGACGAAGACGAAGAGTCCGAAGGACTGTCCGAAGATCTTTTGCGTCATCTGAGCGTAGGATCTGAAATGGTGAGAGGCACCGGCCAGGTGTTCCCGTCCAAGTTTGTGCCGCCAAACAGCAACATGGCACCGCTGGAAGCATTCCCCAACCGCCGCCGACACATAGACGCAGTTCGGTGAGCGGTGTTCCTTGATATGCCTTTGCGCTTGCGGTCTACTAATCCAACGTCGCAGACGCACCTACGCCAATGACGACACCAAGGTCCTCCTCATGACCGACGGGGCGTGCCTCAATAATGGGCAGCCCAACCCGAGAGCTGGCTGGGCATTCTTCCAAGGGGAGAACATCAACGGGGAGCCGGTCGTGTTCTCGGGCCGCCTGGAAAACCATGGCCCGTGGGGCGACCAAGGCAGCCAGACGAGCAACCGGGCTGAGCTACGGGCTGTGCTCGCGGCCCTTCGCTTCAGAGCCTGGCACGGCGAGGGCTTCAAGACGATCGTCATCGCCACCGACTCGTCATATGTCGTGGACGGCGCGACGCAGTGGGTGAGGAACTGGGTGAAGAACAATTGGAGAACCAAGGGCGCAAGGGGAAGCGACGGCGCCGACGTCAAGAACAAAGACCTATGGGAGATGCTGTTGGGAGAGTGCGAGATGGCTCACGCCATCGGCCTAGCGATCCAGTTCTGGAAGATCCCGCGCGAGTGGAACACTCTGGCTGATGAGGGCGCCAAGAAGGCTGCCGCCGAGCAAGACGCTTCTGACCAGTGGGGAGACATTATGGGTTTGGCTTGCTGAGAAGCAAGGGACTCGTGCTTTCGGCCAGCCCAAGGTGGGATCATAACGAGGTTTGAGGCGTGCTCAAGTGGCTTACAGCGGAATTTTGGACGTGATAAATCGAGCGCGGCGCTTCTACATGGTTGTAGCACTTCACCTCGGGGCGACCTAGTAGGAGCTATTGAGAGAACGAGCGCCCTCTCTATGTTTGATTGAAAGTAAGAGAGGCAACTCATGAGGGATATGTACCTAGTTACCAGTATAACTGCTGGTATCACCGCAAAATCTGGGGGGAGGAGTTGGCAGGACTCTGAGGAATAGCCTCATGTTATTTGTGGGCCACTAATAGATACGGGACAATTGATCGCGCCACACGCGCAGCCTGAAATCCGAGCTAAAGTCTGACCTCATTGCAGATAAAAATTGACGTCCTGTGGTTTATTGTTTGAAGACAACCTTTTTGGCCATCATCTTGTCGCACAGGGCGTAGCCCTTCACCGCGGAGGAGAGCGGCATTATCTGATTGAACATGAACCTAGAAGAATTGATGATCGCGTTAGCATACATGTTCTCTCCGCTGTTCATCCTTTATTTGATTGAAAAGAGTAAGGGATGGACCCGAGTTGCGACTGCCGCTCTTTTAGAATCGGTAGTGCTTCAGAAAAGATATGTCGGACGGGGCAGCGGCCCATCTGCAAGCGCAGGTTCTTTCTGTAAGGATTTTAGACCAGTACTCTACACAATGCACATCAGAGGCTGGTAGACCGCCCGTATCCTTTGAGCAATATACATTATTCTTTGAATCGAAGAGAACAACCCACCCCCGTGTCCCACATAGTAATGATCCTGCGATTATCAAGTCCACATTGTCCAGGGCTCAGATCAAAATAACCTCCTTTTCCTTGAACTCTGGCCATCGACCCATCTCCAAACTTCCTCTAGTGACTCAAGGAGCAAATCCATTTGATTCAGGTGCCCAATTTGCTTACAAATAATAACATCCTTATATTAAGAGCTAAAACTTTATAGACCCAAGCTTGATATATTAATCCTTAATGTCAATTTTAAAATTACCATGCTTACTAGAAATATAGTCTACTACAACATGCTTCTTTTCCTTGATGTCAGCTGCACCAAAAAGGCTGTGCTGCTCAAAAAGTGACATTCCCTTTATTTCCATGACCAACCATTGTGTCGGAAAGCACCGACCTGCAACTAACAAAAACCACACGACACAGCTCCTCACTGCAGCTTCATGGCACACTTATGCTCGATTATTTTGGCGGCACACGTCAATTCTTCGGTCCAGAGTATTTAAAAGAGCAATTTGTTGCACAGGTTGTCTTAGCTAGTGTCACTACCGCACTTGCTGCTTGCCTCCCTCCCGGCCACACTCCACGAGATAATGTGCACATTATTATGGCACCCCCCTGTAGGAATTCCTTGATTTATTCTAAATGAAGCCTTCGAGGGAGATCTTTCCCTGAAGAATTCCCAGCGTGGCAGCCTTCATCTTGTCCGAATTGGATAAAGTACTTCTGGTTTGGCTCACTCCCCCCTTGTTATGGATGGTGATGCCGCCACCATAGAGATGCTCAAAATCAACTTCGGCTTCCCATTGAAACAAGGGAGATTTCTCACGAAAGAAATAAGGTCGGCCATCTCGATAAACAACGTCATGCGTGCTCCTCCATGTTGCCACGTGCCCAGTCTTGAAGTTCCCGTACACATCTACAGCCACAGCGCAGTGCCAAGGCGTCATGGAGAACGAGTCTGGCTGCGGGATTAACGGCATTGATATTTTGGTCAACCCGGTCGAAGGGTGTATGGATAGCCGCACATGCTCTGGATAACGCTCGGAGATAAGCTTGGCGAATGCCTGCAGGCGTTAGTCTGTTGCTCCTCAATTTGAAGTGGGTTCATGCCACATACTACACCGCGGGCTATCATAACCTTAGCTGTATCGTGCACCTTTGCTTTGTACTTTTTTCCACTTACGGCCGTGTCCCTGATCGGACCATGAGCCAAATCCTTCTTCAGAAATTTCGCGTAACCGTCAAAAGTCAACTTGTAGTCCGGGTCATTCTTGATGCAAGCGTTCGCGTCGAAGTGAGGATCTCCGTATCGGTCCATCGGCTCTTGCCTCGATGGCTCAAGCAAGGCGATGAAGCGTTCTTTAGTGATAGTCGGCTCTGTGTGTAGACCAAGAAGGTTCATGATCCGCACGAATTCAATGCACCTGTATCCTCTGGTACAAACAATCTTTCGTATAGTGACCCCATACTCCCACAAATTGTTGTCAGTGACACCAGTGAGATCTTCGAACTAGTCAGCTCGAACATGAGGGAGACGGACAGTAAATCTTGGCGGAATTACCATTGTAGCATGCGCCATCTGTGGCAATCAAAACCATTGCTCCAGGAGTGTATATCTCCTGGACCCGACAGCAGAGGTCATTCAACCTGTCCAATGCTAGCTCCTCCCCCAGGTCAGGATTTGGGCCTAGGACCTTGTCGACGCAGTTGATGCTCTTTGCTGGAAAAGCTGGGAGTACCATGGGGATTTTCCGTTTGGCCACAACATGGCGACGAACACGCGGCGAAAACACATCCCTCCCAACAAACACGCTGTTCCCTTGTTGTTGCCGACTAAATTTTTCCAGTATATCCATGATCAAACCAACAGTCCGGTTGGTAGCTGACGTTGTATCCTCCGACTCGAAGTCATCATGGTCGCGCTTGGCTTTGCAAGCCGGGGCTTCTTTACCTTCGGAGGTGAAATGTGTCGTAACATCTGATATCAGTTGTAGTGAAAATAAAGGCTCACCGAATGGCGCGGTATTGCACTTGGTAAGTGATCTCGTCAGGACCTCAGTGGTAGACATAGCTGAATTCTCGTTATTTGGCTGCGCTGAGTGAGTCTCCTTCTGTAAGAACCCGGTAGGCGTGTCTATAAAGTTTAAGCTAATATAAGCTTAGCATCAACAGGAGAAGATTAGAAGCTTATCGCGGACTTTGGGATACCGTCGAGGTTGTCGAATAAAGACAACGGTTTGCAACTTTGAGACAGTGAAGCGTCTTGTAGATCGACTGACTTTCTCACAACTCAGAGGCAGGGCAAAAAGCAAGACGACAGATCTAGTAGTTTTGAGATGCTTATATGAAGATGTAAAACATTCCTGACAACATGTGGCAAGATTTTGGGATGCCACCAGACTTCAATTCAGCCAGCTCAAGAGAGTTTTATAGGCCCTGATAAGAACCAGTGCATGGCATCGATCGAGATAGATCGTTGTTCCAACGCAGGGCGAGCCGACCGATGGGCGAACCAATTCCCAGGTCCGTCGCTCCACTTCAAGTTAAAAGGGAATTGCAACCCTCACTTCGCGCGATTACTTGTCATATCAACCTATCAAATCCCATATATAGTCACCTTATATATAAGGCACTGGAAAGTGAATATAGTTAATTTCTTAAGTAATTAGGAATCTATTTAACCTATACCAATCCACTCCTGTAGCAATCAGTCCGTCCCGAAGTTGTATGAGTAGCCGAGTGCGAGGAGCCATTGTGCACCGTTCATGACCCTATATTCTCCACAGAAGCCCACCGGCTGACTTTGGGCCGTTGAAAACAGACTTCAGGTTCCAGAAGTCCAACGTTCCTCATCGACCCTGGGATGGTATCGTCCCGACTTAGGTGGAACAGACAGGAATGTTGATGACCTGGCCAATCTCCAAGGCACTCGCATCCACATCTGGGTTGGCAGCGACCAACGAGTCCAAAGTGATGCCCAGTCTCGAGGAGATGAGGAAAAAAGTGTCCCCGCTGACTATGGTGTAGGTGTCCGACACCCCGGCACTTGCAGAGACACAGGTGGCTGTGCCGGCCGCGGTCCGGCAGCTCTGGTTGTCCACCTCGGCCTCGCACACCTCGGTCGGGACGACCAGGACCTGGCCGGCGAGGATGAAGTCGGGGTTGGTCAGGCCGTTGGCCGCGGCGATGTTGCAGACCCCCGAGTCGAACTGGAGCGCGATCTTCTCGAGCGTGTCCCCGGACACGACGGTGTAGTTTGTCGACGGGCCGTCCACGCACGTCGTGGTGTTGTCGTCTCGGCGCAGCTTTGGCAGGGCGTCGCCGCCGCCGCGGTTTGTGACATCTGTGGTGCAGGAATCTAGTGTGCCGATGGTGGTGTCGTTGAAGTGGAATTCAACCTTGGTTGTGGCTTCACAGCTCGATCTTTTGGCTAGGAAGTTGAAACCTGAGCCAGACGGGAATGCTGCAGCCAGGGCGGCCATGGCGACGACGGGCAGAATTGTGAAACGCATGTTGATAGTGACTTTTGCGAGGTGCGAGATAAATGGTTATGCTTGTTCCGACAGTAGCAAGAGCGAAAGTATAGTTGTTAGTTGTTCAACGAGAGACAGTTAAAGAGAGACAGGGCACAAGAAGCCAATGACTTGGATCTACTAGATAGTCACATCGACAGAAAGGAAGTAGCCCTCTGGTATTTATACATAATTATCCATTGATGCTGTCAGTCGGCCCCCTTTGGCTGCATAGCCTTGGATGCGCATGCGGCTCGGCTTCAGGGAGTTGGAGGCTATTCTGAGTCAGACGCAACGGACAGTATACTTGTCCGTGAACACTGGACAGCCCCTTATCGAGGCGAGCCGTATCTAATTGACTTTTCTTGTGTGTGTCCGTTTCAGGAAAAACTTTATGCTGCGGAATCCCGCCAAGTGCGCATGACCCCGGGGCGGCGGTGGTTACCAGAAGCGAGCGTCGAGCGCCCCAGAACCCCGAAGCCGCTGGACGTCTTCGACTCGGCGGGGCCGGACCTTCCGATGACAAGGCGCAGTCACGGTGTTTCAGAAATGCCATCAAAGAGGCATCCCGCAGAGCAAGCAGCAGTTCTGCGGTCACAATCGGAATCCGACATTGTCTCCTGGCTCGACGTGCGTGGAAAGTGAGCGCGAAAGGGCGCAGCATCACTTCAACATATGGCACCAGGAACGCGGCTTAAATGCACAATATCGCATTGTTTGGCAAGGAACTAACTTATCCTTCAAAAGTCAACCTGCTTTGTTCCATTGTGGGTGGTCGTTAGGATGCATAGGTGACCTCTAATCTCGTAGGGTGAGACGCAGGGTCAACGCAATGACCAGCTGGCGGATGGATACTCATCTAGTCCACCTCGTCCAATGCCTCGTGACGATGGAGCCTCGATGTCCAAACTAACCCTGACTACTTGACAATAGTCGACAAGAAGGGTTGAGCTGTTGATGGTACGGCTCAGAGCTGATTGAACGTGACCTCGACAGACGGCCGCTGCATTGGGAGTACTCACGAGTCAGGGCCCACTACCGCGGTGGTCCCATCGGTATGAAAATGAGTATCTTGCGCGTCGCAGATGGTGAGAAGGAACAAAAGCCAAGTTGCTCCTTGCGATGATTACCCCGGATGCAGTGTCATGAGAGCAGTATTCCAGGACCGTTGTGAAGAGCGGCAACGATATAGGCTCGCTGACAAAACATCTCGTATGGAAAAGACCGTTGTGTCTGCTATTTTCCCTGGTCGCGGAGGGAAGAATAGCGGTCTTGTTGATAGAATCGCGTCCATCACGCAGCAGCAGCTGACGGTCGCTCGACTGCACTGTATCCTGCGCGGCATAGCTGAATTCCAACCCACATCGCCAACTCCAGTAAGCATTTACTAGACGATCAGCTATACAACAGCTATACGGCCTCATCATGTGTACCATATTTCTTCTGGTTAACGGTTGAGGTTGTATGAAGCGCTTTGTGGGCCACAGTCTGCGGCGTCGATTCACTCGCGTGGTGAGTCGTCAGTGGTTTTCGGCGGAAGGATGCCCTTGAGCCAGACATTGCAGCTGGGGGTCTTGTTCGAAGGTGATGTTGTTCTTCGGGATAGTCTCGACGGTCAGCTGAAGCGAATGGAAACAAGTCGATAGGTTTACTCGGTTTGCAAGGGCCGAAACTCTGCCGGTACACATGCAAGGGCCATGCTCATACCAGGCGGAAAGTCCTGTCAGGCGTGGCTTTGGCTCAGTTGCAGAAGGCATACGCATGCAGTCATTAGAGGGAAGTCGGGAGCTCAATGTGAGAAAGAGATTGCGAGTACGGTATGGCCTGGCAAAGCAAGTACGCGTAAAAAGCCGTTAACCGAGCGATAAATGCCATGGCAAACAGGCTTAAGGATTGTGGCTTGATTCCAATGTTGCTCAATACATTGGCTGTGGAACCAAAGCACCGGTCGAGGTACCTGATTTGATTAACGGGCGGTGAGGCCGGATGAAAAGGAGGGCGACCCTCCTTGATCAGGATGATTCAGGTCGTGCATATCCCTATTGTGGCTTTTATCCCTATTGTGCGTGATGGCTCGATGGATACTATGAATGCGTCCAGAAGCTCCCATGGAACGTCTCTTCCAAGTTCTCGGGGCGATGTTGTGGAGAGTACGTGATCTCGGTTGGGTGATCTCTTGCAAGCATGGACGGGCGACGAGGTTTCCCCGGGCAATGGGAGGGCCACGGGCCGGTCTTTGTTGGCCGTTTACCCCTGAGGCCAACCCACCTGTGGAAATTGACAACCTCGCCGCAGCATCTGAATCAGGGATGGATGCCAGTTGTCTGGCCAGTTGCACCATCTCGAACAGATGTCCCAATCCAAGAATCCAAGACTGCCATGAGCTCCAAACGGACATACGGCCAAGATGTGCAACCGTGTTCCCGTGTTCTCAAGGCACCCGGAGATGGTGAACCATTGAATTCAATATCATTTTTTCACGGCGCGAAACGCTGTGAGCTGACATCATAATTCGGCACTTCTGGGTGCCCTATCCCTGAAGTTGTACGGGGTCTACGCGGCCCTCACAGCCCTCGGGCCAACCGGGTTCGTGCGGGTGTGGGCCCTGGACCCGGAGATTTTCACGAAAATAGCAGTCGCGACCCACCGCAATCAAAGGCCCCAGAAGGTCCAGGAGGTCTCGACTTGGTCAATCACGGCTGTGGTCCACTCACGACCACTCATTGCGGACCACAACGCCAGATACGAGATCACTCGGCGCCGGGAGATCAACAACTGCCCTGTTTTCGATCACCAAACGGATGCCCTTTAAACGCGGTCGATCCAGCCCTCTCCTGGGCTGAGAAAGAGGTCACCTCCCTCCTCACCCATCTCTGGATCATCACTCTTTCAAGATTCACGGGTGTCATTCTTTTGCATCATCCCCCCTAAACCAAAGGCAACACTATTATTTAATAATTCCCTGTTACTGCTTCCCTGTCCTGTCCTTACTCGCATAATCCCCAGACAATTCAACAAGCCGTCAACATGGTCTGCACCAAGAAGTCGAGCGCCGTCGCAGCCGTGGCCACCGCCGCGAGCTCTTATTACGGCGGCTACAACGCCACAGCACCCACTGGCATGCCAAGCCCGTCCGGCTCCTTTGCCGCACCACAAGTGGCTGCCGTTGCCGCCTCGGACAGCGGCTCATCCTCTGCCGCCGCCGGCGCTGCCAACTCGGGCATCAAGGGCTTCAACTACGGCGCCTTCTTCCTTGACCAGCAGGCCAAGGTCCAGAATGACTTCGAGTACGAGTTCACAAAGGCCCAGAACCTGGCCAACACAACCGGATGGAACAGCGCTCGCCTGTACACTATGGGTTAGTACACATTGCTTCCAGCAGCCCGGTGCCCCCACCCCACAATGTCTCTCGCGATGTCGATCTCCCGCACGATGGGTGTCGATCTCATGACAGGTCACGAGTGTCTCAACATGAACATGTGAAGCTAACTGGAATGTACAGTCCAACACGGAACCGCCAGTGACCCCATCCAGGCCATTCCTGCTGCCATCTCAACCAAGACCACCCTTCTGCTCGGCATGTGGGTGTCGGGCAGCACGACGGCCATCGACAACGAGCTCACCGCCCTGAAGTCGGCCATCTCCACCTACGGCTCCGCCTTCACGGACCTTGTGGTGGGCATCTCGGTCGGATCCGAGGACCTGTACCGCGCGGCCCAGGGCGACTCTTCCAGCCCTGGCGTCGACGCCGACGCGCTCATCAGCTACATCCAGAAGGTGCGCGACGCCATCGCGGGCACCGAGCTGGCGAGCGTCCCCGTCGGCCACGTCGACACGTACGACAGCTTCGAGAACGGTACCAACACCGCCGTCGTCGACGCCATCGACTGGATCGGCTTCGACGGCTACCCCTACTGGGAGAAGGCCAACGGCAACTCGATCGAGGCCGCCCACGACCTCTTCTACACGGGGCTCAACAAGACCAAGGCCATCTCCAAGGGCAAGCCCGTCTACGTCACCGAGACCGGCTGGCCCATCAAGGGCGACGACTTCGGCTCCGCCGTCGCCGGCCCCGTCAACGCCCGCACCTACTGGAAGGACATCGCCTGCACCCTGGTCGAGAGCAACGTCAACCTCTGGTGGTACAACCTGCAGGAGTCCCAGAACGGCCAGGCGACGCCCGACTTTGGCATCTTCGGCGCCGGCGACCTCAACCAGGTCGCCCAGAGCTACGACCTTTCTTGCCCATAAATTAGATAAGACAGCAGAAGCGTCATAACAGGGAAGGCCTTCGTAGTCAAACTCAGAAAAAAAAAAAAAACACTGGTGTGTGAGGCTGTATGTGGCTGTCGAGGAGGCTGAGTCCTGTGTTTTGGTCCATCATCGCGAGGTGTTGGAAGTGGTACTAGCTTTTGACCTGCCTGGAACAACTAATACAAAATCATTCACTCGATTTATCCATGTACAAGACCCGGCTCATAGTGAACAAATTTTGAGTGTGAATGCGTGCAAATGACAAACTAGAGTACGGTCTAGTTACGCTGCGTACTCGCTGGGTCATAGGTAAATGCTATTTTGTCGTTACCCAAGGATCCTAACGGATACCATTAACCATTGCCCATTACCCATTACCGAATATTCATAAACGAACAATCCCTGCCCTACGCAGGATCCAGGAACAAGTAGCCTATTCCGTCCGAGTTAATGAGGGCATCTCACTTGCAGGGAGTCTGTCACGAGAACAGTGGGCTTCTTTCGGGAATCAGGCATACAAATGGGACCCCTGTGACGCCACAGTTATACAGGCTACATTGATTTACAGAAGGCGTTCTGGAAATTTTGACCTTTTGGATCCTTTCGCTATGATATAGCGGCGTAGGGCGCCGTCTCGGCCCCAGGGGCCCATTCTGGAAACATATTCTAAAGAGATCAGACCCTTATCGATGTGCAACAGCCATACAGCAGAAGGAGGTCATCTCTGGGGTATACTGAGGCGGGCAGGAAGCACCATAGAAATACTGGAAGAGGCTGGCAGCAATAAGTGCAGCGTGCTTAGCCGTAAATTTGCACGGAACCACTGGCTTACTATATAGCCTTCTAACCGTAAAGGCTGAGATGAGTGATAGCCAGCGGGCGGAGTGCCAGCGCATGTTTAATGTTGCGCACACTACTACCCCAGCAGGCATACTAGAGTGTAGATACCGGCGACATTCGGAACTTGCCGCTGGTTAGAGATGTCTCAGTGCCTGGGCGAGAGACCACGATGCCTATGTCTGCTCCCTTCCGCTCTGAGCTGAGTGTAAAAGTTGTGGCCGCACTGTAACCGTACCTGCATGCACAAACATGACGTGCATGCAGTATTAAATACAGGTGTGTGTGTGTGTGGTATGTGGGTGTGGATCGTCTGTCACTCAGGTAGCATCAGTCGGCCTTGCAGCATCGTGCAGGCTGCGGACATCATTGAAGCCAACGATGCTATTCTGCTACCACGGCGAAAGACGCACGAAGGACATCGACTCCATTCCGGGGTGAGCGGTGAACTGACCTCTCCCCTTGGTAGTCCAGAAGTATCGACCCAAACAAGAGGCAAAAAAATAACGGAGCGCTCAGCAGCGACCTCGAGTGCGTGTGGTTGACGGCGGCTAACGCCGGCCAAAGTCCAGAACGCCACACCACAGCGGTCCAGGTCAAGCAGGGGAGCTCATGTTGCCGCCACCGCCGCAATCAGGACACTAAACGCAAGGGTGTTTTGATACCCAGAAAATCGACTGTCACAAATCAACTCTGGAGCTCATGTCGTTGCGTAATATTCTTACCCTTCACCGGTCAGCCCGCAGTCCTTACGGATCTAGGGAGTCTCGCCCGTAGCAACTTTGGGAGACACGAGTGCTAAGGAGTGCTTGGCGAAACCTGCGAGGCTTGATACTTCATTGCTACTACCAAAATATCATGGGCTGTTTATTGGCTTGCTGCTGTTGATTGATTGGTAGCACTGGAAGATCAAACAAGTTGTCTGTATAATACTGTGTACGAAGGCAACTCGGAAATAATTCTGGGCGCGGGCATTACCAACCCGAGACGAGAGGCGGGAGGAAAGAACGACAGGCCTGAACAGCTGCCTGATTGGCCGGCTGGCTGTCGGTTGGGCTGAGTCAACTGGGTGGAGTGCCGCATGCAGTTTGGTGGGGAAGGATTCCCTTGGCGCACGTCACCGCCGTGGCATTGGTGCCGCCCCGGTCGGAACGAGGCAAGACACTTTTCTGCAAAAGGAACCCGAAGGGCTGGTGGCACAGACAACCCGAAAGCCACAATATCAATGTGCGAGTCGCCTGACAGCCTGACAGGGCAGAATTGAGGACAGATAAGGCCGAGAGCCTGACGGGACGGAAAAGAGGAGGAAAAGACAGAGTTTCGAGGGCGGCCGCATAGAGGCCGCCCTGAGGGGAGGGGAACAGAGACTCGCTGGGGAGAGCCTGGCGCGGCGAGGAGCGACGAGTATTTAGCTTACTTCTGAACCCCTCGATGCTGAGCCACTACAGTATGGCCCGAGGTCCGCCCGTCCATGCAATGCTGCTAAGTTCACAGTGCCGGCTCCCTTCCCGTCCACCGACAAGCATTTGAGAAGCTTTCTCATGAGCGGGAAGACTACGCTGTAGCCTACTGGCAGGCTGGTGGATGCTGTGATACTATCTACGTACGAGAGGAAGAATGAAGGACTGAAGGACCAAAGGACGATGGGGCACAGGACCAGAGGACCTGAAGGACTGGAAGCGAGTACCGTGTCACCACCACAAATGCAGGATAGATCTACTGTACCGTATCTGCCTCAGATGCATGCAGGCTCCAGCAGCAACCTGGTCTACCCCGTGGGCTCGTCCATACAAGACCATGCACACCACGCACCTCTCGCAAACCCACCCACAATTTCCCCGTGGACATGCCTGACGAGGCCCGCAAGGGACTCGACTCACGTGCCCACTCTTCTCTTTGTCAGACAGGGAAGAGGCATGTAGACTGTGCGTGTTTCTCTGGGTGCCGCTTTGGGTTGGGTGGTCTGGTGGCGCGGTGAAAATCCCTCTCCTTCTGTTCTGGATCGCCAACCAACAGATCAGATACTGTGCCGGATGTAGATGGCGAGGTCTGGGAAATAAAGAGACTAATCCACAGCTGACGGGACATGGGCACCTGATTGTTAGCCGGGCTAACTGGTTGCGTCCCTCGACGCCCCACCCGTGCGCCCAGAGTCCAATCCAGTTCTTGCAGTTCTTGTTGGAGTGAGCCTAGAGTTGCCCGTCGACGCCGCCGGTTTCTGCGCCAGGGCTGCGCCGAGCCCGCGCCAGGATTGTCGAGGACTGCTGTGCGTGCTTCTGGTCTGCTCAGTGCTCCAGGGTCCCGTCATTTAGCAGTGATAAGCTTGCATTCCTGCCCCATCCTCGAACCCTGCACGCGGCCTTGGCTCCGCGCTCTGCCCAATGACGGCGCCCCCCACCACCCTCGTCTCATCAACAGCCGACAAGGATTAGCACGGGGTTGGGTCCTGAGCCTGCTAATGCTACAGTAACTCTGCTGCTCTGGATGCTGCCTCCCTCTCTCAACGCCTGTGCCGTGCCCGAGCCAGTGGTACAGCGGGAGCCAGAGAGGCGAGGCGTCTTGAAAAAATCAAGCTGAATTCACTTTTGCTAGGACGGCGCATGGATGGATCCAGCTAGCCGGGATGGTATAAGACTTGACCCTGTCCCCAAACCTCCTCTTGCTGAGCAAAACCTCGTCTTCACCTCTCCCACCTCAAAGTCACTCGACCTTGAGCGGCTGTTTTGTTTGCTCTTCAGTTTGGCCCCTCTCTCTTGGACCGTGACTGAATTGTCTTTGACCCGGTCTGACTTGAATTGATCTTATCGCCGCAACAACACCACCAAAACCCCATCAGCCTCGACCTCGACCTTGGCCAAGTAATCAACTACCCCAACTTTTCTCACATCGCGGGCGCACACACGATCCCCCAGTGTGGCTCAGCAGCTCGCGCGCATCCGTGACCATGAGTTCCTCCGACCACGAGAAGGCGCAGAAATATGACGACGTCGAGGCCGCGCCGTGGCGCGTGTCCGACGTCGACTCGGGCGAGATCGTCAACGGCAACGTCGATGGCCTGCACCGCAAGCTGGCCAACCGCCAGATCCAGCTGATCGCCATCGGTGGCTCCATCGGCACCGCCCTCTTCGTCAGCATCGGCTCCGGCCTGTACCGGGGCGGGCCCGGCTCCCTCTTCATCGCGTACCTCCTCTACAGCTGCAACCTCGGCCTCGTGAACAACTGCATGGCCGAGATGGCCACTCTGCACCCCGTCTCCGGTGGTTTCATCCGTATGGCGGGCAAGTGGGTCGACGAGGCCCTCGGCTTCACTGTCGGCTGGAACTTCTTTCTCTACGAGGCCCTGCTCATCCCGTTTGAGATCACCGCCCTCAATCTCGTCCTCTCGTTCTGGCGAGACGATATTCCTGCCGCGGCCGTCATCTCGGTCTGCATCGTCCTCTATGCGTGAGACTCACCCTATTCCTCCCATTTTCTTCCCTGCCTGGGCGCGCCCCCTGAGCACCACTGGGTTTGACGCGAGTGATGAAGCCTGCAAGGATCGTGATTTGTTCCTGTCTGCCCGGAGTGTGCCCCCTTCGTTGATCGAGATCGAGATCGAGAGCGCCCTTGTTTGAAGCCACAGCTTTGACTTCCCCTCCCTTCTGCCGCCCAGCCAACCCCCGGCTTTGAGATGTATGATGCTAAATGTTCTCGTGTGCTAGTCTCATCAATGTCGTTGCAGTCGGAGGATACGGAGAGGCCGAGTTCTGGCTCTCCGGCGGCAAGGTGATCCTCATCTTCATGCTCTTCTCCTTCACGCTTGTGACCATGTGTGGCGGCAACCCCCAGCACGATGCGTACGGCTTCCGCTACTGGGGCGACCCAGGCTCCTTCAAGGAGTGGCACACGACAGGCAACCTGGGCCGCTTCGAGGGCTTCCTCGCCGCCCTCTGGTCGGCCTCTTTCACCGTCGTCGGCCCCGAGTATATCGCCATGGTGGCCGCCGAGGCCAAGCGACCCAGGACGTATATCAAGACCGCCTTCAGGACTGTGTACTGGCGCTTTGGCCTCTTCTTCATCCTCGGCGCCATGTGTGTCGGCATCGTCATCCCCTACAACGACCCGACCCTGACCAGCATCGAGGAGGGTGAGAACGCTGCTGCCGGTGCCGCTGCTTCTCCCTATGTCATTGCCATGTATGTCTAGCTCGTCTCGCCTCGCCACGTTTTGTTTCGTCCCGTCCCCCCCAGTCCCTTTCCCCGGACCCAGCTTTTTTTTTAAAAAGCGCGGGGTCGTCACCTCCACTTCAGCCCTCAGCCCGTCCTTGCCAAAACTCCGCTAATACGTAATAAAATTTCCAGGAACAACTTGGGCGTCACTGTCCTGCCCCACATCACAAACGCACTGATGGTCACCTCCATCTTCTCGGCCGGAAACACGTACACATATGCCGCCGTGCGCAACCTGTACGGCATGGCGCTCGAGGGCCGCGCGCCGCGCTTCTTCCGCAAGATGACCAACAACGGCGTGCCCATCTACTGCTTCATCTTCGTCATGTGCTTCCCGTTCCTGGCCTTCCTGCAGCTCTCGTCGGGGTCCAACGTCGTGCTGACCTGGCTCGTCAACCTGATCACGGCGGGCGGCATCATCGACTACATCGTCATGTGCCTGACCTACGTCTTCTTCTACCGCGCCTGCGTCGCCCAGGGCGTCGACCGCAGGTCCTTCCCCTACTACGGCTACCTCCAGCCGTACGGCGCCTACTTCGCCCTCGTCTTCGAGACCCTCGTCGTCATCTTCTACGGCTACAGCAGCTTCACGCCCTGGAGCGTGTCGACCTTCTTCACCTACTACACCATGGTGATCCTCGCGCCGATCCTCTTCTTCGGCTGGAAGATCGTCCACAAGACCAAGTTCGTCAAGCCGCACGAGGCAGACCTGGTCTGGGAGAGGCCCATCACCGACGCCTACGAGGCCAAGTTCAGGAACCCGCCGCTGGGCTTCTGGACCGAGATGGGCCAGCTGGTTGGTTTCAGGAGGCATCTCAAGGATGAGTAGATAGGCAAGGCGGTTCGGGACCCGTCTCGGTCGCTTATTTCGAGTACATATATTATTACTTGTCGTTGGTCTCGCGACAACACTCTCACCTAGGCCCCACTTGCTGATCTCCGGGCCTTGCGCTAAAGTGACAGGAGTACCCTCGTGTCTGCCGTGTCTGCCCGTAGTCTCACTTATGCCGGTTGCAGAACTGCGTCCCGGTGATCTCCTGCTCCCCGGTCAAGAACTGACCATCTACAGACATATCCGCGAGGCGTCGCCGTCCAGATGCGGGAGGGGACCGGCTGGGCGTCTCAGGGACAGGGTCTACCAGGCAGGCTCGGCCGCACACCGCCTGCACGTGCTCTGCGTTGATGCCAGGTCTGACCCAGAAGGTCATGTTGGGGGCCGAGCCGGCTCGTTACCTAGGTATCTCAGACAGGCGAGGGTCGTTGCTGCCCCAGAACAAACTCAGTCCAGTTCTCTTCTGTGGCGCTGGCCTGTGTGTTATTGGGATGCGTTAGATACCGTGCCTCAATAAAAAACCCTTGTTCATGGTAAGTTGTGAGGTCCAAGAGGAAGGGGAATAGCAGGCGGAAAGGACCAATTTATCAGAGTCATCGGAGGAGCGCGTACACATACAGAGTGATGCCCTGCTTCTTGAGAGCCGGGACAGGGCCTACGAATTGACTCAGATCGGGGCGCAGGCAAGCGACCATGGGTCAATGTCAAGTGCATTCTCTATAGCTCATCAATGGCAGTACAGGTAGCCAAGATGGTGATCAGGACGAGCCTCTTGTCGCAGTTCATTCTTAATACAGCATCATCTTCTATTATGCAAAAGAGCTTAGAGGTCCACTGATGAAAGGGACGGTACAGGTAAGCTCCGAGGCATCTGACAGTGGTGCTCAACCAGGAGGAGACTTCTGCAATTCTTTTCTACAAAAGAAAAAAAAGAAAAGAAAAAGAAATTCAGTTAGTAAATACTTCATTGTTTGCCTTCCTCCTCACCCGGATTCGTGCCTCTTTAGCATCTTCCTTGCTAATTGACAAAAGGACCCTATGCAAAGGTAGAAGCATGACGGCGATCCGATCTCCTTTCATTGCTGTTGTTAAAGCCTCCTCGTATGCGTCAAGGTTTGAGTCGTGTCGCCCGCCAAAAGCGTTGGAAAATTCTCCGCTTGCAATATCTTGTGAGAACTCCTTCACAGCTCTCGATATCCTCTTTGTGTCCCTACCCAGACGCTCGAAAGTGGAAGTGATCAAGTGTCTCCATATTGAAGGATGACGACCGTGGGGATCAAAACTTCCAGGGGAGAGAGGGCCTTTCAGGTAAAGCCTCATGATAGCCATGGCAAGGGAGATATACTGTTGATCCGAGATCAAAGCAGGGAGGTCTAACCAGTGGCGACCCGACCGGTCAGAAAAATCTGAACAAGCAGGATTCGCGTCAGCCTGACTGACTACCACGAGTCAAGAGCGTGTGAGACTCCACTTACCTTGGCTTGAGGCTCTCAATAAGTACCCCACACTCTGATTGAAGGGTACCGACTGATCATGGCTTGTACTTCTCATATCCCAATGAGCAATCTGCTCTTTTGTTCCGACAAAGATAGTGCCGCCCCCACTTGTCATAATCACCCTCTTCGCAAGTGATACGACAAACAAGTGACAGTTCTTCTCAGTCCGCGTGTACTCGTCGTCAAATTGCGTGACAATGTAGTCAGCTAGCTGCTTGATTTGCGTCACACCAAACTGGGTTTGGCCAATGCTATAAGCGATTCTGGGCATATATCTCCTTTCCGCGGTATTCAAAAGGTGAACATTATCGTATCTTACTTCCCACTCAATGTCTTGAAGTTTGCGTTGTAGGTAGTCCATTTGAAAATGGTCGACTTGTAAATACGGCTTCTTTTGCTGTAGTACCAGGTGAAAGAAACAACCTTGGGAATAAAGTGACCAATGTGCAAAAGATGTCGGCCAGCCCGCGTGGGGTATAGCAACAAGATACACATCGTGCAATGGAATTGTGCAGGAACCATACTTGGGCAAGGATGGATGCCATGGTATAGAATGTGTCAGGTGGGATAATGCGAGGCTGTTGCTCCAGCCTACAAATCGGACTGCTACCCCATCAACTAGACCCCTTAAACCTTTTTGTTTCGGGTCTTGATGAAGTACATCGCTGAGTGTTGTCGGATATCGAACGTTGGTTCCCAGGATCGTCTCATTCCTGATCCAAGGATCCATTTTGAACTGAGCCTGAAGCCTCTGCTTGTCGTTCTAGAGCCTGGCAAGTTGCGTGAAGTGACAACAAGAAGTAGAGATGCGCAAGCCAGTGACATTGGAAATGACACGTATGCAGTGCTGACATCAGTGGCGGTGGCTACCTAGGTACTGTTGTGTGACGTGACAGACACCAGCAGCCTTTTTCCCGCGGACCTGAGACATAAAGCCCCTCCCGCCTTGCTGCATGTCCCCCTCTATGCAAGCTGACCGTAATGATTCCCAACATTTCCATCAACATCCCCAGACTACCGTTCTAAACCCATCTGCATAGCTTTTAGCTTTCGCCTGGCCATCGATAATGGCCAGATTCACTGGATTCATCTTGAACCTCTTCGGGAGGAGAACAGAATTCCCTCGCAGACCCCAGCATCAACAACCCAAATTCCCATACAAAATCTTCAACCCCGAATGTTTCGGCGAATTCTACGATCCTGAAAGCCAAAGAACCGAAGCCGCCCATGTCTACGATTACCTTGCGACGATCCAACCACACGGACAGATTCAACTTCCCGATGAAGTCTTCGCGTTTGGTATAATCGGTTTCGACAACGACGATAGACATTGGTCAAACAGGTCGCGGGTGCCAGGGATTACAATGGAAGGGTTTGAGTCGCATGTCCAGCCTTCGGAAGACAACCCAGAGAAATGGTACGACATCGGCCTTGCGTTCAAAGACCTCCATGCAATGGTCATCATACAAGAAAGTGAAAATCAGGAAAACGACAACGGAGAGGCTTACATTCATGTGATCAATGAGTACAAACCAAACCACACGTTGCAAGGGCCCAGCCTCCGGATTGTCCATATTCGTTTCGGTCCTGATGACAATCCGTTGATACCATTTGAGCTGAGTTTCGGGGAGCCTGGTGCCCAGGTGGTCACTGCAGCGCGGTACCATGAGCTCTACCGAATCCGTACGACGGAGAGGATGCTGAAATACATCGCGCTCACGTCGTGCCCCCAGTACCACGCGCTTATAACGAGCGACTGTGCTACCTACTCGTACAATTTTCTCCGTGCACAGCTGGACCGTCTCTTGGACCAAGGCCAAATCACCGAACCGATACATCGGATGTTTCTCCAGAGCATCGTTGAAAGAAATCACGTCACGGAGGGCGTCAGCACACGCGAGACCGAGGTCGTTGTACGTGGAGATCAGCGTCTCGCCGCGATGGGTGGAGCTAGCGCGGAGGCCTACGTTGATGTCTCAGGTACGTCTGGCACGGTATGACATAAGAACACGCTCGTCCCACCGGGACGCCTCTGGGTTCTCTTGGGGACCTAGCTGGGACAGATTGCTGATGATTTTGTTCCCGTCAGTACAAAACCATCGTCGGAGAGCATAGAACGTCCTGGCATCCGGTTCGGGCCAGCCCAAACCCGGATCACTCCAAACACCCACAAATTCCACTATTCCCGCTCTCAATCCGCCACCACAATGATGCATGAAGCTTCTTCCATTGGTCATCTGATTTTTCTAGTCTGTGGCTTGCTTCTTACATCTCACCTGCGTCAATTTGGGCACGCTGGGTACTCTCGTTGTCGCTGTTGTTGTGAGAAGGGGTAGGCACCTGGCTCCCACCTGGCACCCACCTGGCATGGGTCTGGCATGGGTCTGGCATCAACCAACAAAAGGATGCCACAGTACAGGCTGCCAGGCACTATACTCATTTGCATTTTACACCGCGGAAAGCCTGCTAGCATCCCTGGCCTGTCTCGGACGTCCGGTGCCGCTATCTTTCCACGATGCTACAGTACTTGATTGAGCTGTCATCCGTCTTACTCCACCCCGCCATGACATTACAAATGCAGCTTGTCATATATCCCATACTCTTTCTCCCAATTGGCATCTGCAAAGTCGCCTGCCTCTATCATCAATCCATGCAATGACGTCCCCAATTAAGCTACTTCGCGAGCCTTTTCTCGCCCCGTCTTCCACCCTCGTCCTCGTCACGGGAGCATCCGGCCACATCGCCGCCAACATTGTTCGAGAGGCCCTCGACCTCGGCTACCATGTCCGCGGAACAGCACGTACCAGCGAGAAATGCAAGAAGACAGTCGCCGAACATCACAACCACCCAAACTACAGCACAGCTGTCGTCTCGGACTTTTCCCACCCGTCGGATGAGATTGATGCCGCCGTGAAGGGAGTCGACAGCATCATCCACGTCGCCTCAGACACATCTTTCTCCGAGGATGCAGACCAGGTCGTCAGCTCGGTCGTCGCCGGGACGGAGAACTTCCTACGGGCCGCAGCCAAAGAGCCCAAGGTGAAGCGCTTCACGCTGACGAGCTCGTCCACTGCAGCATTGCTGGCCAAGCCAGGGGTCGAGGGCATTGTCGCGACTGCGGACACGTGGAACGACGAGGCCGTGGAGGCGGCCAAGGTAAAGGGGACTTCCATCGGACCTAACTGGTACGCGTATATAGTGTACGCAGCCAGCAAGACCCAGGGCGAAAGGGCACTCTGGAATTTCATGAAGAACGACAAGCCGTCATTCGTTGCCAATGCCATACTTCCTGACTTCAACACGGGCAGAGTCGTGGGCTCTGCTGGTGCGACGGGGACCTTTGCCATCCAGCTGTTCAAGGAGGGGACCAGAACCGTGATCCCTCGTGAGTAACTCCTTTAAGTAGAGAGAGAGAGACTGAAAGTGCAACTAACGACAGCCATAGAATACTTCATTGATATCATCGACGACGCGAGGCTGCACCTCTGTGCCGCGGTGCTGGACGAGTCCCTCAAGAACGAGCGCATCTTCGCATTTGCCTACCCATTCAATGGCAATGACGCCGTCGAGGCCGTCAAGAAAGTGCGGCCTGACGTGGACCAGTCGAAGCTGAAAATCGACCCAGATGAGCCGCGGGACCTTAGCAAGGTGCCCAACGAACTCGGTGCGAGACTGTTGAAGGAATGGTATGGCCAGGATGGGTACAAGTCCCTCGAGCAGAGTATCAAGGAGAATCTCGAGGGTATATAGGTGTTTGGTAATTCGACAAAACACACTGCCACTGGAGTATCAATGCATGATTATTATGGATATCGAAAGCCTGAATTCCAATATACGACGGCCACATCTTGAACTCTGAGAACAGTGTAGCCTAAAGCATGTGCACACCCAACGTTGACAACAGAACAACTAAAGCAACCTGACAGAACCCCCCTTTCTTGTTGGCTGATTCGTTCACCACGACCGTTGTCGGTGAGGCGCTGGTCTGACCGCTCGCTGACGCAGTCGATCGGATCCCAGGCGGAGATGTGGAGCTCGAGCCGGTGGTAGGGACAGCTGGGGTCGGTGAGGTGTCGGCTGGATTTGGTGAAGTGTCGCCTGGAGTCGGCGAAGCGACAGCTGAGGTGCGAACTGTAGCAGAGCTTCTCACGGATGTTGTCTGGGTTCCTCCATCATCACTCGGGTAGCCGATGACCGTAGTCGCCCCAGGCGGTCCACCTGGCAGCGGAACACCAGGTATTGGTGGAGCTCCAGGCTGTTCTGGCGATCCGCTGGCGGCCATTTGAGCAACCACGTTAGAGATGACATCGTCCGGGACTTCGACAACACAAGGGTCAGCCTCGGCTCCGGTTGCACCCAGGCTTGGGCAACCATCCAGGTTCGCCAGGACCCCTACCACGCCTCCAGATATTGGGCACTCCTCGAGTTGTTCCCGGACATTGGGGCTCGCCCCCGGCACGACACTGAAGGTATTCCTTCCCGAAAAGTCTGTCAGCCCTCCTTCTGACTGTATAGACCCGCCGTCGTCCGAACAGTTCCTGAGGAAGCCAAAGTCCCACTCCAGGTTGTATGCTCCTTCAAAACCGCCAGCTGCAACACCCAGTCCCCAATTTCCACTCAATGTAGTCGAGTCATCCACGTAAAGATAGTAGTCCTCCGACCCAAAAGACACACTACCAAATTCGCCCTGATCGACTGATAGACGCCCCGTGTCCACGATGCCACATTCGCCCTCACAGCCTTGGGCGCGCCGAATGCGCCACTCCAGGAAGAATCCAAAAGTCCATGCCGCACTGGCGCCTTGCAGAGCGAAGACGACGGGGAACGTGTCAGCCGGGTTATAAGTGTCGTTGCGGGGGAAGACGAGATCGACAGCAACGTTGGAAGGGAGGGCCACACTTTGTGCCTGCGAGGAAGTAATGAGGAGGGATACCAATCCAGCCGGGCCCATGCCGGGCAAAAGGGAACCACTGGTGAGCATTATGACGCTGAAGCCAGAGGCATAAGGCAGCTCGCGTGTGACTGCGAGCAGCGAACTTACCTGGGCAGAGCCAGCTCTATATAGCTCGCTCTCTATGGCTACGGCGAAGCGTGCTGGGTTTCGGGCATTGTTCCGACTGACTCAAAGCTGAGGGCTCAGGGCGTGCACGATCCCGCCTGCTGGTGAGGCAAAAGCATGTGTGCATTATGCTTTGGACCAATCCGCCAAGTTGGCCACAACACCATATGATGCCAGTTCGACTCCTACCAAGAAAGTTGACGATGTATTGCAGACGACGACCTGGATGGGTCCTAGCTAGCTTCAAATATCCGTCCAACCGAAGATTTAAGTTCTGAGGCAGGTGCTAATAATGTCCGTTTAGTTCAGATCTTGGCCCGATCCGACGATTCTTGGCCTGGCCGAAGATGCTTGGCACAATGCGCGCCCTTCTCCCCGGCCGCCCGGGCACAAGTCTCGTCGCCTCGGTGCCGAATCCATGCAGGGATGTGTGAACCTCAGTGGGAAAATAAGGCTGCATACACAGCTTATTGCCACGCGAAATTGACACCAACAGCTGCTACCCATGCATCGCATCAGGGACCCCTAAAGCTTGACCAAAGTGTACACACACGTGTCGTGACATGATTGCACTCGAGAGGCCCTCGGGGAATTTCGTCCTAGGGGTTCCAGGTTGTTCATCACCTCCATTTCGGAGACTTAAACTTGGATCTTTACGAATGAGAAGGTCTAGAACTATTTCAATCACCTTCACGATCCGGCTCAGATAAGAGACAGCTTTATACACAACACACAAGACCTTGGCACAGTGACACGCCGATCTGTCAAGGCTTGTCGGACAAGCGGCTTCAGACCACAAAAAGGGCAAGCGTCGCGCTACCACGTGTTTTCTTGGCCAGACTCCCTTAGTCTAATTATACGTCCCTCATTATACACGACTGCTTCCAATATACCTACCATACTCCTTGTCTCCCAGAAGTTGACAAGCTTGAGCCCTGCCTCTGCCAATAGCCCCTTCCACTTAGAAGGAGTCCTCTCTATGCCGTCCATAACGGCCACCCGCGCTAACATGTCTCGATTGTGGCAGTATCGAGCAAGGTGTCTGTAGTGCGCTGGCAGCGGGCTCGGCGCTGCTGGCATCTCAGGACAGCCCAGTGTGGTAGCCATAACTGGGTCACATATAAGGGTGCGAGATTCTGGACCCGGAAGCCTTGATGGCCTCTAAGAATGCCATGCAATATTCATCTGGCTAGTCGTGGCTGGAAGGGCGTGTAGGACTTGTTAGCCAGTCTCGAGTTGACACATCCTAGGCAAGGGTCCAGGGGAGAGACTCACAGATGTCACGCAGCCAGTACACATCAGCATTTTTGACAGAGCTTGGTTGGAAAGAGTCGTGTACCATGAATTGCAGGCGGCCGTCAGAGAGTGCCTCTGGCGCATCAGCCGGATATATATCTCTTTATCACAGCCTTCGACGTTCTCAGGCCGGTCCTGTATGACCAACTTAAGTCTTCAATAACGCAGAAAAAGTTGAAGAGGAAACGCGCCTAGGCCAAGTTCGTCAGTGTGTGATGTTGATCAAAGCCAAGGATGTATTTACGAAACAACGCCGCCGCTGAAATCGATGACGAGAGCAGCGCCCAGGTCGCCTGAGGTTGCAGCATATACCAATGGGCGATAGCTAAGGATCATATACAAAAGGTCCCGAGCTTACCGGAGGCGTGAGAAGTGCCCGATGTCGTGCCGTCGGCGACCATAGTCAGCGCAAAGTTCCCCATCTCAGGACGGCTCACTAGTACATGACTGCGTATCGTCTCCTATGTTCAAGAACAAGGTGTGAGTGGGCCAACGGGAGAGCTGGCTATACAGCATGGCCTCGTTCAGAATTGGTATCTACTCAAGTGATCTGGTTGAAACTTGGACATGCTCTATTTGAATAGTTGGGCACAATCTGCGACGCGAAAAGAGAAACTGCTGCGTAAATACCCCGACTCCTCTCTATATGCAAACACGCAACAGAGACAATATTCCAAATCCCATCCCAAGGCAATCATTGTACATCTGCTGTCCCAGCTGCTAAAGCTGGACCTTGCTCAGCCTGACAAAACTTTGAGTCGGCTCGGTGGTGAGGATGGTCTTGTGCCCGTAACTGGACAGCTCATCGGGGCACCTGGACAGCTCGAAATTCCACACGATGAGTGTTACCAGCATCCGGAGCTGCAGATACGCGAGCCTCTTCCCGAAGCAGCTCCTCGTGCCCAAGGAGAACGCCAACTGCGGCCCAGAGGCGGCGTCGAACTCGCTTCCATCACTGACCAGCCAGCGCTCGGGCTTGAACACGCCGCTGTCCGTAGGATCCCAATCATGCCTGGCCCTCCCTGACTTCTTGGCCTCCTGGCTGCTAGCGTGGCGCCTGGCCTCGTCAACCTCGAACACCGGCGCGTTCACGCTAGCACCGCCGGATGACATCGTGAGAAGGGTGCCTTTGGGGATCTTGTGGCCCAGAATCACAGTGTCCACCATCGTTTCCCTGTCGACGGTCTGGACAGTAGGTGCGCAGCGAAGTATCTCCTCTAAAGCGGCCTCGAGATACGGGATGCGAGATGAGGTAACCTCCTGTACGGTGGGGGCACGCCCTTCCGCCTTGGCCGCTGAGAACCCTGCCTGTAGGGCGGAACGAAGGCGTGTTTGTACCTGGGGGTTGTCCGCGAAGAATTTGACGGCCCAGGAGACAGTCGTGGACGTAGTATCGTGGCCAGCGATGACAAAGCCAAAGAGCTTGTCAGAGTCATAAAATTAGTGGTTTTCCTTAACGATTGGCCTGGCTAGGCACAGATATCTCGTGGTATGAGCAAGAAACGTTGGGACTCACCTCATCGAACATTGCCCTGGAAAAGTATTCCGGGGCGCGGCCCTCTTTATCCGCCAACGTAGTCTCTCTTCGGACCATGTGTTCCACTGCTGAGCGCACTGCACTCGGATCAGGATGAGCCTGGGCCCTTTCCACGGCGGTCTTGATCTCCTTGCGGATAGAGTTGTCCCTGATCTCTTTTGCCTTCACCAGCTTGGGCATTCTCATCAGCACAGGCCACTTCAGGTACGCGATAGGACTGGTCTGGACATCAGCAAAAGTCGAGGTTATAGTAATCGTTGCCTTTGTAACCTCATCCAGGTTCTGAGTGGGGAACTCGATGACATCGTCGACACCGCCGTTGCCCCTCAGATTCTCCCTGGTCTCCTGAGATGTGCGCTCAAAATACTCCAGCGTCGGCTGGATGGCACGGTGCTCAAAGCCCTGCCCGTACGTAAAGCCGTGAACGGCATCGAGTGCCGTGTTGTAGATGTCGGTTGCGGCCATGAATGGTCTGCCCTGTGCGATCTGAGCCTTCATGTCCCAAAGCCGCACGAGGTTTGACGCGTGGTGGTAGACAACCGGGGCGGCCACGCCATCAAGGAAGCCCGGGCTCATCAAGTCTTGCAACAGCCGTCTGTGGCTCTTCCAAACGGCATTCGTCTTCTCCACGATATGGTGGTTTGGAACGATGCCCTTGAAAAGATGGTGGACGGTATACGCCCTGTCAAACTCCTTGCCGCGCCGCATGAGAATGTCCTGCTCCTCGCGAAAGTCATTCAAGACCACCTTGGGCCGTCCCAGGGGCTCTGGGAAGATCTGGAAGATTGGCGAGTTGAGCTCTTTTGATTGCGCTGTGAGCCAGTCAAAGAATGTGACATCGCCTGATGCCATGTATTTGCCTATTCTCGTAAAGTCGCCCAGTATGGAAGTGACGGCGTTGGCGCGGTGAGGAATGCCAGGAATGGGTTTCGGGAGAGCCCATTGTCGAAATATGATAACCAAGAAAGTAAGAGCAGCGAGGAAGACGCCGAGAGATTTGAGTTCCCCCGGGTAAGATCGAGAGAGTTTCTGTATCTCAAGTGAGACGTCTACAGTAGACATGGTGGCTCTGAGTCCTGAAAGCAAGTGGCTTGAGGGTTATGATGGTGGTCTCGTGGACGGATTTCGATAGCGCAGTAGAAGAGAGTAGACTTTTGTGAGTTGAATTATTACATTTCGTGCCCTTCTCAGTAGCAGTCCAGCTTTCGAATTAAATACTCAGGTGTTCTACCAGTGATTGCTTCTGTTTTCGGTTTTCGGTCCAGGCACTTTTCGGCCTTCCATCGTGCCTCCGCGTCCCCACGGGGCCAAAGACGCTATTATGCCACCGACGGTCCGTCCCGGCGGGAGGCTATGGAACCTTCTGTCCGCTTTTAAAGCTTTCTAGGGTCGTATTTCGGTAGCTGCTATGAAGCAACATCCAGTGTGAGATAGCTAATTTGTCAGTTGCATCGCACAAGTTGACTCGTGCCTGGACCAACATCCACTCGTCGGACCCCTGGTGCTCCGCACCCCGAAAACCGAACCTTAAAACCCCTTTCCGAGGGCCCCGGAGGTTCGACCGAAAACATTGTGCTCTCGGCTTTCGGTTCTCACATTTCGTCGTCACCCTGCGTACAAACAACTAGCTTCGAAATATCGTAGACGACCCGCTACTACTATGGCAGACCAGGGACTTTCCGGGTTGTCACCAAGATTGTCAAGGACTTGCAATTTGTGCAAGGAGAGAAAAGTTCGGTGTATAGGTACTTAACCCGAATGTGGAATCCGTTGCTCGCGAAAATGCTGACCGCATCAGTTGTGGCTGGGGCATCGTCTTGCGCAAGCTGCACAGTAGGTTGACGAACCCCACTGGCAGTGACGACAC
Organism: Diaporthe capsici; assembly: GCA_013364905.1. Lineage (NCBI taxonomy): Eukaryota > Fungi > Ascomycota > Sordariomycetes > Diaporthales > Diaporthaceae > Diaporthe > Diaporthe capsici. The sequence continues at coordinate 4,916,129 of WNXA01000006.1, read as the reverse complement.
TGCAAGCATTCATTCTATCTTCGGGACTCACCATGTTTGTAGAAACGCAAAGTGCCATGCCATTTCTCAAAAACGAGGCGGGCGGTCAGACCGACTCAACCAGTCACGCCTGAGGGGTCAACTGGGCCAGGAATCGATGCCGCCCAACCCAGTAAGGAACACGTCTGCCATGAGTACCACCACCTTTTAGGTTTCTGAAAACGTTAGCTTCCACTGCAGCCGAGCATTTGAAATCATGTCCTTCATCCGGTCTGTTCATCGACCAGACCTTGCAGGATCCATCGATTGCAGGCGTGCATCCGGTGTGCGATGCTCAGAGTATATTCAAGGTGGGTGACGAACTCAAAGGTAAACTCAAGGGGGCGACTCTAGGCTGACAAATATCCAGGTCCATGGTCATCAATGTGAGCATTGAGTCACTCATTTGACAACGAGGGCAGGCCCCTTCAACACGTTAGCCAAATTAAACAGGTGCAGTGATTGTTACTGACCGCCTTGTAGTGTCAAGCTCCAATCTGGCCTACTTCTCCGAGCCTCACATTCGCCTCCTCTCCCAGCGTTTAGGACACAACAAACTACTTGACCTGATCAGAAAAATATCGAGCGTCGTCACTGAAAAGCTGAGTCGCTGGAAAGAGGACACGACTTCGTCAGTCAGGGCTGAAAGATCATCCACCCCAGCAATTGGAGTCTCAGAAGCCGTTTTAAGGTCGTACGTCAAATCGTACTTTGAGAATGTACACCCTTTGTACCCTTTTCTGGACAGGCAAACTTTCGACGCCAGTTTCCAGAATGTTGAGACAAGGGATACGACGCCCGCTTTTCGTGCCCTCTATCACTGTGTGCTGGCACTCGGATGTCAATACCTCGCGGGTAATGTTTCCTTTACATTAGGCAAAGGTGAAGCTTGGAGTTATTTCAAGATTGCTCTTGACCTCCTTCAGGAGGCGATATTCCCACCAGGGGCTCTGGTGAACCTACAGGTATGTCGCACCCTTCAAGCCTAGTCAAAGACGTCCGACTGACACTATTCATCCTGGAGGCAATCACTGCTATGGTAAGTCCCAGGTGATATTACTCACTATGTAATCAAGATTGAGGGGCTAAATCAGAGATACGTTTCCCAGGCAATCTTCAGCTCCAACGTAGCGACGCTGTCAATAGGGGACTTTCTGATCTCAGAAGCTTCAAGAATGGCTCACACATTGGGCTACCATCGCCGTGTGATGAACAACAAAGAGGATGAAGCGGCTTGCCACAGGACATTTTGGGTGATATATCTCCTCGAAAAGTGCGCCACGTTCCTCAACGGCATGACCTCAGTAGGTTATCCTCCTATGCATCCCTAGCTTTATGCCAGGTTTACCACCCACGGTCACTAATATAGCAGGAATTCAGTCAATTTCTGACCACGACGTTGGCTGTCCCATCATCCCACCACAAGAAGAGCATCTCAAAGGTGACTTTGAGAAGTTCGTCTTCGCCCTCAGACTGGGTCGGATATTCTCTCGGGCTTATGAAAGTCTGTTTTCTGTTTCTGCGAATTTGAACTCGATCGACCAGTACGAGTTGAAGATCGACGACATGAAATCGGAAGTCGAGACTTGGAGACGCTCAATACCACCAGAATATAGGCCCGGCTTGCCATTCAGTGGGGCTAGGATGGCCGAAGGCTGTCTCAGGTTGCACTATTGCTACCATGCTCTATCAATTGCCCTGGGTAGGCTGGATTTATACACAGGCAGAAAGGCAACCAAGAACGATGCACGCGGAGCCAGGATGAGAGCGGCGGAGAACGAACTGATGGAGAGCGCGAGGGCGGTTGCCCGTCTTACTATTTGCATTGACATACGTCCATACACGCCGCTGTGGTAAGCAGATGAAGATGATTTGTGCGGGGGCTTGTGAGCTCCACAAGGTCCTCAAACAAAGCGCTAACTGAAGTTTAGGTTATTAGCTTCTTGTCCACTCTCAGCAATGTTTGTTCTATTCGACATGGTTATCCATAAGCCCTCCCACCCAGAGACGGAAACCAATCTCGCTCTGCTGGACACCGTGGTGGGATATTTCAGCCGCTTTGACTACGCGACAGCGGGCTCGATCCCTTGCGGCCTCTTCTCTGGCTTTTCTCACATAGCGAACCAGTTTGTGCGTGACCAATGGCAAAGAGCTGCTCCAGCAGCACAAGAATCAGAAATACAGGACATAACACAAGGATCGCAAGGCTACGATTTTGCTAGTCGATGTACGTACTTCGCAGGCTCATTTGCTTTGTTCAGCCCAAGTGGAGAGACTACCTGAACACTACGTTGACTTTCAGATGGTCAATAATTAGCAGACGATACAGCAAATAACGAAAATTCGTTCTCACGAGAAATTCCACCTGGAACCGAACCGCCCTCGTACTCATTACTGGAGGAAGATCCAGCACTTGACGCCCAGTTGTTTGCTGGGGTTGACTTCTCGAATCTCTTTGAAGTCAACTTTCCTGGATTTGGACGACTATGAAGTTGAGTGGGTGGAGGAGGGGGGGGGGTCGAGCATGTATGACCACGGGAAACGCGAGATCACCGGAACGTTTGGTCAGTTTCACTGATTCCATTACAAGTGTCACGATGATAACCAAAATGTCATTTTGTGAGCTGCGAAAGATAGGGTGGCCTGCCAGACAGCCTGTCCACCTCATAGACTGCCTCACTTCCTGACCCACACCGTCTGGGGATTGCACCATCCTTTGAGACCAGCCAGCCCAGACTCGACGCCGATGCCACTCTCCTTGTGACCGCCAAACGAGGCCTGCGGGCCGACCTCGAAATGAGTGTTGACCCAGACGGTTCCGGCCTCCAGACGGCGCGTCAGGCGTTCGGCCCTCTGCACGTCCTTGCTCCAGACGGAGCCACCGAGCCCCATCAGGGAAGCGTTGGCACGGCGGATGACATCGTCCTCATCTGACCACTTCAGAAGCGGCACGATGGGCCCGAACTGCTCGTCGGCAACCAGGCGAGAGTTCTCCGGGGGGTTGTCCACCACGGTGGTCGGCAGGTAAAAGCCGCCGCCCTTCTTGGGCGCCGCGGGCTCGCCGCCGAGGACGACGTTCCACCCCTCCTTGGAGATGTTGCTGTACAGGTCCAGCAGCTTGGCGTACTGCATGCTGTTCTGCGTCGGCCCGAGGACGGCCTCGGCGTCCGCGGGGCCTCCGCTCTTGAGGGTCTTGACGAAGTCCACGAAGGCTGCGAGGAAGGCGTCGTAGATGTCCTCGTGCACGTACACGCGCTTGATGCAGAGGCAGACCTGGCCGGTGTTCATGAGAGCTATGGATGCAATCTGTTCAGATGCCGCGAGTCAGTACTAGTATGAGTTGAGGACGGGCGATAGGGATCCTGCGTACCTTGGGCACAACAGCTGCGATATCGACGTCGGGACACACGATGGCGGCATCATTGCCTCCCAGCTCGAGGCTCACACGCTTCAGAGTCGGAGCACAGGCCGCCGCCACCCTCTTACCGCTGGCCACAGATCCTGTAAAACTGATTTTCGCGACATCCGGATGTGCAGTGAACATCGGCCCGAGATCCTCCTCGCCGCTGAGGACCTGGAAGACGCCCTTGGGGAAGATCTTCGCGCCGACCTCTCCCACCTTGAGCGCAGTGTAGGGGCTGAAGGGCGAGGGCTTCCAGATGAAGGTATTTCCGACCAGGAGCGCGGCGACCAGCTTGACGACACCGAGCAGCATGGGGAAGTTCCATGGCACGATGCCAACGCCGACGCCGAGGGGAACGTGACGTATCACAACGCTCAACTTCAAATTACAACGCATTGAGAGGTTAGTCAGAGCTATGTGAGGGAGTGAGGGGTGCTGTGGAGTATAACGCAATAAAGACTCGTAAAGACATACCTCGTCCGTGTCTTCGATCGTCTCCTCAGTCAAGCGGTGCCTCTTGATGGTGTCCCGGATCTGGTGGATCAGGAAAAGAAACTCCATGCCTGCCGACTGCAGTGGCTTGCCAGTCTCTTTCCCGAGCAGTGGGGCGAAACCCTCCTGGTTTGCCTCAATCGCGTCTGCGAACTTGGCAAGATACGCCGCCCGGTCATCCTGTGAGAGGGCGCTCCACGATGGGAACGCAGCTTTGGCCGCCGCCACGGCGCGGTCGACGTCCTCCTGCGTGGAGACGGGCACCTCGGCAAGCTGCTCCTCGTTGCTGGGGTTGACCGCGCGGGTGGTCTTCGCCGTGGCGCTGAGCTCGTTGTCGATCACATTGCGGAATGTCTGGCGCCAGGGTTAGAACAAGATCCGCGACCCTGCTGCATGCACGAGTCTGACATACCTCGAAATCACCGAGCTTGTAGTCGGTTGGTTGCGCCATTGTCAGGAAGTATTGGGCCAATGAAAAAAAATGTTAAGCTGTCAAATCAAGAGAGAACTCAATTTGCAGCGAAGAAGGAAAAATAAAACTGAAGGAGGGCAAGGGGGCAACTTGATTCACTATGAGGGGTTGCGACGATCACAAGCTCAGATCAAACAAGCCCCGCCAACAACCAACATGCATGGAATACTGGGCCCCTCTGCGCTACACCAGCACAGGCGAGGCAAGTAAAGAATCCCGGGGTGTCTCACCAGGGGGCGCATGGGTCCTACGCGCCTCCCGGCCGGGGTAAGTAGGACAAGTCGGGTAATAAGCACAGGTCGGGTACCGTAATAAGCGTGCCTGTGCGATGGGTCTGTTCCCAATAGTGCCACTTTCCGGGGCCCAGACGCAGCACTCACATCCCAAGCAAGAGCGGCCGCCTCTTGGAATTGCAGGACAAGCGAAGGACGACGCTTCTTATTGGCTGGGAAAATATCGCTTCTTTGTTCCACAGTAGCTACTGTAAACGGCCCCAACGGCCGCCCAAACCTTGCACGTGCATGAAGAACGACCAGGCCCCCAGCTCCTGCCGCTTGGCAGTAATACCTGGTTTTTCCAATACGCCTGTACGCATGTGCGCTTGCCCGGATATAGGTACGGGTCCCAGATACTGTAGTGCTTCTGAACTAGGCTGCATCAAGCTCTTTCGTGCTGGAATACTTCGCATTTGTGGTTGGGCTGGTTGGCACTAGGCTTTAGTCCCCGTCAGCCAATAGTCATAAGCATACATGCCCGAACTACTACCAACTGCATGTCACTTTTTAAGTTATACAGCATTGAGCAGGCACTCGACTCTTTCTATGCAATATGAACGCTAGAGTGGACCCCCAAGAAGCCGAATGCCCCCTACACCTAAATATATCACCACCCCCTCTTTCCTCCTAACTACCCAACTTCTCTCACTTATTTCTTTATAAAAAAATTATCTCTTCTCATCAAATTAATTGCAATGAATTGCGCTGATAACCATGAATCTAGGGTATAAGCTGCCTTGAAAGAAATACGTGATGGCAGCTTATCATATGCCCAAGCCTCTAAGAAGCACGGAGTCAGACTAAGCACATTATATAGTCGCACTCATAGTGCCATATCTTGACAAGAAGCCCATAAATATAAGAAAAAGCTATCATTATATTTAAAGCTAGCAATTTAATAGTGGATCCTCTTTAAAGAAGCCGTTAATTATCCTCCCATAAAGGCATAGATCCGCGAATTTGTAGGGCACCTCTGTAAGCTTTCTGGCTGCGATGCGACCCTTAGTAAATATTAGGTTGACCGCTTTATATCGCAATATCCTTAACTCTATATAAAGGTTAGGGTTCCTTTAGGTGCTTTTTATATTAAAGCTAGTATGAAAGAATATCTAGAAGAATTTCTACGCACTGTGGACGACCAGATAAAGAGGAAATATATTAAAACTGTTAATATTATTAATATGGATGAGAATAGAGTCAGTGCACGCGAAATTATTAAGCGCAAGGTCCTTAGGTTATCCGATTTAGCAATATTAATAATATCGGCATCGGAATCTAGCCCGTGGATTATTATTCTCAAGGCTATCACTGTTGATGGCCGGCGGTTGACCCCTATGATGGTTCTGCAAGGAGAAACCCTTTAGAAGCAATACTTTATAGACATTATGCCTCCCTATAAATGGATATAAAGCGAGAATGGGTAGTTTACGGCATAGATTTGCTATAAGTAGCTAACGGAGGTATTCCTTCCTGAGATTGCTATCTAAACTAGGGGGGAATGGCGGCTCCTGCTACTTGACGGCTCCTTAATGTACCTATCGCCCTCCCTAATAGCTAAGGCGTGGTATGAGAAAATAGTTATACGCTATTTATCCGTATATATGTTGTATATAATATAGCCATATAATAAAGGGCTATTTGCGTTATTGAAGCATTTTTATCGTGAGGAGGTTACTCGCTATACTTATCTCCTTTAAATTACCGTTATCTTTAAATACTTGATAATTAAGTGTTATAAAGTAGTTAGTAAGAAAGCCTTTACGAAGAGGAATATTTTAGGTAGCTTTTTGCATACTGGCATCATCCCTTTTAACCCTTAGAAGCTTCTAAAAAGCATACCGTCAGAAGAGAACCTCTAGCCGGCAAATCAAGCCCTAACTCAAATGTTAATATTAACTAGACTACCAGAGATATCTATCTATACTCCTTAGAAGGTAACGGACTTATTTAAGATAGCAAATTGCATTATTTAAGGCTAAAATACTATGGAATGGGATATTTAAAACTTAGTCCTTAAGGCTGGCAAGAGATTGGATAACTCTTTAGGCGAGATTGCCTTCCTTAAGCATGAGAATAATCGCCTGAATACCCTTGTTAAGAAGCTACGGCCTTGCAAGAGATAATGTATATAAAAAGACCCCAATAAAGTATTTATAAATGTAGTAAGGGTGATGAAAGGGGGTGACCAGCTTATTTGGCGATGGTAACCTTCTAGGCAGGCTGGCAGGCTAGATCCTTAAGAAATTAGCTATACCACCCTCATGCATTGCGAAGATAAACTTTAGCATTCTTTTTATATATAGATCAATTAGATACGACCAGAATTGAGTGTATAGCCGTTAATTATATTCTCGTGGTGATGATGTGGGATGTATTTAGGTGCAGGGGGCATTCGGCTTCTTGGGGGTCCACTCTATCATATTGCACTCGATGTGGAGTCCATGTTTGAACCAACACGCAGAAACAATGAAATTTGGTTAGCCAGGGTAATGAATTGCCTACCAGTGCGTGTTGCGGGCAAGCTTGAGTAGTTGGGCCTGCCTGACGCCCGTTCCCATGGCAGCCTCGGTAGGCACTTCAACCACCAAGAGTATCTAGTATCTACATTTGGAAGCTCCGAATGTTGGAAGGGTTGGCAACAACTTTTGAAATTGAATACCAATAAACTGTACTTGATTTAATATGAGTTTTCTTTTTTTCTTTAGTGTAATAATACCACTGTGTTGTGTAGTTGAAGTTGACAAGAGTGGATTCAGTATGTGCAGCAGTGTGGCAGACCAGGGGTTGCGGCAGATGTGGGCCGGGGACAGTAAAGAAAGCATAGAAGCGCCCATCTTCTTGATTTATAGCGACTGACTGGCCTTATAATTACCAGCGGTTACGGTCCGGGTACACAGTAGTCTTGTAAGCAACACAGTTGCTACAGCGCTGGACACCACAGTGGTAACATGCGACATCGTCCAGTGAGTTACCAGCATTACTACAGTAACACTAGTTGGTAACAGCGGTTAGAAAGAGGATGCCAATTAGGCAGTTGGGAAAAGGCACCCACACATGTCCACAACACCAGTTCCTTCCGACTCGAGCTCGTCGAGTTCCTCACGGTCTCTAGGTGGCGCGGTGTGTCGTTCAGCTTGGATTCCGTCTCATTCAGCTCCGCCGGGGGGTAAGCGACCGAACCTGTGGGGGACCGCGAACGCGAGGACGAGCGGCTGGAGTGATGATAGTGATTGCTACCAATTCTGCCGTCATAGGTCGAAGCCTGCTCCACAGCCTTCCTCTTCTGCTGGTCCAGTCTCCGCTGATCCTTTTGCTTCCCACGCTCGTCACCAACAAGGGATTTGTGATCTTGTACATGTGCTTGGTCGTTATCGACAGCATCCTCCACGGTTGAGACGACATTCAGCTGGTCATTGGTAGCAGAGTCTAAAGAGGCAGTCAAGCCCATCCGAGGCAAGTCGAAACTGCTTCTTTCGTCGTTCCATGCTGGAGCATCAATCGCTTCTTGTCCATGTTCATCATCAGAAGAAGACTGAGATTCGGTCCTGTGGACGTCATGTTCCGAGTTTAGTTCTCCAGACTGTTGCAAGTTAGTACCGTCTTCACCCAAAAGACCAGAATATTCACCCACAACAGATTCATCCTCATCCTGCCCATCCTCTTCCAGGGCTTCTAGCTTAGGTAATGCGAACAGGGCCAAATCTTCTTGGTGCCGTCCAACGTGTTTCATGTATTTCTCGGCAGAGGGCATTATTTCTCGACACAGCGGACACGTTGCTTCTGAGACCTGTGCAACTTTTCTCGCTCCCATCTGCAGCAACTTTTCAATATCATTGGCGTGTAGACTTTGGCTGTGTTCTTCCACAAGGTGGATTTTGAGAGCATCTCCCGAAATCATATCACCCTCGCAATTAAAAGGACAAGACCAAACCCGCCAATGTGCTTGCGCTAAGTGCCCGAACCAACGGTGACGTCGTGAATATTCTTCGTGTGGTGTTTCACAAGCTTGTTCGAGGCAAATGTATGGTCTCAAGTCGGCAAAAACATGCTTTCTGTTGGTGCTGTTAACATCTCGCTTGCTTTGTTTCCAGATTTGGAGCTAGAAGGCGGTACCTACTTCCACGCCGAGCCTGTCGAAACAGATATCATCATAAAGCAGAAAGGACATTCAAAGGCACCTCTGCGGTGTACCTTCGGTATCTTCGGCACTCGTATCCGCTCTGAGTTTGCCGTAGAAGTAGCGTACGATGTCTGCGAGTACCCGGTATCTGACCTCTGGTCCTCCTCTAACACGCCGAAAGATGCTGCACCGCCGCTCGTGTTTGTCGTCTTGAGATGCTGAGGGATTGAAGACGCGATAGTGCTCTGTCCAATGTGGAGATCTGTCTCTAGGCCGCTGGCAAGCTTCTGGTGGTGAGCATCCCTGTACTTGAAGTATTGTCGCCGATGAGAGATGGCCTTGCCTAGTCTCTCAACTAGCCATTTGTCTGCTGTGCTGAACTTGGCATGAACATGTTCTATATCAGTCGCTTCATAGAATGAAGTATTTGTCGACGCGGCCGCCTTGAAACGGTCGTGAGGCGCAGGATTTTGGACCGAAACGGATAGCCGAAGCAAGCAATCTATAATATCAATGACATCCATCATAATCTGAGTCAACTCATTGTCCACTGTGATGCTTGTTTCGTCATCCTCGCTTGCACTTGAGATACTGCTGCTATCTAGTGTGAGGTCTTCCATGAGGGGATTTTCCATATCCCAAGGGATTCTGGTGCCTAAGATAATGGATGTCGCTGCAAGATGTTAATAATGGTTCCATTCCAAAATAATCGGATACTTGCCATCTTGAAGAGTTTGCGCCAAGTCTCCGACAAGATCAACGGCTTGCTTCCTTAGGTTCGAAGCATCACGCAGACGGTAGTCTAGTGAGCGTCTTCCTGTGTGATGTGCGCCTATGTTTTGTGACCACAGCTTGAATCTGTCAAACTTGTCCTTCACCCATTCTGAGCTCATCTGCCCGAGAGAATGGTTTTGCTGCTCGGATGCTTCAACCACCGCCGCCAAAAGTGATTGAAAAGATAGCATGCATGACCTGACCCTGTAAGCAATGGACTCAGAGTTCTCCGTGCCGGAGGGTAATGGCGAATTTGACATCGTCAACGACGCCATGCTTGTCTGGCAGTAGCTGTGCGTCACTCCTCGACGTGGGAAGAGGCAAGAGGCTGTATGTGTAAGGTGACAACATACCCCGCTGATGAGCCACCTTATCATAGATTCCCCATTTGCGGATAATATATCTGGCGTGATTGGAAAGCCACACACAGTAAGCTCTGCAGCTTCGCCGAAATGGAATCGCTTGTGCAACCTGTGACGATTTCTCACCCCTCCTTGTTCATCATCCCCGCTTTTCCCCAGTTATGCTCGTCGAAGTATCCCTCCAGGTTTTGCTTCACGCGGGGACCATTCTGACTGGAGAGTTATATTGTCTGCTGTTTCGCAATGTCCGGAATTGAGGTCGCAGGACTTGTGCTGGGGGCAATACCCCTGGTTATCACGGCTTTCAATATCTACAAGGGCACCGTTACCACAGTATCCAAATGGCGACGCTACACTCGTGAGGTGGACAGAATCGTTCGATCTCTGCGGCTAGAGCACGCGAGGCTCGAAAGCATATGCGAGAAATTATTGGGTGGGCTAGTGCCTGGGTCCGACATAGAGGCCATGATGAAAGACCCACGTGGACCGCTGTGGAAGGCAGAGGGGTTGCACGACAAGATGGGTATACGACTCTGGAAATCAGCAGACGACTTCATAGATACTATCAAGGACATACATAGTGCTGTCGATGAGATTAAGATCAAGCTCAACCTGGTTGACGGTGAGGCAAGTTCATGGCACTATCACACAGTTCTACGCTCTTGAGTTTGTTGCTTCTGGCGATGAGAACCAGCTAATATGTTCCAGGTCCAATGGAGTGAGGGCTGTATCAAACGGGAGTTCAAACGCGCCACGTTCACACTCGACAGTGCTGCTTACAAGGAATTGTTGGACCGGATCACGAATGGAGTGACACAGATTGACAACCTCCTCAACGCCAATATTGCGTTGGAGCCGCCGAGGCGCCGAAGATCCCAATGGCGATTTTACAAAACTCTGAGAGACGTCAGCAGCAGTTTGTTCCAAGCGTTTCGCTCTGTTTTAGTCTGCCCGTGTCTTAGAAGCCATGTGAGCATCATCTTCTCGAAGTATTTGAAAGAATATTTAGCTCTCGATCGGATAAAAGTAGAATTTATGGCCCCTACTGATACCGTTTCGTCACAGACTATCGACTTTGGACTCAGAAAGCCCTCGGGTATTCTTCTTTCTGGTGGCCAGGACGACGAGACTCTTATACTGAAGGCAGTGGACTTCCAAGTCGCCGTCACATATCAGGCCCTGCTACCCAACCGTCAATCGCGTACTCTGCGTGATGGCCTTATCGTGCGCCCTGTGATTGCGTCAGATCGCCCCCCTGCGGTGGTAACAAAGTCCCCGACCATTTCCACCACGACGTCCACAAAGAAAAGCGTCAGGTTCTCCGGGCTCTCCATTTCAAGCACATCGATCAATTCCAACTCTATCAGAACTTCAAGTGCTGTGTCATCCTTAGTAAAAGGCGCATCACATATCCCGAAGACGCTCAGTTTGCCAGTACCCAGTTCCCTACAGGACAATTCCAGACTCGTCGACTTATGTCAAACAATCCAAGCTTCACGGCCTCCGCCACGTTTGGAATCTGCCTATGGATACATCTGTGACGAGAGCTCAACGAAACCACGAAGATATCAACTCTATCCAACCAGCATTATTAAAGAAGACAGCGACACCATTTCGCTGGGCACCATACTCAGAGACAAGTCAGGGACACTGCCCCACTTATCACTAGAAACCAGATTCTACCTTGCTGTAGTGCTTGCGTCCAGCTTCTTGCAGCTCAGTGAGACGGGGTGGCTGCCAGAGAACGTGACACACCAGGATGTTTTCTTCATAAAGAGAAACGGCTCTGTCTCATACCGGGATCCCACCATTACCAAGTCACTCACCGAGCCAGAAACACGAGGAAAACAGCCACAGGACGGCGCGTTACCATACAATGCGCCTCTGTTCTCACTCGGAATCCTCCTCATCGAGATTATTCTGGTCATCCCTTTTCACGATCTTATGAGATCGGAGACTCCCTCAACAAACTTCGGCAACGACATCTCGAAGCACATAATGGAATACAATGTAGCCATGAGCTTGCTAGACAGAGTCAAGTCGACCGGAGATGAAGCCTTTAAGAATGCAGTACGGCGCTGTATTGACAATGAATACAGGGACCAGAGCTTAGAGGACGAGGGCATTCAACAATTCTTGTATGCTGGCGTCATAGAGCTACTTGAGCAGGGGCTGAGAATGTTAGAACTACCGATGAACTTTTGATGTTGACAAGATGCTCTTCAGGTCAATGATTATGGAACAAACAATTTTCACTAGAGCACGGCTCGAAGCTGGAGACGTCGCGTATTTCAGTAACTGCATCCTGGAGGTAGTGCTTTGTAACTTTGTTTGTTTTTAAATTTAAACTTGTCCAAAAACTGTCATAAAGTATACTTGTCAAGAACGTGAGAAGAAGTAGTCAACTTATAGCTTATAAGTAAATTTTGAAATTCTTGGTTTCAAGATGTTGAGCTAGACTGCTATTAAGTCTACCTTTTTATAGCTTTTTCTGTTCTTCATGGCAAATTCTTTTAAGGTGGTTTTGCAAGCCACTCCAGCGGCATTTTAGCAGAATCCCGCATGATTGAGGTTGTGCTTGAATAGGCAGGATTATGCTGCTTGCAGGCATGATTTTGCGTACAATAAATGTGACGTCTTGCTTTTGCAGTTCATTCGTCGCCAACTATATCCAGATGTCTTTAGCACCGAGGGCGGGAGGTTGTCTCCGGAACACCCCACTGAGACCGCAGGAGGCCGCTTGACCGTTTTAGGAATGTTAGGCGCCGTGCTGCAGGAGATACCGGATAGCATACTATATCGGGGCAATGAGACGAGCTTGACAGTTTCTTGATTTATGATGTGTTCAGAGGGCGAGACACAACCTGAACATAGCCCTGGAATGTTGAGCTTCATTTATATATAAGTATGTAGATGGCGAGACTCCCGGGTTGTTTGAGGAAACTGAATTTCGATGACCAGCTAGACCCTTCGAACATCAATAATTATGCTCTCTGTCAAGATCTTTCTCTTTGGAACCGCAATCTTGTGTCTTATGCACCCTTTGCTGGTGTATCTTTGGGATCCAAAGAAACTTCGTCGTTTCCAGAACCAAAACAAGTTCTCTGGCATCACCAGCCTCGGCTACATCTACGAACGCTGCCGTGGCATCCGTTCCCGTAACCTCCATCTTGTCCATCAACAACATTCTATTGTTCGCATTGGGCCAAACTCCCTCTCCTTCTCATCCCCAGATGCGATACGCTCCATCTATGGACACGCGACGCCATGCAGCAAAGGAGACATGTACGACTTGACCAGGGGAGGACATGCGAGTCTCCTCGATGTGGTCGACAGGAACGAGCACGCTCGCAAGCGCCGTCTCTTATCCAACGCCTTTGCAACGCGCAACTTGCAGCACTGGGAGTTCAAGATTGCCGACAAGGTCCGAAGGCTCTTGGCCCAGTTCGATGCCGCCTGTGGGGAGTGTGGCGAGGGCCGCATCGACTTCCGCAGGTGGACGAATCTGTTCACCGTCGACGCCATCGCTGACATGGCTGCTAGCTATCGTACGGGCTGCCTTGACCGAGGAGATGACTCTATCACATTTCCAAGCGCCGATGGAGACAATATGACCTGCCAATACATCGAACACCTCCACGCACCCCGCCGCTTGAATTCGATGGTGGTCTGGTGCGGCTCTTGGTTCCCACACCTTCGTCGAACCTTGGAACTGCTTCCTAGGCTGCGATCTCAATGGAAGAAAGGCCTCCTCTTCGACGAGCTGGCGAGTCACCTCATAAACCAACGCGTTCAGCGACAAGTAGCCGGGGAGGAGGTTGATGATTTAGTGGGTAGTCTGCTTCGAGACAAGCAAGGTCTTCCACGTAGTTTCGACATCGGCGAGGTCACTGCAGAGATGACCCTTTTCAGTAAGTCGCTCTCACAAAGACCTGACGAGCCACATTCAGACCAGACAAACTTTGATCAAACTGACTTCCCTATTAGTGGACGCCGGCTCAGATACGACCGCGATCGCCTTGACGCACGTCATGTACTATCTCCTCCGAAACCCCAAAGCCTTGTCACGTCTTCGGCAAGAAATAGACCAGGCTGTCGCGAACGACGTTATTATCGCCCCCGACTCGGTCGTCAGAAACCTCCCCTACCTCCGCGCGTGCCTCGACGAGTCGCTCAGGCTCTCGCCACCCGTCGCATTCGGGCTGAACCGCAAGACCCCGGAGGCGGGCATGTACATTGACGGCCACTGGATCGCGGGTGGCACCACGGTCGCCGTCCCTGCCTACACTGCACATCGCAACCCGGATCTCTTTGATGAGCCCGAGGAGTTCCGGCCCGAGCGATGGCTCGGCGACGGCGCGAAGAGGGCCCAGGTGTCATTTATTCCCTTCAGCACTGGTGGAAGAGGCTGTATTGGCCGCAACATTAGCTACATGGAGCAGAGCATTCTCGTGGCGACACTCGTTCGACGGTATGATTTCGAGCTGCCGAGTCCTGATTGGCAGCTGCAGTGGGAGGAGGCTTTCAATCTTTGGCCTGGGCCGATGCCACTGTCGATTCGACGGAGGGTTCCCGGCTGCGTCCAGTAGGGCTTTGGATATTGTCAGCAGGTCATCTGTGTCATCGTCGAATACACAGGACGCTTAGCTTTTAGGTATTCGCATACGCGGACAGCAACCTTTCACCTGAGGCAGGAGATGTGGTGCAAGCCACGTATGCCTGACTAGGCTCTTAACGAAAACAAGCAACCGCCAAGATTGAATATTGTTAAATATCAACTCTTATTTTCCTAGAAACGTCTTATGGTCTACTAATGTGACCTTAAAACCCCTGACGAACTCTTCCATGAACCCTTCTCCCGAAGTGCATGTGCCTGCAGCTGCTTGACGCGACTTCTCGTGTGAAAGCCGAGCTGTCGCTCAAAGTCCTCCAAAAAGTTCCACACTCGTGCCTTGAGAGCTGGAGACCTGACATACTTGCCCGCTGCAGTTGTATCAGCATGTCTGAAATCTCAGTAACTCAGAACATTGCGGGCGTGACTTGCCGTAGAACATGGGGTTGACGGCGACGGCGCGGACACCCTCGGACATGTGTCGTGACAAGCATATTGATGCGATGGACAGGGCATGAGACTCGATTTTCTCACGAAGATTTACATCTTCGGGACCCAGCGGCCTGTCGCCATCATGCTCTCCTGGGCTTCTGACTTGCATTTCGAGCTCGAGAAGCAGGATTTTCGCCATATGATAATAGAGCATAGCGGCCGCTAGAAGGAGTCTATAGCGTCAGTGATGCCTGGAAGAGCGCGGAGAGCTTAAGGCTGACCTGTGGAAGAGGCATGGAACCATGTTTCCGTTAGTCCGTCTTCTGATTCCCCTTCGACAAGGACTCCGTGTGCTGTCGGGGGAAGATCGCACCACCACTGATCGATGGCGGATGAAACATCGTGTGCTCCTAGAGCTGATGGCTGTGGATCGACTGTGCCCGTCGAGGCGAACCTGACCTGAACTGTGCGTGCAAGGAGCCATACTATTTTGTTTCCCAGACTATCCTCCGAATTTCCAAGCCTATCGACAGCGGCTTCCCACTCGCTTGGGTGAATGAGTGTTTGAGTCTCGTTCTCGATAGCCATAGCTACATCCTGCCTCGCGAAGATCCAGAAGCTTGCCCTCTCGATATCGGTGCCTCCTTTCACAGCGTTATAGGTCTGAATGAGAGTACGTGCACCAAGCATGTGCTTTTTGTATTCGGTCCCTGGGTTTGCCATCAACTCATAGCTGCAGAGGAAAATCGCAGCAGCCAAAGTTGCGTCGCGGCTCGTGTCCGACCGATCGAGGTCCCGCATCAGAAGTCTGATACTTGTACCGTAGTGGTCAGCGGCGACGGGCTCCCACAAGTACCTCTCTTTCACCAGGCTCATTTGCTTGGCTGAGAGGGCACATATAGAATGAAGCAGCAGCTCAGATGACAATGCGAGTCGCACGACGTGGCGCTGATACGTGAGGGTGTCATCGCACACATCCATCCAAATGCCGATGCCATCCTGATACATTTGGACCAAGTCGATACACTGCTTCGACAAACGAAGCTGGTGAGTGAAGGTGGGCGGTGGTGGTTGCGGCTGGTTGGAGGCATCGAGTTGGACCCTCTGAACTACATCGTTGGTCGATTCTGGCTCGTAGCCTGGGACTTGCGCGATATTCGCATGACGGGCAGCTCCTAAAGAAGGTCGACGAGCCTGAGAGAGTGAGGACTGAGCATCATGGACTATGAAATCTGCCTGGCGGCATTCGATGCCTCTTCGATCGCAGTGACTACAAGCTGGCTTCTTCTCGTCGCACTTGATCCGACGAGCACGACAGCTCAAGCTGCTCGGGTCGTCAGTGATTAAAGATCAGACTCAAAGATGCAAGACTACCTACCAGCCTGCGTCCAAGTTGTAGTGAGTGCGGTTTGATTAACGGTCGATACTGAAGCCGGAGACGAGTACCTACCTGTTCTTCGGCGTCTCCCTGCCATGGAATTTGGTTGTGCTCCTCCACGAAAATTACATCCGCGGGAATATATCACTCGTCGCCGACAGGGGTAATGACTGTCTCCTTTGTGGAGTGTCTGCAGCACGAACACAGGCCAGGAAATGTTCCAAAGTGGCAAGTCTCACGGCATCTGTAGTGTGTAGTTAGACTGATGCGTAATCGCACCGTTTCGTCAAATGGGCCT
Organism: Diaporthe capsici; assembly: GCA_013364905.1. Lineage (NCBI taxonomy): Eukaryota > Fungi > Ascomycota > Sordariomycetes > Diaporthales > Diaporthaceae > Diaporthe > Diaporthe capsici. Next base: position 4,899,493 of record WNXA01000006.1, on the reverse strand, counting down.
TCAATTCCCCGCGCTGGCTTAGCTAAGTAAGGTGGACAGCTGGGCGGCTCATGGCAGTTGAAACCGGCCCACCCCTACACATACTATGTAAACAATAATTTTTGTCCATACGTATTGACCCAACTAAAAGGAGTACCGAATATGTTCTCTGCTCTATCTCTCTCTTCCCGTCTCTCGCGGGCGCTCTTTCTGCCTCAATCTCCAAACTAATTCTCTTCGTTGGAGGTCCCGTGAATACCGCACAGCATTTATATAGGCTCCAATAATATTCTTTCTTCTTGGAAGCCCTGGTGCTTCTAAGTATGTCTGAATTGATGACATGCGTAAAAGGAGTGGTGCTGAAGTGGGTATGTTGACTTAGCGCTGGCCTGTCCCATGAACGGGGCCAGTCTGCCCCTATCTGTCACTTGGTTGAATGCTTTCTTCGAGTCAAAGAAGCTGACTGTGAGAAACACTGGCTTGAAATGTGCTGTTTCACCAACTGATATCTGCTGAGAATCAATTATGATATTATGGGATTTACGAGCCCGCGGTTATGCCATCAGGACTCAAATCTAGCAGTAGCCCCAAGTAGCCCAGAATTAGATCGCCCCAACCAATGAACCCGCCGGGGAGCCGAACCTTGATAAGTTCCTCTGACAGTGAGCTCCTCATTTTCGCATCAAATGTTCAGCCTGGCCTGCGCAGATATTGGCTTTGCGTGGACCTTCAGCGGGTTCTTGATCCACAGTGCGAACGACTTCTGGGCGTCCCAGTTGCGGCTCTCATCGCAGAGATCGAAATCAAATTTGAATATGAGTGTGGCCAGAATGAGTCTCATCTCATGCATGGCCATATTCTGCCCGAGGCAGTTACGGGGCCCAAACCCGAAAGGTTGGTGAGCGTCGAGTGCGTCTCCAGCGTACACCGGATCGGCCTTTAGCCAGCGTTCAGGTGTAAATGTACTGGCGTTTTTGAAATGGCCTCGGACTGATATGTAGACCAGTGATGAACCGATACGCGTGTCTCTGGTGGAACCCACTTGCCGAGAATGACTTGCCCCCCTTCCATTACCACTCGTGGGCTACCGATTGGAACAGGGGGATAAATGCGAAGTGCTTCCTTAAGACCTGTCGGCTATGATCAGTAACGTATTTGGCACGGCTGTGATATACTACACTCTAGCCTTAGATTGCACTTACAAGCATTCATGTATTTCAAGTCGGCAAGACTCTCAAAGGTCAGGTCGTCGAGTTTAGTGAAGGTTCCCCGGATCTCATCAACTAGAGTCCTCATCTTCTCGGGGTGCGTAATCAGATTGCAGACACAACCACTCAACAGGGTAGCTATGAAATGAGATTCGATTAGAACTCCCATCGCTTTTGAGCCGGAGAGTCCGAGTATCTTGACTTACCCGTTGTCTCTGAGCCGGCAAGCATGAACAGCTCGGAGTTGGAGTGCATCTCTTCGAGGGTCAACTCCTTTCCCTCTTTGGCTGATAATACAAGGTTCCACACATCAGGCTGCGTGGACCCATTTTGCAGACGTCGGTTGACACGCTCCTCCGAGTGCCTACAATGTGTCACACGCTGCTCTGTGACGGACTTCGGCTCGAATCGGGTAAAGATAGCGCTGAGAATGGGGTAGTAGTTGATAATAGAGGCAATGGGAAGCATCTTGAGGGACTCGAAGATCGATTTGACCCATGGACTGTATTCGTTTCTGGCTAGCAGGCCAAGGGGCTCTCCGAAGCAGAGCTCTGCCATGACATCGAATGTTGCGAAGTTAAGCAGTTGGGTCATCTCCACAGGCTTTCTGCCATCTTCGCCAACCTCTGATATCTTGTACATCAAGAGATCCACGTATTTCCGGAAAAGAGGCTCCTGCTGCTTCAATGCACGTTCCGAGAAGGCCGGCGAGAACAGGTGGCGTACCCGCGCGTGGTCCTTAGTATTCGCGGTGAGCATGCTAGGGACGCCTACGTCGCAACATTAGTGTGAGATAGGTTGAGGATATTCAAGATCCCACGGGCTCACCGTTGATAGGCTGAACCGAGAATTCTTGCGCCTTCTCCGTCACCTTCGGTCCGTGAATATCATGCCAAGCTTGCCCGGTCGCGAAGCTCAGATCAGTCGGACCGAAGCGAAGGACCGGCCCATATTGGTCGTGAAGCTTCTTCATCCATTGCACGTCGTCGCCCGAGAGTGCCACAAGCCAGTATGGTATGCGGGTGATGGCACAGATCTTTGGACCGGGCACGTCAGCCAAGGGGTGGAATGTGACAGAGTAGATAGCACTGGCGAGTAGATAGGCGCCTAACGAGCCAACCACGGCAAGGATAATGGTCAACATGTTACCTATCGAGGCACTGCAGAAGCGAGACTACAGTGTCAACGACGGGTATGTCTCAATTAGAGGTGCGGAGTCGTCCACTTGGGTAAAGCAAAGCGCCTGTCTGAATGTGAGAAACGAGGGTTGGGCTTGAAGAAGAGATGAAAAACTACCGAGTCCTGAGTGGTCCGCCGGTAAGTCAGCAGCTATGGCCTAGCATCGCCATAAGGTTAGAAAATGTGGAGCGGAGAAGCTAACCAGCCAGATTGCTACGTAATAATAGGAGGAATTGTCTTACGAACACCTCAACTCCACCAGGGCATTCCTCCCTACCCCACAACGACCCGACGGGCTTTACGTAGCAGCCTAGGTAGTGGAACTGCCAGACTGCCCAAGGAAACGTGGCCTGCATGGGGCTGAAATCATATCCTTGCGTTGCTGTCAAATCAAGCCACCAAATAGGCCAATCGATTGAGCGTTCACACCTGTAGAGCAGTCTGATATCTGCGCAGATTCAACACAGTGCCGCGATTTCTATTGAACACGCGAAGACATAAGCTCCAAGAAAGCCATGGAAAGACTCTCTGTTGGCGTATTGATGTTACTTAGACACTTTGCAGTCATACACTAGTCGCGGCGCAGACTCCTTGTGCGTGGTGTTCACGAGTCACAATAGAGAGCTAGCGAGCCACTCAGAATGGAGACCAGCGCCCTCGCTTGTAGATATGATTAACCCGCGCGGCAGTATCTGCCGGGGAAGGATGTCGGTTGCTGGATCGCCGGATCCTCCCGGGATGTCCCTGACTCGAAGGGACTTGTATAAAATTGGAACCGCTATTGAAGTGCCTGAATATTTCACACAAAGTCTTGGGCTGTGGGGACATTTCCAAAAATCCTTATATTACCCTTGTCCAAGATGACCAGTTGGAACATGAGGGATAGAGCAATTAGGAACCAGCTGAAAATGAAGGGGGAAGGAAACAGATCCAAACGGCAGTGGAATAGATTACCACATGCACTGGTTGGAAAAAGGAGGTACAATAACTTAATTCTCGCCTCGGAATGTCCCTCCATTTTCCCTAGCGATATCGGCATATCGGCACCCAACTTACGCGTCAACATGTTCGGAGTTATCTCCTGGCTGCCGCAGAAGCAGACATCTCCCGGTTCGAACTCCGGGAGACTTAACGTCAGAATAGCAGCTTCTATGTCTGGTGAGCAGATACAGGCTCTGGTCTACGAGCTCGAACCGCTCAACCCAACTAGCCTCGGTCGCGCCGTTGAGGTTGTTGCCATTTTGCTGGGTGTTGTCTGTGTCCTTATCATGTCCCTCCGAGTCTACGTCCGAGCTGGCTTATCAGGGGCATCGACGAGAACATAGGGTGCTGAGGACTTCCTGGCCGTGGTTGGAACTGTAAGTTTTCCTATAAGGCTTGGTAAAGTCGTCGGCTTCAGACGGCATACATCGGTCAATATTGCTGATGAGATTTCAACGGTAACTGACAGTGTGTGCAATAGCTTCCGTTCCTACCAGCCGTCGTCTTCGCTATATATGCGGCTCGCTACAGTGTCAGTTCACACGATGTCGACCTCCCATCTCAGCTCTACCTGATTCGCGCAACCAAGTACGAGATATATTAGGAGGTTCTATATTTTATTTCTTCCACGATCATCAAATATGCAATTGGCTTTACCTGCATTCAACTAGACCGGCGAAAACGAATAGTTGTCCCAATATCCGTCAACATAAGCATCATGGTTATCGTCGCAATACTCGCCTGAATATTCGTGTTCGTCAATTGCACGCCTCTTACGGCGACTTGGAATCCGTCACTGTTAGTTCGCGTCTCGCCAAGCATCATCCGCTGAGCGAACCTTTCAACTAACTCTCCCCACCACCAGAGGAACGTGTCAAAAAACTAGAGAACGGAGATTCGCACCCATCGGAATGGAGGATTCACCTAACACGGACCATATGCATGGACCACCTTAGTCATATAACCTAACCCCTAACGTCACCATAATGCCCTCTGCAGCTGTAACCACCAGCGCCCTACGTAGCCTCCATTATAACTAAACTCAATACAACCACCCTATATCAACGCTACATTAAATCATTAAGAGGACCGCGTCACGATCCTGGTAGGGGGGATGGGGCTGGACCGCCAGGAGCTTGACGAGCTGCTCGGCGGGCAGGTTCGCGATGGCGGGCTGGATTGTGGCCTCGGGCACTGCAATGGCGGGCAGAGGCTGGAGATCTGTGCCGGGATGTGAGAAGAGTGTTCTAAACTTGTCTGTGATCAAGACCATGCAAAGAATCAACATTTGGATGTTGGAGCTAGGGCCCCGGCAGGGGCTTTCCACCTGGTATCTCCCAACATCAAGTCCTCAAATTAACATGCAGCTTCTTAAGCGCCTCCGCTTTGCTGATTAGAGAGTCCATAAATAAATCATTGCGTGGTGAGCCTGTTGGTGCTGCGCCTCGATCCTTCCTGCGCAATGTCTTTGATAGCAAAATTTGCGGCGTTTGAATGTTGCTGACTAAGTATAAATACGGGGCCTGTGCGCCGACTTTAAATTAATTTGAGTCCTCCCCTCACCGTCAAGAAAGTGCCCTCCATGTTCTCGCCCAATTCTATTCAGCTCACTGTTCCACATTGTTCGTTCCGACTCCATTCTCAACTTGTTCCAATCAATCTCCCATTTCAAAATGCGACTCTCTGACCGGGAAGCTGCCCCTGCTATCCGGGCCAGACTCGAGCCACTCGGACGAACGGCTCTCAGCATCGTGTACGCAGAGAAGAGCAATCCCAAGTATGCTCTGAAGGCGGCCGGGTTTTGGCTTGACGGCGAAATGTACGATCACGCAGCCTTTGCCGAGGACACAAGCAACATGTTTAAGCGTGAAGCTGCTGTCTATGAAGCTCTTGGCTCACACCCGCGCATCCTTGAGTGCATGGGTGTTGAATTAATGCCCGACGGAGAGGAGGCCTGGGCTTTGCGTCTTGAGAGAGCACCTCACGGCAACTTACGGGAGTACATTGGAAAGAACGAACCCCCGACCATGGCTCGCCGCGTACAAGTGGCCATCAACTTTGCGGAGACCTTGCAGCACATCCACGACCGCGGTGTCATTTGGGGTGATCTCTCGGCTCGAAATGTTCTTGTCTTTGATGATCTTCATATCAAGTTATGCGACTTTGCTGGGTCCAGTCTAAAGGACACATTCCCGGAACTCGACTTTGAGTACGAGCCCCGTTATTGGGCGCCAGGGCCAGAGGAGGATTCTCCTGCCAGAGGCACGCTTGCAGCGGAGCTGTTCGCGCTTGGTACTGCAATATGCGAGATCACAGAATGGACTCTCCCCTATGGCCCAGTGGAGGAAGAGGAAATTCTGCAGAAGCTCTCGGATGGGGAGTATCCTCATTTGACTGAGAACAATCCGGTGCGAGGTATCATCCAGAAGCTGTGGCATTTTGAGTATAATTGTGCGCAAGAGGTTGTGGAGGCGCTGAAAACGGCTTCTGACTAATAAATCATTACGTTGTATGCCTTTAAGACGTTTTGTGCCCTTGTGTTTGTGCCATTCTGTCAGTGGTGTCTTGAGATAAAGTTGAGCGTCTGGTAGCAGCAGAGGTACCAAGCCTCACACCCTAGTTCTAACCTGTGAAGTTGGCGTTTTCAGTCCGCCCCCAAATTCACACTCAGTCACTGTTGCATGACTATGTTAATGGTCACTGTCCACCCACTTGCGGATGGCCTTCTCAGCCCGCACCCAAATTCACATTTAGTTACTATTACATAACCATGTTGGTGGTCATCATCCACCCACCTGCCAGGAGGCCCAGAGGCATAGGAGGCACAGGGGCACAGGAGGCCCAAAGGCCCAAAGGCACAGGAGGCCCAGGAGGCCCAGGAGGCCCAGGAGGCACAGGGGCACAGGAGGCACAGGAGGCACAGAGGCGCAGAAAACTGCAGACAGGGGCTATAGCAGGGTAATTTAGAGATTCAAATATTAGGGTACAAGACTTTGTAACAGGTTGCAGGCTCAACTCATTATACCAGGGGGGGCGGAATTTAAAAATCTCAGTGGGTGATATTGAGAAGCTGGGCAGAGGAGAACCGGTGTATTGGCCTTGTTTGTGCTGGTGCTCTTGCGCCCCCAAATGAATGGTCATTTACATGGGACTTGCGGCCAACAGCCAATTCATGGATCAGCCTAGGCACACAAGACAGACATCCACTCACTCTTTTCTTGGAATACTATTTTGAACATTAAACCCAAGTCCCTGGGTCGGGTAGTTGGTTGGAGACTGCACGCGCCTGTTTCAGGCTTGGCCTCTTCACTACCAACAAGCGGGGCTCCATCCCACAGGTCTAAGCCTCGTGGGCCTCTGCACCACCAACACCACCAACACCACCATCGCCACTCCGTCGTCATGGGCTACCTTCAAACCCAATACAAGTCCACCACCTCCAGAAAAAAAGTATATATAGGGCCCTGAAAGGTCCTCCTGAAACATTAATCGCATCCCTATCAAACACCACAGCGCCACCACTACCACATCAACTCTTAAATACTCTGCCAACTACTATCCATTAACACAGAACAACTCTGTCCCTTTTCAATCATGTGCAAATTCGTCATCATCTCCAGAACTCACAAGGACTGCAAGAAGAACCCCAAGCACATCTCGAAGTACACGGACTATCCGATTAACGACAGGTGCAATCATAAGAATGCTGGTACTTCCAAGTGTCCAAACCTCACAGCCAGCACTACTCAAGTGTTAGGTGCAACTCCCAAGAAAGGGCCATGCCCGCTGTGCTGAATGTGAGTCTACTCGTTTCTTCGGCGAAGTCCTCCGAGTCTTACCGGACTATCTACTTACTCAAGCCATCGGTGGCTAGACCGGGCCAAGCCAGATCATTCTTTTCCCACATGTTCGACGATCACGATTGGTCTACCTCTCAGCCTCAACCTTCTATTCTGCTGGAGTATTGAATTACCAATAAGGTTGTGAGAATGGTACATGTGTGGAAACTGCGACTTGTTCCGTTGTGTGTGAAGCAGAGAGGGCTTTCGGGGAGCTGGGCTGGCCCAGTTGAGTCTGGTGGCGAGTCTTGAGGTCTGGCACCTGAGGCTGGTTAGAAACCTGTAATATGCACCTTCGTTATCTAAGTAGAAATAAACAAGGAATTCATCCTCAGTTAAAACCAAGTCACAGGTCTCTCACCAACACCTGCCCTAGGTACCCTATAAGCTCACAGTGAAGCATGAGTTAATAATTAAATATAAAGATTAAGGCTAATAATTAAGCCAGCGGCCCTACAGTTTATTTCACCTGGTCCACTATAAGGCAGAGACAGTCAGGGGATAACAATACCCGGCAGTTGAGCTTCCATTACTAGGAGTTCAGAATGCTGATATGGCTGTTGAGGACGCCAGGGCAACTGAAACGTCCAAAATACCAGCACCTTTCGACAAGAGGTCGGTGGAGACTGCAGGGCCCGTGGCAACTGAAACGTCGCCGTCGCCTTCCAAAAGTCCATTGGCCCTGACAAGTCCCAACGACCAGAACTTCGACCTGGAAACCCGAACCGATGGCCTTCCGACGACACAGAGGGCTCGGGATGGCATTTTTCCAGATGCTGCAGAGCTCGTCAGACAACGGATCAGATGAACCAAGGAATAGGTGATATTGCTGCTTGTAAGCGTCACTTTTCTCTATATACGGGTTCCCTCCTTTACACGTGATGTTCCCGAATGTACTGGAACACAACACTTTAGGCTCTGCAGCATGTGAACTGACAGGAGCAGCGGTGAAATCGATGTCTTTGAATCTCAGGGATATCCAGGGCCCTGGTTTGTCCACAGGCCCGTGACCACCTACATGGTTCCGAGCTCCTCCAATCGGGATACAGACCAGCACCACCCAGGTCTCGCTCCGTATCGTCATCGTGGAGCGGTACGGTGCAATGGATGAGACCACCGACAGTGCTAGAAGCGAAGTTTCGGTACTGTAACTGGGACAATTTCATCAATCGATTTTCAGATGAGCAAGCCACGCATGCCATCGAGGCTCTCGCAGCTGGGCCGAAATTGACCCGGGAGAGAAAGAAACGGGGCAATAAGGTGCCGAAACAAGAGGCGAAGAGGCGCAACAGGAAGCACCATCAGCTCGTAAATCCTGGATCCAACAAGTGCGCATCCAATCGCCCGCAATCAGCCTTCTTTTGGAGATGCTTGTGGACAAGGAAGAGCTCCGGTGGGACCGCGATGTAAAGACATTGAAGAGGCCATTCCGCTGTCTTATTCATCTCCTCTGTGCGGCTGTCACAAGTCTGTCACTGTTTGCTTAGCCGCAAGCTACAATTATATTCGAAACCTACTATTATCGGCATTGTATTTTTTTTTTCAACGCTAGGTGTTTAAGCGTTTATCACTATATGAAGGGACTGATGCATACTGCTTAAGAGGCATATGTATATAGATTAAAAACGAGACTCTCCAAAAGCTTGTCTGGATTCCCAGTCGCAAAAGGAGGGATGGACTCTGCCTGAGAGTACAATGATCGCGTTTTCCAAGAATTTGTACTGACTTCTCATGGTAGAGCGAAAATGATCTCGGGGGCTCTGGCCCGGGTATAAAATTGAGTTCGATGAGTGGGCACAATCGTGGTTACCACGCGTCGGCTAAGCGTGCTAACTCGGTTGCCCCTGAGCTGGAGTTGGATGACGATGATTCGAGTCGCAAGAGTATCATGCGGATGGGTATCATGCGGAAGACCGAGATCCATGTTAGCTCATCCTCCTTCCGTGCCTGATGTTCGTGGATAGCGTTGCAATGAGATAGGAGGCAAGTAGGATTTATCCCGAGTGAAATTATCTAACACGTTTTTAGATGCCACAAACAATATTCGGACGGCGCAAACAGCATCACTTGCTGTATTATGAGTAGCGGTTAACCTTGATTGAGAAGTGCCGTACATTTTCGCATACACTAGGACGTTGCACCGCCTTCTCCAGGTACAACTTGGGAGTCTGGTCCTTGGAGTCCTTATATGTAAAGTTATCGTAATTTCAAAACCAAGAACTTCCGCAGCAGCTAGAACTCAAGCAATGTGGAATCCACATTTCACTCGTTCATAAGAATTTCCAATCTTGTAAAGATGATAAGGAAAAGTTGATGTAAAAAAAGAAAAGGTAACGTACAAAGAATGTTCATTTCATTAAAAAGTTACTACAAAGTATTATACACCCGCTACTGGAATCTTGAGTACGGATCATATAGCTGGCGAGATATTGGATTGAAAAAGGGCATTACTTGTGTTTGAGTTCGAAAAAAAAAGGTGTGTGGTGGGTTGATGCTCAGATGAACATATGGCCTATGACTTACGCCTGGCGTCTATGGAGATACTTGTACTCCTCCAAAAGACAAAGGAACAAGAAGATTATATTATTGATTCACAAATGAAAAATGGCCATAAAATTCAATTTAGCCAAGCCCTGCCTCATTCTCCCCAGGTAATGATGTCACGGTCCTCCACTCTATCTGCCCCGGCTTGAACATTTCCAATTTTCTGTTCTGAACCCAACCAGCAACCGTCATATGTGTACCACACGGGATTTAATTGTCTGAGTGAGATAGTCACTGCAAAATGTACTCCAGAAATAGGCTCCCAGTCAGACATAAATAAACACCCCAAAATCCGGTGCAGAACCACCACCAACAATTGGACGGGTTCTTCAGATCAACCCTGATAATCAACGTTCCCAGGATAGAAGCAGACCCGCCTAGGCTGAAAATATAATATAGAGCGCTGAAACTGTAGTACGACCCGCAGAATCCCAGAGCGATTGTCATAGCGGCTAGGAAGACGCCCAGGACTGGCTTCGTTCGATCACCGCACAAGATCGCCATGCTTCGCAGCTTCAAGTGGATGTCATCGTTTATGTCCTGATGTGCATAAACTGTGTCGGACATAACGGTCCAGAACATTATTGCCAGAAATAATGACAGAATCCCAAGATCGATGTGAGTGTTTCGGATTATGGGATATGGAGTGTCCATTTGAGGTATGCCTTTGCGCATTGAAGATTCGAAAAACCACCAGGAGAAAGGCTCATGTCCGACAGAGAGGGATCCGATGAAGACATTCCAGCTAAGGCAGAAACCAAGGACCAGCTGTGCATAGTGGGTGTGACGCTTTGCAAACGGGTAGTAGACCACGGCTGCAAGGTTGGGCAGCATGTACCGCACGGTACCGGGTGGTAAGAATGCGAGAATGACCAAAAGCAAGGCGATGAGGTTGAGAGCCGCAAATATGAGAGCTGCGTGTTGTGTGACGGCACCGCGGGCGATGGGTCGCATGCGTGTGCGTGCGACTAGGCGATCGAATGGCTGGTCCACCACGTCGTTCAGCGCGTGGCCGGTATTTGATCCAAAGAAGCTATAAAGAAGGAGGATGAGGCTGGCATGGGCGAGTTTGCTAAGTGGAGCCCGAGTTGCGATGCCACCGAGAATGATTCCAAAGAGATGGGGGAAAAACGCCATCAGCATGCCCACAGGGGGACTGAGACGAGCGAGTTGGATGAACGGAACCCATGACCACGGCAGCTGGTCCACCCAGCTACCCGTGTGCAGGCCTCCGTATTGATGCTCTAAAAACGGCTGTTGAGTCGGAGTTTGTTTCCTGGGAAGTGGCTCATTGTCGGCAACGTGCGTGCCTTGCGCCCTAAGTGATGGGGCAGCTGGAAATGATGTCATGGTTGTTGCCTTAGGACACCAAAAGCTCACATCTACAACACTTCTGAAGAGGCACGAGAGGGCAGATCTGGTCTTGCCTGGCTGTTTTGCGTAATATATAGTAGTGTTACTGACCACGTTGGGCCTCAAATGCTGGCGACCTTTGTGTCACTCATGACTGGGCGGCCTTAGGCAGCGAGTGAAATTTTCAAGAGCAATACGGACCTCCGTCTGTTCCCATTGCTCGTGCCGTTTATCGAAAAGGATGGTACCAAAGTGTTACATCAGCAAGATACTATCCGGCCGATTCAGGCGCCTGGATTCTTGGACAGTCTACATGGAGGATGGCTAAGTTATGGAGCTCGCTTGTGTATAACATTGCTTGAAAGCGCTGTATTGTGTACTTGGAAGAAGTACATTACAAACGCCGTGGAACGGAACTTTCTCATCACAAGTTGGGGCAAGAAAACCGCTCGAACACTGCAAGCATGCAGCCTCCATAGTTGCATCAGGTTTTCATCACGTCATTGGGGGCAAACTAAATGCAATATGCAAATACTGAAGTATAGACACCGCTTTGCAAGTTGCGCTCCCACCGCTCTGTCCCCCTCGGATCTGACTCCGAACCAAACGTTCCATCCGGCCATACTTATAATGTGCGACCAAGATGGGACCACAGCCATGTTCAGGGGTCGGAACGAGGGTTGCTGCAGCCGGGGTCCGACATGGGCTTGTGCTACATATACGCTCAAGTGCCCTGTGCCCGAGCAAAAGATGACCGCATGCTGCACACCTGGCCTGGGCGGGCACTTTTTCTATCGAATGAGACCGCAGAACCCGGCCATTTGGAATTCCTGGGCATTTTTCTGTCTGAAACCCCCTTTCGTTCTTCAACGGAACCCACTGTTGAACGAAGTTGACTGTCGGTACAAATTGCCTTGCTACAGACACCTCACAAGTCATCCTCATTTAGAACATTGTTGGGTCAAGCTTTTACAATGTCTGGCCAGGATTCGAAACTGCTCCGGTACGAGGAGACCGAGAAAGGTACTGTTGCGCGAGCGTAAGTATTCTGATGTTTTGATCAAACTCGAAACAAATTTCATCTGTGCCGAAACCAAATCGCTAAGATCAATCACAAAGCCTTGAGGGTGCAATCACCACGCGTCCTCTGCCAGCGCACGAGATCCCACCTGGCCGTGATCACATGTTCGAAATTGTTTTTGAACTTGATCATCCGCGCTTCGTTCAGTTGAAGGGCCAAAAGCCACCGCTACATTTCCATTCTTCCCAGCACGAATACATGCGGGTCCTTGAAGGTCGGCTGCGCATTGAAGTCGAAGGCCAGGAACGTGTGTTGACGCCAGACGATGGCGAAGTTTGCATCAAGCCTTGGACGCATCACCGTCTTCTACCAACGCCTCCAACAAATGACTCCTCAGGCAGACGCAGTGTTTTTACACTCTCTAGCACCGATACGGATAATGTGTTCAAGCTGGATGAAGTTTTCTACGAGAACTGGTATTCATACCAGGAAGAATTCGTTGTCCATGGCGGAAGTCTCAGCTTTCTTCAAGTCCTGATTGTAAGCAATGGAGAATATCTCGAAGTTTTCTGGTTCATATCTGAGACTCACTACATCTGTAGATGTTCGATGCCGGCGGATCGTATCTTTCTCTGCCAAGTTGGATTCCGTTTGGGAAACAGATTTCCTATTACGTCCTAGGTATCGGTATGGGTAGGTACCTAGCCGCTGCTTTGGGGTACCAACCGTATTACCGGGAATGGACGACCAAATGGGATGAGGCGTGTCGGAGGATGGAAACCACTTTGTTTCAACGACGATTTGCCAAAAGAGAGTGAGAACGCTCAGTTTCTACCATGTTTCCCGTTCTATCGGCACGAATGCTGCATAATACCCGGTACTTGCATTATCAGTCCATGTCAGTCATCATAATTGGTATCAATTGCTCACGGGCATTCGCGTCGTTAGTCATTTCATGAGGTGATTTTTTGATTTTCAAACTCCCAAAACTTGCAATACCAGGTCGTGAAGCGCAGCATGCTATACCAGAAGTTAATTGAATGAGGCGATGAGTACGATATGAGAGGATCCATTCAGATGGTCCACAATTCACGAGCACGGTAGCCTTGAATTTAGGGAAGCGAAATATACGACTTTTCATGTGGTTCATAGATAAAGGTAGATGCGAATCTTTTGTATGAAATTAGGAGAAAGCCAACCGCCTGGGAGTGACCTGAAGCCACGGACTCATGGTTCCATCTGGGCGAGCAAATCAGACGCATTCTTCTTCTGCGAAAATCTAATAGACCTTTCTCAATAGAAAACCATTGTTCTGCAATCTTTGGAAGACCTTATTTGGGTCATAACTGATGGATATTTGCTTCAACTTCTCAAGATTCTCGGCTCCGTACGAAGACAAAGGGTCCTGGTCGCCAGCTGCGTCATTCATATATATGTGTGGAAGGGACAGACCCATCGACTCTGAAAGCCCTTGCCAGTATGCAGTGGTTTCTTGAGCCACAGACTGCACAAGACCGTCTTGAACTGGCTCAGTCCAGTCGACCAGCGTGGTCCACCCTGATGAAGGAGTGTCAGTGACTATGCAGGTTGGACATAGGCTTTTGCAACTTACACTGATGAGTTTCTTCGGGGATACCCATGGGATTTCCGCCCCTTGAATTACCGTACTCAGAAATGCTACTGGGCACATGTTGAATCACAAACGTTTGATTGGCGCCAGTGGTGTTGCGTATTGCCCCGGCTTTATCCAGCCAAAATGCGTAGACTTGGCGGTAGAGGTCTACGTCGACCTTCGAGCTGACTCCTCTGTAGTTATGTCTAGCATAAGGGCATTAGCTTTTACTCGAGCATATATCATGTGCCAGCAGCTAAGAACAACTCACCGCATGGGGATAGGAGACTCAGCGGAGGAGATGAGGGCCTGGATTTCCTGGACTGTTCCGTTGGTTCCAGGCACGAGTACTTGAAAGGGAACCAATTGGTAAAACGGATCAAACACGGCAGGTGATGCCCACTGAGGTCCAGCATATATGAGAAGAACCACAATATTGTCCAGCGATATGACACAGTTGATGTTCCCACGGGTGTCTGATGATCCACCTTCAAGTTGCCATTGCGCCAGAGACTCCAAGACTTCGTCTGCTTGAGCAGTTGAGAACAAGAGGATCTCATACCAGACGACGTTAGTTGGGACCACCTCGAGATCGAAGCGAGTCACAACGCCGAAGTTTGGCCCGCCTCCTTTCAGGGCCCAGAAAAGATCTGCATTGTTTTTTGCATTTGCAAGAGCAACGGAACCATTTCCCAGGACAACCTTGGCGGAAGGTCAGTTTGGAGGGGCAGAGAAGGAGACGGGATAGTTTCCGCGCCCCAAAATATGGCAGGCATACCTCAAATTCGCGGACATTGTCAGCAGCAAGTCCATATTGAGCGGACAAAAAGCTGTAACCACCTGCGGCTTGTCAATGGTATGGAACATATAGAAAAACAAAGAAACATTGAACATACCTCCCAAAATCAAGCCGCCAACACCAACATCAGAGTTACGACCTCCAATGACGGTGGTACCATAATCTTGGAGCGCCTCTTGGACGGACCCCCACCGTGCACCGGGACCGACGCTGAGTATGTTGTTATTGGAGGAGAGGGAAATCTTGTCTAAGTGCCGAAGATCTAGCAGAATCCCATTTTTCCCAACGCTTGACCAGCCCGGGTTTGGCGAATGGCCTCCAGCTCTGACGGAGAACGTGACATCGAAACGAGTGAAGATCTCAATAGCTTTCGAGACATCTCTGGTGTTATTTGGTAGAATGACGCAATATGGCTCAGCTACGCAGCCAAGCGACCTGTCGCATGATTTTCAGTCTTGAAGTCCGGCATCGGTGTCATGTGCGTGGAAGCTGACAGACGGGATCGAGGCCGGCTTACCAGTTCTCACCAATAATGGTTTGATCAAATAGATCTGTCTCGACTTTTTCAGGACCAATTGATGCCACGGCTGCCTGACAAGCATGTTGCAGAGTGGCATTTGGTGTGGCTTGCCTAACGAAACCTTTTAGCCGTCAAGTGCCCAGTGATGGTTGCGAATGAATCAGAGAACAGCACCGTACACCTTGTAGCAGTGGTTGAGAACCAGACCCAAAGCAAAAAGACCTTGCATCAATCGTCTGGCCATGCTGATCTAACACACAATAATGAGTGAAATCAGAGGCAAATTGCCAATGCCGTTGAAAAGATGAGAGAAGGGGAGGAACTTCTTTCACCTTCCCTTTCCCTTGAAACCTGATTACAAATCTGATTTTTGATGCCGTGGCCTCGCCAATATTGGGTGAAATTGTGCAGGGAATGAACTCTCCACAGAGTCATACTTGCTCTTCTCAGTGCTACCGCGCTGGTCCATCCATCATTGGAATACTGAGGTTCTTCTCGCACTCGCCCTCCGTGGGCCGATGGCCGCGTCAAGCCTTGATCGCTATCAGGCATGCGCCAACCAATCAACAGCGTCAGCCAAGGACTTCAACCAACAGCTCCGGAGGCAAATCCTGTGGACCCGCTCATGTGCTATGGTACAGTGCACTTCTCAAAGCTGTATGGTGAGGCTCAGGCATCCTAACCGCGTATTTGGGCGCTTTGTACACTTATTCTGCAAGGTCTTGAACCGCATGGCCTGAAGTTACGCAGCACCAAAATCAAGTTGTTCCAATAATTGGCTGCATTGCAACATCGGCTCGCAGTCATCCACCCGGTCGGCATGAGCCAACTGCTTAAAATTGATGGAAAGCCCCCAACAGGATCCTGCAGTGCGCCCCTACAGTAGCAGGTTGTGGAATTATGTGGCAAACAAAGAAATGAATTAGTGTGCGACTGTTGGTCCAAGATCCCAAGGCTGGCCAATTGGCAAAATTTGGGGTTGGCAGCCCGTGTGGTCCTGAGTCAGACTGTTCGTCCGACCACACATGGTAGCACTTGAGAATGGAGTCTCACACCGATGTTCCACCACGTAAAATAGTTCTTCTCTGTCGTCTAGGCGAAGTGGCTGGATCTGCATCTGTAACACGGCTGCGCCGCTGCAGCCAGCCGAGCCGCCGAGGTATAAACTAACACGTCGCAGGTCTAACGTCCCCTCACCCGATCTGCCGCATACCTGATCTGCTATACCGCTGCCTACTTAAATACTACTTCTCTTATCCTTAATTGCCCGCTATAATGATTACTAATCTCTCTTTTATTAATATTAAGAAATCATTTAATTAATTAGCCTTATTTATAAAGACCTCGCTAACCTTAATTTAGGCCTTTTAAATAAGTTTGATATTTATAAAGATTATATTTAAGTTGATTTAAACCTTCTTCTTTATAACCTTCTTATTAACCTTAATTTAAGTTTTTAATAATTAATTTTTTTTTAAGGTTATTATTAAGTTAATAGTTTTTTAATTATATTTTTTAAAATTTTTTTTAAATAATAATTATTATATAAGGCTTAAATATTTTTACTAAATATAATAAGTTATTAAATCTTTTATCTCTTATAATCTTTTTAAAATTATAAAAATAAGCTTTTTAAATTAGAAAAAAGATTAAGGGGTATAAAATTAATTACTAATATTATTCTTATTACTAGATTAGCATAATTTATAATAATTTTAATAATTTTTAAGTATATAGGTACTTCTTAATGCTTTAACCTTATTAATTAGCTAAAGACCTAATACCCTTTAACTAAAATATATATTTAATTTCATAAATACTTCCTTTTATACTTTATAATAATAATAAAAGAACCTTTTTTTTATTATTACTATTATTGCTATATAGAGTTTAAATTAATAAAGATATTTCCTAAATGCTATTTTAAATAGGTGAAATATAGCTATATTAAGGGGTTAAAGTATATAAAAAGTATATATAAGTAAAAAGATTATATAGATTTAATATAAGAAATATTCTTATATAAAGTTAATAATTATATATATATAATGCTTATTTATTATTAATAAATATTAATTAAAAGGGTTTAAAGGGGTAATTTAAGGAATAAATACCCTTTTAAGCTACTTAATTATTATTTTCTTTTTTATCTACCCTTTTTTTTAAGTTATAAATTACTACTTATTATAATCTTTAAGGATTATTAGAAATTATTATTATTATATATTTAGTTTTTTAAATATAATAAAGAGTAATAAAGATTTATTTATAATAAATATATATTTTATAAAGGAAGTTTATACTTTTAAATTATAATCCTTTTAATAAATAAGATTATTATCTATATAGTTAAGTATAAAAATATTTTTAAAGTATATTTTTATTAATTTTTTTTTATTAATATTTTAATAATTATTTAGTTTAATTATTTTAATTATAGGTAATTTAAAGAGATTAAATTAAGGCTTTATATTATCTTTTAAAGAAGTATATAGTTTTTTAGCTTTAATATATTGATTTTAATAGCTTTTAAATAAAGGGTGATAAGTAAGGAAGGAGGTAAATTATTGCTTTTTAAAGGGAGGGCTATTAAGGAAAGAAGAGGTTATTTAATTTATAAGGGCTATTATTTTAAAGTGGGTTAATATTAGCCTTAAAGTGCTTTAATTAAGTATAAATAGAGTTAATTAATCCTCCTTAATATTAAAAAAAAACCTTTAAGGCTATATAGTATTATAATGGCTTTAAATGCTGGAGAGATAATATTAAAATATACATTTAAATATATACTATTCCCTTCTGGTTGTTTAAATTAGTATATTAGTAGTAATTATATTAATAGTTTTTTATATTTTAGCTTTTATATAAGGCTTTATAATAATTAGGTTGATAATAATATAAAGTTTGGTAATTAGAGAAAAATTCCTTATAAAGATATTAAGGAGTATATATAGGGTGGGTGGGGATGCATTTATATATATAATGTGAATATAGGGTGCGGTAGATTGGGTGTGTGGCAGATCGGGTGAGGGGACGTTACAGGTCATGCGCTGACCACTTGTGCAACAGACCGAGCCTTGTGAGACTAGCCGTTGCAATCCTACCCCATTTTCTTTTGACACTGAATAGTACACTCTCACCAACGTACATGTCAAGACGTGTTGTAGGGTGTGTGTGGGTCCCCAAGATACGATTGACAAGGATGAATTTGGCTTTCTTCACACCATCAAATCTGCAGTCGTCAGACTGTATCAACATGCAGGTGGTTCAAAACAGCCCCGAACAGCCTCCAACAGCCCCACAAGTCCGCGTCAACCCTGCATGTGGTGTGTTCGATGTTGCTCGGCACATGAGCTTATCTCGGGCAGAGGTGGATGAATAAGCCCTCAAAGAAAGATCCCGTGGTGATCTACTATGCAGTCACCTCGCGGCATCTCATCTCCGGACGAACTCGGTTAGTTGAATTTATTGCATATTCCCTGGATGCGTTATGCGAGTTATCACGCGGCGTGATGGGCAGAGTCCCGGGGACAACATAATGTCGCCAGATCAAACTGTCCGGTCCACACCAACACGTCCTGGCAACAAGCTCCTGCTAGCATGCAACACCTTCATCGCATCCTTGCTGACCTAACTTCATCATCTTTCTCAAAATGGCCATTGACTTCAACATCACGCCTGAGAAGCAAGCGAGCTTGCCTCGCTTCTTGGTCCAGCAAGTCCGAACCAAGCCACGAGAAGTGACAGGCGATCTAGCTGGGCAAACTGCCATAGTGACTGGTGCCAACTGCGGCGTCGGCTTTGCGACCTCTCTTCACCTCCTCAACCTGGGGCTCAGCAAGCTGATACTAGCTGTGCGGAACCAGTCCAAAGGCAACGTCGCTCGAGAGACGTTGATCTCACGTACAAGTCAGAAAGCTGGCGCGTACACAGTCGAAGTCTGGCCACTCGATCTGTCCGAATACAAGTCCATCATCACATTTGCCGAACGCGCCAGGAATCTTGAACGACTGGACTACCTGAATTTGAACGCTGCAATCGCTCCGGCAGAACAGACATTCAACGCGCATACGGGTCATGATGAAATGATCCAGGTCAACTACCTGTCGACCGCTCTGCTGGCAATTCTGTTGCTCCCAGTGATCAAGGAGAGGAGAGACAAGAGCAGTCAGCCAAGCCTGACCCGCGTCACTTTCACTAGCTCTGAGATCGCGGCTTGGACAAAATTCAGCGAGAGAACCCAGGTCCCACTTCTGTCATACTTTGACAGAAAACTTCCACACGACTCGTCTCATTTCCCTGCCATGATGGATCGCTTGTCTGTCTCTAAACTGCTCGGGCATTTCTTTGTATCTGAGCTGGTGAAGCGAGTGCCGCCCTCTGTGGCTATCATCAATGCTGCCTCGCCAGGGACCTGCACTGATGCTGAGCTGAACAAGGACCACGACAAGAAGTTTGTCGGCAAGATCATTAGAGTCTTCAGGATGCTCTCCGGCAATACCTGCGCCGTGGGAGCTCGCATGATAGTGGATGCTCTTGTCAACCATGGCCAAGAAAGTCATGGCCAATTTCTCTCATTCCAAAACATTGTCCCGTAAGTTTTAAAGGAGGAATCTATTTGCAGAGGCCACGACTGATTAAACTTTTTGCTCTATAGGATGGCACCGATTATATACACCCCCGAAGGCAAGGAGGTATCGGAGCGTCTTTGGGCTGAAACATTGACAGAACTTTCATTTGCCGACGCTGAGGTCATCTTAAACACTTTCAACAACGGAGAGGCCGGAAGACAAGTGAATTAATTAGAGTTCAGTTGAGAAGCACATATTCAAGGTAGTTACATAGCTGGTTGTATGGATATGGTTGAGATGAATGGTGAGCCTGCGTGTTAAAGGCTTTTTGGGAGAGCAAACAGAAGCAGGTTCGAAGATAGATAGCATTCCTAGGGAGAGTGTTCAAAAGCTATCTGTAAAGCATTGCTATCCGTAAATTGTCCAATATGTTTCAACATCTAGCCTTGTTCTAAAACCCGTGAGTACTGTGGTGCTAGGTGACGTTCTGGTAAAGTTGATGCTGTATATGCTTGTTCCCATGCCTTTGGTTGTTTGACAGCGTCTCCTCCTGGAACACTCCACTTCCATGAAAGAAGACAGCCGGTTGCTCGGGATACCCAGTGAGCTCTCCTCCATCATGGTTAGACAAAAGCCGAGCTGGTTGGTCAGGATAGCTGGTAGAGTCTCCTCCGCCATGGACGAACACAGTTTGTTGTTCAGGATGGCCAGTGAGTCTCGCAAGCTCAGTATGCTCATTTGGAATCCATGTTCCGTCTTGTGAAGCGGTCACAACGCCTGAGGCTTGAGCGGTTGTCTGCTTGTTGGACGACCCAAGCGAGAATCCCTTCGACGGCCTGGTAAACCCCATTTTGCTGGATTGGCTGAAACCAACACATGACTCCCAGAGCGGGTTGAGAACTGGCATAGAACCGAACACGATGATGAACATGGCTTCCAAGCTGAACAGAAGGGCGACTTTGAACGCACTCCCAGTCAAGTCAATAGTCGAAATTTGAATTTGGGTGGCCAGCTTGGCGGTGCCGACAGCGCCGGTGACGAGAGTCAGACTGAGCAAAAACATTAAGGTGAGTTTGCGGCGAATCTTCATGTTGAGCTTCCAAACGACCACCATTGGTAGCACGGAGAAGAAGTAGTCCGAGAAAGCCTGGACGGCGATAGTGAAAAAATTAAAGTCGCTGAACGCAGTGCTGGAGATACACCGGGTAGTAGCCATCCGTGCAAGATCCCATTGTATTTGCGGGGCCCCGCAGCGGAAGAGTCCAATGAATATGTCGATGACAGACACTGTGATCAAGATCATCAACATGGCCCAAACAGACCACCTCTTCCAGGGGGATGTATTCCCGAATATTCGTAAGATTGTCACCCCAATGGCAATTTTTCCCACCGCAGTGACGGCAATGGCGATTGGAAGGTTGATGGTAGTTAACTTGAGCTGGTACTCAATCTCGACTAGAGTCAAGTACTCTACGTGTCGCGTGCCACCAGTGACAGCAACGAAGTTGACTGTGATGTGAAATCAGCCGATGGGCTCGATGGTAATCGAAGCGGATTATTGCAGTCGTACAGATGATGGTGCAAGCCAGGAACAACAACTTTGGTATATTATCAGTAAATCCTCTTGATGGAAAAGTGTCCAAAAGCAATGGACTAACCCATGAGAGGAGCATGCATGCATCATCAATGCCAATTGCATGCTTGGAAAGACGGGCCCAGAAACGGAGGATAAGGAACACAAATGCCACCGCAGTCATCGACCAAGTCGAAGCCTGCAGGGCTGCACCGTGGTTAACATCTGGTCGGAGAGACATGTTAATTAAGTGTTGGCTTGTACAGATGCGATTATAATTAGGATTCAAACGCCTTTTAGCCAAGGAATGATCCTTTCACCAATTTCAAAAGTAAAAGTCGAAAGCTTTAAGAAATCGTGTCAAGTTGTGTGGACGGCAGCAGCAGCAGCTCATTACGTGGAGAAGCTCACCTTAGCAAGCTGCGCTGCAAACCCCATTGATGTCACCATTTCGCCTAGATACATATTCATATATGCGACTACTTAGCATAGTGGTATTCGGTGCAGAAACTCCCTGTGCACATTTTCTCGGTCTACCTTTCCTTTCTTGACCACCAACGGGCGCACGGAACGCGAAGTCAACCCATTGCTCTGCTCACATGCAGATACGCAAGAAATCGAAGCATTCGGGATCAGCGCACTTGGAGCAAAAAGCCACAAGGATTCCTCGTCAACAGTCCGTGGCTTCCTGGACCGAAACTCTTGCCAGTTACATGTCCGCGAATCGCAGCGACGAACAACCTGGAGTCAAAATGGAAGTCTGCCCAGGCTCCCGAACTACGTTTTTCTCATACATTTCAATCACGATCATGGTTGCAGTAGGACTGCTGGCTGTTATATTGGCGTACAATGTTGGGACCTCATCGGTAGAGGTGTCGGGGGGTCTCGAATTAGCCACATCAACCTGCGAGCAACTCCGAACAGCACTTGGTGCCATCATAGTAGCACCAACGGACCCTGAATACACAGCCTTGAGCGACGAAAACTGGTCACAGACTGCATGGGAAAACCCAACCTGCATTGCAGCGCCCAATACAACAGCAGATACGCAGCGGATCGTCAGTATCCTTGTCGCAAACCATGTACCATTCGCCATACGCTCAGGGGGCCACTCCCCGAACCCCTTCGATGCCAACATCAACACCGGCGTCCTGATTGCGACCAAGAACCTCAACAGGCAGGTGTCTTACCATCCTGACTCTGACTCTGCCTCGTTTGGAACGGGACTTCGATGGGATGCCGTCTACAGTGCCCTTGATCCCTACAATGTCTCCGTGGTTGGCGGCCGCGTGATGAATGTTGGGGTTGGCGGGCTTACTCTTGGGGGCGGCCTGTCATACTTGTCGGACCTGTATGGTATGGTCTGTGACAACGTACTGAGCTTCGAGGTGCGAGTCTTCAAATCGAACTGCTTCGAAACAGATGATCTGATCTACTAGTTATTGTCTAGGTTGTTCTTGCCAACGGAAGTGTTCTCGTAGCGGATTCGGTGCAGAATGTGGATCTGTTCTGGGCGCTGAAAGGGGGCTCAAACAACTTTGGTGAGATGGACCAGTGTGTGCTCTATCGAACCTTGCTAATCAATCATCTCCCAAGGCATCGTCACAAAGATTGAGTCGCAGACGTACCCCATCTCCAGGGTCTGGGGCGGACTCCAAATATTTTCGCCAGCCCAGGGGCCAGAAATCATGCAAGCCTTGTACGAATATCAAATGGCACCGGAGAAAGACCTCTTTGCAAACTGCATCGTGAATATCGTCCCCACAAACGCCACAGTCCTCGTCACATTCGTCTACCTGAAGCCTGTCAAGCGACCCGAGGCTTTCGCACCTTTTTACAGGGTGACGCCGTTGGCAGATTACACCGGATTCAGCACCTTTCACGAACTGATGAGCGCTTTCCCCGATTCTCCCATTCCGAGATGGACCTGGTTCACCTCTACATACCGTGCAAACCGAGACCTGTACGCTCAGATAGCCAGCATCCTTTCAGAAAATCAGCCAGAAGTCGCTTCTCTATCCAAAATCCCACACGGCACCGTTGCTGCAGCAATCCAGCCCATTAGCAAAAACGTGGCCATAGCTGGGAAAGAAAAGCGTGGCGGAAATGCCCTTGGTCTCGAGGAGGTGGATCAACTTTGGATTGGCTTGGACTTTGGGTGGGCTGGTGACGAATACGATGACAGAGTATACACTCTGGTTGAGTCACTGCTTTCACGTATTGATGGGCGAGCAGAAATTGGTGGTTTTGGCTTGCCATATGTGTTCATGAATGACGCGAACAGCAAGCAGTCAGTGATCCAGTCCTACGGGGAGGAAAACAATCGCCGTCTGAGGGCCGTGCAGCAGGCGTACGACCCGGACCAAGTTTTCCAAAAGCTTGTGGCTGGAGGCCAGAAGCTTCCATAGGCAAAGATAGGGTTTGATTGCGGGAATCGTGGCAATGCCCATTGGTATCTTGTGGATAGCCTAAATGCGTAATCTCAAGAAACCTCGGAATTCTCGTGATGTTTGTGCCGCATGGCCGGCTCTTCCCGCTCAGCTTCAATGGGACCGGTTGATGCTGCATACCAACCTGACCAGAGGCGGATATGAAAAGGCTTCCGGACCAATTGACCGTTTGCAATATTCGAGTTGGCCCTAAAGCTCTCCATCCTCGTAGTACAAGCAAGTTGACCGAGGCAGCAGTGCAGTGCAATGCAATACGACGTGACGCGTGTGGACTTTTCGGGTGATTCTGGAGAACAATGTGTGGAGGCATCCAATTTGAGAATTGATGTTTCAATGCATATTGGTACGACGACGGTGAGAATGTAGCTCGGTCCTTCTGAGAGCTAGAGTGTCCCGTTGGTGAGTGGCTTCTCACACACGCTTTCATTTGCGGTAGCGCAGACGCCCTCGGCATCCAAATTAATGTACTAGGTGAGCGGTCACATGGTCATGTACCTGGCACCGAGTGGAACGTTTCTCAGCCCCAGCCGTCTGAGGCACGGCATGCCCGTTGAGGGGCGCTGGATGTTGGTGTTCCCACCAGCCCGTCCGATTCCTCACCTAAAGTTATTCCATCCCGATTCATTCATCTGTGTATACAGTCCTCGTATTCGAACTGAGAGCCTTGCAACAGGATACGCGACGTTCATGCGGCTGTTGGACATGGCTTGTTCACTCTACGCTCAGGCAGGGCTCTTTGGAATTTTGATTCACTGGAGTGTCTTCATTAGGGGCGAATGGCATCTTCTGGCACCCCTAGTGGTCATTGCCCACGGCCTGGCGGCTGGGTCTTTGTTTGCAGTACTTAGACCTGAGAACGAGCCAACGCCAATTTACCGGGCCTTTTTGCAAACAGTGGGAACCATTCTTGCTTATTTGCTGGGCCTTTTTGGCAGCATTTCTGTCTACCGGCTATTTTTCCACCGCCTTCGAAAGTTTCCTGGTCCGTATACGGCGGCTTTGACGAAATTCTGGCATGTGTACAAGTGCCGTGGCCGCCAAGGCCACATTCAGCTGCATAATCTGCATCAGAAATATGGCACTTTTGTCCGCACAGGTACGAACTCTAAGGAAGTCGCCACATTGGCAACCTGCGATCCAGCTGACAGGAAAAGGTCCAGAAGAGATTACTGTTTTTCATGCAGAGGCGTTTGATGCTCTTGATGGACTGAAAAGTAGGGCTACTCGATCTGATTGGTATGACATGATGCATCCACTTGTCTCTCCAATATTTGTTCGCAACAGCTCGGAACATCGGAAATATCGTCGGTCATGGCTTCAAGCTATGACTACCGTTTGTATGCGTATTACACATGCCCCCCCCCCTAGCAATGAGACCTACCGCTGACTCAACATCTTAGCCATCAACCTCTATCTCCCCCGAATCATTGATCGTATCGAAGAGCTGAAGCAAGTCATCGCCGAACATGCTACAAATCCAGTTTGCATCAATGATATAATGATGTGGCACGCGTTCGATACGATGGGCGATGTCGGTTTCAGTCAGGATTTTGGAACGGTGAGATCAGGAAAGTGGCGCTCTGTTGTCTCAAACCTAGAAAAGTCACTGGCGGTCCAAGGCTGGCTGGTCCCGGCAGTCTGGCTCATGCGGTTGATATTTATTTTGGCATTCATTTACGCCCATCTGCTCCCCAACTCCAACATCAACGATTGGTTCGCAATGAACAAATTCACCGAGAACTTGGTGTTGGAGAGAATGAAGGTAAGGCACAGCACACTTGGTTCTACGTAAGATCTGACTGGGACCACAGGTCAAACCAGACGGCCCCGATATCTCTTCTTGGCTGATAAGAGAATTTGAGAACAAAAATAACCAAGCTAGCTTGGCTAGGAGGCGCAATCTACTTTTCGGAAATGCGATCACGTTATTCGTTGCTGGAAGGTTTGTGAAAAGGCACCCATCGCTTGCCTCATGTGCGAAAAGGTTATTAACGTCCCATGTTCTTAGTGACACGACGGGTCCCTCGCTGGTCGCACTCTGGTACTTCTTGGCCCTGTACCCTCATCATGCTAGAATAATACAAGTGGAACTCGATACTGTTGACGCCAATGACAACGAAGCTCTGGCAAGACTGCCCCATCTTAACGGCTTTATTAATGAGTCGTTGCGGCTGCTGCATCCCGGGCCGTAGGTTAAGATTCATCACTGTTTGGTTATCCAATCCACATGTCGAATAATCTTTTTGAGGTCGTCAATTGGGACTCTATGACATGAGCTAATACCCACCAGAACTTTAGGCAGCCGTAGGACGCCCAGCGAGGGTATAACAATCGATCGAACATATATTCCTGGAAACGTCAAAGTCGTTCCACCTCGTTACACTATATCTCGACGTAGGAAGCTTTCTTTTCTTCGACCATTTGCAGGCACAAGACTTACACACCACAGTTGACAGTGCGTTCGAGCATCCCAATGTTTTCATGCCCGAAAGGTGGCATAGCTGTCCCGAGATGGTGAAGGATAAGAGGGCCTTCGCCCCATTTTCAGCTGGTGAGGAACAGTTGGCCTCCTTTACAGAACAGGTCATCGCTAAATTGGTGTTGTAGGCCGCAGATCCTGTGTTGGCAGTTCATTGGGCATGGCACATATGCGTTTGGTGCTAGCAAAATTGCTAAGTTGCTACGACATCAGTTTTGCTTCTGAAACAAACATAGAAGCTGTCGAAAGAGATATGCGTGATCAATTGTCAGCGCGTTACGGGCGTTTCTCATTAAAGTTCAAGGAACGAGAAACTCGCTAGCCTTGTTGACGGAATGGAATGTTTTTTCGGGAGTCGGACTTGCTCTTCTGATCTTTCCTTCCGCCGGCGCGTCTTTTCTCATGATACTGTCTAAATCTACTTTGCCTGAATGAAAGTCTGAAAATAAACGCATGAGGTGTGAATGCACCATTGATTTGTGTCGAAGACACACTTACTTTGAGTAAAGGTAGTTCAGCCTGAGTTAGCTCGTAACGTCCCCGGCCCAGATTCAGCCCACCCCCTGATTTGGCCCACCTTATATACGCATACATGTATACACGCATCTAGACCCACCCTATAAATACTCCTTAATATCTTTATAAAGGATTTTTCTCTAATTATTAAATTTCTTCTTAATATTAATTTAATTATTATGAAGATATATTTTAAAAATAATATAATAAATACTATCACTATTATTGCCTAGGGTATAAGAAAATAAAAGGCTTCTAGGACTTAATATATACCTTATATAATACTTTAAAAATATCTTTTTAATATATAAAATTATTATAATACTACCCTTTTTTAAAAACTTCTTTTTAATTATTAAGAGGATTAATTAATTATATTCTTAATTAATTAAAGTATTTTAAGGTTAGCATTAATTTAATATAAAATGAAAGCTTTAATAGCTTAATTAGCCTTTTTAAATAAAAATTATATTCTCCTTAAAAGGAAATAATTTAAAGCCTTCTTTTCTTATTATATTATATTTTAAAGTTAAAAGAATTAATATATAAAGGCTATTTATCTTTAATTAATAATTAAAAAAAATATTAAATTATAATTTACCCTTTTTAAATTATTTATTATAAAGGGAATTAAATTAAAAAACTATTAAAATATTAATAAAAGGGGGTTAATAAAGGGTTATTTTAAAAATACCCTAATAATTAATTATTTAAATAATAGCCCTTTTTTATAAAAAGATTTTAATTTAAAAATATAAACCTTTTTTATAAAATATATTTTTATTATTAATAAATCCCTTATACCCCTTATTATTTTTAAGAGACTTAATATATAGTAATAATAATTTTCTATTATCCTTAAGGATTATAATAATTAGCAATTTATAGTAATAAAGAAGGGATAAATAAAAAAAAAATAATAATTAAATAGCTTAAAAGAATATTTATTCCTTAAATTACCTTTATAAACCCTTTTAATTAATATTTATTAATTATAAATAGGCATTATATATATATAATTATTAACTTTATATAAAAATATTTTTTATATTAAATATATATAATCTTTTTATTTATATATACTTTCTATATATTATAGCCCCTTAATATATTAATATTCTCTTTATTAAAAATAATATTTTATAAATATTTATATTAATTAAGGTAATATAATTCTTTAATAATAATAGTAAAAAAAAGGTTTTTTTATTATTATTATAAAATATAAAAAAAAGTATTAATAAAAGTAAATATATATTTAAGGTGGAAGGTAATAAATCTCTAGTTAATATTTAAATATAGGGTATTTAAAAATTAATATATCTTTAAAAATTATTAAATTAAGTTATAATTATTAAAATTTAATATAATAAGGAGCTTTATTAAGTAATTTTTTATATTAAAGATTTTTTTTTAATAGTTAAAATCCTTTTTTTAAACCCTTAAATAATTATAAAAAGTATAAGGTTTAATAGCTTATTATATTTATAAGAAATATATAAGCCTTATATTATAAATATCTTTTAAAAAGCTTTTTAAAATATATAATAAAAAAGAATTTTAATTAATTATAATCTTATAAAAAAATTAATAATTAAAAATATAAATTAAAGTTAATATAAAAATTATAAAAAAGAAGGTTTAAATTAATTTAAATATAGTTTTTATTAATATTAAGGCTATTTATTATATTTAAATTAAAGTTGGTAGGATATTAAAGGAAAGTAATGCTTTAGAAGAATTATTAATACTAATGGAAGAGGGATTAATTATTATAATAATGGGTAATTAATATTAATAAGAAGGTATATATATGTGGCGAGGGTGGGCCAAATCTGGGCCGGGGACGTTACTTAAAGAAACATTGTAGAAATAAATTTCAACCAAAGACAAAAACATTTAAACAAATACACAACTACATTCTGCGTAATGCTGTCTGCGGTACCTCCTCCGAACGAGAGAAAGAAATATGTACCTAAGAACAGAAATGAAATACATGACCACGGACTGGTTCTCCACTAACCGTCTTCTATGGACATGTATGGAGCAGCATGTCGCTCAATGCTGCCCTTGAACACCAGAAGTCACATACAGGAACTTGGGCTTGAATGCCCAGGTGTGCTTAACTATGTGATTGATGAAGGGTCTCTGGCTAGGCCTTAAGGGACAATCGTGGACGCTAAGAACAGCGTTGACCTCAGAATGATAGAGAAAAGGGCCACCACGTAAACATCGAGTAGTCAGC
This sequence comes from Diaporthe capsici, assembly GCA_013364905.1. Taxonomy (NCBI): domain Eukaryota; kingdom Fungi; phylum Ascomycota; class Sordariomycetes; order Diaporthales; family Diaporthaceae; genus Diaporthe; species Diaporthe capsici. Next base: position 4,870,624 of record WNXA01000006.1, on the reverse strand, counting down.
CATTCGACCATTGTGGCCGAATTAGAGTACCAGGACGCTGACAACGGGCTCGATCCGCCCATAGCATCACCATGGATCGACGGACACCATGGCATACCAACACTGGTCGCCATTGATGCAGGCTTCATAATGAAACTTGCGCCAAAAGCCAAATGATATGGAATTGCTGCTCTTCGCTGTTACGTATCTGCTATCGGTGCCATTCCTGCTAGGTATCAAGTGCCATGAACAGCCGGATCGTGGTCGCTTCGCTTCTTGTTGATCCAGGACGAGAGCTCGTCCGCCATCCTAAAGTCCACAGGAAGCCCTCTCTTCATCGCCACGTTGAGCGGCGTCAGCCCGTTATTATCCGTCGTCTCCGGATCGGCGCCGTAATGGAGCAGCACCCTAATGACCTCGACCGAGTGGCCCCATTGCACAGCCAGGGACAGCGCCGTCTTGCCCTCGTCATCGCGGCGATCGACCTCGACACGGCCTGTCGCAAGGAGAATTGAGGCACACCCTGGGCCGTTCTGAACAGACCACATTAGCGGTGTCCAGCCGTCCACATCGGAGTCGTCAATCCCGGGACAGTCGTGCTTCAGCAAGCACAGGAGCGCCTCGTGCGCGCCTCCCTCACATGCGAAATGTATAGCATTCTTCCTGTCTTTGGATTGAACAGCCGCTTTGTCGATCTCCGCATGCTGCAACAGCGCGTCAACGGACGCAGCATTGCGCCTGAAGGCAGCCCACATGAGTGGCGACCTTCCCTCGTTGTCCGGGAGGTTGACATCGACGCCCTCCGTGTCAACAAGCTGCTTGAGGGAGGCAGTCGTCCCGGTCTCAGCCGAGCGGCACAGAGCCGTGCGGCCGGCGTTGTCTTGATGGTTGACATTGACACCAGGGAGCCCTATCAGGGCTTTGATGATGGGTACGTTCTCGACGCCGACCGCATAGAAGAGCGCCGTCATCCGCTTCCAGTCTGTTTCGTCCGGCCTGCAGTCCTCATGCTGCACGAGGGCCTCGCAGATTTTCTCGTGGCCGCTGCTGGCGCCCAACATGAGCGCCGTGCGGCTCCTGTTGCTCTGCGCGTTGACTTCTGTCCGCGGGTCGGCGAGCAAGGTCTGGACGCAGCCGAGGTGCCCGCGATGTGCGGCGGATATCAGGGCTGTGTGCCCGTCGGCGAGGTGGTGCTGGTTGGGGTCGGCGTCGTTCTCAAGGAGCAGCCTGACGATGCGCTCGCGGCCTCCGCGGGATGCCCAGAAGAGTGCCTCGTCCTTGGCCTGCTGAGAGACTGTACCGGGACCGGCGAGGATGCCAGCGAGGGTCTCTTCGAGACCAAAATGCGCTGCTAGGGTGGCAGGCTCAGAGGAAATCGGAAATAATTCCCCTTCGGCCTCATTTTCGGTTCGGACAAAGGACACCCAGTCGGTGCACCCGCTGCCGGTAACGTCAAGAAGGGCCATTGCTTTCTCTCTCAGGTCGTCCGCGACGTCGCTCTCGCAGGCGGCAAAATGGCTGACCCAATGCGAGGCGGCGTATTCGTAGAAGTGTAGATGCGAGATCTGAGCCCGGGTTTGTGTCCTCATCTGGGCCACGGGCTCCGCGAACATTTCATCGAAACCAAAACCGTCCCAGGGCTCCTCGTCTCCTGCAGCAGTGTCTGGAACCCTGTCTGCATCCCCGTCGGACGGCGTGTCTTCCAAATCTCCCAAGAGGAGATACTTAACACACCTGCCCATAAGCTGCTCGTTCAGCTTGCGCTTGCGCTTCTCCTTCTCCTTGTCCGTGACTCTTTTATGCTCCTTGGTGGCTGCCATCTCATCCCATTCGGATGGCCGGGCTGTGAGAAGAAGTTCCAGGAGTGACTGGTGCACCAAACGTACCGCCAAACCTTTCCCATTCACGGACGATTCCACCGTTGCCACGAATGGGCGGATGAGACTCAGAAAGTCTATCTCCTCCGCCGCCTCATTGAGAAGAACTAGGCTCTCCGCGCTCTCGTCGTCATCCAGGTGCGCAGCCCTCGCCAGCTCGTCGATGGTCATGGGCCTCCGGGCAACGGCAAGCGTCTCCAGGGCTCGCTCCAGGATCTCCCGATCGTTGCATGTGGCCGAATCGGCGTCCTTGAAGAGCTGTTCGTACATCTCAACCAGCTTCGGGTCCGTCTCGAGAAATTCCAGACATTTTTCGATGCGGCTCTCGTTCTTGGCGCCGGCCAGCGAGGCCATCGCCATCTGGAGCCAGATGGCGGAGCCCCCGGCGCGCTTGGCTAGCTGCTCTATGGCCCTCTCCCGCACCTTGCTGTCTTTTATTTGTCGCAGAGGCTTGTCTCCCAGGTGCTTGGCTAGGATGTGGTCACGCTCCTCGGTGGGGTTCATGTCGATGTGGAAGAGGGGTATCTCGTGGACTGGCTTGGTCTCGGACTCATCCTCTGTCGCTTCGGAGCCCGTCAAGGTCTGCAGGATGTCGTCTCGCTGCCGTGAGGACACGAATACCTTGACCAGAGCACCGTTGCTGATGAGGTTTCTGAACATAGCGAGGACGTCGCTCCTGGCATCCTCGTCGCACTCATCCAGTCCGTCGAGGACGACGAAGGCCTGCTCCTTGGAATCCTGTAGGGAGCTACAGAGGAACTCAGCAAGAACGGCGGGCTTGTTGGACGGCTTGTCCAGGGTAGTAGCCTGTCGGTTCTCGGACCAGTCCTTAAACTTCTCCTTGAGCTCCGTCCTGGCCTGTAGCAGCTGGTACGTCAAGCTGCACAGGATATATCGGAACTCGTCGTCTTCCTGCTGAGTGCAGTGATAGGCCAGGACGGGTGCTCTTGCTTCTTCACGTAGATACTTCGTAACGAAAGCGGCCATGACAGTCTTGCCGCAGCCCACCACTCCATACATGGTTAAGACACCATGAGGCCCGTATGCCCAGTCTTCGAAGCTATCTTCGGAGATGATCCAACGGCATGCTTCATCAGAAATGTCGCCTTCGTCGACGTTGTGGTTGCCGATGTGGTGTTGTTTGTACAGGTTGTCATTAACTAGGAGACAGTATAAGTAAGCGACAATGGTGAAGTAGGGACCTTATGCTCTAAGACAATTTCCGATAGGATGATCACACGTAGCTTACGTACCAAATTCTTCGGTCTGCTGATCTAAGATCTTTTTCACCGTCACAAGAGTCTCTGCTTCCATCATGTTAGATAATCTGTCGGCGTGACCGTTGAAGTTGGTAACAATTCCGGGGATTTCAGAGTGAAAAGTTTCTAGAAGCCGTTTGATTCGACTCCCCTCCTGTAGGAATGCCATCACTTTACTATAGAAAGAGAGCAGGGTCGAATAGCACGCCACCAGGATCTCGTTGATCATCAGCTCAAGTCTCGTGAAATAGGCAGCAGGGCCAGATACGGGCTGACTTACGTTGTGTATTTCCGAGGAAGCACTGTTGGACCAGAGCACTGTGTTGCACCGCTCGATCACCGGTATGTGGTTCAGAAACTCGCGAATGTGTCCAGTCAGACCATCGTAGGCGCCACATATACCTACCACTATCTATGTCATTTGCGCGTGGTCAGCTAACCCGCACTTTTCAACAACTGAGCCAGCGTGTCAATGACCTACCGCAACAACTCCTTTGAAGAGACCCAATACAGCACCCAGCTCCGGCAATGGGATCCAAGAGGCCACGAGGTTGATGTAGTTGCAGATGTTGCTCACATACTGCAGGCCGGCGGCCATTTTGCCCCTCTTGAGCCAGGAGGTTGACTGGTGCTGTTGGTCAGTCTCGTCCAGCTCTTCGAATAGAGTCTTGATCGAGGTCTCGTTGGACAAATTCGCCCTCTCGTCCTCGCTCAGCCGTGACCAAGCCTCGTCATACGCGGTGCCCGAGACCTTAGCATCAGGGGAGCGGCTCAACATCGGCGTATGGTCTGCAGGTCTCGTGGTATCTGGCTTGCTACCGCGCGCATCAGCCCCATTTGGAGTACCAGGAGACTCCGTTGAGTCAACCTGCTGTGCAGATGTGGCGGAGTGTAGTGGGTGTCTATCTACATGGGACGCAACCTGGTTGTCCCCATGAATGGAATCGGAATCGACCTGCTTGTGCTCTTGGGGCTTTGGCGAGTGTGAGCGAGACCGGCAATGAAACATTCCCGAGAAGAATCGATGAACACGGGACGGCTGGTAGATATTCACGCATTAGCTTGAAGCTGCATTGCTCTCTTTAAGGAATAGCTACCTTGTGATCCTCCATGTTGAATTGCGTCGAAGGATCCTGTAGGAACAAAGGAATCGTGCGATGCCGGACAGTCTGGGCGTGAAGACGCTGCACGGCCTGACAACTGTACGTGGAAGATAGTGATTGACGCTTGAGAAGTTATAGAGGTTTCCAGCCCTCTGCGTTGAGGAAATGGAGGAGGGATGCATCTCGAGAGTCAAACCAAGGAGACATTTCACTCTGTATAAGACAGCCGCCGTGAACGCGCCTGGTGGTAGGCGTGGGGCGCCACCCCGGACGCTTCCCAAACATGCACCCTTGCACATGCATGCTGTCTGTCAGTAAGGGGGAGGCACGGTGTGGCGTTTCAGCGATGCAGACCCAAAGTATAAAAACGTTGTACTGGTACGGACGGTTTACTCTGCTGCATATCACGCTGAGGTGTCATTCGTCTGGCGAAGCCAAGTGCATAGAAATCTCTCTGTGATAAAATGGGCCAATTGGGCCTGTCTGGACTTTGTTTGCTCGCCGTTCTTCTCTCAATGTTTTGGGGGTTTTCCAGCCCTGCATTTACCGCCACAGAGATGTGGGAAAAATTATGGGAAAGTTGTGGATCGTCGCACGCTTGACGGGGCAAAATACGACCGTAGACATCGGCCAGTGGCTCGCTTCGAGCACTTGAGTCAACTGTGCATGTGCTAAACCGCTTTTCAGCTGGCCAAGCCTGGCAAAATGATTAACCGTGCATCGATCCAACACTATTTGTCTAAAGGTTTGGTCCTACCAAAACACTGGGCTGGCTGATTCGGGACGAGTGTTCACTTTTCTGTCCACTTTATAGGTATTTATAGACAGTCCACTTGTGTGGTGGTCCCTCACTTTGCTCCCGACTCAATCATGCATCCTCTGGTTATCCCACGTAGCGACAGGTGGTAACGGCCTTGCCCCATTTCTAGCCTAAACCATTTTTCTGGCTTTTGAGTATTCCGCACTCCCATACATCCAATTTCCATGTACTATATTATGTATATGCTTAAATAGCTGGAACTTGCCTTAAGTCGCACGATCTACCTTTATTGTCATATCAAATGTAAATTAAAAAAAATCTTTATAGAATGAGGATAACGTTACTATGAATAGTTAGATTATGTTATCCAATGTGTTGCAGAGAGCATCAATGTTTTGAAAGAATTAAAAGTACCCTGCTATATGTATGATTAAAAAACAACCGCCTGATACTGCTGCATCCAACACCAGCCTCTCTCTCAGCAGGCTGCAGGAGTGGACACAGTGGCTAAGGCACCTCGAAGAACCTTGCTGCAACGCGAACAGACTCAGGAGCGGACGTTATACAATGTCGATCTCCTGTAAATCCATATCCTCAAACAGCGCAATTCCACCCCCATCTTCTATCATAGATGTCCACACGCCTACCCGAACATAAGTATTCGTTCCTGAGAGACGGTGGATAAGGAGGCCAGAAGCGTCCCTGTTGTTGACGCTTGAGATCCATGACCCTTCCTCAGAACCGGCACAAAACTCGTCGGGGTCTGGCTCGCTTTGAATCAACCTATCTTCTCCGTCGGGACCCGTCTGTCTGTGTCCTTCTGTATCAACTTCCTCCGAGCTCCGCGCAGCTGCCGCCCCCGTCGACAACAATGGGCCGCCCTCGATTTCAGCTTCCTCGTTGTGCTGTTCAGCTCGGCTCTCTGAACTAGTAAATCTCGACTCGGCGGAATCATCCGGACCACTTATACAGCAATTCTGTGCTGCTTCGAGCGATCCCCCGTGGACACGAGTATGGTCCGATTCACGCCCCTCTGTACTCGCAATAAGCAACATTAATAATTCCCCTCGGTTGCATATTTCCCCTGCAGGAGCCCAATCGAGCTGGAAGTATGTGATGGCTCCTCTGTCCCGAGTATACCGCAGGTTGGAAGGGTAGTAACACCGAAGCTGGGCGAGATCAGATAAGACGGGCATCGTTCTACCCCGGATACGAATCCGTCCATGTTGTACTCTGCCGAAAGGGTCCTTTCCAACAGAAATAACGCTTGTGTCGACCACAGTACACTCGGCCGACAGCGGACAATAATAAACTATGAATGTTCCTTTTCCGACTGATACACTCAGTCTAAGCGGACTCCATGATGGCGCAATGTAAGGTTTCGGTGAGCGTAAGCTGTCGAGAAGATCTAGAAACTCAACGTGGTGCTTGGCATGGTTTAGATGGGGATACCAAACCAATGAGGACGGTAATTGGGTTTTCCATAGGCCAGCAAGATATTCGTCACCAGTTTTATCAGCTGTATACTTGGCCATCCCAGAAATCCCAGGTAGTCTATCCTCGTCGAACGTGAAGAGTCTGTCACCGTAACAATTTAAAATCCATTGCCAGGAAAAACGAGAGTTCTCGAGGTCTAAATGGGGGTGATCCAACGTCTCGACCCTGCGTGGCAAAAGTGTGTCTGACCGATATCCATTCTCGGAGACGAAGTGACGGCATTGGAAATGGACCATTGATGTACCGAAGATTAAGAGTCGGTTCGACATCTCGTACTCCTGGAAGGTCCATCCTCGGCTTTCCCATGAGGTACCATGAATATCCAAGGCTGGCCAGCCAAAAAGCCGTCTTTCATGACATGTGCCAGATGCAACTAGGTTATAATGCCCGTTGATACTCGGTACTACCCGGGACTGAAAGGGGACTGCGACTTGTCTGCGATGCCGTACTAGAAAACCCTCGTTGCTGGCAGAGGACAATGGGGTGCAAATAGTGACAAAGGCATTGCTGTAAATTAGTGTCATAGACGCACTTTCTGTCTCCCAGTCGGAAATATCGTCCTGAATGATGCATAGTGAATCTACCCAAAGAAAGTGAATGAATAAAGCTTTGCAAACTTTTATTGCGTCCAAAATGACTCGAGAAATACCCTTTTTAGGCACATGGCGTCTCATAGACTCCACAGAGTCTACTTTGGCGCGCAACTGCTCTGCACCGTCAGTCGCAAGTGATGAGCCCCAACAGTAGCTTAGGGCGGCGTATCTTGGTTTATAGCTTCCATCTTTTCGAACAATTTGAGATGAGTCAATCAGGCGGATGCAATCGAGACTTGTCTGTGGCCCCAGATAGAGAAGACAAGATGGGAGGAAGTTAGTCGCTATGTAGTGGTTGTAGTTTAGGACATAGTCGGCTAGTGCGTTACTTATAAACTGAATGTTTTCCTCGCTTAGCGGAGCTTCTCCCCGAAGGCTGGGGATCTTGAGCCATGAAGCTACTTCTGCTGGATAGTTGTGAGGTGAGATTAGTGAAATAGACACTAACAACTGTCTTCGTCGAGCTCTTCCGGGAAACATACTACTATCGCTTTCAAGAGCGAAAATGATACAGTCGCGAAGTACATCAGGCTCGGGTGCATCAGGCTCGGGTGATGCGGGTGGTATACTTGGAATATCAGGGCGCCAGGTCAGTTGGGCCACCAAAGCTGCTAGCCCAAGGGTCGGAAACGCGTTTCCAGCCCCCAAACGATATACCAGAGTAATCTCAACAAAACCAGTATAATCGAATCCGGCGCGGATAATCTCGAGCCGCAAAAGAGAACAGAAGTCGCAGCCTCGAACTGCACTTTGCTCCAGACAGGGTAAAGTCGGTAGAAAGTCAACGACCCTGTAATCGACAGGGTACCTGTCTTTCGTGACTTTGGGTGGGTACCACGGGTACCACTTGTTGCGAGGGTAAATCCCAGCTGCGCCGATGGTATCCCAACATGGCTCCCTTCTATCTTGTGTCAAGATAAATGACGCGAGTCTTTCGTCGTTAAAAGGGATCACAGAGCATGTAGCGCACAGATTTCCTCCGCTCGGTTCTGTGGTATCTCGTGGTGGTTCTGTCGCCATGGCATCCGAGTTTGATCTTTTGTCAACAGAAACTTGAATCTGGCTCTGCTGTAGACTGATGATGAGAAAAGGAAGGATGAAATACATGCAAGATGGAAATATTGTGAGCGGGGAAACCAACTCGGGGCTGACGGGCTTTAATTATCAGGCCAATCACTGTCGTGTAAAAGTCAGCTCGCAAAAGAAATGTCGACGCCAATCTAGGGTTGTCACGCGAGGGTTCGGAGACATGGAGCAGCTGGCCGAACACAGTACTGGAAGTTCAGTCGGCACCGCCTTCTACCAAAAGAGAAGCAGTTCAAGGGGAAATTAGGCATGTTGATGCAATCGGCAACGGCCTGGTTTTGGCGTCACTCGGGCAAGTACTTGGACAGGCCAAAAAAGAAGAGCCCACATCATGAAGAGCCCACATCATGTTAAGCCTTCTAGCAACTGACATCTGGATATTATTTCATTAACAGTGAAATCGGGGCGGTGACCCCGAGTAGGAATGCCACAGTAAGCGTAGGATCGTTTCTGAACACACAATACATGGATGACAAGCATCCAGAAAAAGTTGTCCCTTATCATAGGTCCATCCAGGCTGCAGTCTGATGGATATCTGATGGTGCAATCTTGTCACTCCGCAGTCCCAAAAACCCCGCCTCACCGCCGGTGAGTCACCGTTTCTTTTCAAAAGTAGACTCGACAATTCCATCCTCGGTTTCCCGCCAGAATGCCTGGTCAGAACGCAATGGGGTATGAAGAAATGATCGTTCAAGCGCTCCTTCAGGAGCTATCGCAGACGCGATATGCCTGCTCTGACCTCACCAAGCTGAATGGCGGGACCGCAAACTTCCTTTACCGCGGCAACCTGCTTCAGCCTCTCGATCCTCAAGATGGAGCGACGGGACCAGCAGCCAAGACAGTGGTAGTCAAACATTCGGAGGGTTTTTCACCAGGCAATCGAGATTTCTTGCTCGACGTTACGCGCTGTGTAATTATCCTCCGCCCCCCGCCTTCCACACTTGCTGCAATCTCCTCGTCGTGTTAGCACATGTCCTGAACCTCCTGTTTTCTACCAGTCCTTTGAAGAGTCGATGCTCCATGGACTCACAAACTTCTCATGGACCCACGATACCGCAAACACTGTGGTGAGGCCACCACGTCTTTACTTATTTGACCGCAAGACAAACACGCAGGTTCTAGAGGATTGCTCCAATACCACAGACCTGAAGACGATATTTACCTCACCCATGGTCAAGGACGTTCTGCCGGAAACCAGACCAGTCTCTATGGGCCACGGTATAGGATCCTGGCTTCGATCTTTTCATGAGTGGACGTCAGAGCCCGCGCAGGCTCCTCTCCGAGAGACTATCGGGCGGAACACTGAGGGGCGAAAGTTGAAACGCAAGATCACCTATGATAGCTTCGTTCGAATACTTGAAACCTATCCTGAACTCGTGGAAGGGCATGTGGAGAAATTGAAAAGAATACAGGATGTAATGGCCGCAGAGTTCGAGCTTGACCAGCCACCAAAGGGCGACGACGGATGCTGGGGGCTCATACACGGTGACTTTTGGACGGGCAAGTAAGTGAAAGGTAGCAGGCCAGAATCTCGAACGAAGACTGATGATATTGCACCTCTCAGTGTGCTGCTTCCGAATGCCAAATGGCGAGAGAATCATCACCCAGGGGAAGAGCCCAACACTCTTTTCGTAATTGACTGGGAGCTGGCCCAGTTCGGCCACCGGGCCATTGACGTCGGTGGGATGTTGGCCGACCTATACGAACGGAATCATTTCAAGGATAGCAACGCCGTTATTCCGGCCATGAAAGGATTTGCCGACGGCTACGGACAAATCAGTGACGAGATGGCTTTTCGGACTGCCATCCACGCAGGTGTCCACTTAATCTGCTGGCACATAAGGCGCAACCCAAATGTCCCTTTCTCGGATCCCTTAGAGAAAGTTTTGTCCGCTTTGGCCCTCGGGAGGGACTTTGTTCTAAAAGGGTGGGAAAAGGATAGAGGGTGGTTTGAAAATAGTGTGCTGGCGCCGTTATTTGCGGCGCATTAAAAGCTGGTGATCATTGAGGCTGTACCCGTGTTGTTCCGTGTTGTGAGAAGTTTCCTAGCATCATAGACCGTTGAAGGATCAAGTACCTCGGTAACAATACATGCGCTCGCACAGTTAAAGCATACAGTTTCTCAAATCGTAGGGAAATTTCGGGATAGAGCCTGTCACCTCTCTACCTAGGTAATTTGCACTGATTTGCATAGGTCTTAGAGGTGCAATTTTGATTTGAGACGTACAAGTATGAGTTCGACTTTGTCTTTAGCAATGAGAACGAGATGGAAGTACGACTCTCATGGTAGTCTATAGCGCAGATTTAATGATTTTTATTTGCAATTCTGTATGCATTCATATATACAATGAATTATGGACCCCCAACGCATTTGCCATGTGAATTCCCCGTCCTTTAGACCATCTTGGGCACAACAATCTCCTTGATAGTCCAGACCTTGCCGTTCTGGCTGTTGGACAGGCCCGAGTAGGTGGCCTTCTGCGCGGTGGCGATGGTCTTGCCAAAGGCAGCATCAGCGCCGGCGAGGGTGATCTCGGTGTCGATATATCTCTGCTCAGCGATAGTAGGGCTACAGTTGTCGTTGCACTCGGTGCCGGTGCCGTAGCCGCGCATGAAGGGGCCCGACTTGTGCTCGAACGAGCTGAGCTCCTTGCCCGTGTCGGCGTCGGTGACGGTCTGGCGCCACGTGTCGTTGTCCTCGAGCAGCTCGTAGACGATCTTGACCTTCTGGTCGGCGGACACGGGGCTCGCGCTGCCGTCGAGCTGGCCGAAGGAGCCGAAGAGCGAGGCGCGCACGCACCACTGGCCCTTGGTGGCGCCGCACCACGAGTTGTCGGCCCACGACTCGAGGGTCGTCTGCACGAGGTCGCCGGTGCCGTTGGACATGCCGGGCCACAGGAAGAGGACGCCGTTCTGGGTGGAGGGGGCTGCGCCAGGGATGAGGGTTGTGACGGCCTTGATGATGGTTGAGGTGGTTGGGCCAAGGGAGACGGAGCCGCCCCAGCTGTCAGCGAGAGACGTGCCGACCATGGCGGCGGCAACAGCCGTCTGGAGGAGTCCTGAGCAATGCATGATGACTGGAAGATTAATGAGTGACGTCTAAGGAGTGAACGTTTATCTTGCTGTGAAATCAGGCAGGGAATGAATGAGGATGAAAGTGACCTTCAGCGACACCGGGGGACTGCAGGGCACAAGGCATTTTATCTTCTCAGCTGGCCGTTCGCGAAAGATATTGTTTACGATCGTGGGCCCACGGACAAGGCCTGTCGTTCTGGAAGAGCAAGGAAGTGGTCTTCCCCTGATCGGGGACTTCGCCTCGTCCACCAATGAGAAAATGTGCCGAAATGTCAAGCTGCGGCGACGGGCACCCTCCGCCTGACCTCGGCTCACCCATTGGTTGCTTTCCTGCCAATTTTGGTCGTGTCCGGAAAATCGGCATTGCCGCTAAACAGGTAGAGCGGAGTACGAATTGTTTTGAAACTGACGCCCATTTAAAGTTAAGGAGTAGAGTTAAGGCCGTTTTTGTGGGGACCACTCCTCGAAACATCCATCCGAATGCCCACCATCGTTCTTCAAAAAGCAGTAAGCGATGAAAATGACTCCACTGGGTCTGCCGCTAGTTAAGGATAACACTATGTCTTGCATGCCACGGTCTACCAACTGCCGATTGTCAGCTAGCTCCGGTACTTGTAAACCTTCGTCCAAGACTCACATTGAGCTTGTACAATATTTGGGATCTGTGCAGCATCGACGAAGAGAGGCAAAAAGTCAATTGCTTTCCCGAGTCAAACTCTCGCTAGCAAGTTGTTTCAGACGCCCTCTATACCTTTCTTGGCTTCTTGACGGACATTTGGTTCCCGTACTTGTCCAAAAGGGTACGGCATGGTCCGGCATGGGTCGAGGATTGACTGGGGGTTCCCCAGTCTCTCCAAACGAGTTCCAGGCCATTGATTCATGGACGGGCTGGACCTACAGTACGTACCCACTCGCCCTTCAATCAGAACCACCTGACCTAAACGCTTTAGGCCAAGCCTCTCCGAAATCCACAAACGGTAAATCCAAGGCTCCATTGTATCCAGCCAGCTTTCACCGATTGGCCGGGGACAAATCTCCTCCTGACTGTGCTCGCTACTGAAAGGGGCTCATGTATTATGGCCCGGACACTCGGCCGAGGAAACCGGTTCATCCACCTGCTTCCATAAGTCGACATTGGCTGTGGATGCGATGTTCAGTGAGTCTAGAACGCTGGACCCAACTGATCACCGCCGGCCCGAGTGGATTGTTTAATCTAGCATCGGGAGAAAACTCTTCCGGAAATACAAACGAATGCGGCTGACATCGTCGAGTAGAAATGAGGCGTGCTATAGGAGGTTACATGAACTTTCAGACCAAGCGGTCAGGCTGCGTTTGAGAAACAGAATGCAAATTCCGCGTTTCTATACGGATAGGGTAGGAAGTGCCTGAATATAGAGAAAGGCAACTTCATTGTAGAAGCTGAAGACAGGAAGGAGCCTTGTTCTGTCCAGGACGGTCAATACATGATTACATCCTTCCTCGAGTGTCCTCAATGAACCAGTATTCTCGGAACCAGCTTAGAGTCGACTGGCGTGGTGGAAGTTATTCTATTCATGGGCGACCTTCACATGCATTTCTAAAGTGTGCAGCTGCATGCGACACCCCCCTAACAACCAACCACCTGAACAAGAGGGAAGGTTAGGCACACAAGACATTGCTAAGAGCATCCATATAGAGGGTATCAATGCTCATTCAATCATCAAGAATCACTCTAACTCCACTACTGCTTAGCCTCACCCGGAGATCATCTTCCGCTGCCCTCAGCGCTTCACCAACATAGTCCTCCATCTCAGATTTGAGCACAACATCGACGCTGAGGTTATCGCATCGTCCAATAGTGAACTCACGGATCCCTAGACGCGTCTCTTCAAGTCGATCATCTACATATTGCCTAAGCTCCTCTAGTTGGGACTACGTGTCCTCGGTCGTTGCCTCGGCTAGCCAGACCAGCCTCTGGTCTGCCTCACCGATCCTTTCCTTGAGCAGAGCCTCCTCCTTCTCGGCTTGCAGTACCAGGTCTTGCAGTCGATTGACCATTTGCCCAGCTTTGTGCATTGAATCCACCGCGATGTCTGCATCAAATGGCTTCCCATACCCGCCGGAGCTCAGATGTCCGTTTCCGCCCCTCCTAGCCAAAAATGTGACCAAAGGCCCGCCTTTTCAAAATATTATGTCATTCACTGTCATGGTGTCTCTTGTCGTCGCCAAGACGCATGTCCCTATCCCCAAATAGCCTACAAGCTGGCATATGACGCATCAGGCAAACCTCCCTGTAGACGCCCATTGCTGGTACCTTTGCTGATTTTGTTGCCGCTGTCTGTCTTGCTGCAAGGCCGCTGGCGCTGGGAGCTGAAGCACTGGGCGAGGCCCGGGATGACTGTCTCGTCCGCCGGTCTCTACAGAATGGATGTCCTTGAGCTGGTCGTGGTATTCATGGTAACAATCCACCGAGTTGAGGGTCGCGAAGGTAATCGCTTCCGTATCGGCCAAGGGCGCGGTCTTTTGCGTGTTGGTTACGGCGGTGGAGCGATACGCCCGGCGCATGAAGCTCCTGAGGCCCGTGATGGCGCCGTCGCCCTTGACCATGTGCGGCAGCTGGTGCTCCGCTTCCTTGTATGAGGGATCGTCGGTCATGTTATATTCATCAATACCTTTGCTGCTCGAGCGATTGAGGAGCCGCGTTCGGGAGTAATTTCTGATCGAGATCCAGGACGCGGCCAAGATAGCACCAAGAGCCTTGAATGGGAGCGCCACGACAGGCATGCAGGCGCAGATAAGGCCGATATTGAGCTCTAGGATGCTGTCAAGTAGAGTCAGATCCTTGTCCTAGTGGTGGGACTGGGCTACCCGGAGAGATGCCGGGCGGGATCTGTTTCTATCTTACCCAAACACATAGACTATGCTCCATGTCCCATCTGCTAGGTCACTAGTGGCGCGCGCAGCCACGCCTCCGGCGGAGCAGCCACAACTCCTGGGGTGAGAGTCAGCATGAAAAGTGTCGGAATCTTCAGGTCAAGGGGCGAGAACTCACACCAGACCAGTCAGGAACACACCCATTACCCCAAGCTTCCGCTTTGGCGGGAGGCTCAGACGAGATACAAGCCACAGAGGGATGGCCAGAATGTATAGGTCCGAGATTAGTCCGAAAACACCGTTCACTATCGAGTTCCGTTCCTGCGCCATTGTGCAGGTCCCATAGTACGTCGTGTAGGACCATGTCTGGCCCTCCCTGGGCACGCAGTTACTCAGGATGAAGATGGAAAGGGCAGTATAGACAACAGTGGTAGCTGCGATGCCACCCCAGATAAGCCAGCGCGCCCAGCGGATGGGGCTGAAGAGTCGGAGAATGAGTGCCAAGAGGGTGAGTTTAAAAAACATGGACCCCAAGGAGTGCATTACCAGCCCTACAGTGGTGAGCTGGACGCTGCGATGTCAATCGAATGTCATGTCACTGCCTCTGGCGCAAGCCAGAGTGATGGACTCAGACCAGAAAAAGGTCACCTACCATCAGATAGTTGTCTGTGATCATAGATAGGGGCACATCCCATAGATGTCTTCCCAATGGGTTGTCCGCATCTTGAGTTACCGTTGGTGATTTGCTCGACACAGAAAGACATTTCATGTATTGATATGGGTACACTTACCGACTAACACGGTGGCGCAGTATGCGATTATGGCCATCTAAGCCAATGATTAGTTTGAGAGTTAACATTGCAGAGCGCCGAGAAGAACACTCACAGCCCCAATGATGCAGAGGACTGATACCGGCAAGCATTAGTAAGTGACTCGGATCTAGGTAATGCGGGAATCATTGTCGTAAACGTACTGTCATCGGCCACCAGCTTGTGCATCTGTCGTAGACGGGTGCCGAGACGAACGGCGACAAGGGCGGACATCAACGGCATGAATATCCAAATGATAACCCGATACAAGGTCCCAAGTGAGGGCGGGTTGACGAAGTTGGGAGTCACGCCCTCGGGAGGCTGCCCTGCTGGGATTTGAGAGAGATCCATTTGAGAGGGGTCCTGTCGCGCGGACAGAGTGTTCAAAAGCCTGAGGACGGCCATGATGTCTGCTTCGAGCAGCCTGTGAACTCAGACGGATGATATTGAGACCGAGCTCAAGCTTGCAGAAACGGAGCAATTCTTGAACAAGAGAAAGACAAACAAATCTCCGGTTCTCATCAGATGAAAGTGTATGACAGAGAGGAAAGGGAGATATGAGCATTCGGGCAAGGGGGGAGGGGATCTAGGACTATCGGTGTGGGAGAGGCAATCAAGGACGTGGGGAAGCGAGTGGTATTTGGGACGTCAGTGGCCTCTTCTTGAGTATACAACATTTGAAGTACCATAGAAAGCAGACCCTGCCATGTCAAATCGATCGGTTGATACCGTGGTGAACACACATGGACTTGCATTCCAAGACAAAAATACCATCGTCAGCCCAGTGGGGACAGCCAGCGACATGCAGTCAGTGATCCACAAGAACTGATCTCGTTTGAACATGCTCAGTGAGTTTGAGATAACCCGCTTCAGATGTAACCCAGGGTGGATCCATAATACTCGAGTACAAACACTCCGAGTATGCAGTTGCTCAGGCAAGCAATACTGCTCTCTGGCTACACTTTGACGAGGGTATTGTATGCTAATCTACAATGCCACTGCTAAATCTCAGCCTGGAAGAAAAAGTGCTGGCAAGAAAGAGTTCGAATACCAGTGCACTTCCTGGAACGGCATCCACCCTCGGTTGCCATGAGAGCACTGACTTGACACACCCGGTGTAGGTGTATGCACGTTCGGGATGTGGTGTTGGGTTCCGACCTATCAAACAGAGGGTTTAAACGCGCACGTATGCAAGGCAACTGAACGAGGCTGTTGGTGATTTTTTTGACTTTTTTCTTTTGCGTGAGTCGTTGCGTTGGACCCTCTGCCCCGTGCAGACTTGCGGCACAGCACCAACGAAATGGGTCCATATCTTGGAAATGGCTAAGCCACCAACCAACAACCAACAACCAACCACTGTGACCTTGCGTGTCCGGCCAAGCTATTTCGGCCCACTGAACTTGCTGATGCGATCACTGAAGGAGATACGGATGCCCCAATCCATGTTCTGCAGCTTCCTGTTGGAAGTTCCCCATTTAACATCCTCTCCATCATTGGTTCATCGACCGCGCATCACGACGTTGTCGCTTCTACGGCGCAGCAAAATTCCAGAGTCTCTTGAACTCTATCTACCTCGTCTTGAAGTTTGGCTTCGCGTTGCTCATGTGCTGAAATATTACCACTGCATTCTAACAGGCAACACCCCCTCTCCCCAGGCTGTATTAAGGCACCCCCCTCCCCCCTCCCCCCCTACTCTGCAACAGCGACGTGCGCCTCTGCGCTACCGTGGAAGATGCTCGCGGAGCTATTCTTTGCGGCAGTTGCACTCCTTGTGCCCTACTTGTACCGCACAATCCGGTTCAAGAGACTGAAGCAGTTTGCCCGCTTTCCACAGCTGCCCCCTTCAGCGGTTCTGGGACATCTTGGGACAGTTGATGAGTTCGTGAAGCGTTCTCCACCAGGGGCTCATCCAGGTAGCTACATTGTTACTTAATCTTTCCGCTCTTTCCGTCAAGTACAGCAGTTGACTTAAGACCAGATGTTGCTTTCGCGGACATGCATGAGGCCTTGGGCCGCCCGCCCGTTATGTTTGTGGATCTCCGACCTGTGGCTTCGCCTATGCTTGTTGTAGCCAGCTACAAGATTGCGGAGCAGGTTGCAAGGTCGTCAGACCGTTTCCCCTACAGCCCCCCAAAGGTTCGCGAAATATGGGAACACATGGTCCATCTCGCCGGGCCAACATCTATCGCATCTTCAAAGGTGAGTGCACCATAGTCGGAGACATATCTGCTTTATTTCCGTGAACACTCCCACATAGGTCTGCTGTTGGAATATGTATACTGAATGAGTGCTTTGCCGATAATTATCAGGGTGAAGAATGGAAGGCACTCCGCAAGAGGTTCAACCCAGGGTTCGCTCCACAGCACCTTCTGAGCCTTCTGCCAGCCATTGTGCACAAGGCATCCATATTCGTCGATCGTCTAAGCGATCTCTCGAAAAGCGGAGATGAGTTCTCTCTGCAGCGGCTGGCTACAGATCTCACCTTCGACGTCATCGGGGATCTAGCACTTGATACCGACATGGTGGGTCATGGGAGACGCGCTCTGGTGGCCGATCGGCGAGGTCTAACATTCACCAGGGATCCCAGACCGCACACCCGGCGAAGATAACTCGCGATTTCCAGACGCTTATACGGACTTATACCGACGAGCAGATCGACCTGCCGTGGTGGTTCACGCCTCGCCTCGAGTGGAGACGCAAGAGGCTTGCCCTGCAGGTCCGAGCCTCGCTCAAGGCCATCGTCCAAGAGAGTCATGCCAAGCAAAATGTGGGCACCAACAGGCCTCGTAGTATACTCTCGATGAGCCTTGAGGGTGTAGATACACTGTCACCAGAGTTCCTGGACACAACTTGCGACCAGCTTAGTACTTTCCTGTTTGCCGGCCACGATACCACCAGCACAACCATAGCATGGATGCTGTATGAGGTCTCGCGCACGCCCCGCGCCCTGCGCGCGGTGCGTGCTGAGCTCGATGAAATCTTCGGTCCGGACCCGAGCCCGGCGGCGGTAGCTTCCCGCTTGCTCGCCCCGGGCGGGGAGGAGCTCGTCAATCGCATGACCTACACGTCAGCCGTGATCCGGGAGACGCTTCGGTTGTGGCCCCCCGGCGCCACGTCACGCATGACCAGGCCGGGCGAAGGGCTGACGGCCACAGTGTCTAACTCTGACGGCGAGGCTTGCGAGATGAACCTGGACGGAATGATGATCTATCACGTGCCCTACATTGTCCAGAGGGACCCGGCAGTCTTTGGCGAGACGGCCAACACGTTTGTCCCGGAGCGCTGGCTCCAGAAGGACACTGAAGACGGCATCCCGGCGGCTGCGTTTAGGGCCTTCGAGAGGGGCCCGCGGAATTGCATCGGCCAGGAACTGGCGACAATAGAGGCCCGCGTCGTGATGGCTCTGGTGACTCGGCACTTTGATTTCTCAAAGGTTGGCACCGGGGCGGCCATCCTCGACAGTGCCACTGGCCAGGCTGAGCTCGACGCTCATGGACAGTACAAGGTCGCAGAGAAGATGTACAATGTGAGTGTCCCAACCTTGAAGCCCCGAACCAATGAGGCTGGCGAGAAGAGTTACCGTGGCTGATCGGATATCCAAAACGACAAGGCCAGAGAAGTGACTTCAAAACCGGTGGATGGAATGCGCATGCGAATCAAGGTTGTGCTGCATTAGCTATCGTCGCCGTATCAGCCTCCCTCCTGGTGGCCATGGAGGACGGCGGCCGCGCCAAGCCCGGCTCCCTGGGCTTGCCCACCGTTTGCCCACCGTTTGCCCACCGTTGTACACAGAGAGAGGTATTAGGTGACGGGGGGTAGAAACGTTGACGAGGGGTCAGGTAACGGGGGGTAGAAAAGTCTTGGCGGGGGGTAGGAAATGTGCAGCAAAAACATACTGCTGGGGGGGGAGGATAGAATGGTTTCTACGGAGTACGGAGTATGCCCCGGCAACTCAGATTTGCGTCTACATTTCCTACCCCCCGTCAACTTTCCTACCCCCCCGTCAAGACTCTTCTGCCCCCCGTCACCTAATACAGAAGCGGACGCCCACCCTGGCCAAGAGCACGGTCGTGATCTTGGCCGCGTCTATGAACGCACCCGTCTATGCCCCGGGAAGGGTTGCATTGATTAGGTGGGAGGCGGATTGGCTGCGGAGCTTCGGCCACCCACGCGATAAGCCGGGTGAATACTATAACAGACATGCACCATATTCCGCAGTTTTCATGTTAAGGACGTCTCACCAATCCACGAGAGAGAGCAGGTACGTCGTCGCGTTCAAGATGAAATCCCAAAACACGTAACGACCTCTAAAATAAGTCAGGCAACACCTTCAATTGCTCGGCACCTGGGATGGCCTAGGCGCAACACCAAGGTCCCGTAGTGACAGTAGCCTCGAGTTACTTTGAATGCTCAAGGCGCAACAGGACCAAGGCGTCATCGAGATGCCTTCACCAGAACCACTGACACACTGTGATCTCATTCTTGACCGTGCAACGTTTGTGTACTTGCGTGTGCGCGAGCGCTCTCCACGAATCACCAGCCATACCTGCTACTCGTAATTAGTGTCGTGATGCTGTCATGACGCGACCCGGGACGGTGCTAACTGTAAGCTGCTATCAATTGCGCTTGTAACAGACGGTCTTTACACGAAAGACCTGAGCTCAGCGCCGGTCTGAGTCCGCTGATGGCTACTACCTCTAGAATCCGTTGCCGTGCATCAATGTTGGGCCCGAGGCTACTTTCAAAACAAGCTGTCCGTACGGCAAGTTCCCCGCGCGACTCCTGCCCCCTGCCTCCTTCGTGAGGTTCAGACGGTCATCTGCAGACTTCAACACAGTAGCTTTTCCCTGGATTCCAATCTTTCGTACGTCAACTCAAATCTCATACTCCGTCGTATTGGCCGGAAACATGCCTCAGTTGTATCCTTCGACGGACATGGAGGAGATCCAACTTTCCGAAACAAACTTGCGTCAGGGCGACGGTGAGAAGAGAAACGCAGTACGGAAGAGAGCCCCGGCTGTTGTAGTATTCACTTCTACGAAGACATTATGGGCTACTTTCGCCCTGTAAGGCCCGATGCCACTGATAAATAGCTTTGAGGATTTTGTCCCGTCAAGTCTCATAAGGCTGATATGTCCGCAGGATTTACGTTGTCAGCTTTCTCCATTGCCTCGTGGGAGGAGTCGTGCTCAGCATGGACCCATATGTCATGTCACAATTCTCCGGGCACAGTATCCTGGGCGTCCTGACCATGGTGGTCTGCATCGTGAGCGGCGTGCTCAGGCTGCCCATGGCCAAGTTCATCGACGAATTCGGTCGTGCGTATGGCTTTCTCATGGCGGCCGGGCTCTCGATACTGGGCCTGATCGTCCAGGCGGCGGCTCGATCCCTCTTCACAACAATCGTCGCTCAGATACTCTTCGGCATTGGATGGAACTTGCTGGACTATGTCTTGAGTATAGTGCTAGCAGACATGACCTCGCTCAAAAACAGAGGTACGCCATCCTGTTCATTGACCTGTGCAACATGCACGTTGCAAAGTCGGTCCAAAATTCCAGGAGTGAAAATTACCCGAAGATATTGCGTCCGAGCAAAACAAAGCACCAGCTTCTGCTTCATTTTCGGTGGGGACTCTGCTGACTTACTGGGGAACAGCTCTCGCCTACGGCATCTACGTGACCCCCATTCTTTTCAGCACCTTCGCAGCGCCAACCATCGCAGAACAAGTCAACTCTCATTATAGCTGGCGCGTGGCTTTCAGCGTGTCTGCAAGCATCCTGTCCATCTTTTATCCTCCCCTTGGTGCTCTACTTGTTTATGCTCAGTCCACTCCCGGGGAAGCCGACGAATCTAGTGAAGACACCAAGCTAGAACACAAGCCTAGACGTTGTGGCCGCGTGAGACGACTCGCCGTCGAGCTTGATCTGCCCGGTCTTTTCCTTGCTATTGCTGGGCTTTGCCTTTTCCTACTCCCTCTAACCCACCCACCTGGGGCCCAGGACAGCTGGGCAAACAGCACCATCATCGTCATGATCGTTCTAGGAATTTGTAGCCTGATCAGCTTTTCTGTCTGGGAGATTGACCTGGCTCCTACCCCTTGCGCTCCCTGGGCTCTGTTCAGGGACAGGAACGTACTTGGCGGGTGCTTGGTGGGCTTCTTCTCAGCCGCATCCACTGCGAGCTGGGTTTCCTACTACAGCTCATACCTGCAGGTGGTCCATGATGAAACAACTGCTATTGCGGGCTTAATTACCAAGAGCCACCTGTTCGCCTACGCGTTCATTGCCCCATTCCTTGGACTGTAAGTTGTTCCGTCAAGCTTGATGATCCCAGGATATTGTGCGCAGGAATACTAACATATATATAGCATCATTCGCTTCACGGGACGATATAAAGGTCAAGCCTTCGTTGCCGGTCCCATCCTGGGGGTTTTCACCGGCCTTCTCCTGGTCTACAACGGACCAGAGGCTTCTGTCAATGCGCTCGCTGGATTCCAGACCTTCATTGGGTGCTCTATGAGGTTCTTCATAGCATGCAGTCAAATGGCAGTCATGGCCAACATCGACCACAAAGATGTCGCTCTTGCCGTGGGAATTTGGGGCACGTTCGTCTCGATAGCAGTGGCCATCGCCTCTGGCATCTCTGGGTCGATATGGGCTAGGGCTGTGCCCCCCGTCCTGCTAGATTCTCTCCCAGCCGACAGCAGGAATCTCACCCAGGTGATAACCGGCTCTTTAGAGAACGAAGAGACGTACCCGATTGGGAGCCCGATACGCGACGCCGTGGTTACAGCAATTCGGGCAGCTCAGGAAGAAATGGTCATCATGGGTCTATGCTCTGTCCCGGTGGCTTTCGCCTGCATATTCATGTGGAGGAACATCAACGTGAAGAAGTGCGATAATGGCGAAGGTTTAAGGGCAAGGGCTGTTACATGGTAATCACGGAGTATGGATTGATGAAATTTACGCTCTCTTGGATTGTTCATCCTCGCCGTAAGGGAGTATCAAGGCAAGCTACTTGTCTACCTGATTCGAGCCATAACATGGTTGGGAATTCTGGCTCCGGAAGGAACTAATAAGACATTGCAAACTTAGAACTCGATTCACTATTGTCAAGCACAATTTCATTTCCAACAGCCATATGACCTGCAGTGCGCTGAAACCACAATCGCAAGGACGCCCGAGGAACAAACCTGCTTCGTTTCCAGGCGCAGGTTTGTATTCTTGACCATATCTCGCCGGGGAAAGGTTTTCCAAGTTCAGAGGTGATCGGTCTAGTCCCACTCGGACTTCAGGCCATTCACACCCTCAGGCACCTCCGCCAGGGTCGTGATACGGAACCCTTGACGGAGGCCCTCGCCTTCATCACTCACATCGTAGTCCGAGATGGCCGTGTGAGCCGTGACGCGGTTGTCCCACAGTGCAACAGTCCGGTCATCCCACTTGACGCGTGCCTGGATGTCCTGGCTCTGAGCGATATGCTGCAGTGCGACTACATCAGCAAATTCCAACGAATACAGGGGCAGCGTTTCGAACGTACCTTGTATAGCAACTGTAAGATCGCATCCGACTCCTCATCCTTCAGCCCGACGATACGTCGGGTGAATCCAGGGTTGACAAAGAGGACCTTCTGCTTCGTGACCGGGTGCACGCGCACGATGGGGTGGTAGCTCTTGACAGGCTCGCGCCTGACGAAGTGGCCGTCCCTGCGGGCGTTTTCCGCCTGCTGGAAACCACTATGCTCGGCCCTCAGCCCCTCCAGGAATGCCTTGAGGGGCTCCGAGAGCCGGTCGTAGGCTGCTGCTTGCGAGGTCCAGCCGGTGTCGCCGCCAGTCTCTGGGACCTCGAGGAGGGTGAGTAGGGTGATGCCCGGGGTTTGATGTTCATATGAGACATCCGAGTGGTAGCCTGTGGTGGTGAGTCTGCTCGTGCTGCGACCTAGTCGGTACAGGTTGTCCTTCCCGAGGTAGATCGAATGGAACTCAATGTGGTCCTTGACGTGTGCACCCGTAGGCTGCAGGTGGTCAGCAGGCGAGCAGAACAGCATCGGCAAGTCACAAACTTACGTGGATATGGAGACGGCCAAAGTATTGGCCGAATTCTTTTTGTTTTTCGGGTCCGATATCCTTGAAGTCCTGGTCACGGAAGACTACAACACCACGCTCGGCTATCAGGAGTGCGAGCTCATTCTTCTGGGCGTCCGTCAGCTGGGACAATTGAAGGCCACTAATTTCAGTGCCGACACGGGGTGTCAATTTGGTGGCCTTCAAGTTAGAATTGTCCTTGGACAGAAGGTTTGGCTTTGCCGGATCCGCGTCAAGACCACGGTCCTTGAAGTCAAACAGTTCGGTGGGCGGGAACTTGGTGGTGGTGTCATAGACGGGGAGGTACGCCGCATATTTGGACTGTTGTGCACATTAGCATGACAAATGAAATATGCCGTTGATTCCTTTGGGATACCTACTGAATTATGAATTTTATCGTCGTATGCCACGGCAAGCTTGATGGGCTTGCCCTCGGCGTTGGCAGACTCCAGGGTTTGGGTGACTGTAGCCATTTTAGTGTGTTTCCTGTTAGACTTTGAATAATGACATCGTCGATTTTGCCCCGTTCCGACCTCCCTTTATATCTTGATTTCAAATGCGTGCCACAGTCACCATCCTGTGGCATGTGCTATCTCAGACCAGTTGACGCGATTGCTGGAATCACGACATTGTGCCCCCGCATTGCAAGCAACCTTAGAACGGCTTGGACGAAGACGCAATAGCAGACTCCCACCATCAGTAGCCAGAGCCGAGAGCCGAGTTAATCTTCCTGAAATAGGTGCCAGATCGTCATCGGCTACCGCATAAGTCGGCCGTGATCCAGGTGGGATAGGCTTGCATTGCTAGTGGTCGATACAAACCCCAGGATGGACGATCTCAACCGAGCGATTTTATATTATCTAACACCTGTGGGATAAATTCTCTTCCAAGGTTGTACGATCACTTTCGCCAGTCTTCGTCCTCATTTCGACTCTATGACTGTTTAGCCCCCCCTCTCATTCATGGAGCAAGTAAGCTCAAGTTACTAGGGCCACGCCGGGAGGAACATGGAACTGTTTGGTATTTAAACATGAGGCCATAAAAGTTGACGCCGGTTCTGGTACGAGTAAGCCTCATGATATGGTTAATATGGAATTTTAGCTTGTCCCCGCGCCTCCAGCCACTGGGCATAAAGCCGGATCGGGGTCGGAATGAACGATGTCCTGCGCCTATAGTTCCCGAGTATCCTGAACGTTTAGGTAGAACCTAATTGTGGCAGGAAAGACTAGGTCTGGCAGATATGCGATTGTTTGCATTCGAAGTGGGCGTATTGCTAAGTTCTGAGTGCAGAAGGGGCCCTGGGCGCCCTATTTAAAGACGTACGTAGGTCACATGACCTCCCATTGACTGACCCCCAGTGACCGCCACACTAATGCAAAACACCCAACTCGTCCCCTCCTCATAAGTAGGCAAGACCATCCAACTTTCACCTCCCGAGCATGGTTACGAGTGTGTCTGGCGCAGCTGTTCAGGCTGCGGTCGCCTAGGAAGATAATCGCTAGGTCTACAGTATGTAATGACATCTCAAGGTGCCTTGTTCAATTCCTGGACTTAGCACTTCTGCTCCTCTTTTTTTTCTCCTTTGCCTTTTTGTCTTTTAATCGGAAACTCGCACCTGCAAAATGGAGGGAGGGTGCGCCGATGCATGCCATGACTTGCTAATTTTCTCAGACCTTCAAAACTGCGCCGTGTGGATAGCAATAAAGGCCACGTTAGGTAGATGAACATCATGTGAGCCACTGGGACAATACTCTTTGGACTTGTGCTATTACCAATAATAACTCATGTGAATTCGCACCCCGCTCTCTCGCCATCTGATCTCGCAGAATTTCTACCTCTTTCGCCTGCCAAGGAAAACGGCCTTGGGATTCAACAGCCACGCCCCTTGCCGCTTCTCCTTCTCAATCCGGTCAATCATCTCCTGGAGCTCCTTTCCCAGTTCCGGATCTACTTTCAACATCTGCTGCGCAAACTCCTCAACCGACGACACATAGACATCATTCCAAAACATGCCCATGACGGGAGCGTCGGGGTAGACAACCCTCCGCACCTCCTCGAACCCCCCGTCCTCGATCGTCCGGTCCAGCGTCATCAGCCAGTCCCGGGAGCCGAGCAGCAGCCTCGACCCGTCGGACGTGCTGAGCTGCTCGGACATGAGGCGGCACAGGCGGTCCACGCCGGGGAACTCGCCGGCGGGCGGGGTACGGTCAATTCCGTGCACGACCCTGGCCTCGGCGGTGTAGTGCTCCTCCCACTGCAGGTAGCCGCCGGGCTTGAGCAGCTGGGCGACGTTGGCGAGGATGCGGCCCGGCTGCATGTCCTTGACCACGACGGCAACGAGGCGCATGTGCACCACGTCAAAGGTGCCCCGGAGCTCGGGAGGGGGCGGGGTGTAGAAGTCCCACTCGTGGTAGGTGGCGTTGGGAGGGGCGAGGTTCCGAGGGGGCAGCTGCGCGAGGCTGATGTCGAGCCCATGCAGCTGTGTAGTTGGGGGTAGCTGGCGAGAGAGGTCGGAGAGCCAGATTCTGTGTCTTGGTCAGATCGGGGTCGAGATGGTCACAGATCAGATGAGATTAGATGGGGATGGTTTCATGTTTGTTGCCTACCCGGTGCCCGTTGCGACATCCGCAATGCGTGCATCTGGAGCCAGTGGCGGGATGTCTGGGTGCAGGTGAAATCGATACGTGTCTTGCCAGAGATAATACTGGTAGTGAAGCCTACGAGGGTGATCGTGATCAGCTTGGCATCTGGGAAGAGAATCTAGTTCGGAGCTCACCTCGTGGTCGCGTTGGCAGTGCGCTGGAAAACATAGCCATCGTCCTTGTCGGCCGCCATTGTCCTCAGATGAGTATGAATCCGCTGGTATAGTCTCTCACACGTAGTTTGTTCGGTTTTGTTGACCTCGAAGTTCAGAAAACTCCTCGCCACCCGTAGTTGGAAAGTGTCTCGACGAAAAGGAAGGTTTGGCTTTCACCATATTCATGCAGTCAGCAATAAATATTAGGTTGTTGGTCTGTTGGTTAGCGGCACTCATTCCCCGCCTACCAACTTACCATTCGGATCCTTGAAATGGAACGGTATCACTATAAATACAGTACAGTATGTAGCCAGTGTGGGGACGACCCCTCTACATCTAGTCGATCTTTTGCCTGTGAAGATCTCCGGCCCCCCTACCACCTTGACCGTTACTGCTTTCCGGGCTTATCAGAACGCCCAGTCCGTGCGAATGGTACCTTTCCTGCTTAACCGTCGTCAGGATACGAGGCCAATGGCAGCCGCACCGAGCCCCCGTCTTGAGTGGACATGAGTGCATCCATCCTCTGTTGGCATTCTAATGAACAGAATTTAGCACCCTGCCTCACTGCGACAATGCATGTGATCCATGTAAGAAGCCCTTGAGCTTCCAGCACTCAAAGTACCTCTTCACTGTTTCCTGGCTCACCGCACGAACAGATCTCATCGTGGCCGAGTGCTCCCATGACTTCTTTGTCTCTATCTCTAGGAACATCCCGCCGCAACTAATCCTCACAAAGTTGTCATCGAGGAAGTTAATTAGCCTTGCAGCGGGGTTATCATCCACAGGCCCGGGAAAGGTCCTCACTCGGTGAGCCCATTCGCAGAAAGGAACAATTTTCTCCGGTGATAAGGCCAGCTCATCTGCCAACACGGATGGCATACTGCCCCACGGCTGCCGGACGGGGTTATCAATTGATGTGGTGTTAGATTTATGACTCCCCGGACTATCCCATTACGCTGCTTATAGCAGTGACAACATTCTTAGCACAGCTTGATGTTACACCGCATTCAGATGGTATCCATGACCCCCCCCCCCCCTGGCCTAGAATTTCACAGCTTCCAGCATGTTGATGTCCCCACCATAAAGGGCCACCATTGCCTCCGTTGTCTGTACGAAATCTGGAAACCCAACTCCTTCCGGCGGCAGCAAGTCTGCCTGGTCCTCCTGGCTTTTTTGACATAGTTTGTTTACGCCACTAAGTTCTCACAGTGTCTCGTTGATCTTCCATATTATTTCTTTGAGTATATCGTCCTGGCCGAGAGCTGCCATTAGTCCCTGGCTCAGATGCAGAGGCACAGGTGTGAAAGGGTGGATCTAATAGGGCCAATCCTGGTCAGTACAACGAGAGACGTTTTAACCAACTTTATGATTCAGCCTACATTGAACAAGCTGAAGCCATCTAGATAGTCGATAAGACGAGATATATCCTTTGCTGCCGTCGGAGCTCTCCACTGATAGCCCTGACGCACGATGTCTCCGTACCGGGCTGCGTCCTGAGGCGCCAGCTCTGCTGCTTTACACAATGCCATTACCGTCATCTGACCTATCATGCTGGTGAACAGGAGCATCTGATCGACCTCCACGGTCGTGTAAGGATATGTGTGCTCGAACTGTGCCATCCTGCGGGACAGAAGGTCATCCAGCTGCAGCTGCCGGTCACAGAAGTCGTCGGAGAGGGCGCCGTGGACGAGTTCGGCCGCGCACAGCTGCTGGTGGACAAATACGCGGCCCCAGAGCGCGGTGAACAATATCGACTCCACAAACGGCGAGAAGAGCGGGTTCGGCTCGGCAGACTCGAGCGCCTGCTCGAGGAACGGCATCACCACGGGGCTGCCGCTCTGGAAGGCCTGCTCCGGGCACGGCAGGCGCGTGCAGATCGGCTGCTCGCCCAGCGTCAGGGGCAGCTTCTCCACGATGCATGTGAGCCGGTCGAGGCAGAAGGCAGTCCAGAATGTCCGCCTCTGCTCTTCCAGCACGACGAAGTCGTCAGCGCCGACGGGCCCGGCGTCGAGGGCGCCCAGTCGCATCAGCTGCACCAGGCGGATGGCGCGGCCCGCGCTGCTCCACGCCCTCTGGATTGTAACCTGGGTGAGCTCGTAGATGGAGATCAGGATCCAGGCCTGCGCCAGCTCCAGCTGCGAGGTGTCTGTCCCGTATTGAACGGAATGCATCTGGGTTTCGCCGAGCATCCTCGTGGCCTCCTCGTAGAGGGCTGCGCGGAGGTGATTGAATTGCGACGAAAATGCAGCTGCTAGAGCCCACATGGCATACCGGAGACACACGTGTGAGAGGGAGCTCGAATCGTGTCTGGTACGACGGTAGTAGCGCCTTCGTTGTATGACAGGCACGAATTGATGAATGCGGTCGAAATAGAGCCCGTCCCTATGACATCCACAGGTGGTCAACAATGCGGCTCTGGTGTAATCAGAATAATCCTTCCAGGCTCCCCACTTACAGATCAGCCCGCGTCAGCAGAGGTATGAACAGACTGCCAGGAGCCCGGTCTTGTCTCAGATGCCAGAGACTTGTGGCTGAGTCTGGGCCTGGACCGGGACAAGCGCCCGTTGTTCCTGGGACAGGTAGTTGGGCTCCAAAGATGCTGTCAAGATCCGACATCTTGAGGTCAGGTACCGTAGAAGCTAGTCCTGGCAGGGTCTCCTCGCCATGATGAGTGGTGGATGCGTTCTCCGTACTGCTTGGGATGTTTGTCGGCGGCGACGGTTGTGGCAGAGCGACAGTGAGAGCTGAATCCCAGTCCTTGTTCTCTACGCTCTCGTCCAAGTTAAATTGGAATTCGTGGATTCTTGCATCTGGCGAGCTTTTTGTGGCCTGCTCCTCACCTAGGCGCCGCTCCAGTGCAGCTGTAGTCAGTTAGCAGAATGCTTAAGAGGACGCGAGAGGGGCAAAAGTAGAAGATAAGGCATGAATTACCTATTCGCGAACGCATGGCTTTCAGGTGGCCCTTCTTCGGGCCCCTCTCTATTGGGCTGATATCGTAGTGACAGATGAAACCCGAATCGACACAACCTGAGCATGGTTTATATCGATCACAACGGAATTTCCTCTGTCTACATTGCTGGCAAGCCGAGCCTGGGGCCTGGCGACTGTTTTTCACAGTAATTTTGCTGGCAACCACATTTGAGGATACCATAACGACAAATTGAGACAGGAAATCACAATATGGCCTAAAAGCCAAGAACGGATTGAAAATGAACAGCTTGGCTACGCCGACGGGATCACAATTATCTGGCACCCCATGGCGACCTGATAGTTAGGAGCTGAAAAGCGCAGTTGGAGGGCATCCAGTATTAATCACGGCCGTGAGGGATAGCTTAACCTGATTCTCAGAGGCGTGCTCCCTTATCGGGGGCCGAATCGGCGAGATGCTTATGCGGTGAGACTACTGCTGCGTTAATTCAGATATCTGATATCTGCATGGCAGGGACATCTGCTTCATCCCATGTGTTTTGATTCGCCAGTCCCCGCAGCACGTCAGGTACGCATTACTCAGTCATTGCAGCCGCTGTCTCCAACGTATTGAACTGCAGTTCCCGTGTGGCTCAATTTCTACGATTCGCTGACTACCAAGTTTGGTCGCATGACCTCCGTCTGTTTTCGACCCTTTACATATCGCCCGAAGGCCTCCACATATCGCCCGAAGGGCCGAAACGAGCGAATAGCAATTCATCCGCGTCATAGCCCACAGCGCTCGCCAAATAACTCCCTTTTCGGAAGGACGGTGAGCAAAGGACGAGCTCTACCAAGGTAGCATCTTTAATGTCAAGGTTTTTCCACGCCGATACGTCCCGCAAGGAATTAGCTTCCGGAATTTTTCCCCGAGCAAAAGTGGCTGCTAGCCTCAGGGTGTTTTTTAAGCCATCTTCTACTTCCTAATTCAGGTGTAAATGTCATCTTTGGCTCTGACACAGAGCAGGAAAAACCGTAGGGGAGCCCAAGTCTCCGTGACCGTTTGTCATGCCAAGCACCCGAATGCCGTGAGAAGCTCATATGGTAGCAAGCCGCAGCGGGCTAATTGTTGCTTACGCACGATCAGTCCAAAAGCGCCAATGTGAAGGAAGAACAGATGGCCGGAGATCGCAGAAGGATGGATAAGGAATGGAAGATCAACTAGGGAATGCGCCTATCGGCTTCTTACAAGTACCAGAGTTGTTGATGAGTCTTTTCCTATATGAGCGAGGAACGCAGGACACCAGTAGTTACATCGTTTTTACGATAGGATGTACTCTAGCGCCAAACCTGAGGGTTCTGGTGCTGTGACGATTCCTCGCTGGTGCTCTTGGCTCCACACCCTTATAAAAACCGGAGGCGGTACGATCTCAGATGTAATTCTGATTCAGAAGCGCGGGCTGGCATCGTCGATATACACTTTTGGCCCACACTGGGGCCATCCATCGGACCGTCAGTCGGCGGAGTCGTCACAGACCGACCTATTGGTATGGAGGTGGATCTTTTGGATATTGGTCATTGTGGCGTGTCACTTCGCGTGGTTTCGAAGAGGCGTCTTGTTCACATCCAGCCACTACCCTCGTTCTGAAAACGACCAAGTCGACGACCCTGGGGTACTCACAAGTCCCGTTATTTTTCTTTCGGTCCTGAGAGATTTCTCAGAGTCTCTGTATTACATAAGCCCAGAGAATCAACGTTTCTTCCCAACGATATTAGTTCATGACACTACTTCAAATCTTATTCCTGCGAGAGAATATGCAGCGAGGACTTTTGACTGCCGGACGAAGCAACTCAAGCGGCAAACAGGAGACATGAACCTCCGATCTAATCTTGACAATGGCTCCACCAGTCTGGAAGTCCTCACTCGCGCCATCGTCTGCCCAGCAAAGATGACTGTCTACTCCACTCGCCTTTGCTTTCAAGAATGGCACGATATTCCTCTTCACGACAGCACCAATCATGTTCCACGCCATCTACGGGTTCTTCCCCAAAACCTTCGGACTAGAGTTCCAGGGCTATGGCGCGGTGAATATCCTGGGCCTCTTCATCTTCACCTCACGTCCGACCGTTTCATCCGCAGGCGGGCGGCCGAGCTGAAGTCCAGGCCCGAGGACCGCATGGTGCCAATCATCTGGGCCTTGCCACTGGTGGTAGATGGCATGCTCCGGTACGACTGGGGAGCGGCGGCTGGCGCGCACTGGGTGCTCGCCCTCGCGGGAACGGCACTCATCGGCACGGGCAACGTCCTGTTCATGCCGGCGGTTTCCGTCCTGCCACGTAATGCGGACAGCTACCGAGCATATGACCCACTGCTTGGAGGTCTCAATCCTCCTAGTGTGACGTACAAGAGAAATAAGTGCATGGCGACCGTACTTTTTGCATTAAAATTTGGCTTGCAGGCAATCACCTCACGGAAGAAGCCGGTCAGTCTCCACGCCCTAAAACTTGCTGTTTTATTCAGAGTGTGAGTGCTGGCCACAAATCTGAGAAACTGAAACGAAAAAAAGTGGATTCATTACACTGATCAGTTGAGGAAAGGAAGATCTCGAAAAGAATTATCACACATTTCGTGGATCTGGGTGTATTTGTCTGTGAGAAGTAAGTGTTTGGTTCAGTTTGCAAGGCTGACCGGCTTCTACCGTGAGGCGGGTTGCGTGATTATGCACCACAGGCTTGGCGTCACTTGGGCACATGGGGCACCTCTTGTGACTATTCGTCAAGACTTTCTGTTATCCAACGAAACACGACAATCGTTTCTCGAGTGCTTTTGCTGGCGTGCTGCTCTGCAGACTGGGTGGACCGGCGCAGGCCGAATGAAATCATCAATCATTCGCCGCACTTAAGTTACAAAGCTTTCCCCACTCCATTATTCCAGCATCGATGATCTCCCCCGACACAGAGAGCAGGGACATTCGGACTTGAACTCGATCGGATTTGGGCAGGGTGCTCGTATTGAACCGTCTAAAACGAAGTAAGAAATAGCCCTGCCCACACCTTTGTTAATTTGTTTATCTAGTCAATGAAAATTCGGTCTCCTAAAAGTTTTCTTGTATCTGAATATCAGTCAACTAGTTGTTCTCGCTGATCACCTCTTCAGTGAACTTCTTCAACAGTCCAAAAATTGTGTGAACACGATGTCCTCGAACGAGCCTCGCCAATCGATCCTACTGCAGGGAGACCAGCGGTTGGACGGAACTGGTACGCATACCGCAGCATACCAATATGAGCCATTGGAAACACCCAGAAAACAAATTCGCCTCTTCTGGCTTGAAGAAATCCCGTCCGAGCAACAAAAGTGCTCCGATACGCCTTGGATTTCTGGCTGCTTGAAGCCCGTCTCCATAGACGACCATCCGGAATACGTGGCCTTGTCCTACACTTGGGGAAGTGGAGAGATTCCTCATCAAATTTATGTGGACGGTTTCCAATTCAATGTCACGACCAATCTCCATGCTGTACTTGGAGTACTGGCAAAACTCCCAGCGCTTCGAGGACGTCCTCTATGGATCGATGCGATCTGCATCGCCCAGAAAAACGATGACGAAAAGAACATTCAAGTGACTCTCATGGGTAGGATTTATAGCCAAGCAAGCGAGGTGTTTGCTTGGATCGGTAAGGAAGAAGACGGGAGTGCCGATGTTCTGGACAATATGGTCACACTTGGGAGCTACTGGCTCCGATTACCGGAACACGACGCCGCATGCGATTTTAGCAGCACCATGGCCCGGAGATGGAAGAAGGTTCTGCGCAGTGAAGAGGGCCTCAAAAGATATAAGGAAAGTGAAGGGGATTTATTCGGTACACTCCTGAAGTATTCCGATGAACCTTTCCTCATGGCATTCCTCCAGTTGGTCATTGGTCCCTCACTTGACCCCGTTGAACAGGCCCGAAAGCTTTTGGACAGAGCTTGGTGGCATCGCGTGTGGGTTGTCCAGGAGGTCACTCTGGCTAAACATGTGTTCTTATTGTGCGGCACTCGCCTCTTCTCCTGGGAAAAAGTGATGGGAGCTATTCACTATATCATGGATTTGGGGCATGGTTGGCAACAATCATGTTTTTGGCCTAGCGCAAGGGGCTTTGTTGCTCCCGTAAAACACTTCTTATTGTTCCAGGACGTCGTAAAACGGGAGCAGCGCGAAGGCAAAGAGCTTGAAAAGCTAAACCGGAACGACTCCCAGAATGCTGGTCTGTCGCTTGAAGTCGGCCTTTTATGCTTCATGCGGCTAGCTCATGCAGCGTTCGAGGCATCTGATGACAGAGATCGCATATATGCGTTCCTCGCTTTCTTCTCTCAGCAGGGCCGAGAACACATTCCCGTCGACTACTCGAACGAAAACAGTCTTTCTGACGTTTTACACGCCATGACATGCACGATGGTTGAGACCCATGGTCCTCGATTCTCGCATTCCGTTCAACTCCTCCTGAATCCGGGAACTACTCGTCGGTATACGTCGATT
Source organism: Diaporthe capsici (assembly GCA_013364905.1). Classification (NCBI taxonomy): domain Eukaryota; kingdom Fungi; phylum Ascomycota; class Sordariomycetes; order Diaporthales; family Diaporthaceae; genus Diaporthe; species Diaporthe capsici. Next base: position 4,837,429 of record WNXA01000006.1, on the reverse strand, counting down.
GGACCAAAATACGGACTGAATCAGTCATTTTCGATCCCACCTATAACGCTGAGTTTGCCGCGGCTGGTTACGAGTGGTATCTTCCCAAAGTAGTTCAAAAGAGGAAATGGCTTGGGGTGTCACTGAAGGGCACTAGAGTGTCACAAGTTTCACAAATTGTGAAAATCGATATTAGCCTTCCTCCACCACGAGACCAGGACCAGGTCCAAGAGCATGTTGAAAAATGCATAATTTGGCTGCAACAGATGAGAGAGCTCCTGGAAAACTGCTCTGAGAGCTCAGAAAAGTCATCATCGATGGACAATTTGTGGCTTGTCCCAATTGCAGGGATCCAATCGAGTCGCTATTCAGTCAGATCGAAGTCCACGGCAAGCTATCGACTAGAATGGCCCCCTTGCCCTTTTGCTGCGCAAATGGAAGAGGTTCGCTTATCTCTGGCAGAAGAAGAGCAACTCGGCAGGAAGGAACACGAGCGACGCCAGCAATACGCACAGGCGCAGGCCGACGACAGGCGACGCCAGCAGGCCGACGCCAGGCGACGCCAGCATGCCGACGACAGGCGACGGCGGCGAGAGGAGCGCCTGGCATTTGAGGACTTTGAGGAGTCTTCAGGCCGAAGGAGCCGGATGGCCCAGGACCATCTATCGCGCTCTCACCAGTCGAACAGTCCTGAGCGAAAAGCATATGACATCAGGAGATGGTCAGGCTGTTCAGACGCATTGGAAGCACTCACCCGTGAGGAAGCAGATGGAAGTCTTGGTAAGTTCTACGAATTGCAAATGCTGCGAAACAGTTATCAGGCCCTCACCGGCGATGCAAAGAACCACATCTCTGCGAGGAGATCAAAGGCTACCGTCACTTGGACGTATGTGAAACGCCTCAAACTTGATAATAATAAAGGCTTCGTGACATGCGACGGAAGGGCAGGACTTGGACCGGGAATAATGCAAGAAGATGATCTTGTCGTCATATTCAAGGGGTGCGAATTTCCCTTCATCATCAGACCTCGGTGCGAAGAGAAGAAAGAGTATGAGCTGGTCGGAGCATGCTACTTGGATGGGATCATGTATGGGGAAGCGATGAAAAACAACCCAGCATTCGAAGATATGCTCCTGGTCTGAGGATGATGTTTTTGCTGGAAGAGGGAAAATAGGGCATGGATGAGGTGGCTCTAAAATCATTTCCGCTTGTGGGTCAAGACAGGCATTGCAGAGGAAGTTATTCACAGCAGCAAGTGGATGAAACTGGGCTTGTGAATTTTCTCTTCTTTTATGATGTGAATTCACCCAATTCTTGCCCTGAACCCTTTGCTTGCGGAAGTCTTGCAACCCATCTTGTGTTATCCAGAGATAATGAAGGATATTGACAATATACGCCTATAGGGAATTATGTAGGATGCACGTGTGTTGTACATGACCTACCTGAATACCTAGGTAACGATTTAGTGTTCAGGCCAGCACACAGAATATTTAACTCTGATTCCGCTTTCCAACCCAAGATCAAGCTATGTTGAATAGTTTCTTCGGAAATCAAACCAGAGAGTTTGCCTTCAAGAACCTCCCGAGACGAAACGTGCAGATGGATTGCGATTGTCGCCGCACGTTAATGACTGTCTGACATATCTAGCAGGTAACCAGCCAGGAACTATCAAATACGACGCTCTGCTTGTGGTGCAGTTCAAAATGCAGCTTATCATTGACCAGATCTACCATGCACCTTGGTCAGAAAACGGAAGCGATCCTCCGGCCTCATCTGTCTGCATTGTCCTCCCAAGTCGACGGTGCCCTCAAGTCGATCGCAGGCGAAACTGCGCCAAAAGAACCACCGTACGCCACAGTCCAGCAGCAAGCACTGCAAAGTCTCTGTAGTCGGTCCTTATTGTTTGTATTCAGCTATGGTACTTCTGCTCTTTCACTACTCCAATCTGGTCGTATACGAGTCCGTCATGAACAAGCCTCCAACAACTCCACTTCCTGGACCGAGCCAGACCTGACACGCTTCGAGATCTACAACAACTGCCTCCGCTCCATCAGCTCTAAGGTGGACACATACTTATCTCTGCCCCTCGAGCTACACCGCACCCTCCCCTTCGGAGTCAACGCGCAGCTGCTGAATGTCCTCTCGTGCCCGCACAAGACTAGCACGGTGGATGACCCCGCGTGGGACCGCAGGGCCGCGTGCTGCGTGATCGATCTGGTCCCCACGTGCGACATGATCATCGCCCTGCGAAATATTCGTCATTAGCAGAATCTAACTTGTATTTTAATGTTCAAAAGTTCTACGACATGGGATAAATGTTCCTAGAAGCAGATTTAAGTGTTGGTGGAGAAATAATGTGTGTGTGTCGGCTCCCGGAGTTTCTAGCTGGACCTGCTTACGCTAGTCATGATTATATCCCAGAGGTGGTGAGCCGTCCTGGACCACGTCTTATATGCGGAGAAGAGCAGCCTGTGGCAATAGTGAATTTCCATCGATGAGGTTTGTTTTCAACTTTTTTGTCTCGTTCAATTTGGCAGTCTGTAGAGACCATGACACACAACACATACCCAAAAACAGTTCTCATTACGGGTTGCAGCGCAGGAGGCCTAGGCTACGCCCTCGCCGAAGCCTTTGCAGATAAAGGTTATTTCGTCTTTGCCACCTTGCGTGATCCGAACAAAGCAATCTCGTTGGCTCGTGACACTATACAAGTCTTGCCGCTCGAGGTCACTTCACAAGAGTCCATCGATGCCTGCTTCAACCACATACGGGCCGCGACAGAAGGCCGAGGCCTTGATGTCCTCGTCAACAACGCGGGCGTCGGCTATGTCATGCCGCTTCTCGACACCTCGATCGAGCAGAGCAAAAAGTTGTTCGAGGTGAACGTTTGGGGGATGTTATCGGTGACGCAGAAATTTGCCCCGCTAGTCATCGAGGCGAAAGGCACGGTACTGAATATCTCTTCACTGGCGGGAGCCGTTCGCATGGCATGGCAAGGTGTGCTTGACACTCTCTTTCTCAAGTTGCAAATTCAATACACAGGAACTGATCTCATGAATAGGTGTCTACAATAGCTCCAAAGCCTCCTTGACTTTCTTGTCTGAGACGCTCAGGATCGAGCTGGAGCCGATGGGGGTGCGGGTAGTGACCGCCATGGTTGGGGAGGTGGCCACCGACTTCTACACCCATTCTCAGGCAGGGTTCAGTCTCCCGAATTGCTCGCTCTACAAGCAGGTAGAGGGCGTTATCGGGAAACAGAGCCGGGGTGAGTTACAGGTGAACAATAAAACGGCCCAGTCAACAGCTGCCAAAATCGTCAGAGATGTTTCTTCTGGGAGAAGCGGACAAATCTGGCACGGAGGCGTTGCTGGGACCGCAAAATACGCGTCGTGGCTTTTGCCTTCCAGGCTTTTCGAGTGGATTCTGCACAGTGGTAGAGGAGTATATGATCTGAAAGGCACTGAGGATTGAGTTGAGGCCTCGAATAACAAACACATATTTGATTTCAGGCTCTCATCTCTTGATACAGATATTTCCTCATGGACAGGCCTCACATGGACTTTAATCCTGATCCAAGTTCATCTATAGAGTAACTACGAGCTTCTTCGCTGATGTAGCACCACCCTTGCCCAAGTCGTAAGCCTCCTGGACCTTATCCAGGCCGGATCCAACCACATGTGGTAGAGGTGCGGTGTGGTAAGCATTCTTGGCCAGGGCCGATGGCAGAAATTGCTCAAAGATCAGAGTGCCAACCTCATTGTCCTTGATGGTGGAGGCAAATATGAACTTGGCCCCGACGCCCTCCGGCTTATTATCTGGCACTGGCGTGGCACAGGTGACGAACTTGTTTCCCTCAACCTTCTCGATGACCTCGAATGTGATGTCCTCGCTCCCCCTCTGGATAGCAAACCCGCCGGCGGACGTTTTGCCCTCGAAGGCGCGGATTAGATCGTCCTTGATAGTCTCGCTCTTGTAGTCGAAGACGCGTGAGGCGCCGAGGCGCTTGCAGTAGTCAAAGTTCTTGGGGGAGGAGGTCGTGAAGACCTCGTATCCAGCGGCAGCCGCGAGCTGGATGGCGTTGGAGCCGACACTGGAGGACCCAGCCCAGATGAGCACCGTTTTGCCGTTGGGCGGCGCGCCGCCAACCTTGGGGTGGTCGAGACCAAGGTGGTCCTTCTGGAAAAGACCCGCGGCGGCTGTCGCCAGCCCCAAGGGAAGAACCGCTGCCTTGGCGAAATCCAGGCCGTCTGGGATCGGCGAGGACAGACCCGCGGAGAGTGCACAGTAGGTCTGGAACCCGCCATTGCGAGACTCAAAACCGGCTGCCAGGCTGACGACACGGTCCCCCTTCTTGAAGCGGGTGACTCCTGGACCAACTTCCACGACCACGCCGGCAACATCGCTGCCGGGAGTGTAAGGATATTTCAGCCAAGGAAACAGCTTGGCGACCATGATTTGGACGAACCAGTCCATAGGGTTAACGGCGGCTGCAGCAACTTTTACTATAATTTCGCCATCACCGACGGATGGGTAGTCGACGGGACCAACGCTTAGAGGATTGGCTTCCGCTGCAGGCAGGTATGCACCTTGGTTCTTTGGGGTCATGTTGGATTGGTGTGGTGTGATTGTTGAGAGATGGACGATCAGTATTTTTGGGCTGGCTCTTGGCTATGTGTGCAGAGAACTCATGATGTATATCAAACCCTGGTGCCCCCAAGTGGTGCTCCCTTATATGGTCGGATACAAACAGGTACTCATCGAAATGATGCCCGAAGATGCTCGACCGGAATTCCGGCCAGCGGCACGGAAAGACGGGATTCGTTCAGGACGGAGTTAAGGGATTTGTGCGGCCGCTCCCGGTCAACTGTGAGTAAGATGACAGTACCTAGGTACCTCTGTACAATGTAACAGGCCCTTTGTAACTCCCTGTATCTTTGTGGCAAGATAAGGAAGGAATCGGTCCGTTTTCCGATTCCAAAAACAGACTGTCAATCAACTTCTCTCCCACTATGATATTGTATACCTGACATCGCTTTTTCAGGTAGTCAAGCCTTATTTGCACACCGTCAGCGAAGCTGTCTGGTGTGTAAGGGGAGGAGGGGAGGTGAAGTTATTCTGGTGTGGGATTAAAAAAAGATTTGGTACTTCTTGAGTCTGTAATATCTTCACATGCTATCAACTTCTGGGGTGCAAAACAGGTCAAAGTCTAGTCCTGCCCTGGGGGCCTTTATATGTCGTTGTCTCCGGGATCAGCACCGACTCCAGGGCTGTGTGTGGGCTTATGTTTACGCTAAGTAACCAAAGGTTCACCTTAAACAAGGTCTCCAATCCCCAGACAATATTTTCGATTGTTCGGTACATTTTCTACATAAGAACACCGTCAAGAATCAAGTTCAGGAGCTTTGTCTCCTTGATCTCGTCTTTCCTTGCTAGTAGCTCCTTGACGTCCCAATTGGCCCAGACAAACTTGCTGCGAAGAAACTTGGCTTCGGGGGAAGCAAGCCAGACTGCGAACTGGCCAGGTAGCTCAACTGCAAAACAACGCAACTCTGTTAGCTTACGACCGAAAAGACATTATTACTGTGAGTTTGAGACCATATCACTCACCAACATCTTGTGCCGGTATGTTTTTTCCTTCGGTCATTTCCGTCGCAAGAATGCCGGGCTGGAAGCTGACGATGTGCATATTCGGATTCTCGGCGGCAAGGTAGTCAAGCATCTTGAACACAGCGGCCTTGGCTACGCCATAGACACCCGTTCCTGGGAAGGGCGCCGTGTGAACGATGGCAGCGGAGGTGTTGATTACGGTCGGCTCTTCAATGGCTACATGCATGAACGCCTGAACGGCGTGAAGCCCGCTCAACGCGTTGAGCTTGAATCCCTGCAGCACGGCCTCGGGGTCCGACGTCAGGAGAGGTCCTGGCGCTATCAAGGTGGCGGCGTTGGAGACGAGGATGTCCAGCTTGCCGACTTTCTCATAGATGGACCTGAAGGCCTTGTCGACCTGGGCCCGGTCCATAAGGTCGGCGACTTCGAAGAGGACCAAGGTCTCGGAGTCAGCCCTGGCCTTTCTGATGTCGACGGCGGCAATCTCGAGTCTGTCCAGGCGACGGCCGAGGATGGAGACGGATTTTGCACCGGCTTGGCTGAAGGCGACGGCAATGGCCAAGCCGACACCGGTGCCTCCGCCGGTGATGACGACGTTCTTGCCTGATGCCGAGAGCTCGGGCCTTGCTGGTGAGATATCCTCGTATGGCTTGTTGTGATATGTCTTGGTGAAAGACACAAAAGCGGGAATTTCGATGTTTGAGCCTGAGTCCGCCATTATGATAATGGTACGGAAGAATAATTCGCGCAATTCAAGATCCAAAATGGCGTATAATCTCTATTGCCGTGTAACTGTTGGATGGAATCTTGAAATGGAAAGCTGGTAACAGGAATGAAGGTCCGGGAGACACTGGAAATGGGCGCCTCTGGGATCATCGCTTATATATTCATAGGTGACAGGACGCATTAACTTAAAGTATGTACGCCGCCAGCTCCCCTGTCAATTCAAGAGGAGCTGGTATTTGCAAGCAAATCCGCCATGAGGCAGATTTGATATGCAAAATAGTGGACTACTTCCTTCGCAAGCAAGTCCGCCATAGGGCTAAGGAGCGGTATATGCAAAGAAGTGGGCTACTTCACTAAATTTTGAGACAGGAACAATAAGCCTAGCACCCAAAGCAGACATGTCTTCTCTCAATGTGCCTTGCTGACGTTTAGGTGCAAACAACCACACGGCCCTCAACAGGGGCAGGCCATTGAAAATCCATTAGTCAGACTGTTGGCTTAATAATGCAGCACCTTGCTTATGGTCCGCGGACTTTGAATAGTGCAGATTTAATGGTCCGCGGATTTTGAACACTGCAGACTCCAAAGCTGCTCCGTCAGCAGTTTGAACGGCAAGGAACGACGCCTTCACAGAATTGTCCGCGGGCTTTCAAACCAATCAGGCACTCTTCCAGAGAATGAACCGTCCTCCGAGATTTTCAGACATCCGTGCCTCACACTGAACCCTCGGCCGAACCATGAGTGAAGCGGGGAACAAGGGATTGGGAAGGAGAAAGGTAGGACAGACCCCATCAAAATACCCGAAAATACCCAAAGTCGTTATTATTGGACCCCATTGTGTGTATGGGAAATTGATATCTTGTTGCGTTATATGTAGGCCTGTGACCTGTGTTTCAGAAAGAAGATCAAATGTGAAGCAAAACAACCTGACTGCTCCCATTGCATTCTTTACAACAAGAAATGTGTGTGGACAGCCGATATATACGAGAAACATTTAGCACCAAGACGACGGGTTGTGTGAGTCCTTACAGTGTGATCCTTCGACTTAAACTGAGACTAAATACCAATTCTACAGAGCGGATAGACACAAGCAGCTCGAAACCCGAGTTGCTGAGCTCGAGGATCAGCTCCGACAACTGGCAGCCGCACCAGTAGTACTACCTCCCTCAGAACCACATCCCCGTCAATCGTCAGGCCTCAACTCAGCCGATACTCTGTGTTCTGTTCAGTTGCCTGTTGACGAGCCGGAAGCCATCATCGAGAGGGCCAACCCTATGACCTTACCCTCGCTTCAAGAATCTCTGCCTATTGTCGAGCACTATTTCTCGACTTGTAACCATTTTGTTCCCATCTTCGATGAACGCAAGTTCAAATTGATGCTCCATGACTGTTATTCAACGCAAGGGAACAGAGACAAGGCAGCCTGGGCAGCCATCAATGTCGTTCTGGCGTTATCCCTACAACAAAGATTTCAGTACGGTGACATCAGCAGAAATGAACGGACGATGATGACCAAATTTCTCATCAACACCCGGTCTGTGATTACTGACCTCGTGACGCGAAAGGACGACCTAAAGGGGATACAAGTCCTGCTCGGCCTGGCTGTTTTCCTGACGGGAACGCCAGAGGTAGAACTCGTGCCGACCCTGGTCGCATCGGCGGTCAAACTCTGTCAATGGCTTGGTCTCCATCGCAAGCTGGGGGCAGATCAGCTTGACCACAGCGAAGCAAAGGAGCGAGAGCGGGTATTTTGGATCACCTATGTCCTCGATCGAGACACCAGCCTCCGCACTCGTGGCCCATGTCTGATTCAGAATCACGACCTGGACATGGAAATGCCCGGGTTTGAGGACACGGCGGATACAGTGGGCATCCTCATCGGATCTGACGGCCGTTCATGGTTCAACTTCTTTCGGTGTCGCGTCCACTTGGCTCGCGTCCAAGGACTGGTATATGATTGGGTGTTCTCCCTGTCGGCCGAGAGACTCTCAGCATCCGAGAAGTACGAGAACATGAACAGGATCGCGACTATGCTGCGGGACTGGAGGAATGCTATTCCTGAGGAGTACAAAGTGGATCGGCTACAGACTATGGACTCGCGTGTGGCTCAGCCCCTCGCGAGCCTGTACCTGACTGAGTGTTTCACTCTGTTCAAAGCCCGGGCGCATACAGCGTTCTCAAACGACCCAGACTCTATGAAGATCCTCGCATATTGCTGCAGTCGTTGGGCAAGTGGATATGGTCACCTCTCTGGACAACATGAAATCGAGGCTGAGTCGCTTGTGCTGCCGGATTGGCAGAACCTGGTCTCCTCAGCAAGAGTCTGTGGGAAGCTGTTCCGCGGGACACAAGATATGAATCCGCAGGCAGCCTTCTTGTAGTAAGTGTGCAAATGTCACTAGAGATGCAGATCTTTATCATACCGCTTTGCAGCTGACGCGGAACGTCTTCAGCAGTAACAGGTGCGCATACATTTCGGCGATGGTAATCCTCATTGCAAACAAGATGTGGATCTCCAGACACGGACTGTACGACGAAACGGGACCTGACGAAGATTTCATCCGAGACAGTCTGAAGTTTCTCGGAACAATGGGAGATAAGAATGTGGAAGACCCATTTCGGAGAATGCACACCGCAGCCTCGGAGCTCAACTCCAGAGCCGGCCTTGCCGCGGGGACTGATGCGCTCCAAATCGCGATGTTCAACGCCCCTAGCCCGCAGATGAATCAGTGGTACTTACAACGCGATACACTAGCCCTGGAGGAATTTGAAATCCAAGCAGAGGCGGTCGAAGATCCCTGATTGATTCCACTGGCGTATTGGACCGGCCAAGCCTTTCCATGTAGATGTCCACAGGCAATAATTTGGAACTTGTCTGCGGGTATATCTAAAATAAGCATACCGTCTCTCCGTATTTCATATCCGTAGAACAATACTATGATTCCACTCCAACGGGCCCTGTGTCGTGCGGCTGTGATCTCCAGTGCTACTCGTAAATGGGTGACATCGTCACTGTATGTACTACCTACCTATTCAAGAGGTAATCGCCATCACCAGTCCCCAAAAAAGCTCGTTATGTCTCTCCCAGGTATTGACGTCATAATAGGGTGAGATTTGAAAATTCAAGATGTCTGCAGGGAGACGAGCCGAGTTGCCGACCTTCAACCGAGAAGGATTCGAAAATGGTAGTGAAACGCTGAGCAGATGACGAACGTCAGTCGTCCAGGCAGCCTAGTTCGACGGGAATAACAATATCCGGAAAGGCTGGCAAAAGCCCTCTTCTTTTTGGCACGATGGCACGCTTGCTCGGTCCCGTAGGCTGCCTTGCAGGATACGTCGTACACTTCACGCCCCCATCGAAACGGTTCTCGGCGCAAAGGAACATTTAGCTTTGACTATATGCATGCAGTCAGCAATGAACAGGAAGTTGTTGATCTGTTGGCTGGCGCTGTTCATTCCCACTGTCAGTCTACCACTCGGATCCTTTTGATCCCACATTGCCATCCACATGTCCCCAACCGTCACATCCGTGCGTGGGTGGGGCTATGTACACAGTCCACTCTCCCGCAGCCGCTGAATGTCACCTATTTCCTTGTGCCCCAGGAACTCTAGCATGGATTATGCTTGCGGAACTTTGGACCCTGTAGTCCTGCATCGGACGTGTGAGGTTACCATTGCTTGGCACATGATGAGGTCCAAACTTGGGTACACAGTACAGTATTCAGATTATACTTGCTCGCCAAAAGGCTGGCTGCCCTGTGCTGTACGACCATTACAATCACTCTGCCCTAGTAAGATTTGTCCCTTGTCGGGCCTCCCTGTCTGTCAACTCCTCTGGCCGCTGTGGCAGATATCCAGATATCCAATGTAGGTAGCATCATGGCGTCCGAGAAGGGTCGTTATCAGCCTCTGCGTGACCAGAGCTCTTTCCCCAGCGACGACGACGCAATACAGGGTCACGATGGCTCACCAGAATTACGGCCGTGGCATCGACGAATTTCGGTGTCGACCATGGCTCTTTCCATATTCTGCGCCATCCTCCTTGCTGTCTCCTCCGTCCAGGCCTGGGTCATCTTGAAGCTCGAGCGGCGTCTGGTCCACCCTCACAGTCCGTCTCTCCCAGAATTCCGTCGTCTTCACCATTCACTAAACCTGTTTTTCCTTTTTAGCACGCCTTTCCCTGGAGTATAACGTTCCCCTCCTGGCCAACAATCACTCCGCCTTCGACTCCCCCTCCAACGCCATCTCAGACGCCGCCTGGGCCACCATCGAGGCCGGGCACGGCGACGTCCTCCTCACACCATCCGAGGCCGCCTCCCTCGGGCTGCCCCCGTCCTTCACGCACCCCTTCCGCCCGGGGTATCAAGTCTACATCATCGACGCCTACCACGCGATGCACTGCCTCAAGGTCCTGCGCGACCACTACATGCGCATGTACCACGCGCACCGCTACGTCGACGACTGGCCGCAGCTCGGCGAGTGGCCGCTTGAGCACGACGAGCACTGCTTCGACAGCCTGCGGCAGCACGTCATGTGCCACGCCGACGACACGCTGCTGTACAGCACGGGACACCACGACGCCGGGGTGCGGCAGACCAAGATGTGCCGGAGCTGGGATGCGCTGCGGGAGTGGGCGAGCGGGCGGAATGCGCAGTGGAAGGACCATATCAACCCGAGGCCCGAGGGAGAGATCTGGTGGAACTTTGATGATGGTGGTGATGACGGGCTGCCGCGGGGAGGGCTGTCGTGAGGTAAGTTGGAGGCTGATGCGGGGACCTTGGCCGACGAGAGGATTATTGTGGATTGGATTTACGTTTAGGTGTCATTGGCGATGATTAATACAGAGAGATGCTTTTCTTGTGTGGTGAGTGGGGGCATTGAATGGGTTCTCAGTTTCTCTGAGTCTGTTGCCCCTGTGGCGTTCATGCACGCAGTGATTGTACAGACAGCTCCTGTAAGCATGGGACACGGTTTGAGCCAATATTGACGAAAAGACATCTTGAACTTCTGATTGATGAGACTTGTATCTAAAGACTTGATTTGCTTGGTGCTGAACGGATGAGGAATAAATCAAATATCCTCTGCCACAGCCTAACTCGCAAGAAAATATCCACCAATGGCAATACACAGTAAGATCCATGTTGTGGAACCATGTCACAACAGAGACGCCGAATTTTCTTTACACCACTTCCTGCCGCTCGGCCCCTTTCACACCCCTAGCACTCCACCCCCAGCTTTCCCTTTGTACAACCTTCCCCAAACCAATCGTCGGGTTTCCCAAAATGCTTCCTCAAGGCGGGCCAGTACGGGCTGTCCTTGGGACAGTACTTGAACCGCTCGAACTGGTTGATAAAGTCCGCCTCATGACTAATATAATGATAACAGCTCGTCCGCTCCTCGGCCCACCTCTCGAGCGCGCCCCAGTCCCTGCACTGGCGCAGCTGGCCCACCGCGCTCTCGGGGCTCTTGGTGATGGTGGTGTAGCGCGGGGTGTCGTCGGCCTGGCACAGGATGTCGCCCCGCAGGCTGTCGAGGCAGTGCGTGATGTGGTAGAGGGAGAGGGACTGCGGGAGACCCAGCTCGTACTCGCGCACGGCGCGGTGGATGTTCTTGAGGCAGTGCAGGGCGTGGAAGCCGTTGAGGACGTACATGCCCTTGCTGTGGTCCCAGGGGAAGGGCTGCGCGGGGAGGAGGTCGTGGGCGGCGGTCCAGCCGTTGTCGAGGGCCACGAAGCCGACGTCGAAGGATATGCTGTCCCAGAGGGCGCCGGCAGTGGTCATGTTTATGTCGGCATATTCAGTGGACCACTCGAAGGGGACCTGTAGGGTCGGTTCAAGGGAGGCATAGGGAGAGGGGCAATTGGGGACTGGGCGAAGCAGTGTATAGGTGTTCACGACCAGGGAGATGAGGAGGAGGAGGACTGTGCTGGCGAGCAGCCCATGGGAATGACGGGGCTTGGGTTCGTGGTAGACGAAGCCGTCGTCCTTCTCAGTCAAGAGAGGTTGGGAGGAGGTGCTGCTGCGTTCGGCGTCGTCCATCGTCACGGGCAGGCCTGAGCATGATGGAGACGGATCATCGGCCTGGTGCAGAGAGAAGACACAGGATACATGAGCAGACAGTTATCTGAGTCAGCTTCGAAGCTGAACCGGATGATCAAGAGCCGAGGATTAGGGGCAAGCATCGAGCATCGAGCATCGAGCATCGAGTATCGATGACCTCGACTGGGCTCCCGTGGAGGTGGGCCGGCGTCGCAATTGCTGCCTACGATTTGCCTTCAACCGGCGCATCAGCTGTTTTCCCCCGATAGGACGACGACATCGTCACTGATAAGGCACTGCCGATGGAGTATACACCATGTCAGCCTGCCATCTCGACGTGGCGCAGACGGCGTCCTATCATATGCATGCTCAGGTCGTACAGATCTGCAAAAGACCAGAACTAGGATGCTCGGATCCAGCGGGATCTTTCCAAATCATGCGGCGGCTACATATTCCTGCACATTCTAGACGTCGTATACGTGCCTAACATGTGCCAAGAAGGTTGGTAGATTGGTCGATGCAGGTCCTATACCAAGCATCACTTACACGTAGCACAGCATGTAAGGCAGGTGGGGGCCGTATGCGGGAGCAGGGGTCCCGGCATGCGGGGATACGGGGCATGGGAAACGCAACCCCACAGCCGGGTCTAGGCATCCAGGTACCTAGATAGTTGTAAGTACACAGTGTACAGCACGGACGCCGAAACCGAGAATGAAACGAACACTCGAAAACGGCAAAGAGAGAAAGGTAAGTAAGCTGGTCAGACGCCATTGAACTTTGCTTCACAGCCAAGAATCTCGAGTGAGACCTCTGCTGACACTTCGGAGCAGCGATCCGCCATCCCACCACCAAGATGCCCCTCAAGCTGGTCCATCTCGAGTCCGATGACGAGTTCGACGAGCTCGTCCGGTGCGAGTTCACCGCCTATGCGACGCCGCCCTGCAAGCTGAAGGAGCTCTTCTTTCCCCCGCAGGGCAGCGAGGAGGCGACCATCCAGTCTGCTATACAGCGTCAGACGGCATGGCACCGCAGTGACCCAACGTCTTACTGGATCAAGGTCGTCGACACGGACAACAACGACCGGCTACTGGGCGCCGCGTGCTGGCACATCTATGACACGGACCCCTACGCGGTCGAGTCGGACGAGGAATGCGACTGGTTCCCGGAGGGCGAGGAGCGTGATATCGGGAACACGCTGATGGGGCAGTTCGTCACGCCGCGCATGACATACATGCGCAAGCCACACATCTGTGAGCAAGCCCCTCAGCCCTAACTAAGGTGATGCGGGAAGGAATCAAGGGACCGGAGGCGGGTTAACCCTAGCGCACTGCAGTCCTCGACATCTGCTTCACGCACCCCGATGCGCGGCGGAGGGGCGTGGGCAAGCTCTTGATGGGCTGGGGTGTCCAGCAGGCCGATGAGCGCGGCTATGAGGTCTTCATCGATGCCACGGACATTGGTCGGAGCCTCTACCGCGGTTTCGGTTTCATTGAGGGAGAAAAGTGCCAGTTTGATATGTCGCAGTTCGAGGAGACGCATCGAAAGAAGGAATTAGAAGAGCTGATGATCCCATTCGAGTGGTGGCCTATGCTTCGTCCGGTGGGAGGCAAGTACGAGCCTGGAAAGGGAATGATCCCTTGGGAGAAGCAGTGAGCACCTGTAGATACAAAGTGGAAGCTCAAAACATGGTCTTTGTTCGGTAGATGTTGTCCTCCGTAACACTGCATTGCTATCGACATGAAGTCTGACCTGAAATTACCACGTGAATGATTGTCCCCCTCCCCTTTCCCCTCCGGAGCCCCGATCCCGCCAACGCCTCCCCCGTGTATTCTGGTAGTCGTCCGCCCATGGAAAGAGTTCAGGGCAGAATGTTGGCCCGACTCACAATCCGTAGCCTGGGCCAGGCTCTTCCGCAGCGGCCTCGGCACCACGCTTCAGTCCATAGCCAGGACCCGGCTCCTCGGCATTTGCATCGGCGGCGGGAGCAGCAACTGCAGAGGCAAAGAAGCCCGCAAGTGCGAGGGCAATCAACTTGGAAAAATGCATGCTGGTCTGGCGTCGAATGCGTTAGTTCGTGGTTTATTGCTGGAATGGATCTGGTCGAACCTTTTGCAGTCCTAGTCACCTGGAATCGAGGTATTGCACCGCTTGCTTGAAGGGTTCAAAGAAACTCCAAAGTTCATGGCAAGCAAGTGGCTGGAGTGTGAGCGAGACCGCAGCAAAGACATATATATAGAGCTGTCTCTCACACCGTGACATTTATGTACCACGAGATCACACAGCCGCTTGTTCTTACGCGGTCCCACCTTGGTTGAACCATTAGCTAGGGTGATATGCATGTGAGACCGGGCTTTATGCGCACAGCCTTCCGGTAGTTCAGATGGTCTTTCCGCCGTCGCCACCGTCTGATCTTGGCGCTCCGTTGCTTCGGTACGCGCCGGTCCTGGATGTCTGTGGGTAGAAAGGGCTGAAAGATAAGGTGTGAAAGGACTTGGAGATTGTGGCCCGGTCGACCGGAACATGCTATAATTAGTAATTTTGAATAACCTAAGGAAACAAGTTATGAATATCATTTAATATCACTGTTTTTCATAAATTCAACAATAGTAGCGCTATTATGTATCATTTATGCGTTTCCTTATTTTTAATACATAAAAAGCTTGATATTTCCTTTCCCTTTTATTTATAAAACTTTTAGAAACTATTTATCATTATTATATTTCAGGACTTTTATTTCTGTACTTTATTACTATAATAGTAATATGTATTATTCCAAGTCATATAGTAATCAGCTTATTTATCATACGAATGTGAGGTGTGGTATACTAGACTACTCGCTCCAGCTGTGCCCAGCTGTGCTGGTCAGGTTTAAAGTTCATCCTTGGGGGCCAAAAGCTGATGTAAGAATGGCCACCACTGTACTCTGTCGTCAGCAGACCGACTTTGACATGTTCGTTGGGGACCAGTAATATTGCCGACCGATGACCCCGACCTTCGGTCCTCTCTTTATATCACAGACAACGTCTTTTTTGATCTTACACTATTACACAGTGACGTCGACGCGTCTTTGTCACCACCATGTCTGCCTCTTCTCAGCCGGTGGTGACGCCGGACGACTACTCGTCGATACCGAGCATCATCAGCTGGTTCTTAGGCGTCACCTCTGTTCTTTTCGTCGCAACCAAGATCGTGACCAAGCTGTCCATGACACGTAGCTTTGCGCTGGATGATGCTGCCATTATTACCGCATTGGTACGACCACCGAATCTCAACATGCTTCAACATGACTGACGGGACCAGGCCTTTAGCATAGGAATGGTAATCGCAGTTTCTATACAAGCGCAAAATGGACTGGGAAAAAGAGAGACCTCTCTCTCCGAATCGGAGCTGATCGCATTTGAAAAGGTCGGTTGCTGGCAGAAAGATCAACCACGCCAGGTCGAGATAGTGGACTGACCGCATGCAGGGTGTTTACGCCACGGATTTCCTTTACATCACGACCCTTTTCTTTTCAAAGTCCTCGGTCCTCGTGCTCCTCCGAGCACTCACACCTGTGCGAAATCATCAGCTTCTGACGTATGCCGTCGCTGGTGTGCTTGGATTGTGGGCGATATCTGGCCTGTTCACAGTGGGGTTCCAGTGTTCCACTCCTCAAAGATGGGCAATCGTGACAGGACATTGTATCGACCGGGTCAGTATTCCCCTATGTAGGAAATCACTAAATTACACGAGCTTACCACCGGGAGCAGGCCTCTTTCTGGATTGTCTTTGGAATACTCAACATCGTCACCGAGGTCTTCCTCGTCGTGATCCCGGCAGTCATCATGCGGAGCGTGCAGATACCACAGGGGAAGAAGACAGTCATCATCATAGTCTTCTCCCTCCGCGTCTTCGTCGCCGCCGCCATAATCCCCGAGCTCATCTTCGTCCACAGGGCGGGGCAGTCGGCAGACCGGACCTTCGCGGCCTGGCCGGCCGTCGTCTGCGCGCTGTTCGTGCAGTGCCTCAGCATCGTGTTCGCGTGCGTGCCCTACCTCAAGCCCTTCTTCGGCGCGCTCGAGTCGGGCATGATCCGCATGGACGACACGCGGCGCCGCGAGGGCCGCAGCACCGCCGGCGGCGGATACTACTTCAAGAAGGCGAAAGTGTCGTCGCACGGCAGCAGCAGCGGAAAGCAGAGCATCGGCAGCCGCCTCTACCCGCTGAGGAACTTTGCGCACGGCGGCGGCGGCACGCACTCGGCGTCGGCGGAGCGTGGGCCTGAGGATACGGATCGGCACTCGCAGCGGTCCGACTCGCGCATCATTCGGGCGACGACGACGTTTGAGGTCCGGTCGGAGGACGAGTTCTGAGTGCGAGCCTATGCATTGCTATGAAGATAATTGGGGCACTGTCCATATCTCCTGCCAGTTCACTGTTCTTGGACCTACCACACAGGGGTCATCTCTGTAGGCTATTACGATTTCATGAAGCATTTATTGTATTTACTCAAGATAGCTATAGATCATATCCTCCTACCTCCCGGGCTCTCCATTACTTTGTTGTCTGTTTCGTGCCCGGTGAAGGAAATGTGGACTTGTGCTGGCCCAGGGCCTCCAAAATGTAGGATTCGCATACTTTCCTGATGTTGCATTAATTCCAACCGTGATCAATGTTTACGAGGCCGCCATCGGCTCACTTTCTGTCCCTGAAATTATGGGACGAGAATCAATTTCGCAGCTGCCTCACTGGGTATGATACAGTTGCCTTCGGATGATCCTTTTCCAGACCGACCAGACGTTCGCAGAAGAAATCATGCCGACTGGCCATCGCGCAGGCAGATACGTCGCATCAAAAATCCTCCGCATGCGGCCTCAATGTGAACCTAACCAGGACGACCGGGATCTGCAACGAAGCTGAACAAGTAACCAATTGCGGAGATTTTACCCCAGGACGAGCTGGTGGTTGCCTGCTCTGCCCGCTTTGCCGGCCATGCTGACCACCCACCATGCCCCCTGGTCGCAGATGAGCATGTGAAAAGATTCCAGCACAGTTAAAACATCACGAATCAGATCTCCCCGATCCGTGAACTTGTTGCATGAGGACATGCAGTCTGCGCGGCAATCCTGTCGAGCCCACCCTTTATTGGCCTGGCGCGAACTACGCTATTTTGTAGTGCTCACCTAACTGTTCTTTACCGTGCTATTGCCGCGTTACACCCGCGCGTCCGCTGCGTTGCAAGCGCTGACGCCGCGCTCCAGGCCCAACCCATGTTGCAGCCCCCCACGCTGGGTTGCAGTCCCTCACGCCCTTCTACGAAAGCATGTTGTGTATAAACCTTGTTACATACAACTTTTATTATATGTACCAATAGTATAGACTAGGATATAGTATAATTTAGTATTATTTACTCTGAATATCTATTGGTACTCCTAGTAACTAAGTATAGCAATCACTTGTTAGTAAAAACGTTAAAATTTTCTCATAGAGTTACAGTTTTTTCTAATTTCTAGAAGAAGAAAAAAACCCTACGGTTTTTCAGCAGGTCCTACTAGTTTCAAAAGCTGTATTAGATCTGTTAGTAATTCGGAAGTCATTTTAATTTAAAGTAAATAAAGAAAGCAAGACTAAGAGTTGTATTTACATCAGCAAAGAAACGGCCTGGGATCCAGCTTAGTTGCCACCACACCACCTCAAACCCCCCTCCCCCCTGCCCCTCGCAAAAGAGCAAAGGAACAATTAAGTTCATTTGTCAATTTCAACTGGATGAGAAGGTACCATCAAAGCTGACAATAGCCTATTAAGGTACCGGGTCAGCTCGACCCGTGTAGAGAAGCTTGTCATTGCAACCCTGATCTGAACTCGGACTGCCTGCACCGAGCAGCTGCGTGCCTGACCTTTACGAGTCTCCTTTTCTCTCATTGTTTTTATCGGAATATTTGGTGCCACAACGAACACATCTGCTCAGAATCGATCGCATCTACGGACTGTCGATCAGCCAAGATGGACGTCGAGATGCTAGAAGCCCGATCGGACTCCAAGTCCTCACAGGTCAATCGTCACATGATGGAGGGCAACCGCGACGAGATGACCCTGGCTCGTCTGGGGAAGAAGCAGGTGCTCAAGGTTGGTCCACCTTTGCCGACCATGGCTTCACGGCCATAGACTGACGAAAGAACAGCGCAACTTTGGATTCTTGTCCATGATCAGCTTCAGCTGCACCGTCCTGGTAACATGGGAAGGTGTCCTGGTGTATGCGAACTGAACTAGAAACCTGACTTTCCATATCACTCACCATTCTGGCAGTCTCTTCGCTACGGGTTTCATCAACGGCGGCACGGCAGGCCTCGTCTGGCAATTCATCCTCGTCTGGGGCGGCACCTTGAGCACGTTTGTGACCATCGGCGAGCTGGCCTCTATGGCGCCCACCGCGGGAGGGCAGTACCACTGGGTCAGCATGCTGGCGCCGAGGTCCAACAGAAACTTCCTCAGCTACATCACGGGGTGGATGACGGTGCTCGCGTGGGTGGCCACCATCGCCACCGGCGCCTTCCTGTCGGCAAGCATGATCCAGTCGCTGTGTCTGATCAACTGGCCCGACTACGCCAACGTGTACGCCGGCTGGCAGGGCACGCTCATCTCCTGGGCCGTCGTCCTGGTCTGCGTCTTCTTCAACACCGTGGTCGGGAGCTTGCTGCCCAAGGTGGAGGGGAGCTTCATGATACTGCACGTCCTGGGCTTCTTCGCCATCCTGATCCCGCTGGTCTACTATGCTCCAAAGGCGACCGCCGCCGAGGTTTTCAATTCCGCGACTAGCTATCAGAACGCCGGCATGTGGCCAACTTACGGCACATCGTTCATGGTTGGCACGCTTGGTGCGGCATTCTCGTTCGTAGGGGCAGATGCCGCAGTACACGTAAGTAGAGACGAGCGGTACACTTCGCCAAGTAATCAAAATGCTGATACCCGCGCCAGATGTCGGAAGAGATCTCCAACGCTGCCGTTAACGTGCCTCGCTCCATCGTGCTTAGCATTGTCATCAACGGCTCCCTGGGCTTCGGCATGCTCCTCGCCATCATCTTCTGCCTTGGCAACCCCGAAGCCGCGCTCGAAGCGCAGACGACCATCGGATTTCCTTTCATTGAAGTCTTCTGGTCGGCGACTCAATCCCTCGGGGGCGCAACGGGCATGACGTCTATTGTCATCGCCCTGGCCTTCTCCTGCACTATCGGTTTCATGGCTACTGCTTCCCGCATAATATGGTCATTCGCGCGTGACCGCGGCCTGCCCTTTTCCAAGGTCCTTTGCCACGTAGGTTCTCTAGGTCTCCTGTTGAGAATCCGCTGACAGTATTCCCAGATCTCACCAAAGACCACAATTCCCACGTATGCCGTCATCGTCGCCGCGACCATCCCGTGCCTCATTGTCCTGATCAACATCGGGTCCACCGTCGTCTTCAACGGAGTCACCTCTCTCGCCCTCGTAGGCTTCTACAGCACGTACTTCATCTGCTGCGCCCTACTTTTATACCGGCGCCTGACAAACTCCATCCACATGCCCGATCCCTCCGCTCCTGCAACCGCTGCGTACAAAGACCAAGCAACTGACGAGTATGTCCTGATATGGGGTCCATGGCACGTCAAGGGCGCACTTGGTGTCGTCAACAATATCCTGTCATGCTGCTACTTGATTCTCATCTGGGCCTTTGGTTTCTTCCCGCCGGCCATCCCGGTCACGGCGGCGAGCATGAACTGGAGTAGTTTGGTATTTGGAGGAACGGCCTTGTTCGCTGTGTTCTACTACATTGTGTGGGGGAGAAGGCAATACCGCGGTCCGCTGATCGAGATCAGCTTGTAAATCAATTGTATCTAGTAAATAACGCGCTGATCAAGCGAAAAGAATTGCTTGAAGATTTTCAACTGTCTTCCAGTTTAAGTGGTCTCATTTTTAATCTGTATACATATGCCAGTTTAAAGTTTCTAATTATTGACTGCCGTATTGACTACTACTACTTCTATCTTGTATTCCTTACCCAGTATATAATATTATGAATTTTACACTTTTAAAACTAAGCGTAGATTATACTGTTTACTGACATCTGGAGCTTGCTTCGGGCTGAAGCTCTTAACCATGTCCCACATATAATGCCGTGAAAGCTTCCAGGCTTAATTAGTGGGGTGTCGGTGGGTCAACCCGCCGCCATCGTCGCACTTGTCTGCGTATCTCCGCGCCGCCCCGCGTTCGCCGCTATGGACTGCACATGACAGGGTTCTTCGGCGGCTTCGAACCACCTGGGGCCCTTGTCAGTGTCATCAACTACGCGGGGCATGGCTTGTTGCCTTTCCTTTCCCGGCATCTCAGAGTGGAGCAAGTCGAGCAATGACGAGATTTTGAGATTTTCACTCCTGATAGCAGTGCAAAGGCAGCATTAGGACTAAATATCTTCACTCTTGCAATGTTATTTACATTTCCTATATGAATAAATTCATCCGCCAAGCCTTTGCAATCCTGACAGCACCCCAAGCATCTCTGGTTTGTCCACAGCTCCAAAGCTCACCCAGGGCGATTATCTAGTGCGACCAAAATGGCAAAGCTCACCAATTATGTTGCCTTCGTACATCCCGAGACGGGCGCGGAGCAAATTGGACACCTGGACCGGGAGCACAGCACGATTCAGCCCCTCAGCTTCGGGTCCGGGACGCCCGTGGGTAACCTTTACCAGGTGATCGAAGCCGGGTCTCAAGACCAGATCACTGCCACTGGCTCGCCCCTGCAAGTCGGGTCCGCCAAGATCCTACCTGTCATCGCAGGCCGTGATGTCCTCGCAGTAGGCAAGAATTACATGGAGCATGCCAAGGAGTTCAACAGCTCCGGCTTCGACAGCTCCGACAAGGTCGACCGCCCGAGTCACCCAGTCATCTTTACCAAGAGAGCGACTTCGATTATCGCTGACGGGGAGGAGATATTACCCCATGAGGGCTTCACCTCAACTGTCGATTACGAAGGCGAGATCGGTGTCATCATCTCAAAGCCTGGGTTCCGCGTCTCGGCAGAAAACGCGTGGGACTATGTCTGGGGCTACACCATCATCAACGACGTGACCGCCCGCGAGCGGCAGCGTGACCATAAACAGTTCTATATTGGGAAGTCACCCGACAGCTTCTGCCCTATGGTGAGTATTCATCAATCTCCTTGGACTAGCAACGGACCATGACTTCGCTAACAAGGGTTACACGAAAAGGGCCCCATTGCAGTGCCGAAGGAAGATCTGCCCAAGACTCTGAAGATCCAAACTCATGTCAACGGGGAACTGCGGCAGAACTCGTCTACAGAGGACTTGATCTTCTCAATCCCCGAGCTCATCGAGACGCTGTCCGCGGGCCAGACTCTGCAACCGGGCGACGTCTTAGCCACCGGAACTCCTGCGGGTGTGGGTATCGGGAAGAACCCTCCGGTCTACCTCAAGCCCGGCGACGAGGTGGCCATTTCCGTCACAGGCCTCGGCACTCTGACCAACAAGGTCGCTCAGCCGGCTGCCAGCAACAATGTGACGGGAAAACACATCAGCGCCGCAAGCTCCTTCGCGCTCATCAATTCGGACAAGGCCGTCGGCCGAGGTGACGCCTTGGCTGTCATTGATGGCAAGCCCGTCTCATACAACAAGCTTGGATCCGGCCCCGAGAACATCGTCTTCGTCCATGGCCTCGGCGGGACAAAGGACTATTGGACACCATTGGTCTCCACACTTGCCCTGCCAGACCGGGCAACAATTCACCTGTACGACTTTGAGGGTCACGGCCAGACGCCTACACACCCCTTGAGCCCGCTGACCGTCTCATCCATGGCCAACGACCTCGGGGGCATTTTCAAAGCCGCCGGCGCCTCCAACGCAGCCCCAGCAGCACTAGTCGCCCACTCCCTCGGCTGCCTCGTCGCGCTGAGATTCACACTCGACAACCCGGGGCTGGTCAGGAAGCTGATCCTCATCGGGCCGCCGCCCTCCCCGCTGCCAGACGCAGGCGCGCAGGTCTCGCTCGCCCGCGCGGCGCTCGTGCGGGCCATGGGCATGGCGGCCGCCGTCGACGCGGTAGTCGCCGCGGGGACCTCGGACGCCTCGAGGCGCAAAAGCCCCGTCGCCGTCGCGGCGGTGCGCATGTCCCTGCTCGGGCAGGACCCGGAGGCGTACGCCAAGGCCTGCCACGCCCTCGCTGGCTCGAGCACGATGACCCTGGCCGTTGAGGACGTCGTGGCCCCGACGCTGATTATCACCGGCGCGGAGGACAGGGTGTCGCCTCCGGCGGTGTGTGAGCAGTACAATGCGAGGATTGGTGGGTCCCGGCTCGTGGTGCTCCCCGACGTTGGGCACTGGCACGTCTTGGAGGATGTCAATGGTGTTGCTAAGGCTGTTGATGGGTTCTTGTAGGTTTCTTGAGGTGTGTCGCTTGTGGTTGTGACCGAGCTGCGCATAATAGTGGAACAAGTCGGCGGCGTGCAGCGAGCGCGAGACGAATGGGCGCTTCTTTCCTCTCCATGCGGTTGATACTTCGCCGGGATACTCTGAATGCAGAGACGGGCTCGAGCATCACATCAGGAAACCTCAGTTTAGTATTCACCAAGTCCCAAATCAATAGATTACACACCCTCCCTCGAGAACAGTGTCCTTCGGCAGGTATGAGGAGTATGGTGCGTCGGACCAGGTTCTAGCTTCCGGTAGCAGGCAGACCGTGATCACAAGGATAGGCACGAATGGGCTCATATGTACAAGCCGAATTTCCATTCAAGGACGTCGTCTAAGCGCAAACAGCTTTTGCTTATTGACTTATCCGAATTGGGCTGCGTTGGAGTCGATGCGGGGAGAGCATGTCGGCGAATACCTATCGTGGACTTTGTTGCTCAATCCAGTAATGTCACCAGCAGCCCGCAGGCGGAGCTTCCGAAAGTGGTATATCTTGCAACCAGCCAGCAGTGTGCTGAGGAGCACGCCGACGCATGACGAGATAGCAATGCCCTTCACATCTTAATGCAAAACCATCGGCACATGGGAAACAACTGACCATTCTTTTTAGAGAAACAGTCATCTTCTGCTCATATCAGTCATTGAAACAGAATACCTCTATATTGAGCCGAACTCACGGACGGCCGCCGCAGTTATACCATAGAAGGTGACCTTTTGCAGGTCTACACACGTACAGTGTGATCAAGCCAGAGTGCAACTTCCAGTCTGCTCTGGATGATTGGGAAGCCATCGTTACTGTATCAGCGCGGGCTAGCCCCACATGCGGATAATCAAGTGCCTGAGACATACATATAGCCGGATACGCCTTGAGCATGGTTTAAAGATGTACACACTGATCCACGAATATTTATGTTCCTCATGCAGGCCAATATTTCCCAACGAAGTTAAGACCGTCTTGAACCCAATCCTGATCGGCATCGACCTCCGTGTCAAACAAGTGCTCTTCTCCTGGTCGCAGCGTGAAGTGGAGAGGGCTACCATGCTTCTCGCGTAGCTCGTAGGCGAATTTGATGCTACCTCTTGGGGGTACAATGGTGTCTCCAGTACCATGAATCATCCACAGCGGCGGAAGCTGTCGAGTCTGTGAATAATCTCAGTTTCCTCTGGTAGATATCGGCCTCACGCTTGTTCACTTACCTCTTCGAGGAGCTCCAGTGGGTATAGAGATTTGTCTTGACCAAAAAGCTCACCGTACCTTCCTTGCTGTACCAGGCCGATGTATAGTTCGCCGCCCTCAGGGGGAATCCGATTCGTCACGATCCTTTCGGTACCAGCACTCAAGATCTGCTCAAGGACTTTTCGTTCAACAGTAGGTGATCCTTGAAGGTACTTGTCCTTTGCCTTTGCGGACCAGTGGTCGTCTCGCATGTCAATCATTGGATACTGCGCGATGACGGCTTTGATTTTGCTAGGTCCTAAAATGAATCCAGACTGGATGGCTAGCCAACCTCCAGCAGACTCGCCGCTGACCAGCACACTGTCCAAATCCGCGCAGAGCCCGGCGGGAAGATGAGTCTTAAAATCTCCCTCGAAGAGCCAAACAAAGAAGTCTTGGACATCTTGCAGGATGTCTAGGGCAGATGAAATTCCAGGCAGCAAACGATAGTCCGGTAGGACGACAATTGCCTGCGACCTTTGAGCGTGGGCGATGATGTATGGCGGGAGCCACTCGGTGTATAGGCGATGACCATTGACCAGGCCGCCGCCATGCCACCTGACAATCAGAGGACATGTGCCCTGACGTACATCTTTTGGCACGAGGATAGAAGCTTGAAAATTGTGACCGGCAAGCTGCTTATAACTGACGTCTTGTCTTATAAAAGCATTAAGTTGAGCTTGTTTAGACATGATTGTGAAGTGAATGTGTAAAAGCCCGGTTATAATTCTTGATCAGGGACATAAGAGAGGCAATGCTGTCATTCAACTTAGGAACAAATTCTCGTCTAGCCATGAATAGAGAGAAGGACGGAAGAAAATTTCCAACACAAGTAAATATGAAACACTTCAAGCGGCAATCGCTTCCGTGGATAGCAACGTGACAATTCTTACAACACGGCACGTCAAGCGCCAAGTAAGATCTACACGCGCCAAGGGGGAGTACAACTGGACTCACTGGACTCAAATGCGACGTCGTGTTTAGCGAGCCGTGTGATCAAGCTCAAAGTTACGGTTGCGGTTGGAACTATCTCCTGATGCAGTAATCAGTGCAACCGTTGAGACTGCCCTTATCTACGGTATCGATAACCACCTGCCATTACTGTTGACGTTGTAGGCAACTCGAGTATAAAGTTAAAACTAATCTCATCCATTCCCATAGGGAAGCACTGGTTATATACTTCTCATCTAATCTTACCTCATCATGTCCAAGTCTATCACAAAGAAGCCTGGAGATATATGTCTGGGAGACGACGTCGCTGACCAGAAGCTACAGCGAGTTCCCAGTGTGCTTGAAGGTGACATTCGGGAAGTTGACGATGCAATTCTCCACGCTCAAGGCCACGAGGCTGTTCTGACGAGGCAATTCAACTGGATTTCCGCTCTTGGGTTAGCCTTCTCTGTGACGAATTCTTGGGTTGGCTACCTGGTGAGGATGAACCGTTTCCCCACGTGAATCCTGCGAATTATGGATGATTAATAAGTATGACAGAGTTGTTTTGGACAGAATCTGGTCTATGGGGGTCCACAGTCATGCCTTTTCGGACTCGTCGTTGCGTTCTTTGTCCAAGGCATAGTCACTACAGGATTAGCGGAGCTCGGCTCTGCATTTCCGGTATGATTCGTGCAAAATCACAAATACTCGCTGTCGCTGATTTTATACCCCTAGTCCAGCGGTGGCCAATACCACTTTTGCTACATCCTTGCGCCAGAACGATGGAAGAACTTTGCCGCGTTCATCGTCGGTTGGATGTCTGTGCTGGCTTGGTGGATCGTGACGTTTGTGTACCAGTTCGCATCGCATTAGCCTTCGGCTGACTTTGCATCAGATGCTCCGGCCTATCACTTGCAGCCGTCACGCTTTCCGGATTAGTTAACTACTGGCACCCAGATTACGTCGCAACGCAATGGCAGATTTACTTGATATACGTTGCTGTTTCAACCTTGACGAGTGAGTAGACTCAAAAGTCTGTGCTGGTGACACGGCGTACTAACCCATTCCTAGTCATGCCGCTCATAATGGCTCCTTCCAAGATCGCCTGGACAACTCAGGCCACTCTATACCTCTCAGTCACTGGGTGTTTCGTGTTTCTCGTCGTTGTTGGGGCTATGCATGGGCCTAATCAACCAGCATCTTTCGTCACTTCATCATCATTTGGAAGTAGCGGGTGGTCCTTTGGTGTAGCGTGGGTCCTTGGCATCACTAATGCGATGTATGCGTTCGGTGCTACGGACGGAGGTATGTTTTCACCGGGAATACCATCCAGGTCTCGGCGCTAATAGATACAGTTATCCACATCAGCGAAGAGATGCCCCAGCCCGGAAAACGTATTCCACAGGTCATGATCATGACGATGCTGATTGGTCTCCTCACCACACTCCCCCTAGTCGTTATGTTGATGTATTACATGACTGATCTGGAATCCGTGACCGCATCCGCTTTGCCCAGTCTGGAGATTGTTTCGCAGGCGTAAGCATTTTAATCCAGACTTGTTTGGGCACTGACGAACATTCCGAAGTATTAGGAACAAGAATGTTACTACCTTTCTATTCACCTGGCTATGGCTTGTGTACATGGGTTGGTCATCCGTATCCGACTCCGTATGGGCATCGCTGATAAGGTTCAGGGTCCCTTCCATCACAATGGGTAACCTGTGGCAGGATCGCGTGGGCTTTTGCGCGGGATGTAAGTCTGCAGCCGACTTCGCGGTTAGCCAAGTGCTAACAAACCCATCTAGCATGGTGTGCCATTCTCGGAATACTTCTCAGACATCCATCCAAGACTCGGTTTCCCTTTGCGGACGACCCTGGCCGCTTTCGCATTTTCCTGCCTTTATGGCCTCCTATATCTCGCTTCTACTACTGCATTCAACTCTATTGTCACATCCGCCGTACTCTTCTTGAATATCACATACGCGATCCCGCAAGGCATTCTGCTCTGTCGCAACCGGGAAGAGGCTTTGCCTCCTCGCTACCTCAACCTCGGATGGTTTGGATACGTCTGCAACATCTTCTCTTGCACATGGATCTTTGTTCTGATCGTGTTCATCTGCATGCCACCACACTTGCCCGTCGAAGTTGGGTCCATGAATTACACGAGTGTAGTGCTCGTTGGTCTAGTCTCGATCGTGTTTGTCCTGTGGATCGTCGGAGGCAAGAGCAAGTTCCGTGGGCCAAATATCGACTGGGGTCTACTCCAACGTGCTAATCGTGTCGCTGCACACCGTTAGCTATGTACTTATCAGGAGGAAATCATTATAATCACCTTGACACCAAATGGTCAGTGGTTGAACTGTAAGGATGAAATCATTCTTAGTTCCTGTCCGGTAGACACCAGGCGCGATGAAGGGGAGATGGAAAATGTCGTTCAGAGGCCGGAGGCATTCATTGCTCAAGTGCAGATATACGTCTCCCTGGTTTGGAGATGATATTAACTCAGAACTTTTGTCTTCTATATATCCTTTCGATCCGACGCAGTGCGGGTTAATAGATAAAAGTACTTACATTTGCATGTGTCCAGACTTGCCATCGGCGTACATCCGCCCAGTCCAAGACTCGTCAAGTCTCTCTTAGACAATGCGGCCGATCTCATCGAATTTTGGGCGCCCGAAGAGACCTTTCGGCTCTCCGTCTGGGAGTAGACTCTGAAAATTATTGTTTTTTGAGTTGGAAATCTTGTCCTAGGTAGGGAAGGAACCATAGACTACCCGTTGTGACGGTAAGCATACAAACTCGCACACCCGGATGAAGAGCATCTAGATCAGCAAATATGCTATATTTGAAGCTTGTCATACAGTATGAAACATACGCGTGCTCTTCACTCGGTTGTGGACGGTTCGAGGTACTCAGGCCACTGGGTTCCATCTATCGCCAGTACGGTGCGGCAGTAGCTTTTGCAACCAGCCAGGCTCGATCCAGTGCCTCCACAACGTCCTCGGGCAGCGGGCCCTTCTCGAAATCCTTCAGGTTCCCCTGCAGCTGCTGAAAGTTGCTCACGCCGACGACAACCCCGTCATTCCCACCTTTGGCCCTGGTCTTCAATGCAGAGTGGTGGATGAGCCACCTCATCGCAGTCTCGAGCAGTGTCAAGTTGTGCTTCTGCGTTGCCTCCTCGCTAATCTTGAGAGCTTCCATGTTGGCTTTGTTGAGGAACCGGTCGCGGTACAGCTTCCCATATTTGTAAGAGTCGGAGAACCGCCCGTCGGCTGGCGCAAGATCTACGGACTTTATTTTCCCTGAGAACAAACCCCCTGCCAGGGGGTTATAAACCACGATATCTATGCCGAATTTACGACAGCATGGGACAAGCTCAGACTCGATGTCACGGGCTAGCTTTTCTGTTAGTTTAGGGACGCTTAAGAGCATGGCATCACACTTACTGATCACGTTGTACATGGCCTGGTAAATACTAGGTCTGACCCAGCCTCGCTCTTTCGCAACAGTACAGATCTCGGCAACTTCCCATGCCGCATAATTCGACAGACCAAGTCGTTTGAACTTCCCCTCTTGATAGAACCTGTCCACCTCCGCCATCGTATCCTCGTATGGGACCGAGCGGTCGGGCGCATGTAGGTAGAAGATATCCACCGAGTCGGAGCCGAGCTCATTCAACGAACTCGTGATGAGCTTGCGCAATTGGGAGGGCTCGTGCATTCCAGGCTCCTCGGGGTAGACCTTGGTTGCCAAAGCCAGGCCACGCTCCTTCCACTTGGCATCGCGGGTCCAGGCCTCCTGCTTTCCGCTCACATACATCCTCGCGGTGTCGACCTCATTGTAGCCTTGCATCTGGAAGTAGTCCAAGTGTCTGTTGAACTCGTCGAGCTCTAGGATGCGCGCACCCGCCCCCTCGTCTGGACCTGATGTCAAGTGAGCGTGACTGTCACTGACCCAGTTGGACAATAGTGGACTTACCATAAGTCATCAATCCAAGGATGACGCGCTCTTTGGGGGATTGCGAATTCGAGGACATTGTGTACCGATTTCACAGATCCACAGGACACAAACTTCGAATTTTCGTTTAGTCGGGCATGGTCCAATATCGAACGTCAAGCAAAGTCGCCGTGGCTATCGCGAATGGGAAGATTTGGGGTTTTGATATCGGCTCTCGGGAAAGCTCCCGACGTGCAGTCAACATTCGATTGTAGATATCGCGATCGGATGGAGTGCCGAATGGCGGGGGTGACACCCTCAGTGCCGGAGATCGGTGTTCGGATGAGCTTCCGGGGCCTAGCAATGCTGCCAATATTGATTACAAGATTAACGTGAGTGGTCGCCTCTACAGAAATCCGAGTTGGTGGGGTGGTGCATGAGCCCGAGATTCGACATTATACCCGAACAACCTCGAACGCGTAACTTCCGACCTCACGTTTCTCGCCGCTACCTAGAAAGAACCGAGAAGAATAACCATCACTGCAACAAAATGGCCGGGAAATTCCAAGACCAAGTTGTACTCATAACTGGGGCTGCCAGTGGAATTG
This sequence comes from Diaporthe capsici, assembly GCA_013364905.1. Taxonomy (NCBI): domain Eukaryota; kingdom Fungi; phylum Ascomycota; class Sordariomycetes; order Diaporthales; family Diaporthaceae; genus Diaporthe; species Diaporthe capsici. The sequence continues at coordinate 4,807,952 of WNXA01000006.1, read as the reverse complement.
GGTACGTGGAAACAAGTCTGCCTACTCGCCTACTGATTTATGGGCTGTGCAAAGAGCAAAGAATCAGGTACTCTAACATGTCTCTCGGGCAGCCGCGCAACCACGCTCAAGCTAGCAGCCCTCGGCGCTTCTCTCGCCCTTTGCGATATCAACACAACTGCCCTATCCACCATAGCCTCGGATCTCCCAAACGCCCAGCTTCTCACGCAAAAAGTCGATGTTGGCTCTGAGGCAGATGTGAAGTCGTTCATATCCGCCATCCTGGAGAAGTTTGGGAGGCTGGACCACGTGTTCAACTGTGCGGGCATCAATCCCACTAATGTTCCTTTCGCGGAGACGACGCTTGAGTACTGGGATGAGCAGTGCAACACGAACTTGAAGGGGGTTTTCCTCGTCACGCGAGAGAGCTTGCCTCACTTGAAGAGGGGGTCTAGCATCGTCACCGTCTCCAGCATGAGCGGCACCCGCGGCACGGCGTTGCAATCTGTTTACAGGTACCTCACCAAGATCTATCTGTTCCGCAGAAACTGGAAATGTACTAACAAAGTCGCAGTGAGTTTTTTTGTTGAACTAAAGCACGGATTGCACCACAGGTTTTGCGCTGCAGAGTTGCTACAATTCCAGACGATATCTCAATCGCTTGCTTAATGTGCTCTGAGATTGGGGTCCCACCACCGAACCTCGTTTCGATGGAGATTCTAATCATGTCACTGATAGATATGACCAAACACGGCGTTATCGGGTTGATGAAAAGTCTCGCTCACGAGGTTGGTCCCAAGGGGATTCGCGCCAACTGCGTGGCCCCGGGATACATAAACACCCCCACCAATTCTGGCATTGTGCGCGGAGGCGAGGTCGTGGAGAAATGGGCCAAGGCGTACGTAAGCCAAATTCATTGTGGAATGAAGATTTACTGACAAGAACAGCTGCGCTTTGGAGAGATGGGGCACCCCGGAGGATGTTGCGGATGTGGTGGTCTTCTTGTTCTCGGACGAGTCGAGGTATGTCAGCGGATCAGTCTATGAGGTTGACGGCGCAGTGAAATGGTGAGATAGTGTACAATCAAGAAACCCAGGGCCACTTGTCACTACTTCGACGCCATTTAGGCCAGCCTTTTCCTCAAACTTTGGTCCCTACTCCATTACTCTAGACGGCTACGTACCCTCGTGCCTCCGAATAGATCATATCTCATAGATTTCGCACACTAAAAGCTCTGAGGGTATCGTCCCCCCGTTCACATAATACTACTGTCGCAGAGGCATCCTCACAGAAGGCGTGCTGAAGAGAATGAGAAACGGGAAGACCAATTTGGAACGCTGCAGAGGCGAGACTTTTACTGCACTGAATAACAATAGGTACAGTGGAACTTGATCACGAAATAGCGTGGCTGAGCCCTCACCATACCTTGGTACCTACGCAAATGCTAGCAACGAGCCTGCTCTCTCTGACAAATGCACCCGGCTGATTATGTTCAAGGCGAAACACGCTAGTCAATATCAAATATCTGCGGATCCGCGTTTCAACAAATGACGAGCGGAATGTCTCAATGTGCAGAGTGCAGTTGGGTGACTACCGGTACTTGAGTGTTTTACTGGCTGAACTGGGGACAGAATTGATTCCACATACACACCCTCCGAGTCAGCCTCACTGCTGACGGTCCGTCTGTAGACCAATTAATTTCACTAACTTTGAATTCTTTTCAGGTGTCCGTTTTTGGAAAGCAGAAAAGGACCAGCTGAAGCTCGTCTCGGGCCTAGTGGTGGTGACCATAGGAGTTGCTTACGACAGACCAACCAACTGATCTATTTTCGTTATGTCTTACAGCTTCGTCGCAAATATCTCACACCTCCTACGCGATGTAACTCAATGCTTTCAACGAGTACCTCCCCGATTAATGATATAAGTCCGGTATGAAAACCTGGCTAAGTCATATATCGCTCCGAACTCTTCCCCTTCATTTAGCATCCCAACCCATCACGATTCACCTGGTCCATCGAAACAAGTCTTACATCATGTCTGTGCCAGCCGCGGCGCCCCAGGGCTTTCCTCAGCCATTTAATGCGTATGTTCCCATGTCACCAATGCATCGGATAGAGGCGACAACAACGACAAACAACGAGCCGTTGTGGACCCAATACATGGACTCATGCATTACCGTGGCGACATACAACACCGAAACCAAGCTTCGTTCCCTTTGCCATCTGCCAGGCGGACAGTACGAAAGCCTAATTCCCCAGCTGGCTGGTATCATCGACGAGAGCACTCTTGTGATCTTCACCAACGGCACCAGCGGTTCGAAACAGTGGCTGGAGAGCCTCAAGGACAACATAATGGGTGAAATTGAGAATCTCCTAACTGCGAATGGAAAAGAAGGAGGCGTTTACAGAGTGTATTACACGGACCCGAGTCAGGACGCGTCCGATGGGTTGATTGCTGGGACATTTGTGATCCAGCCGGACGGCCGCTATGGACGGATACAAGCACAACAGAACCGAACGCAGGGGCAGACATCCTCTCGAGGCCTGCAAGGTGGAGAGTCTCATGGGTCTCGGGGAAAGAATGGACGCAAGACAAGGAAGCGAGGGTTCTGGAGGAAATTATTCTGTTGCTGTTTCAAATAGAGTCGTGTTGAATTGAGTGGTAATGCGGTATAGCCCATGGTTTCAAGAAGTACGAATACACTCAAGCGAAAAAACTTTCATTCCCAGTCTTCTCATCAGATATCACACGCTGCGTGTTGTGTGAGCCAAAGCGACAACACCTGGGTTGCATCTTTAGCGGCGACCACCGGATGGAAAATTGTTGGTGTAAAGAAACCTATGATACGACATGAAGGAGAATTTCGTAATAATTTAGAAAACGAGCATCGACTGGATAAACCAAAACGAGAGCAGGTTCGGGTTTGGCTTCTCAGCTGTCAGCGGTTGGGCGTGATGGGCCAACGTATCTCCATGTAGTGGGCCAATATTCCGCGTCGGGGTTCGTCCTCTTCGTGGGAGCTTTCGCACCCATATACCCAGCCTGCAATGCCTTGATATGCGCATAATCGAAACTGTCCTCGCCAAAACTCCAAGCCATGACGCCCCCCAGTTGTAATGGCGCCACTATATCCGTGAACTTCTTGGAAATTTCTACTGGTGTGTCCCAAGTCCAGAACGTATTGGTCTGTTGATCAATGGCCCACTGCCCACCATTCGCATCATCGCTTTTCCCGCTTTGATAGACTCGTTGGAACGTTTCGGTCGTGACCGGTGCCTTGCAAAGCCCATACCCTGCGAGACAGCCGCTACCGCAATAGTCTTTGTCGGTGCCACTAGTAAGTCGTTCTCGTAAGTCATTTGTGGATCACTAGTAATTATCGAGGACATGACACTTTTAACTTACCAGTACATCGAAGAGCTGCAGCAAGCTCCATCGGGGCATTTGAAATGTTTGCCGTCGACGACTCCGCACCGTCCATTTACTGAAACTTGAGCATCACCCGGTGGCTTCCCAAGGTTGAAGTTCTCAAAGGTGAAAACTCCAGACATTCCATTGTCCGACCCGTCGGCGTTCTCGAAAGCCCCGACGGCACATCCCACGGGGTTCTGGCAATTAGTTCCTGCTTGGAGCGTGAACCATTTTGCGTAGAAAGGGAAGCCGAGGTTCAATTTCGCAGCTGGTATTCCGTTCTTGATGTACGCATTCATGCTCTGTTTGCTTCCAGTGACGGAAGCGTGATGCTGTGTTGTCGTCGAGCGACGGTTCATCAAGTCATACGACATGACCTGCCATTTATGTCAGGTCAATTTCTAGCATAAGATGATTTGGGAGAAGGAAAACTCACATTTACGAAGTCTACATGCGGCAAGATAGCCTGACAAGTCGCTGGAGTGAAAGCGCCCATGTCCGCATCGAGTCCCGGCACTGCGATACTCAACTCCTTTCTACGTCCGATGGCTCCTTTGATGGCCCCCAAGAATGAGGGATAGTTCTTGATCTGTTCCTCGCTTGAGCTTGCAGCATTTCCAAGTTTGTATTCAGCGCCACCGCCACCAGGATATTCCCAGTCGATGTCTGTTATAGACAAGGACATGTCAGTATAACCACGCAGTATAGATAGCCAGCCAGGATATTGTTTGGGATAATCGCATACCAACACAGTCAAAATTAAGACGTTGGATGACACTCGCGACGTTGTTCGCATAGCTCGCCTGATTTGCAGGAAGCGAGCCTTTCTCAAAGCCGACGTTGCTGCCCCAGCCACCGATACTCAGGCAAACCTTGGTGTTCGGCGAAAACCTTCTCTTGACACTGTCTACCGTCTCGAATGGCTGCCACGTCGACGTGTTCGCGCTGTCAAGAAATGTTTCGGGGGTGGCGAAAGCTACAACGGCATGGGTAACCTCCGATACAAGGGACGGGTCCGGAAGGGACAAGTTATGATACCTATTAACCGGGTGAGTTCCCCATGAAATATCTTCGAGGGAGGGGAAAAGGAACATCTATCTTACTGATCGTAATACATCACGTATCTTAGGCCCCCCGCCGCTGCGGCAGCGTCGGCCAGCAAAGTGAGAAGGGCAATTTTCATTTCAGATGGTCGTCTGATCTGATTCGATTTGTGAGCAAACTTTTGATTGGAGATTCTCAAATTCAAGAGCTGTAATTCATTCCCATTCCCCTTGACGGGCGGGCATATTCCTTCTCAAGTAGGGACAGGCCGGGGCTCGCAGGGGGCGACCTTCCCGATCGCTCAATCAGATTGATTTGAACACCGGGTCATCCACGGCAGCGGACAAGGAGGCATCATCATGCAGGCGGGATCATCAACAGCAGAGCTGTGTGACAAACACGGGTCGTCACTCCTCTTTGTCAAGTTCGGGAGGTGATATCAGTGCTCCGCAACCGTCCCAGGCCGTGCACAAGGTGGCCAACAAATACGGACGTCTCCTCAGCAGCCAGCATGTACAAGTACTTACGCAACGAAGCGAGAGGCATTATCGATGCAAGACAGTATGCTTACGGCTGATCTTGGCCATTACCTTGACTTTTTCATATCCGCGTCCAAACTCCGCGAGTTTGGATGGAGACGTATGATCATGCCAGTCTTCTCGTGAAGATTGCTCCAGGCCCGCGCCGAGGTTGTTAGCGGCCTGCTGCGATAAGAACGTGACCAGAGTGGCTGCCCGACTTCATCTCATGCATTCATGGCTGGTATAGAAAGGCATATACCTGTGTGAGATATTTATATAATATTACAGACCTTTTCGTTCCTCTCATTCTCAAACCAAGTCCTCATTAGATCGCATCCAGTTTGACCACGGAAGCGTATCATCCCAACTCGGTAGTACCCATCTGGCTGCATCTCTTCTGCAGGGTACAGCATCAAAGCCCTAAACTCACGTTGCTGACTTTTATCCAACGAATCAGAGGGACTTGTGTGACTTCGATGGCTGCTGGTGGGTTTCTTGGTGGGTTGCAGATGATGAAGTAGCAGCATAACGAGATTCTCCAAACCTTCTTCCTCTTCGCCTCGTTGAAACCAGTCCAGATACGACTCAACATCTTTGTGTCGAACATCAGATCCGAGCCACCATTCTGCTGACAGACCGTCATTCGGGCTGCCTTGCCGAAGCGAAGATGGTACTGGAGCCAACTTGCCGCGAACTTGTAGAAAGCCACCCCAAACCCTCCCAAAGGGGTTTTGTAGATCGGGCCAAACATCAACATCAAGAATAGTGCACTCCGACACAGTCTGGCGGCCCCGGGAACCAATGTAAATTCCACCACCATGGTACGATGCCCAAGACCATGATGGGGCGATATATTCCCTTTCCCGGATACTTTGAAGGTGGTTCTGGAGACCGTGTGATGTTGATAGACCTGACCAGGCCAATCCGTTCAGAATATCGCCTTTCCAAAGCCCAGCAAGATAGTGATCTCCGAGCGCATCCCCCACGAGCCGTGCCAGCCCAGCTATTGCAGGAAGGCGATCCGTTTCATAGGTTGTCGATCGAATGCAGTAACGATAGACCAAGCTGTTCCAGTTTTCGTACAAGCTGCTCGCCGGGCACCCACCCTGCTTGATGCCAATTATGCGATCGTGGAGTGACAATTCTGATGCATCCAAACGACTGATCTCGTCATCTCCTTCCGACCATTGGTGTGTGCCGCATCGAAAATGCATCTTTGTGGCCCCAAAAAGGAGAAGTCTGGTGGACAGTCTTTCTTCTTGATAGATCCACGCCCTATTTTTCCACTTGGATAGGTTTCAATCGAGAGAATATCCCTTGCGATCAATACTACGCTCTGTTATATCAGGTCGAAGCCGCACCAAGAGATAGCCAGTTATCTTGGGTCGGATAGTGGACTGGAAAGGGACCATGACTGTACGAGCCCGTTGGAGAAAGGGCTCGCGGCAGCTGTCCGAGCTCAGACCACAGAACGTCAGGAATGCATGATGGAACACGCGATTCATCTGGAAAGATTCGTGTGACCAATCAGCTGCATCGTCTTGGATGATACAGAGAGCATCAATCCATATGTAGCGAAGGCCGATTGCCCTCGTAACCTCGACCGCATCTTTGATGGCAGGGGTCATGATCTCGCAAGGTATACCTTTGCACATCTCCTCTAATGTGGCTGTTTTCATCTTGAGTTGTGCCTCGGCATCCTCTCCTCTGCCCCAGCAATAACTCAAGGCAGCATACTTTGTCTCTGGGGTCATAGGGACGTCGGAGGACAAAACGAGGCGAGGGATATCGGATAAACGAGTGCCGACATCGATGAGTCTTGTGGGTAAGAATGCCGCTTGCCAAGGGTGACAACCCATTGTACATTCTGCTAGCACTCGACGAAGTTCGCTTATGTTTTCGGGAGTCAAATATCTTTCATGGCGAGCAAGCTCGGCTCCAAGCCATTTATGGCAACCTTGAAAGAGACAGGGTCAGCCTGGTCCATAAAAGACAGAGGTGGAGAGACTCACTTGGAGATGCTTCGATTGGGAAAAATACCCTCGCACTTTTCTCTTCGCTTTCAATTTTATTGGAAACCAGCTCTACCACAAAGCCTTCGATCCCTTGTTCGCAGAGCGAGACATAAGCGGTCAGTGAAATAGGACCATTGTGAATAGAGTGATTGTGTGACAGTACACCCGCATCTTGGTTTATTTTGAGATAAGTAAGGAGAGAATTGCAAAAACCGCAACCTGATTGGCTAGAGTTGGATAGCTGCGGTAGATGAGGAAGGCTATCTTCGAGATGCCACCTTAACCGGATCAATTTGTAGTAATACAACTCTGGCGGGTTTCCATATCGCCATTCAAGCTTGGCGTCGTCGAAAAGAAGCCTGGCTACACCTTTCTCATCTGTCACATCACGGCATCCGGCAGCAAGATCATCAAGTGCCAGAAGGCTACAACGCTCGCAAAGAGTGGATTCCAAGGCTAAACGGTCCATTCTGTAGAGCGTGGTAGGAAGGATGATGATGAGAATAATGTGGAAAATTGAATGACTTTAGACAGTGGCTTTCTTGACTTCGGTTCAATGCCGTAGCCATTCCAATGAAGAAAAAGGCGGAAATATTTGAGAAGATGGGTCTGCAAAGTAGACAAAGGCTTGGTGCGGGGTATTCATCCCTGACTGTTGGTTGACAAAACGCTGTACTGGGGCGCTGGCACGTTGGAACTAGCGATGGGTCCTGAAAATTGCATTTCGAACTGTCTCACTGCCCCTCGTGAAAGACTGTTCCTCTGGCTGGGTACCTAGGTAGGTCTGAAAGGTTTCCGTAATAAGCCCCTCAGAAGACTTTAATAAACCCTAATAAAAGGCGCTAAAAAGTTAAAAAACTTGTCCTATTGTTATAAGTCCAGCGTATCTCATTTCACAGGTCTAACCTTTTGGGGGATGAAACCTTTTCTCGATTAGGTTAGCGTTACATTGTATTACAATTCAGATACCTTCTCTGAAATTGCTGAATTTATACACTTTGGGGTGCAGGATTGGAATTTAACCATCGCTAGTTGGAACAGGTATAACTTTCTCACAGGTCTTAGCATTGTAGTCGATATGTAGGGAACTAGCTCGAATCGGTGTGGTCTCACAACAGTAGCTGATTCGCTTCAAGGCTATCTCGTGACTACTAGTATGGCTTGCAGTTCAGCCGCAGCATTTTCTCTTACTGTCAGCATTTAGCCCATGATGACTGAAAAACGATCGCGGTACGGCTCGAACTCATCTTCACAAGCTATACATACGTTGAACCAGCCTTGTTGAGACGATGGAGTCGCCAAGAGGATCAAAAGCTACCAGGCACACCTGCGGCTATTCACACAGCTACACACCCAACACCCAACAACACCCGTATACCCGGTTTACGCACCCAATTAGTATACCTTTTTAGTTTTAGGCATATAAATCGAGTATGTAAATAAGGTGTCTAGGTGTTAGGTATGAAACTGGGTAGGTGGATTGGGTATGAAGGCATGCTAATTAGGTGTGTGAATTGGTTTACTTAGCGCTGCCGATGTACGGGTGTACCCTCCGTTTTCCGGGTACGAATATCCGTTCTCATCACCAAAGCAGCAGCGCAGACTGCATCACAGGCATCAAAGCCGTAATCCCCCTCAGATAACAATTCGATAATGCAGGCCGGGTTTTCGGGCAAAAACGGATGTCGTACTACCAAACGCTGTGGTACGAGCTTCAGTCAGCATTTAGCCCTGCCTCCTGACTGCCAACCTTCGCGCCTGCCTGCCTGCCTGTCAGAACATCCATCCCTAAACTACCACAAATCTTGAAGCTAAAGCCTCTGTACACGACCAATGCGATTGGCTTGACAAGTGATCGGCTGCACCACACAACACTCTAGCATCTTGACGTCTTCCCTTACTTGATGAAGGCAATGTCAAGGGACTAGCGGGAAGAATGTTCTGGCGCGGGTTGACACGGACCAGGCCAAGCCAGGATGATCTGGCAACAGACGATCCGTACCAATTCCAGCCACTCAGCGCCTCTACAACCATTCGGCTCATCAAGGTCTTTCCAAAAAAAATAAAGGGCTGCATGGCGTGCCGAATCTTTCATTTTGATAAAAAACAGCAAAAGAGCATCAAGTATCATGCTCTTTCTTACGTCTGGGGAGATGCAAAGTCAACAAGACAGATATACTTGCAGGACCAGGGCAATGGATGGCGTCCTTTCCCGCTGCACGAAAACCTCTGGCAATTTCTCGATCACACATGGCGAAGCAAGCGATTTAACCAACTTTTCTGGACAGACTACCTCTGTTTAGACCAGAATGGACACGAGGAGATCTCACAGCAAGTACCGCGTATGCACGCGATTTACCGCAACGCGGAGCTCGTTGTCATTTGGCTGCAGCTTAAGAAGGAGGAGCAAGAGGGGCTACGCAAAGTCATAAGATGGTTTGACCGCCCGAAACTCATGCCGGAAGTCTTGCACACGGTAATTAAGGAGCGACTATCTTTGTATAAAGATGCCATACGGGGCGCAATGGAGAATCCTTACTGGGGGCGCATCTGGATAGTGCAAGAGGTCGTGGTGGCCAAGAAGGTGTGCGTAACTACCGAGGACATATCGATTGACCTCGATGAGCTGCGTGTTCTGGTTGATTCGCTTGTCAATGCCAGAATTTGGGCCCAGCAGCCTTCGATGTGGTTGTTATGCGACATGCGCGCCGTGGGTGGGAAGATACCATTGTGGAGGATACTGAGGGATTTCGGGGAATACCAAAGCAGCCGCCCTGTCGACCGTGTGTTCGGGATGTTAGGCATGGTCGAAGATCGCGAGGATGGCAGTTCGCCTGCTGAGAACATCCAAGTCGACTACGATAAGGAGATGTGGCTAGTTTTGCTAGACGCAATGTTCGAGTCGTCACTCCCTTTGGCCGAGTACAGGAGGGCAGAGTTCTGGATGGGCAAGGTGCTCCGTCAGGGTTTCGAACTCTTACAAAGCTATATTGGACACCGCAAGACGACGGAAAGACACCGAAACTTTGGAAGAATCGCGCTGCAAGCCTTCGAAGCTTTCAGCATCATCAAGTGGGTGCCGAGGCCGCCTCTTCATTACGACGTGTGTGACTTATGAACGATTTGTTCACATCGGCCGCAAACACTGATTGGAAACCCACTTTGAATCAAAGGGCTGCCCTTATCGGTCTTCTGCTGTCGAGTTTGAACTCAGGGGCACGTCCTACATGGATCACTCACCGTAACAGATTTAAAGAGGACCGGACCTATACCTGGCGGTGTGCCGCCCATGGGTCCCACGACGGAGATCGCACCGGACTTGGATCTTATGAAACAGTCTCTCGAGTCTCGAAGACGTGGATCTGGGGCCGTGGAAGTGTGGTGTATGCATGTGGACAGCAATCTAAAGGCTGCAACGGGTCGATAATGGCCTGCGAGATCTCTGATGTCGGGCTCCGCCTGAAAGTTCAGCCTGGGATCAGTCCAGCGGATGCATGTTATCTCAGCCTTCATAGTCTGAAGACTGAAAATTGAAGGAAGGCCCAGCTGAGGGAAATCACAAATACAACAACGAGCCGAAGAATGGTGTGGGAATTGAGGACCATCAATGCTTCTCAGCCCCTTCACCAAAACCATATCTCATACTCATATTGCCTCAGACCTCATCAACACGATATCAAAAGGCGGATAATGCAGCTCAACACCACCCCAATCCTTCTCCACCAAGGCGACCTGGCTGAGCGGCCACCCATTCTGATCAGTATATCCCCCAAAGTCAAACCAATCGCACTCGTCCAGCGCCGGAATCGTCCTCCAAATGCTCACCCCCTCCCCCAGCTCCGCGGCATCGCCCACCGCCTCGGAGGGGTTCAGCCCGGACCCCACGCCCTTCACGCCGAAGAATAGCCCCCCACTCGTCGCGTTAGCCTTCCAGCCCAGCCTGTCGAGCCCCTCGAGGGCATCCGTCCCGTTGACGATGAGCGCGCGGAGGAACAAATTCCCGCCCTCGACCTCGAGGAGCGCGTAGGACTGCGGGCCCGCGTCCGCCCCCGGTGCAGGGTTCGTCGTCGCGACCTCGTCGTCGATCAGGCCCGAGTCGGCGGCCACGGTGTAGTTGCCCGCGAACCGCTGGGCCATGAGGTTGGCCAGGGCGGCCTCGAACGCCGGGATGAGGATCTCGTGGACCGAGTCCCTGACGGAGGAGGGGAATATCCTGGTGCGGTTTGCCTCGCCCGACTCCTGGGAGAGGATGACGAGCCCGTAGCCTAGGTTCGGGACGACGTCGATCCAGGCGTGGTTGCCTGCGGCGTCGCCGGATTTGCCGTAGACGTAGTAGGTCTTGTTCGCGCTGGGCGTGATGTCGATCTCCCACCCGAAGCCGACCTGCTGCTTCCCGTCGGGCAGGGAGATGCGAGGTTGGAGGGACTGGCGACGCTGGGTGGGCGTGATTAGTTGCGGCGTAGGGGACAGCCAGACCTGGTGGAGGTAGGAGGCGAGATCCGACACAGAAGACCACATCCCCCCGGCGGGATTGTACCCGTCCACGACGAGGTCGACCCAGTTGGCGACTCCTGGGACAGCCAGATTCTCCGCCATCTCCGGGGCAGGCGGCCCGAAAAAGGACCGGGTCATGCCCAATGGGCCAAAAATATCACTCTGGACGTATTCGGCCCACGATTCGTTGGTACCCGTCAGGCTGCTCCGATAGCTGGCAACAGCGGCGCCGAGCACGGCAAAGCCGGCGTTGGAGTAGGCTGCTCGCTGGCCTGGCGCAAACATCAGGTTGCGCCCGCTGAGGTACTGCATGACACCATCCGGCGTGACGGAGGCCCACTCCGCGCCAATGTAGGCCGCAGATGCTCGGCCCGAGGCAGTCACCATGTTGAAGTCGGTCGTCGAGTAGCCCTCCCTGGTCAGGCCGGAGCTGTGCGTCCCCAGCATTGAGAGCGTGATCTCACTCCCACCGTTCAGCCAATCTTCCTCTGGGAGGCGGAAAGAGGGAAGCACTGTGCGGACAGGCGTGTCGACGCTCAGGGGCTGGATGTTGGGATTGGCTGCAGACATGGCGCGGCTGACATTCTGCATTGCTAGGGCGGAGAATGCAGCCAGGTTCTTGGACACGGACGCGAGGCGGAAGACGGAGTCGCTGGTGATGCTGTCTGTGCCAGACGAGTCGTTCATTCTGAGGCGGCCATGGTTGAATGCAAGGGCAAGGTCTGGCCCAGAGGCATGAACCTAAGAAGTACACCATCAGCACAACGTAGTCCAAGCCACGGCAAAGCGTGTCGCTTACCACTGCAAAGCTGAGTCCGTCGCTGGTGGTGTTTGTAAACAAACTGAAGATGTTCTGCTGGACCTGGGCAAAAGCTGCTATGACGGCCTCATCCTGCAGGATGGCCGGGTCCGAGATCAAGCCACTATGCACATCTGGCACACAGGCTGAGGATGCAAGGCACGAGAAAAAGGCCAGGATCGCCGCCACTAAGACCAACGTCGAGTCATGTGCGCGATGTCGACGACACCACATCTTATGGCACTGTCCCATCCAAAAAGCGGCTGGTGCTAAGGAAATGGGAGCGGGCGAAAGTCGACAGGGCAAGATTATAGATCTAGTGCCGGGTCTGAGCGGAGGTAATAGCAGTTGTCTTATAAATAGATCGAGGAGAGGTCGGCCAGAAGTGTATCCGTTGTAAAGCTTAAAGAAATTAACACCGTGCACGTCCTCCTATAGCTGCGGCTGTTCCGAGAGCAGCCTGCTTAATATGCGATGGCTGCACCCGCACTTTGTGGGCGTGTGACCTTTCTATACACATCGTTGAAGTGGACCATTCAACGTAACAACCTGTCTTATCTATTGCGACACATCCTGAGTGCATAGAACGTTACTTGTCAGCTGAATACGATCAATTCGGACTTGGATTGTATGCAGAGAGGGACCAGCTCGGGGACCAACTCGCGCATATTATCGCAGGGGCCAAGGGCCTCTTTCTTGGCCTCGTTAGTTTTTACACGTATTGGGACTGCATAGGCAATTTTCCGGCAATCCGAGATAGATAGCAAGCTCTATACAATGTGCACCCGAAATCGCCGAGATCCTTCACACCAGTTCGAGAAGGTAGCAGAGAGCCTGTTGGGGGTATCAGAACAGGGGAGATTCCTTGATTTGTCTTGTACGCAGAATTAGACTTCCAATCATGACGATGCTATTACAAACCGGAAATAAAGATAGAGTTGCCAACCGAGTCGCCGGGTTCCGATCAGAGTCTTGATCTCAAATCACTTCCCCTTTTCTGCGCAATTATACAGGGCCTAGGTGGGTTTGGAATGGCACCTATAAAAAGCAAATAAGGGTTGAGAGAGTCTGGCCCCCATGGTTGTGACTTTTGTGCTTTTTCTCTTGAGTCGGGAAATAACCGGAAAACGAGAGCGTTTTGGCGGACTATGAGACCATGTTGGACGATGTAAGAGAGCTTTTACGACGGTTCGAGGGAGAAGGTTCGTCCGATACGAAGATCTTCTGATCTTATTTGCCATTTCACAATGCCCTAGTGGCTTTTGACTTTGGGTAATGATGGAAGGCCTCGTGTGGTGTGGCGGGGGAGCCTTTGGGTAGAGTGGGGTATTTCAGGGAGCCAAATTACTGCACGTGTTGTGAAAGGGCTTGGATGGCTCTCCTCTAATTTGGATCACTGTAAACATAGGATGGGTCCCATCATCTTCAACCCCGAGACTTAGGTTTCCGAAGGACAGTAGGTGGCTTCGGAAACCGGGACTGGCAAATGTGCCCAAGTGTAGGACAGAGAGACTAGCTTGGTTCAGGGGCCGGTCTCCCGCCGTGGGGAGCTCCCCACAGCGGGGCTTGGATGTGGGTTTAAAGCTCCCGCAAGTGCGGTAAGGCTGACCCGGGGGTCCTTATCAGATAAGAGGAGCTGGAGCATATTCTGGCACTCCCTGGGAAAGAATATGACCTCGGACTGCGATGGCTCTGCTGGTATTACGTTTCTTGTGGTTTCAAGCGTCCCATAATTAGACCCGACCTTGGCCAACTACTTACCTCTTCCATCCCACAACAATTACCCTCTGACAAGCTACAACGCCTCAAATCCAGTGCTAATTGGGCCCTGCCGACACCGGAGCCGCTGTGACGATGGCATCGGGCAAGATGGAGAACATGCTGTGGGGTCGCTTCACTGGTACGCCCTCACGATACCTTCAGTCCCAAGAATTGAATGCCTTAGACACCCAAGAGGCATCTTGAGGGGCCAATTGGCCTTCAAGTACCCTCCTGCCACCCCAATTGGGCTCTCAGACTCCCAGGAGACCAGCCAAGCTAACCACCATGCCTTCTACTGAACAGGCGACCTCGACCCCTCATGGAGCAATTCAACGAGTCCCTGTCCTTCGGCAACGTCCTCCACAAGTAACACATGCTCGGCTCTATCGCTTTCGCCCGCGCAAACACAGAAGCCGACCGCCTGACAGAGGACGAGTTCAACAAGATTCGAGGCCGGCCTGCTGGAGGTCGAGAAAGAGTAGGAGGCCGGCACCTTCAAGGTCATCCCCGGCGCCGACGAGGACATCCACACCGCGAACGCGCCGGCTCGGCTAGATTATCGGCAAGGACGTCGCAGGCAAGCTGCACACGGGCCGCAGCCACAACGAGCAGATCGCCACCGACATGCGACTATGGCTATGTGATGAGCTCGACAGGCTTGAGGGCTTCCTCAGGAGCTTCCTATCCGTCATCTAGAAGCGCGCAGAGTCCGAGATCGTGTACGTCATGCCGGACTACGCTCACCTGCAGCGCGCCCAGCCCATCCGCTGGAGCCACTGGATGCTGAGCTGCGGCTTCGCCTTCGCCAATGACCTCGAGAGGCTGCGCGAAATCCGAAAGAGGGTCAACCGCAGCCCCCTCGGCTGAGGCGTGCTGGCCGGCAACTCGTTCGGCACCGACAGGGAGATGATGGCCGCGGAGCTGAGCTTCGAGGGCCTGCTGTGGAACTCGATGGGCGCCGTCGCCGACTGCGACTTCGTGCTCAAAACGCTGCAGTGGGGCCGCTTCCTGATGCAGCACATCAGCCGGTGGGCCGAGGACCTGATTATCTACTCGTCCGCCGAGTTCGGCTTCGTCCGGCTGGCGGGCGCCTACTCCACGGGCTCGTCCCTCATGCCCCAGAAGAAGAACCCCGACAGCCTGGAGTGCGCGGAAAGAGCGGACGTGCGTTCGGACACATGGCAGGTTTCATGATGACGCTCAAGGACCTGCAGGAGTCCGTCGAGCCCCTGCTGGACCACGTCAAGACGGTCGGGGACAGCAACCAGATCGCCGAGGGCGTGCTGTCGACGCTGGCCACGCTGCCCGAGAAGATGCGCGCCGCGCTCGACCCCTTCATGCTAGCCACGGACGTCGCTGACTACCTAGTGCGCAAGGGCGTGCCATTCCGGGAGACGTACCACGTTAGCGGCCGGTGCGTGGCGCTCAGTGAACAGACGGGCACTCCCATGAACGAGCTTACGTATGAGCAGATGAAGGGAGTCGATGCCCGGTTTGAGGGGGATATTTCTGAGACGTTTGACTACGAGAAGAGTGTCGAGATGAGGGCTGCCAAGGGCGGCATGAGCAAGGCCTGCGTGTTGGAGCAGGTCAAGGTTTGACTGGCATGATCGCCTAGATGATGGATATTCTGAGTCCATGGTGTTATGTGATGGGATTGTAAAAGCAACTTGTTTTGTATAGATGTCTAAAAGCGATGATTGAAAGTGCAGGTGCTGTCGAGCATAATATCGACATTTTATTGTCCCTCACCTTAGCATACATCGATTTGTAAAGGTGATCCTTTCTCCTACATCAATTTCCTACACAGCTGCCCCCTTGGACGCTTCAGAGAGATAGTGGCGTTCTGCTACACCCTACACAATTCTAGTTATACAAGATGGACATGCCCGTAATACTTGTTCGGTCGAGTACGAATGAATGCCATTACAGTCGAGCTTCTGCTGCAGCACTCCTACATCCCGTTCAACATTCGTCCATCCTCACAATGGATTGAACTATCTGCTTGGCAGCATTCGGATTCTGACGCGATGGGACACTGTCCAGGTAATAGATGTAGCTGATGCTGGCATTAATAGGAGTAGGTCAGCATGCTTCACTCGGACTTGGTCAGAGGGATTGCACTGAACAAATTCACATACAAGCCTACTTAAACCACTTCTGAATACCGATTTTCTGTATCTCTGACGATGGCGTTCCGGACTGCCTCGCCGTCCAGTTCATATATCTCGCTGGGGCGGACGCTCCTGCCCGAGGCCGCTGTGTAATTGTTAGTTTTGTCACTGCATAAGTATGGTCAAGTCAAGACGAAAGGACTGATGTACTGTAGACTGCCCGTAAGGGTCCTTCATCAATCGGCGCAGGGAGAATCTGACCATTAAGTCCAATGCCATTTGCTGGTTGGGTCAGGTATAGCCCAGGT
This sequence comes from Diaporthe capsici, assembly GCA_013364905.1. Taxonomy (NCBI): domain Eukaryota; kingdom Fungi; phylum Ascomycota; class Sordariomycetes; order Diaporthales; family Diaporthaceae; genus Diaporthe; species Diaporthe capsici. The sequence goes on along the minus strand of WNXA01000006.1, from coordinate 4,791,506 downwards.
GTCTCAGGTACAAAAGAGAGCGTAAGTTTAATTAAAGCACTCACTACCAATATTTCCATGGTTGCATGGCTGTGGGCCAGGGACATTCTTGTGATGATGGATGCACTCCCAGAGGGCAATGGCGGTAGCCACCGCGGTGATGGACAGGGCGGTGCTAGCCACCGCGATTTGGGTCAACATTTCCCCCGGCGCTTTGGGTCGTGACCTAAATAATTAAATAATGGGCGTTGCTTTGAGGTCACAGGGCTTCTCTCGGGCTTCAAGGGATGAATTTAGAAAAATTGGGTTGAGATGCTCTGTGATTGACATAGGAGAGCAACTGATAACGGTCGGGTAGGGGGGAGGGGACTATTTATATCAGGCAACAGTCATGGTTCTTTCCGAACATGGGCCTCGACCTCTATACAGATGAGAACACGTCCATGGACCTACTGGTCTACTACGGTGGTAGGAGGCTCTGCTTTCTCGGGTTTCGTAGTGTGGGCGCGATGCCTTGTTATCGACAATCAAAAATTTGGGTTTTGTCGGGTGATAGTCAGGCAGAACCCCTGCGACAAACGTTGGCCGCGGGCCGCTGTCGATCACAGTCTGACATGCATCAGGACTCCCCCAGTCCCTTCGGGAGTCTGCATTGGGCCCAGAGCTGATGTACTGCAGGAGCCGCGGGGCTTGGGCGGCATTTATGCATGGCGAAGCCTGAGTCTCTAGCCTTGGCGTACAGTCAGTAACTTGGCTTGAGTACTGTCTGTGCCTTCACACATAATAGGTGCACCTGAGGACAATAAGCGAATACCAACGATGCAAGCCACAGGCTTTTCACACCGTTTCGGGTTCCGTAGCGTGAAATGTTCAGAGACAAATCAAATTACTTCCTCAATGATCGCTTGCCTCAAACCCTGTCCTTCGGATTCTGTAGTGTGTGTCGGGTCCTGTAGCGTAACATTTTGAGGGCGCACAACATATTCATTAGTTTCCACCTGTCATGAGCGCAGCACGCATTGGTTGGCTACTTTTGGGTTTTGTGGTGTATTCGGCACAGGGCTATCCATCTAGGCACTGGTCCAGCATTAAATGGCAGCCAACCACGGAGGTCAGGGTAATGATTTGGGTTCTGTTTATCGAATAATGTGATGGGGTTGGGGTGTACAATGTGCACTTCTGCGCTTGAGTGCATGTGCCGCTAACTTGCCCCTGGGCCCCTGGTGGTTCCGGCCAGAAGTCGGGTTCTGTTAATTGAATATGCAGACATGAGTGGCTAGGCAGACTCTACTCTAGGGCAGGTTCTGCTGCCAGCCTGATTATGGCCCCTTCCTGGATAGGTATGAAGGTCCATGTATAAATAGAACGGGTCCTCCGCTACGCAGGATCTGAAATCGGGCCTGTTCGTTACCTAGAGACCTCATAAGAAGCCTTCATCCACCTACACCTGTGCCCACAACATATTTTCAGCCGAAACCTACCTGTCCATTTCATTCTCATATTTTTCAATGTGTTCTCTGTTTCTTCCGCATCAAAACTTGTGTGAAGCTCCAGTGATGGCCCCACCCACCTCCATCACAACTCATTCTCGGCGGGACGAGTGGGAGCTCCACAGAAGGGAACTCTTTCGCCTCTTCATCGTGGAGGAATCCCCAGTCACTGAAATTGCCAAATACATGAAAGAAAAACACGGCTTTGATAAAAAGTAAGATGGGTTAACCTCACTCTGAACATGATCCTGCATTTATGTCTTCTGCACATCAGCAAGGTAACATGCATACCAGACCAAAGGACTATGAGTACCGCTTCAACAAGAAGTGGAACTTTCGACGAAATCTTCATGCTCAAGAACTCAGTCTCATCCATAGCCAGTTAACGATGAGGAAAGAGGCTGGTAAACCGAGCGAAGTTGTCGTATCAGGGAAAGTTTGGCCCGAATCGATAGTTCTTGGGAGGCTTGACCGGCACAAGGACTTATCGTTGCCCAGCAGTAAGCTTATCCGATAATAGAAGTTCCTAGAAATCGCCCCATTGACCATTTTCCACAGAACAACGTGGAATCAACACTCTCCCAGACTTCCTTGCTCGTGTCCAGACTCCATCTTCATTGATGTCAGGCCTTCCTGAGTGGCCCACGGAATTGCCATGGCTTCAGTTCGACAAATACTTCCGTCAGGGTATGATTCTTCTCTTTATGACAACGCGAAATAGGGTCCGATTTTAACTTTCTTTTGCAGGTCTTGCACCTCTCACAACGGAAACAGTAGCACGACCAGTGTCGAGGTCCCGGGGACAAGAGGCGCTCTTAACGAAATTGTTGCGCTCTTATATCACGTCACTGCCCGGAACCTCGGAAGCTCTCAAAACTATTGGAATCCACCCTCCACGGAGAATGCGGGCGGTACTCGAGACGATCGCGCCCCAAGTTCATGAAGGTGACCATGAGGCCACCGCTGAAATTCTTCATACTGGCTCTCAAGAATCACTTGCAGTGGAGCTGGTCCGGCTGGTCATTTATCTCGAGACTAACAATATGATTCATCAATTCGAACACATCACAGGTTGCAAGGCCAACTTGTCGATTCCCACGAATATGATGGAATTCCTACGGTGCATGGGCTTCCTCACCAAGGCAAACATATCCTGGCTAGGGGTTTCTGCCAACCCTACCAGCCACGTCTTCCTAGAGCGACTTCTAGGTCACTCTATCGTGGATGAAACAAGCTTCGATGTACTGGGATGGTTGATACCCGGGCATTTCGAAACCAACCATCATGTGCGAATTTCAGAATATTATTGGCCTGACCGGGCTAACGGACATGCTGAACGTACCGGAGTTTGGGATTCCAATGTTTCACCAACATTGCTACAAGCTTCATCGCTCGCTGGGAATATCCACGCCGTCCATCTTCTTTTGGATCTTGGCGCAGACCCTTATAACAACGGCGGCCAACAGGACTATTCACCTATGGAGTGCGCGGCAAGCCTTGTGCATCATGACCGTGCAAACGTCATCGCCGATTTGCTTTTTTCCAAGCCAACAAGAACTTCCTCAGAGTCTCGAAGGAAACATCTTGAAGCTTCCCTTCACCTAGCCATAGCACGAGACAACACGAAACTTATCTCAAGACTACTCTCGGAACGTCAGCGCCTAGGGAATGCAACAATATGCTCGCAACACTTTACCACTGCCGCGGAGTATGCAGATTGTGACACAATCCGTCTGCTTGTTGCTAACACCGCGAGCAACGGTCATAGCTGCATCATGCTTCCCACAGATATTTTGTTCTCGGCCATTCCCAGAAACCTCCGCAACTACGATGCGGAACGTTTGTTCAACAAGCTTAACTGTCTGTTGAACCTTGGAGCTGACTCATTCTCACTGAGATGCAGGCATGGGTGCGACCGTAACTTGATTTTGCATGACGTGATCTCGTCATCCGCACGATATATTTGTAAGGATGGACGGACACGAGAGGACTGGGCCCTGAACATGGTACAGCTCATGCGGAAACATGGATGCCCTCCCGAGGGACTGGAATTCACGTCGAGAAGAGTGCCCAAGCCGTCAGCCCTTGAAGCAGCCATTCGCCTTGGTTACCCCCGACTGGTTGAGTATCTCCTCGACTGGGAGGTTGACATCCATTACTCCGAAGGGGGTATCGCACCAAAGATATCCGCATGCAAGGATTGTGGCTTCTCCCGAGATCAACTTCACCGCGTCAATGGCCACTCGCCGTTACTCACAGCGTTAGAACACGGAGAAATAGAGATTTCAAAAATCCTGCTGGCACGACATCCCGACTTGAAACTTCGAGGTGGCGAGCAAAAACTCGCTATGGAAGCCGGTGATGACCCGGAGCTGGTGTTCATGCTTCTAGAGGCCGGCTCTGCAAACGTAGATGGGTGGAAATACTTTCTCGAACAAGCGATTTTGAGGAGAAATATTCAATCGACGAGACTATTAATGTCGACGGACATTGAACGCCACACGGCTATCGACAATGCAACAAAGCTTCGGGCTGCCTTGGTAACCGGAGAGCACTACACAGCCTACGAACAAATCACTCTGTGCGACTATGATTCTCAGATACTCTTTGAGGCCGTAATTCAGTCTCACAGATCCAAAAGCTACGACACAATCGTGGAGCGCCTCCTCAACAAACGACCAGATACGCCGAATGACGACTTTGAGGTTCTTGCAGTAGCCTTCGCGGCCATACATTCTAACATGGCCATGGTGGGTGTCCTCATGGAAGGTCTTGGACAGGGTCCATGGGTTTCATGTTTTCCCCAAGTTGAAGAGGAAGAAGATTTGACCCACCTGTCTCGATGGACACCAGATGATAATGATTCCGCGCCTCCAGTACACATACTCAACTTTGCTGCCAGCCTCAGCAGATACGCCAACTACAGCACGGTCTTGAAGACATTGTTGACTTTCAACGTACCTGTGGATGGAATGCATCTTAGCATCGACGACGACTTGACTGCAGATACATGGGAACAGTTGATTGCAGCCGGGGCTGACCCGAACCTTAGGAATCCTCTTGTTCAAGCGGTTGGCAGAAACATGCTGGCGCATGCCAAGGTGCTCTGTCGGGCTCAAGTGCTTTTGGATAAGATGCACCACGTGTATGGCGGGAACAGCCGAAATGCTGTTCAAGCAGCTGTCGAGTGTAGCAGCCCCGAAATGCTCCAAATGCTACTGCATCACTGCGCTGACGTGGACCACCCGGCCGGATATTACCGTGGAGCCACTTGCCTCCAGCTCGCCGCTGGTGCAGGAAATATCGGCCTGGTCCGCCTACTACTTGACAAAGGCGCCAAAGTGAACGCAAATCGGGCACTCTTCCACGGCAGAACCGCCATCGAAACCGCCGCTGAAAACGAAAGATTAGATGTGCTTAAGCTGTTGCTACTTCAAGAAGAGCATCTGTTCCAGACTGCTGATGAGAGGTACCAGTTCATTCGAGCGGCCAAGATGGCAGAGAGGAGGGGTGGTGGATCCATCACCGAGATGTTGAGGCAGCACATCAACTGGAACAGCGATGACCAACGGCTATTTGATGAGATACAGGGCAGCAACTACCTCATCATCCATCTTGATAAGATGACGCAAAGACTACTCGCCAGTGACAAATGTGATCCTGATTTCAAGGATCAGTTGGACGACATCGCCAAAAGCTCCGGCTTTGAAAATATCTACGACATAGATGGTATCGAGGAATGGATTGGGGCACAACCCGAAGACAAGCCTGATGACTCGATCACAGCTGTGTCCAGTTGGAGATCCGAAGAGAGAGACAACGTGCCCTCCGAGATTACTCTTTCCACAAGTCAAGGCCGGAACGCGATACAGGAACTACCAGTGGCAGCTGGTGACCTCACATGTGAAGAAGAGCTTCAGTTAGGCATGAATCACACTGGAGAGCTCATGCCGGCGTATGGGGACATTGACGCTGCTTTGGTAGATCCAATAGATGTGCTCGGCGATCTGATAGGCGAGCAGTCAGCAAGGCCATGGCACACAGGGAGGCTCAACCCGGACACGCGGGAATCAACGCAGGCCTCGGCTCCTCAAGCCCTTCGTTTTCAGGACATGGATCCTGTGTGGCTTGAAATGCAAGACAATGATATCGACAACATGATGCAGGATCTTTTGGGCGGCCTCGGCACGCAGAGCAGAATGGTGGAGACGCTGGTGCATCGACCTGCGACACAGAATGTGGATCGGGAACCTGGCATGGTGTTAGGGGAGGTGCTGGATGATGCACCGCACATCAACGACATGGGCGATGATGCTGTCGTTCACAATGGAGTGGGGGATCTTGGCGAAGCAGAATATTCGCACATGTCGCAGTTCAACTGGGGATCATGGGATGATGAATCATTTGAGTTTCACTCGGCCGCCTGGGAGAATTGGAATATCGGTAGCGGAAGCGCTAGCTGAGCACCTCGTATACGTGTGCGGACTTTCGTCGTTGAGATCAATTTTAAATGAACATTGATATCGGAAACATAGACTGTGGCATCATGCATGATCATTCTCCTGGCGATGGAAGGTTGGAATGGAATCCAGAGCTCACCTGAGAGCCTTCCGTTGAGTGGGGTTAAAAGATGAGGCAAGACGCCCCAGCAATACAAGAAGACACCGTCCAGCAGCCACGCAGATATTTGGCTGCCTTCTGGAGGTACAGCAGAATGATCAGGCGCCTACGCAGATGCAGGTGCTGTCGACAAGGCTGCGTGTTGGTGCCAGTGTCTGATATGATATGTGGCGACCATTTCTTCTATCGTTCATGGCAGTGAGGCATGTAATCGACGGGTCTCATATTGTGAGACCTTTGAAGGATACGGTTCTGCAGTCACGCAACAAGGCTGCAGTATGCTTGACAAAGGAAGGGAGTGGAAAGAAAGAAGGCGCTTGTTGTCGTCCATCCAGAGCTCTTGCTGACGCCTTACGTAATTGCTTGGGACCCTTGACCGGTCGCCATTTACGCGCACGCGTCTGTGCATCTCAGCGCTAAATAGACTTCGTAGCCAACTTTTGCATCTGGCATTTTGCGACGCCTGCAGCTTGACTCCCACATTCGCGCCGCCGCATACTCCACCGATCGCTGTTTTCCTCCTTGCGCATCTCAAACGCCCACACTGCGCATACGCTATCCTTCTGACCGACTATTGTATTTCGGCTACGACTGCGAATAATTCTCCACAATGGCCGCTCTCGACAGCGAGAGGCTGGGCCTTGTGTTTGCGACCCGCCCCGACATCATCGAAGGAATCAAGCAAGCCGCAGGTGCGTTGACGACACTTACACCCTTCGTTCTAGACTGGCACGCCAGCCCCAGGCCTAGCATATTTGCTACGGTGTTCGCTGTACTGACACGGCGGCGCAGACACCCCAGAACGAATCGCCCTCTTCAACTCGATCGCGAGCTTCATCTCCGAGCAGACCAAAGACACCGCGGGCGAGCCCAGCTCAAAACGGAGACGAGTCGAGGACAACGATGGCGCAGTCGTCGAGAATGGAAACATAAGTCAACACGGCATGTTGCCATCACCCACACAAACGGCCGCCACCGGAACACAACAGACACCTGTCGTCGGCGCCGGTGCCGACTCCTTGCTGATTGATATGGCGAACGCAGCGGCCAAGGAGGTCATCTTGCTCGAGGTCAAGGAGGTCAGCGTGTCCATCCCCCAGAGGAAGAAGTACGACCTGTGCTTTACCAAGAACTACCTGTACACGAAGCAAGTTGGCACAACTACGCCAGTCCAAGGCATGGTGTATGACTGGAGCCAAATAGGTGCGTAATCATCGCCCTCGCATGCCACTTGTCTACGAATCCAAGAGCATACGTATTGGCTAACACGAATCCCGACAGAATTCGTCCTGTACACACCTATCCCCGAGAAGCAGCAGCTTCACTTCAACTACATCCTCTTCCCGCGCAACACGGCCCTTTCCTCCACGAAATCCTTCCCACCCGCCGACTTCGAGCCGCTCGTCTTCAGCGTGCCAGCCACCTCGCCAAAACCTGGCATTGTTGGGGGCTACGCGGCACAGACCGCCCAGCAGGTGTCGGACAGCTATAGCTCCCTCATGCACTGGGCCATCAGCAGCCAGCTGCAGTCCGTCAACAACACGACAGCCACAATCGTGTCGACCGACCCTCGCGTGTTTTCCAGCGCGGTGCGACAACCTCACCGCCCGAAAGAGAAGGCCGTGCACGTCAGGGCACACAGGGGCAGTAAGGACGGCTTTCTGTTCTTCTTACCAAACGGCATACTATGGGGTTTCAAAAAGCCATTGCTCTTCATCCCACTCGACCGAATCAACTCGGTGTCATACGTGAACGTGCTGCAGAGGACGTTCAACATGGTAGTAGAAGTCGACGTGTCACATGCGCCCCAGCAGGAGCAACCAAAGAGCGCACAGCCAGGCGCACAGTGGGAAGACGACGAGCGGCCACTGACGGAAGAGATCGAGTTCGCCATGATCGATCAGGAGGACTACGGCACCATCGACGAGACCTACGTGCGGCGGCACGGCCTGAACAACACCTCCATGGCCGAGGGCAGGAAGGCGAAGCGTCAGCTGCGGGAGAACGCCAAGGGCGAAGCTGCCGGGGCCGACGACGCGAACCCTGGCGCGAACGCGAACGGGGAGCAGCTCGGGGAGAACCTCACTCAGCTTGCCCTCGCCGAGCAGCTTCTCGGGGAGGACGGGGAGGATTCTGAAGACGAAGAAGATTACGATCCTGGATCTGAGGGGGAGAGCGAAGGATCGGGCAGCTCGAGTGAAGAGGACGACGACGACGATGAGGAAGAAGACGAGGAAGCAGATGGCTACGACGAGGAGGGAGGCGAAGAGGAGGGATACGTGGAGGGCCACGAGTGATGGGCAGCCGTTTAGAAACAACGACTCAATATGGCCCTGACGACGGTCTACATGATGCTAAGGAAAAGTCAGGCGTTTGGATTGAATTCATGGGAGGAAGGGCCACGGGGTCGGGAAACCCGGGACCGTGTGGGCAACAAATGATGGGCCCGCTCATAGAGCCGGAATCACGGTACAACAACAAGGTGTACAGAAATACAGTACTCTCAACCCCCAACATGCTGGCCATAGGAAGCTCCACAGTAATGGCGGGTTGTTTGCAACCGCTGCAGGAGCAGGCCCAGCGCCATGACAGGTCGCAATCGAGATCTCCGGACCCCTTGGATGGGTAGTTCCAGAGCCGGTCTCACTGCTCGCAGGTGTGCCCAGGTCGGTGGGTATTCCCGCGCCTAGACTCTGTCCTGGTGGGTAGGTGGTTTGGCTGAGCTCATCATGTTGATTGCTATGGGGCTCACACACAACCAAGCCCTGACTCCGGGGTTGCTCCATCCATCCATCCAGCCAGCCTGTCGCTAGGCTCGCTCGCTCTCGTGGCCCATTCTTCCCCACCGAGCATGCACCCACTTGTTCAGACTGGAGACGCGGAGAGGTCTCATGCGGGTTCTGTGTGACTGCCGCTTCCCCATCCCCCGTCCTTCACCACTGGCACCCCATTTCCCACGCGAGGAGTCCCTCAGGGTAATGCGTGGAAGAGGGCCCGGTGCGGTTTTGTTGGTTGCCTATTTTTAACCTTATTTGTCTGTCTCACACGCGTACAAAGAACAGATGAATTTTTCTAATCTAGATATGTAGTCGTTTGGATTGGTGGTGGGATGGCACGGGACGGCTTCATATTGTCGTCTGATGTTTTGAGACGGAGTCGTGGTGCACACAGATGGCTTGGAGGGACAACTGCATTGTGGTACAAATCAGTTTTGCTCACGTAAATGGACTTCACTCAAGATGATGGCAAAAATTCATTAATTGAGCACAAGATGCTCTTCGCATCTGTCGTGCACCAAGAGTGCTGCTCCTGACTTGTGGCCGGACCTTGACGACATCAACAAAAGATCGGCAGTGGTCTGTCGGCAGCCAGGTCCCTTTTCGGGTCCAGCGAACCGAGGCCGATCACCGCGGTAAGGGCCCCCAAAGTGGGCAGCCGGTCGGGGCCTGTTCATGAATCATCCGACCTTGGTTTTCCTCCCACACGACAGAGCATCGGCCCGCTTTTCACCCACCCTCCCAAGCCCCGGCCAATACATCCGACGCAGCGTCGATTGATTGCGCCGTGTTTGACGGAGAGTGGCAGGGTGGGCGTGCGAAAAGGAGTGACGTTGATTCATGGCAGGGCAGACCCTTCACATGCAGACATGCAAGCCATGCAGGCACGGTCCAGAGAGAGAGAGAGAGAGCTTCTGTGACATCAAACGCGCATCTTTGATCCACGGATGGGTCAAACACGCAGCCACAGCAGGAGACGCTGATAGTCAGGGGCCCTTCGCGAGAGAGAAAGCGGCTGCAGCAGCCAACAGAGGGACGTGGGTGGGTGTGGGCGGCTCGCTGTGGTTGTGTGGCCTATCTCTCGGTCTCAGCAAACCTTCTGCGACGAACCTCCTGTCCCGGGCCCTGGGCGCCCAGGCACTCCCGAGCTTCGGCTACCGACGATCGCTCTTGGCCGCCCGGGGTGTGTTCTGCAGCGGGTGCGTGCACCACAAGCGCGGGTGTTTCTGATGAGGCTGAAAAGGCACCCAGAACCCACATTTCCTGACGCAGACTGGGTGACTGGGACCTGCAGTCTGACTTCTGGGCAGTCAGGGCCCCTGCACACGCCCATTGGGTCGAGACTGGCAGAGAGAGAGGAAAAAACAAGATAAGCTATGCTGATCGTTGCTGCAATCGTCAGCCCTGCTGGGATGTCGCTGCTTGGTGGCCGGGTTGAGGGTTGATGATGGATGAGATCTTCAGACAAGTGCCGTCGAGGGAAATCCCCGACATGGCACGTCTTGATGGCGGGATGGAGGGATAGAGAGATGGGAACGGGACGAGACGGGGATGGCCCACGACACGCGCCCATCACTCGCACCCACGAGTGGTTGTGTCTTGGATGTCCGTCATCATAAATAACCCTTCCTCTCTATCGAACCACTGCTATACTCTTCTCCTAGCAGTCATCGACCAAAGTTTCCTGCCTTTCCTAAATCTTTCCTTCCATTACCTATCCTTCAAATCACGGTCTGGCTACCGGCTCCTTCCACTCACTCTTCTCTCCTTCACTTATATACCACAATCACTGCAAGCAGTCTCCCATTCAACCCGCCAATATGCGTTTCTCATATGCCGTCGTCGCCCTCTTTGGCGCAGCTCAGGCCATGGTACGTGCTCACCACCCCCCTTCCCATACCCACTCACCTGTCTCCATATCACCCTGCTAACACCCCTTCAAGCCCAGAGTAGGCAACCTCGTGACCGGGCGCAGCGTCTGCAACTCAGAGGACTGCAAGGGCGTCGCCCGCGCCGTCGTGGCCGACCAGGCCGCCCTCGAGGCCCGCAAGAAGAGCAAGCAGGCCAAGGGCGCCGCCGCCAACGCCACCGCCGCCGCCGCCAACAACAAGCGGTCCAAGAAGCTCTTCCAGGTCGAGGCCCGCGCCAACGAGACGGACGTCGAGGCCCGTGCCCTCGGTGATTCCGTCGACACCCTCGTGGGCGACGTGACCGGCACCGTCGGCGACGTCGCGGGGACCGTGGGCCTCAAGACGCGCGAGGGCAAGGAGGTCCGCGCCGCGGTGACGGACGACGCGGCCATTGACGCGCGCCAGCAGAGCAAGCAGGCCAAGAGTGCCGCTGCCAACGGCACGGCCGAGGCGCGGAGCCTCCACAAGAACGAGGAGCGCGCCGCGGTGACGGACGACGCCGCCATCGACGCGCGCCAGCAGAGCAAGGAGGCCAAGAGCGCGGCCGCCAACGGCACGGCCGAGGCGCGCAGCGTCCACGACAACAAGGGCCGCTCGGCGAACCTCATGCACGGCGTCGGGGCCGAGGGCAAGCTGGCCAAGAAGGATGGTGCCGAGTCTCGCAAGTCCCGCAAGTCGCGCAAGTCCCGCCGCTCTCACCAGCTTTGGTAAACGGATTGAAAGTCATGGATTGATGATGCTTTTACTACGGGGGTTACGGCCTGCCGGTGATGGGGCTGGCTAGCCCTGTTGTACAGATACGGGTCACTTGTGACGGGATGATTTCTGATGGGGGGTTTTCTAGGTCATTGGCGAGGTGAGGCTCGACAACTGTCACTTGGGATAGGACGCAGTGGCGGGTGGGTTTGCGAGCACTTCACGCATGCGAGCCGGTATTTCTAGATTGGTGACCGATGATCAATGACTTTTTCTTTTGTCTAATAGATACGTTAATAGACTCATGGGCTCCGTTAGTATTGAATACCTACGGCATGAGAGTCGGTTCAAAAGCATCATTTCAATCGCTGGTATCTTGCACATGTGCATTGATCATTTGCACACCTCACGCAGCGATAACCAACACCCAAGACTCAGCATGAACTGCGAGTACTCAATTTGCCTGACATCTTGTGTAGGGTAGAGTGAGCACAGGGCCGATCATGCCTCGAAACATCGACGAACCCGCTTGTTTTGAAACTCAAAGGCTCGGCACGTTCCCACAATTTTGGTTGGTCCGGCCACTCGTGGGAAAAAGAGGGCTGAATCGTTTTGGATCTCTAACACGGGCTGACGACAATCTTTACCCACGCCGATAAGTGGACTACACGTCCGTCCGGCCTTTTCATCAAGGAAAAACGCACCTCGGGAGACGGCCTCCCGGTCTGAGGCAGCCTTGATATCCCATATTTATTCCTGTGTTTTTTATGAGATGTCATTCGGTCGCCAAGAACTCGTGACCGACCACTTGACCACTTGGAACGCATGGTTCACAGACATGCGGTTGGCAAGGACCGTCACGTTCTTGCCCAGGTTGACGAAATGCACGGCTTAAGATCTGGGCAGTCTGTGTTACAAAATCAATGGAGGAAGGCTGTTCGGCAAAATTCCAAAATTATCAGTCAAATCCCCTTACGCAACCCGCATCCAAATCAAGTTCAATCCCGATACCTAAACAACTCAGGCTTGTGTCGCTGTCACAACTCGTCGTAGCTACACCGCTGACTTGAGCCGTCTTATGGAAACAGTGTGATTGGTGAAGCCAAGCGACCCTGCAGCGGAATATAAGTAACGTTTTCATCAAAGGAGATCAAACTGTGTGGTTTTTAGTAAATGGTATGTTGGTTTGGCAATACCCAGTTAGCAAGCTTTACAATACTTTCCCTAACTGCTAAATAATAATTGAGCAGTTTATAATGCTTCATTACCCATCTGCTAATCCTGAAATTCCGTAACCAGTGGTGACATTGCACAAATTTGGGTGACGTCATAGTGAAAGGCTCCTGGATCGGAATAGGTATTGTGTTGTGCTCCGCCTCCGGTCAGTGGCTTAAGTATTCACCCACAAGAGCCGGGTCTTTATCAACATTTGGCGATACTAGCTCTTCATCCTCAAGCACCCCAGTCCTTCTAGTAGTAATATGATGGAATAAGGGGCACTGCAGTGAAGATGCCCAACGTAAATAGTACAAGTGACCTGAAGTCACCTGACTAGTCACCTGACTTCTACTCAGCCGTAGATAGCATTCACGGTAAACAGCTCCATTCACAGTAGACAGCCTCATTCACCGTAGACATAGAGACGATGTAAAGGCCTCGCGCACCACGCGCATTTCGCCGCACCGTCCTTCTTATTTAACAAGCAGTCAACCATCTAGACCACAAACGGCTCCGTACCTAGGTACGAACACGTGGCCCAGCCAACAGGTACCTCCTCCATCAATTCTGCTACCAATCCAATGCCTTGGATGCCTTGCGGTCCGATAAGACGCCCTATTGCGAAGTTAGCCAGGCTGAACCGCAACTTGTTGTCACAGCACACATGTAGACGTGCACAGACAAACCAGCCCAAGGGTTTCTTGTTGGTATTGATAACGAAAGCCTTCACGACGCGGATGATTGGAGTAAAATGCTAACAGTGACGCTTAACAGGGCCTGGGCACAGTGGTACTTGTGCGAGGAATAGCTAGATCTAGTCCCCCAGCAGCATTTACCACCAACACGAACATCACCACTCCTGAGCTCGGCATCAGTAGTGGAAGGCCAGCTGCACCTGCACCTGCACCCGGTTCGCGCGTCCCTTCGGCAGAGCAGCAGGCGATTGTGAGGCTGTCTAGAATCCAAAATGTCGTCGTATCGGCACGCCCCGGCGCAGGCAAGACCGCCACAGCCGAGCTGATCATCGCCGCCAACCCGAACCGGCCCATAGCCGTCATCACCTACTCCAAGCGCCTGCAGCTCGAGACAACCTCTCGCCTCGAGAACTACCCGGCCTGCGACGTCTACACCTTTCACGGCATGGCCGGCCGCCTCTTCTCTGACGTCGTGCGCAACGACTCGGCCCTGCTCGCTTTCAGGAAGCAAGCCGCCCCACCTGTCTGGCTCGGCGAGCCCTACGAGATCATCATACTGGACGAGCTGCAGGACTGCACCGACAATCTGTTCTGGCTAGTATGCACATTCATCTCGTCCGTGACCCGCGCCGCCGGGGGCAGGGAACCCCGGTTAGTCGTGCTGGGCGACGAGAAGCAGGCCATCTACAACTTCATGGGCGCCGACGACCGCTTCCTGAGCCTCGCGCCGTCCATCTTCGCCACCCTCTCCCCGTATCCCTGGACGCAACTCCCGCTGAGCAATAGCTTCCGCCTCAGCCACGAAACGTCGGCCTTCGTCAACAAAGTCTTTCTGGGCGGCGATGAGTACATCACGGGCACGCACCATGGACCAAAGCCGCTGTACATGCACGGCGACCTCTTTGATATCGAGACCATCGCAAGGCATCTCGTGCCATTGATCCAGAAGTACGGGCCCGCGCGCACCGCCATCCTCGCACCCTCGATCCGCACCAACGTGCCGCTCTCCATGCTGACCAACCACCTGTCGGCCTTCTACGGCCTGCCCGTCGCCGTGTCCATATCGGACGAGGTCTCGCTTGACGAGCAAGTCGTCGCCGGCAAGATCTGCGTGTCGACGTTCCACCAGTTTAAGGGCAATGAGCGCGACCTTGTTATTGTCTACGGCGCCGACGCCAGCTACTTCAGGTTCGTGGGCCGTGACCTGCCAGATGACCGGTGCCCCAACAGTATCTTCGTGGGGCTCATGCGCGCGCGGAAGCAGCTCGTCGTTATGCACGATTACCGCTAGCGGCCCATGCCCTTTACCGACGTGGGCCAGCTGCACCAGACAGCCCGGTACCTCGACTTCTCCGAGGCAGAGATGCAAGACCCCGCCGCCGTCGGGCGGCCGGTCCAGCTGGGCCTCCTCCTCCCGAGGAACGTCCTCGCCTCGCTCGCGGCGCGCCACGTCCCCGATGAGATCCTGGACGCCATCTGCAAGACACATCTCGACATCAACGTGGTCGCGCCGCCGCTGCCCGAGGGCCGCCACATCGCCGCCCCGGACAAGGTGCTCACGGACGCTGCCAGGCTGCACTACGAGGCGGTCAGCGACATCAACGGCCTCGCCGTCGTGGCCGCGCACGAGCTCGCGCAGCTGGGCACGCTCACCACGCTCGGCCACCCCGCGGAGAAGCCGCCGCCCAACGTCCCAGCTGCTCCGCAGGCGCGGGCTGCCTGGCTCTGCCGGGAGGCCTGTCGGTACGAGGCGGCCGTGTCAGGGTACAGGTCGCGGCACATACAGATGCAGGCCCATGAGTTCGACTGGCTGGGCGACTACCTGGACGCCGCGCGGCACCGGCTGGCAGAGCAGTTCGAGGGTGCCGGGCGGCTGGAGTTTGAGGTCAGGTTGAGGGAGCCCGAGCTGCGGGTTGCCGTCAAGCCTGGCTCCAAGAAAAAGCAGGCGACACGCCTGTCTGGGAGGGTTGATGTAGTACGGTACGACCACAGCATGTCGGCATTATCCCTGGCACAGACCGACAATGGGAGCAAAACAGTCTCTAAGTGGGCGCGGAAGAGGAAGGCAAAAAAGAGCGCCACCACCGCCAGGCCCGGGGATGAGGAGGTTGTCTCCATATGGGAGATCAAGCTGGTCGGCAAGCTCTTGTCCGAGCATGCCGTCCAGGCGTGCATCTATGGGTACCTATGGGCCCTTCGTGGCCAGCGGGGCAAACGGAGTGACCTGTCGCCGCTGCCGCGCATCATCTTGTTCAATGTCCGCGATGGGGAAAAATGGGAAATCTTGCCGAAGGGTGGGGCGGCGAGCTTGAGGAATGTTGTGGAGGAGGTGCTGAGGGCCAAGTATTCAACCAGAGGCACATTAACGACAGATGAGTTCTTGAAAAAGTGTGCGGAGACGAATGCAGAGGTGGAGGCCTAGGTGGAATCGATATACAAGTCAGCACTACCAGGCTGGGACAGTACCTTGATATCTGGAGCGGGTTGGTTGGTCATGCGGTTCTCAACCCTATGCGAGACCGGAGTCGAGATTATTAAATAGAAGAGACGATTGTTCTCTGACCGTCTCCAGCTTAAGCTGCGGTGCTATTCAGACTCAAGCCTCCCCCCGCAATCACGATGTAGTAATTGAATTGGGAGACATAGGCATGAAATTAAAGACAATCATTTTCTATCAGGTAGGGAAGGTGCTGCAAGTGCCACACGCAACCTGCAAGGCATGGTACGCAGCACAGTTGAGTGGCGTGGTGTACAATTGATGATGAATGCCATCATTTGAGAATTCTGCAGCGGGGCAGACTCCGATATCTGCCACTTGGAGTGTCTATGGCTATGGAAATTCTACATTTTCACACAGAAATCACCCCGTAAGCCTCGGAATTGACTGAATAGGGCTAAGTGAGAAGTCAAGTCTGTGTGGTGGTGCCGCAATCTGTGTGGTCAGAAGGTGGGTAATGGACGGTGAATCTGTACGGCACATCTTCGGTTGCAGACAACATCCCGGAACTTATAGCATTGACCACACCCTACCAGAGAAACTTGAGCGTACACCGCTGGAGTAAAGATTAAGCA
This sequence comes from Diaporthe capsici, assembly GCA_013364905.1. NCBI lineage: Eukaryota > Fungi > Ascomycota > Sordariomycetes > Diaporthales > Diaporthaceae > Diaporthe > Diaporthe capsici. Next base: position 4,775,049 of record WNXA01000006.1, on the reverse strand, counting down.
CCATCCTGCCTGAACGTTCACCAATGGTCCAATCGATCACGAGCTAGGTAAATCTGAGAAGGCCATGTGGCTCTCCTTTGCTAATTTCCACGCATAACTACTTACGTAGCAAAGTAGTACAACGAGCTGGAGAATCTCACATCTCCCCGTTGGTAAAGTTCTTACATGCTAACCTACAGTGCTTACGTATGTTCATCCTCGAGTCCCGTCCAGCCAGTGTCGCCGAGCCCGAGATCAGCATGCCATGACACCCACTCAGTGGCTTGTCGAGCCAATTTCCCATCCGGATTCTCTCCTACCACGATTGTACGAACACCATGCTTAGCTGCACTAGAAACCATGGTCAGAAAACCGCTATCATCCGATACTAGCACGAGGGCAGACAGGCCCTTTCTGGACACGCTCGCCCACAATTTGTGAATTGCCTGGTCCGCAGACTGCGGCTCATTAGACACCACCCTCACGCTCACGCCTGACTGCTCAAGTTGAGACTTTAGCCCGTACCCTCTCTTGTGGCCCAACACCTCTCCATGCGCAGCGGTCCGTTTTGCAAGGTCCTCGCCGTTCTTAAGCAAGAATTTCTTCGCCTTGCTGCTCCCTTTCCGCCTCAGGTCACCAAGATGCGCCAACTTCTTGGTGCGCTCGCGCTCGTGGAGCTGCTTGAAATGCTTCTTGAGGAGGACATTGGTCTTGCACCTTGCCCCGCAGATGGGACAGACATAGGGGCTCTCGGGCACGGCCTGGCCCGAGGTCTCGAGCCGGTCCAGCGCTTTCCTCTCAGCGCGCTCCGCGGACACAAAGCCCGGTAAGTGGTCGAACGCATGCCTGTTGGCGGTGGCTGTAAATTCAACAACCTCGCCTTGGTCCTCCGCCAGACGGCGAAGTTGCCGCACGGCCTCCGCGACGGGGCCGTATGGCCGTACGTTGTCCAGGTCCCAGAGTATAGCTACCTTGCGCGGTATTTGAGCATCCTCGGGCTTCTTTGCGGGATCTACCGGTGGTTGTGAGGTTAAAGAGGGTGGGTCAAGGGAGGCAGTCATGCCCTGCGTTTGCGAAAGCTCTCGCGCGCTCTCAGAGGCTGCAAGCGGCTGGGGCTGTGTCGTGCCATCAAGGTTCAGGTCCAGGGCAGCAAATCGTCGGATGAGATGGCTCTGACGCCAGCCAACTGACGCAAGCGCTGAGCGCGAGCTCAAAGGTGCCCCGGAAAACTTTGCGGTGCGATGAAGCACCCGGAGCATCGGCTGCATCGCCTTTGAGGTGACTGGGGCATTGATCTTCCAGCAGTGGTAAGCGACTTGAGATTTTGTCGGCCAATCCACATGTCGTTTTAGAATATGGCTTTGACGGGCTGTCCTAGGTTATGAGCGTACGTCTGACCTCAATTGCTTGAGCTAGCTTTGATATGTTTTGGGCGGGGTGTCTTGATTGGGCTTCTGAGTGATCATTTGCTCAGGTGGGAGAGTTGGTGATGGAACATGAAGTGAGTGGCTGACTAATCTTGCCAGCAGCTGACAGCCAGCTGGCACGCTGTCTCCGAATCTCTGCATTGCCTGTGCACCCACAGGCCTATCAACTGATTGGAATATGCCCCAGGCTTAGTCAGCATTATTGTGGTCGGATTTGGAGGTGTCGATGGAGCTTGCTGTGACAAGGTCGACGCTGTGCCTCGGACCCCAAATATCAACCACGGGTTGTCTGCGCAGCTCCAGAGTTGGCAGCTGTGTTCCTGCACGACCGTTGCCATGAGGTCACGGAGGCAGCCCATTGGCTGACACAGAATATACAAGACGTCACAATTAGGATTAAATATGGATGAGCGCCTGGGTAAAGAATGCCGGTACAGTGAAGTCCATCGCCAAGTCTAAGTGCCTTCACTGCCACTGGGCCACCCTTCGCGGCCAATTCGTATCATTTGTGTTTGTGTCACGTCGGAGAGTGCGCCACAGGATGCCATGCGTCCAATGATGGAATAACACGTCTATGCCACAGACCTGCATGTCCTTTTCCAGTCAGATGCTGACCAAGCTTTTGAAATGGGCGCAGTTGTGCCGGAGAGCTATTCTCGCTCTTTCTGCGAGGCCTCTTCTTCAAATCTGGCAAGAAAGATTCCTAGACTTTGCATCGTGTTGAGTTGCACTCGTTATATCATCACAGAATCATGGCTGGAACGCCAACCGAATCCCACGATTTGACGCGACTCTTACTCGACAATGGTTTCAGTCTCAGCGGCAAAGACTTGAATAAAGACGAGGCTTTGGTGTGGGCTGCGAAGAAAAACAGGGAGAAATTGGTGCAGCTGCTTCTTGATGAAGGGGCCGACGTCAATTATAAGGATGTTCAAGAGAATGAGGAGTCTGCCTGTCACTATGCCGCTTGGGGTGGCTTTTGTGACATACTGGTCTTGTTGCATAAGGCCGGAGCCGATATCAGCATGACAAACAAGTTCGGACAGTCCCCTCTCCACATGGCTGTACTTTACGACAACCTCGAAGTCATACGTCTTCTGATCACAACTCTCGGAGCCCCGGTCACCTGTGGGGATGAAAATGGCTTGACGCCACTACATTACGCAGCAGCGAAAAACGATGGCGAGATCCTCCAGTTGCTTCATGAAACAGGGACTGATTTGGATCAGCGGGACCATAGCGGCTCCTCTGCCCTTCAACATGCATGCGAACGCGGGGCCCTCGACGCCACTAAGGCTCTGATCGCCATGGGCGCAAATATAGAATGGATCGCACGTGATGGCGAGACTGCCTTGTGCACAGCAGCAGCCTTTGGCGACACCAAAATTGTGTAAGCAATACTCTGTCCAATGAGGTAGTCGTGAGATAACATATAGGAGATGAGATGTAAGCAGTCAGGTACATAATTGGCGACTGCTGACCACAAGAGGTAAAATAGGACATACCTGCTCGGCCTGGGAGCTGACGTTACTGTCAAAGAGTCAAAGGGCCGTACGCCGCTGCATGGCGCCGCTATGTCAGGGAGCGAGGAAACCATCAAAATGCTTCTAAGACACAGCGACGTAAACATACAGGCAAGAGACGACAAGGGCGACACGGCACTGACGCTTGCCACATATTTCGCAAAACCAGGCGCCATGCGACTCCTCGTGAACAGCGGAGCATCCGTGGATGCTAGGAACAATCATGGAGATTCTTCACTTCACTACGCTGCCCAGCAAGACTTACCGGAACTAGTGCGGTTCCTCGTTGACCACAATGCTGATGTCGAGACTCGAAACTCCAGGCAGCAGACACCTCTGTTAGTAGCCATCGAGGGGGGCCACATACGGATTGCGCGTCTCTTGGAAGAGTTACATGCAGATCTCCGAGCTGTGGATGTTGATGGGAACAGCGTGTTACACGCAGCTGTAAAATCCGCGAACAAGTTGATGGTTCAGTTTTGTCTGAAACGCAAGCACGACATAGAGGCCATGACAGTGCAGGTGCAGACTCCACTAAGTACAGCAGCTGAATATGGCTACCACGAGATCGTCACTCTCCTTCTAGACCATGGGGCAGACTTGGAGACAGAGGCACGCTTCAAGTCGAAGGAGCAATGGAGGCCCTTGCATTACGCTGCAAACGGCGGTCACGAAGCTGTTGTGGAGATCTTGCTCAAGAGAGGCGCCGACCCGACGGCCGAAGACATGTACGGACGCCGTGCCCAGTACTATGCCGAGGACCAGGGCCACGACTCGCTGGCCGCAATCATCAGTTACAGTGTGCCCATCAGCAAGAAGACGTTGCAACTGTTAAACTCTCAAGAGGTCAACGGGTTGGTCGATTGGTCCCGGAAAGGATACGTGAATCTGGTTAAGAAACTGCTCAATCAAGGCATCAATGTCAACTCCATGGACGTTGACGGCCAGAGGGCTATCACTGTAGCCGCACAGTCCGGCTATGACTCTGTTGTAGGATTTCTGATCAGCCAAGGAGCTGATCCGAACTTGAATGATGCCAATGGTCATTCCGCGCTTTGGTGGGCATCCCGTCATGGCCACAAAAGGGTAGTCGAGCGACTACTGGCGAAAAGTGTTTCGGCAGACTCGGCAGATGAAGATGGCCAGACGACACTCTGTGCAGCATCCCAGGGTGGCTTCAAAGAGATTGTGGATATGTTGCTCAAGAAGGGGTGTAATGTGAATGCAGTCACATTATACGGCAAGACGCCTTTAATGTTTGCCGCCACGCAAGGTCACTGTGAAGTTGTGCAGCAACTCATCGATGCAGGCGCTGATATCGAATTCCAGTCGCCAAAGGGGGATACGGCGATTTCTCTTGCCAGGTCAAAGGGTCATACCGAGGTTGTAAAATGCCTTGGGAACCGAAGTGATAGCATGCTACGCGCTGCGAGGAAAGGAAGAGTCGCACAGATACTCCGCCTGATTCGAGCAGGAGTGAGCGTACACAAAGCCCCTTCAGAAGACCGTGTGCCGCTCATAGAGGCTGCGAGCAATGGGCATAATTCCGCAGTCAGCACTCTTATAGATCATGGGGCTGACCTGATATATCGTGACGGGGACGGCCAAACAGCTCTTTGTCATGCTGCACGCAAGGGCGAGACTGCCACGGCTCGTCTGCTTCTCGAGCTGGGTGCAGATGTTAACAGCCAGGATAAGCACGGGCAGACTGCGTTGTCTTGGGCCGCCAAGGAAGGACATGATGGGACCGTTCACGCCTTGTTAGAGTTTGGTGCCAGGGAAGAAATCAAGGACAAGCACGGGCGGACAGCTCTGGGCCATGCCGTACAGGCTGGACATCAGAATGCAGTTGTCACGCTTCTAGACCAGGGGGCCAACATCAACAGTGCAGATCTGAGAGGCTGGACGCCACTCACTGTGGCCGTCCTTGCTGATTATGGCCAGCTGGCAAGCTTGCTTCTGGAAAGAGGGGCCTATATGAGTTCCGAAATGGGCACGAACTACTCACAACTGTGCCTAGCATCACGTCGCGGGAATACACGGCTCGTCGAATTACTCTTAGAGTATGGCGCCGACGTAAATCATCTTTCTGACAACCGGAAGACTCCCCTTATCATGGCGGCGCAGCTTGGTCATGCGGAAGTGGTCCGATCCCTCATCGAGATGGGAGCCAAGCCTGAACTGAAAGACGAGTACGGACGTACAGCCTTATCTCATGCAAAGGAGAATGGACATGAGTCGGTCATAGCGTTACTGTGCCGAGCGAAGCACATCCGTGTCGAAAACGAAAGGGCATTGGAGAACAAGCAACTGGAGAAATTTAACCAGAGAAGGCAGTTTCGATATACTCCTTTGCCACAAGGCTTTATACGTGTCCTTGAGCTTCACCCTGGGAAGTCGAACGACATCATTTCTTTCGACTTTGGAATCATGCAGCTGTCCAAGAATGCATCTTTTGAGGCATTGTCATATGAGTGGTTAGAAAAAAAGGGAAGTGTGCCTGTGCAGTGCGCCGAGGACCGAATTCTCGTGACTCCCAATTGTGCTGCAGCACTGAGAAGTCTCAGGTCGGAAACAGACTCAAGGGTTCTTTGGGTTGATGCTGTTTGCATTGACCAAGAGAATAAGGATGAAGTCAACGATCAGGTCGCGATGATGACCGACATATTTCGAAAGGCCGAGAACGTTATCATGTGGCTCGGATCGATTGAGGGCAACGTTCAATCCTTTCGCGAAGTATTCGCTGGCATTCCTCTGCTCTCCAAAGTTTACGACAAAGCTCAGGACATAATTGGTCCAGATTCTTCTGTTCCAGACATATTTAAGTTCAAGATTGACGAAAACGATGAAGCTAAGCAACTTGTTACTGAGGCACTCGAATCGAAAACTGTCGTGGACATCTTGAAAACCATTTATTTCGCGTCATACTTCAGTCGAGCATGGATCCTTCAGGAGATCATCTTGGGCGGCTCGCGGGGAGTTGTCGTCTGGGGCACATTAAGCTGTGATTGGGAAACCTTCAAGAAGGCACTCCTGGTCTTCGCAAGATATAAGCTCACGGCCAGCCGCACTTTTTTGTGTATCATGCTACTCGACTCCAAGTTTTCCAAGTACGGCGACGTTGATTTGACCAGCATCATCGCCGCGCTAGCACATTTTCAAGCCACGGACGCGCGGGACAAGGTCTTTGCAGCTCTGAGGTTAGGATCAATTTCCGCGGTTCCTCGGCAGCAAAACCCCCCTGTTGCCAACTACAAACTCAGCGTCCAAGATGTGTACATCGAGGCGGCTTGCTACTATGTCGATGTCGAGCATAAGATGCCGTGGTCTCTTGGAAATCGCCCCAGTAAGAAGGTCATTACCGGGTTGCCGTCATGGGTACCAGACTTCTCGATGTCTGCAGAAGCACCACGTCTAAAGTTCATGTTTTTGTCATCCGATACCAATTTTGGGAAGCTGATCGTTACGCAGCCCACAGCTAGCTTGAGCTCGATTCTTGTACATGGCTGCATACTAGACGAGGTTGTCTACAAGTTCTCCATCACCAAGGATATAGATGTATTTGACCTCCTGCTCGGCGCCGTCAAGACGCTGGCGCAACTGGGGCACGGCCTATATGACGCTTGCGCTGGGCCGTTCATCGAGGAAAAGAGTCTCAAGGAGATTCGCGGTTCTTACTGTGACGCTCTACTCAGAGCTCTTCTCGACGACTACGGAAAGGATCCAGAGGATGACATGGAGATGGTTGCGTTCCTTGTGTACAAACTCTCTGTATGCGAAGAAACACCCCTATCTTCCCGAAATGCACCTGAAGGGTTGAGGTCGAAGGTAGAGGTATGGCAGGAAGAAGCCGAAAAACGTGAGAATTTCGACCTCAGCATTTGCGAGATAATCGAAGACGATCTGAGGTACGATACGGACCTAATAGTGACAGCGAATGGTCATTTTGGACTTACGACAAAGGATGAGGCAGAAAAGGGAATGGCGATAGCACTGGTAGGTGGTGAAAACGAGTTATGTTTGCTCAGAAGAATGAAGAATGGTCAAGAGAATTGGTACGAGTACGTCGAAGATGTTTGGATGAGCCACTTGATCTCGGGAGTCGACAGTCTCGAGGATATTAGGCCCGGTCTAAGGCCTGAACGGCTTGAAATTAGGTAGAAGCTTGCTTAACCTAGAAGAATGAGATTGTAATCAGTAATTCGTGCAAATTTCCATTCAGCTCGCCGAAAATTAGTTTAAACGAACCCCCTTTTGCCTCAGGAATCAAGTCTTAACTTCTAGACCGTGATCCCATATCAAAACAACCTGATTAGCAAGCTAGAAGGGGTGGGCATGGAAGCGTCGGTCCTGGCAGAAAATGTCTTAACGAGCCCCGGGATTTGCCTTAATACATTCTCTGCGCGTTGATGCTTCAATCTGGCGTCGGTAAATGCCAAATGGAGTACTTGGTCATTGTAGACAACATCAATAATGACTTAGTTTCTGTGAGGCGCCTAGTGAGCGCAGATATTAGTGAGTTGGTTCCACGGGCCTGTCTAAACCTCAGGTAGCTTGGGGTCTTGTGCGCATAATCAGGCAAGAGAGCAAGTATTCCAACACAAGCTTTAGTCCGAGGATGGAAATTCATAGCATATGCTTTTACAGGCATTACACAGACTATTAATTTTCTTCCCGCCCTCGCATGCCAGCCATACATGCATCCAAACCAGTCTGTTTCTGGTCAGACTTTACACATTTTACTGCTGAGGTGGTACCTGGTAGGGTATCCTCATAATGGTTTGAAATTCCTCATCATCCTGCTCCCCACGACAGAGGTCTCTGAGTAAAGTGATCAAGTCCCCGTTGCTTTGAACCGTATTCCTGATCTGGGTTCTCATACGGGCCAACGCTTGATCCTTTGCGGGCTGCCCACCTTGAGCGGGCGGTGGCTGCACCTCATCGCGCTTCACTTGAAACAGGACGGTCTTCCTTGCGCTGAGATCTGCAATTTTCCTTGCTAGCCTTACCTACCAGGGGGAGGGGGGGTTTTCGTCAATATCGCTCTACTCTGTCAATGGAATAGCGACATAAAAGTGATATGCAATCAAGGTTCTGATATGCTTTTTTTATGTGTACATTGCATTATTTACACGTTACTGATATGTAAACATTCCTGATATATTGTGACATAATGTCAACTTTGACATGATGTCAACTCTTGATATGGGGGTAAAAAAAAACTCTCTTTTTTTTTCTCGTCCCCAACCCAACTACTTTTTATTACTTACTGGCTTGACTATTTACTATGGGAGGATCTATGGAATTACGGAAATATCTAAAAATAGAAATAGACCTGGAGTTAATAATATCCAAACCAGAGCTTTTGACATAGATTTACACTGACATTGGCTGACATAAAGTCAATTTTGACATAAAGTCAATTTTGACATAAAGTCAATTTTGACATAAAGTCAATATTGATATGATTTAGATCCTTGATATAATTTATTTTTAACAGTATTTTGATAATATTCTGCTAGTATTGCATTGTAATTTCAAAATTTTGTTTAGATCTCAAAACATGATTGCATTGCGTGACCCATACAAAGACCCCCCCTCCCCCTGGTAGGTATATCCTGCCTAACTCCTCTCATGCGGTCAGACAGACCGAAGTATGCCTCTAAAAGCTGCACCCATTGTCGAACGATATCGTCGATGCTTTTGTTTGTTAAGCGTATGATTTCCTTGACCGCGGCTGCTTCCACAGATTTAGATAGTGTCATCATGCTCCTCGCAATTGGCACGCCGGGGAAAAGCCCTCTTGGTGCGCTGGCCATCGGAAAGTCAATGTAGCCGTCACCGAGGATCCCCACGACCCTGTCTACGTGGCTTGTGGTCACAACCAGGTCCACGCACTTCTGCCGCGCCGCTTTTCTGAGGTTGGCTAGTGTATCGGTAGCAGCTCGAATCTGCTGCAACGCATATCCGTCAAGTTTGCCGGAGTTTGTCGTAGTCACAAAAATCAACCGTGCTTCCCAGGGTGCCTTGATAGTCTGCCATTGAAGCCCACCCTGTTGTTCATGGTCGCGCCCAATCTGATCTAGCGCATCTCTAACCGCCTGCGTTATTGCTATAAGATTTTGCCGAAGTATGGTCATATACCTTCGATGGATCTTCCTCCGCTCATCTGGAGTTTTCAATATGTATTGGGCTGCAATGGCTTGTGAATACTGTATCTCCACACCCAAGAGTCCTTTGATAAAAGTTCAGTTTTCTTACTATACTCTGGGATTCATCAGAACTTACGATCTAGTTCCATCAAGTTTATTAACATTGTATAGATGTTCCCCTGGACTTGATGAAGATTTCCCAAGGTATTTGGAGAAGTTAGACTTTGTAAAGTCTGATTTAAAGAAGACCAGATAGTGTGAAAATTTTGTGTGGACGTGCGGCTTAGCTCTTCTATTCCACGTCGCCTGTTAGGCCATGTTCTCTTCTCATAGTGCAGTCTGTTGCGCATAAGACTGGCCGATGAAGCTTCCATAGTGAGGAGCATTAAGTATCTCAGTATGGCGGTGTGGTTATGCGCACGGAGCACAGGTACGGCATAGTCAATGAAATCAAGTGCAGCTTCACTGCGGAGTGCCGCTCTGAGCATGGGAAGGAACTCTGGTGATAGTATGCTTTCGTTGCAAGTCACAGCCGTCTTGAGTGGAGATGAGGTCTCCGTGGAATGCAGAGGTATCTTGAGTGCCTGATGTCCAAACCTAGAGAAGTCTGAATCCCACCATGATTGTTGCATGAATTTGGCAAAAGAACTAACGCGAAGCGGGGTCATGAGGTCGTATGCCGAAGCAGGTGGTTCAAGGAGGTACATATGATAGCCGAGAGATGTGTAACCGCGATATAGGCCATCATTAACAGATCGTTGGTTCTGCAAGTGGATTGCTGGGTGTCTCCAGGGCCAGGATATAGCAGAGATGAGCGAGCGGTAGGCATCATTCTGTCTCCCTGGGGCTGGTTGCGGTCCGAGGGACACTTCGAAACCAAACAACTAAGGCCAGGGCCCTCAGCTGATTGTCCAAGGAGCAAACGATTCCAGAGGGCATACCTGCTGTTCATAACATTTGCCTTCTTCCATTTGTGGAACATCCTGAAACCTGTTCGTCGGAATTGTCAGCTTGCAAAAGCCCTTCGGCAAGTTAAGTCCAAAACGAAAGGACGGATAACGACTCAAGTCGCGATTTAGACGCAGAACACTTACACATATTCCACGTTGTCTGAAACATTCTGAAATGCCTCAAGACGAAGGTTGATAAGACTATTTATGATCTCCCAGTTGAAAGCCGTATTCGGAGGTGGAATCCACGGCTCATTCGTCAACATGCCCGCCAGAAGGAGTGGCCGACCCAACAGAAATAGGTGAGCACCTAGATATTGGAGCTGTCAGCATTCACTTTTCACCCAGGGAAACCCAAATTTGGTTGCTTTTGGTGTATGGGACGTTGATTTCAGTCCCCCAAGGAGCAAAACCAGCCGCTAGACTTCACCTTACTCACATTTAGCTGCATGCTGTGGGTTGGTTCGTTAGCAGGCAAAGCATATAAGACCAGCCGTTTTGGACGCTCACTATAAGCTCGTGAAGGATCGTCTTGCCCAAAAAGAAGCTAACAGCTGTCTTTTCAGATACCGAGTATTGTGGGGCAAGCAGCGGCCAGATGTGCGCGGCGTTGATTTCTATCCGGATGCGATAGTCTCGTGCGTTGTCGTCAGACCCAGCCTTCGGTCTAGCGGTTGCGGCCGCTGTTACCTGTCGAGTCGTTGCAGACGCTGTTCTCTCGGTATGTACGATGGAAAACCTCAGCACTATTCTCATCATCTGTTAGCTAGTACACGTTGGGTAATGGAGGCAGTTTTAACTACATAGCCTGAGGATTTCCAGTATGGCTGCAGTGGAATCAAAGTTTTGGTCCATCAATGCCCTTGCATTAGAATACATCTTGGTTCTATCGATATCATACCACATAGAGATATAGGGCTTATAGTTAGGGTCTGATTTTTCCTCATCAGTCCGGCCATCCTTCTCAGTGGGGACTGGGCGCAGGTGATATAAGCTTAGCATGGCCTTCCAGTACGGATGTTCGCTCTGGAGCACCCTAGTGGCAAACTGAAGCGATGGTTGTAACGCAGCCCATAGTTCGTCGTTTTTCTAAATAGTGGTATCAGTTACCGGAACGTTGTTTGCAGAGGAATATATGCCCTCAGATGCGTACTTCGACGTTCCAAAGCCTGTCCTGACCATCAAGATTGTAATAGAAATCATTCCCTATTTGCGTCCACCTGTTTCTAGCGAATAGGCTGACGTGGGTTAACACATTTATCTGTAGACAGTTAGATTTACCAGAAAACTTACTGCCACAGACCGCCCTGCAAGTCTGGCCTTGGAAGTGTTTGGTTTGGATCAAGGGCTCCCAAGTCGAGTAGCTATGAATCGTCAGAAAACACTCAGGCCTCACCAACCATAATTCAATCTAACCTCCTGTGTAGTGAAAGATTGAAAGACCGTGGATTGAAAACTTTGCTCGAATCCCCATTGAGTACCAAAGTCGTCGGTCGTCATCGAGGGAGGTTCTGGGGTCATCATCGAACGGGACTCAGAATTCTCATTGAGTTTTCGTTCGGGAAATATTCCGAATCGCCTATCCAGGTCTGTCAGTGACACCTCGGCGTCCCAATCGGTCCTTCTACTTACCGCGCGTATTGTGTAGGTCGAGGATCGCTTGGCAATAACGCCGGCCTCATCCAACTCCAAAAATCTCCCCTTCTCGGTCTCTGCTCCGTCCCATCGTAACTGACCTCTATATTGTCGTCGTATCCCGGACGGCTCCATGATGGAATGTAATGTCTCCATCTTCCTTCGTCTTCAGGGTTATGTTCTTCCCAATCGTCCTGCATCAGCGATGGATTTTGCTGTAGCCATATCGTTGGATCTTGAACGAGAGTAGTCTGGCCGGAATCATCCTCATGTGTACTGTCCTCATCCTCTGACCGATACCCGGAAGTTTGTTGTGCCATCATGACCCGCTGGAGCCTTGATTGTTTAAGATCGATATCTGGCTTGTGTCAAGGGCTCTAATACATTGTAACCAGCTTGCATATACTATTTGCCGGTGGAAGTTTTGAGTTGAACCTAACCCTCACAGACGCGCCAGAAGGATAATTCCAAAATCCAACGTTCCTTCTTTGTCTGTGCCTTTTACCCTGCCTTTGTGTCAAGGGGCGCAACTGGCATGGTGAATTTTCCATCGGTGTACCACACCTCCCTGCCGGTCGTTTCCGGTGCAGTCAATGCGGAATGGTAGGGCAATAGCTTTGTGCGCAAGCCACGCTTCCCGCGCAGCACAAGCGCGTTTAGATCGTGGACTGCTGCTATTGCTCGAGGAGTGCGTTCTCCTGGAGTGATGCAAATCATCTCATGTTATTACATGTATATACCAAGTTACCCCGTGTCGAATCTGTCAGTGCGAAATGTTGATTGAAACAGAAGTATAAAATTGATCGCTGCAAATCATTCGCGTCGCTGGGTATATCTTGTCGTAATACATATGGTACATTCTGCCCAAAGATTTTCCTCCACTGCTGGTCGTCCAGCCCATAACTCCCGCGAGACGGTCACCTTTTTCCTCCGCCACCACCGGTGCCAGGCTTTCCCGCAGCCGCCTTCCCCTTCGCATTCTGCGCCGCGCCAGTGACCTTGGTGCTTACCGGGTTGACGATCAAGTTGGCCAGGACGATCTCGACAAACTGCCTCGCGTAGATAGTGCCAATCATGCCTTTCGGTTTAAAGTTCGTCTTCTTGACGATAAAGTCCATGATCGCAGCAGCAGCGCCAACAGTAATAGTCCGCGGGATCCGCTGCTTCCAGGGCACCTGCGTGCCGACGGCGATCTTGATGGCCGCCACGGCGGCGGCGTCGAGCCCGACCTTGCCCACGGACTTCATGTCGACGCCCTTGGTCAGCTTGTCCAGGAACGACTTGGCCGCCTCGCCCTCCGGGTCGATGTGCTGGGCCGACTCGTCGCGGCTCTTGCTCCTCGTCGGGCTCCTCTTCTTGGAGCCGGCCTCGGAGCGGGCGCGCGACCGGCTGGTCCCCCGCCGCCGGGGCGACCGCGCCGGGGAGTCTTCTGACTCCTCCCACGAGTCTGACGGGATCGGAGACAGGGAGCGGTAGTGGGAGTCGTGGCGGGAGTGGGACGCTGTTGATGCGTCGTGCCGGCGGCGTGATGAATCCTTCCGGTCACGGCTGTTTGATCGGTTGCTGGATGTGTCTGAGCGCGCGGACGAGTGTCTCCTGCGCCGCTCGCTCGAGTCGCTGCCGTCGGATGTTGTCGAATGCCGACGCGATGATAGTGACTTTTGTCGGTCGCGATCCCGGGTCTCCCTACGATTCCGGTCGCGGTCGCTCCGTCTCGATGAACTTGACGCGTCGCTCTCGCGCCTGTCTCGCCGTTCTCGCCTGTCCCTCTCCGATGCAGTGCTTTGCCGGCGCTCACTCCTGTGCCTCTCGGAAGCATCGGATCTCCGTCGGTCTCTCCTGTCCCTATCCGTGCCATCGCGGTCTCGGTCGTCTTTGACTGCATCTGCCGTTGCAGCAGAAGTCATCTTGTTGTACTCCTCGTCGTCGACCTTGAGGTAGTACTTGTCTCTGGGGTCGTAGTCCGAACCACTGTCCGATTCCATGTCCTCCTTGTCTGCCCTCGATTCGGCCGCTTTCGCATCTTCAGACCGGCTTGATCTTCTGCTTGACTCTGCATGGTGCTTAGCAGACTCGGCGTGATAGTCCCTGAGCGCGTCTTTGTGTATGTCATGCGTGTCTTTTGGGGAGTTGGCTGCAGAACCCCCGTAGCCGCTGTCGATGGAGGCGTCATCGCGATCACGGCGGCTGCGATGTGCGTGCCGGGATCGACTACTGTCCTGGCCGTGTCGCTCCGGTGCCATTGCTGTGAGGGAAATATTACAAGGGATCTCAGATGGCTGGCGTGGTGTGATGTGTTTTTTCTATGCGCTCATTTTTGCAGTATTCACTCTGTGCATGCAGTCTACTAAAGCGGTTCGACGGTGTGAGAGACGGTGAGAAGAACAAAGAGGTGTGGTGAGATTCTTGGGATCGGGCGCCAGAAAATGCCCAGATGGGTGAGAGGGTCGTATTAACCTCAACGGGCAAGGGGGCAGCTTGTTGCATTGTTCCAAGGTTTTCGCCACACGCTTCGGTCCCATCCGCCAGCCCGTCGATGACGTTCCCCAAGTCCCTTGCCAGCCCCCCGCGTCATCCGTCCACACACCCGGGAATAAGGTTGCACAGTCGACAGTAGTCTCGTCTCCTCCCCTTCCCCCACTGGCCCCGATATCAACTCGGCTGTCTGGTTGTCTGGGTCGTGTGGCCTGTTGACTTGTCAATGTTTCATTCAAAGAGCTATCATCCCGGCCGTTGCCACGCTGCCGGCACATCGTCTGTGCCCCGACAGACTGGGCAAACTGGCAGTTGACTCGGATGCCACATGGTGGGATGAGACAGACTATCATAGGTTTGTTACTTACGGCCGATAACAGAGACAGGCACACAGGGCCTGCGACAAATCTCACCTCTCCTCCCCAGTGGTCCATGTCTCTCGCCTTGTGGTGTGCAATGACGCAAATCGACAACGACCACTCTTATCTGCTCTTCTATTACTTCTCGCGACACACATGTGCACATTCGTTGGCCAGCTCAACTCAGCTCCGCGATGAAAATAGGCTCGGTTACGTGCTCCAGGGATGGGCGCCCCGTGAAATTCCGGGATTCGGAGAGTCTAAATGCGCTCCTGGAGATCATGCTCCGGGGACCGTTTCAAACAGACAGGGCGTCTACCTCAAAATAGCATCGTTTCTACCAACAATAAGAATGGCTCCATCCACTTCTATTCTGAACGTGGCTGTCGTCTCATGTATCGCTTGCATAGCTGTTAAATGAGCCCTTGAGTTGATGCTCAGATATTTCGCAGGGCAGGAGAAGTGTGGGGTGTTGGTCGATGCCACTGCACACTCACGGGCAACTCCTTCGCCCTGAACTGAGCTTCTCCCTAATTTCATAGTATTGCGTGTTCTTTCACGCTTTCATACGGCATCTTTGACAACCTCGACATTCATCAGCAAATTTCGAAGGTCTCAATGCTTGACTTCAAAATCTCCATCTCCGCCTCAGACCTCCCGCCGAGAGCCTCAACGATGAATGCCGAGCCAACGAAGACGAAATGATTGCCGACTTTCCTGAGCACGACGGGGCCGTCATAGCCTTTTAGAAGACAAATAACGTCACCTTCACGTACGTATGCCGGGAACCGACCAAAGTACCCCTTCTTGGTCTGCGCAACCCTGTCGCCTCCTGAGGTTGATACTGCTAGCAAGAGCTGGTGGCGCGTGGTCTCAAGGGCCTCTGTATCAAGCAAATCGGCCACATTTGGTGGGATGCGCGCGTCGTTGTCATTAGCACGATTGTGCAGCCCTTCCCAAAAGGTATCACGGTGCTCTTGTCGGCCAAGGCTGAGTAAGAGGTCGTGCACCAAAACTTCCATGTTGGTAAGCCACTCCTGGTCTTCGTGTGTATTTGGTCTTGAGCGAAGACTGTGCACCAAGAACAAGCAAACCAGCCCAAAGGCTTCTTCGAGGGTTGGCAGAACCATATTCTCCAGGTCCTCGTCAAAGTACTGGCCTATCAAGACCCTGTGCACAGCTACTGCCGCATGATACCCTGTTGGGTACTTCAATTGCCGGCTTAAAGAGTCCAGAGTCCACTGGATGATGTCTTGGTTGACGACATCGACTACTGGACCGGTATCAGTGATCTCGTCGATCCAGACAGCAGGGCAGCAGAGTTTCATCCCGTCAATGTGCCACTGTCCCGAGACGTCTTTGAATAGTTCCTCGCCGACGGGGAATTGACTCAGTGAGCTTGTCGAGTAAGACCAGCCACTCTCGTAGCGGGAGGCTATCGCAGGAAAATTTGGAGCCCACGAGGGCAGTCCCGGCACGGGCTTCGCGTTGTTCTCTGAATCGACCCCGGCAAATATCAGGAACCAGAGGTCCAGAATACCTGACTTCACGTCGTTTGGATAGTATGGGTGTAGCATCGAGCAGCAATCCTGCCAGAGCCTGAGAAAGTCGAGGTACACCTCAGCTGGTGACTTCTCTGCTGTGTAATCCGGCTCGATAGTAAGGCCTGAGACGCCGAGCAGGGCGTAGATTGAGTCTTTTGGGTCTGTAGACTCGAGGACACCGGCCATGATCCACAAGAGGAGTGCATGTGTCTCGACCTGGTTGTAGAATATGATGGCGTCATCGCTGACGGTGTCCTTGAGGATGCCCCTGATGCGAGATTGGTGGCGCTGCCCGTCGGAGATGATGTCTTTGGCCTGGTCGATAGCAGAGACACTTTCGAATATGCCGCGATGGTTTTGCAAGTAGGCCCAGGTGCCAGGATTAATGTAGCTCGGCCGAGATGGCTGGCCAAGGATGGCGGCTTCGTGCCATTCCTGAATCGACTTGAGACAGTTGAAATCCAGAACACTCTGGCCGCTCATGAACAGAAGAGACCGCGCCAGGTACACCTCTTGAAATACCCACACCCGACTCCAGTATGGACGATGCATGAGATCGATGATTCCGAGCCACGGACCACGGGGGTCCGCTTCGTAGCCGTTGCATAGGTCATTGTGGCTCTCCATCCATCCAAGGTCCGTGAGGTCGTCATTTCCCAATTCTGAGATCCCACGATGGATGCGCTGGAGCGCATCGAAAGCTGACTTGGTGACCTCATCGGCCTTTCCGAGCCACGAGAGCACCTGTTCAGCCCCGGAATAGATCTCGCGCATCAGCGGGACCTGAAACCCTTTCTCGACCACATCTTGCTGGTTGATACATATAGCATCGGCCCATAATCTCATGGAATCTGGTGTTTTTTTCGGGTCTTTTTGAGCCCAGAAAGCATGGATGTCTTTGACGGCATTTGTGAGATTTTCCGTCACGGGTACTTTCGCTCCGTCCACGACGACCTCCACCCACGTAGGGGGGTAACCCCACACATATGATAGCGCAGTGAATACGGGCTCATCCAGTAGAGAGACCACATGAATCTTGAATGCTATCTCGGGCTCCACTGACACGATCTCGAGGAGTCTTATCTCCTTGCGTCCCCGGTGAAGGGGGGTGTAGATGGAGGCTGACCTTGCCTGCGTAGCCGCCATTTACTTCAGACAACCTGTAACATTGGAAGCGAGAAAACCATAGTTAGGAATTGGAAATAACGAAAAGCACACATATAGTGAGAATGAGGTAGAACAAGTTGTTAAACATCGCGGTGTTATGTCGCGAGTTCGTGTACTTGAGCAATCTTGCACGTTGAAGTTCAAGCTGCTCCGTGTGGCTGGTCGGGTACTAGCGCGAGATCCTCCGCTTCTCCTCAATCATCGAGGGTTAGGGTAATTGCTAGGGGTATAAATTTGCTGGCGAACCGTTGGGTAACAGTTCACCGCATGACATCAATATCCTCTGATCTTCATACACTCTCCTGTTGTTCAAGCTCGTGGACGATCTGAGTCTGAACAGAGCAAAGCTTCCAACAATTTGTAGAAAGCACACTGTCTACTAGGATCCCACGTGTTTCTGTCACATAGTTCATGGTTTTCTGATTTGTGGCAAGGTTGTTCTGACCCAAACCCTTTTACAGGAAGAAAATGTCAGGGGACAGTCGGTTCCTCCAGATCTTTTAGATATCTGTTTTCTTCACAGTCAAGTCAATTGCTTAGCTGACCTCTTCTGAAAAAGTCAAGAGCTGTACGCATCTACAGGGAAACATATGGGATCCTTACACGCTGTAATTCATGCAGGCCAACTTCCACACTCTCTCCAGAGAAGGTGTGGAGCTCGAAATGTAGGCACTGTGTGGCCCCTGCGACGGCAGATGCGGAGAACTTTGGGTGACAATCGTTATGGACCAAGATGCACGAATGCGACTGTTTGGTCTCAGCCACTGACTAGGCGTCCCGCTCAGTGGAGAATATTTCCCAGTTTGAGCTGGTTCTACCCGCGGAAATGGAGATGTATGGTGTATTGTGGCCTGTTGGTTGTTTGCGAGGATTGGGATCCCTGCCTCGTTTGCTGCAAGTTTGGGGGCCAGCTGGAGATAACGAAGTGATGCTGTGCATCGATTGGCTGAACCTGCTGCCTTGGGAGTAAGCTGACGACTTCGATTCTTTCTATGCTTTTGTCACCTGGCTTGGTTTTCGCATTTTGCCCTATTCTATCGACTCAAGTCTCCCCGTGGGAAACGTCAAATCACTTCTGCAATCCTTCCTTTGCGTATGAGATATCGCGATGGGCTCAGGCTTGGCCTCTCTATTCCCAGGAGTGGACCTGTGCACCCTCCCAAGCGGAGTTCCCCCGGAAGGCCAGACCAGCAACTTGAACAGTCCGACCACGTTGCTGAGGAACCTGACCATCATCTTCACCATAATACCAACAGTTCTAGCCCTCTTGTTTTCTTTCGGAAGACTATGGGCAAACTTCAAGAGACGAAGTTGTGGCGACTGTGTGTATTTCTTACCCATGCGGGGGGTCCACGGGTTTCAGGGTCTTCGATAGCTAACAATTCCTCACATATAGACTTGCTCTTCATAGCTGTACTCATTGCTTTAACACAAAATGTGCTCCTCATAACTTGCAAGTTGAGCTACCTCCTTGCGCATCAACTCAACACCTACTAATTGGAATCGCTAATAGTCGTCAAATATCATCGCCACATATGGGATGTACCGCTTTGCTGGATCAATGCACAATTGATGCAGGTATGGTCATCAGTCCCGTAATCAGGTGTCTCTAATGCCTCGTTGGCTAACGCAAGATCAGGTATCATATGCGTATGAAACCTTAACCTGTCTCGGGTTGTTCTTGGCCAAGACTGCAACCTTGCTCCTTTTCCACCAACTCTTCCAGGTCTCAAGACAGACACGCCTGGCTATCCAAGCTGGTATTATTGTCAGCGCCCTTTTATATGGTGCAAGCATTGCAGCTTTTTCATACCACTCTGTCCCTCACGTTGGCAAAACATGGGATGATATCGTTATCACGTCTATGCTTCACCCTTCCAGGTCCTTGTTTGCTGTTAAATGGGGCATAGGTCAAGCTACCTTGGGAGCAGCCCTTGACATCTACATTTTTATCCTCCCACTTCCCACCATTTTTAGACTCCATCTTCCTTCAGGAAAACGAATTCAACTCATGGCCGTCTTTTCTACTGCAATATTGTAAGTCTATCCAACTCACTCCACCGTCAACTCCGAGTCCAAACCATGCTGATAATGTGCTACAGGGGCATCGTCGCTAGCCTCGTATGTCTTGCCTATAGAGTGGAGTCGCTTTCAGACACCGATTCAACATGGCTCATGGGTGTTCTCATGATTTGCAAGTGAGTCTTTTCTATCATTTCACCTGAATGCAATATGTGAACTGCAATGTTAACCCGGGTTCTTCCAATACCAGCCAAGTTGAGCTCGCAGTGGCAATCATTGTTTCGTCGATGCCAGGGTTCGCCAGCTTCGTGCGGACGAATGTTGTTGAGTCAAAACTGGTTTCGTCACTTCGCTCCCTATTGGGTAGTACTCGTCGCAATGACTCCCGCGGGACAACTCAGCAATCACCCAATTCAAATTTGCATCAGCTACAACCGGGAAGCGATCCCCGAGAGCGCGAAAAGACATCTGTGTATTCCGAGCTCAGCGAACCATCGCCGGTGGATGCCACATTCATCGTCGACGTCGAGCCTCAGCTAGACCCTCTTCAGCCCGCACACAAAGAGAATACTGCGACCGATCAGAGCTCTATGGATGTTCAGCATCCCACTGCAGCTAATCTTGCCGATGAGGGCATGCCGCGGAGGTGGGCGACGGTGTCGACTGGGCGGCTTTCGATAGATTCGCTCTACCAGGAGGAGGAAACTCGCATAGTGTCACCGGAGACAGCGACATCACTGGAGGAACAGGGAGAGAGTATTGTGGTATCAGAGCCCTCCCTGTTTTGTAGCCGGTAGCCTGCAAGACTATAAAATATACCCAGTCTGGCTCCAATAATTAAAAGGAAATAGAGACTTATGTATCTATGTATTGCGGCCTGATTGTTATCCAAAATTAGGACCGGACCTGCGTTCTGTGACGACTTTCTGGGAAATTCCCCTCGAAGGATAACAGAAGCTCCATGACACGCTGACAGATGGTGTATTACATAATGTGAGCACTCCGTGGTGACGTTGACTTCATCCGAGTTTAGACAGCACATCTCCGTATCCATTGTCGAATCTCGGCCGCGGATGCTGGTGCGCACCGCTTGTCGAGGAGCTCTAGATGGCTCCCGGGTATATCGACGGTGACACCAGCTCGCGGCCAAGACGGCCGCCATTCGTCCTCGCTCTTTGGCATGTTCGATGTAGGGTACTGGGCACGCAAGAACAGCGTCGGCAACGCGTCTGGAAGAGGGCGAAGCTTGAAGCCCTGGAGCGACCTAAAATACCCGCCAACCTTGGCCAGTGCCAGGTCAGAGTCTCCAATCATGTGCAAGAGACCCCCGTCTCGCGCTGTGAGGGCCTCAGCGGGGAGTGCGTTCAACCATTCTGGATCTTCTCTTCCTGCCATGTTGAGGTACGTGTCGATCAAGATCAGACCCGCCAGCTGGGTCCTGCTGCCTTCTTCACTATGGCGTTCTTCAGACAATCTGGAAGCCACAGCGTGTGCGATGATGCCCCCAGCAGAATAACCAGCAAGCACCACCGGTCCCCGAAATTGTTCATGAATTGTGTTCACATGAACAGCAGCGAGCGCCTCAAGGTCCTCCGGCACAGCCAGCCCCTCTGGATGTGGGAGCTCGAAGACGTCCCTCTCCCCATTCATTTCACTTGCCAGTGCGCTGTACGCACTGCCCCTGAACCCCTGGGCGACGATGGGTGGGAGAAAAGACGGGAGAAATACCAGCGGCAAAGGCAGGCTGGAAGAGCCTGAGGGGCCGGCCGCGAGGCGCTGGGGAGCCGCCGCGTAGCTTGCCATGTTCGATCTAACCTTGAACCTCGGCAGCGCAAGCGAGGCGCATCCCAGCAACCCTCCTGCTGCGGTGTACTGGTTGAGCTGGCACAGCCTCTTGTAAAGTGCGGTCAGGCCCCGGAATGCCTCAGTGTCGACGTGATCGTGCTCGGTATCACAGTCAGGACCGGCTGTATGTAGTGCGTTCAATGTCTGGCCCTTATCATCATGTCCACTAGAGGCTTGTCCAAGTGATGCAGTCGCGATGTCTTCTCCAGTACTGGCGCCCTGGACCCGAGCCTCAGTTTGGGGTTCTACACCGAGGCGAGTAATGTCTAGCCGGCCAGACAAGTACTGCACCAGTGCTGGTAGAGTCTCATAATCAAGTGCCAGCGTGACAGGGAGGTCCAATAATCCAGTGAACCTCCTTAACCTATTGCTGAGCAGGACCGAGGTAGAGGAGTCAAATCCAAGATCTGAGAGTGGTCGATCCGGTAGATTTTGGTCCTGGTATCCGAGTACCGCAGCGACCTCACCCCTCACGAGGTTCAACAGTTCATCATCACGCTTCTCTGGTGGCATTTTTGCAAGCTTTGTACGCCACTTTCCCGCACTGCCTTGGCTGAATAACTTCATTTCAGGTGCCGTACTGGGACCCGCTGACATCAGTGGGAGTGGCCCCTCAACGAGTAGCGGCGCCATGACTGGTTGCGGCGGTGTCGACCTCTGCATCGCCATATCAAACAGCTGCAGCCCCTGTTGGTCTGTAAGTGGCTTCGCATTACCGAGACGTGGATTGTGCGCCTTCAATCTGTTCTCAGCGGCCATCCCGACCTCATTCAGCCATGGGCCCCAAGCCAGCGACAAGGCAGGTAGCCCACGGGAAAGACGAAACCGGGCCAGCGCGTCGAGGAAAGCGTTGCCTGCGGTGTAGGCAGCCTGGCCCTCATTGCCAAGTATGCCCACAAATGACGAGAACAGTACAAACGACCGGACCGTCGCTGGTGCGAGCTCGTGCAGGAGCCAGGCGGCGTTGACCTTTGGATGAAGGACACGCGATACTCGTTCTGGGGTCTGGGAGCTCAAGAATGCGTCGTCTACCACGCCTGCGCAATGGATTATGGCGCTGATGGGTGGGAGGCCCTGGCTGCTGTTATTCGCGAGCAGTGCAGTCAGTTGCTCGCGGTCGCTGCAGTCGCATTCCTCAATTTGCACGACTACACCTGTACTGGATAGTTCGTCGTGCAGCTTGGGCGCTCCTGGCGTCTTCATACCTGAACGACTCACCATGAGCAGATTTTTTGCTCCGTAGGCGCGAGTGATATGCTGGCTGAGCAGGGCACCGAGTCCGCCCGTTGCGCCGGTGATCAGAACTGTCCCGCTGACATCGAGCGTTGAGGTGGAAGCGGATGTCTTGGGCGATATCAGGGCCTGATTCGACGCTATAGCGACTTTGCTTAGCCTTGGAATTAGAAGTTTGCCCTTTCGAATGGCCAAGGCTTCCTCCCCGCAGGCGAGCGCCGGTAACAAAGCCACTTCTGATTCGGGGGACCCGTCTAAGTCGACGAGCACGATGCGGCCCCCGCTCAACTCTGCCTGCGCAGAGCGCACAAAACCCCATACGGCGGCAGAAACAAGGTCTGGATCAGAATCCTCCGTCGCGTTCTCGGTCACGATGACAAGTTGGCTGCCAGAATATGCGTTTTTGGCACTCCACCCCCGTATCACACCAAGCACCTCGGCGACAGCTTCGTGGACGCCGTTCTCAATCACGTCTTTGCTGGCTTGGCCACCATCGTCGCGAACACCGCGGACTCGATATAGCTCATCGGTTTGACCTGGGGGTTTTCTAGACTCGCCACCGGTGCTGAGATGAGCTGATTCGATCCATTCCAGGCGGTAAAGATCGCCTGTTGTAGGTCCAGCAGCAGCCGGTCCTGTCCAAGCACGGGTGACGACTTCAGACACTTCAGCCAGCAACACACCCGTCGACTTATCTGTGAGAGTGACGGAAAATCGATCCTCTCCAAGCTCGCGTATGCGCGCCATAAACGGGCCAGTGCCACTGGCCGCTGAAATTCGCACTCCTCGGAGTATGAATGGTAGCCGGATCTTGGCAGCAGCTGCGTCTGGTGCTGCAAGTAGGGGGGCATGCAGCGCGGCATCAAGCAGGGCCGGGTGTAGGGCATACACTTGTTTCTGAGCCAGAGGAGGGTCGAGGTGTGCTCGCAGCTCGTTATTGTTCTGGCCGTCAGAGTGCGGGCGCCAGACGGCACGCACGCGCTGGAAAGCCGGCCCATAGCTGATGCCCGCGCTCGCCAGTGCATCATATGCTCTGGAAACGCCTGCCAGCTGTCTGTCATCCTGGTACCCATCCTCGCTTCTGATAGGCTCTGCGTTGTTGTTTAATTTGTCCTCGCCGGTGTTGGACAGCGAGGCCAGCTTGAGGGTACCAGTGGCGTGTCGCGTCCATTCGTGTTGTGTCGGGGCACCTTTGGGGCGTGAATAAACGTCGACACTACGAGTTCCATGCTCTTCTGGCTCTCCCACGAGGACCTGGATCTGTAACCCAGCGTCTTCCTTTGGGTCCAATGCCAGCGGGGCAACAAAGGTGAACTCCTCCAGCATCATCGACTCGTCCGTCCCCGTGCACTCCCTGCTGGCTCGCAGGGCGACTTCAGTGAGTGCCGCGGCGGGAACAATTGTCTGTCCACCTACAACGTGGTCACGAAGCCAAGGCTGTCTTGTGGCTGACAAGTGCCCCGAACAAATGATCTTGCTCGTCCCCGGAATAGATGTGGCATGAAGCAGTATGCCATGTCCCAAAGGCCCCTTGTCTTCAGGTTGCACTGCCGGGGGCTTCGGTGGATCTAGCCAGTACCTCTGCCTCTGGAACGCGTATACAGGAAGGTCAACACGATTTGCTTCAGTGCCTTTGAAAACGGCTCGCCAGTCAACTTGTACGCCTCGCACCCAGAGCTGGCCCAGCGTGTCCAGCAGCTTGTTGACCTGGCTGGACGTCGCGATGGAGCCCGGCACATGTGTGGAGAGGACTGCAGATGGGCCAACTTCAACGAAGGCCGAGACACCTTCCTTTTGAAGCTGGCTTACGGCGTCGACAAAGCGAACAGGTTGGCGCACATGGCGAGTCCAGTGTGTTGGGGACCTGAGCTGAGATGCTTCAGCTCGGGTGCCTGTAACGCTGGAAACGAGTGGGATTGTCGCTTTTCGTCCACCTTCCATCAATGAAGCCAGTTCTGCCTCGAGGTCGGCGAGCATGGGATCCATCATCGGGGAATGAAAGGCGTGTCTGACATTCCGCAACGGGGTGACTCTTCGTCCTAAGCCCACAAATATGTCTGCAACGGCCTTGACAGCCTCTGTCGTGCCGGACACGACGACCGAATTCTGTGAGTTTGCAGCTGCAATGGTAGCTGTACCATCCCTGATCTCATGCTTATGCTTTAATAGCTCCACGACAACTTCTTCTTCGCTGGCGGAGATGCTCGCCATGACACCGTTGCTTGGCAGAGCGGCCATGAGTTTGCCTCTTGCGGTCACGATGGTAGCGGCCTCGCGGAGGGATAGAGCCCCGGAGGCGTGTGCTGCCATAATCTCCCCGAGGGAATGGCCAGTGACGAAGTCGGGGCGGATATTGAACGACTCAAGTAGGCGGAACATTGCGACCTCGAAGGCGAAGAGGAACGCTTGAGCAAAGTCGGTGCGGCCCAGGTGACCGCTGCTGTCGATTCCCTCGTTTTTCTTCAAGACAAAGTTCAACGGACGATCCAAGTGCGGGTCCAGTTCGTCGCAAGCCCCCCGGAACGCATCTGTGAAGACGGGGAAGGCGGCACAAAGCTCCTCCAGTGCGGTCCTGCCGGGAAGTCGGGCGCCCTGTCCAGAGAACAGGAACGCCAGGCGAGGTTTGGTGGTGCTCGCTTGTCCGTTTGAAAATCCCAATCCCGTCACAACATCAGGGTATGGTTGGTCCTGGGCCAAAGCCGTGAGTGCGGCTTCATAGTTTCCTCCCAACGCAGGAGTTACGGCAGCTCTGTATCGAAGGGCAGATCGTGTGGTCGCGAGGGAAAAGGCAACGTCAGAAGGATCCTGGCTGCAAACTGTCTTCGATGCCAGCAACACCTGCGCCTGCGCCCGTAGAGCAGCCTCGTCCGCGCCAGAGAGAAGCCATGGGAAAGTCCAATTTCTCTTGATTGGCGTTGCAGGAGGGGTAGGATTCCCAAAGAAGGCGTGCGTTCGCTCGCTCTCATGCTCGACAGGCTGCTCCAGGATAACGTGCGCGTTCGTACCACCTATACCAAACGATGAGACCGCAGCACGTCTTGGTCTTGGGATATCATCCCCCTCGCACGGGATAACTGGCCACTGCTTGGCATTGTTCAGAAGTTCTACGCCACTGCCTTCCCAATCGATATGTCTTGAGGGCTCGGCGACGTGCAATGAAGCCGGGGCGACGCCGTGCTGGATGGCGTGCACCATTTTGATGAGTCCTGCCACGCCTGCCGCGGCTTGTGTGTGACCGATACTGTCATCCAGAAATTCAGCCAAACAATTTCACTAAGTAATGTTTGCCGCCATTAGGAGACTTACTTGGACTTGACCGATCCCAAAAGCAACGGCCTCGAATCAGGGCGGCGCGTGCCATCACGGCCGTTGCCATAGGTCGAAATCAAGGCTTGCACCTCTATAGGATCTCCCAGAGGGGTCGCAGTACCATGGCCCTCGACGACGTCCACATCCGCCGGCGACAGCCCCGCCTGGGCCAGTGCTGTCTGGATCACTTGCTGCTGCGCAGGTCCGCTAGGTGCCGTGAGCCCGTTCGAAGCACCGTCAGAATTCACAGCGGAACCACGGATTACGCCAAGCACGTGGTGTCCATTGCGCCTTGCGTCCTGCAGTCGTTCGAGGAGCACGAGGCCCACGCCTTCGGACCAACCAGTGCCGTCCGCGTCACTGGAATACGCGCGGCAGCGGCCGTCGGCGGATAGGCCTCTTCGTTTGCTGAAGGAAATGAACGAGTTTGGTGTCGCCATGGTGGTCACTCCTCCCGCAACAGCGAGTGAGGACTCTCCGTTTCGGAGAGACGAGGCTGCTAGGTGGATTGCAACCAACGAGGACGAGCAACCGGTGTGGATGCATATTGACGGACCGTGAAGACCCTGTGAGAAACCCCCGTTAGCGTTTCCAAGAGAATTTATTCTTAAAGAGCACTCACAAAGCAGTAGGACACGCGCCCGCTGACTACGCTGCCGGATGAGCCGAGTCCAATGTATGCTTCCAGCTCTGTGCAACACAAATCAGTCCATGTACTTTTCGGGTCCGAAGTATGGAAGTTTCATGATTTACCGTGGTTGTCTTTGCCATTGTCCTCATAATCACCATACATAATCCCCACAAAAACGCCGGTCTGGCTCCCACGTAGCGATGAAGGGGCGATTCCGCCTCGCTCCGCCAATTCCCATGTCGTCTCTAGCAACAGTCTCTGCTGCGGATCTGTGGCAAGGGCCTCCCGTGGTGACATGCCAAAAAGCCCGGCGTCAAAGTCAGCCATGTTCTCGAGAAAGGCGCCGCGCTGAGTCGTTGAAGTGCCGGGTGCGTCGGGATCTGGATTGTACAGGGTGTCGAGGTTCCAGCCGCGCTGCGATCTGATCAGTGAAACGAATTTACAGAGAAATGTCATATGATAAAACAGGAGAATGCAAAATGTTACTGACATCGTCTGGGAATTCAGAGGTCACATCCACCCTGTCCGATACAATACGCCACAGATCCTCCGGCGAAGAGATACCTCCTGGATACCGACAGGCCATAGATACAATAGCGATTGGCTCGACTCCACTGGCCGCGGTTGAAGATTCCGGCGACGGTGTCGGAAGGGGAGATGGTGTTTTTGGCTCGAACAGCCGTCTGTGAAGATATGCGCTCACTGCTTCCGGTGTAGGGTAGTCAAACACGAGGGTCGTGGGGAGATCCAATCCAGTGAGACTGGAAAGTCGGTCTCGGAGGACTATCCCAGCAAGCGATGTCAGACCCAGGAGGGTGAATGGTTGGTCTGAGTGCCGATGAAGCCATCCGGAGTCTGGCTCCCCTGGCGCGATGTCTATAACACACGCACTGGCGGTTTCGGTGAGGACTAGAATCTCGATCGAGTCTCTTGACAGTAATTTGGATCGAGCAGTCAGTGGTCTGCTTGTGCAGGAGCTTACAGCCGACCGTCTTGGTTTACCTAGGAGGGTGCGAGGTACAGCGTCGATCTCATAGAAAGCTGTTAGCCTGAATGTCAGCAATGTGCTCAGGATGACCAGCTTCCTTTGAAATGTTCAACCTGGTCTATCGACGGTGCTGAGTATGGTCGAGCGGGTAGGGACATTTCTCACCCGTGGGCACTTTGTATTCAGGCAGCAATTTCCGACACGTAGCGAGCAGGGAAGACAGATCAAGGTCAACAGTATTCCCTCTCGCAGGTGCGATATCACTCCTCTCGCGCACGATGAATGCGGCAGGGGTCTCTCCAAGTAAGCGATGTGTGATGCCGGCCACCACAACATCTGCCACACCAGGACACCGAAGCAGGGCTCGCTCCAGCTCGCCAGGCTGGATGTTCTCGCCACCTCGGACAATCAGTTCTTTCTTCCGCCCAACTAAAGTCAGGCTCGATCCCGTTTTCGAACGACGTGCGATGTCACCAGTGGGAAACCAGCCCTCTGTTGTAAATGGCGTCTCGGTCTCTTTGTGGTACCTGATCATAAGACCGGGACTGCGGATCCAGACTTCTCCCTGCTCGTCGTCATCAACTCTTTGTCCACCTAAGTCCATCAGCTGCACCTCCATGCCTGGAACAATTGTTCCGACTGAATCTTCGCGATATATATCACCCGGTCTATCGACAGCAATGGCACCACATGCCTCTGTGCACCCATAGTTATTCAGGAGCGGAACCCCGAATAATTCTTGAACCTGGGCGCTTAGATCTGCAGGGGTGGAGGATCCAGCAACCATGCACGCCCGCAAGCCGGGCAGAGCCAGCGAGGCTTTCGATGTGGATGCTGCGGCGACAATCTCGTGGTAAGACGCGGGTGCGCCAACAATTATCGTGGCAGTCAAAGCTTGTTTGGTAAAGATGCTATCAGAGAGCGTGTCGTTGGGATCGGGAAGATGTGCGCTGGCGCCGACGGCTACTGTGGCGATGATACACAGCGCATGGCCAAGGCAGTGGAAAAGAGGGAGAGGCCAGAAGAATTGGTCCTCTTCTGTCAAGCCGAAAGCTGAAGCAAAGCTGTTGGCCGACCATAGCCAGCTTTGCTGGCTGGATAGCACCCCTTTCGGAGAGCTTGTCGTCCCAGATGTGTAGTGCAGGAAGGCTGGCTCAAATCCAAGGTCCTCATCTATGTTGACGTCTGAGGTCGTGCACTCCTCATCTTCCGCCCATTCTTGATACCTAACAAAGTTTAGCTCTCCTTCGGCGCCGCTCACGTCTGGTGGAGACACCACGATAATCAGTTGTTCTCCCGCAGCGGCAGCTCGAACCTGGCTCAGGTGACGGCTGTCGGTAATAACAGCACGCGCTCCGCAGTGGTCCAGAACATTGGACAGCTCGGTGGACGGTGAGCGTGGGTCGAGGGGAACGCCCACCGCACCTGCTCGCGTGATCGCAAGTACGCTTTCGACGGCCTCGAGGCATCTTCCCAGGACAATAGCTACGAAGTGTCCTCGCCTGATGCCGGCACGCACCAAATGGGCTGCTATGCGCCTTGTTCGTTTCTCGAGGTCACTGTAGGTCTATCGGGCACTCCGAGAATTAGCTTTTCATGGGCTTGAAAAAGGTCTGGTACGAATCTGGGTGCGGGATAAATTCTCGGGACATTCATTGCATGAGAATGATGTATCTCGCGGTTCACAGAATCATCTGCAGTGGAGAGCATCTACGGCCCAAGACGTACAATTTGCCGCCCCGGTGCTGAGAAAGCCACCTTTGTGCCACGTTCTTCTGCATGGCGGATGAGTAATTCCGGAATGGAAGGCAGTTGAGACATTTTTGTCTCGCCCTCTGCAAGGTGATTGGACCGTTGACTTTTCTCCGATGATCGATATGAACAATGTCAAAGACTCAGGGGTTCAGGCATCGGCTGCGAGTTAGTAGGCTCACAAAACTTAGTTGCATTTTACGCTGCTCTGAAAAAGGCCTACACGTTTTCCCATGAGGAGTGATAAAGAAAACGGACCCAAAGGTCTCTTTTGCCTGAATGGCATCCCGGAAGACCCCAGCTTCTTCCGCTCCACCGTGGTCTCCTCCCCTACAAGGCCTGATCCCGTCCTTGGCTTCACGTAAAGATTTTCCTCTCAATGCGTAGTGGTCAGTAAGCACTCCCCAGCACGTGAGGGTCACATATGCACAGTTTACTCAGCTGCGGACAAACCACTTGACTAAACTCTTTTCGTTGTCCAAGCCTTTTGACAGGCCCAACAACCCTTTTGGCAGGCCCAACAACCGGCAAAATCCCTTCACAGCCAGAAGCCCCCCTCAATTATCCCTCAATCGGCGCGTTCTCGTTCGAATGTCGTGAAAGCCTAGATCCATGCATCTTCGTGAGCTGGTCAAAACCTTGGTCTGCATCTGCTGTGTAGCCCAATCATCTAGTTGACTGGGAGACGAGGCCCCTCATAGCATATCCACGATGTTCCGCGGCTAGCCTGGTGCGGCTGATATTCCGAGAAGCCAAAACGCTCTCTGAGAGCTGCATCGTCACGTACTAGGAGACATCTTGCAGCTAATGGAAATCCCAGGCAACCTTCAGAGTGCCACTGACGCCACTGCTGCTAGTGCTGACATGCGTTGTGGAAATTACCTAGTGATGGGGTTGCGAGCACCAATCGTGATACGCCTTTAGTTTTCGTAGTGCATGTCCTGCCAGCTCGGAATTGCCAGCTCGGATTGACCAAGCGCCTGGCATGTGTCGGTTCCTACTCCACACTGCCAATCACTAATACTGAAATTGGGAAAGCTCCCAGGTAACACCCTACTTCTATCAGCGGAGCAAGCAGGATAGACTGCTTTAGCTAGTGCACTAAAGAACTAGGTGATTTACCCCCTGGTCACTCCACCTGTCCAATACTGTTGGATACAAATGAGTTAGGAATAATTTATGAAGATACCACGTTATAAAGTCACCTGATATCAGAGCAGTGCAACTCATACAGAAACTCTTCTGGCAGAGGAAACCGAAGTGATATCGTGCTCTTCTCCAGGGTTGTGTGATTATGTAAACACCATTCATCTCAACGGGCTCAGCTGGAGCTTGGGCCCCCGCTTGGCAGCGGGTCCTGTGTGACACATCATCAACATGAGCTCCTCACAAGCGCAGCCACCGCCCGGGGTCGACCCCACCAAGTTCGCCCGGCGCGCCATTGGCCGCTCCCCGGAGGAGCACGCCGCCCTCGAAAGGGTCCTGGCAGAACGCCGACGTCGCCGTGGCTTGGCGGAAGGCGGAAGCAGCGGAAGCAGCGGAAGCAGCAGTAGCAGGGCAAGGAGCCGGTCGCCTGGGGCTGGGCCGAGCGAGGAACGGGCAGACCTGGCACAGCAGCGCCGGGCTCTCGAAAGGCGGGAGAGGGAGTTCGAGCAGCAGCAGCGCGAACGCCTCCTGCGGCTTCAAGTACAGGAACGTGGCCTGCTGCAGCGGAGGCGCACACAGGAACAGCAGCTCGCCGAGCGGGAGCGGGAGTTGCCGGCGCGGCCTCAAGCTCAACGGGTTGTCGGTGGCCTGCCTGAGGTTGACGAGGACCAGGCGCTCCTGGCGCTTCCCGTGGCACAGCGCCGTTCCGCAATATTGGCCCCCTTTGGCGTCACCGGTGGGAGGCGCCGGGCCAAGGGGAAGAGCAAGGGCGCAGGCTGGCACAAGCGGGGGTATCGGGATGATGGTGGCTACATGTGGATCAATGTGAAAGAGGGAGAGGAGTGTACCAAAGGGCACGACGTTCACGAAGGCTCGACGCTGGCGGAGTTTGTGCGGGATGTCCAACGTGAGTACAGCTATGTCTGTATTCTGTCCGTGGTAGTAGATCGCTCACTAATTCAACTCCCACCTTGCAGGTTCCCAAGAGGGCTCCGACTATGGTTACCAGGCGCGACGGGGTACCATGACCTGGGATCTGCTTTTCCGGAAGAAATCTCTTCGACAGCTTCTCGCAGATCTTGAAGAGGCTGGGCTAGAAGAAAAGGATGTTCTTGTTCGTGATTTGCTTGATGGTGGAGAGACGGTGTACTATCGACTGTATGATGAAGAGGGAACATATGTGAGGCATTTATATTAGATGGCTACTGCGTAGAAGTCTGCGCAAGATCAGTGGTCTTAATATGGCTTAACTGTGGAAATGGAATAGTGTAAGGGTGACCTCAGTACACAGCATACCATCGGCGCACTTACCCCTAAGATGAAGGGATATGCCTCCACATGTTGTCACGAGAGTATCCAAAGAACATACGCAGTGAACTTGCCCGCCAATCTTCTGCTCCCATATAGAGAATGAAGTATGAGTCAGGCCATTAGCAATCCGTCTCTATATAAGTGACGGCACAGGTGTAGAGAACAGGCAATACAAGGAGAGCAGTGCACAGTTCAAGTTTCTTGTCATGTACACCCATGCGCTCGACGTTCCTACATAACTTGACCACTAGACGATCTGCTTTGGAATATTCTTCCTTGCGAAAAGCTGTTGGGCCTACCTAGTCTATAGTGATACTGCCTCCGTTGGGATGACCTCCTCTAGGGTAACCTCCTCTGAATCAACCTCATTTAGGGTAAACCCTACCTGATAAACAACATTCTCCTGGCCTGTGGTAAGGTCAGGACTGTGCTAAGAACCCAAAAGGAGTCATTGACCACTTTCAAAAACCTGAGTGAACAGCAGTTTATAGGCAGAGGATCACCACGAATGTTCTCCACACTCCCTCAGCTTTCATGGAGACAACCCTGGGAATGGTACAAGTGAAATCTTTTTATGGTGTACCACTCCCCGGGAGTGGACTCTCTGTGAAATCCTAGTTGCCAACATGTCCAGGGGAAGAAATCATTGAACTATGCATGGTTGAAGTGCTACTTGAAAATCACCAACATCCAAAGAACTGGACCTCTTTCTGGATTTGGCCACCAATATAATTCATAGATCTAGGTAATGTAAGGTCGGCTCATAATGTGCGGTTGGTTGATCGATCAGATATAGCAGTACTGCATTGATTGTGACGCGACAACTATGATGGTGGGACAGATCATGGAAACCAGCTGTTAAATATCAGTCTCACTGCAGGTGTGAAGGACACATTTCCATGGGCCTGTGAACCAGAGTGTTGAGTTGAGGGGTCACATGTGCAGGTTGGGGGGAGTGGGTGTGACTAGATAGGTGGATTAATGAGATACTCTGGCCATTGCTTAAAAAGGGGCAGGGCTTGATCATCATTTCACAGTTGATGAAGTGTGCATGCAGCTGAAGTCTTTCCTGGGAGTGGGTCCACAAGTTGGTGGACAAGCGGTGAGTATATAAATGGACACGACCTGGAAAAGAGCAACATGTTGGCTGAGTGGTCAGCCAGCCCAGCTCCGAGACATTCACGGACCGTGTGAGGCTGCAAAGGGCTTCCTGTCACTGTGCCCTGATTGTTCAAAGCCAGTGAAAATTACTTACAATAACATCAGGAAAACAGACAATTAAAATGTGAGGGAAAAATGTATTTGAGATGCTCTCAGGGCCTGGCTGGGGATTGATGCTGAAATTGTGATGCTGAAACTGGTGCTTACTAGGCCCTGCTTTCATTGCGTGTCATAAGCAACAGTGTCTAGAATTACCATTCAAGCCATGCAGGAACGATTCAGGGGTGTTGGGATGACGATGCGCATTTCTGACCACCAGAACCCCCCTGTGGCTTTGGGGATCCGTGCCTCCTCATCTTGCACGTCTCAATGTCTGTTGTCCAAGTCAGATCCTTGAGCCTGATGTCCTTCAGCTCTATAGATCTATCACTTCAAAAACTTTGAGTACACCACACAATCCGGACTTTTGTGCCCCTGTCATGTTTTTGAGTGAACCTTTCCGGGATCGAAACGTAGATGATTACAGAATTATCAGGGGACCCTGTGGACTCTTCGTCTTGTCCGCCATCTACTCGTCGGGATGTAGCAGGTTCAATCATGGAGATAGTTTAGTTTCAGAATTGCGAGGGAGATTCTCTGGTTTGACAAGTTCCAAATACTCATGACAACGGAATTGGCTCGTCATGCAGGGGCCAATAATGAGCATGACAAGCTGCTTACAAACCGCCAGGTCCTTTGATGCTTGCTTTTTGAAGGCAATTTGATAGGTCTACAAATATTTTGGAAGGTATCTCAGCTGTTATCCGTTGACGGCAATCCTGAAACCGCACCATTCATGAGTTCATGCCGTGATTCGTGTCCATCGTTTCCTCGGCGTGTTGGAAGAAGCGATTGACGAGCTAGCTCTACCAAGCCTGCCAGGCGTCTTTTCCGAGACAGCGGAGGCGGACGACGACGAGATATAGGTGGAGCATGGTCACTTGTTACCAGGTGCTGAAGATGCGGAGGCGGCCAAAATATGTACGAGGAGAGTGTCGGTACTTTGAATTTCCGGACGCGCCGTCAAAGAGATCGAGGAAGTGTGGGTTGTAATAACATCATGCCACACGCCTCCACCAATGCCGATCTCCGTCCTCGGTCATGGGCACCGCCTCCTTCTTTCTAAGCTCCTCGGAGACTGTGTACGCCGCCGGCGCCGAACAAGCTTTGTAGATGGCTTCTTTCCCGCCGTAAATCATGTACGGCTGGGTTGCTTCCCGTGGCAGGACAACGCTTGCTAAGCTGTATATTACCTTGGCGAACGTAGAAGGCCCGCCGGATCTTGCCTGCTCCTCTCGCCGTTGCACAGTGGTCTGGTGGAACTGTCGCCAGGGAGTTTCTTGCGACCTGTACAGCAGCGACTGCGCCCAGGCTCTCGCGCGTGAGCGTGGTCGAAAATGGTACATCAACTCCCTGAGCTGACGTCGTGCCAGGTCGCGGTCAAGGTCTGCAGAGCCGGTCTGCCGTGTTTGCAACGTCAATTGGCGTGGATAACAAGCGACAGAGAGCTGGGCGGTCGAAAAAAGGCCCCGGCTGCGATGATCTCGGACGCCCTCCGTGTCGTTCTGGATTGTTCCGCGTCGTTCTGGGTTGTTCCGCGTCGTGGATCACATCCCCCAGAAATTTAGGGCTGCAAATCCCTGTTCTCTGCCGGCAGGCACTCGGCAGCCCAGGGCTGGAAGTTATCAAAAGTCTTTATATCCGGCAGCCTTGCCCACGTGTGCATATTATCCCGATCGTGCTCCGCATGCGCATGATGCGCAGCTACTAGCTGGATTGCGGTGGCAAAAAGCAGCAGACCCCACCGCGGTCTGTATGTACATAGCAGGAACGCTTGGCACTAATTTAAGCTTGCAGGTTGTTGCTTTTGTGACAGGTAGGCCAGCCAGGTCGCTTTCGGGTGATTCCGTCTGTGCCACGTTGAGGCTCAGGTGGAGTCGTGTGGTTAACGTCCCCGGCCTAGATTCCGGCCCCCCCCTGATCCCGGCCCCCTGCTTTTTGGTGCATTCCCACCAAAAAACACTATCTTTTCCAACCATTATATTTAATTCTATTAAAATCTTAAAAATAAGTAGACTTCAAATTTATATATATAAATGATTATATTTAAATTATATATACATCATTTTTCTATATATAGTAAACCGAATTTTATAAGAATTTCTAAATAGAGAATAAAGGAAGTGTTAAGGATTATTAATAAATACTATATATTTCTTAACATTTATATCTTTATTTATATCTCTTTTAATATTATATTTAAAATTCTTTTTAAAATATAATATAAATCTATAAATATATAAAGACCTTATATATAAATTATATATATAAAGAAAATTATTTAATATTAATAAATAAAGTTTAAAGCTTTTTTTCATATATAATTTTATTAAAGAAATTAAAATCTTTAATTTATAAATTAAATAAAATAAAATTAAACTTATAAATATTAATATTTATTATATTATATTATAAATAATATATATTTAAAAAGCTTATAATAATAATTAATTTTTTTAATAAGATATTAATAAAAATAATAATGATTTTAAAATATTAAATCTTTATTTTAATATTATTATAAATTTAATTATTAAAGTCTTTTTTAAAATATTTTATTAATATTATTCTTATTTATTTATATAAATTAAAGGAAAGTAGAAAAATAAGTGCTTTATAGTAGTTTTGTGAGGGGGCCGGGATCAGGGGGGGGCCGGAATCTGGGCCGGGGACGTTACACAAAACGACGACAAGACAGCAAGACTGTGAGCCTTCTCCCCCCTCCCCCTCCCGGAAATCCAAAGCATGCTTATAGCTTGAGCTTGGGGCGATCCATGGAATCCCGTGAAAATTCCACGTTCTGTACTTCCTGTCACTTTACTTATTTTGGTTGTTTGATTTTCATCGTTGCTTACGTGAGCCGTATGACTTTGTGAAAGTGACCCGGGAGACGGTTGTTGGCTTTGTAGTAGGTTTGACTGTTTTTGATGATGCGGATAAAGACAAACTAAATATTGTTAATTACATTAGCAGAGGTGGTTGGTTTTGCCGTCGTTCAAGGCGGACAGGCTGGTAGAGGGTCTCCAATGTCATTAGAAGGCGAGGAGGGAGGGGGAATTGTGCAGCTTTCAAAATCGTGGATCTGGCCTTGAACCGACATCGTTTTGCTGCCAGGTCGACAGTGCAATCGCGCAAGGATTTCTAGATCATGCATTTTGCCGGGAAGAAAGCCATTAATCTTCACCATATCGTCACTGAAAATTGAACGTGTTTACTATCGGCCTGCGTTCGAGAAGTATGCTGTCCACTGCAACTCGACAAGAGCCGACTGGGCGTCCCCGTTATACAAAGTCGACATCGGAAAGTCTCCAAGTTTTTGGAGAAGGTTGTATCAAGTCACCGAGTATGAACAATACAGTAACGAGCGAGCAGGGCGTTCTTTTTCGTGGAGAAGAGGAAGAAAAAGAAAAGACAATGGGCCCAAAAGTTGAATCAGTCAAGAATGTTGAGGTCATGTGTGTGTATTATACTTTCTATTTACACTATTCTTCACTTCCCAATGCGCCTTGCTGAAAAAAGGAAACCCCTCTGGGCATGAATGATATCAAGGTCATCTATATTAGCCAGCCCTTGGGTGAATTTGTTGTGTAGGATACGGGCGTGTGCTCATTCTCGGCCCTGCCTTGCTTGGCTTCACACCGCACTCGCCACGGCTTGGCTGAACATAGGGGTGGCGTAGATTGCCGGCAGCCACAGCATGCTGTAGAAGTTGAAGCTGACACGGTCCGCCTTGCGGTCTTTTGTGCAGAACATGAAGCGAGCAGCCGTGGTGATTCCGATCAGCCCTGTCAGCAGGTACCCCACGACGGAGCACTCCCAGTAGGCCGGGCAGGCAAAGGACCAGAAGACAATGAAGGAAGACATGACGACGCGAGTGAGCCCTTCGCCCATGGCCAGGGGCAGCGTGTTCCTGCCGCGGGCCTTGTCGCCCTCGAAGTCCCTGAAGTCTTGGGTGTGAATTGTCGTGAGAATCAACAGTGCGTCTGTCAAGTAGAATCCGAATTAGTAAACACGTGGCAATCGCATGGGGCAGGCTCAGGGGGTGTTCGAGAGGGTGTGTTCAAAAGTGGGTCGACGGCCGGCGCAAGGTTCATGAATCGTTCTGGGCCCGGGAAGCCAGAAAAAAGACACATGATTTTTGCCTCACCAAGTGTGTTCCCCCACACCTCTGAGACACCTCGCCAGACAAGGAAGAGGGAACGAGGGAACGAGGGAAAGGGAACGGGAGACGGGAGAAGAAGACAAGGTTATCTTACGTAGAATGCACCACTCATAGCCGGCTTTGCTCACGGTTGTGGATGTTGCAACTGCCACAACACGAGTCGCACCAAGTTGGCCGGTCGAGAAGAAGAGCGGGTTGATGATCGACCGGCCCCACCAGGTCGAACCACCGCCCAGGCGGTCATAGGCACAGGTCTCCAGCATGAAGGCGATCGCCTCAGGAAGGCCGCCGAGCAGGGCCGCGACCGCGGGCATGATGCAGGCCGAGACCACGTACCAGCGCTGTGCGCCCTCGACGCTAAGCCGTCCCGACGGGATAGCCCGCCAGGGCTTGTTGACCCTGTCCTCCTCGATGGACCCCGGGTCCTTCTGGTTGCTGCAATCGAACCAGAGGTCCCAGAGCCAGATGTAGAGCGTCACCTTGGGGAAGGCCGCGGCCACCTCCAGCCAGGTGGGACTGTCCGTCGTTACGCCCCCGGATCCCACGGCCATCATACCGCAGAGCACGGTCGGCGTGACAAACGCCTTGATGTTACTCTCGGTGATGAGGTGTGCCAGGGACAGGATGTCCCGTAGCTGGGAGAAGGCCGACCGCAGTGCCGCCATGATGGAGGAGACGAGTCTGCTTCTCTGCTGTGGTTCGGATGACGCGGTGTTGCAAAGTCAATTTTTCGGGAAGTGGAGCCTGCTCGAGTCCAGGGCTTGCGGTTTATGAATAGATTTGAACAGGAATACCAGAGATATCAACTTGAGTCTTTCCACACAGGCTTGTCGGCTTTATATCCTGAGTCGCTGCATAGTACGTACCTGATACGCCGTCCCCGTCCCCTGGCTTTTTGCAAGGTCGTATGCATTCTGGGGCTCTGTTGGTTGGGATGGTGGAGGCAGCATCCGACAAGGGCAGACAAGGTCTCGCTTGCATGATTTTTGCCGCAGTTCGCGAAACGTGCGAAGGCCTCTGCATGCACGGTGCATCCTGATTCTGTGGGGAGGCAGAACAGCAAGAGAAAGCGAAGAGGCCTGCGGCTTGGTGTTGTGTATGTTTTCCATCTCGAATTAGCATACATGAGCATATATTGGAATACACAGGCAGAACCGTCGGCAAGCGTCCTTCGGATTGTGAAAGCCCTATAGTCACAAACTCGTCGACTGGTAACTACCGGTCTGGGAGGGCCGGTGGCGTGACCGTTCCACTTAATAAATGTCGAAAGATGTCGGTATAGTCTAAGCCTTCCAAAGGACTCTCCGTATAGGATCCATACAAGATTCGTGTCTTGGTGGTTTGCATGTGACCTGTCAACATTTGAAGAAGGCGGTAGAGAACTCACCCGTGGGAAGTTACATCAGCGAGAGCCGTCTCCACAGATAGGACACAAAACGTGGCTACCAACATGCTTTACTAGTACACGTGGCGTGCCCACACTTATCATACACAGGCGACGTATCACAAGCAATTCCTGCTTAAGTCATCAAAACATCTCGAGCCTGGCCACTGTGTCCGTTAAGTTTCTATAAAGAGAATGGATGCACGCAGAGCAAAAAACCCCTGGCGCGGAGCAAGCTGCTGACCGAACTTTAGAAGCCCCACAGCTCCGCTGCAGCTAATTAGAGCCCACCGTTTGCACTCCCAATCTTCAATTTACACATACCCACGCTTAATTTTCAAGAATAGAGAGATTCGTACCGGTCGAAACGGCGGTTTTACCGGGCACGGACCAATTCTAGCCATAGCGCATATCACTCTGCTATTGCGCCTTATTAAAATCAAAGTAATCTCAGGCTTGCAATATCGCTATAATATTAAAAAAACGAAATCTAAGCTATTAAATATTGTTTTTAATGCTAACTTGATTAATACTAACAAGCAACTAATTAATTTAACGTAGTATTGATATAGGTTGGTTGTATTGAGTTTGGTAATGATAAAGGCTATATAGAACGCTGGTAGTTGCAGCTGTGAAGGGCATTATGGGGTCTGTGCCCGGTGAAAACCGCTGTTTCAACCGGTACGAATCTCTCTATTCATTTTCAATACCTTCGTAGATTTTCTGATCGATGCACAATCTTTGAACTCAATTGGATAGTCCCCATTTCCCAATACAGGATTTTTCACTTACTTGCCCGATTCGGTATATACGGGTAACATGTTCATGCCGGGGATCCTAGCGAGGGCCACGGGCGGCCGAGTGAATTTATGGCTTGGTGTAATAAGAGCAAAGTATATGCACGTCAGCTGACTCCCTGGGGCAGTGAGAAGGTCGTCAAACCCCTGGGCCCGTTGGCTGACAGAGCTCAGCTGGCGGTCGCGATGGCGAGGAGAGGATGGAGTGCGCTGAAGACGTAGAAATAGAGACAAGATGACCCGTAGCTCAATATGTTTCAGGGATGGAGATAGCCAATGTGACAAGTAGGAAGAATTAATGTGGTTGGGAAGTGGAGAGAGATGCAGGGCTGACCAAGTTATTCTGAGAGAAACGTGAATCCCGTGTGTCAGGGACAGACGGCGGCGGAGGCAGATCTGTTGCACAAAAGCGAATTCGCCTGTGCAACTTCAAATTTCTTTTTCATGACTATGACCCCTGCCCACTCTTCGTGTTTGTCTCTGCTTCACAACCGAGCAGCGGTAAGATATGCTCGGGTTAAATATTTGATCATATATTCCCTTCCCGGCAATACTATCCGTGTCGTTAGCTCCCATTCAGATAATCCTTCTGGAGCAACAGGGCTCTGTCGGATGCCAAGTCTACCTAGGTAGTGACAGTGAAGTGGAAGACACTTCATTGTAGTGAATGATCTAGCGCAGTGTCTTTACAAGACGCGCCGTGTGACAGGTCAGCCACGTTGAATCTCGAAAAAGGTAGGATTTAGTTGAGTTTCTGGGCCTCGAGGGCTGCAAGTCAAAGTGGTTACTCGTCAAGAGGGCTCTCCTATACTATGAAGAGCGTCTTTTTCTGGTCCGAAATGTTGTTACCCGCAGTTCGACAGTTTCAACTTTCAAGCGCATCTGCTTGAAGCGTCCAGCGCAGGAATAGGCCTGTCTCAGGACAACCCGGCCGTTTGAATAGACATGGGAGTTGGCGGGCCTGATAAGACCCAAATGTTCTGGGAAAGACTGAAGCCTGCCAACGCTGGTCTGTCAAATCCAAGCGTCTTCATAATTGGCTGAGCAAGGGTCCTGCAACCAACCGGTCCAGGGACTTGCTGGTATCATCTTTAATATATCTATAGATTGAATCACCCGATAGGCACCATCTTGCTGGCTCGATCCGGGCATTTTAAATCTCAGCCGCAAGCTTCCTTCCGCGGGCTTCCGGGCCCTGCCGGAACCCCAGGCGTTTCCGGCAAGATCTGATCATCAAGGCGCACCCCGTTATCAATGGGGGGAACCTATGGTGAGCCTTGAAACTTCTTACAATGGGATTTTCAATAATTCCTGCCAGAATTGTCATTGCATTCTGGCGCTTTCGCATCCAGGGAGAGCCGAGTCAGCGGTTGGAAGTGGTCTGAGAGCTCCTTACCGGACTGTTATATCGGTTGCAAAGCAGTGTTCGTGTCCCGGGTGGCTGGGCCTTCCGAGTCATACCCGCTGGCCCTACCTTGTGTAGTGGGCGTGCTGTTTCGGTCTCTGCGGAGATCAGTTCCCTTTTGGAAAATCTCAGGGTTGTCCCAACACGCCATTGCCAAGATCATAAAGATTTCCGTAATTTCCCGTCCCCGAAACCACCGGGGATGACGGTAATTCCATCCTCTCCCACTTGCTGCTATTTTCGTCAGCGGCTTTCATGTCAGCGCGGCTTTGGCATGACGCACGCCCAGGTCGAATAATGCAAGCAGGTTGAATCTATCATTGACAGGATTGCGCATCTGAGATCCCAATTTCGCAAGTCCCGTGTCCAAGTATTGCACATTCGTGGCCACACGCAAGTTTAGTGTAGTGCGAAATATGAGCCCGAAGTGTGTCTAACTACATCAGTCATTCCGCGGTTAAATATTCTACATGATATGAAGCCGTGCGGGAACACTGGCTCACCCTTTTCTGTATCAGTGGACTGATTCTACTCTCTCCGCCGTTAACTCTTCTCGGCCTGAGCCTAGCGGAGTGGCGCTTGGCTCTATAACTGAAGCCAGTGTGATATCCAACAGCTTCTTGGGTCTTTCTACTACGCTCTACACAAGAGACACTTAGAACCAAAACCGATGCTGCCTCATGCATAGGATAGAGACCGCACTGGAAGCAGTAGCGCGGGCCGCGCAATCTAACGAACGCGATGGAAGAGATAGAAATGGAGGAAAACGCGAGTGGGCTGCCAATATCTCAAGATCCTCTCCTGTAATTTTCTCACGGGCAGTGCGGATGGCTGGGATTCGAATTGCAAATCCAATGGGGTAAGTTATGCACCCCAAGCGTCTGTCTCGCTTGAAGGACTATTAGAAGGGAACACACGCCGCTAACTGCGGAATTTTCCACCTTGTCGATATTATCATAAAGTGCAGTGATTATTCGCGATGGCTGATACGAGCGGTTCATTTCCGGTCAAGCACGTGTGAAAGCTTCTGAGGGGTTCGTTGCTTTAGAGACTCTACTTATAATTCGACACCTTCTGTTTGGAGACATACCCCTTACATTTGTTCGTTTTATCTCGAACATCCTCTTGCCTCGCCTATCTGCCCCCGAGTGCTGTTCGCCATGCCGAAGCGCCGCTCTTCTCTGGGAATTCGACAGAGCGTAAGACCTATTTTATTCAGTATGCGCGTTTCCATGTACATTTGTATACATTTAATGACATGACTGCGTGCATGGAAATTTCATATGACCAATCCCTACCCATCCGGAGTGCGCCGCTGCGTACCTAGGTATTTACGCCATACTTCCCGCAGTACTATCTTGTTACAGGCAAAAAATGGGACTTTGAAGTCGCCACTA
The DNA here is from genome assembly GCA_013364905.1 of Diaporthe capsici. Taxonomy (NCBI): domain Eukaryota; kingdom Fungi; phylum Ascomycota; class Sordariomycetes; order Diaporthales; family Diaporthaceae; genus Diaporthe; species Diaporthe capsici. The sequence continues at coordinate 4,733,196 of WNXA01000006.1, read as the reverse complement.
TTTTACCATTTGAACTCTGTGGATTTATTCGTTAGCTACTTATCTTGATGCTGTTAGAGTTGACCTTCTATCTTTCTGTTCGTGGATATACAATGAAGTTGAACATATCCCTCCTGCTTGGCGACCGACAGCTGTACTGCACGATTCTGCCGATCAGTAACAAGTGAAACTCCAGGGTCCAAGACATCCCAGAGCATGGGAAAAGAGACATCTTGAAATCATAGGGTAGAATCAAGCCGCCTTCCACCAAACGCTCCGGAACACCTCATATCTTCTGCCTTATCCCGAGTCCCGTTTTGAACACATTCACGACTGCCACCTGGGGCTCAAAGCGTGTTGAGCATCGTCCCAAATCATGTCCAACAAGAAGAATACTTCTTCTGAGGATATCGAGCTCTACTACTGTAATGTGACTTTGCCGACTGCCGATGCAGTAAATTCACTGGAATCGGGGAACACACGACGAGACAGTAAGGTAAGTCAGTGGCTGCAGCGCTCAAGCAACCCTACCCCTTCGCTTCGGGCTGAGACTACCGTACCGAGGGTGTATAGGGGTCAGCAACGGTCATTTGAGAATTTAACGGTTCTATGAGTGGTAACGGTTCCTCCTCTAGCAACAGATTGCTGATTGGCTGAAATCAGCCCTTTTAATTGGCCAGCCTGCCAGCTGCTCTCTACCTCTTTCCTTCCTTCCTTCCTTCCTTATATATCACTAAACTTCTAAGAGAGAAGGCATATAAAATAACTGCTGAGAAGCAGATTTATAAGCAGAGATCTCTTCCAGAGCTTGGAAAGGGCCCAGAGAAGGCCCTAGAAATCTCTTAGGAAAGATTATAGCGAAAAAAGAGATCTAGAAGATCATTCTATATCGGGCCATTTTTATCCCCAAGTAAGATATTCAAAGGGCCTTTTAGAAGGAAATCAGCTAATTAAAAGCGAGGATTTGATGAAGGAATCGTTGCCAGAGGAAAGACCGTTGCCAGAGGAGGGACCGTCAATTCTAAGGGAAGTGTTGCAGGCCCTCCGGAATTCCCGGTACGGTAGTCAAACACGAATAGATCCATATAGCCCCGTTCTCCAGCAATAAGTGGGTGGTCTCGTTTTTAATCTATACACATCCTAGTATGCTTGTTAAGCAGTATGCATTCAGTCCCTTCATCAGTGGTCCTTCAGTAAGATGAGAGATTATGCAACATCAAAGCAAACGCACTTACAGCGGCACGTTGGCGGTTTCTGCCCTTGACCTTCTTGGTGGCCGGGCCGGCACCCGCAATGTCGCCATGGTCGTCGTCGGCGAGCTAAAAGCATGTTAGTACATACATGTATATCTTCCTTACCAGCCCATCACCAGACTAATTTTTGACGGTGGTAGGTTTGTGTTGGCAACTCGTAGATGCACGAACGCAAACCGCCTCCAGGGTCTGTTCACTTCCTGAGGGAGACTTCAACCACCACGGAATTACACTTACGCGCTTCCCATTGTCGTTTGTGGCCCGAGGGCCCGGTGTATGTAGTGCTTATCCAAGTAACACCATTTGGGCGGTTTTCCTTGATGCCAAAATGTTTACCAGATACACTCCAAAGAAAGACTGGTCGGCATCATTGGCCGTTGGTCCAGCCTCCTGTTGTATCGGCGATCTGCTCTAGCATACGCCCGGAATCCGCGAATGCCCCTACGATTGCCTGAAGATTGTTACGACTGCACTTAGGTGCCTCGCCCCGCTACTCGTGATACTACACACGGATTTGAAACAGAGCTCATGAGGAGCTGAGGCTCAGCAAACCTAGGTGATATTGTGATCCAGTGGCCAGCTACGTTATAGGCATTATCTCAAGGTCAAACAGGGTGCAAAGCTCAGTAGTCCATGGAGGAGGTTAGATTTAATACTGGAAGAAATGGGTGAAGCTGGACCAGAAAAAGAAGAAAAAAGTCCAAAAAAAGAATGGTTGTGGGCCTGGCCGGGGATTGAACCCGGGACTGAATATTTGTTAGTTATGTTGTTGGAGGTTGATTGGATGTTTGAGTCGGCTTACCCTCGCACATTGAACACGTTAGAACGTGTCGGATTTAACACCCGAAGCGCGAATCATACCGCTAGACCACCAGGCCAATTGTTGGGGATGGAGCACGCGTGGGGCGTTATGTTCTTGGCAAACCCAAGCCGCCCAAACCTAGGCTACACAGGGCAGCCCCACCAGCCAAAAATGGTCTGTGCAGGAACATCAATCCCAGAGTCTGATTGATTGAGACGTCCTTCGGATTTTGGGCAAGCTAAATTGTTTTTTTATCCGAACGGTCGATTGCACGGCTGAACGGCAATGGGTGAGACCTACCTTGGAGACCGGCGGACCCCGCGCCACCCAGCCACTCTTGCTGATTTAGCCCGTCACCGCCACCAGATGCCAGCAAATTCGGGCTTTGCCTCTCGAGACACAGGTGTCTCACTCGCACACCTTTCAAGATGATCACTGCAGCAAAGAAGTCTTAGTCCAGCCCTTCTTGAGGGAAGGCAAAGGATCTGAATCGAAATTTTTTGTTTCAATCTCGAACAAGATCTGGTTAGCGCCTCGGGAATGCTAGTTCGATCCGGTGCCAGCATTTTGCCTGTAGAAAAGACAGCGCTGGTTCGAGAGTGTGTGCGCCATTCCCGAATTGTTCCTGTGCTTCAACAAACACGAGTTTCGGCCGCAAGTATCACGATCCCGATTTCTTGCAGCGATGCCGACAGACGAACAGGCAGAGGTGAATACTTCGATGGATTCTACACAAAATTCTTTTTTTAAATCCCGGTAAAATGATACCTGGGACCAAGACACTTGCAACGTACCTAACGATGTCACCGGTGGACCAGGCCGTGGATTCTCAGAACAAGACGCTCAGCCAACAGAACGATTGCCTTCAGCTATGTTCTTAGACTACCCTGCGTACTTGGAGGAATATGCCATAGGTGGGCTACCATCTCGTGGCCTGACATCGGATAGCCTGCCATGAGAGGAGATCCTGCAGGATAGTCTCTACGAGGCAAGTGCTCTATCTCCTGGGAGCTCTAGAACTCTCTTGGCCAGCGCAACATTCTCGGCACTGAGTCTGCCTGCGGCCACCCAGTGTACCCGTTGTCTTGCCGATTCTCAATTTATTCCTCATTCAGGTCAAATTCCTCAACGCGATCAAACAAGCCCTCTCAAGGCACGACCATCGGGGTCAATTCGATCGCTGAGATCACAATTACACAATACAGTAGGGACAAGCAGGGGTATCATTGCGTCGCAGCCGGCTCGACTGCGAACTTGCCATCCAGTAAAGGCTTCAAAATTATCAGCACGACATATAAGCACTCATACCATACCATGGCACAACATCATGTGATGGACCTGCCGGCTCACCGTGCGCGGTTGGTATTAGTACCAGGAGCAAGATGGCAATGCCCTTCTGCCAATAGCAGAGTTCTGTCATGATCCAGGTAACTAGTCGCCCCCATAGTGACCATTGATGACTCCGTTGGGATCTATTGCTCTCGATGAAGTGACAAAATAGATGCAAGTGGTAGCTTACTGCAGCGATGCCAGAGTAAACCACTGGAGAACACTGATGAGCAAGACATTGAAAATGAAGGTCGTGTACCCCCAAGATCGGAATCGAATGCAAGGCCCATCCGTTGTATTATGAGGATCCAAAGCATTTTCAGTCTTTTCTTAGAAGTCGCACCATCAATTTGTCTTCTGAGGTCTGGCGCCCTTCCCGATGGTTTTACCGGTAGCAATAGGCCCAGGAAAGGCATGTGTGGGTGTCTTAGACCTGGTGGGCAGGACAGGCAGTAAATTTCGGTTCAGGTTATTGGACAACTTATGACATTCAACTTTTACGGGTACCTCACTTTATTCGATCACGTTGAGAAAAATAAAGTTGGGAATACCAGTCCGCAAGCACTAGGAGGTGCTCACAGTGCCGAGTTTTTGTGAGCATCAGGGATTGAGAGACTTGAGTAGACACATCTGATTCCATCCCTCGAGCTTCTCTACAGCACGTTTCACTCAAACTCATTTGCCATGAGATGCCCATGTTTAATACAGTCTCTGTCGATTTTGATTTGCATGGTACACTGTGCGGGTGAAACCGCCATTGTCCCGATACAAGCGCTCTGGATCCCAAAGAGGAGCTAAAATGGAACACTTTACGTGTCTGGGCCATGAACTTAGCTCACATGCTCAACTGCGTTTGGTAGAGTGCTGACGAAAACATGGGTTCCTGTTTGCCATCCTCGGCAAGCCGCATCGTTGTCACTCAAGAGTCACATATCCAATAGGAACAGATATTTGGGCAATCATGAATCGTATTCGAGTGAATTGGAAAATCCCATCGCTAGATGACCTTCTATTTTGGAGATAACACTGCGTTATCGACCTCTGGTATTGCCAGTGGCTGTCACGTGCCAGCCTGACTAAACGTACAGTACGAAGTTCGGTGCGAGTTGATCTAGCACTGTAGGCCCCACCAGAGCTTTCACTTCATCTTCAGACCGCAGCGCCAATGCTGCCCAGCTGAACAACGATGCAACACGGCCATGGCCTCCTTTCCCAATGTCTACACACACCGAAAGGTGGCCGAAGCAGCATCTAAACGATGTGAGATCTGCTTCAAGCCCAGCACGAGCGTGCTGGTGACGCCCGACAAGGAGGTTCGTCTCATCATCAGCTCACGGGACAGCGTCTCATCCATTCGCTCATGCATCTCGAGTTGCTCGTCCCTCCTGCTCCAGAGCATGGCGCTCTGATGAACAGCCGTCAGAATCGCATCCCTGACTCACCCTCGTAACAGGACTTCTTCTTTGTCTGCCCCAGTCACCTCAAGGACCGTGGGTTCTGCTCGCCCATCGTCGATCAGGCCGCGATCGATGCGAAGAAGAAGAAGGACATGGAGGCAGAGGTTGAGAAGGTGAAGAAGGAGTACGAGGAACGTCAGCGCAAGAAGAAGGAGGAGAGTGAGAAGTCCAAAGACAAGGACAAGGACAAGGACAAGGACAAGGAGAAAGACGGGGACGACAAGAAGAAGGCTGATGATGACAAGAAGGCCGACGAGTCCAAGGTCGAGAAGGTATGTATCTGTACTGTGCCGCTGGGCCCCAGAAAGCCTGGGTTTTCAAAGTGAGACGCTAATTATGTCGACGCAGAAGGCTGAGGAAGAAGAACCAGCGGAAGAAGAGCCTCGCGTGTTTGCCTTGCACAGGTCTGCTCTGCTTCCTTCCAGTCATGGTTCTCGACGTTTACAAGTAGTACATCTGACACAACTTGCAGGACCTTCCATCAGAATCGGTTGATCCAGAAACGGCAGGCCGAAATGGCCAAGCAGCAGGCCAAAATAGCCAAACAGAACCAAGAACGGATGCAGAACCCAAACTTCTTCCCATCCGTGCCCAAGGGGAATCCATGAAGTGGCTGGGAGCGGTCTGGTGATTCGTAAGCAGATGAAGTCAATATTGGGCTGATCGTGCATGTATGCACCTCGTCGAAAATCAGCCCCCTTGGGGAATTGTTGGGGTCATGTCAGCGTCGAAAGATATGCCCCGGAAGGGCAACGGCTTAGAGTGGCGTTGAAATGCGGGTTTCTGGAGGTCAAACATGCATCAGATCATCAATGATACAGGGAACTCTGGTAATGAGGTATTGGCACAAACACCCCCCAGTTTCACGTCACGGTACTCGGGGCCGGCGTCGTCATTGTACTGCGCATGTCACGCAATACATTTGCCAGGTCTCACCCGTGGTCATATCAAAGTACCATCCCTGACCCAGCCCGCCCTACGCCCTGTTCTCCCAAAATCTGACACGAACCCAACCCCCCCCCCCCTGGCCCATGACTTGGCCCTGGGATCTCTTGATCTCTGGGGCCCTGGCTAACCGAATTCGAGAGTCAAGACGTCCCATGTGCATGGTAAATGTATGCGGCGTATTCGCATCACTCGATGACACCAAAACATCTCCAAAGAGGCTGACACATTCGTCTCGCTCTCTCTCTCTGCCCCCTCGCACCGCAGCGCTCCGATGACAGCGCGGCTTGTGCTGTGCGTGTGCATCACGCTGAGTGGCAGCTGCAGGCTCCCTCCTCTCTTTGTTGAGGACCACGGCCATCGACATGTCGAGCGCGCCCAACCCCCAAGGGCGCCCGCCGCCATCGGCCGCTATTTGTCGATCCAGATCTTGCCGTTGGCTGGGTAGCTGATTCCAGATACGCATTACCCTTTTCAGTCCAAGTGCTTACCCTTTGCTGTGCCACCCACGGTTCCCCGGGGCCGGCTTTCGTCACACCCACACTTCGCATACCAGTGGGAAAGGGAATGATGCTGTTTCGACCGAGGACAACCCCGCTTTTCTCTAGAGGCGCGGCAACTGAAATTAGTTGTTGTTTTGTGATAGGGAGATGCGTCAAACCTTGGAAAGATGCGCGCCCTCATTTGCTGCAGAAACACCCCGTGATGGATTATAGGTCATGTTCCCTTGCTCTTCTTGGAATCAGGCATGCAGATAGACTGACACTTGTCTATGACTGCCGCAGGCAATTCTCAAGAGCCTCTATAACACTCTGACCCGGACCGTATTGATGCGAGAGACTAACACAGTCGACTCATTCAGACGAGATATGACGGTGGAGGAAATGGCTGGAGTATAATCCATTAGCGCGTTGCACTAAGGGCCAAAGGCACTTCATTAATGGCTAATTGGAAAGGCCGTTCGCAAGCTACTCGTCTATCACAGTGCATGAGATAAAACCATCCAGCCATAAGGACTGAAATGCCATACAAGGGAGAAACTACCGAGTTGCAGCCCCGACCGACTGCAAGCTCGAAGCTGATACGTGACCGGTGTGCCGGGGACGGCTTTCGCTGGGGCGTGGAGTATAGCCTGAGATAGCCAGCCCCATCATGCACAGCACGTCAAAAGCCAACCCGCGTCCGCAGATATGATCGGGGTATCTAACCATGTGTATTTTAGCCGTACCTATGCGATTCCTGGTGCCCGGGTCTCATGATGCTCGCAACACCCTCGCCAGGTAAGCCACGTGTTCTGCATCGAGAGATCGCCCCACCAGTCCCGAGCCGCCGTCAGCCCACACGGACGCTTGCAAAGAGATACACCTCGTGGGCATACACAGATAGCGCCTGCCTGATATGTCGACGGTAACATGCAGCCAGATTGTTGTGAAGAAATGCCTTGGTGGGGGGACCGAGGGGGGAGGGGGGCAGGCACAAGCCAATGGGCCGGGCCTTGGTGTTTTTTTGGGGCGTCATCACGCCATGGGAGATCAATGCATGCAGAGCAACGTACACCTCGTGACACGGGGGAATATGACAAGTCGACTTGCGTAGGGCTGTAGTGTCACTTGCTCCCGCGATCCTCAAAGGGTTCGCAGGGGGGGAGGGGGCCCGACCTTAAGCGACGGGGCTGACGAGATACTCGGCCGGGCGGGGGCACAATAGGAAGGTAGGATGGTAAGGCAGGCAAGGTGACCATCAGAGTTGGTGTGCCCTTTTTCTTCCCTTTTTCTCGATCGCGCCAAGACGTTTGGGTGTATTATGTGCATATCTTACATGCGTCAAGCCCTCCTGGGCGGGGCCATAAGCCGCGGTACCACCACCGACCCCCCCTCTCGTCCGGGAGACCACCTGGGCGTCACACGTCTGACTGCTGTGAGTAAGCAGATGAGTCGCTTGACGATGCTACCCAACATCCAAAGAGGGCAGGCCCGCAGCTCGACTCGCGGGCCGGCGTCCTCTGGCACGTGAGGATTGATAGGCTATGTGTGAGTGTGCCATTTGGGGGCCGACGCAGACAGTGTCTTGAATTCGGCCCCCATGTCCCACTTCCGGCCCCCGACCGGTGGATAATCTCGGTCTCCTTTCTAAAACCCGTGGACGGAGTCTCTGTCCCGCCCGGTGGCATGTTGCAAAAGGTCGCGCGCATGTCTTAGCATGCCGGGCATTGATGCATCCTGGATGGGCGAGCAGCCTGTTGTGGTTACCTCACGTTTATCGAAGACGAAACGGAGGGTCTTGTCAGTCAAACGGATACTTGAACGAAGGTACTCACCGCGTATGAGTCATTTTGAGGAAAATATGTGACGGAACTAGAGTTCTGTTGCCGGAATTCAATGTGACTATGCTCAATCGGCAGGGAGTGGTTGCTATGTCACTTCAGCTAAGTATAGGCAGTAGGACAGTTTCGAGTAAGTCAGTGTCAGGTGGTGTTACTATCAAAAGAACAGCATTGCGCATGAAGCTGTCCGGTTGTTTGGTACGGATGTCATTGCTCAGGCTATGAGGGAAAGGAAGCATCTGCGTCGCCGTGAAGGCGGAATCAGTTTTCGCAGAACAAATTTATCAACTAGATCATATGATTAACCGTGTACTAGCGAAGAATACAAGACTCATTGCGCTGTTGCAGAAGTTCCAGCCAGAATCCGAACAAAAGAGAGATGAGTGAAATCGTTGTAATGGCTTCCCCCTCCGTCTCCATTCTCATATCAATAAGATTCCCTTGATTCCTTCAACCTCCCAACACACACACCGAGAAATTTTCGATGCTTGCCCTAGAGATCTGTGTTGCTTGATTACGCCTATTCATGGACTAGGCGTATCCCACGGTCCAGAAACAGCTGATCCGACGCCTTATCAAAGTCCTCCAGACTCTTTACATAGAGGTCAATCTCTGCGGGCGCGGCGGCGACGACCCTCCTGCAATCCCGAGCGTCGATCCAGACAATGAAGTCGTCACCGACCTTTTCCTTGAGGTTGAACGTGACGCGCCAGGTCAGGTATAGGCGCCCGTCCTGCACGGTGTAGACCAGCTTGGACTCCTTGGGTGGGTACAAGGCATCCCAAAACGGTTGGTTCAGTGCAGTGTGCTCGGCGGTGTCTCTTGCTTCGAATTCGGTGCAAGATGGCGTCGAATCACGGTGGTCAGGCTCCCCAGTGTAAACCTGGTACCGGTGCCCCTCAGGCGCAGTCCACGTGGTACCGTTGTCATCTGTGTTCTTTATCTCTGCCTGTCAGCTTCGTGTCGTGGGAAGCGATGGTCAAAGATCGTCAAGTCACAGGGCTCGGGAAGTTCGAGCCTCTGAACCGATGTTAGCGATTCAGGTCATTGGCTTACCAAGTTGAGTTGCACGCGGCTGTTGTCAATTTCAATCATTCCACCCAAGTTCGTCTGATTGAACCAAAAATGCCTGTGCCATGCTGCTTGTTTGCCTACAACCCACTTAATACCAGTATATTCACCAATGATAAAAGTGAGTTCATTCAACTGAGGCGGTGAGAGACGTTGTAACTGGTCGATGGCGATGAGACCTTTACGACCGACTAACATGCAATGGCCACAATCAAGTTCACAGTGCAACTCTTCAGCATTTGCCCCAGAACATTTCATTGGCTCGACGACCGAGCCGTGTTTGTAACCGAGACCAACAACCCTCGGGGAGCCAGTCCGGCTAATGGAGGGAGCCTCGCCAAAGAATCGAGGGAACTTGTTCGTGGTAACCATAAGGTCTTCCCATTTGACATGGTGGTGGTGGGCCATTGTGACGGGAAGAATCAAGGCCCATATCGCCCATGCCAGAAAGGGCAGCGTCGGAATTTTGAGTGCGGCCATGCTGCGGTTTGTAGAAGGAAAATGTTGAAGGGGGAATAAACGAAGAGCTGGCGAACTTGAGAAGACGAGCAACTGATACGGTCGCATGCATTTATGGTCGAATGGTTACCCCATTTTGACTATTTAGAACCCACTGTCCATGGTGTCCGGGACTAGGGCCGGCCGATATGTCACTGAGCCTTTAGGGTAGAGACCATTGTCACACGTGCCGGGCTTTCAACAGTCGGTCTTTTCGACGCCCTATGGGGCTATACTTGGTTTTATGGTTTTTGAATCTGTGCGTCGTTCGCTGTTCGTAGGCTCACGGCTACTCACCGTACCTGAGAATGTCCGATCACTTGCCTAAGCTAATAGCTCTAGAGTTCAGACAGAAGCGAGTCTACTACATATGACACTAAACAATATAGAAGCCGAATGATTCAGTCGCTACAGTAGGCAGTCTTCAAAATTATCAAGACTGGTCAGAGGTAGTGGCTGGCCGGGGCAAGGTCCGTCCTCCGCGATTACACTGTGACACGAGGACGAGCTTAGGGACTATGAAGGACTCATGAGAATGACCTAGATTCTTGGGGCCGTATGTACTGGATTTAGGAATCTTATTGAACCAGCTCAGAGACGGGTTGTCCCATCCTTTCCACGTGGCTTGATCATGCGACCAAAAAGAAATATAAGTCCTCTTGCTGTTCGACTCTCAGTGCGCCTTGAACTGAGGACACAATTCAGAGTGTAATCCGAATCGATGATACTTCATGCACTAAGAACTAGTCAGAAACAAGTGTCTTGGTTGAAAGACAGCTGTCATCTTCACTAATGTACTATCCGTGTCACAGCGTCAAGTCTCAACACGCCTGCCTGCCGGCTCATGGCTTTCCCACGATGAACCTCTCAAAGCCTCCGCGCACATCGCCCCAACAGCGAACACCTCAAATGTAGATTCAGAGGCTCCTTCTGTTGTATGAGAGTAGCTGCTTAGGTTTTTGCAACTCTTCAGCCCCGGAGTCGGTTGACTGATCTGCGGTCATTAAAGCTCGTGCGAAGGGCTGATATGGACTGGCTGTCTTGCTCTGATTCTCGACCTAATTGACGCAAGATACAGGGTTTCATGTTTAAACTCAGCAATATAAAATACTTCGTATTGCAGGCCACCCTTCTAGCCGTAAAATGATCAAGAGGCTTTGAGGGTGGACGAGCAGCAAGGAAAGACAGCCAACTCCAGATATAGTCAGACCACAGGAGTCGGAGACAGTCTATCTGAACTGAGACCGTCCATAACAAGATAGCGAAGTAATCACAGATTCTTTGCTATTCTCTAGGTTTGTTACGGTGGTCATAGGCAGTTGAAAGGCTTTCGCACCGCCATGATTGGACAGCCTGACAGGAATTCCACCCGCAGCATACAGACCGCTTGTCTCGATGACGAGATGATTAGTGCATGCTGACGGAAAATAACACAAACAGCCCTTGTTAAACCGAAGGGTGGTGTCTGATGGTATTCTGTTGTAGACTTATCCGCTGCAATGCAGGTCAAGTCTCTCTGCCTTGCGACTGTGCCACACTGCTGCTTAACTTTGACACATCCTCCCTATACGATAGCATTGAGACCTTTTGCTCCCCAGTGACTCATTGTATTATTTTCCTGCGTACATCAACAATTGTGGTTGGGTGAAATCAAGACTCTATCCTGGACCCAACACCTAGGCTCTGAGACGAATTGCTTCGTGCTGACGAGTTCTCATCAGCTGCCTTCAGCATGGAGTCCGTTTGAACCGCCCCGACAGGCTGCACAAGCCCATGTAATCCCGCCCCCTACATTGACTCCATACCCACAATCCTTCTTGCAGAGTCTTCAAAAACTTTTTGTCACGCTTACATGCGCCTGGCGCAACCGGACCTGGGCGTGGGCGATTACACAGCACCGCTGAGGTTTCCCCGCCAGTGCCACAGCATCAGGCTAAGAGAGGCCGAGTCTGACAAAGATCTCACACTATACACGTCTAGTGCGCATCCCAATTCAAGTCGCGCCGAATGAATAATCCTGAACAGTGTGTACTGTGCATATGTGTATCCATCAGCGCAGGCAGCCGCACGACGAAAAATCCTTAGCCCCGAGTCAGCCTTACACGATGATGGGGGACCCAGGCATTTCGCAGGAGGAAGGCTTCGCTTGCGCGCACTGCCGAGGCACATACATACATTACACGCACACACGTACATGGACAAGGGCACGACGACGACAGCAAGCAGCAGCAGTAGTGGCCGCAAGGAAAGACTAAACTAAACCAACAAGAGTCCTTTTGTTTTTTCCTTCTTTTTCCGCCCCGGCTCGGAGAGAAATCCGCAGTGGAGCCCCTTCCCAAATCCCCACCCGCACGCAGCGAGCGCCGCTGGCGAATCGCATGGCGGGCGTTATTATACCGTAGCAACCGCGAACACCCATGCTCGGGCCCCCCATCCCTGCCCTCCACCCCTTCAGGTACCGGTACGCGACCGGGCCCTGTCAAGCAAGACAACATGTGGCTTTCTTTCAGCCTTGCAAAAGGATACATTGGGGGGCCAAGCGGGAGGGGACAACCAGGGCAAGGGGAGGAGGAGTGGGCACGCGTCCGCGTCGGTAGGGCCTTTTTGGTGGGCCCCACTGGGAAATTCACAAGGCCAGGGCGGGGGGGGGGGATGATGGGTGGATAGAGAGCTACAGTACACAGTAGTGTGCTGGGAGGAGTGGTGGCAGCAGATCAGGGGTGGAGGGGGCCCAAAACTGCGTTTTTTGGCGTGTGCGTTTTGCTGTCAATGATGGGTCCCCACATACGACGACTGACTCGGTGAACGCCCGGGGGACGGTCCCGTCCCTCGTGCTGGCGTGCGTGGTCCAGAAGGGCAGGATTCAGCCCGAGATGAGGAAATGCACGACGGCAGCCCGGATAGACAGCAGGCAAGCAAGCAAGCAGCAAAAAAGGGCACGGCCGGTTCTCCACTGGGGCAGGCAGATAGTTGAGTGGCCAGACTGGAGGGGCCCCGAGGGAAGCTCATCATTCCCTCTTCCCCCTGGAGTTGACTCTCCGTCAACACCCCCTTGCAATCGTTCGCTGTTCGGCGTTCTTGGCCGTCTGGGAACCCTTGGATCTCTCTACACAGGCACTGATACCCACTCTCCACGGAGCACGTAATACGTGTATCCAGTGTGTCTTCCCAGGCGAGCCGGGCAAGGGGTGGACGAGGGCAGATGAGGTGCCCATCGCCCTGCCTCATCGTCGCCGGTCGCACGCGCGGAGGATTCAGCGCTGCGTTCGAGCAAGCCCCCCTCCCTCTCTCGCGTACCGGAGCAAGCAGGCATTCTATGTGTTTGAGAGTTTGTATGTATCTACGACAAAGGCAAGCAAAGCCAACAAGGGCACACCCGCCCCGATTGCCCCTCCCCTTCAGCCCGCCCCGGTCCGTCTCGGCCTAATTTGTCGGGAAGGGGTTAATGGGGAGGGGCACACGCAGGGCAGGCAGCACGGTTCCGGATTGGGGGGACTTTTAACGCCAGATAGAGTTGAGACGACCCCCATTCCAGCTGTAACGTGTCGTTCCAAGAGGTGCGTGTGTGGCCTGCCTCCTTCCTGCCTTACACCGCATGGGATCCAGGAGCAATCAATCAATCTGTTGTCGTGCCTGTGCCTGGGCAACACGGATGGGCTGGCTGGGCTGGCTGGCTGAGGATTACCAGACAGGGCAGAGATGTGCAGGGCGACACGCGGTGATCGACGGATTTGCCCTGCGTGCTGAAGCTGTCATTCCAAAACCTGGCGGAGATGCGCACGGCCTGGCGCTGGAGATCTGCCCTCTTTTTTTCATCATTAGCCAGGCTGCCACGGGGGGCCCTACCCAGGCGCGATATCGCGTGGTCGGCTCCGTAACTTGGGACCGTGCTACACCCGAAGCAGTAAGATTAGTCGAAATATGGGTGACGATTTTCAAGAAATATTTCCAATTAGCGTTTATTGGCCCTAGGGCAGGTTCCTCATCCCCGTCTCTCTCGTTTCCCATCTCAATGTCACGATCGCCATAATGGATAATGGGAGGGCCAGTACCGGAAGTTTGGGGCCGGAGATGAGCTTGGCTGTAGTCTCCGGCGGGCGCACTTTCGCCAGCGCCCGGGGCCCGTCCGTCCCCTCGGGTAAATTTGGCTAGAGGTTTCGTCTGCCATCTCAGCAGGCGAGTGAGGTGCCGCGGGCCATGGATGAAGAACGTTCCCTTGCATGGCGCTAGAAGAGTTCTAGAAACTTTCTCGAAACAAACTTTTGGCCGCCTTTGCACAACGCACGCAGCCCGTACAATCCGGTTGCACACCAGAAAACGTAAGCTTCCTGCACTTGCACCAAAATGGTCGCGGCTTGGCAATGGGCAGTTTTTTTCCTTCTCTGGTTGCACCACCACACACACACACACACCGCCCAACACACGCCCGGATGAGGGGCGACTCTGCGGTGTTCAATGCCTTGCTTACCGCGCGTTCGCCACAGCATCAGCCGCGCATAGAACTGCTGTTCCCGTCACTGGCGCGGTGAAGGAGGCGTCGACTAGTACAGCTGAAGAAACCTCGTCCGTGGCACGGAAGCATGGTTATGCAGGGCACGCACGCGCAGGCAAGGATTTTCTCTCGTGGCTGGTGGGTGAGGGTGTTAGACCATCGTTGGTTGCTGCTTTGCTGCTGAGGCACCACTGCCGGCTTTTGCTTCAGGGGGATCGGCGCGAAACAAACCCACCCCCAAAAGTTGCCCTCCCGACGACCGCTCGCACCTCGCAGCCGACGACAAGAGAGCCCGCTACGACTGCCCTACCGCTCGGGTATCCACCCCGTCGGGCTGGCGGAAGGGAAGTTGGAGTCTACGATAGGGGGTTGGCTGGCCCGGCGTGCCCAATAGCATACCAACGAGGGCGATGTCGATCTTGACTGGCCACCGCCGGCCACCGCTGGGCACGCCCAAGAGTCTGATCATCATCAGCCGCCATCTTGATTATTTCTGTGCTGCCGTTACATCCGTCTGGCGTTGATGGTCAATGTTGCGTGCAGCAGCAGCATCTACTCGTAGTCTGGTGGTTCTGCGTGGTAGCGGTGGAGTCAGTGAGTCGCCCCAGATGGTCATTGGGTACCATCGCGTGTTCTTCATGACTCTGAGAGATTTCCGATCCCTTTCGGCCATCCTCATCACGGGCTGATGGCCCAAGTGAATAGTGATCACCTCCCACTAAAGCAGGTAGCGACTATGTATCTTCCCCGGTACCGACTCGGGCCCTTCATCAGCACGCAATGAGGTGTACCCTGGCCGGATGGCTGCGGTTACCATCAAATCCGGCACCAAAGTGGACAAGACCAAGGCCGGATGTGAGTGCATCGCAATAACCACTACGTCGCACACGCATCGGGCCCAGCTGGGATATATCATGTTCAGGGCTGTCAGGGCATAATCACGTAAATCCGCACTGGAGCCCGACCAGCAGATGACACAGACAAAAGTAGTACTGTGTCCACAGTAGTACCCCGTCACCCCGTCCCTCGCCCCGTGGAGCAGCCTTTCGACGGACCGGCCCTTTCGGCCCCCGAAATCTCGAGTCACGAGACACGTCAAAATACCACCACGTTCGAAACCGCGAAGCGAGGCGGGACCCTGCCCGTCAGGACTTTGTGTGTAGCCACACACCCGGTCCGAGGAGAGAGTGGGTGGGAAATATCGCTCTCAAGGCCAGCCGATGCTCTGCATAATAAAATTCCCCACCGGGCTTGATTGGTTGTGTTACGGTTGCAGTGCCAGCCGCTGGCAATCAGGACCTGGAGGCCCGCGGGGGCGTCAGCACACACACACACACACACCCCCTGGGTGCTAGGCGTCCAGGAGCCAGTCAGAGAGACGCGGTATATGGGCGACTATTGTAGCGAGATGGGGCAGGGCGGGTGTGAGGGCTTTTGTCGCGCGCCTGTGTGACCAGTGATTATGTGAGGGTTATGATATGAGGGAAGACGTGAGAACTAGTAATAGGCAGAGCGAACACGGGCTAGTCTAGATCGTGAGAGAGTGAGTGGTTCGTCACCAGTGAGCAAACTACCTGAGCGGGCCATTCCCTGCATGGAGGCGGGAGCACCCTGGCTGGTGTGCATCATCAATCTCCCATCTCCCCTTCGGAGCGCAGAAACGCTGCGGCGCCCTGCATCCAGACCCTATCAACCTCCGTCTAATATCATCAGGTGATTCGTTTCGCCGTCAGCCCTTGTTGCAGCCTTACGTACCAGAGGCTTGCAGCGGCAGCGGCAGCAAGCAGCCTCGACACGTCACACGGCCACCTCTTCTTCTCTCAGTACCGTTACCGAGTAGTCCCACCAGTAGTAGCACCCGTCCTTGTCAGCGCAGCTCCGTTTGGCCCTGCTAGGGCGTGTGCGTGCCAGGGTTGCGCCTCTCTCCTGCAGGGAGGGAAAATCCGGGGGCCCTGTGTCAGCCCTGTGGGGAGACGTTTCTGGACGACGTTTGCTTTTGCCGCAGGGCAGATCCGGATCGGCAGTCCGATGACGGCCGGCCTCTCCTGTACGGTCGGCCATGCCGCCGTGTTCTGCGTGTCTGCGTGTCTGTCTACATACAGTAGTCTGTCTACAACTTTGTCAACGTATGTGTGTGTGCACCATCGTCTGCTGCTCTTGCTTATCACCCCACGCACGCGTGAATAGTGGGCGGGCATGATGGTTGACGTGGTCGATAGAAAGTTCCTCGCATTGCATTGCGCCGGACAAAACTCTGTGCCTGGGAGATGGATGACACGAAGTCGAGCGGATGCAATGCAATGCAGCCCCGTCGTCGTCGTCACGGGCACGGATGCTTTTTCCCTATTTTTTCTTTTTGTCTGCGCTGGTGACATGGTGGTGGTGATGGTGGTGGTGGTGAGCAACAAATACGGGAGGCTCGGAAAAACACCTCGCACTTTTGATATCAGGCCCTGTGCGACACATGCAGGGGCAGCTGCAGGAGGGAGGCGCAGCGTGGGCTGGTGGGTGTGTGAGAGCAGAGTACCATGGCCGTGTCGGCCTGCTTGAGCCGAAATGACATACATTACCTGGCATGCTTACGCCTGCTCTGCCGTCCCCCATAGACTTCGGTACCGACGGACACATGTTCGTCACAATGCAAGGCGGCCGGGCCTTAACCCTCCCCCGCGTCGAGATAACCCGAAGGGTTTAAAAAAAAAGAAGCAAAGCAACGTCAGTCTCGGAGACCGGTCCATCGGCCCCATGGGCCAGATGAAGCTCCCTTTCTCGGCATCCTGCGGCCCCAGATGGGTCTGCAGTGTGTCTGTCCCCCCAAAAGGAAATATCGAGGTTATCCCCAGCCTCGGACTCGCCTGTCAAGGCCGCAGGTGCTGCCGCCGCCCCTGGACGAGACGGCATCACGCGCGTGGCCTCAGCTGCGCCATGTGCATGAGGGGATCGCCAACGTGATCGGTGATCGCATATTCCTCCCGTCGCGGTGGCAGCCATCAAAATGAGGCCCGTGGTGGAGCACGCGGCGCGGCGTCTGACCGGCGGCAGCCACCCCAAGCCACAGGAGGCCGGCAAGTGTCCTTCTCTGCCTGTCTGCGTGTCCAGAGAGCAGCGCTTGTTCTGCTCTGGTGGTCCAGTAGTCGTCGTCGGCCGGCACTGCGGTCAAGATTGAGGCTCAACCCGTTGAGCTATTTCTGACCCGCCTGACTGACTGGCAGGTGGCAGCTTACTCAGACTGTGATCGGCGGGAGGTTGTCTGTCCCTTCGGGTACCCGCGATGGCGTACATGGACATGGCCGGAGAAGGGGAGATGGAGGGGGGTGGGGCGTCGATGGGTGAATGGGTGATAAGCCCAGGCGACTGACCCACCTCACAGCCTCTTTCGGCGATCATCTCTTATTCCCGGAGATGAAGCTTCTGCCAAAAGGAAAATCTCCAGAGTGCCAGAGTACTTGGTAGCTGACTGCCCCCTCAGTGGGGACGTAACGTAAGAGGCACTAGATGGCTCGACGTCAATTCTTGAAAGTCCATGTGTTGGTTGGTGTTTGAGACGAGGTTGG
Source organism: Diaporthe capsici (assembly GCA_013364905.1). Classification (NCBI taxonomy): domain Eukaryota; kingdom Fungi; phylum Ascomycota; class Sordariomycetes; order Diaporthales; family Diaporthaceae; genus Diaporthe; species Diaporthe capsici. The sequence goes on along the minus strand of WNXA01000006.1, from coordinate 4,715,493 downwards.
GCTGTGGTTCGTGCTGACAACGAATTTGTGGATGCACGTTTGAGCAAAACAGTTGATCAGTACCCAGTGCCACCCACTGGCCAACACCTCTCAGCAGTGTTACTCCGGGGCGGTGAATTGTCCGGGTAACGAAGCATTCCCGCGACGCAATCTGTGCAATGTTCACATGTGCAGTTGATCTTCCCCATCCCATTAGGTCAGCGCCCGTCGAGTCAGTAGAGTCGCAACAAGACTTGAGAACAGGCCGGGCTGAGGTCATCGCGCATTGGGCAGAAAGTAGACGCCGAGATTGTGTGTGCGTCCAGAAGCTCTGAGCACCAGTTCCCCGGGCCCGTCCCCCCAAGACCGAACATCCTGCCACCGGAACCACCAGACCGTCTTGAAAGCCGTCAGTTTTGCCGCGGGCAGGACGCGTTACACGAGATCTTTTCCCACTCAGACCTGCATACTGCAGACACGACCTATGAGGCCCGCAGGAAGCGTGTCTGAGTCGGCCCTACGAGACAGCCCCAAGGCGAATGGAACCGCCCGTACTGGGAACACCTCGGCCGTAATCCCTTGCCTCGCGCCTCCAATTGGGCCGTGTCGTCGAGATGGCCACACCCCCTTGGCCTCGTTTTTAAAAGGGCCGTGGAAGGAAGCCCCGGCGATTAGGCCGGATCAGACACAATACACACACGCACACACACTCACTCGCTCACAGACACACAAGAGTTAAGTCGACATCGAGTGCCGTGCGGCGTGGCACGAGCCCAAAGTCTTCTGCATCTCGCGCGTCCAGAACCGGCAGCGCGCATGCTCCGTACCATGCCTGGTAGCTCGGTGGGTCGTGACCACGGGCCCCACTGCCTGGATGACCTGATGAGTGATGGAACGTGCCACATGGGGCATCACACATCCACGAGATATTTCACGTGTGTCGCAGCGGACGCGGCTGGCCATGGGATGAGGGGGGATGTATTACCGAGACCAGGCACTGGTCGCGCCGTCCCCAGAGCCGGCAGCTCGTCGACGAGCGACTCAGTCATCTCTGGCGCTGGTGTCACGGGGTGTTTGCCCTATAGGGGGCGTGTACCCAGGCCCTGATCGTGAAAAGCCGGGGGCGACTACTTCAAGTACTGGACAACGATGCACGTACCCGGTGGTACTCCGTACAGCCCTCTGGATCTGTCTCGGTATGACATGCTTTCTTGGGACACGATCTCAGAGACATTGTGTGTTGGTTGGTGTGCCCCTGAGTCGGTAGTCCCAGAACGGTGTTTGCCTCCCCAGGCACCTGCCCATGACGGCACTCACAAGCCCAAAAACCTGTACATCTATACATGGTAGGGCGGAGCAACGTGTCAGCCAATGTGTGTGCAGTAAGTGATTGGTGGCGGGTGGTGCTTGGACTGGGAACAGCAAATCAGTCACTCACTCATTCGCTCGGTGGCACTCTTCACTCGTACTGTACGAACACATCTCGTGTCTTTCGTATGGGTGGGTTTAGATGTGAGGTCGAGAGTGGGTCTGGCAATGCCAGGGATCAAGATGGCAAGAGGGACGCACACAAGTCAATGCTGTGTGTGTGTGAGGGACTCTGTCTGTGTGTGTGTTGGTGTGTGTGTGTGTGTGTGGAGCCCCCTGAGCCGCCCGCGGAGAGCTGAAAGTCTCGGCACCCCGCCCCTGAGCCACGGCCTTCCAAGGCCCAGACACGCCATCAGTGGCGGTCCCCTCCAGGCCTAGGCTGGTTAGGTAGGGCTGGCTAGGGCTGGCTGTGTTCAATGCAAGCTTGTAGAGCACGCTGGCCTATGGACGGCCTACTGTATCAGATGCAAGCTTCTAGCCTCCTAGGCGCGCCTGCGCGTTTCTCAGCTGGAGTGTCCAGGCCTATAGTTTGCTACGTGTACTCGCTAATCTAGACCACACCCACGACTACACTCCATGAAAGTGTGACACGAAGAGACGAACATGATCTCCGTTGACGTCTTTGCGCAAGATCAGCTCGCATTGACTTGATGATCCTCATCCTGCATCAAACGAGCACACTGCACACTGCACACACACACTCTCGAAGTTCCCTGATTCAGTTCCACAGACACAGACACCACCCAAGAGGCCTCCCCAGTCCCATGTGTTGCTGTTGATGCGGCCGCCGCTGCAGCAGCATTGTGTCCGGCCCCTAAGCTTCCTGGGATCATCCGTCAACCGCTTGCCGGACCAGAATGCTCAACTCCCACGGCGCAAACGAATCTCACGGCCGATTTGTGTTTCTGCAACGGCCATCTGACACCAAGTGAGTCATGGCTATGCAGCTCGCAGCTGCAGCTCCCGTCCTGTCCAGCCCGCTCGGGACCCGTGCCATCGCGTCCACGGCCTTTCTCTCTCTCGTTCCCGCCGGCGGGCGATGCGATGCGATGCGATGCGACGGGATGGGATGGGGGCGGCATCTTGCAAACCGCCCTGACTCCTCCCAGATTCGCCCCGGGAAACGTCGTTCGATCTCCCGTGTCTTCCCTCGGGTATCACCACGCCCAACAGCATCTCCACAACGGGGCGCACAAGAACCCCCTCCTGTCCCCCGGCACCCGGCCCTACTCAACTCACCTGCGCCCACCCGTGTGGCAGTGAAAGGTTTTGTCTCACGGCTCTCCCCCAAATTCTGGAACTCCCCCTCTCTCACACACGCTGCAACACCGTATGGGAGGGCATGGCCTTGCTCTGCTGCCACCCCAAACCGGCCGGCCTGCCTAACCTACCTACACAACCTGCTTAGCTTGCGTGAGCTATCTTGATTCATCCAAGGCGGAGCTTGTGCCATGATACCCACCACCCGCCAACCAGAGCCGGTCCCCTCCAGGCGCAGGTGTGATATTGAAACAAGGAATATCAAGAAGAGGTTACAAGACACAAAACCTGCTCAATTCGCAGCCCTGCCGCCGCGGGGGCAGGCAAATTCTCGTCTGTCTTCTCTCTTGTCTTGCACAGCCCCCCCGGCCAAACTCTAATGTTAACACAACATATTTCTTATGCACGTACAGTATATGTGTATGTGCCCCAGGCCAACCAGAACCCTCCCCTCCACCCCCCTCCTGCTTATAGATCTCGCATGCATGCATCCCCCCACCTAGCCAACCTAGCAAGGGGCAATGCCGCTGACGCCCCCCCAAGGGCAAAACCTTCTCGGCACGCCAGAAACAAGAGCTTCCTCTGCCCTACGGCCTTCCTGCCGGGAGGGGGGGACCCCTCAACCTTGCTGTGTTCCCCCCCCGGGAGGGACCCCCATGATCTATATGTGCTATACTTTTATGATAATGCAGCCAGCCTTGTCCTGCCCGGAGCAAAACCTACGCCGTAGTATCGAAAGGGGCATCTTGCTATGTACATGTATGTGTGTGTGTATGTATGCATGCATGTACTGTCCCGGGGCGGGACCTCGCTGGCTGGCTGGCTGAGTGGCTACGCTGGCGGACGGACGGACATGCGGATGTGCCACGCCCCGGGGGGAGGGCTCTCTGGCCTGCGACGACGACGCGGCCCCTGGCGGGAAATGGTGGATGGGATGGGAGGGGACCACTGCGCAAGGGCAACAAGGCTCCCTCCCCGCCATCCAGCAGTAGCGGCATGCAACTGACATGGGATGGACATGTGTGCGCCTCGTGCGCCTCGTGCGTTGTGTGTGTGTGTGTGTGCAGGAGGGAGTGTGAAGCGTGTGTGCGTGTCCATCAAGGCTCACATGCAACGCACGCACACACGCTACGGAAGAAAGATTACACCTGCACGTTTTGTGTGTATGTCCTATGTGATCTACTACACTACCGCTCCGCCTTGCGCGAGGCGTTGCTTACTTCCCAACCCCCGGGAAATCGTCTCCCGCAACCGCAGGTGGGTACATTTCCCCAGGAACGGCAACGAGCGCGCAAACTCACTCGACGCGGGTAATGACTCGGGGGCCGGAAACTCTCAACTCGCATCTGATCAACCTTGTGGACGGAGGCCGTAGAAAGTGCGGAATGCGCCAGCCTCAAAAATGTGCGGCAAAGACAAATTGTGCAAAGCAAAGCATCTGATAGAGCTCCGCCGTGGGTTGTTTGGAACTGACGCCTCCGTCATCGCCTCTTACCGTCCCCCGCCCCCCTTCGCATTAACCTCCCGATCCATATAACAGCCCCGTTGCGTCGATATGCCTGCGGGCTTGGGCTGACTGGGCTGGGTAGCTTGCACTGGGCTGGGTGGAAAAGGCAATGCAATGCACCGCACCGCACCGCATCGCATCGCATCGCATCGCATCACATGCCAGCCCCGGGCTGCCAGGAGCGCCCATGCACGCACCCTATCTCCCCACGGGAGGAGCATTAGGGGGTCGAGAGAAGGGACGGACGGGCAGGAGCCCGGGATCAGGTACCCGGGCTGTCAGGCTGTGTGCATCTCCTTGTGTGTGTGTGTGTGTGTGTGTGTGCCAGTTGTGCATGCCGTGCGTGCGTGTAGTCTGGAGGGGACGGGGCAGGGGAACGAACCGAGCTCTGACAGTATTCGCCCCCAAGCTTCTTCGCCAGGGGGGGAGGAGGAGAGGGTGGAGGTAGGTGGGTGGAGGCGTTGGAACCGGCGGAACTGTAAATTCAGTCGTGGCAGGTAGTTGCGGTCGAATCAAGGTTGAACGGGCTTATGCAGCCTGCCTGCCATCGCCTGTGCCTGATAGGGCGCGGAGGGGGAAGGAAAGTGTAAATGGGTGACCGGGGTATCGGGATGGATGGGAAGGAGGGAAGAACACTTGCAGTTGCACGGCAGGACGGAGATCGTGACAGTCCCGAGATTGAGGCTGTAATCGGCGCACGCAAGAGAGGCTCAGAGGGGGGGAGAGAGAGCGAGAGGGCTGGGGTTGGGAAGATGCTGGGCAGGGCTTTGCCACGCCTTGGGTAACTCCGTACGACCTCAAAATACAACCTCGACGACGAGACGAGACAAGAATAAAAAAAGGGCTGAAGGGCGGATGGCATCAATTGGCTGCTGTTCCCTGGCGAAGAAGACGAGAAGACGAGATGACAAGGGTAGGGATGCATTCGACTGCTACTGTGCGAAACGGTGACATCGATCAACGGAATGCTTTCAGGCACTTGGGTCTCACAGGTGTTACTTTGCACAGTGGGGCCTTGGAACCCTCGATGCTTTCGAGAGCGGATGCAGTCCCCTAGTACCGTAAGAAGCTGCCACTATCGTGAGCACTAATCGACTATTGCTTGCTATGATGCCCGCTATTGTAACCGCCCTGGGGTATTGTGCACAATGTAAGTGTACGCGATACGCCAGCCTGCTACCGGCGCAGGCAGCCAGGCACATAGGCAGGGATTGCAGGTCGTCAAGGGCTCCATAGTCTGGTACACTACCGACGCGATATAGCAAGACCTCGAACTGTTAATTTCCTGTCACGGGCCGCGGGAGAAGACTTCTGGAAGCAGCGTGTGGTTCGTTCGCCCGCTCGTGAACCACCGCAGCCCGTCCACACCCTCCCTCCCAACAACCGTTCATTTAGCGTTCCGGTTCGTTTCTGATGAGACCAGGCAGAAACAAGATTGCAATCTACATGGCACCGGCTGCCCAGCTTCCCCAGGGAGCAAGGTGCCCTGCCCCATGCACCACTCCCGGCGTTCGAGCAATGCGTATCAGGTCCGCCCTGTGACGGGGCGGTACACACACCACACACACTTGCACTCACACACCCACACAGACACGTGCGTATAAGGGTGCATGTTTCAATATTTCATCAGGACACACACAAGTTTGGTTTCCTCCGTGTGATGCATGCAACCACAAGAGGGAGAAGAAAATGTTAAAAATAACATTCGACAGCTCGAACACATGGGGTAGACAGGCGAAGACAACTTATCAGTGGTTGAAACCTTGTCGCGGAAATTGGGCTGTGCCGGTGCTCATCAATGGTTTTTAGACTCCCCCCCAAACGCCGTTGGTCCGCGACGCCACCGACGACTGGGAGCGAAACTTTCCTAGCTGCAGCTTTGCCACGTTTTCCGCCCCGTGTGCCGTCGCAGTGGGAAAGGAGACCTGGGAGGGGCGAAGGGGAGAAAGCAAGACGAAGATCGCGGCCGGCATTTGCGGGACTGGGTGGGAGGCGCCACACTCAGAGAGCGAGAGAGAGACAGACTCGAGGGCAGGCGACGGGGTCTCGGAACCCGTGCCGGGGTGGAGGGAACAAGCCTGCGGGACGTTGCACTGGTCGTGGCCGACGCTGCAGTCCCTGGGCTATGATCCCCTCTCCCTTCCCCTAAGCGACTGCAACCACGGAGATGAAGGGGCCAAGGGTCCAGCGTTACGCCCTCTTATCTTTTCGTCTCCCTCACTCGCTCTCTCGCTTCCTCTGACTCTCGCGCCGTGCACCAAGGACTTTTCAGGCCTGTCTTGCCTCAGAAACCCCTGTGGGATTGACGACCCATCTGTCTGGTCCTCATTGTCCCTCTCTGTCTCCCTCGCTCCCTTCTTGGCCTGGCTTGATTAGCTCGCATGGCTTGTTTCATTCGGCAGGTAGATTAGGACTCCGAGCACGGGGTCCTGTTGACGCCTAAAGGGCTGAAGGAGCGCCGTCGAGCCCTCCCAGCTCCTTGGTCCTGGGAGCTTGCTAGCAAGCCTGAGGGAGAGGGGACCCGATCCTGCCGGGTGAGGGTGTGATTGTGCCGAGGACATGGCACAACGGGCATTTGTGGCAACCAGAGGGGGCTGAGTGCATGTACCGTATACATGGTGACATGCCACGCGTGATGTGATAATGCTGCCGTGTCCGATTGTCGCGCGCCGTCGCCTTGTAGGGCGGTCCGATCGTTATCGGATCCAGGCCTTGGAGACTGTGGCACGTTTTCGGATCTGAATGTACGTATGTAGACCATCCCCCCCGGTTATCCGATGGGAAAGGGGGGAGGGGGGAAGAGAAAAAAGCAACGTACCATGCTGCATTAAGGTAGCCATTCGCGATCTGGTCGTTTTCGGCTTGGGCCTTCTACTGTATTATTTTCACCGAAGCGGCTCAGGGCCTCCGGCGCTGTCGTGGCTAGGGCCCTTCAGGCAATCGATGGAGCTCCATTTGAGATGTAGCACTGACTGGGCTCGAGGTGTCTCCCGGCACGCGTGCTGCCGTCACAATCCCATCATACCTACGCCATACTGTTCCATGGACTTTATAAAACGGCCATTCCCCAATTTTAAATTCCTAGACCGCTAGGTCCAAGCGACCAAAAGTTAAGTTCGCTGCATGGGTGTCCAGGGCAACTACAGTGTTCAGCCCCGCCATCTTCGGGTGTGTATGGGTACTGAGGAGACAAGCACAGGAACATATAGATAAATTCTCTTGGCCGGCCGTGTTGTGTCGCGTTCTGCCTATGGCGGATCCGGGATTGATGAACTGGTCACCGTGCATGTTGTCGAAATCATAGGGCTGGTCCTCGGACACTGGACCCCCTTCGTACCTTAGATGGCATGCACTTAGTAAACTGGAGGGTCGGGGCTCCTCGCCGGCGGCGCAAAGTAACAGTCCGATGTGTCATGGCCCCAAGTTTGCGACGACGGGACGTCCAACGTCCGCGACGCAGCAGTCTCCCACTGGCAGGCTGGGCAGTCGAATGTGGCTGGCGTGCGTGATCAGCACCTCCACGTCGTTACCAAAGCGGTCGACGGCAGCGCGCACCAACAGCAAGACGAGCTAGCAGGGACTGTGGCTAATATCTCGCCAATCTACAGACCGCAACAGCCGGAATCCCAGCCTACAGCCCTGTGTGAGCTGGCTGGCATATCCCCGCCATGTTGAACAATACGGTACGCGCCGCGGATCCGCCTCTGACTTGACTTTGGACGTCCAGTCTGGCCAGTGCGGCAACATGACATTGGAAGCGACAGTTCATTGGCACGTCGCCCCTGGCCATCCCTCTGCCAGGTGGCTCAAGCGTGCAGGCATGCACAAATCGTGCGTGCGTGCCCCTGGACTCGATTGCGAGATGGATGATGGCAGTGGTGGGTGGTGGAAGCTGCGCTGGGATATTGGGGGGGACCTGTCGGTCGTGGCCCCCGTCTGAGCGAGGGCCGTCGACTGGATGAGAGCTGTCCCTCGGAATCTGACATGTATGCAGAGCCTCTGTGGCGCCGAGGGTTTGAGATCAGATCTGCATGCCCACGTTTGCTCGTGCCGCCATGGTTCGACGGACGGATGGGCGGTGCGACACGGGAATTCAAATCTTGCCGCCTGCAGGTTGAAAATTCGGCCCTCACGAGATCTGTCACCAGGCATGCCGAGCCGCCAGCACCAGAAGCGCCGCACAGTATCCCGTTTCTCGTTCTTCGGCTTCTTCCAGAAGAACGAAGACGTAGCTGGCTAGCCAACCAGGCAATCAGCCCCGCCGCCTACTGCACGCAAAGACGGATCCGTCCAAGCTGCTCTGGTTTTAAGTTTGCATGCCTAGGCCCGCGACGATCGTCTAATCTAGTTCCTATTCTTGGAACTCTGATCGACGTTCGACGTTCGACGTTCGAACTAGCGCTGCAAATCGACAGATCCGTACCTCCGGGCGCACTACCACGCAGTACCGTGCTGTGTAGACCTCGTTCACACGGGCCATCTGCCTCTGCCTCCGGAATGTTTCGTTGCCGAAACCTCATGTTTATGTGAGCGAGGGCAACCCACAATAGCCGGTTTGATATTGAAAGCTCTTTGACCTTGTAACGATGAGCTGATGTCTTATCGTCCGTATGTAGAAGCATGCAGACATGTACAGTACGCACGCGGCAAGGTGCGCTGGTAGACTGGCATGAGTCCGTGCAGGCCGGCCGGCAGTGCCACCGGACGTCGATGTCTCACAACGTGGGGTATGAGGCTGTACACACGGGATCTGAGAGTCCATCTCATGATCCTTTGGACCTGTCATTATCGCCCGTGAGCGTCTCGCTTCGGCGCATCGTGCTCAGGCCGTGGCATAAGAATGCGTTGCCATGGGTGCACATGACATGGGCGCTTATGCGAGGGCTGCTTGGGAACATGGGTATCTCCTCTGATCTCCCATAGAGTAGTCTAATGTGTAACAAGGGTATGTAGACAACAAACTCTTCTGCGTATCGGCAGGACTGAGAAAATGTCAAAGGCGACGAGAGGAGACAGACAGGATAATGCGACTTCTTCGGTGGCAGGTTCGAGCGTGATAGCTTGGAGAGCTTGTACCTGTACTTGTACAGAAGAACAGCTGCTCCAGGTTGCTTGATTCCTAATGGGGATTTTGGTAGGCAGGCCTGGATATCTTATGACCCTGCTTGACCCTGCCGAACAAATGCAGCGTCAATACTGCTTTCTCCGGTCGGAGCAGGTCAGAAGCGGAGCCTCGCTGATGCCATGACGCTCGCATGGCAAGTCATTGATGCCATCACTGTACCGCTCCTCGAGTCAGGAGTGGGCAGTCGTCCCACTAACAACCAGTCAGTCGAGAGACAGGCACCCCGCACCCTGCAAGGCAGACGAGTTGTCCGGGCTCTCAGGCTCAGCAGGGATATTCCTTTCTGACACGCCTCTCCCTAGTGCCGCTCCCTCACCCCTCAGTCCAGCCTTGGCGGGTATTCGTAGGGCTGAGAAGGATTGGCCTTTGGTGTCGGCCTCGTGATTGCGGCGTCTCGTCGCTCCGTTTCGAAAACGCCTGCTTTGCTGACTATAACAACAGATGATGAGACATGGCGCTTCGATGGCGCAGGATTTGGAGCCGGAGTACAGTACATGCCCGGTTGGCTCAGTCTACTGGCCGCATGTCCAAGTCCCCGATCCAAGGGCCCCAAGATCTTTTCATAGACAACGTTGTCGCAAATGCCTTTCTGGTGCTCGTCTCGGAAGCCAGCGAAACGTGGTTTACGGCGGTGTTGCTGCTGGGCCTAGTGCGGCGGGCGGTGTCCGCTGCCCGACGGGTGAAACGTTCCAGCTTAGCTCGCCCCGGAGCAGTTCACCTTGTAGGGCTAGGTGTGAGCTCTTGGGCAGGGCTTTCAGGGCCATGCTAACCACCGGGGCCGGCCCAGATATTTGGTAGCTCTGCGCAGTGACTGAAGCTAAACCGTGACCAGCGGGCAGCTGCCCCTGCAAGGGATTTTTGTGCCCTGGCCACGAGGTCGCTGGCTTCATCAAAATGGCCGAGCCGTCGTGACGATCGTTGTGATGCTAGTGCCTCTTCCCACGCCGTGCTATCCGTTGCTGGTGGGATGACCAGGGCAGGTCTGCGTTAGGCTGTGACTAACAGGTTGAATGAGCCCTGAGGGACCCAGGGGAGCTTGCACACCATCAACACAAACCTGGTGTTCCGATGGCGACACCGGCAGATTAAGCCAGGTGGGTCGACTGGCTCAACGAACGGCGGCAAGGAACAAAGTTCAAGCTACGAACAGTGCCTCTTGGGTCATAGGCTAAATAATTTCTTAAGGCGGTTGTTGAATAAGCAATGCTTACACAACAGCCATCACTGGAAGCGCGGTAAATGAAAACAGGCTGATGAAGCAATACTCCTGGTCCAGGATTCGTAATTGGCAAACACCACTTGATAAGCGCCTCTGTGCCAAGAGCCGAGACATAGATGCTTGAGAGGCAGGTGGCATAGCGGAAATGATGCAACCAGCATGACAACGATGATTGTTTCCTTTCCCAGAACCAGTGTTTGGATACAGACCATTGGCTGTCTCTGACCAGAGAGTATCGAACAGAACAGGGGCAGCGATCGCCAACGGGTGTTCATTTGGTGGTGCACAGGATTCCGACTTCATGCCGGGGCCGAGGAGACGGTGAGAGATCTTGGTCAACTGGCAGGACCTTTTGACACCTAACCCAGCGTGTTGCGTAAGACCGGAACAACTCGGGGTGTGAGGCTCTCGTCATCTCGTGTCGTCGCTACGGTGCACGACAGGCTCATCTCGCCCGAATTGCCTGAGCGGAGAGAGCCAACAGCCTCACCAGAATGGCGGTCAAGTTGAGGGTTGGCAAACGTTATTTTATCAATCGAGACCTGAGGGGGTTGGGGGAGGGGGGCGAGAGGGGGCGAAGGCTTGACCTGTATCAGTTTCGCGGAAGACTTGTGACGAGCTGAAAGACCTATTGGGAGCAGTTGTCATCGTATTGGTGTTGGCGCTGGCGCGCAACGGCAGCGTTGTCAGCTTGCCGCACTGACCTTGCGCGGACGAGGCGTTGGCGGGCAGTTGCATGGGACTCGGGCGAAAAACAACCCCGGACAAGAGGGAATGCAAGGCGCCATCCGTTGGTAATGCTTTGGCGAACAAACGAGAGGGCATTGTGAGACATTGAAAGTGCTGATAGGCATGAATACGAAGGTGAGGAGCCATGCGCTGACTTTCTGGGTTCGGCCGCCTGTTGGAACGTTGAGTGCATCCGCAACCATCACCAACCTGTCGGGACCAGAACTTTGACTCTAGATCAGGGAGGATTGCCCGTTGCACCGAGCAGTCTAGTGTGCTTCTTGGGCAGAAAAGCTTTGATAATGATATCGACTGGGCAGCGTGAGGATTACCCCGACATGAAACGCCAGCAGCTGCTGCTACGGCGGTCCCTCTGGTTAGGGCCCGAGCGGTGTGCTGGTTATCGAACCCATTAGGATCTGCGATGCTACCATCACACATGGGATGTGGGAAAGAGATGGTCGGATGAGTCGATGACACCACTAGACTCCTCGTCTACTGATAGTCCCCGTCGTGAGTCTGACAAGTCCGTCGTGCTGTAGCCCACAGAGGGGTGAAGGGCCCAGGCAAAATAGGGACAGGGCCAGGCTGCCCATATCTGCGAAGACATGCTGTGCCGGGGAGCCGTGGCACGAACCGCGGTGACAAACGTCCTCCAGTACTGCGTGCGTGATCTCGCCTGCCGTAATATGTCGACCATCAATCGATCGAAGCTACCGGACTGGTTTTACTACCGCAGCTCGAACGGGAAGGCGGAGGAGTTACACCCCCCCCCCCCATTCTTCGGTTCTGGTCGGGTCCGTGGTTGTGTCCAGTGAGCAGCACGGTGGGGACATCAATTAACTGAGAGATGACCACTGAAGGGCAGCGATGGGTCCCCGAAATTTCATTTCGATCTTTTTCACTCCCCCCTTGTGAAATTTCGATTCACCAGGCTGGGTGGGTCTGAAAGGCTTACCTGATAAGACCCCGATAAGACCCCGATAAGACCTATCTTATCTTGATAAGATTTAAGCTTATCTAATCTATATGATTTAACTTATTTAGGCTAAGATTACTTCTAGATTAGGTTAGTATTGCATTTCATTGCATTGCAGTTGGACCCCGTGAAATTGCAGATTTCTTGCAGAGACCCCGGTGGGCCTGCAATTTCACCATCGCTGCTGAAGGGTGGGCATGCGCGGCCATACAGTAGCGTACTCCCCTCCCTGCCCCTCTCCGCTCCAAACATTGACGATGGATTAATGGGATGGGCTCGAGCTCGGGGCCTGTCCTCACACCTTGCAGTTTGCAACATTGCCAAGCAACCCGCTCCGTTTAATCAAAAGGATTGAGCATGGGTCTGAAGATTGGACTGGAAGTGGAGCGGAGTGGGCAGTGGGTGAGGGCCAAGAGAGGGTGGACGGGCTCCACAATGAGGCAACAGACATGCAGACAGGGGGTGGACTGTGTCTGTTGGCTGTTTGCTTTTTCTTGCCATTGTAGGGCTGGGGAATCACCCACTCCCAGATTAGCGACCTTTTGGGAACCTTGCACCGTCAGCAGCATGGAAACCTGACGGGTGAGATGGAGGACACCGCCACGGAGGCAACGACAAGTCCAAGGGTTCTCCACTCCGTAGCCTGGTACCGAGGGTTCTAGCAGCGGAGAGCTGTAGCCATCTGTCAATGTCGCTCCGCAGGCCAGACATGCCAGGAGACTGATTGATGGAATGGACGCTGATGAATGGCATGGCATGGCACGGTATAGCGCAGGACAGCATGGCGCGGCGTGGCGTGGGCGTGGGCGTGGGCAGCCTTTCGGTAGGGGGCACGGCTTGCGTCCATCCCATGTGCAATGGCATGGTTCAGGCAGATGTTGGTACTTTTAATCCGGACGGGCCTTATTTCTTTGCTGGAATGCAAAAATGCGAGACGACAAGCAGCACGGACAGGCATGCTGGCAGGTCCAGTGCATCCAGTCAGAGTTGGGGTAGCCCAATCCCAGACAATCGCCCCGGGGGCCGAGCATGGGAGACCCCTAGTGATTGGGAAGCATCCTGCCCTTCTGTGGCCATGCAGCATCCTGTTCACCGTCCACGTCCCTGTCCTGGCTGCTCCGTCCCGCCGGGCTGGGGTGATTGTCATTGATTGTCATTGATTGTCGAGATTGTCGCGATTGTCGTGGCTTCGTGGCTGTCAGACCAGGCCAGGCCAAGCTAGACCAGGCCAAGCCGTCGGTTGTTTGCCGCTCGCTCTATCGCCGTGCTGCAGAGACCACAGGCCTGCTCTGAGCCGTGGGCCACGGAGTGGATGTGGAATGTGGGCGAGTGGATGAGAGGACGGACGAGCAGTCGACAGGTGGATTGTGTGGATGTGTGGGTGCCCAAATACACGCGAAGGTCGGCCACTGCGCTGCTTTGGTTGCATTCGGTTGACCAAGCATGGCAGGGCAGGGCAGAATGGAGCGGAGCAGAGCAGAGCAGGACAAAGGGGCCAGGTGCGAGAGCTGGAACTGCTTCAGTTTGCCTGGATGCCGTCGATGGCAGAGAATACCTAGGTATCTTGGTAGTCCTCTCTTCACCTCTCGACGAGTCGTCGGCCACAGCAAACGGTAAGCACCCTCGTGGATAAGCCGCCTGGCGGTCAGGGGCCAGGAGGGGCAAGTAAGTGCAGACAAAAAAGGTCTCTGCGCGGGCGTTACGGAGGGGTGCTCGGTTAAGGTCACTGCAGTACGTCCGTACTCCGTATACTCTGCCCTACGAGGAAGAAACGGTCAGGGCAGGGCAGCAGCAGGAAGGAGGGAGGGGGGTGGGAGACGGGGAAGCAATCCAGCCCTGGAAGGCAGGGACAAATGCAGCTTCCCCAAGGCAGCAGGCGTGCCGCCAGGCCGCAGGTACTGAAAAGGAACCTCTGGGGTACCTGTCTCGCGCACGAAACGGCGGCGCAAAACGGAGGTATACGGTGTACCAGCTTGGTCTCTCGACACAAGTCATCGGGACTACGTCCCACCCCCGGTGTTAGGTGTTGACAGTAGTACTGTACTCAGACATGGGAGCAGTCCTCATGTCCCCGTTGCCGATCTGACCTACCTCCATCTTTTGGATGCACGTCGGATGACTGGACTGATGACTGGGACTGACTTGACTGACAGAAGGAGAGCGTCCACCGGTTTCGCTTGACGGCTTTCATACAGTATTATTGCCGTCCTGCCCATGCCATGCCATGCGAGGCGTTGCGTTGCGCTGCGTCGCCTTCCCTTGCCTTGCCATGCCTTGCCGTGCCGTGCCATGCCATGCCACACGTACATATTACATGCTGCTGCCTTTCTTATTTTAGAAACGTGAATTGATTGGGCTTCACCTATGTCAGTGGCTTTTCCGCCTCCGACGGACAGGGACGGCGGATAGAGACGGCGGACAACACAGGACGAGGAGGATGGCGGTTTCGCAGTCAGGAAGAGAGTCGCACTCTTCCATAATGCAGGACGACGACGCTGCTCTGCACGGACGAGCAGACGGACAGGCAGATACGCAGGCAGACAGTTCACGGTGTTGGCATGTCTCGGCGCAAAAAGGAAAGAGCGAAACACTTACCGCATACGGCAACACCGTTCGCCGGATACACTCAAGTACGCCGGCACAATGGTACAGTGGCTAACTCGACGCACAGGCGCACCGGCACACAGGCACACAGGCACACAGGAACACAAGGCGCTGGGATGTGCAGTACACCTTACAATACTGGCCAGCACGCAGTTGCCCTCACTTGCACTTGCAGGGCTGGTGGGCAAGGCAGACCTCGAACGGGGAGGGACCCTGACAGCGGAACACAGGAAAGGTCGGAGGAGGCACGAACATCGCTCAACTCGACTCCATCAGTCAGTCTTTGCTCCTCCTTGCTTAGTCCGGCCTGGCTGGTCGCTTCCGACATTCGACTTCGACCCTGCCAGGCCTGCCTGCCAGCCTGCCCGACCTGGACCCCTGCTTCCCGCCCCAAGCTTGGGCTACCACCTTGCCCTAAACCATTTCGGGGCCCCACCCTGATTGTGTCCAGGTACCCAGGTACCCCGTACCCTGCCCCAGTACCGGTACCAGGGACCGTACCGGTACCGGTACTGAGCAAGGAGCAAGGAACGAGGAGCAGGGAGCAAGGAGCAGGAGCAAGCAAGCAGAGACATGGCTCTCTCTCTTGCTCTCCTCTGTACCTAGAGAGCATTGAAATGGCTCTCTCTTGCTCTCCTCTGTACCTAGAGAGCATTGAAATGAGTGAGACCTGCAACCGCAAACTCCACCTTACCTTGCAGTAGGTGACATGATACATACATACATACATACCTGCGTACATCCATCCATACGTACATACCTTCCTTCCTTATACCACCTGCTTCCTTCCTCCTTTCGATTCGACCCAGCCCAGCTCAGCCCTGTCCTGCACTTGCTGCACTTGGACCAAGATTTGTGCACAACATAAGGAAAGCACATATCCGCGCCCTCCCTCTCCTCCCTCCACACCCCCTTCTTGAAATATTGCTTGCTTGCTTGCTTGTGCTTGTCCTCGACCTGCCTTGACTCGGCTCGACTCGACTCGACCTCGACCCGACCCGACTCGATTATTACGGGCCCTGGACTTGAGCCCAGCGACCTTTTTGGATTCTCCTGTGCACCTCCGCCGCCTGCATTTCGTGCTTGACCGGTCCCGTTCTCTGCTGCTGCCGTTGTCATACACAAGCGTCACCCATCCCTCGGGCACGGCCGACTACGCCTTGTTTACTTGCGACTGCACTTTACCCGCTTCTTCCAGACTCAAGATTGGGGTCCCGCCTGCCTGCTGCTTGTCTGGCGACTTCCACTGCCGTGACAGTGTACAACACGTCCGTAAATAAATATTACCCAACACCGGCATCATCACCAGAACCGAGCCCGGCCGACCATCAGCATTAGCATCAGCATTCGCGCCAGCGCAACATCAGCATCTGCCGTTCCCTCTGCTCCTCCTTCCGCTGCAGCACCGATTGCTCTCCTTGCTGCTCCAATATTTGCCTGGTCTGGCCCCGTCATACACGACTCAATCCATCCCCGATCTCCCATGGCGCATTGAGTCCAGACCAACTCCCGCCCAGATTACCAGACACCTCGAAACAAATGCACCCGGCTCCCGAGACTACATACGACCCTAGACCTCGCCGCCCCCAGGCACAGCAATAGCAGCAGAACTCGCGTTGACTCGCACTCTCAACGTCATCTCTTGACTCTGACGTGGGTCCCATAACATCCTCGGGGCCAAAGGCCGTCTCTTCTTCTCCTGACTCTCCCTAACGGTGTCTACATCAGGTGAACTAGTCACTGCGTTACAATCTGCATTTTGCCAGCTCCAGACCTCGCATCAGCCACACCCTCGCGGAGACCACAACCTCTCCATACCCGAGCCCTGCCTAAGATGGACATCCGCGGCGCACGACCACCCGGTCCTCCCACCATATCAATATACGACGACGACCGCTATGGCTCAAGTCAGAGAGCCTTTGGCTCACACGGCCCTTTCAACCCCAATTTTGATCGAACCTTCTCACCAGGAGGAATGGGAATACCAAATGCGCCCTCCCACGAGAACCCCCCACCTGCCCTTCCCCCACCGCGTTTCGTGCCCGTCGAAGGGCCACAAGCACATCATAACGATTTTTTCGAGCGGCAACGCAAAGAATCATACAACGAGAGCTTCTTCGGGGGCAGGGAGAGTGGCTATGGCAGTTGGAAGTCGAGGGCCACACCAGACGAATTTGACTTCCGCAGGAGAGAAAGCAATACCACCCTGACAGGCAAGGACGAGGGCTATTCAAGTTTGTCAAGTTATGCCTCCTCGACGTAGGTCTATCCGCTGTTCTCATGTGTCTTGAAAAGAAGCCGCATAACTCGGCCAAGCGCTTCCCGACCAAGCAGTCCTCAACTAACGTGCTTCCCCTAGGTCACGAGACAAAGGCCCGAGTTTCCGCGTCCACGACCAGTATAAGTTTCCCTCTGGCGACTCGTACGACAGTCAACAGCTCAAGAAGCTGGATGCAAAGAAAGGCTTGGATAACAGTGTACCGTCTCGTGGATCTGCGTTGAGCGCGTCTATGCGCTCGCTGCAAGACGGCCCGTCTCCCACGTGGCCCTCTTCCGACCGGCCCCATATACAGCTCCCTCAACTCTCGCTCCCGACCCGCTCCAAGCCTGCCCCTATTCTTGAGTCTACGGGTTATGCAGACACACCTCTGAACTCGGCAGTGTCTCCTCGAAGTACCCCTTTTGCGCAACTGGCTCGGTCGCAGGACTACCGCTCACCCATCGAGCCGCCATCGGCGACTGACTTTGACCGGAGCCCCTTTTCAAGGACCCGGAGACAAAATTCAGGCGCATTTCCTGGCGACCTGACGCCGGCGGAAACGTACGACCACGAGATGGAGTTCCCAATGGACGAGACGAACCGGTTGCGCCATATCCACTTGGACGATGGCCAGCACTCGCGTGTCAACAGCTTTGATACCCAGTGCCAGAGTCTGAAGCGACGAGCGTCTAGTCCTCCTGTTGAAGAACCCGCTCTACGGAACGCGTCTAGCCACAGCGATCTCCTTCGCCGCCGCGAAGGTATCTCAAGGGGTAGTCCAGCGCCCCGGCTCTCGGTTAACCCGCCCCACGGTAGTATATCTTCCGTGTCGTCGGGCGACCGAAGCGGAAGCCTTGGAGGATTGAGCACAGCCACTAGCATGACCTCTTCGCTGTCGTTTGGCCGGAGGTCGCCCATCGGTCTGTCGCCAAGCGGCCTGTCGCCGACAGATGTAGCGAGCTCACCCTTCGCCACACCGAACTCGTTGACGCTCAGTCCAAGAACGACGATCGTGCCTCGGACCGGTCTGCACCAAAGAGGACCAAGCGACCAGAGGAACATGGTAAGTCCTCGGAAACTGACGGAGCCGACCTTGCGAACAAACAACGGCGTCGGGAAAATTCAAGGATTCTACATGTGCGACTGTTGTCCCAAAAAACCGAAGAAATTCGACACTCGTGAAGAACTGGGGTTAGTGAATCATCACCGTGCAATGCATACGCCGATGGGGAGCGCCTGGCTGACAAGACATTTTATGCTACCAAACAGTGCTCATGAGGCTGAAAAACAATACGAGTGTGCCTACTGTGGAAATCGGTTCAAGAACAAGAACGAGGCTGAGCGACACCAAAATTCGCTGCACGTACGGCGACACTCTTGGTCTTGCTCGGCACTTGCAACTTATGATAGGGCGTTCCACGAATCAACCACACGGCCTGGTGAAGCCGACACATGCGGATACTGCGGCGAGGAGTTCGCTCGATCCGGATTGACCCCTGCGGGGCACGTGCGGCATGTCACTGAACAGGACTGGGACGAGCGCGTGCGTCACTTGCAAGACCACCACAAGTTTCGCGAGTGTAATAGCTCCAAGAAGTTTTACAGGGCCGATCATTTCCGACAACATCTCAAGCACAGCCACGCGGGAACAAGTGGCAAGTGGACCAACATGCTGGAAAACGCATGCATGATGGAAGAGGAGCCGCCGCAACCACCCGGGAGGTGAGGCGAGCTCTTGATAGCGGAGGACTAAGATGCCCAGCCGGTGGCGGCCGGGCTGTGATGCGCGCATCCGTGAAACAACAGGGGGCGCAATTGCGGGACTGTGTGAGGCCTCGCGAGGAGAAGAGGCTGTCAACACCAGCAAGCTGGGCTGTAAACCCCCGAATACGATCAATCACTCTGGTTTGACAATCTTGTGGTCGCGAGCCGGCCTTGGTCACCAGGGGGAAAGGCCGCGGCGTCGCGAGGTCAGATGTGTACGACATGTCTGGCAAATCAAAGGCGAGCTGCACGGGCCAAGGCGTCGCTCGGGGCGCTCGAAACTGCGGGCAACACTTATGCCGTCTGCAAGAGGCCTGGCTTGAGCGTCAGCAGCAGGGCTGGGATTTCAGACGTCTCGAAACAGTTTGCTGCTCTGCGGGACGCTGACAACACAGAAAGTACGCCGCATGGCTGCACTGAAATAATTATTCTATACGTTAAAGCCGAATGCAGTCAGATGTTGGTGGCTGGCATCGCGACAAATGCAGAAATCGATTCCCAACGTCATATCTTCCTGGCACGCCAGAGGTAAACAAGCTCTCTACTATCCAATGCAACCAGGCGCCTGTGAAGAAGGAAAGAACCAGAAAAACAAAGCTCGAGGCCCTTGAAATCCACTGTGGCCCGTTCCCCCCTCCCCACGGGTAGATTGAAGGTGGGCAAGAGTGCGCGAAGGATTCGGGTGGACCACTACAGGACAAAGCCCGCCTGCAGGAGCGTTGGCGCATGCTCTGCTGGCAAGCTTGTCGAATCGACACGAGGCTTTGACTTCATATGCTGAGCCTTCTTTTCATTGTAGCACGGACCTGGCATCATGTGGATAGTTCGAAGGATCTCACCCCCGACCTCATGCTGTATCCACTGGCTAGGTTGGCTGGCCTGACCACGGCAGATGCAACTCACGCACACGGGTCGCCGCACCGTACGTAACTCGATCGGCTTTCTCACCTGCAGCGTCGTCTCCTGCACCGCGATTCAGCATTTTTCCAAGTCGGTGCCTGGACGGCAAGGTCCGCTTCGTGATTGAGAGAAATATCCACAAGGTCCTACCTCTTGTCGCTGGATCAGTAAAGTAGCTAGTGTCTGCCTACGTTTCCTCGGCTGACCTGTCAAGGGAAACATGCGACAAGTCTGTTTTTTTAGGAGTCGAATCCCGGGACGCTGCTCACATAATGCGGTCCGCTCCATGTCTTGCCCTCTGCACGACCCGACCCCATCTGCTGGCCAAGCTGTCTCTAGATAGTCTAGTCGATCCTTAACCGCCACAACTTGTCGCCTGGGACTGCGCCGCAGGGCCGCTTCCTTGAACACAACCGGGTAGCTAGTGGACCATATTTCTGCTGCCTCGCGAATCAAGATATACCTCGACACCTCGCGGGGCTGGCCCACACCATACCTGAGGCACCTGAGCCAAGATATGGGGACACGATCTCTGCGCCGTGACACTCTGCAAATACCCTACAAAACTCTGTCGGCATTTCGGCAACACCTGCTTTATCGTGGCCAGCGGAGACTTAGAGACATGCAGCTGGTGGGCCGCCTTGCAAGTAGGGGTCCGAGGTGAGGCACGGTTGTATCCACGCGTCGACGAAAATGGGGGATAATCAAGGGCAGACTTCAGGATGGCACCCAGAGACGACCGAGACGGTGTAGCAGTCAACCCCTGAAAAAGCAGCTCTCAGCCAGTGCAGACAAAGGCCTATCGGCACCGCTTGGCACGCCTGATTTGACGAAACGAGGAAGTGGCCATGGCGAGGCCTGCAGAAGGTTTGAAGGATTCCGGTGCCTGCATGCTTCACAGCAAGTACTTTATTACTGTGCGCAGGACACCGGAGAGCCGGGATTTGCAGGGCTTGGTGGCTTTGACTACCTACTGCTGTCGGCAGCTCGATCAGCCCAGCCCATTTGTCAACGACTCCACAGCACAGCACTGTGCACGCGGGGGGTCAGAAGCCATTCACGGGCTGTACCTGGTCTGCTCATTAGGCAAAGCTTCACGACATTCCGCCGCCATGTTCCTCAACCGACGGCCATGATGTCAGACCATAACACCTGCGCCATCTGCCGTCGAACGGCGGCGAAACACATAAATGAGTTCTTGTGTGCGGGGTTTTTTGGTCCTTTTTATAGCGATGTACGTTCTTGCAAGACGGCCCCCTTCTGGGGGCCTCATTGTCATCATCATCACTCAGACTCTCTGGAAAGCGAGTATACGTTTTTGGCGGGAAGGATTCTTGGGAGTCGCACAACCGGCCAAGCCCGCTTCGCTTTACCAGGAGGATGCGGGCTCTGATCCTGCGCTACCTGCGAGCACTCTTGACTCTGTCGCTAGAGCGCAGCGAGGCGAGGCGAAATAAGACATGACGGAGGGCTTTTCAGCAACCTACTGCTCACTTGTCAGGGATCTTCGTTACGGAAGGAGAATCGGTATGGAAAAGGACTTCCGGCACTTATCCGCCTTGGATATTACGCAGCTTTTTTAATACTTGGGAGTGTTGTAGGAACTGCGTGGTTTATAAAAGGGGGAAGGGAGGAGAATAGAAAGGAAGAAGGAAGGAAGGGTAAGTTTAGTTATTTATATTTTTTAAATATATTGCTTTTATATTATATATATATAATTTATATAATATATATCCTTAGTTATTTTATTTATATTTAATAATCTTTATAGTTTAAACTTTTGAATTCTTTTAAGGAAGTAGATTGGCTAGGATATTAATATAATATTTTCTTAATAGCATTATAATTCATAATATAGTATTATAATATTTAAATAGGGTAAATTTAATATTTTTATTATAAGATTTAAAACTTAATTTATTATTAGTTTTAATATTTAATTTTCTTTAATTTAATTTTTAGAATAAAATATATCTTTCTTTATTATAAATAATATTATACCTTAATGCTTAAGTATTAAAGAAATAATTAATGAAATAATTATTTATAGTTTTAATTTAAAATATTAAGAATAAAAATTAAATTAATAATTAAAAGAAGAAGAGATTAAATAGCGCTTTTATATTAAATATATTAAGTTAATATTATTTTTAAATGATAAAGATAAATTAATAGGATATTATATATTAGGAAGCTTTATTGGGGATTAGCCTTTTATGCCTTTTATAAATAGGGATATTATTTATGTTATATATAAGCTGTTTAGCTAACCTGTTAGCTTATTTTTTTTAATATATTAAGGATCCTTTTTTATAGAATTAAATATCTTTTTATATAACTTTTAATATTATTTTTGCTTTTATTATTTAAAAGCTGATTAGAAAAAGATTAAATATATTATATATTATTTAAAAGATGTTTTTAAGTAGGATTAGATTAGTTATATTATTTAATTAAAATTAAAGGGTTAGGATTTTTATTCTTTATTTTTTAGGATACTTAAGGAATTCCTTTATAATTAATTAGCTAATTTAATTATATGTATAGTAATAGCAGCTATAAAGCGTATAAGCTTTATATAAAGTAAGTGTGAAATTATTATGGATTTTATTTAATAATATTAAGAGAATAAAATAAAGGTTAATTGCGTTATTAATGATGTTAAGTGAATTACTGATATAATAAGTTGCTTTTATTGTGATATATATATTGCTATTAGCTTATAGATGTAGCTTTTAAATAGCTGGAGCAGCTTTATTAAGCTTACTCGTTATATAAAGGCTGTTATTATTATAGCTCTATTTACTATAATTAGTGCGACCGTTATTTAGCCGTAGAATAGTTATAGCGCCCTTAATATTAGCTAGGCTTTTTATAATTATTATAAGTAATCGGATTATATAATTTAATAATATAGGTTATAGCTGTTAAGGTTAATAGATATTACTGTATTTAAAGCTATGTGTAATAATGAAGTAATGCTTATAATAGTTCTAAGTAGCTTATTAGGAACCTTTATGGTTATTTGTTATAATTATTAATAGAAAGGGTATTATTTTAATGTATGTTCTGAGCTGTGAAGAAGTAGTTATTATGTGTGTGGTGTAAAGGATTATTATAATAGCAATTGTTTAAATTAAGTGTGCTGAATTTGTTGTTAAAAGGGGTATATTATAATTAATTGCTTATAGGTATTAGATATTAATAAAGAACCCTTTTATGTTTAATAAGTTGGCGTAGTAGCAGCTTATGAGTAATAGTAACTTTATATTAATATGATTATTTAAATTGATAATTATATAAAATACCTTTATGCTTTAATAAATTTAGGAGTTGAAGAGAATTTAATTAGTTATAGCGTAATTAATATGTATAAATAATGTTATTATTTTAATAATGAATCCTAGTTAATTATATTAAATTAGAAATTATTCCTTATTTATAATAATTATTTTATTTTTATTAAAATATATGATTTTATAAATATAGCTTATATATAATGTTATTGTTTTATAATAATAGATTTATTTAGTTATAATATTATCCTTAAGTTCCCTTAGTTAAAAGTTATTAACCTTATGATATAATAGGGTTGCTGTTAATGGTGATTCCTGATTTATTGGGAATAACTTAGCGTAGGATTAATGTTTAAGCAGCTTTTATATGGTGGAATATTAGCTATTATAGTTATTTATTTCCTATTAGCTGCTTTAGATTAAGAATTAGCGGAAGTATTAGGGGCTATAGAAGAAGATATAATGCTTATATAATATCTGTTTAGCGAGTATATTGAGTTTAAAGATCTTTATTTTAATAATAGCGCCAAAACCCTTATTAAATATTCCTTAATTAACCATAAGATTAAGTTAAAGGAAGGGGCTTAACCGCTTTAAAGGCTATTATATCCCCTCTTAGGCGCTAAGCTGGAGATATTTTGAAGCTATTTAGATAATATAATGGTATAAAGATGGATTTAGCTTTTTATTAGCCCTATTGATATATTTATAATCTTTATGTTTAAGAAAGAAGGTAAGCTATACCTTTGTATTAATTATTAAGTGTTGAATTAGCTTATATATAAGGATTGCATTTTATTATTGCTTATTATAAAAATCCTTGATTGCTTTATTAGGGTATAAGTATATATTAAGCTGGATATAAAAGAAATATATTATTAGCTTAGAATTTATATAAGAGATAAGTAAAAGATAGCTTTTTATATAAAATATAGGTATTTTAAATATCTTGTAATATTATTTAGGCTAATTAATATATTAGTTATATTCTAGGCTTATATTAATTATATCTTAATAGGCTTAGTTGATATTTATTATATTGTTTATTTGGATGATATTTTGATTTATAATAGTGATTATGAGGCATATATATAGTATGTGTGCAATATGCTTGAACGATTATATTAATGGGATTTTTATCTTAATATAATTAAATGTGAATTTAAAATAATTTAAATTAAATTCTTAGGTTTTATAGTTATATTAAAAGGAATCTTGATAAAGTATAGCTATGTTATAGTTATTTTAAATTAGCCGCTTTTATATAATGTTTATAATATTTATATCTTCTTAGGATATATAAGATTTTATTAATAATTTATTAAGGGGTTTTTAAAAATCATAATATCCTTAATTAATTATTTAAAGGGAGGGGCCTTAGGGCCTTTAGTGCTTTTAATTAATGTATAAGTTGCATTTAAGTATATTAAATTATTCTTTATTATAATCCTTTTATTAAAGTATTTTAATTTTATGCTATATATATATCTTAAAATTAATGTATTAATAGAGGCTATTAGTATAATTATATTATAATTATTTAAAGGGCGTTAGTACCTTATTGCCTTTTATTTTTGGAAATTAATATTGCTAGAAATGCATTATAAGGTAGGTAATTAGGAGTTATTTATAATTATTAATATTATTATAGTTTAAAGGCATTACCTTTATTATATCTAAGACCTAATAGCTGTGATTATAGATTACCTTAACCTTAAATATTAATATATAAAAAGAAACTTATCAGTATAGTAGCTGCGTTAATTTAATATATTAATAGCTATGGATATAGTTATTAATTACTGCTTAGGGGTTAAAAACTTAGTAGATAAGCTTTTAAGGTAACTAAATTATATATATAATAAGAGCGTTATATAAAAGCTATGTAGGCCTTATGAATTTATATAACTAATATATAAAGGTATATATAAATATAATTATGAAATTAATTATTTTAAGAGGGATTTAAAAAATTATAATGAAATAATATAGGAGCGGAAAAGCCATATTATGGGTATAATTACTTAAGACTGAAATGTATATTTAGGTACCCTTTTATATATAGCAGAAGCGTAAAGCATAGTAATAATAAAAGAGCTGCTTAAATAACTTATAAAGATATATATTGCGAAATTATAATAAAAGGATGCTTTTATATAAATAGGTATATAGCATAAAAGGTGCGGGTATAGCTTAAAAGCTAGGAAAATATAGTATTTATAGGATAACTTACTTTTATTTAAAGAAAGGATATATATATTTAATAACCTACCTATAAAAGTAGAATTATTATAGGTATATTATAATTATAAATAAGTAGGCTACTTTAATATTAATAAATTAACTAAGCTACTTATATATAGCTACTTTTAAAAGTCCCTTTTAAAAGATATAAAGATATTTATTAATATATATATAATATATTAATGAATTAAAATACCTAAATATAAATTACTTGGTTTCCTTATAGCTTTGTTATTATTAATGTAATTATAATAAGAAATCTTAATGGATTTTATTATTAGATTACCGCTCTTAATTAACCTTTAAAATAATAAATTATATAACGTAATTTTAGTGGTTATAAATAGGCTGATAAAATATATTATTTATATAGTTATAATAATGCAGCTTATAAGTAGCAGCCTTATAAACCTATTAATATATTATATCTTTCTTATATATAGTATATTTAATAATATTATTTTAAATTAAGGAAGTTTATTTATTAGCTACTTCTAGGTAACGCTCTATATAAACCTGGTTATAATATATTACCTAAGTACTATATTCTATTTATAGATAGATAAGTAAATAGAAAGATAAAACTAGAACTTGGAATACTACCTTTATATATATAGAAATATTATATAATTCAATTAGGCGCGGCTATTTCCTAGTATACAATTCGTATATAATAATATAATATATTCGGCAATAAAAACCATATTATCATTTAGCTTATTTAAATTCCACCTTAAATTATTTATAGCTATGGCTAAGTTGGTCTAGAGCAGTATATCTATAGTAGATAAGAGGGGTTAGGGCTTAAAAGATAAATATATTAAGATTGTGTAATGCTTAAGCCGCGTTAATAATAAATATATAAAATGGTATAATTAACGCTATATTAATAAAAGATTTAAAGAGGAAGATTTGATAATAATATTAGCTAAGTATTTATAAGTAATATGTGGGAGTTATAAATTTGCTAATAAATACTTAAAATCCTTTTAAATAATTAAGATAATTAGTTATTACGGCCTTATTTATTAATTAAAATTATTAAAATAATATAAGATATACGATATAATATTTATAGCGGTATTTAAATTATTTAAGCTATATATAGATAAAGTGTAGGAGCTATATAAGGATATTGAATTATATGAGGATGATATTTATAAGGTTAAAAGGATATTTGATTATAAGGGCCTGCATAAATAATAATAATACTTAATTTAATAAAAGGGATATAATAGTGAAAATAATTTATAAAAGCTATATAAGAATATTTATAATAACTTATTAATTTAAGAATATAAAGATATGATTATAATAAGTAAAAGGTATAAGGAATTAATATAAAGATAGAAATTATAAAAAAGCAAGGGAATAATATAGATATAATAAGGGCGTGCAGGGCATATAATAGTTTTAAATTCTAAAAACTAAAAAGGGGGTTATATAGGTCCCTTATCTATAGGTATATAGGTATAGGCAGGGCGTGGCGCGGGTGATATATAATTATTATTTATTTATTATTATTATTATTATTCTCCTCCTTAACTTCCTTCTTAATAACTTCCTTTTTATAATGCTTATGCATTATAAATATATAATATAAGGCCTTAAGGGAGTTATTAATACCCTTAAGGGTAATGATAATGCATTAATTAAGTATAAATAGCTTATTATTATCACTAATAATAGTGGTAAGCAATATAAATATAGCGATAATAATAACCTTACCCTTACTCTTAAATAAGGCTTAGATAATAGAGGTAATAGCTTCCTCTTCCCTAGTTTTAAGGGCAACCTTAAGGATTATAGTAATATTATAAGGGATTTAAAGTAATATTAGTGATGCTTATATATAATATATATGTAGTATATATAATTTAAGGGATAATCTTATAAGCTTATATTCATCCTTATTAACCTTATAATAATGCTAATAGCGGCGGCTAATTTCTATATTACTATTAGCTATCTTTAAGTATTGCCTATGAAGCATAAATACATCAAATATATACCGCTTTAATTAAAATAAATAAGCTCCGGCTTATCCTCAAAGGCATACACATAATACATATATTACTCCTGCGCGGAACAGGCGCTTCCCTTAATAGCTAGGCCCTTGCCCTTCTTCTTAGGGCATTATTAATATCTTTATTAATAATATTCATAAGCTTTACTTATATAATAGTAGCATTATATAAATATAAGGGGCTAAAAAATATATAAAGAGACTAAGCTTAGGGCTGCTAGGCTAGCTATTTAAGGGGCTATGCTTATTATTATTAAGTTAAAATCCATTAATTAGCAGGTACCCCTTACATATTATATAAGCACTATATGAATAGATAGGATTAATATTTATAAGGGATGGATTTAGGTTATTAAGGGTAGAGGTAGAGTTAGATATTTAAAAACCTTCTATTAGTTAGCGTTAGCAGGGGCGTTTTATAATTACTGCGTAGTTATAGCGCTGTTATATAAAAGGATATTTACTTTTATTATTATTATTATTGTTATTTTTATTATTATTATTATTATTACTGCTTTATAGTCTATTAATAAATACTTTATGCCGGCGCTATATATATATAGTATTAGGGATGAGGAAATAATTTATAGTATAGATTTAAGTATAGGTATAAGTTTAGGTATAGATATAGGTATAGGTATTAAGCAGCGTTAGCGCTAAGTGCCTATACTTATTATATTAATAAAGGTATATTTATAGATTAAGTTATTATATATAAAATTAAAAGAAGAAAATAGGAAGAAGTATAGAAAGGATGCAGTATAAATAAGGTATAGGGGCATTATAAATATATTATTATTACATTATTTATATAATAAGACTAAATAATGCCTATTTATATAATTATAACTAAATAATATTATAATAAAGGGAAAAATCTATTTATTATAATATATTATTATAACGCCCACCCTTTATATTTATTATATTTATATAGCTTATTATATATATCTTATTTTTTATATTTAAAATAAGTTACTTTATTATCCCTTGCTATTATTACTTACTATTATCGCTAAACCCTTAATTTCTATTAATATACCTTTTATACTTCTTATATTCATTATATACGCTCCTATTCCTAGGATAAGAGCTTAAAAAAAGAAGCGGTTTATTAGGGATCTTTATTATAAAAGGAGAATTAATATAGAAAAGGACTTTTAATATTTATCTGCCTTAGATATTACGTAGCTTTTTTAATACTTAGGAATATTATAGGAGTTATATGGTTTATAAAAAGGGGAAGGGAAGAGAATAGAAAGGAAAGAGGAAGGAAGGGTAAATTTAGCTATTTATATTCTTTAAATATATTGCTTTTATATTATATATATATAGCTTATATAATATATATCCTTAGTTATTCTGCTTGTATTTAATAACCCTTATATTACTTCTCATATGAGTGACAGCCTGGACCGATGGAGAAACCGACTGCGGGAAGGATGTCCATAATCAGGAGAGGAGGGAGGAAGAGAGACTCCGCAGGTTGGATTCCTTGCCTTTTTCCCTTCTCGCTGGTATACTTGTGGGCTAGTAGTAAATGGAACAGGAAAGACGAGCCATTTTTGAAGATGGAATACATTGCATCGTCGATCAGGTTGCTTGTCGGATTGGCAACTTCCTCTTTTATTCTTGTCTTTTCTGTCATCTCCCTTCTCGTTGTCTTTTACGCGCACCGCCCTGGCAGGCGGGCCTGGGTAGGCTACAGGCGCACATATTGGGGCTATTCAGCCCGCTAAGCAGCGGTCCGTTAGACACGGACTGTGACTGTATTGTGTTTTCTCTTGTTTCCTAAATAGAATTTTCTCTAGGAGGGTTTCCATGGACTCGGAAGCACACATGAATACTACCATAGATATCATATGCAATATTGTCAGGGGAAAAGATAGCACCAGGAATACATGTCGAAGCGACATCTGTGTGTCTTCAATCAAGGAGCATTGGAGGAATGAAGGAAGAGCAGCCCATGTCACCCCAGGGCCACTGCCAGCCCTGCCCTGTTTGGGTCTCCTCCTCCCCGAGACCTGCCTTACCTCGGCTGCTCGGGGCAGCCTCGTCACGGTTGTCTTTGCCTTGCCAGGGTGTGGGTGGGCTGCGTATTGTGGTCGGCGTTACCTGGCGCTCGGGCAGGCCGAGGGAAGGGGGATCTATCACCTGTATTCATGTATGCATGGGTGTATGGATGCATGTATGTATAGTACCCGGCAGAGACTGAACAGGGAGTGCTGGCATGTAACTGTGACTAGCTAGGCTACTACGGGGCTGAGATGTGATGTGATGTGTCTCAAACGGCAACTTGAGACGGTCGTTGCAGGGCTGGGGGTTTCTGGGAGGTGATGATGATGATGATGGCGTTGCTTGGGTCTGGATGCGGGATCAGGACCGGCTACCTGGTCGGAGGATGAGTGAGTGTGTGTGTTGCAGCATGGGTTTGAGATTTTGGTGATCAGTCAGTCTCTCAGTCTGCATGTGCATCGTGGTGTGGTGGTGACGGTGGTGTTGAGAGGGAATGAACGGTGTTGTGGACTATGCACTTGCTGCTGGGGTCTACGGAAATTTTCTATATTTATTTGCTGTACGCCTGGGAAGCCTTGACCAGAGAGAGGCTGTTTCGCGTTCAGCCCTATGTAGGTACCAATGACAACCGGTTGGTTCTTTTGATTACTTGTGCCTAGTCTGTGCCTATCTGGGTGCCTGCCTAGGAGACAACTGTGAGGCTGTAGGGCTAGCCGTTATGTTCAGGCTAGGAATCACCAGCCGTAGTCTACCATGGCACTAAAATTTAGTCCCCTTGCAAGACACGGACAAGCGACGCCTGGTCTGTTTGGTTTACGGTGTGAGGTGTGAGGTGTGAGCCGTGTGGAGTGTGGAGTGCCAGGTCAGTAAGGTGAGTAGTAATCAAGCAGTGAGATGGATCTACTGCAAAATGTACACAGCTTGCTTGACTCGCTTGAGTAGTAAGCAGGTGAGTGTGAGTGGCGACGAGCTGCCCCGCGCTAGGAGGTGGGACCGCGGTCCCCAAAAGGGAGGGGCGACAGCTCGGCGTGGGGGCCGGAAAGGCGGGGCAGACGTTTTTCTTTTCCTCTTCTCGGTGGTGGTCGGTGGAGCGGATCAGCCCGCGCCCCGAAAACATTGACGTCGACGTCGACTGTTTGGCAGCTGGCAGTCCAGATTTCCTTGCATCTGATCGACCGGCCGCCCGTCGTTGCTCGTCAATGTCACCTCGATCCATCAAACACACACGTACACACACAAAGATATCGCGCATCGCTTCGCATCGCATCCACCTGCCTCTTTGGACTTCTTGGACACCACGACCCGTCTCTGAACAGGGACCCGAAATGATCACCGGCCAGGGCGATCACTGACTGTTACGAAGACTCTCAGAACGGACACTGGACCAGGCTGCATCGAGACTATGCCATCGATTGATGAGTCAGACCGCGCAGCAAATATCACCACAACCACCAACACTACCATCGCAGACACAAAGCCAACATCAGCAACCACCACTGCCACCACCAACGAGCCTACTACCGCAACCGCTCCGAAGGGCAGTATTGCCATCGACGACTTTGCCTGCAGTGACGGCGAGGGGGAAGCTCAGGGCGAGGGCGAGGACTACGACAGCGACAGCACCGCCCACGACGTCACATCGCTGTCGCCTGGCTGCTGCTCGCGCTTTGCCGCCCTGACAGGCCTGGACATCAACGAGATCAAGCGGGAGCTAGCCGCCCACGACAGACACAGCTCCTCCAGCACTGCGGCACCGGTCACGGGCCCTGACCCACCAAAACACCGCTGCCACGGTCCGCGTTCTGCCTTCGAGGGCGCCGACCACGCCCACCTGCAGTACATCGAGAAGAAGGCCATGGCACTCAACCGCGTCGACGGGCCAGACGACCTCTATGTCGGCGGTGTCTTTGCCCTGCGCAGGCCCGGCGCCATGGAGGGCAAGGGAATCACTCACATCCTCAGCATGATCAAATACAGCTTTGTCGACTGGCAGGGCTTTGAGAACCACTACGTCCACCTCAGCGTCGACATCGACGACGTCGAGGACGAGGACCTGCTGGTGCACCTGCCCCGCGCCGTGAGGTTTATCGAGAGGGGCCTGCGCGGCGGGGACGGGCCCTGGCCGCGGGGCACTACCCTGCCTGGGACGCTGCGGAGAGGGGGAGAAGGCGACCAGGACGAGCCCACAAATAAGGACGGCGAGCAGGAGAAGCCCAGGACCGAGTCGTTACCAGAGGCGCAGATGCGCAACATCGCCCTGCAGGAGCACGCGCCCGCGCCCGCCGACCCCTCCAAGCCCGGCGCCGTCTTCGTCCACTGCGCCATGGGCAAGTCGCGCTCCGTCACGGCGGTGCTGGCCTACCTGCTGTGGAAGTACCCCCACCGCTACGGCCTGACGCCCTCCATGCTCGACCCGCACCAGCGCGCGCCGGACGCCGACACGGCCCGCAAGGCCGTTCAGGCCGCCCTCGACTGGGTGCGCCGGACGCGCGAGATCGCGGAGCCGAACCCCGGGTTCATGCAGCAGCTCGAGATGTGGGTCATGATGAGGATGCCCACCGCAGGCGGCGATGAGGCCGTGGAGAACCACCCCGTCTACCAGCGGTGGCTGTGGGAGCGCGAGGTCGAGGAGAGCGCCAAGATCGGCAAGGCCCCCGAGTGGATCCGCTTCGAGGACGACCACGCCGACGAGGAGAAGCTGCCGAAGCCCAAAAAGGACGCCGAAGACGGCGACGACGGCCAGTCGAAAACAACAATTAGCGAGCTCCGCTGCAAGAAATGCCGGCGTGTCCTGGCCACGTCTCGGTTCATCATCCCACACCAGCAGCAGCAGCAGCAGTCCACAGCCACCACAAAGGGCAAACCACCCTGCCCTCACCACTTCATCGAGCCGCTGTCGTGGATGAGCGACGTACTGGGCGAGGGCTTGCTGGACGGCCGGCTGATGTGTCCCGGAAACGGCGGCGCCGGATCCCGGTGCGGAACCAACATCGGGCGATACGCGTGGCAGGGGTTCAAGTGCAGCTGCGGCGAGTGGGTATGCCCGGCGTTCTCGCTCCAGGCGAGCAAGGTCGACGAGATCAGGGTGCCAAAAAGTCAGCAGCAGCCTGGGCCTAAGGGAGCAGGGGCGGCTAATGACCCTTCTGCTGCCAGGGCCGCGGCGCTGGGGATCCGCATGCCTCCTGGGAGGAGGCCAAATAACCTTTAGACAGGGATTGGGATGGACTGATGGTCTCGGCTTCGCCCGCCCGTGCGTGATAGAAATCGGATATCGTGTCGCAAGACAGACGAAGTATAGTACAGTACAGTATACCTGGGGGCCAGCCTTGCCTAGCCAGCCCAGCTCAGCCCAGAGGAACCCGAATTGCCCAGCTGGGCCTGCCTTGTCCAGCCCTGCGAGGCACAGCTCTGGATGTGTGGTGGGCTCTCTTACTCTGGGCCCCACTCACCTGCTGCTCCTAGCCTTCGATGCGATGGCAGGCTCTCGAGTGGGCTGCACTGCCAACTAAACCGGACACAACCAACAGGCACAAAAGAGCCCTGTTGGTCTGACAAACTTTTTTTTGGGGACTAACCACCTCATCGACGATGGGAGGGGAAGGGGGCCGGGATGCGGATGACCGACCTGCCAAGGTGAACCGTTTTTTTGCCCGGCCCCAGCGGCCGCCTGCATGCAATGCAGGCGCATCTTTGCTGCATGTAGACTACATGACGAAAAGAAAAAAAGTGGGAAAGACACGCATGCAGCAAGCAGAGTCATGATGCCTGGAAAGCACCTTGGGGACATGCACATGCGTGGCGGGAATGGGCCGGCCCCACGATGGTGCTGCGCAGGCGGCGCGGTGGAGATGGGTGAGGGCCAAAGGGACTGGCAGGATGTACATACATACTGTAGTAGTGTAAAGAAGAAGAAGCTCACCCGGGGGGGGGGGCATAGACTAAAAACCCATGTGGACTATTACAGTCCAGTCCACTTGCTCCGGGGGGACTGACTGCGCCGCACCTTCGCATGCCCTTGGTGTGGTGGGTATGTATTGTACAACAAACTTTACTTCGGGCCTTTGGTCCTGCACATGTTGGTTTCCTCTCCCCCCAATCCCAAACCCCAAAACCCCCCGACCCCCTCACCCGGCCTGGGGCGGGCTCCCGTTGCGAGGTTGGAGTCCGAGCAGATGGCACGATGCCGAGGTGTAGTGTAGGATGTGTAGCATCGTGCATGGGGACGGGAGGCCGGGTTTCTGGGTGGCCGACCGTGGCTAGGGCGTGATGAAAGCTCATCCTCAGATGTGGGAACTCTTTCGTGCCAGGGTGGTATCTACACGTGTAGGTAAGTCTAGAACTGTAGACTAGTAAAGCACAAAGGCAGTTGTTGGTTGTTAGGCACAGCTAGTAGTCTCCGTCTCTCTGGCCCCCGGCTCAGGCTCAGTATGTCCAGCTACATCCGGACGCCGATGTATCTATACGAAGCAAACATCGATGACGGCGATGGTTATATCAGCCGAGGCACAGAAAAGCAAACCAACCCTGCCCTAGCATTAATCTGAGGTCCCGAGCAAGAAAAGAAAAGAAGAAACAACCAAAAAAGAAAGGCGGGGCCTGCGACCTTGTTGGTAATCTGATCATCGGGGTGGAACGGCCTCGCCGCGCACCTGCAGTAGTCTAGCTCGGCGACCTCTCTGCGCGATACCGTACGTTCCCTTTACTGTGTAGGCATGTAGTCTACATGGAGCATAGTACCGTTACTGCCCTCATGCCACCTGCTGCCAGGTTTTGCTTCCTCCACCTGGGTGTGGGGCCCGGCCAACAGGTTAGGCCCCCCCCCCTCCCCTCCCCCAAAAACGCCCCTAGCTCGCCTAGGTTACCATCGCGGGTGGATCGCAGCCCTGCGAGGCACTTCTGACGTCTGAAGGGAGTGACCGGGGAGGGCGGGGGGGTTACCAGAACGGCGGCCCGTTTCTGAACCAAGAGCATGTTGTCTTTTGTTGCTGTTGTTATTTTCCCTCTCTTCCTCCACTCTGCCTCTGCGCCGCGCTCTCGCATGCCGCTACGGTGTGCCATGTCACGTCATGTCCTGAGTCAATCCAACTCCCGTGGCTAGCTCGTGACCTTGATCGAGGAGACTGGTCTCTCTCTCTCTCTCTCTAGCCACTTTGCAGGCTGGGGAAGAACGTTTCTCTCTCTTGTGTGTGTGTGTGGATCCCGGGCTAGTGTAGTAGCTCAGGAAAAACGGTCGCGCAGTAGCAAGTTGATAACGGTCATTGATGCGGGTTCGTGTGGGGCCGAATCCTCTTTGGCTTTTCTGCCTTGTCGGCCCTCCGTTTTGTGACGACGTGTCTGACCGACGCTGAACGAGGCTAGGGGCCTTCTTTGGACCCAGCGGGTCGTAGGCTACTACTAGGCATGTGTGCATGTGCCGTGAAAGGCTGCAGCGACGAGGCCATTGGCGTGTAAGTGGAGATGTGATATCTGAGTGATAGCCTCGGAGATTGGGAACTTGGGAAAAGCGAACACCGATCGTGGTAGACTTGTTGGAGAAGCTTCCTCGCCGTCTGCCTCGGCTGCATAAGTTGTTATGCTATCATCCCGGCATTTCGAAGTCATTGGAAGTTACGTTTCTCTATAATGTATTCTCCCGATTTTTGCCTACTCTGAATTGCATTGAGTGGTATGCCTAGTGGCATAATTCTGGCAGCCTTGGAAACTGTAAGATTCATAATGTCGGTCTATGCGAAAAAGATCTTGCAGCCTTGACAATCCTTGGCTGAGCGCGACCGTGACGGACGATCAAAATGGTTCAATATGCATCTGGCTTCTCTCCCGAGAAGGATCACTGCCTGTCAGGGAGCAAAAATAGGGCATTGAAACCGACATGTGATTTAGAAATCTCTTCAGTCAGAGAGACTATTGAAAAAATATCCGCCCCCATGCTGGACAATACAAACCCCCATCCAAGAGTCAAATGAGAGGCGCATCGTTCACACTGCCCGTTGAGCATCG
The DNA here is from genome assembly GCA_013364905.1 of Diaporthe capsici. Lineage (NCBI taxonomy): Eukaryota > Fungi > Ascomycota > Sordariomycetes > Diaporthales > Diaporthaceae > Diaporthe > Diaporthe capsici. Next base: position 4,680,220 of record WNXA01000006.1, on the reverse strand, counting down.
TGGGTTTAATCCGTTGCTCTTCTTTTCAGCGCACATCTGCTCGGAAGATCAGACCCCTTCTGGAAACTGCGGCTGCTTACCTGGGGCGTCTTGCCCCCTCCCTTCCAGCCTTGGGCGATGATGACACACTTAATCCACACAATCCTAAAGAACCCAGCACCCACAATCGAATCCTTCGCGCCAACGGGACTTTTATCTTCTTAATGCTGTGTATCTCACCTAACCCTGCTGACATGCCACCGTGGGCTGGAATCCTTCGCAGGGGTCTTTTTGTTCTGGGCTGTCCACAGTAGCACGCACGCCTAACCCGCTCCGCTCCATATCGGCAGGCAGCAGGAGAAGCACATGCAGTAATGGGAATCGTCGGGCTGATCTGCGAGGTTGACATGCCGTGGAACACCTCACGAGCTGCTCTGCCTATACCGTAAGTTCCAGAACAGTGACTCAAAGGAGACGTTGCTGGGATTCTTCAGCGCGGGTGGGGATGATGAGGCCGGAAGGATTGTTCCACCACAGCGATATACCGAGGCATTATACTGACTGTAAGCAAGGCGCAGTGTTTGAACCATGGGTCCCTCTGACCAGGGATATCAAAAGAAGAAACTTCACCGTTCTTTCAGAGATTTAGGGCGGGCACGAAATGCCTCAATCATCTGACATGTCCCAGACGCAGGGCCATCTCCAGAGTTCCCTCCAACTAGCTAGGCAATGAGGCTCGACCCACCCGCGCGAAGGATTCTCACCTGCTGGAGCCTACTGTGATTGACGATGGTATGATTGACCCAGCACCTGTGCCGAGACTTGGGCAGCGCTCGACCCACGGGTTCCATCAATCCATTCCTCCTCATTCCTCCTCCCCCCATCTGCGAGTTCAGCACGTGAGATTGATCGACTCAATTGCTCCCAAGTCTGCAACCCGTGCGACTCAGACTATATCCATCTCGCATGCAAAGATCTGCCCGCTCATCCTTCGGCCCCCAAAATCAATCAATCAATCAACCAGCAACCCCTCCTTTTATAATAAGCATAGCGTGTGTACGTAGCACTTTGGAGGGGGAGGGGAGGAATGGGCGGCACAGCGAGATATTTTCCCGTCTGACTCTGACACTCCTCGGCCCGCCGCGGGCTAGGCTGCAACAGGCCGGTACTTTGCCCGGCCCCATGTATCGGTACATGACAGCGGGATCACCGCGGCGTGGCAGGGAGGGAATGTACAAGAAGAAGGAGAAGGAAGCAGACTCCCGTCTGCCTGGTGCGCGCGCACCCACACACACACCCATGATTGCCTTGTTTTCTTCAATAACATCGCGCCCCGGGGGGTGAGCCTTGGCCCGGTGTAACGGCAGGGCTGGGAAGCAAATCCCGGCGCCCCAAGATGGCTCCCGTTTTGCTCCTGTACGACGCTCCCAGCCCGCTGGAACCTCTCCGACTGGCCGCCATACGACTTACAGACTTGGTGATAGATCCAACCCGAGGGGTGTTGGGTGGAGTCACAAGAAAACAGGGTGCGTATGTCGATCGCCCCCTTGAACTGGTTATGGCCGACGGCATGCAATCTGGGGAACAACTTCTCATCTGGGAAATGACCGATGACAAACTGCGCGCCCTTCAAAGGTGTGCTGCAGGACAAGTCACATAACGGTATATCCTAACCCAATTGCCAGAAGTCTGCATGCTTTCCCGCCCATCAGAATCGGCGGGTGCGTTGACTGCAACGGGGAACACGACCGTTGAGTTCTCGAAGCTGTTCAAATTTCCGCGCTATCCGGCGTGGTCGGTCAACGCTTACGGTTTTTGATCATTGACTGTGTGGCTGTGCTGAGGATCGTCCCGAGATATTGGGTGAGCGCGGCAGGAGGCGAGTTACTAAGCCCCCCCTAAATGTCATGGTATCAGAGGGATATGCTTCGTGTCTAAAGATAGCACTGATCGATCCTCAAGAGAATGACTGGATTCAGTTTGCAAACCATGTCCACACCCTTCTTCAAGTTCAAGGCAGCACGTGGATTTAATCAGGACTTTTGGCCACTTTGAGGCAAAGGTCAGCCTCAGGTGTTTACAACCGACCTGACATGCAGACAGGCTTGCAGGTTTCCGTGGGCTGGCCCTGAGTATTTCTGGACAGTCGTGACGAGGCAACTTGCAGGGACATGACGCGGAAGTGAGAACATGTAAATTAGTGCAGGCAGGGTATTGAAGCATTGGGTTTGAGGGATTTACCAAGTGATCATGGCTATCGCACGATGGCAGTGATGAACGTATGTATCAGGTGGCTCGAGGAAGAGCCATGAGCACATTACCAGGGTGTGATGTTGCTTAAAAGTAGCTGTTGAGTGGAGTCAAGTATATGAGTCGAATGATGAGTCAATGATACGAAATTTGAAGCGGCTTTTGAGCAAACTTTGTGCTTCTGTGGCCGGTGTTATTGAGATTTGCACATGTACAAGGACCCTCAGCATCCGTAATCCAGATACTTCACGCAGCCATTTCCCGAATATTTCACATTGTACAATGCAACAAAAATGGCTGTATGGCTCTTGGTTCCGCGTGTGCTATCAAAACCGGTTGAAGTTCGCCGGAATATCTTTCTGACCAGATTTGCACATTAGACGGACTTTGATTGGGGCAGGAGATTCAGAACCCATTGGTATTCGTGGAAAAGCTTGAATATTAATATACTACCAATGACTATAGTCACGAACTTGTGGTTGTGAAGAACTGGGTGGATACACTTCTAGTTGTCTGGAGTCATCAGCCTTTGCCGGCAGTGAATGGCAGTTTCACATTGCACAAATGCATTGATCGCGGAGAGCAAGCCCCTCGAGTTGGTTCCATATTCTGTGATAACTCTGAATCCAGATCAATTACAACAAGGAGAAACAGAGTCTTCGACGGTGTCGGAGATCTCTGGGATTGCTCTATGAAGCAGCAGAGTGATGTCTCCTGCAACAGCAACTTTCTTTGTTGGACCCACTGGAAGAATGAGACTCTACTTCTTCCCAACCAGATAAGGCGTAAATCCTTCAATATCACTGTTGTGCCCCCGAGAAGCTTCTCAACAGATTTTACAGCTGATGGGCCGGGGAAAGGGACAGACGCAGTCGCCTTTGGGAGCCTCGCTCAACAGTCCAGAAAGGTCTACATAGGTGCTTACCGGTAGCATTTGTAGATAGCATATATATATTCATGCCTTTATAAGCTTAGTCGCCCGGAAACCTCTCAGGAACACGGGCTTCCACACAAGCTCTTACGTTGCCTCGCAAATTGACAAAGAACCGGAAGACGTCGTGACTTGCTTGCGTTTCAGTCTTCAACCTGCCCAGATACGTATATGTGCATACCCTCAGAACATCCTACGTTTGCATACGTGCGTGTAGTTTGTTGAGCAGGACACTATTGTATCTTTATTGGAGATTGATTCTGCTGATATGTGATTTCGAATTCACTCCACCCTTTATTCATCCCTTTATAGATAATCGTGTTCAAAACCTACTGCTATCGGCATTGTATTTTTTCTTCTTTAAACGCTGGGTTTTGAGCCTTTATAACTATATGAAGGGACTGGATGCATACTGCTTAAGAAGCAAATGTGTACAGATTAAAAACGAGACCACTTGCCACATCTTTGACCTGTCTTGCCACACAGGCTGGTCACTGCTGATTCAAAAGATCCATAGAGTCTAGAAAGTTGCGTCTCGAGTTATGCAACAGAATTCTCTTGGTTATTACAGTGTCAAATGACCCGAAAACTGTTGGCGTTCAGTCGAGATTATCAAGTCCATGACATGGCATGAGGCAGTGATGATAGATTCATTATCGTTGAGACATGAAACCACTTCGACGTAACTGAGGAGCTACAAATTGCAATGCTACTAAATCCAGCCAAGATACATGTAGATCCATCAGGATCGTATCATAATATCACTCCATGATCCTCAAGGCATTGGTCAAATACCAAACCAGGTCATAGCATCGGTGCTATGCTCTGGCACGACATGACCAACACCCAGTGCGCTGTATCCGACCAATTGAGTTCCATCACCATAGATCATCTGCGTGTAATTGGCCTCGGGATTGCTAGTTATATTTCGAGTGAACGGGACGCCGAGGACCGCAGACCACTCCTTGAGCTCTTCTGCAAAGTTGTGATAGACAACGACAACATCCGACGTGCCGTGCCAGATCTGCATGCGCGGGTAGGGCCCCTTGTAGTCGGGATTGTACGACCGGACAACCTCGCCCCACTGCTGGGCCGTTTTGGTAATATTCCCTTTGGCGCAGGTCTCCATCGGGTTGGCAGGGACGCCTTCTGGTACTGCCATGCAGCCAGCGGCAACGCCTGAGTAGACCGATGTCGCGGCGAAGACATCTGGGTAGACAGCGGCGAGGGCGTTGCTCATCATGGCTCCTGATGATCTCCCTACGGCGAAGACCTTGGCCGGGTCGGCATTGTACTCTTTCACAGTGTATTGGACCTGGGACAGACGGATGTAAGTAATGCGAATATGCAGACCAAAGATAGGATTTGTCCGACACGCACCATCTGCACAAGACTTTGAGTGTCACCCCCACCGTCACGAGTGAGACTTTTTGGTGTGCCAGCATCCCAACAATGCGTGCTATCCGTGGCGGATGGGTAGATCATGACTGCAGCAAAAGAAGTCAGCTACCAAAGAACTGAGGAAGAAGTTTCATTCGGATATAGGGAGGACCAGGCAGCACTACGGCCATGGTTTGTTCCAAAACCTGCAACCTGATAATACCTTTGAGGTACAGGCTATAGGCAGGAGATCGGTTCTCTTTAAGGGATTGAAGTTGTATCTGGAAGCTGCTTACTAGCACCTCGGGACTTGCCCACGGCTGCGAGATCGTTCTGTCCGTAGTATCTCTGCGCTGACCCGCCGCATCCATGAAGCTGAGGTGGATTTCACGATTAGTTGAGAAACTTTGGAGCACCAAACGTAAGAGGAGCTCACAGCGAGGATGACCGGGGCGTTTGCCGTAACATTTTCAGGCAAATCAATGTACATGTCGAGCCCGGCTGGGTTGCTGCCGAAGCCGGTGACCTGGACAAGAGCTCCTTGGGCAGTAGCTGAGAGGCAGAGCCCCAAGAAAACACGGGACATTAATACTAGAGCCATGATCGCGGGTATTGACTGTGGCGAGAATCAGACACTGGCCCTCATTACCGACAATTTCCCATGAGGCTGCATGCTCGGGTTTATATAGACATTCTGATGTCTACATGTGACACGGATGGAATTCCGAATTGAGCACACAAAATCAGTGAGCTACTTCGTTGAATCCGGGGAAATGGACTCCATGAAAACAACGCGTCAGCGTGTTTGCACGAAATAGCCCAATGTGGCAGGCGGATAGGAAAAGCCATCATCCTCCTGTGCCAAAGTATAGAAGCCAACGGATGAGTTGTGACTGTGAAATAGCGATGCTACTTCGAGGGGCCAGGGCGGATATGCATTCTTCCAGTGGCGCGGATTCAGAGGGGACAGCAACACCAATCACCAGCTAGGGTATTGATACCACCTGCAATGGCTGCAGGTGCCCGAAGAGGAAAGTTGAACGTCGGCAAGCATACTGAGGAACCGAGGCAATACGCGTATACGGCATTTCGGCCCAGAGGACTACAGATCGGCCAATATGTCATCAATTCGCTTTTCTTAAGGATCGAGACTGGATTTTCGCTGTGCCTATGACTTGTATCTTTTTTTCTGAAATATTAGAGACGGTTGACTATGTCTTCTTTATTAATTATCCCGCCTTGTCCCTGAAACCATGATTCTTTCGTTGTCAACTTCCGGCCTGGGTTTACAACCGCTATCAAGATTTGAGCATGGCACAAATTCTAGTGCAACCACTAATCATCTAAAATGTGTCGTTCTCTTATCAAGTTGATAAGTGTTAAGGACGTGCGGGTGCTCTTCCCTGTAACTAGGTACCGGGAGAGCACGTCGGACGTTAGCATGGCAGTGACAGCTTCGATTAGTCTGGATCCGGCGAGATGTTGGCCGGAGAATTAGTTCGACCTGCAAATGACACAGCTAGACGGCATGTGCTTGCAAGATTATGTTATCTAAGCACAGGAATGGGCCCAAGTCGCCGCCTACCTGCTGGGAGGCGCAAGACAGAGTAGTCAGGCTGTATGAGGCGTGAGACCAGAGCAACGGAATTGGGTAGTCGAGTCACCTGAACCGCGAAGCCCTCGCAGTCTGCGCTGAGATTTAGACATGAAAAGAGTCTGAGCAATACAATGGCCGGTGCTCGGGCAAGGATTACTTACGTTTACAAAGATTACTTCAGTCATGGTTCTCTGGTTTTTAGCGTGTCTGCCCATATCACTTGAAGTCGAACATGCTCGCTTCATTGATTCCCGCAGTCGACAACCTTATTGACATTTTCGCGCGACATCATATGCTCTGTCGACGGTCCTCCCTCATATTTTCGTCGTCGAACACGTCTAGAACCACCATAACCTAGGATAGTTCCCATGAACGACTAGCCTCATGTCTCCGTGACCCTTGATATGGAGATCTTCAAACTGAGCACATGTAGCTTCGCACTCGATGTAAAACTTGTCAGGCGTGTTATCAGCCGCCGAGCCATTGACTTGGAAGGAATGTCAGGTTTCTTGGTCTTCTAGGTGAGTAGTCAGTTCCACAGCCACGCGGCATTGCTGATGCTGCTTTGGCCCATGAAGGGCAAAACAAGGTACTTGGGCCGACGAATTCGTGGGAACACAACGCTTGGCATTGCTCTGGAAATCATGGGGAAATATCTCTGAGCACTTCTGGTCATATGTAAGAGAACAGTCTTTCATAGCGCTTCGTATGATTGGTCATGCCCATTAGTAGCCGTTACGTCTACTTTGACTGTCTCCGCCGCAGTTTGACTAACAGAAGTTAGTGGAAGACTGAATCGTGGATCGCCCGAATGCTGCGGAGCTGCCCAAGGATATGACACCAATCGAAATTGGATGGGTGCATGCGATACTGGATCGAAATGAGTCAATTCAGGATGACAAGCTGATACCAGAAATATACGTTCTGTCTGCGTGAACAGAACATTGTCGCTGAGAAGAATCGAGTATATTTCGAGCTCCCAGTAGCGCCGCCTGCCGTCGGCGACCGTTGTGGGCATAACTGATTGGCCCTCAAGGGACCAACGCTTGGAGGGTTCTTGTTATTAGGCGGCTCGTCCCATCATCCCAGGAGCGACGTTAGTCCGGCACTCTAACGGCACTTAGGCTCTGGTAGCGTGTGGGTGGCATGAAGTTTCACTAGGAGGGAGCCAACAAACGGCGTGTTTCTATGCCAAGCAACGCTTATGACATGGATCACCCAGCGTGAATGACGGGAAAGAAAAGGGGCGGAGGTCCATGTGGCGATCATGAAGGTCAAATGCAGAGGGCGCCGAGACACCCGACAATGCCGCCCCAAGACTGCGTCGTACGCGCAATTCGTGTGTGTGTAGGTGAGGGGAGCATTTGAGACCTCCTTTACCCGGCAAGAAGGTTCTGGTCCAGCTCGCATGGCCCACGAATCGTATCCCTGGAATTGAGCCTCCTAGCCCAGGGGCGAAACATCGTTTCCCTTTCGCGGATTATAGTTCGTCACCAGGACGTGGAGATGGTTGGTGGAGGTCATCGGACAAGACAGAATTTAGGTTCGTCGGGTGGCAGATGACATCGGACAACAGCCGTGGCTGCAGTGGACACGCCGCGCGCAAAGCCCAGAGTTATTTTATCGAATTTACTTTATTTGCTTCCCTGCGGCGAGCAAAGCCGCACTGGCCATTCCGGCGGCTGTGCCTGAACATCAGGCGAGCGATCTTGCCGCGCTGGGTGGGTGCGTGATTCATCACCCATGGATTAAGGTTCGCCGACCCCCTGGTCTTGGCGACTCCCGAGATTAATTATGGATGCAATGCTTTATTTGGGACCGCACGCAAGGCTATGCTGCGGACTTGGCTCGAGTCCGACAAATGTTTATTAGCTGCCGCGTTTCCACCTCTTTTCGCCTGTGGATCTGACAGGTCATGCTGTAACACCACTAACTAGTTTCTCTCGTTTCTTTCACACTAGTATCACTACTGTTCATTATGGTTTTGTCAACTTCTTTGGCTGCGCTCGTCCTGGGAGCGTCAGTCCCTTTCGTCAGTGGCGCTAAGCCCTGCAACAAGCGCGCCACCAATTCAACGGGTGGACTCGTCGCCGCGACATACTTCGCCGGCTACCACGCCGACCGAGGCTTCCCAGTGTCTTCCATCCCCTGGGACAAGTACACTGAGATCAAATATGCCTTTGCGTAAGTCTCACTCCACGAGCCTGGAACCCCAACAAACAAGCGGCGTGGACTGACAATTTGCACAGTGAAACCAGCGCAGACGGCAGCTTGAACCTGACCAAGTCTGCCCCTGACCAACTCCCGGTTTTCGTTTCCGACGCCAAGAAAAATGTATGTCTACTCTTAAGAAGCCATCTCACGTAGCATACGCTGACACACAGTAAACAGGGCGTGAAGGCACTGGTGTCTATTGGCGGCTGGACGGGAAGCAGATTCTTTTCGTCAAATGTCGGTTCCGCGGAGAACAGGACGGCATTCGTCAAGACCAGTCTGGACCTCGTCAGCCAGTATCAACTGGACGGCCTCGACTTCGACTGGGAGTACCCCAACAAGCAAGGACTCGGCTGCAACGCCATCAACGACAACGACACCGCCAACTTCCTCACATTCCTTCAGGAGCTCCGCCAGACCGCACCAAACCTGACCCTGACGGCCGCCACCTCCCTGTTCCCCTGGAACGACGCCACCGGCAACAAGTCAACCGAGCTGAGCGGCTTCGCCGACGTCCTCGACTACCTCATGATCATGAACTACGACATCTACGGCGCCTGGGCGACGACGGCCGGGCCCAACGCCCCTCTCGACTCGGCCTGCGACGCCCGCAACAACCAGGGCTCGGGCAAGCTGGGCGTGCAGGGCTGGCTCGACGCCGGCGTCCCCGCCGACAAGCTCGTCCTGGGGCTCGCCGCCTACGGCCACGGCTTCCGCGTCAACGAGACGTCGGCCCTCAACGGCACCGACACGCTGCAGCTCTACCCGGCCCAGAACTCGAGCGACCGCTTCCAGGGCAGCAGCTGGGACGACGACCCGCCCGTCGACGAGTGCGGTAACGCGCAGCCCCACAGCGGCACGTACCCGCTCTGGAGCCTCATCACCGAGGCCAACGTCCTGGACGAGACGGCCAAGCCACTCCCTGGCATCCAGTATACCTTCGACAACTGCAGCCAGACGCCTTTCCTCTGGAACGCCACCAGCAACGTCTATGTGTCCTACGATGATGCCGAGTCTATCACCATCAAGGGCGAGTACATCGTGAACACCGGGCTGAAGGGCTTTGCTGTCTGGGAGGCTGGTGGAGATTACAACAACATCATTGTTGATGCCGCTCGCAAGTCAACTGGACTGGCTTGAGGGAAATTTGTGGTCCGAGTTCCACCAATTTCACAAGTAGAAATACTTTTCACTGTACATTTTAATTCAAGGATTTAACCCTTCACGATAAGCCTTCCAACGTAGACCGTGTCCATCATCGCCTGTATGAATTCACTACTAGGCAGCGCTGACGCTGGCCTGCGCTACATAACTGCACCTATAGAGAAATGTAATTATGCACAGTCAGTTAACATCGGGCATCTCCAAGATATCATTTCCGTAGGTATTGAGTTTGAAATACAGTTATGAACCCGACAAAGCTGTGTTCAGGCATGGGGCGGGGGCTTTTGCTTAGATTGCGTGCGTTCTCGCAGATTGGTTTTGCATTTACCTCTGAGTTCTGCCATTTCATCTCATGAACTCCCAGGAGGATCACACTACGCTCAAGGCATCCGGAAGCGAATCTATTCTAACCATGGATTATGCTCGCTAGACCTTTTTACACAGTATCCGACAAGTCTGTAGAGTTGGTCATTTTGGCAATTACATGGAAAAGAGTATAATTGAACAAGTTCTGGTGATAAAGAGGTCTCCTCGGTGGAAGGAATCCAATTGTTTCCTGCAACTCCAGTGCTCTTGGAGCTAGGGCAGAGGGCAGACCAAAGTGTGGCCGCTCACAGACATTATGCTGACAAAGGGGATGATGATTCGCAGCATGAGGGGCAGTATTGGGCACGCCTGACTTGTATCCCTCTGATACCAGTGACTTTGATAACTCAACCATCCCTTTGAAACCCTTGCTCTACAGAATCTCAGTAGCTGTATCCAGACACACGGGACATTGCAGACCACTTCCATTCTCACAGCAACTGATTGACAACTCAAGCCAGTCGTCAGTACGATGAATTGTAAATCTCCACATTACGCAGCAAAGGTTGCAGCTCTGAGGCAGGCGAGATACTGTTTTGCTTGCATACAGTCGAATCTGGTGGCGAAGGATCAGGCTCCACTCAGTGCTGGCACCTGCAGCCACGCCGACAGTGTCAAACGCATAGTAACTTCCCACATCTTTCTACCATCCGCTTACCCGGCCCAGAATTTTTTTGACGAGTATAGAACGGAGGCAGAGTGGGAGTGATCATTCGATGGCATCGCCAGTTTGCAAGTGGTCAATGCAGGCTGGATCTGCTGAAACATCTGATTTTTGCCAAATCTAGCCGCTAGATCGTACGATCCACCCGCAACTGTCCGTTTAGGCAGATAAACCCAGATATCCCAACAAAACAGAAATGACGTTCCCAACAGGGAAGACTATGACAGGTCTGGGTTACCACGTGATGCAAGTCCCAACCTATGGCTGTCAGGAGATTCACTTGGTATTGTTGGCCTCGGTACAGGCTCGACTTGTGTTGATGGGGGATTGATAACCTCCAACCTTTTCCGCTCCGTTTGGGCAAAATGAGACTCGAAAACAATTTTTCATTTCACTTTTCTGCTAGATTTCAGTTCTGATTCTTCTGGGTGGGACTTACCCGAAGCACTGACTTTTGAAGTCGGCCTCGAAGATGGATTCGTCGACAGCCCGCCGGAGCGCGGCATCCCAAATGCACAAGTCCAACATAAAAGGCACGGTGCAAGGTGACAAAATCAATGACGGAACAAAAGACTACCAGCCACTCAGGTCGAAGCAGTATGACCTCAAAAAGCTTCACATCACAGAAACGCCCATCACCTGGTCAAACTGGTTCCGCCACGTCAACTGGCTGAACACCTTCTTCATATTTGGCGTGCCGATAATTGGGTTCGCGGCAGCGTATTACCACCCACTGAACCGCTGGACGGCTCTGTTCAGTGTGATCTACTACTTCAACACTGGTCTGGGTATCACAGCTGGTATGCATGACCCCAACTCCGTTTGCATGCCCGTGTACGGCTGTAACTAATCTGGCGATCACCACAGGATATCACCGACTCTGGGCCCACACTTCATACAAGGCCACATTACCTCTGCAAATCTATCTGGCGGCAGTTGGTGTCGGGGCAGCTGAGGGCTCGATCAGGTGGTGGTCCAAAGGCCACCGCGCACACCACCGGTACACAGACACTGTCAAGGACCCGTACTCTGTCAGGAAGGGCTTCATCTATGCGCACATCGGCTGGCTCGTCATGAAGCAGAACCCGAAACGTATCGGCCGTTCGGACATCACCGACCTGAACGAGGACCCTATTGTTGTCTGGCAGCATGTGAACTACCTGGTAAGTTTGGTTCCTCGCCAGCATGTCGCCTGGGTGGTTTGTGAACCCACGCTGTGCTTGGGACTCTTATTGACAATTATCCCTCTTAGAAATGCGTCATCTTCATGGCCCTGGTATTTCCCACTCTGGTCTGCGGCTTCGGATGGGGTGATTGGCGTAAGTAGACCCCCCCAAAAGTTGACACGACTTCGGTCTTGCTGACATCTTGACCACCAGTCGGCGGTTTCATCTATGCTGGTGTTCTCCGCGCAACCTTCGTGCAGCAGGCCACGTTTTGCATCAACTCCCTCGCCCACTGGCTCGGCGACCAGCCCTTTGACGACCGCAACTCCCCCCGCGATAACTGGATCACGGCGCTCGTGACGCTCGGCGAGGGCTACCACAACTTCCACCACGAATTCCCCTCGGACTACCGAAATGCCATCGAGTGGTACCAGTACGACCCTACGAAGTGGATGATCTGGCTGTGGAAGAAGGTTGGCCTGGCCTATGACCTGAAACAGTTCCGGCAAAACGAGATCGAGAAGGGGAGGGTCCAGCAGCTGCAGAAGAAGCTCGACCAGAAGCGGTCCAAGCTGGACTGGGGAATCCCTCTTGACCAGCTGCCAATCATCGAGTGGGACGATTTCGTCGCCCAGTCGAAGGCGACCGACGGCACCGGCAGGGCCCTCGTCACCATCGCCGGCGTCGTCCACGACGTCACGGACTTCATCAAGGAGCACCCCGGCGGCAAGGCGCTCATCTCTTCTGCGATCGGGAAGGACGCGACGGCGATCTTCAACGGCGGGGTCTACCTTCACTCCAACGCGGCACACAATCTCCTCAGCACGATGAGGGTCGGCGTCATCCGAGGAGGTGGAGAGGTGGAGATGTGGAAGCGGATCCATGCCGAGGACAAGGACAAGCTTATGGTGCGGGACTTGGATGGGAACCCAATTGTTCGCGCTGGGGACCAGCCTACGAGGATAGGAAGGGGGACGGCGTGTGCCTCTGCGGCATGAACGATATTTGGGCAGGAGTGGATATGCTAGATTGTGTTATTTCTACAGTTTACTGCGCGAGCAAAGTGTTGATACTATCTTTGCATTAGAGAAAAGAAAATGTCTCAAACGATAAGAGGTATCAAGTCGGCTCCCATGCATGACCAAATCAACTAATATCGACAAAAGAAACTAATTACATAGACACAAGGCCTCAACTAAGTCAGAATCGGGATTAGTATTGTTTTGAAACAATTAGTTGATTGAGTCGGTGATTAACGTCGCACTCCGAGGGATAAGGCTTTTCTAATTACTCACAAGTGTCGTCACCAATTCGCGGAGGAAACACAGAATACTCCGTAATGATCCACGGGTTGAGTTTACTTCAAAACAAAGGGTCGTTCTGGCAGAAGCCGGTTCCGGACTGTCCAACACAATTGCGTTCTTTCATCAATTGTTGCTTGAGCCCGTCCTTTTGAGCGCTGCAATCTTGCACGTGTTTAGCAGACCCCCAATAATGAACCCGAAGAACATGGAGAATCCAAGTGTCTCATCCTGTCTTAGAAACGGGATTATTACTGTATGAAGGGACTGATGCATACTGCTTAAGAGGCATATGTATACAGATTAAAAACGAGACCACCCACTTAGAAACGGGATCCGAGAATGCTCTTGTGTTTCACTGAGATTGTGACACCCGAGCCCGACGAGGAAGATTTCGCACCGTTCACCAGCGCAGCAAGAACCGGCAGAATTTTCGTAGAAGAACGGAACAACAAGAACGATGTCTGTGCCAGTATACCTGCCAAGTTCTCAGGCGGGCGGTCCCCCGGTCACACCGGTGAGAAGGGGATCCGCTCCGCCAGGACAAACAGGTTCACCTCCAAGGCAAGCCGCAGCACCACAAGTGGTATCACCCGCAGTGCTACGACAACAGCAAGCAGTGTCGCGGTATCAAGCAGAATTAGCTTCAGTTTTACAGAGCAGGGGTTTCAGGGACCTCAGGTTCCGCATGAACAACTATTTCGAATACAACCGGCGGGGACTTGTCCCCGAATACGAAAACCTAGGCCAGCAGCCATGGGATGATGCGCTCACAGACCCTACCAAGGCACTTGCGCCATATGACCGGCAGACGCCTCCGGCCGACTGGAACGACATCTACAATGATCGGTTCGGAAATGATGACGAGGCCGTTCGTGCCCAGCAGGCTGCGAACATGACACCGTTCGAGGCTCCCGCCGCTGGTTTCGTGCGACCGCGGGATGAGGCAGGAGGTAGGTAGGCACAATGAAATTCCGAAGCATCACAACTTGTCGTGTGAGGCCAGGATTTAGCGTGATGTGATCCGTTCCATGGCCCTGAGAGTTAGTGTGCAAGACCGAAGCTGGGGCTAACTTTACGTGGAAGATGCCTTCGTGATAGACCTCCGTCGCAGGCTCCGCCGTCGAGGCCTCGATATCAGGTCGCTACGGCACCTCGGGGCCGGCGGATACGGCCTGGCAACCCTTTTTGAGGTACGCGCGAGAAGCGGTGTGCGGAAGAAGTTCGTCATTAAGTCGTCCAGCATACCGGACGATCCAGTTCTGCAATATGAGAAAGCTATTCACATGGTACGTGTGTTTGGGATCCCTTAATTCCATCCGGAATGGCCCCCGGGGGACATGAACGGCTGTAATTAGCACATGGCTGACAGTTGATGGTCCCGACATGCAGGGTCTGAGACGCGCACCACACATCGTGCGACCTCTTTTGTGGGCAGATGACATCTTGACCGGTGCTCCGGACGCAGGAGATATTGGGCCGTTTTGCCAAGGGATGGACGACCGTAGAGACATGGTTTATCTAGAGTTTATGAAAGGCGGTGGTCTGTCAGGCTTGATAGGGAAAACGGTGGCCCAGGGGGCGGTGTTCCGTAATACCATTCTGTGGAATGTTCTCTTCTGCCGTAAGTTTAGGTCATGTCTGGCCACAAGTGAAAACCGCTGACCGTATGCTCTTAATACGCCAACCAGTTGTGCGGGCTTGTCTGGCCATGGAATACCCACCTAGACTACAGATACAGGAGAACGGATACTGGGCTTGGGATTCCGAGACGGGCGACGATGGCGTGGAAAGAGTTCCTGACCAGGAGCAGCAGAGGGATGGATATGCCTTGGTACATTTCGACTTGGACCCGGACAATGGTGAGGCTATCCATCTCATGAGCAGGTCTTCTGCCAATGCTCTTTGACTGATAATATCGGCCACCAGTAATGATCGGCGAGAACGACGAAAAGCACCCAGCCGCGCCAATTTTCAAGGTAACTTACAAAGATGCTTTGACTTGTAGACTTGGCATCCAGAGTAAAATACTTACACCGTTGCAGGTTGGTGACTTTGGGACTGCGTCGATGCCCCAGAATCCCACTTTTGAGAATCGGTAGGTACTGCTCGATAACATATAAACAACATATCAAAATCGGGATTTACTGACAAATTTTGTCGTTGTAAAGAGATATGGTTTGGTTGACTCGCAGAGCGGGTAAAAGATCTCACTTTATGCCGGTAAGAACTGGAAAGCTCAAAGCCCTAGTCACCCGTTGACGGCGGACCATTGACCACTGTGACGTAGGAACAATTCCACAAGGAATGGGAATACGTCCGCATGCTCCCCCATGACGAATACAATGTTCCCAAGGTCGCAGGAAACTATGGACCAGCCAGTAATATCTGGGCCATTGGTATGGTAAGTTCAGCAAGACGGTTTGAGGCGAGTACCCGAGTTGATTGGCAAATCAGGTGTTGCACGACATGATCACCCAGAATCACCCACCAGATCCTCCAGCCGCGTTCGGCCCGATGAATGGTCCGGATCCCAGTCTCATGCCTAATGGGATTCCGGCATTCCGTGACGTCGACGGCAACGTGGTAGACCCTTTCTATACTCACGGCAGCTGGCTCAGAGACGCGGAAAACGTCGACAAGGACCTCAAGGGGCTGCTCATCCGGTGCTTAGCGGACCAGCCTGCTCACAGGCCTAGCTTAATCGAGCTGAGCAAGTACTTGGACCGAGCTGACCGGATCCTTACCTGGAACGAAGACCCAGATGACCAAGACTGGTTCGACCAGGTTGTGAACGAGCCGCCAGACGTACGTGCCATTCCCATTGTGGTGATTGAAGTTTGCTGACATTTCATTTCAGGCGGTTGAAAAGGTTGACCCTGTTCTTGATTATTCGATCGATCAACCGACCCGCAGCCGACTGTCGTTTATACGCAGTGTTTTGCGCACGCGGTCTTGGACTAGGAGAGCTCGAACGCCTCCACCACCACAAGAAGCACAGCCGCCACAAGAACCGCAGCCACCTCAAGAGCCACAAGCACCCGAAGGACCGCAGGATGGACCACAGGCCACTGGAACAAGTATATACAGTCTGCTCACTGCCGCTGGGGCTAGACTTCAGGCTTTCTCGGGTGTCTGGTCAAATGCAAGACCACCACCGCCCCCTCCACCACCACCACCAGCAGCAGCAGCAGCAGCAGCAGCCCAAGTCCCGTTGTCGGACGACGTTGCGTATCTCTTCAGTCCAAACATGGACTCTTTAGCATTGAGTTCCACTGGAATCGCAGTCGTTAACCCAACAGCAGACGCAGCCGTGAATCCAGTGCTAGATGCAGGCGAGAGGGCAGCAGACCGGTTGCCCGCGCAAACACCAGTACGTCCACCATCACGCTCAGGTGGAGGAAATAGCTCAACGCCTGCAAGCGGTCCAAATGGATCGGCCTATCCAACACCTCTCAGCGTCTTGACCAGGACAAACATGACCTCGATGGACTCACAGTCAAACGATTATCTAAGCGGCGAAGAGAGCGACTCCCCAGACATTTGCCTGACTACCCACGACCCAGCAACATTTGGCAGCAGTGGCGGACGGGCGGGAATACCAAGAGAGATCGTCATCTCCCTCTCCCGGGTCGGACCACTGGGTGCGCGAGACTTGCTGCCCCTCCCGGCCTTCCCACCAGGGACGGCCCCGCCTGCCCCGCCACAAGGATACCAGTACGGCCGGGCATCCCCTAGCCCCCCGTTGGCTGGCCAGGTCGTGCCCCCGGGGATGTTCACGATCAGGATCGACCGGATCGACCCAGCCCGGGGCCGAGCGGCGCCCAACGTCTTTTACCGGGACCTCAACCTCGGAGGGCCTGCGCCGAGACCAGGAGATAACAACGCCGCGAACAACGTCCCGGGCGGCGATAGGCCCCGCTCGCCCACGGTGGAGGTCCAAGAACCACGCTTGCCAAGGGTCACTGCGAGGCGCATACCCTTCTACGGCCTGTTTGAGAGGCCACCCGCGAGACCCCGCGGGTTCCATTACGGCCGGAGGCTCTACCTGTCGCCAGCGCAGATCGGGGCCCTGGAAAACAGGGGAGTCAGGGCCCCGCCGGGCCGTATGATCATACGACTGGTCCACGTTGACGTTGCCGAGGGCGATAGCTACGAGAGGCCGACCATCTTCTATCAGATGGAGCCCAGGTTTCGCGCCCCGCTTCCGCCTAGTGACGATCCCGAGGCAAATATCCTCTATGCTACGTTGCCTGTTGTGTGAATGGCTTTGCGCTAACAAGACCGGAATCACTCATGTTGTTTGACATATAAGAATATAAGCTGTTGCATCCGTCATGTGTCTTTCGAATGGAACTGCACTTATAGTTAGGAGTCTATGGGGGCTGGAGTTATATTTGCTATTTAGCACTTTTCATCTGGCGATCACTTCAGACATGAGTCGACAATGGGATTCAAGTTGCATGTTTATATTTTTGAGCTCATACGTCTCTATGCGGTGCGTAATAACATGGGATGTTGGTAGACTAGCTTTGATTTAGTGCATTACTTGCGCGAAGATACTTAGGTACGTGACCATATACCCAATCACGCAACCTAGGACGATCCCACTATTCGTGCTAGATACATTGCATTGCCCTGTACATCCTATAGCATTCCTTCCCATCTGTCGTATTGGAGTATCTAGCGAATCCACCGTGGGCACTTGTATATCTTCGTGGGCGCACTACCGGCGCTGGAGGTGGCTCCGTCAAAGATAGTGCTGTCCGGCCCTGCGCGGGTCCCTACGTAGGGTCATTTGGATCAATCTACGAGGTCCGTCTCGGAGTAGCTCTGTACATTTTCATGTGATTGGTGAAGGAGGAACACTCGCCCACAAATAAAGATAGAGCCCCCACCCTGCTGTGGCCATGCACAAACACTCCGTCTCATACCGGAGGTTCTGGCCCAAAGCCAACATCAATTAAAGTCGATAAAGTGTCCCTCGGGTATACTGTCTCTCACGCATCCCTTTGCACTGCGGTGTACCGAGTCCCGGCCATCAGCCACCATGGCTGCGCCAATTTCCATTGTCATTTCCACCAGCGCGGAGCTGAAGATATTCCTGTCTTCCATCAGACCTGACAGCACGATCCACCTGGCCTTCGAGGGGAAAGATCTCGGCCGCGATGGAACTATGACACTCGCCACCACGCTCATCCAACCGCAGAATGTGACGCGCGTGGTTGACGTGTTGAGCCTCGGAGAGTCGGCGTTTGACATAGAGTCCGAGGATGGAACGAGCCTGAGGTCCATCCTCGAGAACCCTGACATTCCCAAGTCTGTATGGGATGTGAGAAACGGCGCCGACGCCCTGTGGGCTCACTTCCGCGTGGCGCTTGCAGGCGTCACGGACGTCCAGCTCCTCGAGAACGCCTCCCGACCAGAGTGGATGGACTGGACTAGACTCCGCGGATTGAGCAAGGCGATTCTGCACGATATCAAACTACCGTTCGTGGAGAAAGAGCGCTGGTTACGAACTAAGCATGAAGGTCGGAGTCTTCTTATGTCCCAGGACATATTTTCGACACGGCCACTTGCATCCGATACCCTCGTGTACTGCGTCAATGATGTCGTCCACTTGCCGGCTTTGCAGAAGTTCTACATGCAACGAATTACTCCGGAATTGCTTGACTGGGCACGCGAAGAATCACAGCGCCGATTAGCTGACGCTCTCTCTCCAGAATATGAGCCTCAATCGCCTGACAAGCTGTACCGGCCAGATTAGGTATATGCAAGCGATTTTAAATCAGGAGGGGAAGATGGACCGCTTATTCTTCTGAGCGGTTGAAAATGCCTAAGCGGTTTGAAATCCCTGAGCGATTCAGACCTACTGAAGCGGTTCAAAGGAAGGAGCGGTTAGCAGAGGGCAAGATGGCATTTTAGCCAGAGGGCCTTCAGCACTAATTATGCCCAAGAAAGAATTAGATTTTAAAGATACCTTCCTCTGTGTTCTTTTTAAGCTTCTAAAGCCTTCTGAAGTTATTTTGCTCTTATTGTCCTTCCTTTCCCTTCCTTTCCCTTTCCTTCCCCTCTCAGATGCCCGCGATTTAAACCCCGTAAGCGGTGATTGCACCTCTCAGCAATCGTTTAAAAGGACCCCAGATCCCCGGTACAGAGGTGTTTGCACCTTGGAGGGCAGAGTTTGCTGATACGATAATCAGATAGGGAGAAGTGGAGGAAATATAGCAGCAGATACATGATGTTCAGGAGGAAATATACAAATATTGCTCGCGTAGGTAGACGAAGTGGCATGCTCTGCCGATGTACATGAGATTGATGGGGCCTTTGACAGTTGTAGGGACAGAGATTAAGATGACCGGGGCCGCCTCACTTGCCGTTTGGATTGTGGTTGCAACGCAGATCATCTTTTCATGTCCTATTTTCTGTACCATATCATTATTCAGTTTCATTTCTTTTCATGGTTCGTCGATTGGGGTTAGAGACTTTGAAGAGTAGCAAATGTTAAGCCCTCTACATCCAAAATGTTTCAACGAAGAACTCCCACCACCCTCTTGTACGTCATCCGTGAATAGATTTCCGTGGAGCCGGCTTCTTTTGTGATACCGTTCAAAGTCTTGAGGTTGTACTTCGATAGGCCCATCCGCTGCTGGACTGTCAGCGCAATGTTACAGTAGCTAGTTCCCACGATTGAAATTGACCTTGCCATCAAGTTTGATAATTATCCGTTGGAAACTTGTATTTCTCGCGCAACATCGCCCATACCTAGTAAACGCATTCTGTGACACCCACAGTAGACCTGGACAGCATGAGGATAGATACAATTAGACCATACAACCCCAGCACTTCGGAGAAGATCAAGATTAGTACCATGGCTGTGTACAGCCGTGGTTGTTGAACGTTAGCCCTCACTGCTTGGAGGTCAGTAAAGTTCAATTCCAGGAGCCACAGACGATGGGATCTATATCCATCTCAAGGCATGTCTCACCTCCAGCATCGCCAACAATGCCAATCGCAAACCCAGCAGCCATCCCGCATAGTCCGACGGCCATGCCTGAACCGAGCTGGATGAAACCAGTAAAGAGCGCCATCTTCTCGGCCAAATCGTTGCTGATGATCACACTTGTCACAAGTCCGTAGATTGACAGGATCTGGGCCATGACTGCGCATAGCCTGTCGCGGCCAACAATGGCTTGTCAGCGTTCTCGTCACAGATAGCTAGCGAGGGGCTGATGAAAGGGAATGGCACAGGCCACCACAGATGCGTACATGTTACGCGTCCAGCTTTCAGGCCGGAGTATGGCTGCGCTGAATACTGCTCCTGATGACTTGGCCGTCCCGTATGATGCCCCAAGACAACACAGGATTGTAGCCATGGCACAGCCTAGTGCGCCGAAGAAGGACTGTATTTAGTTCAGGTTAGCATCTCTGGTTGGCTGATTGGGGTGGAGGCGAGCTTATCAGCCTCGATCTTCCAAGACGAGTGGGGGGAACGAACGGCGTATACTGGGCTGGAAGTATAGTCAGCGTCTCTGCGAGGGTGTTTCCATAAATCTCAAGCACAACCATATGAGAGAGCGTACCAACGATCGGGATTGTAGGTATCCATCTTCGGATTGTACTGGAATATCAGATGTTGTGGGTTGGTATGTTGGAACTTCAAAAGGTGAACACTGGTGTGCTTAAGTAGTGACATGGGTAGGCAGCAAGATTATTAGATATTGTCTCCAGGGAAGTCAAGAACTTATTACTGTTGTCATTTGTCCAGAACTGATCGAAATCCGATGAAAATAAGACGGATAATCGGAATCCCGACGGGATTGATGAAGCTAGCCGAGCCAGCCTCTGTGAGCTGACACTACATGTCAGCATCTGCTTCTGGAGTTTCACAAAGCCAGCCACGAGGAGCCAAGCAGGCAGAAGAATAAGATTAGGCCATAGTTAGCCTAAAAAAGCTTACGCGTGTATAGTACTTGCCTAAACATACCTAGATGATAGAATCTGTATTCCATAACACAAGTCAAGGAACAGAAGGAGTTGACGTTAAGTGGACCAAATAACCATAGCGAGATCTCACCCTCAATTTTCGAAGTAAGCCGGTTCGGTCCCAATGGATTTGTTAATGACGTCTGGTAGTTTCTCATAACCTACTAACACTGCCAAACTCAGAGTGATATATGAATTCGCGTTGATTACGCCTATGAAATTCACTCACGTTTAGATACGTGTCTGCTTTGGGGTCATGAACACTCCCATCGCGCTCAGCTTCAACGCGCCCGGATTGAGCCTGTCTGGATAAAGTTCCATCATAGCAGAGAACACCTCGGCCTCAGTATTCGGTTCGTGCTGTAGGACATTGCCGAAGTCCTCTATGTATTTCTTCGTGGAGTCCAGATGCCATATACCATCAATCTCCTCTGCCCGCTTGTGGCCTGCCACAACGTACGCCGGGTCCAGCGACTGGACCAATTCAATGCCCCGAATCCACTCGTCTCTCTTTGCTTTGGTGTTCGCTTCCATGAGCATTTGATGGACTTGACCGTACACCACATCTCCGCATACCGCAAGACGCAGGGCAGGCACCCATAGGATTGTTGAAGAATAGGTGTCACTGTGACCGCATTCCTTGGCTTCAAAGTCCCATTTGCCGTCGATTTGAAAACGACCGGACCAGTCCGCCGGAATCGGCTTGGCAAGAATGAAGGGTTGATGAATCTGGCCTGGGAAGCGACTCTCCCATGTTGTATTGTAGTACTTCTCTTCGACTTGTTGCTCCATGTGCGCCACAGTGCCGGTGGTTGCCAGTGGCACAGCTTCAGGGAAGCGCTTCAACAGGATAGGTATGCCGAAAAAGTGATCGCCGTGTCCATGAGTGATATATACCAGTACCCGTTAATTACCTGCTACGGATCCTACAGTGATACATTCTGGAACATTCCAAAGCACAAAAATCGGGGAAGTGTAGCATGAGAAGAGTGGTACTCACTGTACCGAAGCTTGCGGTTTGGCGCGATACCCTCGATCCACTTGATCAGATCCTCCGTCTGGGCGATGGTGATTGGCGTGTCGACCAGGACCGCTTCAGTACTTGAGTAAACAAGGGTGCAAGAGATGGGCGACCAGAGAACTCCAGCTCGGCCACTGACTGGAATCGCCGGTGCACTGTAGACAGCTGAGCGTAGTTGAGACGACATGATGATATTCGTTGTTGAAGATGTTGATGAAACTTGAACGATGAAGGATTGTTTCCTGGCTGGAACCGGTAGCTATAAGTACAAATCAAGCGCGGCACGGTCATAGCATCAGGAGAAAGGCTGTCGCAGCCGTCACCATCAACAGTGACCTCGGGCTAGAGTTTTGACACATGTTCTCCTGGTCGTGTCAGTGCTGTAATCTCCGACAGGCTTTCCACGCACACCAATCATCCAAGGACAGCGCCGGCCAACATTATCACCAGACCGAAATCCCCTCTTCCCCCGCCTGCTCCAATAATAAGTTGTCGATGGCCGAGGTTTATGTTCATATAGGGAATTAATGCATAAGTCCGGACGTGGTATGACACAGCATATGGATTAGTGAACGTGAAGGTTGGGCCAAAGGTGCCCACACCGAGAGCCGAGGTCAGATTCCCGGCCCACCAGAACTCAGAAGCACCTCCAGGTTGCATGAGGCTTGCCCTTTTGACGTCGCTGGACAAGGAAATCCCAAGAACTCGGCTCACTTTTGAATTCTGAGGTCCGAACGTACAGAATGATGTTTACTGATCTTCGCAATGCCGAGGCCTACTTGCATACTCTACGCCGACACTATTGGACTCCGATATCAACACAGCAAACGTTGATTGTCTCTCGGTGATTGTCTCTAGAAATAAAAGACAATGTTATCGCAAGGCCGAAGTAACTAATCAATCCAACTCAACCATCACTTTCAATCCAATAACAAGACTGCAGATCAAGCCATAATTAACCATGCCGAAGTGGGTATTCCAGGCCACGAAGGGCGCCCTCACCAGGGAGGACAAGCAAACGCTAGCGCAGGGCATGTCCAACATCTACACCACCTTCGGGCTGCCCCCATTCTACGCCCACGTACAATTCATCGAGTTCAGCCCCGACGACTTCTGGACCGGTGGTGAGCCTGCCGAGCCGTCTGCGACCGTCTCCATCTATCACGCCGCAGCCAACGTCCGAGACAAGCAGGAGGGCGAGATGTTCCTGAAGGCGTTCGATGATGTCGTCCGCCCGGTCCTGAGGACCAAGGGTATCAGGTGGGAGTCCAACATCTACGAGACCCCGCGCGACTTTTGGAGGCTGCAGGGCATGGCGCCCCCGGACTTTGATACCGATATGCACAAGAGATGGGTCAAGGAGAATACCTTTACCGATGAGGATGAGGAGAAGCTTCTGCGCCAGCAGGGCTACTTTGTTAGTTAAGCCCAATGAGAATGATTTTTATAGGTGACGTGAACTGACCGGGCACTGGGATAGGACAAATCTCGCTGGCAGATGCCAACGCACTAAGTTAACAAGATGGGATAGGATGTGAGGTGTCACGGGTATCATGTAACACCAGAGAGCTTTGCTGGGCCGTCTTTTGCTGTATAATCATTTGGGACCTTCAATTTGGGACATTTAGTGATGCTTACAACCTTAGGCAAACGCTAGGTACCTTACTTCTCCTTTCATAGTTAGCAAGCGTAGATAGCTTCACCAGAGCACAATACATCACTTGTATTTTCACGGGCCAGCTTCTCCCGCCGGTATTAGTCCTGAGCTAGGTTACATTGCGCATCAATCCAGTAAGCGTAGCTTCAATACTTCAGTGACGTCAAAATATGCCGATATATGATTGGATATCTTCAATTCCAATCGTAGGAAGCTTCGACGCTGATGTCGACAGCTCTTGTTCTCTAGACATTGTGCTTTCCACAACCTGTTGGCAGGTTTATTCTATTCCAATTCAGAATACTTACGACTAGAAAGGATAATAATCGCAGATGATGGTGTCACGAAGCAGCAGGAACATGCCAGGCTTGTGGGATTACAGCTTATTGACCAATTGTGTTACAAACAGATCACGATGAAAGATTCTATTCAATGTTCTAAGTTACTGTATTCCCCTCTAGTTTGCTCGAGACGATTTTGAGATATTGAACCCTCCAGGAATTCTTGACTGAAAAACGCCTTCGGGATCGTACTTTGCTGCCACCTCCCGGATGAGCTCCACATTCTCAGCGCCATAACTGCCAAGAGGGTCCTGGGTATAATCAGCGTAGTTGAGATACCGCCAGTCCACATGAGCCCCGACCGACGTCGCGTAATCTTCCACATCCTTGACCCAAGCGACCATTTTCGCACGTCCAAGCTCTTCCTGGTCTGCACCCTTGACAGCCAGGGTTGCTAGCCACAGCACCGCGTTATCGGTAAGCCTGTCGAGGCCGAGAACGTTCCCGCCACGTGCTGTCCCGTGCTTTGCAAATATTGTCGGGAGCGGTTGGAACATGCACTGGGTGATGAAATCGCCGTCGGGAGACTGAGCGAGCATATCCTCGACGAGCTGGTTGTGCGTCGATACGGCGTGCTCGAGAACGCGTCGGTCATTCTTGAAGGAGAGGGTGAACCAAATATCACTGTTTCGTGGACCGTCAGCATTCTGTGGGCATAAACCTCTGTTGAAGACGGGAGTTGCGGTAGCGAATACGCAGGAACGTTTCACAGCCATTGACTTACATATATCCCGCTGGCTGTTCCAGCTCGTGAGTAAGGTCCGAGATATTTGTCTCCCTCATGGTAGAAGTAAGGTTCTCAGGAATAGCGAGATATTTGTCGAATGACCGGCCAGCAACAACTCCGTCAGTGTTTTCATACGCGGCAACAATAATGGTATCCTGGAGTGAGGGTTGGAATGTCCAGAAGATGATGCTGGAGCTGGCCTGATCATTTTCGATATTTTCCGTGAAGTCAACCATGGACTCGAGGAGCTCAGGCCCAGCCGTCTTGTTATAGGTCACGGCGCCGCCCCAGAGCCTCGGCGACTCAAAGGCTATCATGTCGAACTTCGTGACGATTCCGAAGTTCGACCCGCCACCCTTGAGCGCCTTGAACAAATCAGGATATGTATCGTTAGTGACATATATGATATCGCCCGTATATGTTACCATTTCAAAGCCCACAACGCTGTCGCACACCATTCCTTTCTTCGCAGAATAAAAGGAATTACCACCACCGAGGATCAGCCCAGCTACGCCCACAGTGCCAGCCCGACCACCAGGGACGGTAACACCGAGAGCGTCGAGGGTCTGATAGACCTGTAGCCAGCGAGCACCTGGCTGCAGAGAGGCCGTACTGTTTTCTGGGTGATAGATCGTGTCGTTCATGTTGCCGAGGTCGATAGTGACGCCATCTTGGATATTATTGGCACCGGCAAACGTGGTGTGCCCGCCACTGCGCACAGCGATCCCGCACTCGGGGTCAGCGAGAAGCGCCGTCAGGGAGAGAGCGACTTCGTGCGTGTTGCTGGGCTGGACAATGCACCAGGGTGTCAATTGCGCGGCAACCGACCAGTACGAGTGCGTGCGCTCGTCATATGTGGGAGAGTCTGGGTAAGATACGGCAAGGCTTCGTTCAGAAAGAGCATGGCACTGCGTATATGTGAGTACAATTCCATGTCCCTCGAGCACAAAACTGAATTCTTACGCATCTAGTGGCCGGAGAGGGGCGAAACGGATGTTGATCTGAATTAGTGAAGTCCGTTAACGCTGAAGCAGCGATAAATCCAAAAGCTGCGTCAGGCCTCATGGTGCGGAAGAGATTGTGACGTCTTTGGATAATGAGATGAAATATGCGAGGCACTGCAACCCAAATGTCGTTGTACGAGATGATCAAGTTGAAAATTTAAGAGGGGCACAGCAAAGCTAGGATACTGCGCCATCCAGTAAGTTTTATGGCCTGTGAATGGACAACTCGATTTCTATGCTCCTCACTCCTATTTCTGGACCCGGCGACAGGCATATCTCGCTCGTTTTCGGTCAAGCGGTGTGGGCTTATGTTGCAACCCGGCAACCAACCACCAATAGCGTGAGATGGAACTTTCGAGTTTTCACGCTATTTTCCTGTTGGCTGCAGTAGGTCTGGAAGCAGACAGACAGGGGTTGAATCTGCCCTTTGTTCTTGGCTTCTACAGCTCCACACTTGCGAAGTGTTCGTGGTTTTGAGTGGAGACCTCGCTGAACGTCTAAAGAGTACATTCGGGATAGAGACCTGTGCCTCCCCGCTGTAGACATGTACGATCAACTAAACTCTATCAGCCGTCGTGTGCATTCTATGTGGCTAGCAAATCACTGGATTATATATACCCCCCGAATTGCGCCATGCGGCCAAGTTGAAAACCACGTGGATGGAGATCTCGACAAGGGGCTTTTGCACTTGGAGACTCGGGGAGACGCCTGGAGGGAGATGCGAAGTACTAAAGTTGCTGTATGAAATTGATTTGCATGCTTTCTAGCTTTGAGGCTCAGAAAACAAGTCCGTATTACAGGAACTCCTGATCCAATTCTGTTCAGCAGGGAAAATTGAACGAGTCTGGATGCCGAATTGAAGAATAATCTTTGAGGCAGCTGGAACAAAATAAAATCCAATGTGATTCAATTACAGTAGTGACTATTACTCCAGCATAATAATGAGTTCCAGCAATTCGTACCTAGGTAGCTACGAGGGCAGGCCTGATGATGCGGGTGCCGAAAACCCCAGAATTGAACCTCGCATTAGTGCTAACAATGCTTGTAGCAAGAAGCAACATAGCGTTCCCTGTTCAACAGTATTTCCATCACTGCTTCCACCAGCATCCAGCGCCAACCCGGGCGCATGACCTGATTCAGCGATCATCAAGGAGGGCCAAAACAGGGATTTCTGAAAAGAGTTTAGAGGCTCGGTCAAAACAGGGATTTCTGAAAACAGCTTAGAGGCTCGTCAAAACAGGGATTTCTGAATTTAGATTAGTGCAGTGCATCCCAGCGCGGTTTCAATGACACTACTACCTGTTGCACGTGTGATCGTCGTTCCTTCGGCCCTTCCCTAACTTCAGGGACCCGCGCCGACCCCGGCCGCCCTCACCCAGCCGACTTGCGGGTTGATGCTGGCAGTCATGTCACAAATCTCGTCAGAAGTGGGTGTGGCTTATCTCAAATGTTCAGCTGTCCCTCCAAAGTGTGACTGGAATACCAAATTCCAGACAGTACTATGCAAAGAAAGAAGACGGATATTCGCATCCAAAGAAACAGATGGTACATCCATACATTTGAGAAGTCTGCTGACTAAGCAACCACAGCCAATCAAAGCGAATCAATCACACTCCTTTCGCGTTGAACAGACATGCCCACCGGTCTTGGTCGGCGTAGCAGCCCTCCAATAGCATGCCTTGCATGTCAAGTGCTTGTTAAAATGGGTGGTCTTGTCGTGGCGATCCCAATTTTCATGGGGTTATGTGTCCCTGAAATACGCGGGTGTTGAACACCCATAACTGAACCTCGCATTAGTCTCGAATCTCATAGCCTTTGACGGGACGTCAATCCATAAGGCGATAGGAGTGACTTTTGCACTCGGCGTTCGAGCTGACTTTGGCCAAGAGTGCAAGCCGAGAGTGGTTATCAAAGAAGGATGGATATTCGCATCGGCAAAAACGGATGGTTTACCAAGCACTGACTACCCACGCGGACCATTTTTAGCTTTATAATTCTTTGCCTAGCTTGATATGCCTAGTACCCTTTGGAATTAAGGTTTGTGTATTGCCGCTTCGCGGCGTGGTATGGGCGTAAATTAACATTATCATCATTATCAGCCAGTGGCTTATGGCGACCACCCCTTATAGTACAAAATGCTGATAGAGTAATAAACAAGTGAAATGACGTTTGCCAGGTCCAGTTATGTCTTACTGGATATTACAATTGGCTGAACAGAAGGGGTTAGGCTATATGGGGTGTCTTTCTTTCCATGCGATTGGCGATGCTCCCTTGACACAATACAAGAATTGAAATTCTACGCCTTCTAAGGCGGCGGGCAGTACTTAATCACTGCCTGCAATCCAAACGAGTCTCGACTTATCTGCGTTACAACCATCTTGGGTTGAGGCATGTTGAAGGACAGAATGCGGCACAGCATCGGACGTTGACCGAAGGCTACTGAGCTGGGTGATAAGAAAACCGAATTGGCGCAACACCATAAATTTCAAAATGATCACATGTCCCTGACTACACCGTAAGTGCGTCAAACTCAGAGTTCTTGCATCGTATATTTTGCTGAGCACGCGACAACACGAAGGCCTTGGTTGAGGACAACGAAAGCTGTTTGATTTCGTCTGAGGGGATATAAGCACCGCGCACCAACTTGAGTCCGAAGACTCCAGGACACAATACAACCCGATGAGCTAGCTTTGAATCGCCATGCCGTCAACATTCGGATATCTGACATAGTCAAATTCATTCTCGATAGTGTCACATACCATGCCAACACTTCCGCTCCTCGCACTTGCTCTCGCGATCTTGGCATTTGTCCGGCTAGATATATCACAGCTGTCCGACATTTCTACGGCAATGACCACCACACACTATGATCTGGTGTTCAAGATCGGCCCTGATGGATTTATAATTGCGGAGTACGTCCGCCGGAGTGGCCTTGATGAGACGCACAGCCGCAGGGAACCAGTATTTGAGTGAGGTTCCAGCATCGAACTCGTGCGTTACTATTCTAAACCCTCACAAGCTCGCGCTGGCAAGAGGCACCCACTGACATTTCGCCATAGATAACCAGAACGGAGTAGCAGAAGATGCCAGTGTCGTTACGGGTCTTGTTTCCGTCATCATGCAGGCCAATTTAGAATCAGGTGAACCATTGACCAGTTGGGATTGCTCTATATTGCTACCTTGTCTTTTGTATCCCCGTAGGGGGCTTGCGAATCTGATGGATGCCATAGCGGCAAATAGATTTACATTCGCTCATAGCCAACCCCGAGAACAGATACTAAAGCCCGAATAGACGTCTCAAGCATCGTTGCATACTCAGAGATCTGCTCATTCCGCATAACCTTCGAGTCATAGACAAAGACCAGGCGTACTACACCGCCATCCAGTAGGTAGCAGCCCAGGGACAGTGCATCATCGGGCGAGAAATACTTTGCGTCTTGCACGTTGACTTGCATCTCCACATTGATTTTGGCAGCAGAAGTGTTTGCGTTCCCCTGCTTGCCGGAGTCGGGTCGGAATGTAGAAGTGGCGTATTGGATGTCCAGGCTGCCTTGTGGGTGCCGCCTGCAGATATCCACCGCTTGGCGGCAGGAGTCGCTATACGTAGCGATGGCATTGAGTCCGACGTGGCTGACAGTCGTGGTCCCCAGCTGGATCTGATCCGCTTGCAAGTTCTGCAAGAATTCTCCTATTATTTGCCGCTGCTCGGGGCTTGGGGGTGTTATCGGTGTTGCTTCGGCTGATTGTGCCAGAAGCTCGAGTAGGCCGGTTGGCAGCTGGACACGCACTGGTACATTTGCGATGGTTGGAAACACCATTTCCATGATTCCTGACACAGGAAGACCCCGTCCCGATACATGCATAGGGAGAACGATGTCAGTATCGCCTGTGCGATGGTTGATGACCATGGCCCACCCGGCAAGGACGATGGTAGGCAGGGTGACGTGCTTGAGGTTCGGCCCTAGGGCAGGGATCTGTATGTTTGTGGCGAACAGAGAGTCTGCTTCGATGACACAAGATGTATCTGGCAGGGCTGGGAACGGGTATTGCTGCTTTCTTGTAGCACCGCCAGTGTCCCTGTCCCCATAACCCACGAAGTAGTCATGCCAGAATGACTCCGTGGTTTTGTTGTTGCTATACATCGTAATATGCTCAAGGAACGGGGCGAAAGAAGGAGTAGTGGCAAAATCAGTACTGTCATCCTCGCAATTCAGGAGTTCGTTCATGGCTTGGTGGAGGCACTTGACGGTGAAGCCGTCGTATATGCATTGATGCATCGTTAAGACCATGGTCTTAGTTCGCCCATGTTTCGCGTCCATTGAGCTGTCGAGAATAGCGTATCGTACCAGAGCGTCGCCGTATCCCATAGGTGTAGCGCGATCTTGGGCCAAGTATGTGTCCAACTGCGTTCCACCTGCCACTTTCACCCAGTCCAATGGTCTCTGAGAATTGAGTAGGACTAGAAAGTCTTCATTGCAAGTCGTTTTCTTGGCATCTCCGATGTGCACCATTCGGCAGCGCAGCGTGGGGAAGTTATTGTTGAGTTGTTTCCATACCTTTTGGAAACGGTCGATGGTCATATTGGACGGTACCGCAAGCCAGGTCTGTGCCACGAAGGTCCCAGGTTTCCGAATACCCGATTTCATAAACTCAGTCTGTAGCGGAGTAGCGGGGAGAATGTCTTGCACATCCAACTCGCTGAGCCCATGGCATTGGGCGATTGATTGCATCAGGATCTGGTCTTTGATGCTTTCTGGCCCGAGCAAAGAAAACGGAACTGTCTCCGCAGATGACCTCGTGTGATCACCTTGTTTCCCATTTCTCTCGGAATTTAGAGAGATGCTAGCTGCAGACACAAGGTGGTCGAAAACGGGGTTCCCAAATATTTTGCCAACCGTGACAGAAATACCATGGCGTCTGGCGGCCGCGACGAGCTCCATGGCACGCATCGAATTACCACCTCTTTGGAAAAAGTCATCATGGATAGAAAACTCTGAGTCGGGTAGCCCAAGAACGTCTACCCATGCCTTCCTCAGTAGGCCTGCGATGACCTGATGCGTCTCTCTGTCGTGCTTACGCGCCACCGGCGAGTGGCCGTTCAGGAGGTCGCCATTTGCCGAGGCGGACACTTCTGTAGAATCAGATCCTGACAGTCGCAACCATTTTTCCGGGTCTAGGGACGGAACAGAAAGGGTCAAAGCCTTTCGGTCAAGCTTCCCGGATGCATTGTAGGGGAATGCGTCAACGGGGTAGAAAAGGCGTGGCACCATATACTCAGGTACTTTTTTCCGCAGCTGAGTTTGCAGAACCTTTGCCGCAGCACGCAGCATATCCCATCGGTCTTTAGGTTTCTCTTTTCGATTAGGTCGAATGAAAGCAACCAGGGCCTGATCCCCTGCTGGTATGAATGAGACACTCTGATGGGTAGCAAGAAGCACAGCTGTTTCCGCCTCCATCTCCGCGGGCATATTGATGCCTTCTAGAACGGAACCAAGAGCGGTGCGTAACAGGGACTCTATTTCGCCGAGGTCGACAAATTGGCCTCGGAGCTTGACCACACCATCTTTGCGACTGACGTATCTCATCTCGCCATTTCCCAAGTAGCGAACCAAATCACCGGATCTGTAGATTCGGAAGACCGGCGGCCCAATATCCATGGACTCTCGCCACCGTGGAGCCTTAACGAGCGCGGCTTCTGTTCGCTGTGCATCGTTCAGATATCCGGTGAAAAGAGCCGGCCCCTCGATGAGTAGTTCACCTACAGCCCCAACAGGTGCCAGACGGGCCAGGTTGTCTGGATCGACGATCCAACTGTGTGCGTTGGATGGCACGAAGGGTACATACTCACATTGTCGCCTTTCGTCCTCGGGGTACGGATCTCGACGCGTGACGGTCTTCAGGAACATGGTGATGAACTCAGCAGGCCCGAAGACCTGGACAACCCTGTCGAGGTCCAAATCTTCCAGAAAAGTGTGAGCGTCCTGCTGAGTGAGAGCCTCACCTCCAACAGCCAAAGTCTTCAGCGTCTTGACGTGATATCGCTGATGGCAGAAGAAACGGGCAAACGATGGTGTGAAGAATGCCCACTCGACCGCCATCCGGTTCATGGCGGACTCGACGTCATTGAGCCGTTCGTGCTCGCTCGGGATGCACATGACCCCACCACAGATCAGAGTGCCCCAGATCTCGGTGAGTGAGATGTCGAACGTGTACGCACACCACTGGAAGACGCGGATGCCCGGTCGCTCGAGTCCGTGTCTGGGTCCGTTCTGTACCAGGCCGGTGGTGAGAGTCTCGTGCGTGTGCACGATCCCCTTCGGCACGCCGGTGCTGCCCGAAGAGAAAGCCACGATGCACGTATCGCCTGGTCGTTTCTGGTCGAAATTCGGTCCATCGGCATCCTTGTAATCGTCGAGCTCCTGTAGCAGCTTGAAGTCTACCATGAGAACGGGCGAGGAGAACAAGCCTTGATGTTCGGGTGAGACAAGGACAAGTGACGCCTTGACGGACTGGAGGATGAAATCGTGCCTGGCTCGGGGATGTTGTGGGTCTAGACAGCAATACGCCGCCCCGGCTTTCAGCACCGCCAGCATTGCGACCACAGCCAACGGTGACTTATCGAAACAGAGGGGGGTGACAGCACCCCTGCCCAAGTTGTACTTGGTGACCAGAAAGCCGGCAAGCCGGCTTGCGAGCTTGTTCAAACGCTCGTATGTTAAGCTGAACCCATCATTGGACGAGATAACTGCGAGTTTCTCAGGATACTTCTTGCAGATCCGCTCAACTAGGTCCGGCACACAATCCTGCGAGGTGACCGGCCGGATCT
This sequence comes from Diaporthe capsici, assembly GCA_013364905.1. NCBI lineage: Eukaryota > Fungi > Ascomycota > Sordariomycetes > Diaporthales > Diaporthaceae > Diaporthe > Diaporthe capsici. The sequence continues at coordinate 4,647,646 of WNXA01000006.1, read as the reverse complement.
GATTCCAGCTATTGATGAGGGCGTGATCTTGTGGACTGAGCAAGTCCAATGACGCGAGTGGTTCAGTGAGAGCACCCTCTCTGCTATCTGTTAAAGCACGCAACGCTTGGCTGAACGTGCGGCCCATGCTATGTGCCTGGAATTCGGAGAACATAGTATTGTTGACTTCAAGCACAATAACTTCGTCATTTAGACCAGAAGCCGCGAGAACAAGCGAAAATGCGCGTTGTGGGTTTTTTGAGTTTTGACCATCACCACCTTGACGGAGAAAAGCTTCGTAGATGATGGCGTCACCGTCTGGGTCGACGTCGCATGGTACACCCGATTCAACGTTTTTCAGCGCCTCAACGACCGTTGAATCAGGATTGTACTGAACTACACGACGGTTTTCGGCCCTTGTTGGTGTGATTTCGACGTCATCCCCGAACCAAGGTGTGCGCAGATAGACGTATGCATTCACGTCTAGGAAGCGGTATAGTACTATTGAGTAGCTGACCGCAATCAGGGAGTCGTAGGAAGTGAGCTTATTTTCCGCGCAACAGTTCGATAGGACTGCCTTAGGAGGGAACTGAATCGTGACTGGAGTTGACGAAGCCATCTTGGGCCACTTCGCATTGGTAAATCGGAGACGTTGTTGGCATGCAGGCAATTTTTCTGATAGTGGTGCTGCTGAACCGGTGCCACTGCTTCGAGTCCAGAAGAAGAAGCCGGAAAGGACAGAAAATTCGGCCAAACCCCGGACTGGCACGTCTTCCACAGAGCCGCGAAACGCGCCGTCAATTGCGGTGGAAGGGCTCGCTACCCGGGGCTCGAGACAGCTCTCTCCCTCCCCATTGTCGCTGTCGGCCTGCTGGGACGAACCGAACAGCCGTTGGTGTTCGTGTCATTTGCGAACTGCTTCATACCCTTTACGCTCGAGATGTAATTACCTCTAACACGGCATCCCCGGGAGTGGATGTTGTGCATACAACTCATGTCGCGGCTAGTCAGCGACGTTAGTTGCCCCTAGGTGTGGATTCCTTCATACGAGAGCGAGGTACCATGTAAACTTTGCTGATTCATGCCAAGGGGCTCAAGCTTTTTAGCCCTGCACGACAACTTTAATAAGTGGACTCCAGGTGGGTCAGGTCCTAATCTGTATTTTTGAATTGAGTACCATCGCTATATGAATTTACTCGCAATACAAATATTCACAACACATTTATCAATGGATTTTTATGGTGCTTGGGGTATAGTGGAGTCAACAAATCTATGTATGTCTATCGTTAGAATGGGTTGTTTATTTCTATTGCTTCTCTAGATGATTTACGAACATTTTCACATCGCGATTTGGCTGTTCTTTGGTAAGTCGTGATCTCGTCTACTAGTTTGGAATCAATTCTTATATGCGAGCGTCATGTCATATAGGACGTTACTATACTTGCAGCTCCAACCTCTTCATCAGTCATTGTGCCTTCATCCCCTCGCAAATTCGTTACATCAGAATGGATCAAATAATGAACTCAAGTAAGAAGGTGGACACGATGAATGGGGTCAGATTTTGGGCCATATTCGCCGCCCTCTCCTTCACGAATCTGCTGGCAGGTCTCGAGGGTAGTATCGCAGCAACAGCACTCCCATCGGTGGTGTCGGACCTTCAAGCGGGCGACAACTATGTCTGGATTGTGAATGGCTACATGCTTACGTAGTAAGTGCAGTCGTTCTCGACATGATTCTCTCTTGAGGCTAACTCGATTCACAGTACGGCCTTCCTCCCTCTGATTGGCCAAGCCTCATCAGTGCTCGGTCGCCGGTGGCCCACCATCGGCTCGATTGCAATTTTTGTTTTGGGAAGCAGCATCAGCGGGGGCGCCCTCTCCACAAGTGCAATCATAGCTGGACGACTGGTCCAGGGAATCGGTGCGGCCGGCATCACCGCACTCACTCAGGTCATCGTCAGTGACCTAGTGTCGATGCGTGCCCGGGGGAGCTATATCGGTCTTGTCTACGCCGTAGCTGGAGTTGGTAGTGCTCTTGGGCCACCAGTCGGCGGCGCCATCGTGCAATATGGCTCCTGGCGGTGGACGTTCTGGTTAAGCGTCCCCATCGGGGTCGTCTCGCTGGTACTGCACTTCTTCTTCCTGCACATAGTTCCTGTCAAGCAAGACGGGCCATCGTACACCCTGAAAGAGAAGATCCTCAGCGGCATCGATTGGGTTGGGAACCTCATTCTGGTCGGCTCCGTGGTGTCTATCCTGTTGGCCCTGTCGTGGGCCGACACGCGCTACACTTGGTCTTCCTGGCAGATCATACTGCCCCTGGTTCTTGGATTCCTCGGGATGGCCGCATTTTTCGTCTATGAGGGGTCGGCGTTGTGCACAAAACTGTGTCCTCGGGGCTCGCCGACCATGCCCCCACGCATGTTTGCAAACCGCACCAGCTGCGTCGCCCTACTATCAACATTCCTGGCCGCGATACTCACGATGTGGAGGATCTACTTCATCCCCGTATACTTGCAATCTGTTCTCCTGAATTCACCAGCACGATCTGGCGTGCTGCTCCTGCCCACCATGCTGGTAGGCATGCCCGTGGCCATTACTTCGGGCCAGGTCCTCAGCCGCTTCGGCCGGTACAAGCCGATACATGTTTTCGGGTTTGCAGTCGCCACGCTGGCATCAGGGCTATATATAAACTTCGATCGCGACTCGACTCTGGCTGAGGTGGTGCTGTACCAGGTGGTGGCTGCAATCGGCGGCGGCTGCCTCCTGACGACGATGCTGACCGCAGTGCAGGCGAGCCACCCACCGGCCGACATGGTTGCTGCAACATCGACATGGACGTTCATGCAGGCCTTCGGGGGCGTATGGGGACTCACGATCCCGGCCGTCATTTTCAACAGCCAGTTCGAAAGCCGGATCAGCAACATTACCAGTGAGGCAGTGAGAGAAGCCCTCGGTGGCGGAGATGCGTATTCTCACGTGTCTGCCTCGTACATCACCTCACTTGCACCTGGATTGCGCACTGAGGTCATAGGAGCATACCTTGGAGCTTTGAAAATTGTGTGGGTTGCCTGCCTCGGATTTAATGCTTTGGGGGCTGTGTTGGTTCTGTTCGAACGTGAAATCACATTATCTGAGGCAGTAGAGTCCGACTACGGGATCAAGAAGGAGGGTGATGGAGTGCAGCTAGAATCGCTTGGTGGCTCTGAGTCTCACTTGACTGCCAGTGTGTCTCAGGCGCAGTTGAAGGACCACGCAGGCATCAATTAAGACCGTGTAGACGCTACAATGTATTCTTTTAGTCGCCTTTTCCGGTATGCTGTCGCATAAGTATCAAGGAGATGTGGGCGGTAGTAAATGACGCGAAAGAATTCGGTCTCCTTTTCCACGTCCAACTAACTAGCGTGTATGAATTTTATTACCTGGCACTGTCACGACCCTGCGGCTGCCCTCTGGCTGACACTGCCAGCCCAGCAGTTAATACTTCCGAAATAATTGCACAGTTCTTCCCACCTCAGATCTTCCTCGGCACAAGCTTTACTTTCCACTGCCCTGTCGCAAACTGCATGGTGATGTACTGTTTGAAGTCGACTTGCTGTCCTGGTACTTCAAGGACTTCATAACGAGAAAGGATATTTGCGCATACGGCTCTCATCTCAGCCCAAGCAAAGCTGAATTCATATTAGCAGGACAGTACCAATGTGAGGGAATGCCGTTCGTGAATACAGATACAGAGGATAGCGACACCTACTTTTTGCCTATGCAGGAATGTCTCCCACCGGAGAAGGGATAGTACGCATCGACACTAGATGAATATTAGCAATTGTCCTGCCCACATTCCTCATAGGACTCACTTTGCTGGTGGTGCATCGCCTCTCTGGTCCTCTGGCAGCCAACGCTCGGGCCAAAATCGCAGAGGCCGGGGCCAATGCTCCTCATTTCTATGCAAGGCCCGGTAGCTCGCACAGACAACGGTGTAGGGTGGAAGGTCATAGCCGCCCAGCGTGGTCCACTCAGCCCCAGTTCTTCGTCCCAGCTCGCTTGCGATGGGATTGAGGCGCAGGTTCTCCGTGATACAGGCCTCTAGGTACGCATATTTAGGCTCAGAGCGGACCATCTTGGATGTGATGATATTGTCGTCGTGGATCGACACGGCCGGGAGCGAGGCTAACAGCTTGGCACGAACGGTCGGGTTCCGTGCAAGCTCGAGGAAAAGGCAAGCCATCTGGTTGCTTGTTGTCTCGCTTCCGCCAATTAGCACCTCGGACATGTGGTCGGCGATTTCGCGGCTCGTCATTGGCTGGCCATTGTCAGGGCGCTTTCCTTGCTCGATAACATGCTGCAGAAGGTCGTGGCGGGTCTCCGCCGCCTCGAGCTTATCTCCTGTGGTCCTCATGCGGCGTTGCATCATGACCTCAATAGCCTTGGCCATCTGCTCCGGCCAATCGAATTGCATCTCCCATCCAAAGTGCCGGAAGAAGCGCTTGATGAACACGGTTTGGTGCCGCTTCTTCAGCCCGTTGAAAATTGACTTTGGGATCTGCGACCAGACCTTCTCGTCAATGTCCGTCTCGTTCGCGGATGAGGTTCTTGTACTGGTTTGCCCGAAGCCTCTGCCAAAAGTGGACTCCCCCATTATGTCGAGGGCCACGTTGTGAAGGTCGCTCATTAGGTCCGTCTGGATGCCTGCGGCTGAGGTCTGGACGGCAAGCTTTTCAGAGTACTTGAACAAGAGACTTTGCACAGTGTGCGCAAAGATGTACTCCAAGTTGTCAATATAGTTGACTGTGAACGCCGGTGCCAAGAATCGTTTCAATTTCTTGTGTGGCTCTCGCCGGCTAAAGTCACACAAATACTGGTCAGCCTCATCCATTGAACATGTGATCAAGAGGCTACTTGCATCTCGCCAAATATTCCGGGACTATGTCTGTCCCTGGAGAACTCTTTATATGTGGCAACCTTCGGCAAATCGTCCTTGACCAGAATGATCTTCAGCGCGTCCTTGTCCGCTACCCAGACCTGTCGTGGGCCGAGGCGGACAATACTGCCGTACTGATCGTGATATTTCTCCACATCCTTCCAAATATCGCCCGATGAAAATCCATAATTCAAGTGAAGCGATGTGAATGGGCCATACCATGGACCTGGAATATCTGTGAGGCGGGATCGGTAGGCTCGGATGAGAGATTGTATGTAGAGGAGGAGCGTAGCTCCGCCTAACGCAAAGGCAGCGATGAAGACGAAACCCATCCTTTGAGAATGTACCAAATATGACCTAGCAATCAAATTCGAAAGCAGATATGCACCTTAGACTGGTTACGTCTATATGTAGAATGTGTGGCTTGAGACCATTTCCAATCCAACGCTCATAACTCCTAACAGGTCTGCCAAAAAGTCGTTCCGCCCGTAGGTCCATTCGGGGCATGCTTGTTTCAATATGCCACAACGTGCGTTCTCTCCATTCCTTAGATAAGAATAGATTGCTATGGGTCTTATTATTCATTTTTTCTTTCGTGCCGGGATCGCCGGTCTTGCGGCATTCTTGAGGCCTGTCATTTCGGGGGAATCAACACTCCGGGTCGTGCATCAAGTACTTGCTTGACTATGTACTCTCACACATAAAAAAGGCAGTGTAATTCTGTTATCTCATTTGAGCTACTCGCCTCATGGTACTATATTCATAGAGAAATGTATTGTATTATTTACATTGAAAGCCATGATTACTTACTGCCGACCTGTGTCGACGAGAGTCAATACGTCTCTCATAATCATTGCATTCGTTGATCGGAGACTGGGCATAAATATTGTGCAAGCGCCCCTGTTCACGTCTTGAAACCAAGCTTTTTTGTCTGGCTGGGGTCCCGGGTCCAAATCCGACTCCGCGAGTCGAGTAAAGCTTAATTGTGATTAATCAGTATAATGAAATAAAACTGCCCCATTGTGGAACGCGGGCTGACTTATATCATACTGACTGATTCAGAGCGTCTCGTACAAAGGAGCTGGTGATCTAAAATTACCGATGGGAAACCGGGAGTACCGGCTATTCTCATCAGGGGTTCGTCCACCAGCATGAGCAGAGGATGAACGACATCTAGAAAATGTGTCGGACTTGAGGAATTGATCATGGCTTACCACGATGCACACCGTATCCGACAATCCAAAGCGATAACGAACGACAAGAGCCTACCCAAATGCCTTCTGCGGCTTCCAACATGAAGCCGCTTATCCTATACGCCCTTCCCAATGCCGACGGACACATGTACCCGGCGATCCAAATCACGGAGCAGCTGGTCTCGCGTGGCTTCGATGTCACAATGGTCGCAGCAGCCAAGTGGAAGCCACCTGCTGCCAGGATTGGTGCCGGATTTGCGCCACTCGTGGGGCTCTGGGCGCGGGAGGACTTCCGAGATTCTATCATGGACAAGAAAGTCACCGACAAGACCCGTCTGAAGGCGCTGCGACAGAGTATAGGGGACACATTTGTGTCCATGATGTTTTCAGGTTACCAGTCTCTGGTCTTGGCACTGGTCGAGCTACAGTCCAGGGTGGGCAGCGAAAGTCTCAAGGAACGTGGTGTTGTTATCCTCAGCGATATGTGCTTCACCGGCGTCCTGCCCTTCAAGCTTGGCGCCGACCTGTTCCCCGATATCGACATCAAGACGATCTGCATTGCTCTGCTGCCACGAGCATGGGCGACGCCGGAGACGCCATGTTGGGGCGCAGGGCTGCCCTGGGATCCAAGCGAGGAGGGATTGAAACGCAACACCATCGGCAACCGGATGGGATACGACGAGTTCCAGCACAGTCGGCTTGATGACGCCCTGTTCATGGCCGGTTGCAAGATAAAGTTCGAGTCGCTTTGGGAGGAGCACGACAGGGCCACTCTACCGGAGGAGTACAAGTTTCGCCGGTCCTTGGGGAATGGAACCTACTTCGCACATAACACGACATTTCAGATGTGCATACCTAGCGTCGAGTACCCGGCTGAAAATTTACCGTCACATTTTAAGTTCGCTGGGCAGCTACCGCCAAAGCCCATCCCAGTCGATATCGAGTACCCGGAATGGTGGAGTGAAGTCCTCGAAAACAGCGCCCGTGGGGAGCACAGGGCGAACAGAAAGAAGATCATATTCGTCGCTCAGGGAACAGAATCACCGAACCATGCGGACTTAGTCATCCCGGCCATCCAAGGTCTCGCGTCACGGGACGGCGTTTTGGTGATAGCCTGCCTCTGCAAAAAGGGAGTCAAGCTTGGCCTTACAGACGACCTGCCGCAAATGCCAACAAACACACGAGTCATTGACTTTTTCCCGTACGATGCCGTTCTAGCCCATGCGGATCTCTTCATTTCAAGCAGTGGCTACGGCGGCCTGAACCACGCCGTCGTCAACGGGGTCCCAGTTGTGCAGACGGGGATCCTGATCGACAAGCCCGATGTGGGCAGAAGGATTGAATACGCGGGACTGGGAGTTTTCATCTCGCGATTCCCACCCCCGACTGATCAGATCAGGGACTCTGTAGACAGGGTTATATCCGACGATAAGTACAGGACTCGTGCTCTGGAACTTCAGGCCGAGGCTGAGACATACAGCCCTTTCGAGATAATCGAGAACGAGATCCTGAGCATCTCTGCGGTGTAATGTACCACGCGTTACGAGATCTCATAATATGAGACATATCATTGGAGGGAAAACGTGCTACCGAACACCACGCCTCGGTAATATGGTATCCATGGAATTATTCGACGGAGATGGCCGGGTAATGGACTAAATAGACATAGGATTGATTGGCAAATATTTCAGGGATTAACAAGTTGCGTAGACAGATGTCAAGGACGGAGTGGTAATTTTGTCCAGTTGTATTAGTAGCAGAATCTAGACGGATTCCTTAGAAGGCCAGTTTTCCCGATTTAGAGACAAAGCAATGACTCTCTTACTTGTGGTTCTAAATTGTACGGCTTTCAAACGCTTGGCTTTCCTGTTTAATCTAGCCCTTCATCTCCGGCGTCCGAAGTTGGCAAATCCCAAGGGCCTATTGAGTAGTTCGCCGCCGTGATACCTGCCCTGTCCGTTGTGACATGAATGGCAACCCAAGGCAGTAATCAGACAGGATTCCCACATGCTGATCATGTAATAAATCCCGAGTACTGAACAACTGCTACCTCGCCGTTACGAGGACACAAAAGATCCCCGTTGTCAAAAGCCTGTATCAAAGCCACACAGTCTGGACTTATCCAATCTCCCGGAAGGCTGTAATGCGCGACCACTGACTTGTCAACAATACCCTTGTCACTGTACGAGTGATCGCGGAGAGTTGATGCCTGAGAGTCGATCCGATGGACTGCATCAGTCGCTGAATCTTTGAGCGACTCTACCACCTGTGAAATGCCTAGGGGTATACACCAAGTGCAAATTGAGTGATGGCAGTCAAGGAACAACAGCGTGTCCTGTATGCCATTTCTCTGCTTGAGAAACTTCAGTGGGTGGTCGATCTGATTCGTGAGTGATGAGGGCAAGTCAAGAAAGAATATCGAAGCGAGAGCCGTGGGGCTTTCATCAGAGATCGGCGCCGAGAGTTGACGAATGTCTAGTAGAAGGAGGATGTTACGCATCTGACCATCGTTCACAGTTGACGCCTCAACTAGCAGATAGTGTCGTGATTGGGCCGAGATCAGGCGCTCGATGACAATCTTCTGGTTGGAAGTAAAGGGCGGATGGCCTGCAGTAGAGTATTCAGGTGGATTCTCATCTTCATGTTCATGCTCCCCTGTGTTGTCTGCGGGTCTCGACTCCGTTCCAGAGCTGTGGGTGAAGTTCCCTTGGCTAGGAGGAGAAAGCGGGATCGATGAGGCCTTGGAGAAGGTAGACCATTTGTGAATGGACATCAGCCAGGGACAGAAGAATATGACAGAATCCTCCTGTACCGGATGCGGAATCCACATGCCATTGTCGCTTTCCAGGCGTAGTTCTGAGGTAGTCTTCTGCCCTTCCAACGAGATGACCACTGCACGGCTTCTGCTAGATACCAGCACCATGCTTGCGTCGTTGTTGAAAAAGGCTTGAGTAATGTTGTCGCTAAAGTCCAGCGACAGCTTTAAGTGCAGCTCAAAGTTCATCTTGTCGATGTCGTCCTCATCTCCACGGACAGAAACGACAAAGATTGTGCGGCCAAGATCACCGAAGCAGATATATCGTCCGTCGTTGCTCCAGGCTATCTCTTCAATTCCGAAACTCGTGAATCCGTCCAGCTTCCTCAATTTCAAGTCTTTGGTGTCATGGATAGTCAGGACACCACGCTCGCTGCCTGAGCAGAACACTGTCCCGCGACTATGCGGCGCGAGGGCTGATATTGGGTCCAAGAATTCGTACCGCGTCTCTTCGGAGGACGCTGTGCGGCCTGATCTGCCTGAAACACTCCCGCCGTCGCTGAGTGGTGCCGTGGGCTCTGAAAATCTCAGCAGACTGTCAGGCTGCCACACATTTCCGTATTTGCCGCGTATGTCGTAGAGCTGCTGATTGTCCCAGCTAAACGCCAGACCCAACACTGGATGTTCAGATACACCTTGATGGATTATTGTCATGTCGGAGGTGCTGAGAAGTTTGAAACTGCCCTTATGGCTCCCGAGAGCCAGAAGGGTACCGTCAGAGCTGACTGCCATGGTAGAGACCTCAGCGCGTTGTCGCTCGGTATCACCCATTTCCGGATGCCACTTGAATATATAACCACCGGCCTGTCGACCAAAGACCTCTCCACTGAATGGATGCCACAGGATCTCGGCGACGTCCTCAAGTTCATCCTGACGGGCGACTTCCTCGGCAAGATCCGTCTCCCAGACAGCAAGTGGGCTTGACCGGTATCCAAGACACACCTGTTGTCCATCGGGGCTAATGGCCATACATGTCGGAGAGTTGACTGACCGCCCTCCCGAGCTCTTTTGCATGAATCGAGTCACTTCCACAACCTTGGATTCACTTGACGACAGTGACATGGTCCAGACCCGACGATCGTCAGTACCTATCAGAACACTTGCATCATTCTTGGAGAATGTTATGGTCATTGGGCGTGGCCGGGAACGTGGACTCGCTCCAGTGGTGACACATGTACCAGTAGCAATGTTCCAGACTTTCGTCGTGCGTATGCCACAGGTGACGACAAGTGTTCCCAGCGAGTTGATCTGCATTTTCCGAACTCGCTCGCCAATATCGAGTCGGCGTGCCTGTTGAAAGGTGGAAGCATGATAGATCACCACTGTGCTGACCATACTTTCAGCATCGGTCGAGATTGCGATCCATTTGCCTTCGGTGACTAGCGCAGTGGCTTTCTCATCTCGTCTCAGAGATAGCTGGCCTAATGAATCACCCCAGGTGGCGTTGGAAAAATGGCCAACTGTCAAATTGCTCTTTTGCTTGCGGCCGAATTGTTTGAACATCGGGGAGTCTGGAGGGCAAAACGGGGGGATTGTCTTGTAGATACTCTCCGGCATGTGGAGGAGTTGACTGCCGAATCTCCCCACAATCTTTCCCAGGTCGATGGCCCACGCTTCAATTAGCTCTTTTTCATCTGTTTGACGATCCAGGGGCATCTTTTCCGCATTGGATCTGGCAAGCCTTTTCGCCAGTAACGCCAGGTTGGAAGAAGCGTGAACGAGGACGTGAATTTGCTCAGCTTTGGCGACGGCGTGAATCCAGGTTAAAACAGAAGTACTGCGAAGGAACTGGACCACAGATTCCAATAGTTCCTTAGAGACCTCGGTGGCGGCGATCATGTGGGTACTCCAGTGCGTGGCTGCATACCCCAACAAGGAGGGCTCTAAACCTTTGGTAATATCTCGACGAAGGCCATTCTTCGTGAGACATTGTAAACATCGCGAGCAAATGCGATCATGCGCCGCGTTTTTCTCCACATAATACGGCCGACCCTTAGAACTCAGGAGGTACTCCTTGGCTGTCTGGTGGATAAGAGTAACATTTCCAAAGTTGTCGACCGAGATGAAACCAGCACAGGGGTCAGAAATGGATCTGGCCTGAGACTGAGATCCCAGGGCTTCAATTAGCTCGCCAACGCTCAATGTGCGGATGGCGCATGTGACCCATGCTAGTATTTGGCAGGTCAAGGATCTGTCTGCCGGTTCCTGATCGGATATGGACTCGCCCATCCGATCATAGAGCTCTTCCATACCGGCTGGTAACTCGCGCATGGCTTGCTCGGCTGACTCAGTAGTCCTGCATTTGTTGATTCGTTCCACCGTCAGGCGTAACCACAGAAAGCTTCCCTGGGACTGATCAAGCAGCTGCTTTGTGATTCTTTCCTTGAATTCTGGTAGCTCAGACCACTCCAATTCGTTCTGAACGAATCTCCGGTGGTCATCTAGATGACCGTCGATCGAGACAGCATCCCATTTGGCCTCCTCGGGTATCTTCTTGAATTCTGCATCGATCTCTGGAGTCCTACGGCTGAGAATCAAGATCCTGAGAGGCACTGATGTGCCAAGGACGTCGGTGAGCATCTTGATACCAGCCCGTGGATTGTCAGACTCCTCCAGGCCATCAATGACCCAGTACAGCGGAGTTTCGAATTCGGACTGAAACAACATATTTTTGAAGACCCGCCGCCAGATAGCTGCGGCGTCCACGCCACGTTTCAAAGATGAAGCCGCTTTGCTGATCTCCTGGCGAAAGACTGGAGACACTAGAGCCACCTGAAAGGCAAGCGTGCGGAACATCATGCTCAGAGACCTCTTGGCCTGGTCACCGAAGCGAACAAATGCATATTGGCACGACTTGCCCTTCTCCACAAGATGGTTGACCATGAAGGATGTCATGATAGACTTGCCGCAACCAGCAGCACCATACAGCCAAAGAATCCGTGCATCTGGATCTGGATCATCCAGCCAACGAACAAAGCTTGAATTGGATAGGATCCATTCGCATGTTCCTGGAGTCCAACGGTCACGGCATGCGATGTAGTCGGTATCCGTAGCTTCGGTGATGGAGAAAAGCTTTTCGAGCTCCCGGATATCTGCCGGAGATGCCGACATCGCGGAGGCTCTTGATCCCCCTTTCCGACTTGGCAACAACTTGCTGATCTGACTTCTGATGAAGTTGCGAACGGTCACATAATTGGGGTCCTCGCGGTCATCGTACTTGCAGACGGTATGGTGGTCTGCATCAAGGCCTTTGGAAACTTCGCCGGGATATCCCAAGATTGAGGAGTCTTTCTCCACCACCATCTATCAATAAATTAGCATTTTCTTCTCTTCTTCGTCGAGCTCAGAAATAACTCACAATGCGGTTACCATCAAACCCTATACGAGTAGGCCTAGTTTCGTACAGGGACACAATATCCAGCCCCTTCACAACATGCCGAAAGGTCTCGTTGATTCTCTGTAGCGTCGCCGAGTTTTTGGTCAAGTCATTCACATACTCCTTCGGAGCAGATATCAATGAGACACTCAGGATTCGATTTAATATCTCAGCAAAGTTGGAACCGCGATGTGGAGTTGCCAAAAATAAGATAGCTGTGACATTGCGGATGAGGTCTTGGTACTGAGGATCAGTGCCGCCTTGTATGTATGCCTCTTTCACGACTAGGCCTCCCATTGAGTGTGCTACAAATATGATGGGGAACTGCATTTGGTTGCCGTCAGCTATATCCTCTGCATGATAGGAATCTGGAAAGACACGATGCTTGCCTTGCCAATATTCAGATCTGCCGCTGCATCATCAATGAAAAATCTCAAGTCATACAGCAGATTCTTAGCAAAATCGAGGATCGAGGTCGAGCTTCGACCGCCAGCCTTCATGACTTCTGCGTTATAGCCGTAGGTGAATATCCTCATATTGCAGATGTCCTGCTCCAAGGGGAGAAACATCAATGGCCAAAAGAGGTCCGGGTCTCTATTTTTCGACCAAGTCGACCGACTCGTGCCACCCAAGCCGTGTATGAAAACAATATCGGCCTTGGGCACCGCATTTTCTGGCCGATGTATCAAGTGCAGACCTAGAGGATCTCGAGCCGAGGGGACAATGGGACTTCTGCTTCTGCGTCGACTTTTAGAGTCGCCGCTTGACACAGACGTGCTTCGATGGACGTCTAGTGTCGCTGACCCCCCAGCCTGACCCGGCACCATCAGTGATGCATCTGAGGCAAGACGCACTTCCCCTGAAGGAACTCTGGTCTCGTTTTCGTCCGCTGCTGACCTGCTCCGCAGGCCAAGCCTCTTGCGTAAGTTGAACGGTGCCTGATTTACGTTAGTCGGTCCACTGCCCTCCGAGCCACCCCTTCTACGGGCTGAGTTGATGTTAACGCACCATGCCCCGAGACGCTCCTGAGCGAATCCCAGGGTCGCATGTTTATCGGGCAGCTGCTCCGCTCTCGCTGATTTGGGCTAGGCAGTACCGTGTGGGATCACGTGTCTTCCATCCCAATGAAACGCAATCGAGCCACGATGTCACGGATGGAATTTGGGGTGCAATTCGCGTTAAAGCCCATACATGAAGAGGTGAAGAGAGTATGTGCTGCTGGGCCCACGCTCGGTCAAAGTTTGCTGTTCAGTTCCCGTCACGATCCGGATAGTGGTGTCACATCGGTGCTGGGCCACAACTGTGCAGGACCCCGCAGAGGGGGACCAGTTGACCATAAGTCACTAAGGGCTTAGCCGTAAATCTACCCAATTGGGCCTAGTGTGGTGCACGAGCCCAGATTACCGCCCAACCCACGAGAATGCAAACCCAGTTTAAACCTAGGAGGCGAAAAGAAAAAAGCAAAAAGAAAAAAATAAAAAGAAAAGAGCAAAAATTCTGGACTTAGCGGGGATCGAACCCGTGGCCTTAAGATCTTAAGTCTCACGCTTTGCTAACTAAGCTATAAGCCTGTACTTAATTTCTCTCAGAATTTCAACAATATATACCTTAATGTAGAATAATAAATAATAAAAATATATAAATAATATTTTAAATATAATTCTAATATAATTTACATTATATATATATTATTTATAATATAAATAATAAATATAATAAATATTTAAATATATATTAAATATAATATAAACTATATTTTATTTAATTCCTTTAACTCCTATAATAAAATATTCTCCCTCTTTTTTAATAGCTTTACTTTTTTCTTTATCTTTTTTTCTACTAATAAATTCTTTAATACATTAATATGCTTCCTTCACTCCTTATTCTTTAATTTTATTTAAATATAAACCTGCTTTAAACTTTATGTATGTTATCTTTAAATTTAAGGTAGGTTGATTATTATAAATACTTATAAGTTTAATACAATACTCTATTTCAACCTAGTATAAACTCTATTAATATTTATCCCTTTTTATATATTAGATATAAATTGCCTTGAATCTTTCCTTAATAGACTTGGATTTTATATTGTATTTAAATCTTAGAAATTAAAAAGCTGCCTTTAAGTTAGCAATTTAATATAGTGTTTCAATTTATGCTTAGCTTTATCCTTATGTAAATTATAAGCAATGTCCTTATTATAATTATAGGGCAGATTAAATATTAATCTTTATATAATTAGCGTTTAAATTATAATTAAGCAAGGTTTAAATAGAATTAATATCTTAAATATAACCTTAATATAACCATTATAAATAATTATATTTAGCTTATTAAGTATAAGATAATTAAATAACTAATATAACTTTAATTTATTTACTTTTTATTAATTTATATCACTAATATTATATTTTATTATATTTAAGTTAAACTTTATTTAAATGTAATAATTATTTAAAGGTATTTATTTACTTTAAATAATCAGTTTATATTAAGCCTAAGCTTAAAGTAAATTATTTCTTTAATATAATCTTAAGCTTATAATATTATAAATATAAAGGTTAAGCTATTACTTTTATATCACTTCTTAAAAATTAATTTATAATTAGCTATATTTAAGTATTAAGATGGTATAAACTTAATAAAAACTTACCTTAAATAAGCTGCTAATAATATCTAAAAGAGCCTAACTTAATAATTTTTACTTTAATATATTATCTTTATAATCCTAATTTCTTTATAAGCAAAGTCTTAATTATTAGAATTAATCTTAATATAAGCTTTATATAAACCTACTTTAATCTAAGGAATATTTTTATTTATAAACTACCCTACTTAGGCAGGAAATTTCTTAGAAAGCAAAGCCAAGTTTAAATTTAATATAGCCTTAGTTTACATATTAAATAATAAATTAAGCATATAAGCAAATTTATATTCTAGCTATAACTTTCTAAAATTATAATTATTATATATATAGTAAAATATTATTAAGTTTAAAAAATATTTAAACTAAGTCTTGCTTAAATCTAAATTTTATAAATAAAAACTAAGTCCTTTTGCTTACTTTCAACATATATTAATAGTTATAATATAAATGCCTAAACCGTATATATACTGAAAATAAATTAGCTTCTTTAAAACCTTATAAATTAAATTAAAGAAGGTTAAAAAAAATTTAAAATAAATTTAAGGACTGTTTAAATTAATAAAAATATAAGTAAATATAAAAGCAGTTAATATATTTAAAATATTAATAAATAATAAAATATATTATAATATAAGCAATTAAATGTATTTTAAATTAGGTTTATATTATTTATAACTATAGTCTAAATGCTATATATTAATAGAGAAAATAATTATCTTCCCTTGGATTATTTTAAATAAGAGATTTATTTATAGGAATTTAAATTTAAAGAATATCTTAGCTTAAATTTAAAGGAAATATATTGTAAATCAGTAAGCATACCCTTAAATATTAAACCCTAAATACTTAATATATTGAACCTAATGATTTTAATAGGGTTGAATTTAATTAATATTCAGTTCTTATTTAAATTTTATTTAAATAAAGTTAATATAAAGAATAATGAATATTAAATTAAGTTTAAATAAACCTACTAAGTTAATATTATTTAAGTATTTAAGCATTTTATCTTATTAAAGCTCTGCAATTAATTAATTTTCATTATAAAGCCATATTAAGATATAGTTTAAATTATCTATAATGCCCTATTTTTAAATAAGTAATTAAATTATGGGTAATATATAAATTTAAGTTAATTTAATTTTAAATTAGATTTTATATAAATAAAAAATAAATAAAGATTAAATTTATATAAATTTATTATAAGAATATTTAACTTTATAATAATTGCTTTTAGCCTAAGTTTAAACCTTATAGGAATTTTATTTAAATATATAGAATAATATATATAAGATCTTCACTTAATTAAGAGGAGAAATAGAAATTAAAAGATATTATAAAGAATATATAGATTTAATATAAATCTATATTTAACTTAAATAAGGTTTAAGCGGCCATTCTTATGGAAGAATCTTGAGTAAATTAATATATAATAATAGTAACTTGATTTATATTAGGTATATATTTACTATAGGTCTTGTATTTATTAATAGATTAATTAATATAAATGCAATTTAATTTAAACTTAATGTCTATTTTGTTTATATAGAGTATTATTAAAAAAACCTAATCTAATTATTTAGCCCTAGCCTTTATATTAACTGCAATATATACCTTACCTATTAGCAAAATAGGCTTATTAAAGTACCCAATAAATTCAATCTATTTACTTTAAATTAGAATTATATATATATATAATTTAAATATAATATATATTTACTCTGTATTAAGTAAAAACCTTAAGTAAACTATTAAAATAGCAAGGTATACTATTAATACCTATATATATATAATTTCTATGCTTTTGCTATAAAAACTTAAAAGTATTAAAATATCTAAATAAAGTTTTAATATTATTTAAATAATAAAGATAAATAATAAAATAAGCATTTATATATATATAAGGTTTGCTAAGTTTTTATAAATACTTCCTTTTTATTACTTTAACTGCTTATTAAGCCTAAATTATATTTAAAGTAAACTAAGTTTATTTATATCTACTGAATCCTATCAACTATCTATAATAACAATTTCAGGTATATAATATAGATAGTATTTAATCTTAATGTATTTCCATTTCCAATAATAAGCATAAGCAGGGCTGTTAAGCTAATTATACTCTTTATTAAATATGGGCTAAGTATATATTAAGTTTGTATTGAGTTCCAATTTATAATAAAAAAGAAATCTCTGCAATATTACATTAATTTATATATATAATATAATATTATATTTAATTAAAATTAATTTAAATTTAATTCAATTAAAATATAATAATATACCTAACTTATAATTAAAGTTATTAACTTATATATTATTAAAAATGTTTATTTAAACTCCTTTTTAGTAAGCTGTTTATTAAATGGATTTTTCAATTTTAATATAATTGTAATAACTTAATCTAGATTAAGTGTAATATAAATATAAACTCTATCTATATTAATTAATGAGTAAATTAAGATAATAGGTAAATCTTTTATCTGGCCTATTAATATTATATCCCTTATTGAACTACTAATAATATGCTTAGGGAATAAGCTTAATTTAAATTATATTTAAAATTAATATAAATTAAATTCTAATTAATATTATTTTCTTATATTAAATAAGGGTAAGTAAGATTTATTTCTTAAATTATTAGATAAATTTACTCCTTATTTATATTTAAAGTTATTTTTATTAAAACCTAATATAAGTTTAAGTAATTATAAGGGCTGGGATTAAGCATAATAAATATCTTTAAAGATTTACCTTTAATATGCAAAGTTAATAAGCTTATATAATTGTTATTTAATTAATGTTGAAAATAAATATAAATTCTATATAGATATAATAATTATTATATATAATTAAATAATATAATTAATGTATATACTTAGTTGAAACTTAGTTAGGATTAATAAATAAAATGAGAAAATAGCAGAAGGTTAAATAATAAAAGAGGATTCTTTATAAAAAATCTTCATATTTAATATAAATAGAGTTTCAATTATATTTTAATTTATAGCCATATTCTAATCTATATATAACCTTATAAAATGCCAAGGGGGTATTTAAATAAAATATTAACTCCTTATATATTATTACTTTATATAAGGTTTATATTAAAAAGAATAAAAGGCAGCTAAAGTATTATGTATTTAAATTATATTTAAATTAAATATCTATTAATTATTATATCCTTTTAAAAGTAAGCAATAGTTAAATTAAGCTTTAACTTTTATAAGTTTAATCCTAGATTAAATTATATCTCTATATTAATACTATAATAATTAAAAATAATAATTTAGTAATATCCTTATATTAAATTAATTTAAACTAGCTTTAAATATATCGTTAAAATGCATTTTAGGTATATATCTCCACGCCTTAAGGTATAATAGGCTTGATCTTTATTTATACCCTAGATAAACTTTATATATTAATATTGCGCTACTTTTAAGTCCTTACCTTATAAATAATCTAAATTCTATTTAAACAGGATTTATATTTTATTAGCATTTATTAAATTGTATGGGTAATTATATTTAAATTGCTTTTAAATTAATTTTTAATTTAGGCTGTTATTTATTTAGTTCCTTTTATTATTTTAACTTTAATTGCATTATATTTAATCTTTAAATAAATAGGGCATTTTTACTCCTTTTTATTATTAATAAATATTCCTAGCATAAACTAAACTTATATTATATTTAAATTAAGTTTTATATTAAAAGATAAATAATTTATATATTTTAACCTTTCTTTTTTAAAATCGCTAAATCAGCTTTCCTCTATTTATTAAAATAAAATTACTAAATAGCTTAAATTAATTAAAATAAAGGCCATAGAATTTTTATATAAGTTCTAATATAGCTATATTATTAAGCCTTTTTCTATACTTAATCTAAGTATAGCACCTAATATATATATTTTTAGCTTAATAGCATTAGATAATAAGTTTTTATTTTGTTTAATATAAATATAAACTAACTTTAAGTAAAGTTTATTGTAAAATATCATTTTTAATTATTAATTGCTATCAACCTAGCTATATTAATAATATAAGATATATATTTATATTAAGTATATATTAAGTTTAATCTTTATATAGCTATATATATAATATTATAAGTAAATAGATTTATAAATAGGTCTTTTTAGTAAAATTATTAATAAATATAAACTTAATTTAATTTATAATTATCCTAAGTATAAATTAATACCTTTCTTAATATTAGCGTTATTTATATAAGGTGCATATTGCCGTAGATAAGCATTTAATTATATATTTATTCAAAGCATAAACTTAGTTTATATAGCAATGCTATATTAAAAAAAGAAGGGTATTTTGCTATAGGAGTATTATTTAAAAGCGTTTTAATATATAATCTAAATTATAATTACTTTGCGTTTAAACTAAGTATTTATAGTATAAAACTTCTTTTTATATTATAAGGTAAATAGCCTAAAATCTTAAACCTTTTTCTTAAAAAGTAAATTGTTATTTATACTTTATTTTATCTTAATATATATTTAATGCTTTTAATATCCTGATTATTAATTAATATATACTCCAACTAGCTATAAAAATATGCCTAGGTATTTAGTAAATATAAATATTATATAAATATTATTTATGCTAAATATATATAGGAAATATTCTTAAGCTTAGGTAGAAAAGCACTTATTAATACTTTATTTAATTAAAGTATAAATTATATATATATTTAATATAAACCTATTTATTAATATATTTTAGCCTATTTTAATTCCACTATATTTAATAATCCCAACTTTACTTAAAAAGTATAAATATTATTTAAATTTAGGTTAATTTATTGCTTTATAGCCAACTTAGCAAAAGGAATATATATTTATATTAAGGGGTTTAAATAAGGTTTAAGCTAAGCTTAAATAAAAAGCTAAATCTAAAGTAAAGGAGAGAAATATAATATCCTTATTTACTTAAATAAATATAGATTAGGTTTAAATTAAACCTAAATAAATAAAGGAAGCAATATATAATAAAGGATATTTATCTTATTTTATATTTAGCTAGGTATTTATATTAGATAAAAACTAAGTCTATTTTACTTATTTAATTTAATTTAAGATTAGATTTAAGGGTATATAATATTCTTATATCATTTTAAGCAAAATATTATCTAAATAAAGTATAAGTAATATATATTTTATAAAGATAAGAAAATTAAATAATAAGCTTAAATTAAGTTTAAATACTAATTAGTTTAGTAATAATATTTAATTAAAGATTATATAAGATTTATATAAGAAATAAACTTTAAAGTATAAAGTATATTAAATAGAGAATAATATAAAGGACCTTTAAGCTAAATATAATAATATACCAAGTGTATATTTTATATAAATTAAGAAGAAAATGCTATAAATAGAGATATATTATATCTAAATAAAGTATAAATTTTTATTAATATTTCCTTAAAATATAATACCTATATAAAAGATTAAATTACGTTATTATTTAATTTAAATTATGAAAAGATAGCTTAATAAAGGGAATTAGTTTAATTCCTTAAATATATTTAAAGAAAATTAAACTCAGTTTAAATTTAATAAAAAATAGCAGCGGTTATTATAAGTAATAAGGAAATAAGGAGGGAAATATTTTAAGTAAATTAAGTTTAATTTATATTAAGTTTATACTTATAATATTCCTTAATAAAGGCAGTTTAATATAGCTAAGTTTATATTAAGTTTATATTTATAATATAATATAATAGTAAATTCAGCTAGGTTTATATTGAATTAATACTTATTACTTTTTATAAAATATAATATATTACTAAATCTAGCTGAATTTACATCAGGTTTATACTTATAGCTTTTTTATAAAATAAATATAAAATATTATTAAGTAGTTTATATTAAGTATACATAAAGTCCTTTCCTTTATATTAATACTTAGATTAAGTTTATACTTTATATAAATTAAAATTATTTCTTAAATAATATAAAGAAATTATAAATAAAATTAAACTTAATTTAAAATAGGATTAAACTTAATTAAATTTCCAAAGGCTATAAATCCTTTTAAATAAAATAAATTCCATTTATACTTTATTTACACCCTAGCTACTTTACCTATAGCTATGTTAAGCTATTATCTTTATTTCTATTTAGCTATTATATAAACTTAATCTATATATATATAAAACTTACGCTTAAAATTATAGCTTAGTAAATATTGCTTTAAAATAAGTATTAATAAGATTTAAAGGTTTATAATAAAAGCATTAATAATAAAAGCTACTAAAAATAATATATATTATTATTATATTATAAAAAACATTAATAATAATAATAAAATAATTATATAAAATATATACTAATCCATAAAATCATATATTAAGGATAATAATATTTAATTAAAGTTAAGTATATTTATATTAAATCTAGGTTTAATAAGTAGTAAAACTAAATAAATAACAATATTAATTTAAATATAATTCACTTTATAATAAAAATAAAAGCAAATTTACTCTATGCTGTATAGGTATATAAGAGGTGATATATAAACTAGATATATTTAGTTATTAATTCAAATATAGTTTAAAGAGTATTTAAACCTCATTTATATTTAATAATATAAAATTATATAAGATTGTATCTTTATCTAGCATATCCTAATCACTTAAAAATATTATATAACTAATATAATTAACTTAAACCTAATTTAAGATAAGTATATATATATATATCTCCGTGTGTATAAGGGGCTATATCTAGCTAGGTAAGCCCTAAGTCTTTACTTAAATAATAAAAATTTTCTAATTTAAATAAAGTTAAAATCTAATATAAATATATAAAAGGGAAAGATTTATAAATAATAAGCTTATAAAGTTCTTAAAAGTTAATGCTATTATACGCTTTAAAGTTTATATTTAATATTAATTAAGTTTAATTTCTATTTAAATAAATTAAGTATACCTTCTTTATTTTTAAATATTTAAACTTTACTAAGGTTAACAAAGAGCTATATATCTAAATTTATATATTTAATAAATTATATTTAAATTAAGTGTAAATTATATATATTTATAGGATATATTAAACCAAATCTAAGCTTAAATTACTTAAATATAATATTTAATTCAGTCTTAATGTAAACTATATTTCCAATAAATATTATTCTAATTTTAAAATTATATATTAAATAAGTGCAGATTGTATTGAAACTTAAAGATAAGGATTGGTTTAGTATTAGATAGTATAAACCGTATTAGAACTTAAAGGTAAGTAGTAAAGATATTAAATGATATAAATTATATTGAAACTTATAGGTATATATAGGTAAGAAGATATTAGATAATATAAACTATATTAAAACTCATAAGTATATATAAATAAGGAGATATTAAATAGTATAAATTATATTAGAACTCATAAGTATATATGGGTAAGGATATTAGATAATATAAACTGTATTGGAACTTATAGGTATATATAAGTAAGGATATTAAATAGTATAAACTATATTAAAACTTATAAGTATATATAGGTAAGGATGTTAAATAGTATGGATTATATTGGAACTTATAGGTATAAGCTAATCTACTAATTAGTTAGAATTATATTTAAACTTAGCGGTACTAAATATAAGGAGTTTAAATAGTATAAATAATATATAAATTTATTAAATTAGTAATACTTAAGAGTAATAAAATTTAATAAATAGTAAAGATTCTATATAAACTAATAAAAGGCAAAGGGGGTAATAAATTATATAAATTTTATTTAAATATAAATATATTAAGCTATATAAAGAAAAACATTAATATATAATATAAATTAAATAAAGACTTTATTAATAAGTAAAGGGACTGAAAAGGCTTATATATAGTTTAAACACATTATTATAATAATACTAATTTAAACTTAATTTAAATCCAAGCTACTATAATAAAATCAATAAGAAGGACTATATAAAACTAGGTTTATATAGAATCTAAATATATTATAAAAAGGTAAATAAGCAAAGCAGGGGATTATAAATTAATTTAAACTTAATTTAAATTAAAACCAGATTTAATTTAATTTCCAAGGGCTATAAATTTTTTTTTTTAATAGTATAAATTCAAGCTAAACTAAAACTAAATTAAAACTAAACTAAAAAACAAGCAAAGATTAAATTAGAACCTAATATAAACTTAAAAATAGCTATAATTAGAAGTTAATATAATATAAACCATATATTAACTAGTATTATATTAAATATAATAGTATAAGATAATTCCCTTAAGTTAATTAAAACCTAACTTATACTTAATATAAACCTAAATTAAGGTAGTGGTATAAACCTAATAGTTAATATAAACTTAGCTTAGATATTTTAATTAAAACCTAAAGGGGAAAGGTATAAACCTAGTTTAGAAGATACTAAAATTAATTAAGTTACTACCTATTAAATTAAGTTAATACTTAATTTAAATATAGTTTAAATTATATTTATATATAGCAATTTTTAGCGCTATAGTAATTACCCTTAGCCGCTAATTTTTTAGCTACAGCTAGCTTTTTAAAGGGAGCTGTATATATTTAATTTAAATTAACTCTAAGCTATATTTAAATTAAATATACTTACTTACCTTAGGGGTATCCTTCTTACTAATATATTTATACTAAATATATTGTTAGTATGAATTAAATATAAACTGGGATAGTTTAAACTTACTTTATTAAAGGAAAAGGGCTAGGGTAGGTCCTTTTTAAAGGTAGCATCCTATTTACTATTAGTATATATATATTATAAACTAAGTATATACTGGGTATATATAAATTAATAAAGGAACTTAGTTTTTTAAAGGACTTTATTAAAGTTATTATTAATTTCCTTATTTATTATTAATTAATATTTAACATAAGCTGGGTATAAACTTAATTTATATAAAGTGCTTTAAATAGGAGGCAACCTAGATAATTAAAGTATTAAGAGGGTTATTAATGCAGTATTAATTTAAACTTAATTAATACTAAGTCTAAGCACTTACTTAAGCTCCTTAATAAACACTATATCCTTTTAGCTGCCTTTAAGCATTTAGCGCTAAAGGCCGCTATATTTATTATTAATTTAAACTTAATTTAAATATAATATAAATATATACTGCTTAAAAGTTACAATAGCATCCTAGGGGTAAAGGCTAAGGTTATTAAAAGAATATAAAACAACTATTTACTCTTAGTTTAAACTTAATATAAAGAGAATAAACTATATTAAAACTTACCCTAAGCTGAATGCTTAATAAATATATAGCAATTTATCTATTATAATATAAACTCTCAGCTTATATATAATTTAAACTAAATTAAAATAAATAGCAATTAAGATACCATAAATAGTACTGCAAAGGATATTATTTCTATTATTAACTAAATAGCTATTTAAACTTAATATAAATATATTTTATATAGAATTTAAATATAGTTTATACTTATATATTACCAGTGGTCAGGGCAATAATATTAAAGTTAGTAAGGTTATGCTAATTAATAATATCTATTTAATATTAATTTAAATTCTAATTATAAAAGGTAGATTTAAATTAATTATTAACTGTAGCATAAGTAATAAGCTTAGCAAAGCTAGTTAAACTTAATATTAATATAATTTAAGTTTAAACTAAATAAGTACTACTTACTTAAAAGGATAAAACTTAAGTTAGCATAAGGCTAAGTCTTTATATAAAATTAATATAAATATAATATAAATTAAGTATACATTAAGTGAATATTTATATTTAGTAATGCTATAAATAGGGTAGTTTTAATAATCTTATTTAAACTTTTAATATATTATATATATATTTAATTCAAACTAAGTTTATATAGCGGTTATTAGGTTTATAATCTACGTGATGAAGTAGGAAGTAAACTTAGCTATATTGGTTAGTTGAATTTATATTTAAAGTTAATTTAAACTTTTATTAAAAAAGCAATAAATATAAATTAAATTAAAACGCAATATAAACTTAATATATATTAAATAAGGGGAGGGAGGGTTATATAATATAAACTAGGTATATACTTAATTTATAATTATTAATAAGTTATTATAATGCTTAATTTAAGAATAATTTATATTTAATATTAATTTAAACTTATATTAAAATAAAGGTAGGTAGGTAAGTATATTTTATTAAAGGTTCTAATATAATTAGTACTTAGCGGCAAGTATAACCAAATTAAATATAAATTGAATGAAAACTATATTAAAAGAATTGCTTTCTTTTAATAATTAATTAAGGATTAATTTCAGTATAAACTAATTATAGCGCAATATTTAAGGGGGGCTAATTTATAAAACGGATATAATAAAGAGGAAAGGAAATAAGATTAAAACTTAATGTGCATTTTAAATAAAATTACTTATAAATAATAATAGTTTATATGCAAATTATATATAGATTAGGAATAAATATAATATACACTATATTTAATTTAACTACTATTCTATCTAATCTCCTATCCATAATTACTTATATTTATTAAATTTAAATATAATTTATATATTAATTATATTTTAACTATCTTTCATATTATATACTGTGTTTAACCTATATACACATTGTCTGCTTGCGGTTTGTACTCTTGCGGGCTGGGCGGTAGTCTGGGCCCGTGCACTGCACTAGGCCCAATTAGGCAGACTCACGGCCAAGCCCTTAGTGACTCACGCTCAACTGTATGCCCCCCCGCAGACATGGGAGGGGTCTGGGGCGGTTAATGTCTGGGCCGGTTGTCGGTTGGTCCATCGTCGCAACATTTGACTGGCGAGCGACCGTTGAGGCCCTCTTGACCCCTGCCCGCAAGGATTACAAAGTTAAGTTTAGAAACACTCGAACTCCCTTGGATTTCTACACTGGGCTCGTCGTCGTTTTGCACAACCAACTCGCCCTTCTTCAAAGTCTTTGATTCCCAAAACCTGCCTCTCAGGTCGCACCTTAGCCACAGGACTCGGCTTCATTTTGGTGTCGAATCCATCGCGAACTGACCTGCTCTTCTCGTCCTAGCCGGTCATGGCGAGCTCAGTCACCTCGGCTACCGCGGCAACACAGCCAGAGCCATCTTTACAAAAACAGCTGGAGGAGATAGAAGGTGACCTTCCCATGGACGGAGCCGTTATCTCATGTATGTTGCCATGACTCGCAGTAGTCCACAACAATGTGCTAATCTTCTTCCCCAGTGTTCCCGCCCGGTACCGTCGTTCTCTCGGCAGAGTCATATGGCTCATCCGCCTGGACGCAGACAGGCTGCGTCACAGTTGAATTGCCCAACGGCGATTTGAAGAAGTACTTCATGAAGGTGAGCAGCCCAGTCGTAATCTTGTTTCCTCCGCGAACCATCTGCCGTTATTGACATTTTCCAGCTGGCACTCAGGGACCATGGCAAGAACATGCTTCATGGTGAGTTCGCAGCGAATTCTACGATCGACGCTTTATGTCCAGGAATGGTCCCGAAACCCCTTGGCTGGGGCAAGTTCAACGTCGGCTTCCCGGAGACCCACTTCTTCATTGGAGACTTCAAGGACATACAGCTTGGCCTGCCAGACCCGTTGAAGCTTGCGAGGCGAGTGGTTCAGCTGCACAGCAACACGTCGCCGAATGGCATGTTCGGGTTTGATGTGATGACATTTAACGGCAAAGTGAACCACGTTACGGATTGGGAACCAAGCTGGAGAAAGTTCTTCACCCGCCTGCTTTCAAACACTCTCCGAGTCGATGCGGAAAACAACGGCCGCTGGCCAGAGCTGGACGCCGTCGCTGAGCAGGTGCTGTCTGCTGTTTGCCCGAGGCTCCTTGATGTTTTGCAGGAGGGGCCTGACCCCATAATCCCGAGGCTAATACACGCAAACATCTGGGCGGGAAACACCGGCACTGATGAGGAGACTGGGGATGTTATCGTTTACGATTGTGGGTCTTACTACGCCCATAATGAAATGGAACTGGGCATGTGGCGCCGTGACGCTGCACACTATCTGGGTCAGCGATATCTTCACGAGTACCAGCAACTCTTCCCACCTGCGGCGCCGAAGGCCGAGTTCGACGACAGAAACAGGTTGTACTGTCTGCATTATCTCATCAACTACTCTGCTGGCCATCCAGAGGCCCTAAGCAGGCACACGTGAGTCACCAACCAAACCCCTCTGATATATTCTTGTTGGGAACTAACACCGTCGATTGAACAGAGCGTTGAATGACATGGCCTATCTCTGTGAGAAATATGCTCCATTAGGTGGACTACCAAGATATGACCCGCAGAAGGATCCATCTGTACGCAGGGAGATGGATGTAAGCACGGACAGTGCCAGTATTTAAATAGATGGTGCGATGCCTCGTAGACTAACATTTCAAATGGCACCCACGTTCAAATAACACTCATCGATAGCTGTTGGTCTACGATCTACTGTCATTCATGTGTAGCCATCTCTTACACTTCATCTCAAAGAAGCTTAAGTTCTGGCCTTGTCTCGACGTATGCGGGGCCATCTGCCGTGACAATCTTGTCACAACGGCATTCCATGTAGCCCACACGTCCAAAGGCACCGGATACTTTTTCCGAGTCTCTAATAACCAGACAAATGAGTAGGACAACGTCCGGTCCGGAATATTCCATTGTTCTCTTGGCAATAACGCCTTTTGTTGGCTAGAAGCGCCGCACGAGAAGCCCGTAACTACCCCTCAGCAAGGACCTCGCTCTGACAGCGTCCAGATCTTCCGTCCAGAGACGACAGTCCTCCGAGCGCGTCTTTTCCGGCGTCTGCGGTAATAGTGACCGTGGCATCCTGGTAAACGTCGCCCATAACGTGGCCTCGTCCGCTCAGTCTATGGGTGAGTCCTGGATAATACACAGTGAATCGATCCAGATGTACTGTAGTCCCATACTGGGTACAACATTGACGGCATCACGGAAGGTCTGGGTCAACATATCCAGTGTGACAGCCCGCTTGAATCGAGCATGAGACCGCATTTGTTCCGCCGAGTCAACAACCAATAGTAATTTGCCAGTCTCTGTTGTTGTGCAGGTTACTTAGCCGCTTTCACGCGTTGGATCACCACAGATCCCTCTTT
The DNA here is from genome assembly GCA_013364905.1 of Diaporthe capsici. NCBI lineage: Eukaryota > Fungi > Ascomycota > Sordariomycetes > Diaporthales > Diaporthaceae > Diaporthe > Diaporthe capsici. The sequence goes on along the minus strand of WNXA01000006.1, from coordinate 4,619,634 downwards.
TCAGCCACACCGGTCTACAACGCCACGCTGGCAAAGCACTCTATTTACAAATTCAGAGGTCCCAAGTTTGTGTCACCAAGAGAGGTTGTCACGGGATCAACCCCGCTCCTGTAGCCCCTCAACCCTCCTTGATATATTCCATTCCTTTCCTCTTCGTCATTCAAGCAAATTCGCTGCCAGCTCTAAGTCAATTGGTATCTTGTCAAAAGTGTTCCTCCGCCATGGACACCACCATTCCCGTTCATGATGCTTTGTTGGAAGACAACATAAACGCAGATGTCCGATCGAAATTCGAGTCATTGGATAATGTATTCGCACTTCTGGATGATCAACGAAGTCGGCAGCTGGTGGAGCGAGTCATTCCGGCCGTCACGTACACGGGACCTTTCGAGGTTGTGGGAAGAGAGGATGGGTTTGATCCTCCGACTCAGCTGTGCTCCCCTTGCAGAAAATTGTGTCAACGGCCGCCACCCATTTACCCATACAAAGGCAAAAGAGCTTCGGACGTCCTTCCACCAGAAGAATTCTGGATCCCACATCATGATACCCTCTTCCAGCTCATTGACTGTTGTTTCAGTCAATCTGGAAGTTGTGGTCTGTGTCAGCTGCTCTGGCATGGTATACGGCGGGAGAATATGAGACACCGGTCGAAAGAGAGTGAAGATTCAAGATTTGACTGGCATGATGGTGGATTGAAAGTAGTAATTCATCAGGTGAACTATGGAACATTTCTTCTCAGCCTGAACAATCTCGTTGTTCCAGATCAGCCTTTCCTCGAGAACTTTCATATTTGGATTCATCGTCGTACGTCACGCTCCTTCTTGTATGCTACCACCCCATGGTATTTTCTAATCTATCTTAGGGTACAGGTGGAGTGGCTTAAAATTGGAACAAGGTCCAATTCTAGCTGAAACTACAGATTCCGCTTCGACTTACAGTCAGATCAAAAAGTGGTTAAACCACTGTCAGCACAATCACAGATCGTGTCAGATTCCCAGGCCATCAGAATATAAAAGGCCCACGAGACTTATACTCATAGATCTCTCGGCGGGCACCTTCCAACTTGTAACTCAATTTCCAGCGGACAGAAGATACGCTGCTGTCAGCTACCGCTGGGGCACTGGGAAGGATGTCTTCATGTTGACACAGGAGACAGAAGAGCGCATGGGGAGGGGCTTATCTACAGGACTCCTCCCAAAGACAATCCTTGACACTTTTACTATCGCTCATCACCTAAACCTCAAGTACGTCTGGATTGACAGGCTTTGCATCCGTCAGGACTCGCCGAAAGACTGGAGCGAGGAGGCTTCTAAGATGGCACTCATTTACAAACATGCCTTCCTTACTATCTCAGCAAGCTGCGCCTCGCACGAGAACCAAGGATGCTTCAGGAAGCGAAACGCGGCCGGCATCCAGCCCTTATGGTTTATTTCAAATCCGCTTTTGCTCTCCAAAAAGAAGTGGAAAGACGAGGCCAGTTACATCAACAGCTCCCGTCCAGAAGAGAATCAGAAATTTGGGGGCAAGCTTGGACATCTGGCGGACCGCGGCTGGGTATTCCAGGAGAGAATCTTCTCTCCGCGCATCGTACACTTTGCAGACGAAGAGGTTCACTGGGAATGTAGGGAGCTAGAAGCAAGCGAATTATGGCCAGACGGGCGTCAAGATTGGCCCGACGAGACACCTTCCAAAGCAACAAATCGCCTATCGCTTGTGTTTGGGCCCAACAACAATCGCAGGGACATATACTCGGACTGGCACAGGGTTGTTCGGTTCTATTCTGCTCGCCGGTTTACTTACGATGGAGACAAGCTCCCAGCACTATCAGGTCTAGCAAGGGAGTCAGCGGAAACGCGCAACATTGCTAATGAAAAGTATCTCGCCGGTCTTTGGCGATCGACCGTGCTTACTGGCCTCTGCTGGCGCGGATCTCTCGGTCGGCTCAGAATACCAGAGCACTACTTGGCACCTTCCTGGTCGTGGGCGAGTCTCAACGGCAAAATTATGCATGTTGTGGACAGTGCAGCTCCTAAATATACACCGGCAGCGAAGTTCAAAGATGCTGGTTTCAGATTTGCGACCACCGATCCCTACGGAGCTGTTCATGACGGATGGATCCATCTCTTCGGCCACCTCAAGCCGGTTGCGGTGGTCCACCCATATCGAATCGAGATTTTTGAACCCCATGAACCATGGCATGAAGAAATTCGCGACACTGACGGTGAGCCGCTACCGTTCCTTGATCGTTGCTCCGCCACGGTTGATATCGACACGTTCGCAATCGGGAGAAAAGACTCGGTTCCGATGTTCTGCTTGCCCGTGTTGAAGAGTCGGCAACATGACTCCGAGATAAAATACGACCCGGACTTTTACTGTCTTCTTCTGGTTCGAAATGGTTCTATTAAGTATGGAAGATCTGGAGAAGCTTTGCCCTCCCCAAGAATACGGCGTGCGGAGCAATACCAGAGGGCAGGTTTGGCAAGGATTGAGATCGGAAGCTGGATAGATTTCAATGAATGGCTAGATGAAAGTCCAGAAGAAGATATAATAATTCGTTGAGTCTATTAAGAATATACGAGATTACGAAGGTTTTGGTCCAGAAATTCACTCCAGAGCCGCCAGAATATATTTGTCCGCATAAGAAGGGCCAGAGCACTGTATAAATATTCCACGGAGTGTGGTAAACAATGAGCTTGTGAATGAAAATGCAGCTTGTCACTATCCTAAAGAATGCCCCGTGCAAAACCAACGATCAGGCCCCGCTGGTCTACTTCAACTCAGCTGCCGACAGGTAGGGCATCCAGGCAATCTGAGAACTCTGTGACATCCATGCACGTCAGACACGTCTAACCTAGTACAACATCTTGGGAATCACAACATCATGGTTGAACCGCCACAGATAAGCACTGTAATGCGTATGAAAAGCCGCGCCACTGTAAAACATAGTCCCACCCAGCCCCCCCTGCAGCGCCGACAACTCCCCATAGAACCCATCCCGGATCGCCTCGCCGGGCACCTGCAGGTGGAAAGGCGAGTGCGACTTGAAGACGAGCCACTCGGGCTCCGTGACGGGGAACCCCTGGGCCGCCTGCAGCGTCTGGATCTGCCGCGTGGCATAGGCCCGCACCTGGGAGTCCGTGAGGGTCGGCGCGTCGGCGCCGAACTTGATCCACCACACGTCGTCGATGGTGCCGACGGGCGCGACGTGGTACAGCGCCGGCAGCACGGGGATGTTGAAGGGGGTGTGGCCCGCGGCGTTGTCGAAGCTTACGGTCTGGTTCATGCCGATGCCGCGGACGAGGCCCGTCCAGTACCCGTTGGCCGTGGTGTACTGCGAGAAGACGGCGCGCTCCTGCGGGGTGAGGTCCCAGCCGGCGAGATTGGAGAGGGTGGGCGGGATGGTCAGGAGGATCTGGGAGCATGAGAGGAGCTTGAGGCCGCTGTCGCGGCTTGAGACGAGGAGCTCCGATCGGCCTGTTGTTGTGTTCTGGCGCTCGGTGGCGATGACTGTGGACTCGAGCATGACGTTTTGTGCTCCCAGGTATTCGGTGGCCTTGTAATACAGCTCCGAGTTGTTCCCCTTTGCTGATGTCAGGTAACCTTGGGTTAGGGCCTGGATGTCTCCCAGATTGAAGTATTTGATGACATTGATGGCCGGCATATGGACCATGTCTCCCGTTCCCTGTCCGACTGCGTATGTAATCGGGAAAGCGGCCGACAGGTTGTACTTCTCCACGAATGCACCAAAAGGCATGTATAGATCTTCTGGCACTGGGTCCGGAAGATCGTCACCCTCCAAAACGTACGAATATTGGGACAGCGCCGCAGCCATTCTCTGCAACGCGCCCGCAGCATCAGGGTACTCAGTCCGCGATACATCCGACCCGTCCCGGAAGTCTGCGTGTTTCCGGATGGTGTTGAATAAAGGAGCCGGCACGGAAGGATTTGGTGGCTGGCCCGGTGCATTAACGTCGGCAGTTGATGTGTTGAGTAAGGATATCTGGAACTTGTCGAAAAACTCCTGCACGACCGGGAACGGCTGGTAGACAACCACGCCGATGTCCACGGTAGCTCCAGTGTCCGGGTCTATGTATGTTTGTGTGGCACCTCCGAGCTGGGAGTCACGCTCGATCACCACCACAGTCTTGTTCAAGTCCATGAGTGATACCGCAGCGTGAACACCGCTGGCTCCTCCGCCCACGACGCACACATCTCGCTCGACTACCTCAGTCTCCTCTCGGTTGACGTCAATGACAGACCAACCACGGGAGTAGACTCGAAGTGGCTGGGCCAAAATGGCCAAGAGCAGCCAATTTTGCCTCTGGGTCCTCATGATGAGTTTGTTGTAAACGATTGTCGGAAGAATGACAGTAGAAAGCGAGCCTCAACACTCCGAGCTGGAGTCACTCGTTCACACGAGCCGCTGGCACCAGAAGATAACGTAATATCACGGCCCCCAATGTCCACGGAATGTGTCATGTGAGAGCTGAAGCTCCAAAGAGCCGCGATCGGAAGGAGATCATATGTTCAGGGCAAAGGGATTCAGACAGTATTGCCCAGCCGCAGCGAAGGATCAGTCAGGGTAGTAACGGTGGCTCGGTCGGCAAAGTTATCAACCATTGGTCGGCTCATCTTGTTGAAATGAGATGAACACCCACTGCATTACAGTACAACCTGGAACTGCTGGTATACAGTGCAGCCGAAGCTCGTCCACGCATCCCCTGTACCGTTACACCTGTTGCCTGCGGTTGAGAGGCGATGCATGCAGCGAAGGAATGGATCTTGGACACCTGCCTGTGTGAGCCAGGACCATGTTTGTCCCGCATGAAGGATTCCGCACGGTGCACTGATATGCCCTGCAAGGCGGCGGCCGCGGCAAGATGACGTGTACCTGCCTATTTGGTGCTGCAGGCAAGGGCGATAGGTGGTTAGGGCTGCATGTGGTGAGACCGATTGCTGCCGGGCGAATGGCCGAGGAGCTTCGTCCATCCTTTGGTCGCCGATCATATTTTACCGCGTGGGGCTTACGGGAAATGCTGTATTAGGGCCAAACCGAGATATCGAGGGGAGGTCTGGGCCGTCTAACAACTTGAGGTTTTGTGTGTTTGTTGATGATGTGTTTAACTATGCTTTTGGCTAACTACTTAGTCTACTTCATTTGAATTAAAGTGAACAACTGCCTCGGAAAGTATACAATGGTCTTCGGCACCATCTTACTGCATCTTGATACACATTTCCCCCAAACTTTAGGGGAAGAGCTTGAATCCACCGGGGCAAGCTTTCTGGAACAGCCCTTTAGGATCGTACTTCTTGCTCGCCTCCTGGAGTTTCTTCTTGTTCTGAGCACCATACGAGTTGATGGGGTCCTGGTGAGTCCACGCGTAGTTCATGTACACGAACGGGAGCAGCGTCCCGCGGCCGGCGGCATCCTGCTTCATCTTCTCGAGGGCCTCCTTCATAAAGGCTATGACAGCATCGTCGTCGCTCTTGTTCTGCCAGTATGACAGCAGCAACACGGAGACGAGAGGGCCGTCGGAGCGCTTGAGTCCCAGCATGTTACCCCCAGTTTCCTCTGACTGCTCCAGCAGCGAGGTTGGGTACGGCTGCAGAGTGAACGAGGCCAAGAGACCCGCAACAGGCTTGACGGGGCCTAGGCCTCCGACGTAGATGTCTGTTGCCGCCTGCAGGGTGGGCACGTCGGCCTTGACAGTGATGTTCATGTAAGCGCATCTGCCGCCGGTTAGCACTCGCATCACGAACGTGAAAAGAGTTGTCGAGAACATACCTCACTTGGGATTGAGTCCCCCCTGCCTGCTCTTGCGCCGCCTCCGAGACGGTTTGCAGACGCATGGTATTCAAGGCGTCTATCTGTGGCTGCATCTTGCTAAAGACGTCGATCACAGGAGGGTTCTCGACCTCGTCGAGATAGTATGGCTGATTCAGACACATGACGTCGTCCCCGAACAAGGCCGAGTAGCCAGTGCTGACCATGAGATGGGTCCTCTTGCTCTCAACAGGGTCGTTTAGCACCTTGACGAGGGCTTCGAGCTGGCTGGGGAAGGTTGGGGCAAAGTAGTAGAGGAAGCCTCCCCAAATCTTCCCCTGCTTGAAAGTCCGGAAGTCATAGCGAGTGACAATTCCCAGGTTGTTTCCGGCGCCCTTCAGACCCTTCCACAGGTCAGAGTGGTCCTTGGCATTTGCTTGGACGATGGCACCCGAGGCGAGAACAACCTCGAAATTGATCACATTGTCGCAGATGAAGCCCTTACGGCTGGAGAAGAAAGACAATCCTCCTGCGCAAAGTTAGTCCATTCATTCGTGGAGTACAGGTCTAGGACGGCAAACCCTCGGTAGTCAGGCCTCCGATGCCATTGGCCGCAGACCTTCCGCCTGCAACGGCAAGGCCCTCTGCGCCAAGCTTCTCATACACTGCGCCCCATCGCTCACCCGCGCCGATCTTGACAAGGCCGTTGCTTGAGTCGATGCCTGTCAAGAGGGCGAGGTCCAGAGTAATTCCGTCCTGGATGTTTGCGCATCCGGGAAGAGGCTGTTGTCCTCCGCCGCGGACAGCAAATACAATGCCATCCGTGCGGCTGCTGATCACCTTCACGAATGCCGAAACATCCTCTTTGGTACGAGGCTGCACTATCCAGTACGGCTTGAGGTCACTCTCGAAGCCTGAGAGATAAGAGCCGTTGCGTGTCTCGTACAGCTCCTCTCCACGCTCAGTGAAGACGCTATTGGGCATTGCCTCCTTCAGGGCATCGATAGCGCTGGAGTAGGACATTGTCAGAGGGCGATATTTGAGTCGTGTCATAGCACAGGCAGGGCGAGAGAATGTTGCCAGACCAATGATTACGGTCAAAGGAAATCAGGAGACCCGGAGCTCGAGTAGAAAAGGGTGGTAGATGAGACGCTGGAGCCTGCAAGGCCTGACGAGACGCATGCCACCAAAAGGATTCTCAATCCTCTCTGCTGGCTGTCAATAATCCTCTGCCACAAACATCCTTAGCATTCCTTGAAGCCTAGGTGAGCCTCACTGCTGACTGGTTTATTGAAGCCAAGACAGCCTGTTCTACATCAATGGCGTTCGCATGTCGTTGTCGCTAATACAGATACAGTTAACCCGCCATTGGTTCCTTGCCGCTGAGCCGGCTATGCTTACCGGTCTTCCAAATCGGTCATGATCAAGAGAGGGGTCTCCAGGAACCAAGATTCCTTCCTTGGCCAGAAGCAGAATTGGGGATCAGTCGAGATTCCTTCGCGGAGATGGTGAGACACTGTAGATGCACGGGACTTTACAACAGCGTCCAACTGACATGTCACCGGATATGAGGCTCGCGTAGTATCCAGTGTAACCCGCCTCGAGTCCGCCTGCAATCATACGAGGGCGTGTGCGGTTGGGGCCTGCGAGGAGGAGAAGCGGGGGAGGGGGGGTGTGTGCATAAGACGCCCAGTCGTTGGCAAGTTGCAGGGAGGGTCTGTGCGGGTGTAACCGAGAATACTAGGCTAGTGTAACCGGCTAAGGGTGGGAACGGGAACGCGTGTAAGCAGTAGGACCTCGCCAACATAGTGTACAACCTCACAAGGCTCCACTTAAGCGCGCGGGATGAAGGCCCGGGGGGAGCGGGGGGCTGGAGGTCTGCATATGATGTAACACAAAGATACGACCCAGGCAAGCTGGTCTGAGGCACCGTAAGTAAGTTGACCAGTTAATAATACGGAAGCTGACGGCATAAAAAATCAATGTTGGCCTCCAAGCTAAGTAATAAGTACGAGACTGTGTTACATGAGGCTCTACTTCGGTGTGCCGGATGCGGGCCGGACGTGGGGGCCGGATGTGACGTCTCGCACGGATGTGACCAGTATTGGTTAGTCTCCTGGAACTGACCAAGGAAAGCTCACTGCAAATTAAGCTGACTGCATACGCGACAGATTCGATCTCTGTGGTCTGCGAGGATCTATGGTCAGTATGCCAAGTTCTTTGTTTGCACTGTAAGTGTCAGACCCTGTCAGCCTGCCAACGGAACAGCTGATTTCCATTCCCCCATTGGACGTCCAAGGCCGTGCATGTAGCTTACCCATGCGTAGTAATATCCAGGCCACAAAGGGACTGCACTAATTGTTGGCGCGCCTAGATGGGGGCCTTTTTCTGTGCAACCAACACGCAGCGTCGGAGGTCATCCACAGCCCGAGCCTAGCACCCGTAAGGGAGAGTAAGACAGGCACCAGGTCGCGCTTTTTGTGCTTCTCAACGCTGCCCTTTTGTCATCATGAATCCAGTGCTTCTTTCGCCTCAACAGCGACAACATCAGGCGTAGGCGCCGTCATTATTGCTACCAAGAGAAGTGAATGCTCCCAATCGAACCAAGATGGCGGCCGAACCGACTGCCATCGAGGGCGAGAAGTCCCCTGCCGGCGACCCCTGGGCGACAACGACAACAACAGACGCGACTAGCGCAGCTCCTTCCACAGAGCCTATCGATCCTGATAATCAGAACGCCGCATCAACCTCGCCGCCGGCCGACGACGACCAGCCCGCGGCCCCGCGCAAGCGGCACCCGCCCCAGTTCTGGATCGTCATCATCTCGCTGAGCCTGCTCGCCTTCATCTCGGCGCTGGACACCATGATCGTCACGACGGCGCTGCCGACCATCACCGAGGAGCTCGGCGGCGCCGCCGAGTACGTGTGGATCGGCAACTCGTTCGTCTTCGCGTCCTCGGTGCTGCAGCCGCTCGTGGGCCAGCTCGCCGACATCCTGGGCCGCAAGATGCCCACCGTCGTGTCTATTGTCTTCTTCATCGTCGGCAGTGGCATCGCGGGCGGGGCTAACAATACGGCTGCGTTCATCGCGGGCCGGGCTGTTCAGGGCGTCGGCGCCGGTGGCATATATGTCCTCATCGACATCGTCTGCTGCGACCTCGTGCCCCTGCGAGACCGTGGGAAGTACCTTGGCATCGTCAACGGCTGGGCCGGCGTTGCTGCGGCACTTGGGCCTGTCCTTGGTGGAGTTCTGGCTCAGGCGAACTGGCGCTGGATCTTCTGGATGAACATCCCCATCTGCGTGCTGCCTCTGGCTCCCATTGCGCTCTACTTGCCCGCCAAGAAGGGGAACGTGTTGTCTGGGCTCCGTCATGTCGACTATCTGGGAACTCTCATCTTCATCCCCGCCATCGTGGCGGTCTTGTTCGGCTTGGTTACTGGAGGGGTGGTGTACCCATGGTCGTCGTGGCGTGTCATCCTGAGCTTGGTACTCGGCTTCTTGGGCTGGATCGCCTTTCACATTCAACAGAACTTCGCCAAGAACCCCAGCGTCCCCACGCGCCTCTTCAGCAACCGCACGTCGGCCATCGGCTTCGTCTTGACATTCCTGGGCTCTGTTGCGCTTCAGGCCCTCGGCTACTTCCTCCCCGTCTATTTCCAAGCCGTCCTAACCACGTCGGTCCGCCAGTCGGGTATCAACTTCCTCCCAGTCGCAATAGGCTGTCTGTTCTTCGCCGCCATTGCTGGTATTTCGCTCAGCGTGTTTGGCTTCTACAAGCCCATCCATGGCATTGCCTTTGGCCTGTCAATATTGGGATATGGGCTGTTCACTATGCTCGATCAAAACACCTCAAAGGTCGCCTGGGCCTTCTTCGAGATCATCGCCGCTGGTGGGCTGGGAATGACAATCTCGGCCGTGCTGCCTTCCATTCTAGCAGGGCTCTCGCAGGCCGACGTGGCCTCAGCAACGGCTACATTTTCCTTTATCAAGACCTTCGGGTTCATATGGGGTGTCACAGTGCCCTCCGTCATCTTCAACGGAGCAGTCAACGACCGTGTGGACCATGTTTCTTCGCCGGACTTGCGAGACCAGCTCAGGGACGGCAGGGCATATGCTTTTGCTAGCCAGGCGCAGCGCATATCCCGCACGCTGGACCCCAACCTCTGGAGCGAGGTTGTCCACGTGTATGTCGAGAGCTTGAAACCAATCTGGTGGTTTGGGTTGGGTATCAGTGTTTTCGCATTCTTGCTGGTGTTTTTGGAGAAGGAAATACCACTGTCGAAGGAGCTGAACACGGAGTATGGTCTGGAAGAGAATAAACACACTCCAACTGAAACGGCCAAGGCGCAAGTGTAGGATAAGTTAGCTGAGGATGCTTTCAGCGTGGCCTTCTTTATCATGTTGGCAAGGGAATCGAGGAGCCTCTTCAGTCTTTTACAATTCAGTGTACTCGCCTTGATGTACTTTTATAGAATGATAGAAGTTTAATCAGGTCACGGCCGTGCATTATTGCGCTCACCAGTCAAATCTCATGGTGAATCATTCATTGGCTACATAAGGGAAAAGTCGACGGGAACACTGCAAGTAGAAAAAGTTTAAATCATCTCGAGAAGTTCAATCCGGTCAACAGAAATACTTCGACACCCAAACAAATTCGCCCGCCATGTTACCCAGGCTCTAGTCTTCTCAAACTCATTGCGTGGCGTCATCAACCGGTGTAAAGATCACCGCAGTACTTGCCTTTGGCAGCATGGTGGATCTCCAAACCATCCACCGAGACGCTTCGGGCTCTGCCAGCTCGCAGTTGTAGTTCAAGATCACCTGACCGAGCACCACCTTCATAACCGCGACGGCATAGAATCGCCCCGGACTATCAAGTCGTTAGCCTGTGAAAACTGCGTGCGACCCCAATCTTAGCGGTGCTGTCACTTACCAGGCCATTCTGCCCGTTCCCCACACATGCCACGGATGTTCGGCATCTGTCAGCTTCGACGGGCTTGGCTGACGGAAGTCGACGCCCTTGGAATCCTCCGCACCAGTTTCCCTTTGTTCTGCGAAGCGGAAACCTCGGAACTCGAGGGGGTCGGGGAAATACTCGGGGCTCTGCATGATGCTTCGGACGGGTGTGCACGCCCATTCTCCTGGGCGGACGGCCGTGCCGTCGGAGAGGGTGAAGGGCTTGAGCGCGGAGCGACGCGTACTCACTTTGTGAAGATTATTGGTCAGAAAACGATGACCGATGCCTCATGGAGCGTGGGAAGGGGGTTGCGGATGACTCACTGGACTCGACGGGAGTGAGACGTGCTGACTCCTTGGCAAAGCTGTCCAGCAGCGGAAGCCCCTTGGATGTGCGCTCGAACTCGGCATACCCGGCTTGCAATTCCTCACGCAGAGGCTGGACGTATTCAGGATGAAGGCAGAGGTCATGAATAGCGAAGGTAATAGTCTACATTCAGGAAAATATTAGTTTTTGATTTCGACTGTCGCTCAAAGCCAGTCAGGCATAGGAAGGTTGGGGAAACGGGACTGACCGTTGAAAGGGCGTGAACCGAACCGAACCAAATTGCCATCAGCTCATGTATGATCCTTTTGGGTGTCCACGGTCGTGAACGAGGTGAAGTCTCCATAATCCACTGGATGCAGTCGGCCTGTCATAAAAAAGTTGAGTTAGCTTTTACCGAAGTGTTATATTCTGCGGTAGTGAGCAACCAGAAGTTGCAAAGAAAGAAAGGTCCATACGTGATGGGGCACTGTTTGGCCTGCAGCCTTCAAATCTCTCTCGCGGCATCGCTCTTCTGCTATGGGCAAGAGTACATTGAAAATAACTTCCTGCGACTTAAGTCGTCGACCTATGATGCCACCGACAATTCTAAAGGCAGTCAGCTTATCGGGATCTTGGAAATCGCCGAGCACAGGCGAATGACATCGAAAGAGGGTGAAGAGGAGTATGTGACGTACCGTGCAAGGGACGTGGGCAGCAGTTTCACGATCTCAGCGCATATCAGGGTCTCCTCGACGTAGTCCAAAGCAGACTTCATGAATTGCTCATTTTTGGCTGGTCAAGGTGATATTTGTCAGTGCGAGTGATCGAGTACGAAATGAGTTCCAAGGCGCGACTACGAGAGGATATGTGCAAGTCAGGGAGTATCACTTACCCAGGTCTTTTCCAAAGAATGACACAGCGTTGCTCAGGACCACCAACTTGACGATCATGGGATAAACTGGTGAATACCGGCGACCAGTCTCTATGGACAGCGGTTCTGTCGTCAGCGAAGCTCGCGACCATGACCAACAAGAGACAATTCTCGTATATGCTTGCCTTTTTCAACACGATGTGTTGCCTGGAGCTCTTCGAAGCGCGCCCTTATAATTACACTCAGATCTGGTAGGATTTCAGGCAGGTTGTTAGTCAGGAGTGTGCGCAGAGCGCGGATGAATCCAACGCCCTCTGTTCCTCTTCTGTCGAACCAGTTGAATCCGTGCATAGTATACATGGGCTGCAGCATCTACATATTCAACCATTGTCAGAAAAATTCCACATTTACACTGTCGAGGGCATCCATCGCGGGGACTGCTAGTCAGATGTGAGGAGCATGAGCTGATCAGGGTACCGACCTGCTTAGAAGCCGCTTGGAGACTGAGCACCGTATCGGGGGCCGAATCGAGCTCCTTGATATGCTTTGTCGATGATACAAAGACATAACGGTTGTCTGGAGCGTTGATTTCGAAAGGATTGCCGTGTGCCTGGATAGCAGAGCCACATCAGTCAGGGCTCTTGTTGACGTGCTCGGCCGAGTAGGGGCCTGAATCTACCTTGTCGAAGCCATCTTGGATGATACGGGGACCGTCGAGCAAATACATCCAAGAAAGACATCTCCTTTTGACCCAACTTGTAAGATTGGTCCGCTGCTTTGACAGAGTTGACTGGATCAGTTATCAGTCAGTGTTCCGATCCTCTGCGCGGCAAGCTACACGGGCTTTCAATATTCACCTTCTCACTCCCGATTGTGCTCAGCTTCTCGCTGAAGATTAAGCCACAAACAAGAGCAACGACTGCTATAGTAGCCAAGCTCGCGGTGTTTGCGTGGGCCAAGAACGTGAGCAGCCCTACGGCCGAGGCTTGATTGTTGAGGCTCATTTTCGTGCAGTCTTGGGCAGGATTCGGAAACAGTAGAGCCACAGTCAGACTACTTTTGGATATTTTGAAGATACTGTTTCCAGGGATGCATCCGTATCTTCAGAGACACATCATGTCGTATATCACGGTTTTCCTTTTTCCGTTTTCCATTTCTCCTAGGGGGAGGTTTATACCCAGACAGGTACTCTGGCACCACCCTCGGTCCGATTCACTACCGCTGAACTGATCTGGACGGTTCTCGGGTGAAGTTTCTCAACTTGGATAGTAGGCCGGACCATCCTTGACAGGTTCATGTAGAGACAGACTACTACTTGATGGTTGTTGGGCGGCAGCATGGAATCTTACTGCAGACCAACACAACTAGGGGCGTTGGTCGGGGCCGACTGTCTCAGATGCACTGTGCACAAGGGTTGCCTAGACGCGATGAGGATGTAGCCTATGTTGCACAACCGTTTTCTACCTTATGCAGCCCACCTGCCGCCCTTTCCCACCTGCAGCCAATGTGCTTCGCGGACACCCTGGAGTCGCCCCCCCCCCCCTTCTGATCCTTCCACTCTCACACACTCAAGATTCCATTCCAGTTAAGTGGATTTAAATACAGCGACAGGAAGACGGAGGATTCAGATATCCAGTAGTTTACGACACAGGTTGGCCCCCAATGTGACCTGCATCCTTCTCTCATCAGCGGCGAGGCTGCTGATGGACCTCGAAGGGTCCATGGCATTGGCCTGCCTATGCTGGTACTTGTAGCCCCCCGCTCCCTGTTCTTCGATCTCGAGCCTCCGCCTCCGGTTGTGCTGGTTTCTGAGAATGACTCGTGACGCTTTCTGATTCCCCTCGTTGTCACATCTGCCTTGCCGCTTTCACATTCCCCGGGTCGACGGCTGAGCTCAAAGCTTCTTTGCAACAATGGATATGTCCTCGGGGATTTCGCAGGAGGCTTTCCTCGGAGCTGGAACTTTCCTCGTTGTTTTCACCGGCCTGTTCGTTTGCGTCCGCCTCGCAGTGAGCTTCAGGCTTTCCGGGAGCCTATATCTCGACGACTGTAAGCAGGAGCGCTCCCGCCATGTTATTCTTCCAAGACGAATGAGGGGCTCGTCGGCTGACCTTTTCCAACAGATGCAGCAATCGCCGCCGTCATCTTTTTGGCTGCATTTTTCGGACTCCTTTACAGATTAGTCCCTCGTTGGTGCCTTCCAAGCTCCCTGTTTTGTTCAAGCATAGCGCTAACACATCACCACCACCGGCAGTCTATTCCGATCCACAGTTCTTACTCAAGCTACGGCTCATCAGCCAGGTATGCCTGACCACAGACCTCAACGTCGTGTCGCAAGGACCATAAACGCTGATATGTCTGTTTCCGCTGCAGTTAGCAGTGGCCTCGGTCTTCATGACCGGATTTTCCATGTGGACTGCCAAGATACCCATTCTCTTGCTTCTTATCCGCATCTTTGGAATTCATCGCTGGCTGCGTATCACCGCCATCCTCACAATCGTTCTCACTGGCTGCGCCATCCTGGCAGGCATGGCCTACAACGCCAACGCCTGCATGCCACCAGAGACCGACCTCGGCTTCACCCCAGACTATCTGGCAACGTGCGCTGACGCAAACACATACAACGGAGTCGCATTGGGCTCTGTTTCAATCGCGACTGATATCATCATTTTTATTTTGCCCTTGCCAGTGATTGCCAAACTAAAGCTGGAGACTGGGAAGAAGATTGGGTTGCTTCTCGTTTTCCTCGCCGGCATTGGGTCAGTGACCTCTCTGAAGCCCCATCCCCACGCTCCCCCGATCCCGCCCCCACCATCTCAAATGCTAATATGTGATGTCCTGCAGTGCCATTGTTGGTAGTGCAGTTGCACTCAACTACAAAGTCAAGTCATTGTCTGGAGCAGCAAGTGATATTCAGGTGGCCGGGATATTAACGTGAGTTTACCTTCGCCACCGACAGCCCAGCATCTTATTCCACATTAGAATGCGGCCCACTGACAGACCAACCCATGACTCTAGAATTCTCGAATACACAATCGCAATCGTCTCTAGCTGTGTTCCTGCCATCAGAGCGTTCTGGAGCGGTTTCATCGTCCAGTCCCAGCTATTCTCAAGGTTGACCTCTTACGTGTCGAAGGTGTCATTCAGCACTGGTCGTTCGTCGAGGAAGCCTACGGACCACCTCAACGGAAGCAGCGAGTATATCAACGCATACTCTAATCTTGAGGACGGCCATTCTAAGAAGCAAACACTGAACACAGCGAGCCTGCCGCTCGACAGCTTCAATACCCGCCCCTGAGCAGACTGGCACCCGGGGTCTTCGAAACAGGGACGGTTGTTTTCAAAATACTGCGCACGCAGGCCGCTGGCTTCCTGAGGCGGTGACACAGCTGGATAGGTCAGGTGTCCCGCCGGGCAAGCATGATGTCAACTTTATGGACCAAGCAGTTTGTAATTCTCTGGGATGTATCAATCGCAATCAAAGTCATTTATCTTTGTTCTCACTCAGCCGTCCAAGCTTTTCGTTCTAACTGAGCCGCGGTGCATATCTGATCGTGTTACATCAGCGCATACAATCCATCTACGCAAATGATAGGTATCTAGGCGTTGGTGTGCAACGTTTCGCAGAGGTGTGACACGACAATTGCAGATCACTGTACAACCAGGATATTTGGCATTGACGTCCACACGGAAAAGATCAATCACAAATCGCAACGTGGATCTAAATCGGTCCTCGGTGCACACGCTGAGCCACCTTCGACTGGAATGTGGCGTCCCTTGGTCCGCTCGGCACTGTGTAGCCCTCAGCGGATCACGGCACGGAACATCGCAGCCCTGCCCGGCATGCAGTCGAGAAGCATCTAGCAAGGCAGCAGCCAGCCAGTGATCTGATAAGCACTTGTTGGGCCCGCCACCATACCATTGATAAAGACGAGCGGCAAACCGGATGTTTGTGACCAATCGCTGCCCTCATGATGGAGCACAGGTAGGGCTGGCCGCTTACACAGTACCCCGATGTTGGCTCCGGTTGTCTCAGACTCTTCGAATCAGGTCATTGTCGCGTCATGCGAGCGGGTTGGCTATCCTCACTCGGATAAAGCAGACCTGCACACAGTGTGCATGTTGGGTGGCGGCTTGCTCAGCAATGGTATGGTCCTTTTGACCCGACGCTTGCATGTTCCGAAAGTCCCTGAACCGGATGCCCGGGACAGGGATCTCGATCCTACCATTGCGCCGGGTCAGCACTAAAACCAGGTTGGCATATGTCGTGATGTCGAACTAGCCCTTGGGGAAGGGTTCGGATGCGGGTAAACCCGCTGATTTTGGGCAACGTAACGCAGGGCGATGTCACGGTACACTTGTCTTGTCAGACAGTCTCTTATCTTGTCTGTGTCTCCTACTACCCCCCACGAAAATTGTAACTCTCCTGGGTATAGCTTCCATCTCTGCCTTCAGACCACCTCCCACTACGCCGCGAGTTACCACCTGCCTGCTTGGCAATGATAGCGCGGCCAACGCTTCCTCTTTTTCTAAGTCGCAGCTGCAGGGTCGTGTTGGCGAGGATGGCCGTCAGATTCATCCAATGCCATGTTTGTGCGACCACATCCGTACAAGTGGTGGGTCACTAATTATGGCAAGGAAGGATTTACAGGGTCATAAAGGTGCCGCGAAATTTACGCTACACACACGCCCTTCCCGCTCTTCAGGGGGCCCGCCCAACCGTTGGCTGGAGGTCTTGCTGTCGTATCACCGTGCAGATATTGTGGATTTCCTGGGAAGGATCTCATTCACATGCAGTGGCTCCTTTGATGCTACGGTGCAACAAGTTTGTTGGTCTTGGAATCACGCACTGTCATGATCTTTCCACTTGGGCGAGATGGCGTGCCACACTCCGATCGCAGTTTGGAATATCTGCCTCCCAACTGGCTATGGTCTCGTGTCTCCGGTGTTCCGAGGCAAAACTTTCGTAAGCAGAAGTTCTGGGCCTCTGACATGAGTGTTTGTTTATCCGGACCCGTTGCTGTGTGCCAATCTCCACTATCCAAGAACTCAATCGTTCCCATGCGCGGCCCATCATTGACCTTGTATTGAGTTGACGAAGATGGAATTCTCGGCGATTCCAATACGCACTCAGGCTATTGCAGCCCTGTTTGTACTGACTCTTGTGGTACTCCTGAACAGGATTCACAAAGCCAGAAGTAGTAAATTGGGCCACTGGATGCGCGAGCATCCCATCGTTGGTAGTGGCAAGCAGTGGCTCTCGTGGTGGTTTGGCACGCTTCGATCCATCAACCAGTCGAGAAACTGGGCCTACTCTGGCTATTCCAAGGTTGGAGCCCTATTTCTTCCTGTGACGGACTCGTAATGACTTTTTACTGACCGTCACCATTTTCACGGGCGATGTAGTATTCCAAATCCAACTCCCCCTTCCTCGTACCATGCCTCGACCGTGGCCCCACGGTGATCATTCCCCCGAGACAGCTGAAGAAAATATACAATCTCCCCACCAGCGTCCTGGACGTGTACGAGACGCAGCACGAGACCATACAGTCCAAATATACCATCTCGGACCATGATGTCTGGAGGAATAGTTACCAAATCGATGTCATCCGCCATCAAATGACCCGCAATCTGAAGATACTCACGCCACCGATTGCCACCGAGCTTGCCCTGGGGTTTGATAGACAATGGGGGTCCGATACGGAGAATTGGAAGGAGTTCCGAATCTGGGATTCAAGCCTGAAGTTGATTGCAGGGGCCTCAAACGGCGCATTTTGTGGTGCTCCGCTCTGTGAGTGATCGCATCCATTGGACTGCCCTGATATACAACGACTATCCCAGCTAACCAGTACGATGTGAGCAAGGTCGAAATCTCGAATTCTTGGACAGCATGCGTGACCACGCCATGGGCGTGTTTGTCGGCGCCATGGCAATCGGTGCCACCCCAAGTTTTGTCAGACCTGTCTCGGGCAAGCTGGTCAGCTGGTTCTGCGAGTATCGGTTTCGCAAGGTGCTCAAGCTTTGTCTACCCTTTGTAAAGGAGAGACTGGACAACACGGCCAGAGCAAAATCCGATGCCGCATTCTGTTGGACGCCTCCAGTACGTTGTTCATATGCACCTAGAATAGTAACCCCAAGAGCCTCAAGAACTGACATGACACAATTGGCAGCAAGACGGGCTGCAATGGATCATCGAGAAAGCCCACGAGACCAAGTCCAGTGTGGAGCTCGACCCCGTTCGCGTTGCTCGCCGTCTCCTGTACGTAAACGACATTTCGCTGCACTCGACAAGCTATACCGTCCAAAACATGATCCTCGACCTCTACAGTTGCGAGCAGTCCGAGAGTCTTGTCGCGGACCTGCGGGACGAATGCGCGGCCGCGCTCGAAGAGGCAGGGGGCTCGTGGACGCGAGCCGCTGTGGAAAAGCTGAAGCTAGTCGACGCGACGATTCGAGAATCCATGAGATTGACGCCGTTTGCGTCGATCGGTCTCCCACGCACGGTAATTCTTGCCTCTTTACGAGCTTTTATGATTGTGGTTTGCTGACTTTTTGACAGGTCATGGATCCCCACGGCATCTCCCTCGAAAGTCCCACTGGAAAGATCAATGTGCCTCAAGGCACCGTGATTGCGGTCCCCATGGATCCAATTCACAAGGACGAGACCATCTACCCTGAAGCTCGCCGGTTCAACCCCCTGCGCTTCACGCAGCCTGACGCTAACCGTGACATATTCGAACACTTCAATCCGGGGAATGAAGGGGATGCGCCAGCACCGCGGAAGGCATCTTCAACCGCCACCCTGGACAATGCCTTCTTGGGCTTCGGTTTCGGGAAATTTGCCTGTCCAGGGCGGTTCTTTGCCCTAAACGAGCTAAAGCTGTTTGTAGCTCACATGGTGCTCAACTATGATGTCGAGTGCCTGGATCGAAGACCGGAGTTGACGGATGTCATCTGGCTAAAAGTGCCTTACAATGATGGTCGGGTAAGGGTGCGCAAGAGGGCGGCAGCGTGGAAGCCTCGGAATTGACAATGACAAGTCCAGATAGCCAGGGACAACCCATTCAGACTTGCCGTCAGCTCACCCGCCCGGTTGCAAGTCGAAACGTATAACGGTGTGTCATCTTAAAGTGAGATGTTGGATCTTAGTCTATCTTTCACGTTATGTTCCATGACTGCCACTTGCTACGGGCTTAAACGTAGATGTCCCTTTTCCGAATTGAGAGGATTATCGTCGTCTGAATACTCCCGAGGCACGAGCTCTTACTCTTCGCTGCCTGCCACGGAACTTCGTTGTATTTGAGTACCGTACTTATGCTTTACTTACCAGTAGTATAATCTTCTAACTCCTATTCCACTCAGATCGCGCTACTCTGATCCATCTTGTGCATCAAAACATATAAATATGTCTTGGCTTACATTCAGCTGCTGAGAAATTGACTATGGACGGCGTACCAATATGATCGATACATGGGTGGTTAGGGGCACTCGGCTGATAGCGTGGTGCAGGACTCTTGTTATGAGCCACAGTCACGAGTCAGAGAACGACTGGACTTTGAACACGATATGCCTGAAATAATTACAAGCAGCTGTTGCTAATCAGGACAAATACGCGTGTGACCGCCAATTCTTCAACCGCCAACACCTCACAGACATACCAGTGCACACGGCTCAACTAAAAGTTGCCATAACCTGGTGCGTTCGCACAGCGCCATCGCTTGCCCGCAACTGGGAAAATACGGCAAGACCGAATCAGTTAGAATCGTGCTAGAAAAAGGGGCTTGTTTTGGGTGTCTCTGTGGGACGCATGACTACTGCGCCAAGTGATCATGACTAGGAGATCCGGAGTTCTCGGTACGGAGCGGATCCCCGACTTCCGTTCCTTTTACAAGGTGACTGTAGTGGATACTAATTTGACTAGAAATTCATGGAGAGTGGCCATTCTGGCGACTGTTGTATCTTTCATAACGATTGGAACGGGAATTCTAAGTCTGTGAAAGCAAATCCTTCTGTAAATCCCAATACGAAACCCGAACAAAGTCAAATCCAAAACACAAATCGCCCGCAATCCCTACTACTGCCGCCAAG
The DNA here is from genome assembly GCA_013364905.1 of Diaporthe capsici. Taxonomy (NCBI): domain Eukaryota; kingdom Fungi; phylum Ascomycota; class Sordariomycetes; order Diaporthales; family Diaporthaceae; genus Diaporthe; species Diaporthe capsici. Next base: position 4,599,647 of record WNXA01000006.1, on the reverse strand, counting down.
GTCACAACCGCAGCGACGAAGATGAAGTTCGGACTTGCCGCTATAGCCATGTTTCTCAGCCTCGCCGCCGCGACGGCCGCACCTGAGGCTGGAGCCGCGGAAGTCGACTTCGGGAACAAACTCGAGGCACGTCAGTGCGGCACATGCTGCGAAGGCCCATGCCAAGGAGGGTGCTGCTACACCGCGCCTAATTGCTGCTCTCGTTTGTTCAAAAGGGTACCTGGGCTGGAGGTCGAGCAGGAAGTCTCGTCGTCGTGAGGGACAACCGGGCGGCGGGACTAGACGTCGCGGAGCAGTTGCTAGTGCCTGGTAGCTGGATCCGGCCATACGAGGATATCAGTTCGGTCTCAAGCAGCCGCAAATGTCGGGCTGTGGGTGTGGGAGAGCCGGTGGTGATAGCGGCACTGATAAAACCGCGGTTACCAGCTTCTTGGGAGAGCGGATAGGATCCCGAATTTTCTCATATATATGGTCGTCTGTGCTTGGTCAGAGAAAGTTTAGCTGAGCACATGTAAATATTTTTGAATTAGTGGACGGAACTTGCGTCCATGGTATATCAAATGGGAGATAGCCCAAGCTGAAGCGAAAGACGTGACTCTCGAGATCATATATTGGCCTCGCAGATACAAAGTGGACGCAATGAGGCTGTCGAGAAGGGCAGTTATTTATATATCAATACAATACAGAGCTTAATCCACGGCATACGAAATTTAGCACCAGGTATACGGCACGAACACGCGTTGAAATAATTCCTGCGGGCATGAATCCCATTTCAGATATGCAAGCCCTCAGCCCCACTCAGGGGAATCCGACCCCAGTGGCTTAGGCATGATATCCCAGCCAATCTCGAGGCCCTCAATACGGGCACTGTGCCTGATCGCCTTCATGACGCCGAACCCAGTCTCCCTCGTCTCGAAGAACTCCTCGGGAACGTCCTCCGGCTTCTCGTAATCCCTGACCCCGTCGAAGCCGCTGGTCCCAGGGTACTGGCCCAGGCTCCTCAGGTACTTCATGACGCCGGCGAGCGAGACGTCCACCCTCCATGCACCGCCCTGTGTCGCCCTCTTATACAAGGCAGCCAGCACCCCCGTCGCGAGCCAGTAGCCGCCAGCGTGATCGAGCGCCTGGCACGGCGTCGGCCGCGCAACCTCCCCCTTTCCGGCGTGCTCTGCCTCCGAGACGTTCATACCCGAGCACGTCTGCACCAGCGAGTCGTACCCCCGGCGGCCGGACCAGGGACCACGGGGCCCGAACGCGGACATGTTGGCGATAATGAGGGACGGGTTGACCTTTAGGAGGTCATCGGCGCCTAGGCCGTGGGCAGCGAGGCTGCCGGGGCGGAAGCCCTGGATGAACACGTCGGCCGTTCTGATGAGCTCTATGAGACGGGCCTTGTCGGAGGGATCGTGGATGTCTAACTGCACGGTGCGCTTCCCCCGCCCGAGGTCGCGGTCCAACGTCGGCAGATCGGGGAGGTTGGGCGACGTCACCCAGATGACTTCCGCGCCGTAGGCGGCGAGCGTCTTGCCGCACAGTGGGGCGGCAATGACGCGGCTCATCTCTACAACGCGGAGACCCCGGAGGGGCTTGGAGTTGCCGCCCGCGAGTCTCGTCGGCAGGCCCTTCGGGCCCGCGCTGGAGATCTGGTTGACGTCGATGGGGAAGTTGCTGATGGCCTTGGACTGCGCGAGTTGGTCCCACTGGCGGTATGATCGCAGGGCGTATGTTGCCAGCTTGCCTTCTACCGTGGCCGCGTTCTCAAGGTCGACGGCTGACCATGCAGCGAGCTTCTCGGAGAGCTGTTTCCTGGTCGAACCGGTGGGAAGACCAGCCAGCTCCAGGATGCCATTTGCATGGTTCGGGAAGGAATCGTGCACGCGCACATAACCATCTGACGTCTTATGCAGACCTCCGATAGGACCCCAGGGAGACGGTGTTGCTTTCCCATCGAGGATGTAGAGTCTCTCTGATTTGAACTCGACCGTGGCATGGTCTAAGGAAACGTTGACCTTGGGTACGCTGGAGGTCCTGTTGTGCAGGGCATGGATCTGAGCTGCGGCGAGTGCGGTCAGGGCTATGGCGCTTTGAGCCAGGAGGCCGATCTTGTAAGATGATGGCAGGGTTGGTTTGTTGTTGACCGGAAGAGACATGGCATTTAATGACACATCGGGCATGCCCAGTCCCTTCCAGATTTCCTCCACCACGTCCTGAGCTGAGAAGCTCTCTCGAGATACAGGGTCGTGAGCTCCGTTGGAAATTGGTGTGGACTGTTTTGGCTCGGCCTGGGTGCCATTTGTTCGAGTCTTGGCTGCTGGAACACGGATTCCAAGGAGAGGCGCATGCTGTTGCGTGCCGAGGGTGTCACGCTCGCCGACGCTGCCCTGGGCCCATGGCCTCTTAATCGTACATTTCCAAGCCAGTGCTGGGTCGAAGTACATATTGGTCAAGATGTCCTCATCATTCACACGGTAAAGGCTTTTTATGGTCTCGTTGGTGAATATTTCGGCATCCTTGACGCGTTGATAGACTGCCGGGTCATCAAACATGACATCAAATGTCAACTCGAACGGCCCAGAGTTCTTGGATCGGATGATACGCGCGACTTCGTTGAGTGGTGCCTCGCCTGTGGGCACAGACTTTGTGGTCAGCTTGGCCAGCTCTCCATTCTCGATTTCTTTGTATGCCTCATCGAATCCTGGTGGCAGTGGAATTGCTGATGCTTGTGCAGAAGCGGAGCCAATCGTGTGGGTTTGGATAGGGAAGATGGAGCACTCCTCGCCTTCGTCCAGATCGACCAGGTGGTACAAGCTGAATTTGAAAACGGCTCCAGCGTCTTGTTCGTGTGGAGAGAGTGGGCTAGCAAAGTTGCCCGTCGTTGCAACTTGGTCGGGATAGGCAAAGTGCAGGATGGAAGCCCGCACATTGTTGGCAATAGTGTGCGAGAGTTCCGCTGTTGGGGCGATGACCTCTCCGAGGACGGCTATCTCGTGGGGAGAAGCTTGAGCAGGCTCGCGTGGGCCCATGACCCCATTCTTGCCATAGATGTGGTATATGAGACGGCACTGCTCTGTCTGGTCGAGCTCAGGGAATAGGTTTTGCGAGTATTTGCGGACCCGCTCCAGAAAATCGTCAATTTGGCTGATGAGGATGGGGTCCCGAATACCGCCAATAAAAATTGTACGGTGGCCAAGGTGTGTGACGCCCTCCAGTTTCACCTGATATAACGTCTTCTCAAACTTAGCCCCAGAAACGCGGCAGGTCTTGGCAGTGACCTGCTCATATTTCGCGCCGTTGAGGTTCAGAACACCTCCCGGGCCCGGGAGGCGGTCGGGCCTAGTCTTCTCGTACAGAGTATGCGCTGCCACAGAGAGAGGAGTACACCTTTCTGCCGGAGATAATGGGGTCAGATCGAAGGCATCTTTCCGCATGGTTGCAATCATTGACCGCCCCTTTGGCACAGCACAGATACCACCACACTCCATGATCTTGCCCATATGCCAGGCCACATCTGGAAGGACTCCACGGGCGATGGAGAAGCCGGCAAAAGGTGCTGGGTCGTAGGACCTTCCGCCAATGATGATATCGGGATCCCCTTTCAGGGCCTCAAGGTATCTTTAGGGACCATGATTGTCAGCCATGGGCGTTTGGATGAAGGTGATGTACACGTCAAAGTCGAGACAGAAGTAAGGACTTACGGCTCTGCACCCATTTGTGCAACAACGTCCACAGCCCCATCCACCACCCTCGGCTCCAGTGGCTCGACGGGTCCGCACGGTCCAACCCGGTTCTGTGATATCCTCGACTTGATCCACTCGCGGTCCATGCCAGCCTGGATGGTTGCCACCTTGAACGAATAGCCATTCCGGTCAGAAATCTCCTTGACCAGGTCAAGCATCTCGGCAACGTGCTTGTTGCTCCCGTCACCACCAGCGGAGCCGATGAGGACTTTGACTTTGTGGTGGAAGCATGCCGCAAGGATGGGTTCCAAGTCTCGCACGTACGAGCCGCGGCCACAGGTCATCTTGCCCATGCCGAGTTTATACGGGCCTCCATCTGTGGATCCGCTGTCGACGATGATAGCAGCCGGCTTGTACTTGGTTATGCCGTACCAGAAGTGATTTGAGTCGTACCCATACCCAAGCATGGCATTCGGCGTGAGAATGGTGAACTCCGCGACGCCGTTCTGCGTGGTGCCGGCCATCGTTGCTGTTGAGTTCGAATATGAACTCGACCAGGCTGGAATGATACGTTTCGGAAATGGGATCTGGGGCTGGATGCAACAGAAACCAGTCATGTAGTGGGGACTGCACTTATTTCATGGATGTGCGAGTCGACGGGCTACAATACTCCTTGTGATCATGGAGACCAACTGAGTAAGCGTGAAGATGCTGCTTGTCTACCGCTTCGGTAGATCAGTCATTTCGTGGATTTCATTGTCCGATAGCACTCGAGAAGTCTGTACGTGTGCTCCTCGATGTATGTGTTTGGTAGTCGTTCCGTATCGCCTCCGAGGTTACTCCCACTCGGTCGTCCGGCGCGCTGATCCGCGGGCGGGGTCGGTAAGTCATCTCCGACCGCTGTCATGTGCATCGGCATCTTCCCGACGTCCACATCGCTCTCTTACCAGGGTTTCGGTATCTCACATCATGGTTCTACTGTGGTCCTTGGGCGATTTCGTGCTGTTAATACAACTCGGTAGTGACTTTTATCCGGTAGGTATGCCTTGACCACGTTTTAATCTGTAGGCTGATACTGGGATATTGTACGCGCGCACGAGATTGCGTAATGGTCGGTGACTGCGGGATGCTCTGAAGTGCTCCACTAGTCCTGTTTCGTGCACCTCATACCACTTACATTTGGGAAGGACCGAAATAAATACATCATTGATAAAATTTCGTAGACATTTGAATCATCACATTATCACGATTCCCAACAAAGTATCATACTAATCGTCAAGACTGATGGCCGGTCTCCTTGAATAACGTTGTAATTTTGTGCCATAAATGATGAAAAAGCTCGTGGTGGTGTTTCATTCAATTCCAGAGCAGTTCAATCACAGACGAGCAATCGTTGATGTCTACACCTTCCACCTATGTAGCTTGTTAAGAGAATCTGAGCCCCTCTATTCTACCAGTCCCTTAAAAGCCCAAGGCGTCTCGGCCTGCCCCTACCTGACTGCGTACGTGGTCTGCGTCACGGCCAGCTTCATCTCCGACCGCTTCAGCAGGCGCGGCAACTTCATCGCGTTCTTCTGCTGCGCGGGCGACGCCGGCCTGGCCATCTTCGGCATGGTCGGACAGTGCGGTCCGATCCTGGGCGCGCGCGTGTTCCCCAAGACTGACCAGCCATGGTACTCCAAGGGAATGTGGATCTGTGCGGGAATTCTGTTTGCTGCTGCGGCTCTGACAGCCATACTCAGCTTCTGCCTGAGGTACCAGAACAAGATGAGAAATTTGGGAACAGTGATTTGGGACTATGTCCCCCCGGAGGTCTCGGACAAGGGTGATGATCACCCAATGGACCGCTACGTGCTTTGATCCCAAGGGGCCTGTGCGAATGATTACATGGAGATGAGAAAATACTATGTGCTTGCATTGAAGATTTGGTCCTTGTGACGTGAACGAGCCCTGAAGTTGGAAATCAGTGTAACAGCAAAATGAGGCTGATATTGACATGGCTAACTTCAGGTTCCACATTACACTGATGAAATGTTCACTCTGACCACGGAGATTCCGGCCCATAAAAAAGGTGTAATGTGAGAGAGAAAGAGCCAGGAAATGCCAGAGCGAATCCCATGACCCGGGTGCCACTGGTGTTCTACAAGCTGACTTGGCGCGATGGCATTCCGGATCCTGAGATCTACATCGGCATGCGCCTTTTTACGATTGGCCATGTTTCATCCGTCTGTCTCAGACTATCAATAGTGCTACTGCTGTGATTACGGTCTCAGCTTCTTGTAATGCCGCCGCCACCACGCACTCCAAAAGCGCAGTGCGATATGCCGTTGCTCCCTCCTTGGCATTTATTTCTGCGACTGTAGTGCCCCTGTGACTGCGCAATGAGGTCATACCTGTCTTTCACTTCCGACGACCCTCTTTCCCGGATGTCTGGATATATAGTTACGATCCAAGTCGTGTGCGACTCCATGACGGGTCTTCGACGCTTCCTCTGTATTCACGCGGATGGTTACTGTGCCTGTCAAAAAGTCGAATACCCAGACACATATTCCAATGTTCTCCCTGCAGATCGCCGTTCTTGCAGGGCTAGCCAATGCCATTCACGGCTGGAAGCGCAAGTCCCCCCTCCCCCCCCCCCCGCAAGCACAAATAAAATGCATTGCGTTCCATAAAATCCCTGTTGCTAATCGAGTTACTAACCCTTGCCCAATAGTGCAGTGGTACGCCGGAATCAACATAAAATGCCAGGTCTACGACATATTTGACAATTTCACTGTCAGAGTTTGGGACGGACGATGCCCCGACGACGCACCCACCTGTAACCCGCCAAGTGGCGACAGCTACTCTTCCACCGCCACGGAATGCCACGACGATATATATAACAACGGGGTCGTCACCTCAACCGAGGGCTGCGAGCGGGAGAACGGTCGTGGTTCTGCTCTTGTAGTGAGTGGGTGTTGCCAGTTCTTTAGTGGCCAAGACGCGTGCTCAGGCACTCCGTACCTGGTATTGGCCGAGGGGCAGTGCGAAGATCCGATTCAAATTTCCAACTTCATATGCGTAAGTCTTTAAAGTACCTTGTAAACACAATTCGTGGACGTGACCTTTGCTGATTCTTCTCAGAGTGATGGGTGCTAGGGTGGTCAGTCCACTCGTGAAGCAGCTGGCATACTGTCAGAGGACCGTCCTTGACGTGTCTGAAATGTGCTCTAGCTACGACGAAGGGGTAACAGGACTGAACATAGTAGAGAATCCGTGCAACTCAGCTGCAAACCGTTGGTATGGAAACTTGTGGAAGCTGTTCGAGGCTAAGCAGCGTGTCACTTCGTGCCTCATGTGGGAGATCAGGTAAGGCCTCCCGCCTCTGCCCGGATGTTGGCCACAATAGTGAAGCATCCAAATATGAGCCTATTACTTTGTTTGGCATAAGCCATATTTGAGATCTAACAGCATATTCTTCACAACAATGAACGAAGCGCCTTTCTAATGAACAACAATTTTGGTGAGTTACGAGATCTTGTACCCCTGTAGCTCAGCTACGTGATGGAGGACGTAGGCCTCCGAGACGAGAGAACAAATCTAATGGCTGTCAATTTACACTTCAAGAAACATAGACTGAATGGTGTAGTACAGCCGTTTGTGCAAGTGGATGTGAAGTCACTTTACCTCGAGTGATGCAATGACACATGCAATATCCCAAATATATGCATATATAGGGTCGTCTGTTTACCGAGGCTGAAAGGGATCGAAACCCCGAAGATGGGGGCGGGGCAATGTTTGCGAATGTGGGGAGAAAAGCAACACCCCACAGAGCCTTCCCGCAACGAAGTAGAGATATAGTTACCGTTGACATTTACCACTGCAACTTCACCCCGATGATGCCGGAAAGCTTGACACAATACCACAGCCAAGCTTTATTAATCCATTCTGTACGCTACTACTACACTGTGTGGTTTTCGGCTTTTTCTCTGGCCAAAACTCTCGTGGCAGATACCGGAATGTTGGGGAAATTCTCACTCCCGCTTCCCCAACCCAAATGAGCAGCTCGGCAATGGAACCTGTCCCGATGGAGATGTGTCACGGGGAGAGGAGGTCCAACATTCTAGCAGAATCTGTCGGGAATAAGGTGCGAACGCCCATTCGGACAAATGCCCGGGAATTTGGGACCACCCGCGTTAGTGTACTATGGGTTGGGGCTCCCGGGAGTAATACCGAAGATGTCAGTATCAAAACCCGACAGACCGATCACCGGGGTCCGCTGCCCGGAAGCTAACACACCCATGTCACTACAGTACCCAATGACAACTGGTCTCAAGACGTCAAAAGGTTTTCTCGATTACAGGCGGCCTATGTTCACCTGTAAGATATCTTTAATGCCTCTAGCCGATTCGTATTGATGTTATAGAACCACGGGCAGTGCGCCTCCGCTGAACGACGCGTTTGCAGGCGAGCGGCCGGGCTTCGACGACTTGCCCCTGCTCAAAGGTGATTCCAAGGCGTCGGCATGGAGCCTGTGGGGTGGTGATGATGAGTTGGGCACCTTGAACCTACTTACGCCTTCAATTGTAAAAGCTGCTGCTGCTGAGGTCGTAACAGGAGAGACAGTTGCTTTGAAGTAGGTTTCAGCAACAGTGTTCGGCTATCCTCGGCCACGAATTCCCATGCACCCACTCCCTCTTACGGAATAATATGCCAACAACGGCATTGAATTTACAGTCTTCCTCTTGATACGTTTGTACAACCAATGAATCCCGTACGGAAACCTTTCTCTCACAAAACTTTCGCAAAAGGGAAATCGAACGACGATGTGGTAAGTAATGTCATTTCTTCCAACATTATGTGTAGCAAGATCTGATCCATATGCTTGCGTGCGCCAGAAGGCCGCGCTGCCACACCGGCCCATCCGGTCGAGCTGCGGCGTCGAAGCGAGCGAGGATGCCATCCGCTGGCACTGGGACAACGCCTTCGCGGCCGTGGCCTCGGACACCGTCGCGTACGAGGCCTGGCCCAGCCCAAGGCGGTGGGGGGTTAGCATGCACGAGATCTTCCTCAGCGGCTGGGGAATGCCTATTGGCGAGAGTTCTGATCTTGAGAGGCTGGCTATCAAGTGTAGAGAGGCGCAAAGATGGTCTTTCATGTTCGTAAGTGTACCGCTGGATGTGCCGGGCGGTGTAGCTAGCCCGCCAGGTGCGGTAGCTGTCTTCTAGATACGTTTGTGGACATTTAAAGTTTAGATAAGAACTATCATTATAACGGATTGAGCAATGAGCACTGCCGTGGATGCAACGTGAAAAGGCTGATTTGATCAAATGGACCACAATCCAGCACGCGCATAATCCCTCCTAGATAAAAGCATCAATATGCTTCGAGTTCTACGCGCTCAATGCAACAATGTTCCCGAGATTCAAGCGGCTCGCCTCGGTGATTGGGCGCGAGGATAACTACTATTGTGGCTAAGTGTTAAGCTGGGTGCACACTTGCAGTTCTGATCGTCTGTAAGGGTTGGTGCCCTAGGATCTGCAACCAACAGCACACTTGCTGTCGTGACCCGATCAAAAACAAGTCCCTATCCTCCTCAAACGTCCAACATCAGGAATCGATGTAAAATCCATACTCATTTTACAGAATCTGTGAGTTGTTTCCTATGCTTACGGCCTCTAATGGATTGCAGAGAGATGTGCCACTTTTATCAAAGAGGATAAGAAGGCTTCAGCTTCCGTAGAATGGATTTAGAACAGCGGAGCCATATGAGGCTTTGATGCATTAAGTGTTTTCCGTCCCAACCTGAACAAAGACCATCAAGATCGCTGTATATCTGCACAATCAGCAATGTTAGTAATTCCACCATAGTCCAGGGGAAACCGAGCAATCTTACGCAGCAGTCGCGCTCAAGGCCTCGAGAGGTTTCGAAACCATAACCATAGACACCACAAAGAGAAACACAGACACGAAAGCCTTTATGGTTCCTAATTTGTTCGGCAGCGACTCAAGTGCCTGCAATATCCAGATCGGTGTGATGAGCATGGCCACACCAATGGCCACGATGACGGCAGACGCAAACCTGTCCATTCGTTTGTCCGAGAAGTACCCAACATTACTGGCGTCATAAGATGGGATGTCATCTCTATTATCCTTCCATAGCCCAAGCGTGCGGAGCCGGAGGGAGCTGTCTACTACCCGGCGCAACGGGGTTTTGTCTGTGGGGACCACGCAGATCAGGTCGTCCTCGTGATCAAGATACTCCTGCTCCTTTGGGGAAATCGCCACATAGTCATGGTTGAAATGCCAATTTTTGATACTTTTGATGTTTCGGCGCGGTGCGCTGGGGGCCTGTCTCAGAACGGATTGTTGAGCAATGAAGGCATCTGTGACGGTGTGAGTTCAATATGTCAAAGCGAATTGATTAGAATATCTCAATGGGTGATTCAACGAAGCTTATCATCCTTACTGTATCGGGAAACTTTGTCAGTGATAGTCTGGAGCAGTTCCTTGCGGTCCGAGAGGTCGTCCCTAAAAGTCCCGTTGTTCACATCCCGAACGTCCCTGCCGCTATACTTCGCGTCGCACTCCTCGAGTCGCTCTTCTAGCTCAGAGAGCTCATCTTGAAGCGACAGAGCCACTCGAGTGTTCAGAACTCCAAACCGGCGGAGAATGAGGAAGTCGTTATCGGAGCCGATGAATTTAGTGTAGCCTTTGTAGCCAATGAACTTCCATGGCTTTCGCTGGATCTCTTCCTGAGTAGGGGCCCCCCCAGTGATCTCTTCACTAACACAGGTCTCTGCTGAACTAATCTCGGGGGAACTTCCCGTAAATTGGGAGTTATCTGTTCCTGTTGACGGCCTTGGAGCCATTTTGTTACTTTGAATGTGAAGTCTGCGTCTGGTTCCAGACGTTACTAAACTGATCCAAAACAACAAGAAAAACTCGAATCAAATCCGAAGTCAGTGTTATCAGCTTCAAGATTTAAAGTGGGAATGAAATGGGTATGCCACGTATATCTGCATGTAGGCTACCTTAGTATAGGGTTGATTGTGATGTCGGATCGCCGTCCATACCGGCTAATTACCTGCAAGACGCACACAGCCCCAATGTGGCTTAGCCCGCTAGCCAGGTCACGTCGGGCAGACATACGTGTGCATCAGGCAAACCACAAGGCACACAGAGGAAAGAGCATTTATTTTTCCTCACAGCTTTCCCGCAACGAATTAATTAACCATAGCTATCATCTGGCTTCCACTCAATTGACACATGCTCGCAGTGGTACGCGTCAAGCCTCCGACAGCCTATAGGCAGGGCGTTCAGAAGGGTTGATAACTAAGCAAAATTAGGGGGTTTAGGGGTGCAGAGGGTATCCCTTTAGATTTAGCCGAAATATACTATATAGCACGAATAGAAATAATCATTATTAAAAGCTTATTTTAGTCCTTTTTATAGTAAATTATATAGGGATTAATTTAAAGCATTATTCTTTAAGCTAAATCTAATTATTTTAACGCTATATTAAGTATATGTAAGCCTTTATTATAATATTACATTATTACTTTTCTATTACCTATAAATTTATCTTAATTATACTTAAGCATAAAACTATTAAAATTACTACCTCTTTATAATCTTTTAAGCTTTAAAACCTTTATTATAAATTACTTTAAAAATTATAATATAACCTTTAATCTTTATTATTTTAAAATAAGCTTAAGATAAATATTAACCTAATATTAATACCTTTAAATAAATATAAATTTAAAATAAATATTAACTTAATATTAAATTACTTATTTAAAATATAAGCTTAAAATAAATATTAACTTAATATAAAAATATTAAATTAATATTTCTTTATAAAATTAATTTAAATAATTTCCTTAATTAAAATAAATTAAGAAAATAACTATAAATATTATATAAGATTATTATATTACTCTTAATATTATAAAATATTTAAAATATCTTTTTAACTTAAAGAATAAAGGATAAGCTTAAGATAATTTTAAAGATTAATATTATTAAAAGGTTAAGAGAAGAATAAATAAAATAAAATATAATATATATTATAGCTAGAATTATTAACTTAATATTAAAGCTTAAATATTATTAAAAATATAAAAATTCTTAATTTATAAAAAAATAAGCTTAAGGGTTATAATATAGCCTCTTAACTCCTATATTAAATTAATATTAATAAATTTAAGCTATTAAAAAATCCTATAAATTAATTAATAATTTAAAAATAATATAACTATAATAGCCTTATAATATTAATTAAAGGGATAATAATTTATTTAATTTAAGGATTTAATAAGGATAATATGAATTTATTATTTAAACCTTAATAATACTTAATATTATAAGATGAAATTAATAGCTTTTTTAATTCTAAAATATTATAAAAGCTTTATTTAATATTCTTTAAATTCTTAAAGATAATAAAACAAGGCATAGCAGGCATTCCATGCCTTGTCTATAGGCCTAGGGATTTGCCTACGCCAAGGGTTTAAGGGGTGCTAAAAGAGGCCCTTCAGGCAAGAGGGAGAATATCTCTCTAAAAGCAATCTATTTAAAAAAAAGCATAAAGAAAAGTTAATTCTTTTTAAATAAAAGGAAGGGAGGGGCTATAAACCTATATATACCTATTTACTGCTAGCTATAAGGTATACATTACTATATACCTCCCCTAATACTACCTATTCTTTTAAGAAAAGGTATACTTTTTTAAATTTATTAAAAATAATTAATTAATTTAAAAGAGATAATAAAAATAAAGCAACATAAATATATATTATTTTATAAAGAATAGGGAATTATTATTATAAAATAAATATATTAAATTATAATTAATTATATAGCTATTTAAAAAAGCAAAACTTCTAATTTAATTAAATACCTCTAATTAGCTACTAATATCATTTTTATTATTATAGCCTTCCCTTTTTTTAATTCTCTTTCTTTATCTTATACTCTTATCTATTAAAGTTATTATTAATATCTATTTATAAACCTAATTTATATTTCTTATATTAAAAGTATCTAAGGTTTAGCTAAATAAAAAGAAATATAATAAAAAGATCTATTTTATTATAAAATAAATATTATTTATTAAGGCTAAATTATTACTAAAGCTTTAATTATTATTATTAAATATACTGCTATTTTTATATAACTATTTACTCCTTTTTTAACTTTCTAACTACTCACCTTACAACTTACTATACCTTATCCTCTTCATCATTATTATTATTAAAGCTAAATAATATTAAGTCTTCTTTATTATTATATTAATTTTATATAAAAAGTAATAATATATTCTTAGGTTTATTATAATAAGACCTAACTTATATAAAGGGATTTACTTAATTAAATATATAATTAAATAAATTAAAGGATTATAACCTAAAGGGCTTTTTATAATAATAATTACTTAAATTAATTATATTACTATCAATATAATGAAAATTAGCTATTATAAGTTATAAAAAGTTTAGCAGCAATATAATTAACTGCCTTAAAGCCTTATAAGGCTCTTTAAATATTTATAGCGAATTTATTAAAATACCTTTTCACAATATAATATTAATAGCTTTAATAAATATATAGCTCTCTATATAAATATAAAGGGCTAATATTAAAGAGCTATGAATTCTATAGCTATTTATATCCTTAAATAGCTATTCCTAAGATATCTAAATAAAATTAAAGCTATAAGGGATATATATAATATTAATTTTATATTTATATTTAAATAATGAATTTATATCTTTTTATATATAATTATTATAATTATTAAAAACTATAGGTTATTTAAGCTAGTATAATTAAATTTAATTATTACTTATTTTAATCTTAAAGATAATAATTATTATATTCTTTATTATTTCTTCTTAGGTAATCTTTATATTAATAAATTTACTAAGGAGAAATAGGCTATTAAGCTAATTAATATAACTAAATTAATTGCTTAATTAAATAATCTTATTTAATTTAAAAAGGCACATTTAAAGGTTATTAATTATATATAAAGCTTCCTTTATATTAATAAATATTTATAAGCATATATAAAGAGAGATGATATTCTCTCCTAGTAATATTAGGTAGTTAAATATAGCCAAGAGCTTCTAAATAAGCAAGTTAAGCTATTTCATATACTTTATATATATCTTATTATAACTATTACTATAAGAATTCATTAAAAAAATAAATTAATATTTCTAATTATACTAAGCAAGGCAATAATAATCTCATTTTATATTATATATAAAAAAGATAATAAATTACTTTTTATTTAAATATAAAATTATTTAGGTAATACTCTAAATATCCTTAATACTAATTTTTAATACCTTAATTAATTACTAAATAATTTCCACTATATTTATCATAACTTATATAAAATAATTTATTCCTATTAAAATATAAATAATATATAGTACTTCCTTTCTTTAAAGGTATCCTTTAAATTTATAAATAAATAATAAGTATTTATAAAAATTACCTTAATATATACCATTCTTATAGCTTAATTAAAGTTTAAGGCCTAAAAAGTATTTTATAATAACATTAAATATAATATTATTTAATAAAATTAATATACTAAAGAAAGGCAATTATAACTTAATCACTTTATAAATATAAAAAGGGTTAATTAATTAGGATTAAAAGGCCCATATAATTCCCAGTTAATCTAAATTATCATATTATAGGTACTTAAAGGTATAATATATCATACTCTTTAAGGATTTAGCTATCTTAAATAACTACTTTTTATTATAATAAAGATAATTAGGTAAATATAAAGTTAAAGATATAAGGTAAAGTAAAATTAAATAACGAAAAAGGAAAGTAAAAATATAAAGGACTTACACCCCTAAGGATTGCTATATAGGTAATTAAGTAAAGGTTTATTAAAAAATATAAATAATAAAAAGAAAAGATTACTAAGTATAATTAATAATATAAATTAAGTAAATATAAGTTAATAATAAATAGAAAAAGTCTTATATAAAATCTTCCGCTAATTAATAAAATAAATTTAAAAAAAAAAGAATCTAATTAAATTAAAAAAGGTATTACTTTTATATTTTAAGGCTAAAAATAAATTTAATAAGAGGTTAATTTAATAATTAAAAAAATAAGCAATAAGTAATACTTATAAATTAAACCTCCCCTATTCCTTATTATAAAGAAAAGAATAATTATATTATTTATAAGTTTCTCTAATTAAATAGGGAAAAGAAGGCCTATTACTAAATAAGTGCTAATTAGAAAGTTATTATTCTTAAGAGTATATTAATATATATATATAAGGAAGTTTATAGAGTTATTAAAAGAGAGGTTAGTTAAATATTTTTATAGCTAAGTAAATATTATAAGAAAAACTGCTGCTTAGCTTTCCATTAAATAATAATTAATAATTAATAAATTACTCTAAATCTTATACACCTTTTTCTTTATAAAACTTAATTATTACTTCTAACCTCTTTCCTTTTTCTCTCTCTTTCTTCCTCTATTAACCCTTTAATATTAAGTTAATTAATCAAAATACCCTTTATTATACTTATTAAATTATTAAAATATCATTATATTAATATATTTTAATCTAACTTTAACAGGATCATCCTTTAAAAATCTTTTAATAAGCCCCTTATTTTAGCTAAATCTTTTAATTATACCTTTTTCTATTAATTTAATTATATCCCCCTTAGCCTTACCTTATTTTCTTTCCTCTAGCATCTTATAATTAAGTTAATTAAAGTTTATATTATTAAAAGCCTCTATACTCTATATCTTATCTAAACTCTTAATAATTATTAAAAATTCTTCTATCTCCTAGGTAATGCCTTTACTCCTACTTTAAAGCTTATATCTATATTTATACCTTATAAGCCTTATTATATCCTTATATATAATATTAATAATTAACCTTTTAATAACTACTTCTAATATATAGCTTTTTATCCCATATAATATATAGCACTCTTAATTATATTCTTTAGCTACTAAAATACCACTCCTTATAACCATTATAATAAGTAATATATTAATATTTATACTATTAACACTCTAATTAATAACCTAAGTCTTATTTATATCAATTATTCCTTTTATTATTATATCTTATACCCCTTAATTAACTATAATAAATATATAAACTATATTTACTATATCTACACTAACTATAAATATAATACCAACAATCCTATATTCAATAAATATAAGTATATTTCATTCTACACTATTAAGGTAAATTTAAGAAAATAATATATAAATTAAAAAATATAATCACTAATTATTTAATTAAGCTAATAAATTCCTAAAGAAGCTTTTAAATTATCCTAAAGATATTATAATTCTCTCTAAACCTATAAATTAAAGGGCTTTTTAAAAAGCTAATTAAAAATTTCAAAAAAAGAAATATAATATTAATAATAATATAAAGATATTTTAAGCTAATTAAATATAATTAAAAGAGATAAAGCAAATAAATAATTAAAAGGGTAGAAAAATATTATATAAAGAAATAATAAGTATAAAGAAAAAGGAAAAAAACTAAAAGTAAAGCTAAATCTAAAATTTAAATAAAATTTATATTATATTATTATAATTAAATCATTAAATATATAAATTAAAATTAAGGCCTTCTTCTATTAAGCCAAAGGATTAAAATTATAAGATTAATAATTATTTTTATTAAAGCTAAGATTTTATTAAGATCTTAATATATTAGCCTTATTTTTCAGCCTTTTACTATTCAGCTTTTTTCTTCTATTAAGCCCTAATTTAAGGATATATAGGTATTAAAGTTATATCTATAAAGTTAAGGCTTAATATTACTTATTAATTTTATATCTAATCATTATATTTAAATATATCATCTTAAATATCAAGGTATTTAGAATTTTATTATTAGCTTATTTTAAAGCTTATATATTAGAATTTCCTAGCGAGTAATAGATTAAATATCTTTGCTATATTGTTTTCTTAGGGCATTAATATCATAAGTTCCTAGATATTCAAGCTTTTATTCTTTAAAAATAACTTCAAATTTCTAACAATAAATATTCCTTAGAGAATTATATTATCTAAGGTTTATAGCTAATATATATTTTTATTAAAAGCTTTATAAATAATAAAAGATCCTTTTTAGCAATACTATATCTTAGCTAAAGTTAAATAATTTATTCTCTATATATAATTATAGATGAAAATAATATTATTAGGCTATAGGTTTCTTTATTAGGTATAGCTTATATCTTTAGTTTTCTAAGCTTATCTTTCTTTAAATAAGGCTATAGCTTTAATTATTTATTTAATATATTTAGCTTTAGAGTTAATTATATTAAAATAGAATTAGAGAGCTTCCTATAATATATAATTTAGGTTTTATAATAATACCCTTTAAATTAAAATTTCTATTTTAATTAAAATTATTAACTTCTATTTATAAATTAAATAAAAAGGTATATAATTATAAGATTACTAAATTATTATTTTATTAATAAAGAGAATAAGTTTAAAATATTTAATTTAATTAGTTTTTTAATTTAAGAGTTTAGCTAGGGATTACATAATTAAGAAATAGCTAGCCTTTATCAAGCCTTAAGCTTTTAAATTATAGGGAGAGACCTGAATATATTAGATTTTTAGGGATTTTAGATATTAAGCAAAATCCGCTTTATTTTTTAAGCCTCTATTTATAAATACCTTAAATAAGCATCTATATTATAAAAGGATTTCCTTTATAAAAAACTTCTTAAGATTTCTTATATTTACAACCCTTAATAATCTAATAATAATAAATCTTATTAAATTATATCTTACCTTCACTAAGTAATTATATCTATAATATAATTATATATATTAAATATCAATTCTAATTATTTTAAAAGGTAAACCTAGATAAGTTAGTATGATTTTCTAGCCATAGGTTTTCAGATTATATTATATATATATTAAATATTATGCAATAGCCTACTTAGTTTCACAGTAGAAGCTATATTAATAATATCTTAACTTTATTTATATTATTATTATATTATATCCTTTATAGCTAAACTTAATATAATATTTTTAAAATATTTATCATTTTAAATTAAGATCATTAACAACCCTACGCTTAGATAAGCATTACTCTTCCTTATATCATAAAAAGCTATTAATAACTTAATAATAAAAAACCTCAGACTTAAATTATTATGCCTAAATAGGGTTAAGGTGATATAAAGTTATATTATATAGTAAATAATTTGCATATTAGTTTAAAAAGCGCGACTATTTAAATTCTAAGTTAAGCAAAGGTTTTTTAGGCTAATTAGATATTATTATATTAATCTAAGCATTATATTAATTATCTAAATTTCCATTAAGGTCCTTATTATAAATCTTAAGGGCTAATAATTATAATAATATATCTATAATAAGATTCTTTAATCTAAATATATAATATATTCAGAAATTAAATAGCTTAATTACTCTAATCTAATAGGTAATTAAGGCACTAAGTATATTAAATATTCCCTTATTAATCTAATTAATTAACATATAAATATTTATTTTTAATATAAATTAATAGCTAAATAAATAATTCCTTATCCTTTTTATAGCTATAAGGATAGCTTAGCACTCCCTTTTTATAATATTATATTTACTTTCTATAGTTATCTAGATATTATTATTAAATCTAGCTAGTTTTTAGTGCCTAAATATTTCTTATATAAGTATTACTCCTTAGCTAATAAAACTTATATTAACTATAAGAATAATTTCTTTAATAATAAGGTTATAATTAACTTTAATAAGGATTAATTTTATTAATAAGAGTTTAATTAGCTTTTTTATAATACCTTATTTATATTTTATTTATTAGAAAATAGCTCCTTTCTTTTAAAGATTATAAAGTAGCTAAGTAATAATTATAAATTTAAATATTTAATAATTATAATAACTAGCTATTCCTAGAAAGAATTTTATATTTTTTAGATTTAAATAATAAGTCTACCCTTAGATTTTACTAATCTTATTATCCTAGGGAGATTAGCTATTAATTTTATAAATATAATTAATGATATTAATATGCTTTTAATACCATTTAGATTTAATTATTAATATTATAGCTTTAATAAGCTTTATATTTAAGAGGATTTAGTTAAGATTCTTAATATACTTAGCTATGAATTTCCTAATTTTAAGTAAATTTAATATTTTTAAATTATTATAAATAATTATAAGGCCTTTTACTATAATATTATTAAAAAAAGCTTAGCAAATATATAGTATAAAATTAAATAATAGTTATATTATAATATATATAAATTATATAATTAAATTTATTGCTTTTATAAGTAAGGTGCTTAATTAATATAAGCTAATAAGTATTATAAAAGTTATTATATTATAGCTCTTTTCTTATAGTTTAACTTAGTTATATCCTAAGAAAAAGTTAAGTAAAGATAATATTTAATATATAGCAAATTCTTTTAAAAATTAATTAATTAAAGGTAAAATAAATATATCTTTAATTATAAATTTATTATATTCTTATATATTATTAATAAATTAAAAGCTATCATCCTTTTTTATTATTAAAAACTATTTATTATAATATAATAAATTTAATTCTTCTAAGACTCCCTTACTAATTCATTTCTTAAGCATTTAAATTATTCTATCTCATAATATATATAAGATTAAAATACTCCTTAATTAATAAGGCTTATATAATATAGTTTATATCTCTTAGAATAGTATAACTTTTAGAATAATAATATTTAAATAGCTTTATTCTCATATAAATATTGCTTTATAATTTATAAATAGGTATTAAAATATATCCTTTTTTTAATCTAAGAAGCCTTTATAATTATTATTAAGTATAATCTATTATTTATCCTTAATAAGTTATAATTTAAAAGGTATTATTAAAAACCTAGGTTTTATTTATTTATTATATTTATTAAGTAGCGTTTACTCCTAAATAATCCTAGCTTTTTATAACTATAATACTTTTTAATTAATTATTTCTTTAAATATTATATTATTAAGATTTAAATTATTAATTAATTTAATTTTCTTCTTAATAAATTTATATATAATATTAATTAATTAAGTAACTTTTTAAATCCTATGGCTAAGTAATCTCTCTTAAGCCCTTTTTACCTGCCTATATATTAATTAATAGTAACTATATTTATATTTACTCCTATTATTATTAAACTTTTAATTATATAACTTTATTAACTCCTCTTTTATAATTTAAAATAATAAGGAAATAAATAAAGAGAATTTAGAATTAATAATTAATAAAATAGAAATATCCCCTAGCTTTAATCTATCTAATACCTACTTAAGAATATATTCTCTATTAACTATTAATTATTCCTTTTTAATATTAGCCTTTATTTTTTTAGCTAATTAAATCCTTAAAATAAGTAGTTAAAGTTAATTTTAATTATAAATCTTGCTTTTTTAAATTTAAAGCTTATTTAAATAAATTAGTTAAGGATATATATAAAAAATATCTTAATTTAATTAAAGAATGATATATCTAGAAAGATTTTATAATTAATATCCTTTTAATTAATAATAAAGAATATAATTTTATTTTAATATCCCATAATATATATATTAATCTCTATTATGCCTACTATATTAATCTTAATGTCATTATATACGCTAAAAGAAGCTAAAGTATTCATATAAGAAAAAAAAAACTTATTATAAATAAAAATATTAATAATATTTATTATAGTGCTTATATTAATAAGCATTAAAAGGAGTTAATTTTCTATTCCTTTAAAATAAATTAATAAGAAATTTATATTAGCTATATACTTATTTAATATCTAATTAATTATAAAATTTAACTCTACTATTATTACCTTTTTTAAATTAAGCTATTTAATTATATTTATTTTAAGGGTATAATATAAATAGGAATTAAATTTATTTTTCCTCTAAGATAATCTTTATATTTTAAAGAAATTTAATACTACCTAAATATTTATTATATTAATAAAGGTTATATTTTAATTTAAAAAAAAGGTAACTAAAGATATATTTTAATCTTAATAATAATTATTAATAATAACTTCTTTATTTATTTAAATAATTTTATCTATACCATCCTATAATATATAAATATAATCTATAAAATAATTACCTAATTTAAGTTTTATAATAATAATTTCATCTTATATAAACCCTTTAAGTATATTAAAAAACCTTATAATTAATAGCTTAAAAATAATAATAGGGTTTAAAAGGTCTACCTTCTACTTTGCCTTATAAGGGTTAAAAGATTAGGGTTATTCAGTAGAAGGGATAGGTTTTAAGGTTTACATTACTATATTTATATCACTAGGTTCCTCTATATATATACATTTTAGATTAAGTTGTTTAAGCATATTATCAACATTCTTATAAGATTTATTTATTAATATTATAGCTTAATTATATTACTTTATTCTATATCTATTAACCTTAATTTAATTAATTATATTTAGCTTTAAAGAGATTAATGCCATCTTATCTTTTAAATAGGAATAATTAATTAAAAAGTTAAGCCATTCCCTTTTAATTTTAAAGATAGATATGCTAGAGGTAAATATTAGAAAAGAATGTATAAAACTAATTTTCTTAATATAATTAAATAAAACTTTATTAATTGCCATAAAAGGGTCGCCTTTAAAGCTATTATTCTTCTTAAAAAAGGTTATATATTTTAATAGCTAACTATAATTTATTATAATATCTGTATTATAATAATATATAAGCAGTCTATAAATATAATAAGCAATGCCTTTTATACCTTTATAATAATTAATTATTATAGCCTTAAGGGGTATTTTAATTCCTTTTATAATATTATCTTTTAAATTAAAAAAGAACTTTATTTTTATAGGATCCTTATAATATAGAATATTATTTTATAAGAGTATCTTTAGCATTAGATATTTATAGGTACTGTGATTAGCCTAATAGCAGCTATAATAAATAGCTAACATTTCATCTTTCCTTTGTATCTTATTAACTTTATTAACCTCTACTCACTCATTATTAATATCTATTTTTTTAATAATTACTTTATTATTAGAGATATTTTTTTTAAGTTAAGTAAGAATCTTATTAATATATTTATTTAAGATAGCAATATTATTAATAACTAATTAAGTAAATTATTTTACTTTAATTACTTTATTATTAAATTAATTTAAATACTATTTATAAAGATTATATGCCTATTATTTTAATTTAAAGTAAGCCTTATTACTCCTTATATTATTTAGGTATTAATTCTTTAGTTCTTATATTAATTCTTTAAATTTATCTTTCCTAAGCTTAGAATTATTATTATTACTTATTTCCTTGCTAAGTTCTTTATTAAGAGTTATTGATCCCTTCTTAGTTATAAATAGCTATATATTTTAATTTAACTAGAAGGTTGACTTTTAGTTAATAAAAAGGAGTTGGAATTAATAGGCCTCATTATTATAAATCCTGCTATAATTAGGTAGGGCGCTTTAGTTATTATCCTTAAGTTCTTATAGCATTATATAATATATAGGTAATATAGTATACTTATAGCTATTTAGTTTTTATATAAATTTTAAATTATTATTAGATTTATAACTAATAGCTTTCTAATCTTATTTATCCTTTTTTTATATATCCTTATAGATTTATAAGAGAATATCTATTAATTATAGCTACTTTTTCTTATAAATTAAGCTCTATTAAATCTTATAATTCTAAGTAAATCATTATATAATTAAGGCTAGAAGCTTATTTTAAAAATTAATAGCTAGTTCCTTCTTTTTATATTAAAGTTTCTATAGAATTTTATTATAATTATAAATTATATCCTATATTAAGTAGATATCTTTAATAAATTTATTTTATAATAGCTCCCTAAGCTACTAATCAACTATATATTACTAATCCATATTAAGATCGCAGAAAGCTTATAAAAGCCTAGCTTATTAAACATCTTATATTTTAATATTAAATATATATAAGCTAATTTATTATAATAACTTTATATTAATAGCAAGCCCTTTTAAAGTAAATAAGGCAATATTATCTAAAATGCCAAGGAGTATTTATACCTTTTTAAAATAAATAAAATAATTAATAATATAGAGACTAATAAAAGAACTAAGTCCTATATTAGCAAAGTTAGCTTTTATTAATAGTAGCTTTTTAGATTTAAAGCTAACTTAATTAATTAATTTTAAACTTAAGTATATAAATTCATCATCATTAAAATTATCTTTACTTAGAATTAGTTTTATTAATTAGCTGCCTAGGTTATCATTACTATTAATAATTAATACCCTTAGCATATTAATAAGTTATATTTATTTAGCTTTTAATTATTTTAAAGAAGAAGCTATATTATTATAAATTAAAAGGGATTACTAATCTATTATTTAATTAGAAATTCCTTATCTTATTTAATTATTTTTATAATAACTTAAATAATTATTAGGATTAAGAGATATTAAGCTAATTAAATTAAATTTCTTAGGTATTATTTTAATTAACTTATAATAATTATTATTTATTTATTTTTCCTTATTAAATAAGAAAAAAAGTAAATATCTTTTAAGAATTAATTAATATTTAGCTTTTAAACATAATTATCTATATCTAATCACCTTAATTTAAAACCCTTTTAAAGATTACCTTTAGCATTTAAGTAAACCTTAAAAGTTTCTTTTTTATTAATTATTTTAAAGATAAGGGGATATTAAAGTTTTTAAGTAATTTAATAGTTCTTATTTTTAGCACTTTATATATAATTAGGAAGCGCTAAGATATATTTTAGCCTTATCTCCTAAATTTAAATCCTTAGAATTAATAAACTGCCTTTTTTTATATTAAAACTATAATTATCATCCCTAATTAATAAAATTATTTTTAATTTATAAATATTAATTAAGGCCTTTAAATACTCAAAGATAATCTCCTTTTTATATAATTAGGCACCTATCTTAATTTAATCTACTTAATAATATAAAAGATTTATATATTAGGAAACCTCTTACTTTATAATTTAAACATCTAATAATAGACTTAATAGCCCTAAATATAACCATTATATAGATATTCTAGCTGCTTAAAGAGATCTCCTATAATCATCTATTAATAAAATAGGGTATAATAAGCATTCTATGCTTTATTTATAGGCCTAGGGATTTATTTATACTAAGGGTTTAAGGGGCGCTAAAAGAGGCCTCTTAGGTAAGAGGGAGAATATCTCTTTAAAAGTAATCTATTTAGAAAAAGGTATGAAGAAAGGTTAATTCTTTTTAAATGAAAGGAAGGGAGGGGCTATAGACTTATATATACCCGTCTGCTGCTAGCTATAAGGTGTGCATTACTATAATAATAAAATTTATTATTATAAATTTAGCCTTAAAAACTATTAAGTTAAATTTATTTAAGAGAGAAAAAGCTTAAAAACCTTTAAATTAAATTAATAATATAGTAATTATTATAAAAGGCTAATAATCTTATAAGATTAATTTTCTAAAATTAACCTTTTTTTAATAATTTTAAAGCTAAGTTTTTTATAATATTATTAATCCTTTAAGCCTTAAAATCTTTTAAATTTAATATCTTAAAATATTACTTTATTATTACTATTAATAATTTTCTTAACAACTAATATTATTTCTTTAAAATTTAAGATATAAATTTACTTTTTACCTTAAGATTTAAAGCTTCTTTTATTATTATTATTCCTTTTTAAAAATATCTACCTTCTTTTCTTAATTAGCTAATCTCCTACCTTTATAATATTATATTATTTCCTTTATAACTTCCCCTAAATCTCTAATAATCTAAAAAGGAAAGAATAATTAAAGCTTTACCTCTACTTATTTAAATCATTATTCCTTAAAAGGATAATAAAATAATAAATTTATTTAAATAATACCTATTTAACTTAAATTATTATAAATATTATTATAAAATTATAATATTTACTTTATTCTTTTATTATAATATTAAAAAGAAACCTTTATTTATTCTCTTTAAATTTATCTTATTAAATTTTAAAGATTTATTTTATTATTTTATTATTCTAAAGGCATTTTATTTTTTTTTCTTATTTATAAGATTTAATATCTAGTTTATTTACTTATTTATTTAAGGAGAGATAAGATGAATTTTATAAATTTACTTTTTAATTTATTTATTATTTAATTCTTTAATAAAATATTAATTATTTATAATCTATTTTTATATTTATTAAAATTTATATTTTAGCTTTACTTTTTAATATTAATATTTATTTAATATATTTAATAATTTATAATATCTTTAAATTAAAAGTTAAATATAATCTTTATTATTCTTAATAAATAAATTATTATAATTAATTTATAATTATTAAATTCTCTTTTATTTATTTATTCCTTAGTGAATAATATAAGTTTAATTCCTCCTTTTAAAGATAACTTAAAGTTTATTAACTTTTTAAAGAAATTAATAGATTTTTTATTTATTTTAATTCTTTTATAAACTTTTATAATATTTAATTTTTATAAAATTATTAAAATAAAAAATTAAATTATTATTTTCTTTAAATAAAAAAGAGAATTTATTAAAGATTATCTTAATTTTATTAAGGCTTTTATTATTAATAATAATATTTAAGATATTAATAAAAAAAAGATTATTAAATAAGCTGCTTTTTATAAAGGATTTTAAAGTAAAGTTATAAAATAATATTATTTTAAGCTTAATAAAGATATTAAATAAAATTAAAAAATTTTAAAAAAGAAATTTATTAAAAAATTTCTTAAAAATTAAAATATATTTTATTAATTTACTTTAATTTATAAAATTATAAATTTTAGTTAAAAAAATAAAAAGCTTTTAATTAAGTTTTTTTAATATAATAAAAAACTTTATTATAAGCTTATAAATATTAAGTTTAAAATAATATTTACTTCTTAGCTTATAATTTAAATAATTAATAAGGAGGTTAACTTAGCCTTAAAGATATATATAAAAGATATTTTATTTATTTAAAATAAATTATTTTTAAGTTATATAAATATTAAGAATAAATATTTATTTAATTATATTTTAATATTTATTAAAGATTACCTTAGCTTTTATAGAAAATAATTAAATTATAATAACTTTTATATTAATAAGAATAATAATAAGAATTAAGAATTAATTATATTAAAAATATTAAAAATTATTATTAAATTTATAAAAAAAATAAGGAATTAAATAGCTTTATTTAATATTTAATCTTATTTATTATTATTAATAAATTTAAATATTTATTAATATTTATATTTTAAATTAAGCGCTTTAAAAGGTTTACTTTATTTTAATTATAAAAATTATAGCTATAAAGCTTAGAAATATTTTTAATTTTAAAATTTTAAGGCTATAATTTAAAGATAAATTATATAAAAGAACTTTAAAAATATAAATTCTTTATATTTATTAAGAAAAGTTATAATTATTATAAATTAAATAAAATTTATTTAAGAGGCATTTTTCTTTCTTTATTATAAAATTTAAAAATATAATAAATATTACTTTTTTTAAAAATTAAGCTATTTATAATTCCTAAGCTTATTAATAATAATAGCTTTAAAAGGTAGAAAAATTATAAAGCCTTAGCTTAAAATTATCCTTCTTTAATTTTTAAAAGAAAAGAAATCTATTATTTATAAAATTCCTAAATTAATAATATTTAATAAATTCTTAAGCTATAATAAGCCTAGAGATTTATCTTAATTTATACCTTTTAATATTATTATAATTAGAAATTTTTATAATAATATTATTTATTTTAAGGGATTTTTAATAATAAAGCTTATTTTAAATTTAAATATTATCTTTTATTAAAATCTTAATATTAATAGCTATTCTTTATTTAAAGATATTATAAATATATATAATATTTTAAAAATTTAAAAGTTTTTATATATTATTAAATTTAAAAAATAAAAAATAAAACTTCTTTAATTTTAAAGCTATTTATTAATTTAAAGAATAATAAATTATAATATTTAATCTTTTAATATTAATAATAAATTTATTAAGATAAGCTTAAATATTAATTTTATAACTTTTTTTTAAATTATTTTAAATATTTATATTAATTTAAATTATTTAATAAAATTAATTATTAAAAATAATTAAAGATAATAATACTTTATAACTTTAATTTAAGTAAATCCTTATATAAATAAAGATATTATAATATTTATAAATTTTATATTTATTTTAAATAAAATTCTTTATATTTAAATTAATTTTATAAATATATTAATAAATAATATTATTATTAATTATATTATATTAAATAATAAAAATATAATAAATTTTATTTTATTATAATTTATAAAATAAATTAATATAAAGCTTTATTAATTAATTATTTTTTTAATAATAAAATTAATAAATAATAAGGTATTATAAGTTTTATAATATATTTTAATTAAAATTAAAGTTAATAAGATTTTTTATTATTTTATAATTTATATATTAAAAAATAAATATATATTTAATATCTTTTTTTATAAAGTTAATATTATTAAATTTAAATTATTTAAAATTAAAATTATAAAATTATTATAATTTATAAAAAAATAAAAAATAATATTAATATAAATTTTAATATAAAAAGAAGATTATTATTATATATTAAGTTATTTATAAATAAGTATTTTAATATATATAATAATTTATAATTTAAAGAAAAAAAGGGATTAATTTAAGAATTATTAAATATATTAAAATATTTAAATAAATTTAAATATTTAAGCTTAATAAAAAATAAATAAATTTAAAAGAATTATTAATATTTTTTTAAATTTAAAAAAAAAAATATTAATTATTATATATTATTAAATAAAAAAGTTATTATTATATTAAAAAAAATAAAGTTTTATAAAATTTAATTAAATATATAAAAAAATTAATTTTATATAATTATATAATTTTTAAAGGTTAAACCTTTAAAGGATAAACTTATTAAAGATATTAAATTTAATTATATTATTTTAAATAAGCTTTTAAAATTTCTTTATAAAAAAGCTTTATTAAATATTAAATTTAATATTTTTTTATAAATTATAAATATAATAAATTAATTATTATTAAACCTTTATTTTTATTATAATTTAATATCTATTAATATTTATTTAATTATTATAATATTATTTAATACTTATTTTATTATTATATTTAATTATAATATTTTAAAATCTTTATTATTATATATATTTTATAATTATTAAGTTTTTATTTTATTTTAATTAATTAAATATATAAATAATAATAAAGCTTATAATATTATTTATAATATTATTTATTATTTTAATATATTTATTAAATAAAAAATAAAATAAAGCTTAATTATAATATTTATATTTTAATATAAAATAAAAATAAAATATAAGCTTAATATTAATAAATAAATTATTATTTTAATTAAATATTAAATAAAGATATATTATAATAATTATTTTAAACCTTATATTATTATTTTAATTTAAAAAATATTATAATATATTTTATTATAAGCTAAATATCTTAATATTTATTATATTTATTATAAAGATTTTTAATAATTTAAAAGCTTAAATATTATTAAATTAATTTTAAAAAAACTTAAATTAATTAAAATCTTAAAAAATTAAAAAAAATATAATAAATAATTATATTATAATAAATATATTAAAAAATAAATTATTAAAATCTTAATTTTAATAATAAAAATAAAATTTAAAAGAAAATTTTTAAAATTATTAATTTTATTTTTTAAAAATTTAATAACTATAATATAATCTTTTAATTCCTATAAGAAATTAAAAAGATTAAATTCTTTTTTTTTAAAATATTTAAATAAAATAATAAATTTAAAAATAATATAATAATAATATTTTATAATAAAAAATAATAATAATATAATATTAATAAAAATTTTTAATATTAAAAATAATATAATTATTTAAGCCTTTAATAATAAAAAATATTATAATAATAATTAATTTAAAAATAATTTTTTTAAAATTTTAATAAATAAAATAAAAATTAAAATTTTTAATATTTTAAAGAAATATTTTTTTAAAAAATAAATTAATTATTATAATTATTTAATTTATTAAAATATTTAAAAAAGAGAAGCTTTAAAATTATTTAAATTTTTATTTTTAATATAAAGGAAAGAAATAATAATTATTATAAAAATTAAATAATTATATAAAATAAAAATTAATTATTTTAATAATTTAAAGAAATCTCTTTAAGATTTTTAATTTTTATATTAAAAATTTTTTAAAGCTAAGCCTTTATTAAATATATTAATTTTAAAATTATTTAAATTTAATATTTTAAATATTTAATTATTATTATTATTAATAATTACTTTAATAATTAATATTATAACTTTAAAACTTAATATTTAAAAAAGTTTTTTTATTATTTAATAATAATTTATAATTTAGCTTATTATTTTTTCTTTAAAATTAAAAATTTATAAATAATTTAAAAAGTTAAATATTTAATTTAATAATTTTATTAATATTAAAAAAAAAAAGCTTTATATAATATCTTTTATTTATATATATTATAATTATTTTATATTATAATTTAAAGATATAATTATTATTAATTTATATAATTATTATATAAATATTAATTTAATAATAAAGCTATTTAAATATTAATAATTTTATTATTTATCTTAATATTAAAAATATTTTAAAGTTTTTTTTTTATTTATAAAAATTATTAAAATAATTTAATTAATCTTAAGATATAATAAATAAATAATAAATATAATTTTTTATTTTAAATTTAATAAATAAATTAAAATAATTTATAATTTTTATTTAATAAATATTATTATTATTTATAATTAATATTTAATTTATAATATAAAAAAAAATTTAAATAATATTATATATAATAATTTTTAAATTTATTTTAAAATTAATATTATAAATAAATATTAAAATTTATTAATTTATAAAGAAAATAAAAAAAAGATAGATTTTATTATATTTTATAAGTTTTAATATTATTTAATAATAATATAAAAACTTATTTATTTAATATAATTTTATTATTATTTTAAAAATATTTATTTAAATTAATTTTTATTATTTAATTCTTTTTTAAATATTTAAAGAAAAGAATTAATTTTTAAATATAATTTTTTAATAAAAAATATTTATATAATTTATATTAATAATTATATAATAATTTTTTTAAATTTTAAATTATATTATTTATTTTTTATTAATTATTATTTTTTTAAAATTATATTTAATTTAATATTATTTATTAAATTAAAGATAATATTATTTTTAAATAATTTAAAATTTATTAATTTTTATATTTATAATAATTAAATTTTATTATTAATAAAATATTAAAAATAATTTATAAATTAAATAAAGAAATTTAAAAAAATATTTTTTAAAATATTTAAAAAAATTTAAAATATTTTTTAATTTATATTTTTTCTTAAATAATTTATTTTTAAAAAAATAAATAAAAAAAAGATTATTAAAAATATATTTTTTAAAATTATTTTTATTTTAATATTAATAAAAAAGCTATTAATAAAAACTTTTATTATATTAAAAAAGATATTAAATTAAGGTAAGAAATATTAAAAAGCTTTAATTAAAATTTATAATATTATTTAAAATAATATTTTTTATAATATAAATTATTTACTTTTTTTTTATTTAATTATAAATATTTTAAATATAAAATTAAAAAGAGTTTTATTTTAACTTTTAAATAATAAAAAATATAATATTAAATATTTTAATAAAATAAAGATTTTAATTTTTTTTTTTTTAAATTAAATAATTTAAAAATTTAATATTTTATATTTAAAAAAAAAATATTTATTATTATTAAAGTTATAAAATAAATTAATTAAATTTTAAAAAATTTATTATTTTTTATAAAAATTTATATAAATTATTTTTTTATTATTTAAATTATAATAAATTTAAATAAAATATATAAAAAAATATTAAAATAAATAAATAAAATTATTAAATTTTAATTTAATTTTTATTATTATTTAAATATTAATAAGCTTATTAAAATTATTAATAAATTTTTATAAATATATTTTAAGCTTTAAAAAAAATAAAGTAAATTTAAAGGAAAATATTTAATATTTAATATTTTATTATAATTTAAAAAATATTTAAAATTTTTATATTTAATAAATTTTATAATTTTAAGCTTTTTATTTTATTTAATTATATTATTAAAATTAACTATAAATTATAAAATTAATATAAATAAATTAAATAAATTGTTTAATTTTAAAATATTAAAATAATATAAAAATATTATTAATTTCTTCTTTTTAAGAAAAATTAATTTAATTTATTTATTAAAATAATTAAAAAAAAATATTAAAAGGAAATTTTTTAAATTTTATTTATTAAATAATATTTTATTTTAAAAAAAAATTAATAATTTCTTTATTAAATATATTTTTAAATTAAAAATTTTAATAATCTTTTTATAAGCTTATAAGGAATATAAATATTATATCTTAATTATATTTATTATATATTTTAAAAGTAGATTTTAATAATCTTTTTAAATTAAAAATAATAAAAAATATTTTTATATTTATTTAATATATATATAATTTAAAGAAAGAATTAATTAACTTTATTTAATATTAATTATTTTATTAAAGCTTATATAATTAATTAATATAAATTTTATAAATTTAATTAATTTTTTAATAAAAAATAATTTATAATATATTTTTATTATTATAAATTATTTTTTTTATTTTATTTTTCTTTATAATTTTAAATATATTAATAAAATTATTATTATTAATATTTAAATAAAGAATTAAAATTTTATTATTAATTAGCTTTATATAATATATTTTAATAATAAATTTTATTTTTATAATAAAATTATTATATTTATTTTAAAATATTATAATATTAAAATAATATTTAACTTTATTTTATATTTAAGCTTAATAAGAATATTTAAATATATTATTTAAATAATTAAATAATAATTTAATAAATAAATTATTATATATAAAAATAAAAAGCTAAATAAATAAAATTTATTTTTATTAATATTTATTTTAAATTTAAATATTTAATTTATTTTTTTTTTTAAATTTATTTTATATTAAGCTTTTATAAGTTTTAATTTATAAAAAAAAATTATATAAAATATTATAATATAATATTTTTTTAATTTTAAAAATTATAAAATTAATATTATTTTTTTTATTATTAGCCTTTATATAAAAAAAAGATTAATAAGATTTAAAATTATTATTAACATTTTAGCTTAATATAATAATAAAAGACTTTTTTATTTTTTTTAATTTATTTAAAAATATATTAAAAATTAATAAATTTAAAAAAAAATAAATAAAAATAATAAATTAATATTAAAGTTTAATATTTTATAAATAAAATTATTAAAAATTATTAATAAAGCTTTAAATATTTTATATTAAATAAAATCTATTTAAGATATAAAAGAAGTTAAAAAAATTTATATTTATAATTTAAAGTTTTATATATATTTAAAATTAGCTTATAATATATAAAGTTTATTAAAAAATTAAAAAAAAATAAAATTAATTTAAAAATTAAAAAATATAAAAAGATTAAAGGATAAATTAATAAATAAAAAATTAAATTTATATAAATTATTAAAAAAAAATAATTTTTAATAAAATAAAATAAGTTTTATAAAAAATTTATATATTATTATAAATAAAGTTTATTATTATTAATAAGGAAATTTTTAATTAATATTTATATTATTATTTATAAATTATTTATAAAAAAATTTTCTTTATATTATAAATAAGGTATTTAAAAGGGTTAATAATTAAATAAAATTAAAGGGTTTAAAGATATAAAGAGTATCCCTTTAAATTTAGTTAAAATATATTATATAATATAAATAAAAGTAATTATTATTAAAAGCTTATTTTAATCCTTTTTAAGCTTTAAATATTTTTAATCTTAATATTAATATTAGAGTTAGGCTAAATAAATAATGAAATAAATATTTTAAATCCTTATTTTTATGAAAGAAATATAATTAATTACTTTATAACCTTATCGCTATTATGTTGCTAGAACTTATTAGCTAGGGCGTGCTAGACTTACCTAATACCCTTGATGAGCTTCAGGAAGTAAAGTGCCTGAAAGCAGTCAAATCAACAGCCCGCGTGACAAAGCTACGGGGTGTATCAAAAAAGGACATCGGATCCATTCCCAGCCTGTCAGAGTCAGAACCTCGCTCCGTCGCCGGGCACGTCTCGCGAGAACGAAATCGTATCAGTATGGCGGAGGCGGCTCCCTCCAACTCCTCAAAGCCAAGCACAAGTTCCGAGGCACAGCCTCGACGACGCAGGAAAAGAACGACTCGTCAAAATGCATCGAATGATAGGGACGATCGTAGTGACTCCGACTCGGATGGACGCGATGATGATCGGGAAAAAGATCCTGGCCAGTCGCGCCGCGGCGTCGTTGAAAGGCGGGAAGATGAGACAATGGACGACGGTGGCTCTGAAGAACTTTTAAAAGAAGAAAATAACCGTGTCCGACTTCTGCAAACGCTCACGAAGGTCGGCTCAGAGTGGGAGGGCATACGTACTCTCCGTGAACACAACAAAGAATCCGGTGTACGAAGAATGCGCCTACTGATGCGTCGTTATGGCTATCACATGCACCATGGAGCGGTGTCGGAGATGCCATCGCGGACGATGGACGACCTCGCTTTGTTGGACGAGGAGAAGAAACGGCGGCAAGATTATCTTGACGACACCTTACTTGGACATATCGACGGCAAATCCCAGACAGCAGATGGTGACGTCTCGGTGGAGACTCCCGACCGCTTGGAGGACCTGATACAGCGTGCTGAGCTGGGGATCATCCAACGCTGTCGGGCTGTTGACCTTTACGCTCGCAGCTGGGATGTGATACCTCCAAAGGCTCAATTTCGCCTCCTATCCATTGTCAAGAGCCTATACTCGGCTACATGGAACCACCTTTCTGCTCTACCGCGCGACTCGGAACGAGATTATCAAGCTGATTTCGTGGCCAGTTGTAGATTCATCGAGGTGAAATGCCACAAAAGTCATCTTTCCACGGGGGAGACAATGATTGTTGATCCAGTCATTGATTCTTACTTCTCGATAATGGCAGAGCAGCTAAGTGAGGATGTCATTCTCGATCTAAGGGCAGGACAAAGGCGGCTACACCTGGATACCTTGAGAGTGTGTGAAAAGATACAGACCTCTCGTCACAACGATCATCTGACACATGCGTATTTGGCATGGGCCTCGTCCCGGTTAGATCCAGTGCAGAAAGAGACGCTTTTCTTGGAGTGGAATCGAAGCAAACAGCAGGAGACATTGAGGACGTTTCGGAGGCTCATGCATTCGGCGAAGATGAGTATCCGCCAAGAGTTCTGTTCGAATATTGTTACTCCAGGTGTCGTCTCGTTAGTGTTGTTCAAGGAAAACTGGCCATCAGCGGTCAAGGATGTCACTCCCGACGAGTTACGAAATATGGGCTGGGTCTTGGAAGAACACAGGCGTGGCCAGCAGTTTGTGCGGTTCGAGCCCAAATACTTAACGGAATGCCGACGATGTATTTTCAAGATTAGCATGGACGAGGAAGTGATGGCTATTGGAGGACTTGGCGGTGGGCGGTGGATCGACTGGGATGAGAAAGACTTTTCGCGGGACGAAGATGGACAAAACCGTGGGCCATTCTCTTAGCTATGGCTGGCTGGTCGCGATTTGCAAGCCTTTTAATTAGAGATCGATATCATTTCGTTGGCACAATGAATTGTGGTGGAGAATAGATATTTATAGATTGAGCTCCACGATGAAAGCTACAAATCTTATATTCCATGCGTACCTCTATCTGCTTCATACCATTCCTATGCGGGCGAGCTCAAGGACGTGACAGCACTTCTCGGACAGGTTCTTGGTTGATGCCGGCCCCGGTCACAATCCTGGAGCTTTTCACAATCCAAGGATGACGATGGTTAGTTACACAACGAAAACTGTTCGATTTCAAAGCCATGTGAGGACCATGAAATATACAAAGCGATCAGTAGCAATAATGGGACTACACGTTACCCCTCACAGCGTGATCTAATAGAGGACCTTTATGATCGTCGAGGTAAGTAGGATCCAACTGCCCGATTTATGACTTGAATCATAGACACAATTCTCATGACACGGAAGAGCCTATAAGCTCACCTACATGAGTGGGACTAAAGACTAAACTTGATGTTTTAATCTAATGATTGACTGGAATCCACCTCGAGCATATAATCGAGGATAGAGCATCCTGTTAATTGAACTGTTATATTATCCATATTCGCTACGACTTGGTATGCATCGTCCCTTCGTCTCCCAGATGCCATATCCTTCTCTCCAGAATCCACCGGCATTGTCGCAAATTTAGCATCCTTACAGCTTCGCCATAAAATGTTGAGCTTTGGAACAAGCTCGGCGGCCTTGACCCGTCCCTTCTCCTGTTGTGTCTTCGGCTTGATCATCAGCATCACCATTTGGATGATGTCCAAGAACGAAAGGAGGGACTTCATCGACGCTGGAAGACTGCGAAGGGTTTTGATAAACTAATGAGGCCAGTCACGTCTATTGGCAGGGTTGGTGGCTCTAGCCGAAACATTAAGGGGTACTTACCTGGGTCACGTCCGGTTTAATTGTTACACGCGGTGCCATATTTTTCGACGCTTTGTATCTGGAAGAATGCCGCGTCTGCCGCGTTGCTGTAGAACGAAACCCCTTCGTTGGCTGACCGGCGGTGGTGAAAGCTCTGCACCAGCTCCCAGCCTCCCAGCACTTACACCACCATTTCCAGATGAATCACTCACCTATTGTTCAATATGTATGCCAATATGAGCTGCGCAATATCTCTCAGATCGTGTTTCTTTTGTATTGGGATTAGACGTGATAACACATGCTAGGACTAAGTGTATTTGACATTTCAAGTTTGGCCCGAAAGGTTTCTAATATGAGTGTGTGTTCTAGTGTAGAGCCGCATTCAAATATAGTCGGTACGTTGGAACTTCGCTCAGCGATCCTTGGAACAATTCCAGGCTCCTTACTTGAAAACAGATGCCACTAAACACGAGCTCAGATCTCCGTCTGCTAAAAAACCAGGCAATACAGCTTTCGTCTGACCAGAGCATGAGCCGCACGGATTAGGTCGGGCACCACAAGCCAAAGTGTCTACAATAATTCAAGTACTTTGGCTTAGAATGTTCTGAAATGAGCCAACGACCCTGATCCCTCTCAAATTGATCTACCTTATCATGTGCTTAACCGCACGCAGAGCTGCAGGGGTCAGCAAGACGGGAGCAAACGGCTGGATTCATGAGGAACACCATCCTGCACGAATGCCCAAATGAGGGATTTGCCACCACCGAATCATAATTGCTGATTGAGCAACAGTATCGGAAGTTCTCCTGCAGCTCTCTGCATCACAGCAACTAGGTGGCAGCGTGCAGGGGGGAAGTGATGAAGCTGGTCAATCAACAGCTTTCACTTAAGCTTCCAGTTCGGGAACGACCCCATCTGGTCGTAGCCTGCAGAACCAGTGGTGTGTAGGACACATGCAGGTCGGGCGATGAATCCATGCCTAACTTGACCAACCCATTAAGACTTGCCTATTAAATATCGCCAGGTATCACTTGGCATGCATAGGCTACCGCATTGTGAGACAACCGGTGAGGATTCAGTCGGTCCACTTAGTAGATTGCAGAACCTAGGCCGACTGATATTGTTCATATTTTGCTCACATGTCTCTGTGAATTGAACAGACTCCCTAGCACATGCTCTATCACTTTCCATACCATCCCATCCACCCAGCAACGATTTCACTAGACATTTGCTCTTGCACCTGCGCCACACTACAGATTGTTTGCCAGGAGCCATACACAGGCCACTCTGGCCCACTAAGATGGCGTCAAAAAGTTCCCTGGCAACAAATATCAATACAAGTACAACTAAGTCCGCATTCCCTCGAAATTCGAACCTTTGGTTCTGTCCGAGATGGATTGTGAATTCCATTACGAAGGAGTCAATCACAGAACACTTCTCAATGAGTCATGGCACGGGTGCTTTGACTTTCCCAACTTGCCAAGAGCACAAAGCTCTTATTGACTACATCCTGCACAATGTGAGAGAATTGTTCGCTATCTTCGTATTCATGGCGCTGCCAAACGAAGTGATCTTAGACTGCGTGCGGTCGTGCAGGCGACGTGGGATCACAGACAGCATGATCCCACAGAGCGATGGGATGGTCGACACGATCTTTCCGGACAATGTATTCCTCGTCAAAGATAGCTTTCAACGCTGCCGATTCATGTTTCGAGCTCCAATACTTTCTGGGGCTATGAAGTACCATAGACGGGCGCTTGACGACGATGTTGCTATTCCTGTGGTGGCTCTCGACAATAATCCGTCATTGGGAGGTTACAGCTATGTCCACAGGGTAACCATTCATCAATCGTATCTAGACAAGTCAGACCCTCTCCACCAGGTGAGATACCAGAGTCTCATTCACATTCTAGCTTTACGCCACCTACACACCGTACATTCACAGATGGCACTAACATTTCAAAGGCAGGCGGCGAGGCTGCCATCAAAGAGATTCCTAGCTTGGTCTTGTTCAAAGATTCGAAGGCGTGGAGCAGAGAAGCGAAGGCACTCCAGGATATTGGTCGCCGTAACCTCTTTAACGTGATTCCAGTCAAGGCTATGTTTACGCAGGCATCAAAGTATTACTTCGTATTTCCGTGGGCAGACGGCGGCAACCTCATGGACTTCTGGGAGCGAAACAAGAACGAGAATGCTCGTCTCAATATTGCGCGTCGTCTCCCAAATATAGTGAAGCAGCTAATGGGAATAGCGTATGCGCTGCGAGAGCTTCACAACTTCTCAAGTCACGGCAAGCTGTCGTATCGCCATGGCGATCTGAAACCCGAGAATATTTTGCTTTTCTGCTCCGACGATTCAGGCGAGTCCCACGACTCACCCGACATCATTGGTACTTGGAAGATATCAGACTTAGGTTTGGCAAGGCTGCACTACGAAGCCACGGGAGCAAGGTACGGCATGGCCGCTACGTCAACTAGAGCCTGGGGCACAACATCGTACAAACCTCCGGAGGCCTCCGGCAACCCGAATTCACCGACATCGCGGTTATTCGATATGTGGTCCATTGGATGTGTGATCTTGCAACTAATCACGTGGCTTGTTTACGGTATGGACCGAGTTGTGGAACTCGCTAAAAGAACCGCTGGAATGGACAGGCCAAGTTGTTTTTGGACTGGACATTGGACCTCCGCCCGTGGTTGGCAGAACCTCACAGTACATCATGAAGTTTTGAACCTTATGAATCAACTGAAACAGCACCTGGGAGGTTCAAATGTTCTTCTTGCACTCTTGGAACTCGTCGAAAAAGACCTCTTGGTCACAACACTTCCTCGGCATCGTACAAATGAACGGCAGCAGTGTCGGACCGATGCGCATAGTCTGCACAACTCTCTTCAAACCATCCACGAGAGGTGTATAAAAGACATTGGGTATTCATCATCGACTGGGCAGCTGATTCGGACATGGTCACCACGAAACTCAAGAGAGCACCATGCCACAGTGGAAAAGTTCATGCATTCAAGGAATGTAAGTATATGTCTCCAGAAAATTATTGTTCCAAAATCCCAATATTGGAGCCAGGGTCGGCTTGATCACTCTGAGAACGTTTAAGTTTGAATACTGACCATGGGATACGACAGAATGTGAGGCATAGAACACAGCTACCCGCTTGTAGCCTGCAAGAGCTGACATAATGTCAGTATGTGAGATATGGTATTGCCTGCATATATGCCCATAATTACTAATCGTGTTGCTTCTCTCTTGGGCTTTGTAGGATGTGAGTTCATTGCCTCGTTTGCTCCTGTCGAAATCGTGTCTACAACGACAACATAGTTTAACCCTCGTTCGTGTAGCACGTGAGTATTTCCCTCACTTACTTAGTTCAACTTAATATACCTTAAAGCAAAAAAAGCGACTAAACAACATTTGGTAGCCAGTAAGCTTCCTGAGGCCCCTTTCTTTGGTTTGGAATCTCTGGCTAACTGACACAGCCCGTAAGCCCGCCGTAACCCTACTTTCTTTTCCCAAAACCTTGATTTTGACAAACTCGTTGGTAACCTCGGACTCAGCTTGATACAACTTGGACATATCAGCTAGACAACTCCTTCGCTGAAAGCATCCTTCGTAGCAGTAAACGATTGAGACTGATACTATCGGCATCAAACAGTAACACGAGATTGTGCAGGAAATGCAAGAAAATGAAGATCCACGCTCAACCGTTTCCAATACGAGATAATCTTCGCTGGCTCCAAGGTCGATCTAAGTCCTGTGACTTTTGTAACATTCGATTGAATTTAGCCAAGGGCCTTTCCACTGCCAGTCCTCGATTCGCCATTTTTGATCAAGTTAACTCGCACCTCCAGCTTGACGGGCACTACCCACCTGTGCTTACCGTACATCGAGGTCGAGGTTCGTGAATGTGCTATGATGTGTTCAGTTTCCGGTCCAAATACCGCTGACAATCTACTACCTCTAGATGCGGCCAGACATACCGATACCCTTATGCAGGGGCTCCAGATTGGCTTCCCCCAACTTCCGACCGCCGGAACAATGGAACACTTCCAGATACTACGGTGTTGGTTGGCAGAATGTGATCAAAAGCACATAGGCTGCAGGTCATCCAGCTCCACCGAAGTGTCCCTACCAACGAGACTCATCGACGTTGGACGCCAAGGTGCATCAATTGTGAAACTCTTTGAAACACAGAAAGATGAGCAGGTCAACTATTTTGCCCTATCACACCCATGGGGACCTCAAAGAGAGATGCACTTCTGCACGTTCCGCCATAATCTGGAGCGACACAAGAATGGTGTCAGACTCGATGAACTACCTGCCACATTCCAGGATGCTGTCAAGGTTGTACGGGCCCTTGGCCATCGGTACTTATGGATCGACTCAATTTGCATTATCCAGGGTCCGGACGGAGATTTTAATGACGAGGCGAAGCGTATGGAGGACGTGTTCAGCCAGGCCTATTGTGTACTAGCGGCGAGTTCTGCTAGAGGACAGCATGACGGGTTTCTGAAGCCTCGTGAGCAAAGGAGGTATCTCACTTTTCGCGAATACCCTTTTCCGCCTATCTATGTCTGCGAATTCATGGACAATTTCCAGCAGCACGTTTTGGACAGCCATCTCAATAAGCGCGGCTGGGTTCTGCAGGAAAGGGTGTTGGCAAGACGCACTATCTATTTCACTAAGCAGCAGACGTACTGGGAGTGTGGGGACGGAGTGCGTTGCGAAACGATGACAAAGATGCATAAGTAAGTAAGGGGCATTCTCAGGGGTTGCCCTCAGCATCCAACGTCACATTGTGGTGCTGTGTCTTTTTTACTAATCCAACCAATTGGCAGCCAACTTGCATCATTCCTCGGCGATCCGAATTTCCCTAAGCTTGTAATAGAGGCGAATCGAGGAGGTAAAATTCGACTCTGCCAAGATCTCTACGTCAGGTATTCTCGACTCGGCTTTTCCCACTACGAGGACCGGCCGGTCGCTATAGCTGGGCTCGAGAAACGCATGATCTCGAGCCTTTCCCTCCGTGGCGGCTTCGGCATGCTCGACGACGTTGCGCCCGGCTTCCTGCGGCGGAGTCTCTTGTGGCGCCGAGCCCAGGACGAGCAAAGCTTAGATCCGATCACCTTCAAAAGCGCAAGCGACATAGCTTCGAAGGCTGCCCCACCTCCAACATGGTCATGGATGGCATACAAGGGGGCTATCGAATACCTAGACCCTCCCTTTGATCAGGTTGAATGGGAAACGAAGGACATTATCTCGCCATGGGCCACGAACGCATTGGGGACTTGGAGCTATAGTCGTGATATTTCAGCTGAATCCCGAGGATTGCGAGTCATTGCCAGGAGCTTTGATGCAACGGCTGCAGTCATAGATGACACTTCAGATCTCATCATTGATACGCCACATTCGACGCCATTCCCAGGCTCTGCTTTGAAGTGTGTCATTCTAGGAAGACTCAGAAGCAGCTTAGAAGAGGCACCGGGTGGCAGAAGACATTTCGTGATGCTGGTGAAGCCGATGGGTTCAGAGGCAAAAGGTTCGCACACTTACCTGAGGGCCGGGGTTGGATTCGTGCCCGAAAGTGTCATTCACTTCGATGAGACAGGTGCGGTGGCCCTTATTTTGTGAACTTCCCTGACGTTCTATTGCGTTGTGGCATATTTGGCGGGAGGGGAGTCTCTCTTTACGAATTTGCCATTGAAGCCCCAGTTTCACCGTTTCTTGGTGTGAACTACATCAGATTGTATCTTAAGGCTACCTCAATACATCTCCTCAATTGTCTATGACGTGGATTTGACAATGCCAGGTGCCCAAGTTATACGTGTGATCGAAGAGATGGCCCGAGTACGATGATTCATGGGCCGTCTGTCTCACCAGCAAACAGCTTGTATCACCTCTCACATTCTTCAAAAATGGCTATGGAACCCAAGGTCTGGAATCGTGGGCACGGGACGGGGTGTGATCCTCGAGGCCGAGTTCGTCGCCTCCAAATTACAAGGCAAATCGATTGCAAAGAGAACCAGACCACAGCCCGAAGGCTTCAATCTATGTCGCGAGGCCAGCGCGCTTTCCAGGGTGTGGGAGCTGAATCCATCGGATGTACGGTAAAACAAGTTCTCGTGTAAAATGGCCCAGATCGTAGCAAAGCAAATTTGGCCAAAGGGAACACGAAGGTGAATGAACAGAATGCCACAGACTCGACGTTACAAATCTGATCTCGATGGTCACCTGTTTGTCCATACCACAAGTACTGACTGGAGCGGATGCCACAGTGAGCACGGGTGCATTTCTCCGTGTAAGAAGGTGCTGGCTGACAAGGGCGTAGCAGATCCGGCAGGTAAACACCTAGTAACACAGATGTGCACAGCGAAATCGACACGCCTATTTCGATTTCGTGGCATGCTAACGTGATCACAGCCACGTAAGCGCTACACAGTGGTACGTGAAATCCGTTTGTCTAACTATGTTCTCACGGGTCGGTCGTTCTGCGGAGGCAAACAAATCACTAGCTCCGGAAGAGTGTATGGGGTGACTCGGTTCATACATGCTGAAGGTTGGTGAACACACAAGTCGGCAATTTCCATCCTACAATCGTCCGCCCATTGCTGTACAGAAAAGGGCATTTCCTCGCCGCCAGCTTTTTGCTCATAGCATCCTCTGCAGCGACGCCACTTCTTCTTTCCAAGCACAAGAATACAGAACACGTCCCAACTACTCCTGCAGTCCACGGAATATCTTGAATGAAGACGTCTTCATTATGAGGCCCTCAAAATTTCTCCCGTACTTGCTGCCTCTCGCCGGATGCGGACTCGCCAGCTCCCAGCAGCGTGAAAAAACCAAGCAGATTTGCCCCAGCACCGGTGTTGACCCAGTTCCTTTGATGACCGCCTTCACTGGGCTAACATCCATTTCTCGAAATATGCGGCTGGAGTTACTCCAATTAAACAAGACCACGGCCGCAGAGATAACCATGGTGAGGCTATGTACTGGGTCGCTCCAAAAATGCTCAGAAGCTCTTGGAGCTTCTTCCCTTCATTTGCAAGAAACATCTGAACTGACTCTGTTACTACGCTTGGTCCTGACAGGATCTAATTAGCGATATGATGATTGAGAGCTACATCCTCTTCGAGTACGCAGAACGCCTTGAAGATACGCCACCTTTCCGTCAAGGTCAGGACACTGCCGCTCTCGCAGTAGGATTCGTGAAGTGGAAGAGGCACACGAGCGACTTCCTCGTGAGAGTGGGTCAATCTTCTGAGACTTTGCACAGATTCTCCCCCGATCTCACTCCCAACCTCAAAAAAGGGCTGATCAATTTTAGAGAAGCTGCCAACGTAAGTCTTCTACCCTATCACCTTTGTTATGTATTGCATGGCACAGAACCGTCACGCCTGGATCATTATGATCATTCCTATCTTGACGTATTTTCTAGGATTTCTGTCGAATGTTCCAAGCCGTTACTCCGGTTCTTAACCGTAACCTTGGTCCGCTTGAGCGCTACATAACCGGGGAGATTTTGAATCTGCCTGCCACCTTTGAACACACAATTCGCAGCCTCACCAACAAGAACAAGCGAGGAAGATAAATAAGG
Source organism: Diaporthe capsici (assembly GCA_013364905.1). Lineage (NCBI taxonomy): Eukaryota > Fungi > Ascomycota > Sordariomycetes > Diaporthales > Diaporthaceae > Diaporthe > Diaporthe capsici. Next base: position 4,556,656 of record WNXA01000006.1, on the reverse strand, counting down.
CACTGATGAGCGCGTCGAATTTCACTCGAGCTTCAAGGTCTTCGCAGGCATGAAAGACCTATGACAGAATTTGAAACATGAAGAGCAGCTTCGAGCGCACAATGGATTTGAGTGGATGTTGACTCGTTGTAGGGGCTATGTCATAGGACCTTGCGTTTCCACACTTACGAGGTGAAAAAGGAACGAAGTCGAGTTATGAGGTACTAGGAATCTCGCTTAAGCTAGTGCTGTGCGTCCAACCGCAAATATAGTCCAGTTACAATCACATGTGGCTCCGACCAAGGATACTGTTTGAATTACGCTGGGTATCACTTCGGTCGTATTGCAGACCACGTAATGGCAGCGGGAACAGGAATTGGCAGGAAACTCGCTAATTATCGTAGGTTTTTGTATCTGCTGCGTCGAGCTCAAAGAGAGTGTGCGAAACTCAGCTCACAGCTTCTGCGCCACCATGACAAAGTTCGGAGGCTCATTCAACAGGTCATCCCACCATCCTGCTTCTTCGCCCACCGTGTTTCCAGTATGTCCTATCTCTTCAACGTGCTCTATTCCTGGAGCATGGTAGACGATCCCACCCATTCCAGCGTTCTTGGCCTCGGACTCCAGAATCTCCTTCCTCAACCTGAACCCATCGAGTTCAACCTTGGGGTCCGTCAGAAACTCAACGTGGTCGCTCCAACCCTGGCCGTTCTCGAGTTCCGAGACGTTGGTCTCCTGGGCGCCATACTTGAAGTTCTGCACCGAAATGGGGTGCACGATGTCGTGATTCTCAATGACGCCCACAAACCTCCCCCCAGGCTTGAGGTACGTTGCGACATTGTCCCACATCCCGCGCATCTCGGTGGATGAAGGACACTGGTTCAGCAGCCAGAAGCCAAGCACGACATCATAGCTCTGGGGTTCCAGTCCGAGCTTGTCCAACGGCTTGCTGCAGTCCTCCGTGTGGAAAACGGCGCCCGGGGTCGTTGTCTTGGCTATCTCGAGCATCTGAGGGGAGATGTCGACGCCGACCAGCGTGGAGGCACCAGCGGAGCCTACCAGGCGCAGGCCGATTCCTGTGCCGCAGGCGAGGTCCAACACGGACGAGCCGGTTAATGGGCCGAGGGAGCTGATAATTGACTTCAGCAGCGGAAGGAGGGGCTTCACAGCAGGGGTTGTCCAGACAAGGTCGTATGATGTCGCGAAGGAGTCATATTGAGGCTCTGGGTGGCTGGCGCTTGCCATGGTAAGTCTGTCTTCAATGTTTCTGGGTGTGCTGTTGAGGCTGTCTTTTCTTATCATTTAATCTCTGGCAGATCCTTGCTCGTGAGAAAGTAGTAACAGGAAGTGTCACAAAGGATGAGGGGATACTCATCACGGTGGGGGTGTGCCGAGAGTTTAATTCGGTGTGGTCGTAAGCGCTTGCATCTTGTTTCCTCCAATCGGCTCCCGTCTCTGGGGAGTCGCTTCGGAGATTTGCAGCCATTGGCGGTTGGAGTTAACTTTGATCTGTTAGTCGATACTATCGCAGTACAGAGATCTATATTGCGATAGATCCACTGCCCAGATCGAAACCCATCACGCGTCACGAGATTCTCCGTGTTGGCTTCACACACAAACTACACATTGGTCTACACCCTTCCAAAAGTTACAACGATTGATCTTACATGAAGCAGGTCCCTAGTGGCAACAGTAAAACAAGAATAGAGTCCAATCCATACACAGACGTGTTAGAGACATGCAGAGTGCCACACATGTAAAAGCAAGTCCGTCCCAACATTCATTCAAGCAGGAGGCAGGGGACTGTTACTATTAGTGTCCGAGCCACTGTCAGTCCGAGCGAACTTCCGCTGCCGTTTGGGCTTCACGCATGTGACTTCCATAGGGATCACCCAACGCTCTACTTGGAAAGACGACGGCTCGCCGTCCGGACCTCCCCGTTCCGTCACGCCGGGAGTCACCACCAGGTAAACCTTGGTTTTGGTCCCCTTTGCGAGCTTCTCGGCGGTCTTCTCCCCCGCGTGGAGCTTCATGACGCCATCTTGGTCCAGGCTGAAGTCGAACGGAGATTCGATGGGCCCAGGACTAAAGGCCCAGGTATATGTATATCGTGGGATCATCTTGCTGACCTCCTTGTCGAACTCGATGGCCTCATGCACGATGCTTGCCAGAGCATCCAGGTGGCCGTCGGGGCTTGACCTCATGAACGGGGTGATGACATCGCTGATCGCCTGCGCGAAATGGCGTTCCAGCTGCGCACGATGCTGTTCCGCGTGGGCGACAGCGCCTGACTCGAGAAGCCCCAATACCAGGTAGCTAGTTTTCCACTTCCAAATCTGATAGTCTATCATCTGTTCGGGTTCAGAGCTCGGTGAATCATAAACTATTGACAAGAATATTAGGCTTAGTTTGAGAAACAACTACGATATTGGAATTTACCTGCATTTGCTCAAAATCTTCTGAAGTCCTTCCACGTGGAGGCGGATCTCCTCGCTTCCGCTCCACGGGGCAGCATTGAAGATGTTGGCGCATAAAAATCTCCAGATGAATGCCTTTATTATCAGTGGGCACCTCTTCCGCGAATGGAGATAGTCCATATAGGTCGACCTTCCGGGCGTGGTGGCCTGCATGAAATCCGCAGCCCAACCGGCACTAGGCTCAACCATGAGGGGTTTCTGAAGCTTTTTTCCAAAGTACTTTGTTGCGAATTCGTCAATCTGGGATGCCAATTTCTCCCGCATTGAAACTGTTGGACTTTTTGGCTGCTCGTTTTCCGTGTCCATCTGCTCCCTAGGCCCTGGCTCGCCAGACTCTTCTGTGTTCCTCTCTTCTTCCCTCCTTTTGTATTCCTTCAGCGTCTCCTCTAGCTCTTTAATCCTGTCCCCGTGTGTCTCGATGCATTTACTCAACTCGGAAACCACCTGTGCAAACTCAGAATCCTTCTTCGCTAGCTGTGCCTTTGTGTTCTGTAACTCGATTTCTCGATGCTCTGAGATCGCTCGAGTACCAATGAGTGCCTTGCGAACTGCATTGTAATCCTCCTTCGTGGGCCTTTCAAGCTCCTCTTCAAGATCTTCGTCTGTGGGCTCTCTTCGTTTTCGTCTCGTACTGGGACTCGAACTTGATGGACCAGCCAGGGGGGTACTTCTTCGACCGCTACCGGGACTCGAAACTGATAGCCTAGATATGGGGGAACTTAAACCGGAACCTCGCTGGGCCGCTTTTGCCGATCGCGTGATCATCACGGATGCTAACGAAATATCTATCGGATTGGAGTCGATGCGCATGGAGCACTTGTCGTGGAGACTAGCTGGATTGATTGTAATCGATGGGTGTACTAACGAATAAATTGAAACGAATAGACTTAATTGCAACTCTCGCGACTATCCCGGTAAGAAAGATGAGATTGATCCAACCCGGGACGGACGGAACGCTGAGCCATGCTGAAAACAGTCCGCACACAAAGGAACGGGGCACATGAAAGAACCCCGACCTTCTGACACCCTATCCGAAATTGGATAAAAGATACAATTTTGGTTTGCAAATGTTTCAAAAATAGTGACGAAGAATACAATACACTGCTGAATCACAGACTTAACGATACGCTACATGCATACTCACTCCCAGAATTGATCACACAAATTGAATAGCACTGATATTGACTGGCATATGGATTTGTTCAATGTGCAGTGGTCACTGTCAACTTGATTGTATGGTGTAACCACGAAAAGTATCCAAAATTGACATCTCAGCATGAGTCCCTTGGGTCATTATCGTAACATCGTGGTCCTCATTCAACACAACCCAAACAAATCTCCAAGAACAAACCCCATTTTTAAAATCAGAAGCTATTCCTCCTCTTCGAAGGCTCCGAGACAAACACATGCCGCCCGTCCCTGACAGCAGCACGCAGGTCATCCGCCAGGTACCCAAGCGCCTCCCTCACATGAGGCCCCTTGTACGAGAACTCGGCCTGGCTCTCGTACGCGTCCTCCCCGACGATCCTCAGCACCCGGAAGTACACCGATCCGGGCAGCGCGGCGACGCCGTCGCCGAACTTGTTGAGGTGCCAGCTGCCGAGCCCGCCGAACCCGGAGATGTTGACCTCGCGCAGCTCGTCGAGCGGCATGGCGGCGAGCTTCTCGCAGAGGTCGATCCATAGGTCGACCTCGGCGCGCACCTCGTCGGCGGGCTCGTCGTCGTCGTTGGTCGGGACCGCCTCGAGCTCCGCGGCGCGGTCGCGCAGGTTCAGCTCGTGCAGGTCGAGCCTGGCCAGCGTGGGCGCGACCTTTTGCACGAGGCGCGTCAGGTTCGACGACAGGATGTCCTCGCTGGCGAGGTGGAGCTCGCGCAGGTGCGGCAGGGAGATCGGCTGCGGGGAGACGAGGGGGTTTGTGCTGCTCGCTGGGATCGTGTCCCACTGCCACTGGTCGTTTTCTACTACGTTTCCGTCTTCGTCTCTGGCGGCGTCGTCGGCCACCACCTCCTTGCCCTTGCCCTTGGGGCTCCATCCCAGCCACGTCCAGAATCCGCCCCTTTCCTCGGGGTTCTCGAGGGCCGTCATGCCAGCCGTCAGACGCGCGATGCGGAGCTTCTGCAGGTTCTTCGGCAGCCCTAGGAACCGGCGCAGGTGGCATGTCCGGCAGGTCGTACTGTCCTCGGGTGAGGGGTACAGCATGCGGTTGTATATCTCGAAGTCGAGCTCCTCCAGCCCCTCGATGACCGGCAGCAGGGACTGCTCCATGAACGCAGGGATGTTGAACGCGTCGTCGTCAACGCCCAGGGCCTCGGCGGGGATGTAGGACTTGTTTACCGACTTCCCCGTGATGCTGAAGCTCTTGGGCTTCGCGCCCGCTTTCGCAACGGCGCCCAGGAGCGTCTGGACGGCCGTGACCCACTGCGTGACCGGCGAGGCCTGGTTCGGCGGCCTGCCTGCCTCGTACCCCAGGCTCCGTAGTAGCGTCTTGAGGCCGTAGCCGCCGTCGATGACTGAGTTGGGCAGGTTCTGGTCAAAGTCCCAGATCTCGCGGTCGTCAAAGGACTCGACGCCCACGCCCTTGAGGTTGGGGAGGTTCCGCAGGGCGTCGATCAGCGTGTCGCGGTCCCATCCGGACGCCAACATGCTGGTCTGATCGGCATATGCCTTGTAGTACGCCTCCTTGGAGACATTTGGTGCGTCGCCCGGGGCGCCGAACTCCAGCAGCTCTGTGCCGAGGACCAGGTCCTCCAGGTAGGGGCTCAGGCGCGACTCGGATATGGCTAGTAATGTGCTGAGGCTTAGGTAGCCGCGGAAGAATTTCCTGCGGCCAAAGAACTTCTTGGCGAAATATGGGAATGTGTAGTCGTGTGTCTGCCTGTTGGCAAGGCGGAGGTTGCCGTAGTTCTCGATGTCCAGCTCATCGGCGATGCACGCCAGGATCTCGGCGGGGATCTCCAGGAGTTTAGCTGTCATTTTCGCTGTCCTCGTCTTGCTCTCCGAATCTATCGGTAGCAACCACGATATTTCTTTACGGGTGTGTTGGCAACCCTTGATATATCTAACGAGGGGTCGCAGGAGCCTGATGAACGGGTCCAACGGGTCCGATGAGGTGACGTTGTCCGAAATTTCGGAGTCGGTCCAGGGGTGGCTCGCCGTGGGTTCTTATAGGACAAAGCCACATTCTGCCTGCATGAGCGTGCATGGAGGTAGCCCGCCAACCGACCACAGCCCGCTTCGCTGCCTACAAGCCCCAGGGCGATGCGGCCGACCTGCAGATCCGGCCAGCACCCAACGTGCAGCCAGCGAAGCAGATGCGACAAGGTCTGAGGCTCTGCCACACTCAGATGCACTCGCCGATGACGGTGAGGCCGACGATTTGCAGATTAAGCTTTTTTTCCATAACTGGTAAGCAGAAGTCACAGCGGACGATATCATGCATCCAAGTCCACATTGTCTCTCAGTCATCCGGCCGGAGGCACGACACGAGGTCTCAGGGGCCACTGTAATCCGGGACCCCGCTGTTGCCAAGGTGCTGACGGTCTTACAGCCCAGGGCCGCGGCCAGCTTTCTAGGCCATTTTGCCCTGTTGCTGGCCTGAAGAGAGTTCCACATTAAGACTAGACCGGGGCGACGCCATTTGCTCTATCACTAATTCTTGGTTAGCTTGCTGAGTGATTCCCATGCGGACGGGAGGAAAGCCCTGACACGAGTCAGTCGATTTGCAAGTGAGTGGCATATTCAAAGATTCGCTTTTTATTTTCTAGATGCAGCTCCTGATTTTGGGTTTTTCTTCCATGCGATTTTGTCTCCCCGCTGCTTTGCAGTACTGTTGGTCGGAACTCGATGCAATGCTGATTTAAATGGTGTCACATATCGGTGATGCAAGAACCTCCTCCGTGCACTCTACTCATGTAAACTAGCACCGACCACTAGAACATCCAATTATGCAGCTGACTTCACACGAAGAGCTTAAGCATCAAAAGGGCGGATAATGACTTTCTCCCCAGACACACCCTTCTTGTTCTTCGCCAGCGCCTCCTCGATGTTGGCCAGGCCACCGCCCACCACCGCAGGCCTGTTCGGCACGAAGCGGCCCTTGGCGATATACCCATCCTCACCACCGAGGTGCTTCATCAGGGGCTCGCTGAGGTAGCGCAGGTGAGGAGCGCTGCCGAGACCCAGGACCTGCTTGACGGCCGACTTGGGCTCGAGCGACTGGCCCAGCTCGGCAGCCTCGGCGTTGACGCCCTGGACGGTGATGACGTGGCTGTTCTCGGTCTTTGTGGCCGCGAGGATCTTGACGCCCTGGACCTGGGTGTCCTTGTCCGAGATGGAGTCGAACACGAAGGCGAGCGGCAGGCCCCCCAGCGCGGCCTTGAAGTCGTCCTCGCCGTTCTGGGTCGCGCGGTCGAGCACGACGTCGGCGCCCAGCGCCTTGAGGTGGTCCAGGTGCCTCGCGCTCGCGTTGGTGACGACCCTCTCGAAGCCCGAGATCTTGGCCAGCTGGACCGCGTACTGGCCCACCGAGGAGCTGCCGCCCAGGATCACGACGCCCTTGCCCTTGCCGGCCTGCTCGCCGCCCTCGGCCCAGGGCGCCGCCAGCCCGGCGCCGCTCTTGTCGTAGAAGCCCGTCAGGACCGCGACGGTGGCGAGCGAGATGCCGCCGGCCTCGTCGTCCGAGATGTTCTTGGGCGTCTTGCCCGCGAGCTCCGCGGGCAGCTTGACGTACTGCTGGAAGGTGGACGAGTCGTACTTGCCGATTATGCCCTGGAAGAAGACGCGGTCTCCCTCCTTGAGGTTGGTCACTCCCGACCCCACGGCGGCGATCTCGCCTGCTGCGTCGCTTCCCAGGACGGCTGGGTAATCCTTGATGAAGACCTTGTAGTCGCGGATCTTCCAGTCGACCGGGTTGATCGCGGTAGCTGTGACCTTGATGGCGACCTCGCCGGCCTCCAGCGCTGGCAGGGAACGGTCTTGGACCGTGTGCTGGGCGCCAGGCTCGGGCACGACGGCAGCTTTGAAAGTAGCGGGGACACCCATTTTTGTAGATAGTGATGGATGAAATGTGTTGTTCGGGAGAGGAATTGGCTGTCTAGGGATTTTAGTTGGGTGATTGAGCTCTCATATAACTAATAGGAGCAAGACACGGCAGGGGGCGGCTAGCTGGTGAAGGTTTTATACGACTCATGCGACGATTTGTCAGCTTGGAAATCTAGAGTTGATGCCATCGTGCACTAAAACCATGACGTCAGCAAGCCATGCAAGAGCGTGGAATCTCGTGGATGCGGAATGTTTATGTCGTCGAATCCTGCGAGTTTGACAACACCACTTTGCAATGTTGAACACAGCCAGTAGTATGCAGGCCGGATTGACACACAACATTCGTCCAACATGTAGGTGCATTTACAGGTACCTGGCCACCCAGTGTCAGCACTAAAGCAGGTGTGGCAGAGCGCTAAGCTTCTCAGCATCACTCCCGTGCGGCATAAAACCTCTAAGTGATTAGACCCAGGGACCAGGGTGTAAGACTGGCCATGCTAATGCAAACAGACAATACCGGTTGGTTTTTTTTTGGGGGGGGGGGGTTGCCTCGGTTCAAATGTTTACGTGACGGCTTATCCACAGGATGACAAACCGCTTTTCAACCGTCAGGTCTGTGATTACGAAGACGTTCGGCCGATGTACCTGCATTGCCATGTACTTCCTTCCACTTCTACAATGACTGAAGTTGAGCCTTGACATTGGCACAGTTTTCCAGTCCCTTTCAAGCCGTCACCGTGGGAAAAAAAACACAATTGAATGATATCAGGAACACGAAGAGAAACAACGTTCCGGAAGACCCCTAACCCTTGTCTAGCCATTGATATTGTTTCGAAAACAATTTTAAATTCTTGGTCGTATTTCAAACCTTGCAATCTTTGGCCAAGCGCAGAAACACGATGCTAGTGTATAAATAGTAAATCCTATTGTTAGCTATTGCCCTAGCTCGCGACACCCTTGGACCATCGCACAGTGAGTCTAAAATTGGCATATTAAGAGGGTGGGTAGCGTGCTGAGAGTATGAACTTGCTTTGTCTGAAATGGTCAACAGAGGTTTACTGAACACCTGCAAAGATAAGAAAATAAACCTTCAAGCTCGAGCAGCAAGGCACGGCTTTCTCAGGTCCACGAGGGAGGAGCCTTTGGGATTCAACTGGAACGGCGGCAAGTCTTTTGAGGTATCATATTAGGGTATTACGCTATAATCATGTCCTATACAAAAGACGGAAACGCTATCTCCATCAATCTCTCCACCGTTACTCAGATACTCAGACCAACAACCCAGGAGTCAGGACTCACCTCCCAAGCCCCCACCCTCACGCGATCGGCGCGACAACCAACACATTCCTCTCCTTGCCGCCCTCCTCCAGCCCGCCGCCCCGCGTCGCGGACCCCCTCCTCGCCTCGTGGTGCTCCTTGGCCTTATCAATAAGATGGCTGACGCGCTCGCCCAGCGCCTTGCGGGCGTGGGAGAAGCCGCCGTGTGCAAAGTCCGAGGACGGGATCGCCACCGCCGCCCCGACCGCGGTGGCCGACGTCGCGGCGGCCCCGGGCACGTAGGTCATCTTCGCGGACGACGAGGATGATGAGTGGCCGCCCTTGGGCGATGGGCTCCGGCGCGGGGGCGGCGGGAACGCGCCCGGCATCTGGGCGGCTGTGTCGGGCTGGGGCGTTGTGGGGGTGGAGGTGGATGCAGAGGCGGGTGCCGGGCGCGGGGGCAGAGGTGGTGGTGAGGCTGCCTTTGTTGTTGGGCTCGCGGCCGAGGCGGCGGGTGTGGGCTCTTCTTGTGTGCTCTCCTCGTTGCTGGTCTGCTTGTCTGGTTCGGCCTCCTCCGTTGCGTCTTTGGCCGCGGCCTCGTCTGTGTCGACTCCCGCAACCGAGCCGCCGACCTTTGCGGCGGATATAGCGGCACTGCTAGCAAGGCTGGGACTGCTCACGGGCTGCTCGGCCTCCTGGGTCTCGGTGGCGGCTGGCTTCTCCGGGGGAGGCTGCACGCGCTCGGACTCCTCGTACGCGGGAGGCTGATCAGAGTCAGACTCTTCATCGTGCTCATGCGTTTCAGCTTGAGATGATGATGAGATCTCGGCCGGGGGAGACAATGGCTGTGGGTCTTCGAGCTTGACCTTTGGCGGCAGCGGTGGCGAGGCGCATCGCTGGATGGGGGACTCTCTTCCGGAGCCCTCAGCAGACGGGCTGGAAATAGTGTCTTGCTTCTTGATGTTGAGGGGCTGGATATCGAGGGCGGTAAAGAAACCTTCGATCTCGTCGGCTACCACCGACGCACGAGGATCTTGTGGTGTTGCTGGGGGCGAATATGCCTTGTATGCGGGTTTTGGTGTTGAGGACGGAGTACGCTGGTGGTGGTGGGCTGATGTCTGGGGTGCTTCCGAGCTGGACTTCCGGGCGTGGTGGTTACCAGCGCCGGGTCGGAGAACAGTTGGGTGCCTTAATGGGGATGCATGTCCACCGGGAATCAATGTTGATGGGTGACGTTCAGGCACTTTCTGGGTCGAAGAAACGGTGCAGAAGAGCTCTGAGTCGGGGTTTGCAGTGGCGAAAACCATGATGGCGGAATTAAGAGGTAAATAGATAGATGGTGGTGGTTGAGATACTTTGCAGTAAAGAATTGGATACAACGCAAAGATATATATGGGATAGGTCAATAGTGATCTGAGTGTGACTGTGAGTGTGAGTTAAAAAATCCGAAGTCAGATAGTCAGTCTCGGCCGTGGCTAAATAATGCAGATTGACAACACAGACGATCTGTTCAAGACAGCTGAACAAGGACGGAAGACCCACTACGATAGGACGGGTTCCAAGGATCATCAAACGGTTGCCTCAATGTAACCCTATCTTGAGCCCCTGGGATTTGACGGTGAGGGAAAAACAGAGGAGCAGCCAGGGGTTGAGTGGGTCCAGTCCGGGGTGTCGAGAATGCACACAGCCACAGCCACGAGAGGCGCAGCCAACCTCCCGACATCGACCGCGTAGGAGACCTCACAAATGACGCACGTGACAGCAGCGCGTCACATAATGACGATACGGCATCTCTACAAGTATTCACATATTGATATAGCACATTTCTGAACTCGGCTGTCTTTCAAAGGTTAGTAACTCGTATTGCAATCAGCAATCTGTTGTGGTTAGCAAATCACACCGCCTATTTCCCAATCTCCAACATGAGCTGTTCAAACTCATCATCGTGGCCGGTGGCCTCTGGCTGTCGAGTCATCCTGTCCTTCCTCCATGGAGGCACCTTCACCGAGCCTGTGCCCCCTTGTGGACAATCACGAGCAATATGCCCGGTGTTCTTGCAAGAGTAGCAAGTGACGCCGGCTACGAACCTCGTAGGCATCGTGCAGAAGTAGTGCCGGTGACCGGTCTGGCCACAGTTGTCACAGGTCTGGCGCTCGTCGTCACGAAAGGTCCCATTCATGACGGCTAGCTGGCGAAGCTGGTCGCGCTTCCGCTGGTTCTGGTCCTCGGGGGCGGAGGCCGCAGCCTCGATGACCTCGTTGACGAGCTTCTTGGCGTGGTTCACTTTCTCCTGTTTGTCAGCTCTGATCAGGCAATGCAGCGGGTCCTGTTGGTCATCAGTAGTCGCAACATTAGCGTCGCTGTGGGTGCGCGAAACCCTGGCTCTGCCTTCCTTGACTGAGCCTTTTCCCCGAATGGCGATATAGGCGCCGGACTGGTTATTCATGTCTCGGAGGCTCTGGCCGCGGGGTCCGAGAATCTGGCCGATGAAGTTGACTCCTGGAAAGTCTTTGACCGGGATATAAACCTTGTCAGTGACCATGCGCCGCTGGATATGGCGAAATTCACGAGGGGCACAGTAGCCTGGGATAGTACTCAAGGCAGCATCGACTAGCGCTTGACGTTCCTCCTCCAGACGTTGGCGGTAGCGATGCTTGCGGGTGTTGATGCGGCGGCCCGAAGAGTCGTACTCCGGTGGTGGCGAGGCCGATCTTTGGGATTCATACGCCGGTACGTGGGCACCTGCACAGAGCTTCTGCCCGACTTCCTCAATTCGAATGCAAAGAACGTATGCATCGAGCTGTTCCGGAGTCATAGCTGTGGTAACAGCAGTCTTTAGACCATTGACCTCAGAGGTCTGGCTTTCCGAGCCCCAGCGTCTTATCCGTTGACTTTTCGGGCACTCTGCGCTGTGGCCATACAGATTGAGGGAATGCATTGCGAAATGAGGATTGACGGATTGACTTTGAATGCTTGTCAATCAGATGAGCTTGGGTGGTTAGCAATCCGGGGTTGACAGGCTTTGCGAGGCTTGAACATGTGGGGAAGACGATCGATGTTAGTAGATGAGATAAGGAAGAAAGCAAAGATTTGGGAACAAAACCAGAATGAAGCGGATATGTGGTTCTTTTCAATCAATGGCCTGGGTTGTGTGACTCATACGCAGCTAGCCCCGATGGTCCTTGATTGGCGCTGCGCTATTCCATGTGGTAGCCCATAAGGTCATACTAGAGGAGCTAAGGATGGCTGTCACCTAGTCTAACAACCTAGCAATTTCCATTTTCTACTCGGGAGAAAAGAAGAAACGGAAAAGAAAAGGAGAGACTGGAAAGGAAATAGAAGGAATTGACAACTTCTGGAACTCAACCACAGGAGAGCTTGCAAACTTTAGTTATGTTGTATCTTTGGACCCTGCTTTAAACATACTGTATAGAGTTGCGTTATAACAGGAAGCAGTGAGTGATTATCCCACAGGAGGTTGACCCATAGGAGGTTATCCCACAGGGAGACTGTCCCACAGGGAGACTATGCCACAGGTGGTTATCCCACAGTTGGTTACCCCATAGGTGGTTATCCTGCAGGCTCTAGACAGTCATCATATAGCAGGCTATCCCACGTGATATACCACACTGGAGATTATTGAACTGGAAGGATTACTGAAGAGATTATCCTACAGAAGGTTTGTCTTGTAGTTAATTATTGAACTGAAAGTTGCCCCATGTGGAGCCATACGCTTCTAATATCGCGAAATATAATTCTGAGCTTAGATGAATGGACCGTGGGCAGGACCAAGTTGCAAAACAATATTTCTCCAATGTCAATGGCATTTTGAGGTGTAAATAGTCAAATTGAAAAGGTCACATGGCGTTATGCCTCGTTCTGTATCTGTTTGAGTCCTTACTGCCATTTATTTCCACAGGCTCCTGTATGAGAAGGTGGGGCTCACGGCCCTGGAGTTCATTTTAATTCATGCTGTAATAATAACTTTTATTCCTTGCAACCAAACAACTCCTATCATGGGTTCATACATTGAAAACAATGAAGACGTAGGGCACTAACGCCCGATGTGAAAATGGTACACGAAAGAATCTAGCGTTTGATAAAACATAATCCAGTTTATTCCCCTTGCTGGGCGGACTGGCAATCTGCCCAAAATACGGCAGCGGCCAGGACATATATGAAAACAAGCTTCTCATCCTCGTCTCTAGGTGCATAGACGGTAACCATGTTGTGGGATAGAGGCGTGCCGGTCCATAGGATCCAGTGATAGATGAACCCCCAGAGCCATACCTCGTTCATGACGGCGAGAGGATTCCTCTGGCCCCAGCCAAGCCGGATCACCTCTTGCACATCATGAGGATGCAAACAGAACGTGGTACTTCCATCGTGACGGACTTGGGCAACCTCGCCACCCCACTCGGTTACAGTGTTGGGGGTACCACTCGGTGGCGCCCCTGGCAGATTGCGCACGACCGCCGGAAGGCCCGTGAGATAGCTGTTTTGTATTCTGAAGGCTTCCGGGTTTGAAAAGGCCAGAGTTACGAACCAGTCCCTGATCCATTGCACTACGCCGGGATTTACGTCGGTTCTCTGGCGCAGGGGGTCCATGCCGATGATTTCTGGGCGCGGACCCACGCGCTCAGGAATTACGAAGCGGCATAGAATTCCATTGTATGGCTCCATAAAAGGGTCGCGAAATGGCGTCGACAAAACTTCCACGCCAATTATACGTGTGAGAAGAAATTGGTAAAGCTTATTCTGTAGCCAGCCTCGGACGGTCGAAGGTCGGGCCCCGCGCCCTAAACTCAGAAAGCGGAGATACTCGCGTCTCAGGTACAGAGGAGTCTGTATAGCGCAATAGATGATGAAGATGTAGAATAAGAACCAGAACACCGGTGAACAAAAGACATAGTCTTCCAAAAAGAGTACAATCGCGTTCGAAACATCTTCGTAAAACCACATCGGATGTGTCCAAGGGTTCGAAAGTCCATTGAGAGTGGTCGTCAGCCACTGCTGTATACGTCGCAGTGCAAGGCTGACCATGTTGATAAAGTTGTATTTCCGCTTAGCAGAAATGATTAAGTCTTTTGATTGTTGCCTTTCTCAGTGCTGGCGTATGTATGTGCCGCCTCGAAGATGGTGGTTGCGGATGTAAGGGGAAACGAGCTTCTCTCGGGTGTCCGCTATGCGGCTATGGTATTTATGTGGTGAAAAAGCAGAGGTGTGATTGAGGGGTCTGCGTAGATGTAGAGGGGCTGGCAGGGCTAGGGATGGGGTAGTAGGCAGAAAAGGGCTAGGCCCGAAAGAAAAGGCGGTAAAGAAATAGCTATAAGGGCGGTAGAATTATAGTTATAGGAATATTTAAATATTAATTTTTTATAAATAAAACCTTCATCCCTTTTTTTTTTCTTTAAATTTATTATATTAATTTAATAAATAATATATTTTAAGTAGTTTATATATAGCTATATATTTATATAATATTATATAGCCTTATAAAGTAAGTTATAATATATATAATATTATAAAGATTTATATTTTTAGCTTTACTTAAGAAGGGGCTATATAAAGAGTATATTATATATATATTTAAGCTTATAAGCCTAGGTTATAAAAATATATAGTATTAATATAAAGTTATATAGACTTATCTGCCTCCTTCCCCTACCTTTTAAGTCTAAATTCTTATCCCTTATATATTATATATTAACTAATAACTCGCTATATATAATTATATATATTATTATATTTCTTCGTAAAAACCCTAATAAATTAAATATAATTAAAAGCTTATTTATATTAAAGAGCTATAATAAAAAGGATATAAATAAAGCTATATTAGTTTAGTATATTAATATATATCTCTCTTTATACTCTTAGTTTATTAATGTCACTTAAGATGTATAAAATTATAGAGAAGATGTCGTGAATTTATTTAGCTTTAACTTATCTCTCCTCCTTATATCCAGCTTTAATTATAAGTTTATACATAATAAAAATAAGCTCGCATAGAATTAGGTTAGCCTTATATAGCATAATAATAAGCTTATATAGAATTAATAACAGCTTATATAGAAAGATATTAGCAAAGATATTAAGTTTATAATTACCCTAGAGAGCAATTTTAATAAAGTAGCTTTAAAGAATATATAGGCCCTTATAACCTTATTTAAGGCTATATAAAAAGTAAAAATCTATATAAAGCATAATTTCAACAAGCAGGCTCATATATCTATATATAAAAAAGTTAAGTATTAGCATAATATTATAGAGTATTAAATTAATATTATAAATAAATAAAATATTAAGATTTAAATATTTATAAGATAACTTCTTAAGTAAGTAAAAGCTACATATAACGTTAAAGAGTTATATAAGCATTTTATAGCTAAGTATAATAGCCTTATAGTTAAGTATAACAGCCTTATAGCTAAGCATAATACTCTTATAACTAAGCATAATACTCTTATAGCTAAGTATAACCACCTTATAAATTAATATTATAATATCCTTATGAAACTTTATAATATAAAGATTAAAAATATACCTATATAAAAACTATAGTAACCTATATAAAAAGAGCTTATGCTTATATAAAAGGAGCTTATACTTAAATAGTAATTTACTAGTACGCCTATAAAATACGACTTATTTAACTTAGATTTAAAGGTATATAATTATATTAAATTAAAGGAGTTTGAGTTAAATTAATTTAAGTCTTATTTAAAATTATCTAAGTCCTATCTACTTATGCCTAAGCCCTATAAGCTCTTAAAGAAGATTCATATAACTTTATATAAGAGCTATATATATAGCTTTAGCAATAATAATCCCCCCTTAATTATAAACCTAAGTTTATAAAACTTAGCCTAAAAAAATATCTTAAATATTATTAATTATACACCTTTTTATTATAGCTTAAAACATTATCTTATTAAATATACAAGCAGCAAGCCTCTATATGCGCCTATAAATAAAGGTATAAATCCCTTACTAACTAAGAGAGATAGCTATTTTCTAAGCAAACTTAGCTTTTTTAATAAAATATATCGCCTTATTAAGAATTATAATAATAAGAATTAATATATATAGCCTATATCTAAGCCTATATAAATATAAAATAAATTAATTAAATCTAGATTATAAAATTCAGCTTAGCATAAATATATATAGCTACTAAAGCATCTATATAACAAAGACAACCTTAAAAATAAGCTTATTTATTATATTAAAATTAAAAAAGGTAGCTATATCTTCACAAGCATAAATAATAATATCTTTATATAAACTATAAGGCTTAAAAAAATATATATTAGTATACTTACCCTTTAACCTTATATAGTTACTTATAATTATATATAGCTTATTAAATTTACCCTTTAATATATATATAAGGATTATTTACGCTAAGTTATAAAGGCAGCTTTACTTAATTTATTAAATTAATTTATATATATAATTATATACTAATATATATTTAATTATACTAATTTATATATAAGTATTTAAAAATATACTCTTTTTTAAGCACTCCACAAATAAGGTCCCTAAGTACCTTATATTTATAAGCAAGATATAAAACTAATATATTATAAAATAAGCTATAAACCTTATAAATTATAAAAAAGAGCTATATATATAAGCTTATATTATCTTATATATATATATATTAACTTATTATAATAATCTTTATATTTATTATTAAACTTAAAACGCTATTATAAATAAATATTACATTATACTACTCCTTAATAAAAAGAAGAATACTTACTTAAAATATATATAAGTTTATATAAGCTAATCTTATGCTATATTAACTTATATATAATTATAATAACTATTAGTTAATTAAAAAAAAGGCTAAGTATTTATACTTTAAAAAATAAATAAAAAAGCATAAGCCTAACAATATTTACTAACTACCTTAAAATTATATAAAATAGGATATTATAAATACGCCTTTAATTAAGCATAAATAAAAATATATAAAGCTAAAGTCTACGGAAATTATTATAAATAATAATAATAAAGACGACCCCCCTCTTATATCACGCTATATATACCATAAGCTAAATTCCAAAATTAAGCAGCCTTATTAAAAGCATTATATATTTAATAATAATAATAAGCCTTAATATAAGAAGTCTTATATAGTATACAATTAAAATTCTAATAATAATCCGCTAACTAAAACACGCTATAATGCTAAAAAGAATCTAATTAAATACATATATATTTATAAAAATATATAAAAAGATATACTAACTTATATACTAGTAAAAAAGAATATAACTACATTACTATAAAATATAATCTTAAGATTATAAAGCTAATACTTTAATACACTAAGTCTTATAATAGTAATAATTATATATCTAAGAACTTAAATAAATTCTTCTAAATAATTCTATATATATATCTCTAGGGTTATATAAGCTTATAAAAATAAATATATATTAATAGAATAAAGAGGGGATTATTTTATTTTAAATAAACTTTCTTAATAACTTATAAAAACTAGCATTTTTTAATACAATCTTATATAAAAGTCTATATATTCTTTTAATTTATTTATATAACTTTATAATCTTTTATATAATTCTTAGACATAACTTACCTACTTATATTCTTTACAAACTTATATAAATTTATATTTCTACTAAATATACCTTATACTTATTAAAAACTTTATTTCTTATTATATAATATATATATATATATAATATATAATTTATAAATATATAAAATTATATAAATAATTTTAAATAAATAATATTTATAATTATATTTATATATAATAATAATAATATATATAAGCCTTATATAAACTTAACTCATAATATAATAATATAAAACTAGCTATATATAAAAACAGGTATCCTTAAATTAAGCTTAATAACCTTAAATAACTATCTCTATAACTTATTAATTATTATTATAAAGTAATATTTAACTAAATACTATCTATATAAAATTATTTAAGGTAATTTATCTTTACTTTTTAAAAAAATTCTTAAAATAAATTAAAGTTACTTATTAAACTCACCTTTAAAAATATACCTCTAAATATAATTAGTTTCTAACTATATAATAATTAAACGCATATTATTATATATGCCTTTTCATAATATAAGATTATATAAAAGCATTATTAACATACTAACCTTTAAATAAAGGCATATAAAGAGCAGCCTAAGTAAATTAAATAATATAATTAGCTCTAAAAGCAATACCTTTACCTCCTCACCATGCAGGACTTCTATTATATTAAATAAAAAGTATTCCTTCTCAAGGCCCTATATCTTTAAATATACTAAGTCATTCACCTCCATTATAATCACATTATATAAAGTTAAGATTACTTTTACTATAAAGAGCTTATATTATATATCTTTATTTATAAGGGCATCCTTAGGGAATACTATCTATATAAATTTATATATATCTATATATTATATAGCAACAAATAACAAAGATACTTAACCCTACATTTTAAGCTTATATAATAATAATTACAGCCAATTAATAAAAATATAATTCTACTTATTTATATTATTAACTTATATATTTTTATATAAACAAAGCTGCCTTAATCTAAGTTAAACTAATAATAAACATAAGCTTACATTAATAATATCTTATCACATACCCCTAAGCATTACTAGTAAGATCTATATAAAATCACTACTTATAAATATAAAGACGCCCCTAAATAATACTTCATCACATAAAACCCTATAAATATCTATAAACATTTTATAAATTACCTTAAAGTAATAATAATACTATATAAGTACCTTATCCTATATAATTAAAATAATCTTTTAAATCTCCTTAACTAGATTTATATCACAATAAACATTATATATATTAAACTCATTAAGGTTTAATAGGATCTTAAATATAATATAAGAAGTTATACTTATTAAAAGTAGCAATACAGCAATCTTAGATAATGCTATATAGAGAACTATCTTCCCCTACGTTTAAAAATAATTAACTAATATTATATATAAAAATATCTTACTTATATTAGCTAGACTCTAAAGAAAGAAATATATAGATATAAGCGTATCTATAATTATTTATATAATAATATTAAAATACATATGCTAATTAATATTAAGCTATATATATTATGCATCTCTATTTTATTATAATACCTCACGATTTAACGCTAAATATTATAAAAGATAGCAATTCAGCTCTTTCTAATTAAATATAAGTATAAAGAGGCTAAAGAAGCTTAATATCCTATAGTAATTATAAAGAAGCTATTTAATCTTATATAAGCTATAATCTAGCTTAAGGCTCTAAAGATCCAGCAATATATTATCACGCTCCTAGATATAAAGCAGTAGGTCGTCACATAAGCTTATATAAAACTTATTTTATATATCTCTTAGAGAATAAATCTCTCTAAATATAAGCCTTATAATAAATAATAATTACAATTAGCTTTTATTAGCTCATAAAGAGGCATTTATAAAGCATACTACTTAGTATTTATCATTTTACAAAAGCCTATAAGCCATATAAGCTATCTTAAATATATTAAAAATTATACCTTTATATATACGTAAGTATTTAAATAACTTCGCGCTTAATATATAGTTAAGTAAGAGGCATAAAAAGAATCTCTTGCCCTTTATCAAGTTTATAAACTAAATTCATCTAATGCTATCTCATATATACTAGTATAACTTCTAATAATTCTTATACCTTTTTAAATCCTTATTACTAATTTATATAAAATAAATTAGAAAGTCTTAATATAAAACATATAGGCTATCTATATAATTTATATTATATTAAAACTATACATTTAGCATCATACAGGAGTTCTCAAGGCGCTATATTAGCTTATTTAAAATAATATTATTATTAAATATAACCAACTCCTCTCCCTCTAAATATATTAGTAACTATATAACTAAGGGCAAATATACATAAATATTATACTTAAAGATTCTCCACATAGCCTTACAAGAGCTAATATACTTACCCTTAAAGTACTCATTAATCTCATTAACCTAAATAATCTTAGATAACTTTATATCATTTTATACAATAATATTTATAATTATCTTTATAAATACAAAATTTATACCCTTATATATATACTTATGGATATATTTAATCACTCATATAATCTTGCAGACCTCTAAATTAATATAGCAGTTATACTTTTATATAAGGTATAAGTTATATAAAATTACCCATTAGTTATTAAAATCAAAATCACAGCCACACTTCCTAAATATATCTATAATCTTTCATTTATAGTAAGTTAAGTAGCTATCCAGGTTAATAATCATTTATTTAAACTAATCTTTTAAGTATTACTTTAAATACCTCTTTAAATAACTTAGCGCAATTCTATCTATACAAGGAGAATCCTTAAACTTATAGCCATACAGCCCATATATCATCTAAGCTTTAATTACCTTACAAAGCTAGCTCATAAAGTTTATTTTATATATAAATAGCTTTATACTAATATATCTATTAATAAAATCCAGGTCTGTTATTATTTACTTATATATAAAACAGTCTAGGAAGAGAAGACAATATATATATAAGAGCCTACGCTTTTAATACTTAATAAATTAGCAAAATACAGTAACCTTCCTAAAATATACATTCTATATAATATCACAAAGCATAGCTTTTACCTTCATCTAAAATATGCGCACTAAGATATCCAGGCAGTTTATTAGCTCCTAATTAAGATAAAGCTATACTTATATCTCTAGCTACTTAAAGTTTATCATAGTTATTATAAATAAGGTCAGGGTCCTACAACTTTATATAATAGCTATTAAGTTTTAATATATATACTTTATATATTAAATGCCCTTAATATAAGTTATAGGAAGCACTATATACCTACTAATAATAACAAGGGAGTCTCCGAAAGTAATATAATTCTATAGGTTTTTATATAAGTCTATACAAATCTCCTTCTAATATATATAGATTTAATACAGCCTATTTTAATTAATTATAATAAATGCATTAATAATAAATTACTAAAAAAGACGGCTATATACAAACAGAACTATATATAAGATATTATATATAAATAGATAATAATAAACCTATTCTTATAAGGTAGCCTTTTATTACCTTTTAAGTTTATTTATAAGAAGAAAATCTATATTATAGCCATTATCTCTATATAAAAATATAAGGATATACCTAAATAAGAAATACACTAAATACTTTATATAAATACATTTAAAGCAGTATAAATTTATACTAACTAAGTTTCTCTTAACTAAATAAATATCCCTTTATATTAATTCTTATACAGACTAATAAGGCATAATCCCTACAACTTTATTTACCATAAATAGATTTACATAATGCTAATTATTATTTAAGTCTATAATAAGGTTTATCTAAGGGTTTAATAAGATCTAGTATCTTTATATATAATCTTATATAGCATTAGCCTCAACTATATACTTATATATAATCTTATATATTTTTACGTATTTATTATATTAATAAAGCTACTTAAATAATTAAGTAATAATATTAAAATTAAAGTTTATATCTTATTATATATAAAAGTTAATAACTATATTAGGGTTATAAAAGTATAGCTAGGTATATTAGGGCTTCTATAACTTAATATTATTTATATTTAGGTTAGTATTAAACTAAAGATCGCTTATATAGTAATAAAGAGTCCCGCGTATCTAGTAGCACTAGAGCTCATAGCTATATGCCTAGGTGCTATTATTAGTTTAAATAAAGATAAGAGAAAAGGCATTATTATATTTCTAAATATTATATATAAATTTTCTTATGTAAAAATATAAGTTAAGTATATAATTCTAGATAAGCTTAGAGAGGTTATATAATAATAATGAGATGAATTACTTCTTCTTGTAATACTTTATTATTATTATAATCTTATATAACTCGCTATATTCATCTAGCTAAAATAATACACTATAAAAGTTATAGCTTATAGTTATTACATTAAGAAAGTATAAGTCTATACAAATCTCTTCATTAGGCCACAATAATATAAAAGGAGTAGAATCTTTAGGCAAGAATAGTGCTTTAAAAGCTAGCACTAAGCTTTATATAAGGTTAGATATTATTATGCCGAATTATGCCCTACTTAAAGAAGCTTATATAAATAGTGTAGAATTTATGCTTATTATAATAAGTAGTATAAGAAGTTAAGTAAATATAATAATGCATAGTTACTTATGTAATTAATATAAAGTGCTTTAGGTTTATTATATTTAAAACTATTTAATATCTTCATTAAGTATACATTTCCTTAATATATCCTTATATACAATATAGACTTTATATAGCCTGCCTTACTTATTATATAGAAAATTAAACTCTAGCTTTATTTTATAATACTTTATATAATATTAGCGTAGGCTATTTATTAGGATATATATAATATGATTATAAATAAAGTAAATATATAGCTTAGGATAGAGTATAATAAGTTAAATATAAAAATATTACAAAAGAAAACCTCTTTACATAATTATACGCGAATATTCTATTTAATAATAATCCTTAATTTAAGCAAATATAGAATATAACTATTTATATATATATAATAATATAAAATGCAACTACTTATATATATATAAGGATAAAATATAATATATTAAATTATAAAACTTAATTTATTATAATAACTTTAGGTTATATTGCATTATTATTAAGCTAGTTAAATATATATTTATATATAGCCCTACGGGTTATACCCTTAATATAATATAAATCCTCTATCTTTATAATTATTTTTTACTTATTTAAGCCTAGGTTTTATTATATAAAATAGAATAAGTATAAAGAAATAGCTATAAATTAAACATAGTTAATAACGTAATATTCTACTTTAGGAAATAGCTTTTTAAATAGATAAGATCTCTGCTTATAAACTAATCTCTAAATATACAGAGTTGCAATCTTCCTTTATAGGTTTATACAATAGCAAAATATCTAAACCTTTATATATATCTTTATAATTTTATATTAAATATAATATAAAACTTATATTTAATTAAGCTTAAGATTAAAGTTTAAATACACAGCTATATTAGCTTATATAACCTTATTAAATACTTTAAATTAATATATATCTTTATTATTTAAAATTAAATCTAAAGAGAGTAATTTTATATAATATAATATAAATAATATACCTAAGAAGGCATATATAGCATTATTTATAAACATATACTCCTATATATAAAATGCTTCATTAATATAATTTTACTAAAAGGTATTCTTAAGTTCTGCCTTATATATAAAATAATATAGATTTTAATTAGCTAAATCATAATTTATATTAATAATATCTAAGGTATTATTTACTATATTATTTTATATAGCTAATATTAAGCTTAATTAAATAAATAAAGGTAATGATATAATAAATTCTTTATAGTTAAGTAATAAAGGAGGTATAAATAATAGTAAGAATACTTATAAGTAATGAATTAATAGTAGTAATAATAATATAAGGCTAGAAAAAGAAATTATAATAAAATTCATTATATTATATAATTTATATAAAAATAAATAATGCTAAAAATATAAGTAAGAGAAGAGAAAGAGATTTATCGCGAGAGTTTTCTACCTACTGGAAAATTAAATACTTTAATAGCCTATTTAAATATATTTAGAAGCGCAGGAGAGTTACGCAAGAAAGCACGTAAATCCCTATATATATAAATAGATATTTATAAAAAATACTAACTTAAGCATACCTATATAACTCTGCATAATTATCAGCCTTGCTAATCATTAATATATAAAATAGCATCACATATATATATATACATCACTATATAAAAGCATAAAATCTATTTAAAAATAAGTAATATAAGTCTTGCTAGCATAGCTAGCATATAATATCTACTATGCTACCTTATCCTAAGAGCTATAATATAATAATAATACATACTAATTATAAGTAAAATATAGGTTTAAGTCCTACTAGCCTTAGAAGGTAGCATAATAAATATTTTTTATTTAATTCCTTTTTTTATAATATTTTTATATATATATTATAAGAGTAAGTATGTATATATATATAAAGAGGTGTTACGCCATATAATAACGTCTCAAATTTTTTTTTTACTATATAGAAGGTAAGCAAGCCATATATAGCTCCGTTATAACGTCTTAAACTTTTTTTAAGTGTAGCGGTGTTACGTTAATAGTTGTAGTAATATTCAGAATCCTGGGCAGTTCCAGGGATCTTGAAGTTCTTTGTTGGAAATAATTGTATCTTCCAGGGGATCTTTCTATCTCGTTGTTCTGTTCTGCAAAAGTCCTCGAGGCCAATGCTTCTCATTATCTTGCAGGATCCTGTTATCATCGATTCCACTTGTAGTTCGGGACAGTGGATATAACAAAGACGCACGGGACTCGCCAGCCGCAATTTGTTTTGTTAGACCTCTTTGCGAATCTGTCTGACAAAGCATCTAGCCATCTCCTACTATTTTATTATGACTAATAAAGGTTCAAATCTGCTACTATTATTAGATTCTGCCCAAAAGATGGTCGTTCAATGCTTTCCATCAATTTGCATCCGAATCCATGCAACGACTCGATTTTGGTCGCCCGAACGGGTCCACGTCATAAATTCTGCAATCACGTGTGTTATTCTCGTACAGTCTGCAAGATACGTACATCATTTTTTATTCCCAGGGGTCCCGATAGATCTTGGACTTTGGCTTTCAAAATCTGCAATCCCGACGGATGTTTTCCCTATTTGCCACGATCGGTAGTGGGCAGGATAACGATGCCATGACGGGTTACGACTCCAGGAAATACGCCAGAGACACAAACTGGTCTTTTTGAGCAAAATATTCTCATTTAAGTGTGAATTAATGTCTAATAATGTCTATATATACCACTCAAAGCACACGCTTCTATATGCAGTTAATCACGGACAGGAAAGATTACAAAGTAATTTGTAATGTCTTCGCCACGCTCGGCACTCCACTCGCCGACACAGCAAACAAGTAGTAGAAACCGGGCAGCAGGATGCCATAGTCCTCCGGCAGGACAACAGTGTACTCGGTGCCGACAGGCTCCGGGTTCGCCAGGCTGCCGTCCGCGGCGACGTCCCCGGCCATCTGGGTCCCCGTGACGGTGACGTCGACGAGGGGCACGCGCCGCTGGTCGGTGTTGGTCGAGTGCGTCACGGACCCGAGGCGGACGAGCACGAGCGTCGACTTCTCGGCGACCTCCTCGTCCTGCACGACGACCTTGAGCGTGGCGCCTGCGGTGGCATTGGTCGCGGACAGCGTGTCGATGGTGGGCCGGGTGGCCGCCGAGCCGTCCTCGTTGAAGAGGTATGGCGGGCTAAAGATCTGGCCGTCCGGGTGGTCCACCGTGCGGTCGCAGTTCGAGTCGTCGGCTGTCATGGACGCTACGTAGCAGAGGCCGCCGCCGCCGCTGAAGACGGTGGCGTCGGGCAGCAGGATGGAGATGGAGTGGTAGTTGCGTGGGACGGCCTCGGGCGCCATCTGCGTCCAGGTCTGCTTGACCGGGTCGAATAGCTCGGGGTACATGATGCCGTCCGTGTCTGTGAAGACGAGGGATCTCTTCTGACCGCCCGTCACGAGGACGGTGCCGTCGGGCAGCACGGCGGCGTTGGCGAAGCCGCGCGGGTAGGCCGGGTCTGGCATCCTCTCGACCTTGGACGGCTCCCAGGGCTCGCCGATAGTGGTTACATGCGCGCGGTTGTTGGCGTCGCTATCCGTATAGTCAGGGGAGCCAACCGCGGACAGGACCTTGCCGGCGACGGCATCGTAGATGGCCCAGATACCGCACATGGCGTCGTCATCGTCACGGGTGCCAGCTTCGAGGACCGAGCCCTTGTCTTCGGTGCCGTACCAGTGCTGTGTCTTGGATGGACCTGCTTGGAAGACGGAGCCGTTCTTCCATCCGAACAGCCAGCCGTGGTTGTCTTGTCTCCAGATGCCGCCCTCGTCGGCAGTCAGCATGTCCTCGACTGCGGCGTCGGGCAGGTAGGTCCACTCGTTGGTATCTGCGTCATAGACCTCGCCGTTCTTGCCTCCCCTGCCTCCGGAGTAGGACCCGCCGATAGTGAAGACACGACCGTCAGAAAGCGTGCATGAAGATTGGTAGCCACGAGCAATGGTCATGTTGGGTGCACGGGTGAACTCATTGGTCTCTGGGTTGTAGATGCTCACGGCCTCAGCGTCAGAGCCTCCGCTGATAACCATGCGACCATCCTCAAGCGAGGAGAGGGCAGGACAGAACATGTCATGGTGGGTGTTGGCCACTTCACGCTGCGAGATCTCTCCTGTGCCGAGGTTCAGGTCGCCGAATTGGGTCTTGCCTGTTGCGCCGCTGAAGTCAAACGCCTTGAAGGACGAGAAGAAGAGCATGCGCTCGGGTGCCGGGAATGCAGGCACGATGTAGGCGGCGACAGGGATGACCGGGAGGCGGATGAGGTCAGACCACTGCCCCTGGGTAGCTGGGTTATAGACAGCCTTGCGTTTGATGACCTCGTATCTCTTGTTGGTGTACCAGATCAATGTGTTCTGGTTCTCATCATCGGGGGCTTTGATGTGGCAAACGCCGTCTGCGGTATCATAGACGGCTTTAGCACAAGCCTTAACGGTTGAGCATTGCATGGCGCAGTCGACGGCATTATCAACGTCCTTGATTTCGCTCAGGTCGTTGCCGCGAAGATCTGTGCCGGGGCAGATCGAGAACTGCTCTCCTGACTCCGCCTCATAGGTTGATTGGTTGTAAGGGCATGTCGCAATATCCGTCGTCTCAGGGAACTCATTACTTATGTAGACCGTATCGAGGTCCTTGTCTTCCGTCCAGGTCAGGTCGTCATCGTTCGACTTGATGTGGCACACCTTTCCGGTACTGTCGTAGACAGCCTTCAAGCACAGGCCGTCTTCTGCACATAGCGAAGCACACTCTTCAAGTGTGTTGACTTTTTTGATTTGTTGTGCAGATCTGCCGACCAAGTCTGTGCCGGTGCAGATGTTATAGTTGATACCACTGGTGGTGTTGAAGCTGGTTTCAGCGGTCGGACAAGCCTCGAGGGCAGCCTCTCCCGCGGCAAGGGACAAGCGGAATTGACATGCCATGGCTAATGCCATGGCGCCGGCGAGGTACGTCATAATCGTTTAATGTTGTTTTTCCCTCTCGTGCGGGTGAAACTCGGGTTGAAAGGAGTGTGATCGGCGTAAAATGTGCCACTCGGAGGTATAGGGTTAAGGGAGTGTGTGTCTAGCGAATGGTACTGATTGTGGAGAGAGCGACAGCTAGTTTTGAAATGTTGGAAGGAGTGTAATACTGAATTGTGTAAAAAGAGAGTGGTTGTCAAAGACTATGAAGGGAGGGACTGCTAGCGATGCTTGGAAAGAATGACAGGACCCAAACAAGAGTCTAGAATGATTATTGACCTGGCGCCGAGAAAAGGCTGTAGGATGGCAACAAGAGAAGAGCCAGTGCAACTTGCGTCGGGGAATCTCATTGCTCTTATCCCAAGTCGAGAGCCAAGAAAGAATACGGATACTACGAGCGGGATGGGGCGGATAGTGGACACGGCTTGAGTCGAGATGGGATGAACCGGATCAGTGTTCGGGATACGACCTGGCTGCCGTGAACCGGACTCGCGCCGGCCGATCCGACCGCGAGCAAGTGCATGATGTGCGCTTGTCGTCGGGGTTCTATTCTAGTCACTATCATCAACGAAAAACACAGAGTTTAGCACACGAAAATCGAGATACGCGAAGATGCATTGACGCTGGTTGTGGATCGCTGAAGATCATTATCATCGACAGTCGATGCCGTGTGCACGCATCCATAAAAGTTGTTTCTGCGGATCTTTTGTGGGTTGGCTGCAAAAGGGATTTCCATCTCGCTCGCCAAGCATAAAGTTCATAAGCCAAGGATTGACCTAGTGCTATTGCAGCTATTTGGTTATTTTAAGCATCTTAGATCGCTTCAGGGGTTCAGGTCTGGGTCCTTCATCGCACACTCGGATAAGGCTGAGTCATTCCCTACTGAGCGCTGCAGGGATCATAGTTTCTCTGGAGATTTGAGGCTCGGGAGAAAATGGGGTAAACCCACTTTATCCTCTCGATGACGACTAAATAGTACAATAGCGCGGACAACAACCTCTTGGACGACTCGTAGGGATCTTTGCGGTGACTCGCACCTCTTCCCACAGATCACTGTTCACTCTCGTTTCTCGTAGTGGTTACCATTCGGGTGAGTAAAGCAGTTCGCCCCCCGTCAGCCTTGGCACGACAGTACGGAGCACTGCAGCGAGCAAAGACATGTTCGCTCTGGTGGCGGAAGCTGCTTCTTAAAAGCGACTCAAATCGCATTTGCACATATCCTGATAAGTTGCAAAGCGGTGTAGAGTCATGAGTTCCTTTTGCTCCGATTGCTCCGCGCGTCCAGTCCAAACTAGGCTGGAGATGTGCAGCAAATCAGCTGCTCATGACGCAACTTAACACTTGCAATCCTCCGGAGTGTCAAAGCGAATACAAATGAGGATATACTGGAAGCAGTTTGGGACGCAATGACCTCCACACATGGGGCGAGAGATATCGATGAGCTATTCTGCTTCCTGTTGAGGCAGCATGATCGACTGAAATACTTCCTGGCCCCCGGCTTAGTCTACGGGCAACTCTGTTCTCATATCACATGTCCAGTAAGAAAAGTGATATATCACATCCTCGAGACGCTCGTAACAGACGTCCTGCTAAGCTTCCTAAATCTCACTCATCTGTCTTGTGGACCAATTGTGGACATTGGTTGAAGCAGACCACCATGCTGTGCAGGGCCCGTGGTTGTTTCGTTTGCGGCGTCCCACTTGTTTTAAGAGTTTCCATTCTTTAAAAGCTAATGGAGGCCAGAATTGGTGTGTTCTAAAACCAGTTTGGCCGGACGGTCACAGCGTATTACAGACCCACACTGCTCTCAAGTTTGCCCTCACATAATGATGCCTTGATACTGAGTTATCCAATATCATTTCCAGCTCACTGGCGCAATGGATGGGGCTTGTCTTCGTTTGGATCTTCGATGCCTTGATATGTAGGAAATTTTAATGTTCCAACCGTAAACTAGCAGGCACGGCACACTAGTCCTTCTCGTGATAACCCATCCCTCAAACGCAACACTGAAGTAAGACTCTTTAGCAAGCAGTCTGGTGGACATTCGTGTAAGGGGCAGGTAAAGAAGCAATGAACAGGGTAGCATAGGCTTCAATGTTGTGATGGGGTTATTTAGCAATGGGTTTAAGATACGACACTAAAAGATGTCTGAGATCATGGTAAACTGCAGACAGAGCTTAAAAGCAGGAAAAGAAAGAAGGATACGAGTAAAGGACGTGGAACACCCAGCAGGTGCTGGAACTCGAAATGTCTGCAAGTCTGTTTCTGACACCACCAGAGTAGATACAGGCCGTTGAATAACTGACTACGCACACCTCACACGCGGCCAGGGATTCGTCTCTCGAGCCTATTTCTACAAGAACCTGTGAAGAATCAAGAGAACTGTGAGATGCTCATGTCGAGTTTCATTATTATTCAATGTCACAAGTGGACAAAAAAGGCTGGAAGTGACGAGTTGAACCCCAGTCGAAGCAGGAGTCTATGATTGAACTCAAAAATTGGAGAAGGTCATGTGTGGTCAGTGAGTTAATCAAGAAGATCTTCCAACGGTCGAGTGTCGTCCGTCACATGGTAGAAATGTCCAAATGGAAGAGTTGAACTTGGGTTATGTCGAGCGAAATGGCCTACATGCTA
This sequence comes from Diaporthe capsici, assembly GCA_013364905.1. NCBI lineage: Eukaryota > Fungi > Ascomycota > Sordariomycetes > Diaporthales > Diaporthaceae > Diaporthe > Diaporthe capsici. The sequence continues at coordinate 4,527,091 of WNXA01000006.1, read as the reverse complement.
GTACCTTGGGCTACCCAGGGACGGAGGGGGGACAAAAAGCAAAACGCAGACAGCACGCAAAAGAAAATACCAAAAGTACAGGCCGAGGAGCACACCAGCCGGTAGCTCGAACTCGGAGCCTCTGCGAGTCCGTATCTGACGTTACGACGGGGCTCAAGGCTCACCCGTCGATCCCGCCAGCGGTACGCAGCCGTGTTCACTTACACCATCTGCACTTTGGATTTCCTCTGATTCTGAACATTCTAGCAGAGGCACACGGAGCTCCAAGCCTGCCTGTCCAGTGAATGGAGCTTGCGATAAGGCCCAAGCGCCCTTGTGGCGGCCCGGCCCCCGCCCACCCCGTTCCCGCCCACACCAGATCAGTAGCGGCCATGTGGGTAGCTGGCCGTACTTACGTCCAGCCCAGGCTTCCAAGGGACCTGGGTTGCTTTACGTTACAGTCAACTGGTCTCAGGCGGCCACCCTCACTCTTGCCCCGCTTGCCCCCCCCCCCCGGTCCGGGCCCCCTACCTCCTCGTCAAACCCTCGCGCTTCATTTATGCGGTGCTCGCTCTGCCCCAGCCTCTATGCCAGTGTTCACTCCAGAGTATCTGAGAAGGATCACCATTCTTGACCGCTATCGCATAGCCCTCATGAACCTTGGCTGTCGCCACTTGTCCGAACCAATCGCTTCTAAACCATTGGGCCAACAAACAACACAAGTGGCTTGCGAACAACCGCAAACACGACGGAGAACACTGAGGATCTTCTAATAATTGTCTATGGCGGCAACAGTTTTGTCTCTTTAGACACTGATTAAGCACAGAATTGTGTTCTCAAACTAGCTTGGCCGTACGGTCTCTGGATGTTTCAGACCGGTACACAAACTGTCTATGAATCAGTGCTCACATCGGGATATTTTGTCAACGACCTCTGCAACATTATTTTAAATTATAAACTTTGAAGATTACACTATGTAAATACTGTCTCCCAAGGTTCTTCGGACATTGCAATGTTCCACTCACGAAGCAGCCGCGCGGCGCGTTCGGCGTTCTCGTCACCATCTCCTCCTTCAAATCAATACTAACGTTGACTTTATTCGCGAGCATTGCAGTTGACAGTCGTAAAGAGGCAAACAAAGGTCACATGAAATTTCAAAGGCTTCTACTTGCTGCAATCGATCTATAGGGTGAATCTAGCATTGCTCCATCACGGCGAAGAACACTCCTCTCTATTCATATCGGCGAGCTGAATGGAGTCGGTCCACTGTGGCAAGAGCCTTTGCGCACTCAAACTTAGGAGGACTGTCGGCGAAAACGGTGGAATGTCTAAGACGTCGTAAATACTAAAGCGAATGAATCCGTCGAGATCTTGAGATCGAGACTCGAACCTCTCGTTGATATCGAACATCGGAAATGCGGTGCCTATCATCAGCGAACTGAGTAATTCCATCTCTGAAAGTGATAAATAAATGGCTTTCGAAGCTTTGAGACATATTGTGTTTTTCTATGGTCTTTTTTCGAGCAGGTATCGTGGACGTTGCACTAGTAGAAATGATAAATATGAAAAAGCAAGATCCAAGAGAGCAGAACATGGCAAAGACCCAGGGGTAGGTTTATGACAAGTAATGAGTGCTGTAAGGACAGATTGGACTAGAAAATCATCGATGATTGCTGAAATGAGGAAAGGAGTTCGAACGAATGTTATAATCTGTCAGCAGACTGGCCGGTGTATTTCGAGGTTCTGCCCCAAAAATGCCCAAACCAGGGGAGCATCCAGATCCTGGGCCTCAGGAGAACCCAGAATTGACCTGGGAAGTGGAAGCCAATATGAAGGTGAGGGCCTCAAGTTCAGTATCGGCATTGACCGACTGCCACAGATTAGGGCCCAAAGTATTACCGGGGGGGGGGGGGGTGGTGCAAAAGAATGGCGACTCGAACTCGAAGCGAGGGGCAAATCATTCTAACGGCGTTTATTTCAAGCCAAAGGTTCCAAATGCCGCGAAATAAAAAGGGGGGGGGACCCACCGATTATTGTCGAGAGCCGTTCCATGGGTCAGGTAACCATAGAACATGACGACAAATCAGCATTCAAGACGCCGATTCTCGTATTATGGACATTGGCAGATATATCCTAGTCCAAGATTTCATGAGTGATGATTTGAGGACCTGTCCGAGGCCATCAATTCCTCCCCTAGGCATAGCAAGGATTATACGGCAACCCGCAACAAGAAGCTAAGGGCAAGGCGAGATGCCCACATGAGACTCGACCGGAAATGAACACCACAGGAGGCAGGAAATGGAAATGGGGGGGGGGGATGAACTTGAATCCAGAGTGATGCCAAATTTTGTTACAGGAGGCCAGTGGGGAAAAACATAGAATGTCGTACCAGGTCAGCGTGGCAACCAAAACGACCGTCCGAAGATCAAGTGGTGTTTATGTCAAGGGAGAGACGACTGAAATTCTGGAAGAAATTGAAGACGCAGGTAAGCGGGGGCAGTAAATTCAAGGATCTGGCAAAGCAAAATGAAATTCCCTGTAGAGCGAAGAGAAGAACGTTCAAATGTTGATTATTCGGAGTAGTACAGGGGCCTCATTACCACACAGTGAAAAAGAGAGGCAACAAATCGGATCAAGACAAAATGCAAAAAGCACACGCCGAGGCCGAATGTTGGCAGTGGGGGCATTCGAAGTCGGAGCCTCTGCAAGTCCGTATCGAACGCTACTACGGAGATCGTTACTCGCCCGAGGTTGACGTTGGCGGTATGCAGCCGTGTTTACTTACACCACATGCGCTTTGGATGGGCTCTGATTTTTCGACCCATATAGCTAGGGCTTGCGGGGTAGGTCGTCTTCCTGAATTCACTTTGAGAAAGTAATAACTCCATTCACTGCCGACAAGAGGCCCAAGCGCCCTTGGGTTGTCCCCCAACCCGACCAGCTGCCCTGCCACCTCCCTGCGGTCCGACGAACCTGGTCGACGGCGACCAGCTTGGTACCTGAGCTGGCTCTCTTCACCTTCCCAGCTTGCGAAGTCCAAAAAGAACCATCCTAGACCATGCAACAGCCCACGCACGTCAACGTCAACAACATCAACCACACATCTTGCCTGCGACCGATTTCGAGACTCGCTCCATTACCTGCCGGAGGCCAGCCAATCCCAGGATTGAAGTTCCAAGCGATTGAAATGTAAATTCAAGATGGAAGAGATCCTTCCCATCCTTGTCGATGGCCGCAACGTCGCCAGAGCGATCATCAAGCGCAGTCCCAAGCAAGCAACCAAGGCGGCTGAAGCGGCTGCTTCCCACATCTCCACCCCCATGGACATCCAGCTCTGCCCTTTCAGCGACGGCAGCCATGACAGCAACAATCGAGGCGGTGTCGGATTGGCGTACAGGCAGCAATGGCTGCCACGAGGATGGACTTCTGAGCACGCCAAGACAGATCTGAATGGCGACTTCGTTCAGAAAGCTTGGCCATATGGTCACGCCAAGAACAACATGTTGATGGAGGCCGTGGGAGTCATTGAGGCCTTGTATGCAGCGGACGAATCGATCCAGCAACATCTTCCAGTTCTCAAGAAACACACCTGCACCGTCACGGTGAAAGCAATGACTGATTGTCAGCCGATGCTCGCACACATTGCCAGACAAACGCCGCCCGGAGGGAAAGTAAAGCAAGCCATACCTCGACAGCTCATCAAACAGATCAAAGACCAGATTTTGGCCCTTCAAAGCCATGGAATCACTGTATTCGTCGAGATCCATTGGTGCCCACGAAACAAGGTACCGCAACTGATCTTGGCCGACATGCTGGCAGGTGAGGCGAGGAAGCGTGGCTTGGCATATTGCAATGCGACGGAGAACATTTGGGCCAGAGCGACCGAATCAACCATCATGAAAAAGCTGCTTCTGTTGTTGTCGGGTAGTATCGGATTCGCCCAAATCCCAAAGAAAATCAACAACTCGGCCACAACGCTCGAGAAAACCATCACAGCACAGAACACGACTCAGGTCAAAAAGGAGAGCAGGAAAGCAAGACACACAGCGAATGTCGCCACAGCATCGCTCATTACTACGGTCGACCTGGAACTAAAGTTCCCCGTACCCGAAACCGTCCTTCCCCCGAAACCTGCGATCACGTCCAACATTAGACCAACCACGACCACCGCCGAGCCGACAACGACCCCTTCCACGAAGCCGATGGCGAGCGCCGTAGCGGACACACAGCTTCCCGAGAAACCGATCAAGGCCGAAGCAGTAAAACGAAAGGTAGATGAGGTCATGGAAGAGAGCGAGGGGATGCCCAACAAAAAGCCAAAGCTATCACCAGATCGAAAGAGACAAGAGAAACAGCAACAGCCGCTCACGATGCCGGCTTCGTGGGCAGTGGATCCCTACCTCAGCGACTCCGAAGGAGAGGTCACCGGGGATCCTGCTCCATCCATCCGAAGGAATCTTCAGTCCACCCTAGACACAGGAGAGATAAATGTCTTCATCAACGATGGCGTCAACGCTTTCTCTCTCGCCAAGCCGATAGGCATTGTGCTACCAGACTAGTACAGCCGGGGTGTAGGGTGTCCATGGGAGTTTGTCCCAAGGCAGAGTATCCCACGACAGGTTATCCCACAGGAGACTCTCCCACAGGGAGACTATCCCACAGGAGGTTGACCTATAGGAGGCTATCCCACAGGGACACTATCCCATTGGGAGCTTTCGGCTGGAGGCTATTCCATAGGAGGGTTTCGAGTGCAGGCTATCTCACAGAAGATTATGCCACGGGAGGTTATCCAAAAGTGGTTGTCGAATCGCAAGCTACATGATGTTATCACACGGCGTGGCAGAGGAGACAATGCTACCAGCACCACATTGTCAGATGACAGCTAGGAAGGTGCCGGGGTGGTAATCAGAGACTCGGGAGTCTCCGGACATGACGGTTGAAGTAAAATGTAGAATACTTGATGATAATGCCGATAATGAACGACGGACAATTTGCGACTCTTGCAGTGTTTGACGGCATGAAGTTGAAAAAGCGGGACTGCGCCACATGACGCCACAATGTGCCACACCTCCAAGTGCCTGTCGGAGATAATGCTCCGGGCAAACCGGGCGGTTCCAAGTTTCCGTCAGAACCTTACACGGCAGGGGCCGAGGTTAGACGTCATCGGAGTCACACGGCTCTGTCAGTCACTCAGTCCAGGGATAAATCTCACTCACACTCACCTCAACGCACAGACAAAGATCAACAATAAGAAACAGCAGCAACCGACAACAGCAAACGCAAAATTATGGATCTCGGCCGATAGCACGATGCCCTCGACAAACTCTCTGCTCTTTCTCCTCCTCATATGCCTCGTCCTCGCCAGCCCAGTCGCGGCGTTTGGCGCTGGCGAGGTGCCGGCAGGCAGCGAGTTCAAGGGCTATGTCTGGCGCCACGGCGACCTGGCCGAGGTGCTGAAGTTCCTGCCGACCAGCTTCATCACGGGCTACAGGTTCACCAAGCTGCAGCGCAAACAGATCTACTTTGGCAACTGGCTGCGCGACTTTTCGCAGGTCATCGACACGACATGCCTCGAGAACGTGCCCGAGCCCATCCTCCGGGCCATCGTCTCCGTCATGGCCTTCATGGAGTTTGGCTTTGCCACCGACGAGTTCGACGTCACGCGTGAGCGCCTCGGCTGCTACACGCACGTGGAACATATCGATAATCCCTGTGGCTACCCCGAGGATGCGAAGAAAATCGACGCGCGCCTGCGCGGTCCGGTGGATCCGAGGGAGCTGGAGATCGACCCAGAGACAGGCATGAAGAACTACATCGCCAACTCGGGGAATGATTGGGACACGTCGGCCGACTACCTCCGTGGGCAACTGTCCGAATGCATCGAGCTTGGGCGGAAAGGACGGGCCCAGCACGAGACAGACGCGAGGAAGGACGCGTTTCGCAGGCTGGGCGCTGCCTTGCACACGTTGGAGGATTTCTCTGCGCACAGCAACTTTGTTGAGTTGTGTCTGCATGAGCTCGGCGAAGACGGAATCTTCCCCTTCGTCGGCGACGCATGCCGTGTCACGATCCCCGACGGCGCCAGAGCAGGAAAGGTCGTCGCACCTTTAACCACCGGGACTTTTGGCATGCTGGACATCTTCCACTCGTTGCTGGGCGAGGCCGATGACAAGGCAGTTCTGCAGTCCAAGGGCTCCCTGGGAGAGCTTGCTAGTAAGCTCAATCGAGGCGGGTTGGCCTTTGATCATCTTTTCCAGCTTATTAAGACTGGAATCGGAAGGCTAAGCAAGATCCAACCGGACATCGACCCACTCTTGCGACAACTGCAAACCGTCCAGGAAATCTTCAAGAGGCATGCGCCTGACGACAAGGAGCTCCCGATCCCTAGTGATCTGCCCGATGCCAATCTTTTGTGGAAGACGATTGAGCCTGTCATCTATCTCCACGATGCTGTCTCCAAGTACTTGCAAGCCGGTCAGGAAGACGAGGAGGAGTCGACACAGGACTACTCCCACGGCCAGCTGGGCGAGTACACCAACCAGCTTGTCTTCAGGTATCTGGCGGTGATGATAGAGTCCTCAGTCATGGAACTGCGCAACGCTGTCAAGGCAGCCCGGGATCGTGTCGACGAAGAGGCTGCCAAGTGCGACTCCGCAAAAGTCTTTAAGGATGGCAGCTCGGCGTCCGACCCGAGCCACTCGGATCTCTCCAAGGACCACTTCAGCAACGTGCTCAACCAGCCAGCCGGGCTGATCGCGACAGTGACGACCAACTGGGCCACCCAGCAGATCGTGAAGTGCTGGGACGACGCCGACATCGACGCGGAACTCGTCATCGACAAGATCCTCTCCATACTACACCACCCCTCCTTCCCCGACAACAAGACCCCGATACAGCAGTACATGTTCGACACAGTCAAGGCCTGGTGGGAAACCACGCCGTCGGACGAGAAGGACCGCATCCGCGGCAAGCTCACCAAGGAGAGCGTGCGCGAGCGCCAGCACGAGGACCACAACCTAACTCTCCGGGACTTCGAGGGCAAGCACAAGGGCCCCGCTGATTTCCCAGGCGCCTGGCCCGAGGTCAAGCAGCCGCCGCGCAAGGCTTCTCTCATCCAGGCCGGCGTCAACGACGCCATCGCGGACTTCAACTGGGCCTTGGCCGTCACGCAGAAAGCGAGGACGGACCCCCGGGGTGCCGGGAGGGACGTCTGGAACGCGTCGGGGTATTTCGTGCACAATGTTGCCCTTCTTTATCTGGCGGTGATGTACCGCATCTTTGGGGTGTTCATGTGGGTTTTCTCTAAGCTGTTATGGCCCTTTGGATGGCGCGCGGGCTCGGAGGGAGATAGACGAGATGAAGATACCATTTGAGGAGGCATAAGTTCAGGCGCACCGACATGGTTGCATTGGGGGATACTCGGGCAGAGTTTACCAGAAGGTCTGATTATACATTAGACATATTTACAGGAATGCTTTCAATGATACTACATGACTCCCAACTCCTTATTCACTACATACATTCTTTTTAAGTACTTTTTCCCCCATCCTCAGCTTGAAACAAAACCACCACCTCACTTAGTAGTAGCGTAGCAGTTATCATTAATAGGCAAGCAGACCGCCGCGCCGCGGGTGCAGGCCGTGCCGGTAAGACACGCCTCGCCGGCGCCACACTCGGCGTCGGACGTGCACACGGCCGTCGAGGTCCCGCACTTGCCGCACGAGCTGCAGACCGACGTGCCGTTGACGTCGGCGTGGCAGGCGCTGAAGCCGGTCGCCGAGCCCGGGTTGCACCCGTTGAAGGTGTCGGCCGCGCCCGGGGAGGCAAAGTTGTACGACTGCAGGTCCACGCCGCAGACGGGGTTGGGTTTGTTCGGGGTTGATGAGGAGGAGGGCACGACGGAGGAGGTGGACAGGGTGCTTGAGGGGAGGTCGCTGGATGTTGGGGAGAAAGTTATGGTGGACTGGCTTGAGGAGAGGGTGCTTGAGGGGAGGACAGTGGATGTGGGGAGGATGTCGGATACTGTGGAAGAGAGACTCGGGACAGAGGAGGACAGGCTGGGCACGCTCGAGGATGAGCTAACAACAACTGAGGAGGCCTGGGAGCTGACGTCGCTGGAAGACGACAACGTAGGCGCGGTGGTGCTGGCAGCCGAGAGCGATGGCGAGGACACGACGCTTGTGGCCTGGGAGGAGCTCGACGCCGCAGAACTCGAGGGGGCGGATGAGCTTCCAGCTGCGGTCGACGAGCTGGAGCTGGCGACGGACGGAAGAGCAGAAGACGCCGACGATGATGCAGTGTTGGACAGGATGGACGAGACCATGGAGCTGATGCTGGATAGCTCCGCGCTGTTCGTCACAGTGCTGACGGGCACGAAGGACGAGCTCACGCTCAGCACAGAGGTGATGACGGACGATGAAGCCGGAGTCGTCGCAGTGGATGACAGATGGGGTGTAGTGGTCGTGGTGGGCTTGCTCGTGGTGGTCGAGCTTGTGCTTGCCACAAATCCCTTGCTCGTAGACGTGACGGTGGCCCCCTTGACAGTCACAGTCGTTGGAAGGGTGACTTTGGCTGTGGACACCGTCACTGCCGTCTTACCGGTGACGGTAGTGGTGACTGTCGGCGCGGTCCAGACAGACGAGAAGCACGAGCAAGCAGCGGATACTGCAGGGATGGCCAGGCCGACATGAGCTGCCGAGGCAAAGACTGCAAAGTCGAGCAGGGCGCGATCCTCGAGTATGGCCCGCTCGTCCAACTCTTGGGCGTGTTCGCTGCGGTAGTAGATGTCACGCTTTCCGTTGACGACCACGGTGGTGGTCTGCGTCTTGTCTGTGACGTAGACGGTCGAGTAGGCGGTGGCTCCGACGGTGCTGTGAGGAGGGATATTAGAATGGCGCGAATGAGAACAGCGAGGACGGGGCACCCACACTGTAGGCGCAACTGTGACGGTGGCAGTTGGTGTCTTTGGTGGGAGGTTCACGGCAGCCTTGCAGAAGGGGGCCGCATAGGCCGGGAGAGCCGCCATGAGGCGGGAGAGCACATCACTCGAGCAGGTAACGGCTCGAGGGTCCACCGCCACGGCGGCGGAGTTGGTCAGCCCTGCCATGAGGGCGGCAGCGAGTGCCAGGGAGGCCTTGGTATGCATTGTTGCTGGAAAGAATGTGTCGTATGTGTGAAAAGATCGTTATGTTTGTGGCTGCTGGGTGGCTTTCTGGTAGATACTAGCGAGAGACTGGGTGCTCAAAAGAGTGGAGCACGGAAATGAGTAAAGCAAAGTAAACAACGAGTGTAATTGCTAGCCGTGACGACGAGTACAGGTTGACCTCCAAGAATCAACAAGGGATCGACGGCGGTCATCCACTTTATAATTCCATCCTGTCGGGATCATCCGAATTTTCCGCTCATGTTCATGGAGGCGGGAGGTGGGCGAAGCCGGGGTGCAGCTAGTCGAAAGCTGTGCACGGGCAGGAGTAAAAGGACCACGTTATGACCCGAGTGTGCGGGTGTGAGTGGTGAACTATTAGGTTCCTGCATTAGCCAGGAGGGAGCTCAAGCCACTCTAGGACGAGCAAGGGCCAGAGGCAGAGCCAACTCGCCGAAAATAGGATGCTCACTCGTATCTGGTCGCTAGCCTGAGTCCGAGCTGAAGGTCATTCCGCCCATTGTGGACGAGCTAGCTAGCGCCGAGTTGCTCGTGGGCCTAGATGCTCGGATGACATGGCCTCGCGCTAGAACAGAGCTTGAAACACCCTTAGGTCGATTTTCTGCTGCCACTATCAAGCCGCGGCTGGCTCTGTGCCAAGACGACCCAAAGAGAAGCTGAAAGGGGGAGGAAGCCATTTGGTTATGCGACCGTATCCGATGCTCGACGACGCCCGACGATGGCCGAGCGTATTTAGCAGCTGTGCCTGTCGTTGGGAACACCTCAATTTAGAATATTGACTATACTAGGCGGCCATAAGTGCCGATTACCAATCGGGCCTTTAAATGAGTCGGCCAGTTGCTTCGCGGGAACGACACAGGTCGTCTGAATCGTATATAATTTGCGTTTCTCCCTTGCAAACTGACTTAACATGCTTGCGCACCGACGAATATTCTGCAAAAAGGTCCCGAACAGTTCAGCATTCTAAGTAAGTTTGCCAAGGAGTTGGCCACACGATCGAGTACTGGACAACAAAGGTGTGTACTGGTGCATTGACGTGCAAAGTTGAGAGATTAGTAATGCCCACAGACATAGGAAGGTATTGCTTGATGAAGAGATTCCGAGTTCAAGGCTCAGGTTTGTCTTTACAAGTTGTCCATGGCAGACTTTTCGAAATCTCGGCGCATCCTTTTGATCGCTATCAATCGCAAAACCGAATTCTTCTCACAGCCGAAAAGCTTAACCACATGTTACCTGGCATATAGCACAGAGGGGAATCGCTAACTATCTGTATTGCCGCCGTCGTCACATCTGGCTTCTCTGCCAGTGGTACGGATCATGTTGATCGAGGTGGATACGAGCGCAGCTCCGCTACACATGTACGTTGGGCAAGCCGGCTTGTCCTCTTTGTGTACCGTCGATTGGTGTAAATCGTTGCGAAGACCACGTCGGGTGCGAACAGTAGGGGTTTGAAGATGCGTCACACGTATTGTCCTTGGCTTAGGCATCCAAATGCGGTGACACCCAAAACTCTCAGCAGGTGCCTATGAAGATGGTTACGCGGCATTCGGCACTCAGTCATTGCCTGATCATCGTCGAGGTCGTAAGGCATCCGAACAGCAAACCTGTCCGACAACACAATAATCACTGAGGCCCCTTGTAGCTCACCACCCCCAAAATTCCCCTTCTACCTACACTGTATCAATCATCCTTCAAGAACCGAAGACAACAAGCTTGAACATTCATTCAGATGGGCCATTGTTGACCTGTAATGTTTCATAAATATGAAGTCTGTGACATTTCTGTCTCAAGAACATGAAAGAAAATGGCCTGAGGCGATTGAGCCAGCGGCATTTCGGCAAGGGGAATCGTGTTGCCTCGCTCCCCTGCAGCAAAACGCCTGGATGCACATGGCTTGCTTAAATCGCCAATATATATTCCCGGACTACCTGCAGTCATTATCCCTAGCACTGGACTTCACTCGCCAGCCAGAGGATCGAGACAACGAGGATCATGGCCCCCACATTTGTCGACCTGTTTTGCGGAATTGGTGGATTCCGCATTGGCCTCGAAGCAGCTGGATTCGAATGCGTCTACGCAAATGATATCGACGAAAAAGCTGTTGAAGTGTACAAGACGAACAGGCGACCTGATGCAAACTATCCTGTGGAGTGCGCAGATATTCGAGACGTTTTCCGGAACAGACTGGACACTATTCCACCACACCATGGTAAGTAACTTCCCTCACGAGCCATATCTATCTTCATTCAAGTGTTCCTTCAAGTCTTTCTAGAATCTATTAGTCTCCATGGATTTGAAGTCATACGCTGGGCTGGGACTGCTCCAGTCATAGCGTTCTCCGTCTCAAACGTCGTGTTGGTTAGCTCACCATGACCTTTTAGTGCTTGCCGCAGGATTTCCATGTAACTCTTTCACGTTGCTGGGGGCTGGAAAAGGCGAACATGATCCCAAGTATGGCGATCTGGGAGGGTACGTTGTCAAGGTGGCGGCAGCGAAGCGTCCGGTTGCCGTTCTTTTGGAGAATGTGCCCATGTTCTTCAACGGAGGGAGACCCTGGTTTCGACACATGGTAGCCGCGTTCGCAGAGGCTGGATACGACTGCAGCCACAGCATCTTATCGGCCTGGGATTTTGGTCTACCGCAGCACCGCAGACGTGGCCTCATTGTTGCTGTGAGGAAGGATGTGCCCGGAGTTCCATTCATGTTTCCTCTGCCACCCCGGAGAGCGCAGGTGACACTACGCAGCGCCCTACTCCCTGCGGATTCTGTGGAATTGTTGGGGTCGATAAAGTTCAGACAAGATGAAGTTCACATGGAATGGAAGCAGACACGGCTTCCGGGGTCGACGTGGGATGAGATTGTGGATAAGGTCCCAGATACCTGGCGAAGTCCCCGGGGGCTCATAAATCTTGGAACTGTAGAGGGCTTCGGAACGAAACCTTGCAACCAAATCTATCATGACCTCGGATACCATCCTTGTGTCACAGGGCTAAGTGTACGACAATGGATCTTCACACGGGGCACCGAGGACGAGGGTCCGGTGGTCCGCAGGATACACCCGCTTGAGCTACGCAGAATCCAGGGTTTCCCTGACGACTTCGAACTCCATCACCTCAAGACAATTACTATCAAGCAACTCTCCAACGCCGTGCCTCCTCAAATGGTCGAATGGGTCGCTCGTGCTGTGGCAGAGCAGTACCGTGAGTATTTCTACGAAGATGAGCACAACGTGGCCAAGACCCCGGGGAGGCGAAAGTCAAGCCGGAAATCGAGCCGGAAGTCAAAAGGGAAGTCGAGCCGGAGGCGGAGTCGCAAGCGGAGCCGTGAGTCGACTCAGAAGTCAAGAAACAAGTCCAGCCACAGCCATACGTCGAAGGGGAGACACAGGTCGAGGGACAGCCACAGGTCGAGCCGCAAAAGGACACTCTCTTCAAATTCGAATGAGGCCCGGCCACGGAAGCGTCATCACCGGCAGCCCGCTACGAGTCCGGACTCGCAATCTAGGTGGTCCACCGGCACAGCTGGGTTTGACGACATCGTGGACGCATCGGTGAGTCCGGGTTCGCAATCTAGGTTGTCAACCGGAACAGAGGGATTTGATGGAAACGTGAGAGCATCGGCCCGCAGGCGACATAGAAAGTGAGGGACTTGTTCTGTCGTGCTTTGGTGCGAGTTGGCGACTCACCACGCTTAGATCGCTGTCCTGAGTACATTGATTGGCACAGTGGGAAATTAAACACGGCTCTTTGCATTCCGGTAATCCTATGCGAATAATATAAGGTGATTTGTACATGTCCCCAGCCTTGAGTCAAGATTTTACGCCATGGAATTCAGACCGACTTCGACTTCGATGACATCAGAGCATTCAAGCCAAAGTTTTTCAAGTAGACCGAATTCTGTCACAAGTGTCAGCATTCTGCAGGCCCGTAGGCGCTCTCAATGTCACTCACCATCATCCCAGGCCAGGCGAAGTAGCTCATTAACCTCCCAATACCGGCCATTGGGCCCCTCCAGAGGACCGGACCCGGCTTGCCCAGCAGGTCATCGGCCACCTCCTTCGCGTACTCCTCAGGCGTGGCAAACTTGGTCCCCTCCAAAAATGCGCGGTCCTCGACCTTGTCCTTGCACGGCGCGTACATGCTCCCGGGGGGCATCTTGTCGCCCGGGTGCTCCGACCTAAACAGGTTCGATGCCACGGCCCCGGTCTTGATGTGGACGACCTTGACGCCAAAAGGCAGAAGCTCGGTGCGGATCGTGTCCGAGAAGGCCGCGACGGCCGCCTTGCTGGCATTGTAGGCCGCCTGGAACGGCGGCAGGAAGACCTCGTTGACCGACCCGATGTTGGCGACGGTGCCCCTGGCCTCGATGAGCTGCGGCAGGAACGCCTGGGTGACGGCAAAGACGCCGACAACATTCGCGTCGAAGACGCGCCGGAAGTCGTCGACGGCACAATCCGCGAAGGGCATCACGTGGTTGACGCCGGCGTTGTTGACGAGGATGTCCAGGCCGCGGCCGTCGGTGGCGTGGCGGACCGTCTCGGCTGCGGTGCCCACGGACTCCGAGTCCGTGACGTCCAGGACGAGGACCGTGATGCCAAGGTCGTGCAGGTGGGCCATCTTGTTCGGGTCGCGCCCCGCCGCGAAGACGCGCTGCCCCCTGGACTTGAACTCGCGTGCTAGTCCATCACCGATGCCGCCTTTGCTGCAGCCTGTGATGAGGATTGATTTAGCAGCCATCGTGGTGTGTTATTCGATGTCTTGTAGGGGCGACAGCAGTGGTGAGGGGCCATTTCTCTTGACTCGGTGTTTTGCGTGGCCGTTTGTCCCCGTCATGACTAGGATCCGCCCCAGTATTACACGCTAGCAGTAATACTCTCATATGCAATCAATCGTATTAAATTAGCGCTAATAACCAACATATAATACACTATACCAAAATCTATATATACTTATTATCCTATTAATTAATACTCTTAATATTATTAATTTATATATTAATAAAGATTATTATTATTATTAAAAACTTATAAATTAATTATTATATATAATAATTACCTTTAAATATAATATATTATTCTTTAATTTATTATTAAAGTTTATAAAAGCTATTAATATTTTATTAAAGCTTTAAAAAGATATAATTAATATTAAATATTCTTTATTTATATATAATTATTATTAATAAAAATATTTATATATTATAAAGCTTTTAAATAAGGTTATTATTATTTATACCTTAAAGTTAATTTTATATATTAATTATAAGCTTTTAAATTATAATCTTTATTATTAATTATAACCCTAATTTAAATTTAAAATAACTTTTAATAATAACCTTTTAAAATTAATAAATATAATACCTTTAAAAAAGAAAAATATTATATTTATAATATTTAATAAACCTTTTATAAAAAAACCTTAAATTATTATTAAAGTAAAGATAAAGCCTCTTTTATTATTATTAATAAAGCTTCCTTAAAAGCTATTAATAATTAAAAAGCTATTATTATTAAAAAAGATACCTTTAAAATTATTATTATTAATATTATAATTATTAAAAAGCAACCTTATTAAAAATAATAAAAAAAAATTAAATTCTTTATTTTATAATAAAAAGAACCCCTTTATTAACTCCTTTATTAATTCCTTTATTATTAAAAATAATAATATTTAAAAGATTCTTAAAAAGGTTATTATTATTAACTTTTTTTATAATAATAAAAAGGTTAAATTATAAATAAATATAAAAGTATTCTTTTTCTTTTTTTTAATTAATTTAATTAATTAATTTAAAAATATTTTTATTTTTATCCTTTTAATAAAATATTTAAAAAAATAATATAATAAATTTAATAATTTTCTTATTAATTAACTTAATAAATAGCTTAAAGAATTTAAAAAATAAATTATTATTAACCTTAAGGGTTATTAAATAAAATATAAATATCTTAATATAATAACTTAATTAAAAAAAAGTAATATATTAAAACTTATATATTTTAATTAATAAATAATAAATATAAATTTTAAGATTATTTAATTATTAATATATAACTTTATAAAATAAATTAAAGGGAAGATAATATATATTTTAAATATTATATATTTATTTTAAATATTTATTATTTTTTATATTATTTTAAGGCATTAATAAAGGCTAATAATATTATTATTAACCTCTTAAGGCTTTATTAATAATTAATTTTATAATATTAAAGTTATTATAGCTATAAAAATAAATAAAAATAACTTATTTTAAATTAAATAATTTAATATTAAAATTAATAATATCTTTTAATTAAGTAATTAATTAAACCTTTTAATAAAATTTATAAAAAATAATATTATATAAAAGGTTATTATTATTTAATAAAATATAAGAATTAAGCTATTTATTTAATTAAATTAATAATAAAAATATTATAATAAAGGATATTATTTTAATTATAAAAAAGAAAATTAATATTATAATACTTTATTAAAGGGGATAAGATATATTTAACCTTTATATATAATAACTTATTTAAATAAATTAATTTAATTAAAGAAAAATAAAAAAAAGTTTTTTTAAATTATATTTTTAAGAATATATATAATTAAATATTATTTTATTTAATTAATTAAAAATAAGGTAATTAAGTTAAAATATTTAATATCTTTTTAAATTTTAAATTAAATAATAATATTTTCTTAGCTATATTAAAATATTTAAATAAAGCTAATATATTTAAATTAAAAAAAGGTAATATAAATAATAAGAATATTATTAATATTAATAATAATAATAATAATAATAATAATTAGCTTATATTAATATTTATAAATACCTTTAATAATTATTTAATACTTTAATAGTTATTTTTATTACTATTAATATTATAAATAGCTAAGTATATATATATATTATTTATAGCCTTTTTCTTTATTAAAAAATTAATAATAAAAATTATATTATCTTTATTATATTATTTATTAATATTTTTATTATCCTTAATAATATTTAATAGCTTTAAAGATAATAAGTTATTAAATAACTTTTTTTAATATATATATTATTAAAAGGTTTAATATTATTAAATAAAATAAAAAATAAATTATTTAATTATAAAGCTTTAAAATATAAATATAAATATATTTAAAAACCTTTTAATATAATTAAATAAATAATTTATTAATTATTAATTTAAAAAGAATTTAAAAAGCTTTTTTTATTAATATATAAAAGACTTTATATAAAAATATAATATATTAAAAAAGGGTATATTAAGCTTATTAATATCCTTAAGGATAATTAAAAGCTTTAAAGATAATATTATTATTAAAAATAATTAATTATAATATATTTATTATATATAAAAAGGTATTTTAAATATTACTTTTATTATTATAATAATAATAAATAAAAAGTAATAAAATTAATATTAATATTTATAATATAATAAATTTTATAAATTAGCTTAATTTATTTATATTTATTATACCTTAATATAAAATATTAATTTTCTTAATTAATATAAAGTTAATTATAATAATAATAATATTATTAAAATAATAAAGTTTAAAATAATTAAATATAATAATTATATTATATTTATAACTTTATTTAATAAAATTATAATTATATAAAATTAAGGGTTTATTTAATATAAAAATTAAAAATATAAAGATATATAATATATTTAAATACCTTAATATAAAATATACTTTTCTTAATAAAATAATAGTTAATTATATAAATAATAATATTATTAAAAATATAAGAATTAAGCTTATTTAATATAAAAGTTATATTATATTTATAATTTTTTTTAATAAAATTATAATAATATAAAATTAAGTATTTTAATATTAAATATTATATATTTAATAATCTTTAATAAAAACTATAAGCTTTAATTTTATAAATATTTATTTATTATATTTATATAATATATATTTAATTCTTTAAAGTATTATATTAGCTATTAAGGCATTATATTAATTATATAAAATTATTAAAATTATAATTTATTATATTTATTATAACTTAATTTAATTTCTTAGCTTAATTAATAAAATATTTATTTTAAATAATTATTTTATAATTTATATAAATAAATAAGAAATTATTAATTTAAATTTAATAAAGATTAATAATTTTTTTTATATTTTTAAATATAATAATAATATAATAAGTAAATAAAGGTAAAATAAATATAATTATATTTATATATTATTATATATACCTCCTTTATTTTTAATCCTATATATTTATAAATAATATCTTTAAATATATTTTAATATATTAATTATAATAATATACTTTTTATATATTAAAATATAAATCTTATTTTAATAATTAAAATATATAATATTAATAATTATTTATTATTATATAATTATACTTATTATATATTTAAATTTATACTTTCTTTATAAAATAATAATTTTCTTATATTTTTAAATTAAATTATATTTTAAATACTTTTCTTAATATAATAAAAATAATATATTATATAATAATATTAATAATTATTTTTATTATATAAAGAGAGGGATTTAAAATATAATTTAACTTTTTTTTTTAATAATTATTATTTTTTTATTTAATAAATTTTAAACTTTAAATAATAAAATTATTATAATTTAATATATTATTATTTAAAGATTATAATAATATAGCTTTTATTTAAATAAAATATTAAATATTTAAATAATCTATATATTTAAAATAATAAATAAATATAATTATAATAAAGTATTATTTTATATATTAAATATAATTAATTACTTTTAAAATAAATACTTTTTAATATACTTTTAAATTTAAATAATATATTATTTAACTTATTTAATTAAGCCTTTTTTTATAATATATTTTTTATTTATAAAAGCTATATAATTATTAATATATATTAATTTATAACTAAGGCATTATAATATAATTAATTAATATATATAATAATATATATTATTAAATATATTTAAATTATTTATATATTATAACCCTTATAATAATAATTAAATATTAAAAAATATATATATTATTAATATATATATTAAAATATATAATTAATTAATTATTTAATTAATTTAAATTTACTTTAATTTAAAAATTATAGCCTTTTAAAAATAATCTTAAATTACTTTTATATTTAAAATAACCTTATATATTAAGTTAATAAAAAATTATTATTAATCTTCTTATATATATTATTAATTCTTATAATATTAAAAATAATATTAAATATATTTCTTTAAATTATTAAAAAATACCTTAATTAAATTAAAATTAAATAAATATATAAATAAATATTTAAATTAAACGCTAACCTAATTATATAATTATTAAAAATTATTATAAAAATAAAAATTAATATTATTTATTATTAATATTAAATTAAATTTTAAAAATAATAATATTTTAAATAAAACTTTCTTTTTAATAAAATTAATATAATTTTAATTATTTATATTATTTTTATATATAAATAAATTAAGTATATTTATAATAATAAATATTAAAAATATTTAATATTATATATTATAATCTTTATTATTATTAAATATAAATTTCTTTAACTTAATACCCTTTAATATTTATCTTATATATTATAACTTATCTTTTTTATTTATATTAAATTTATTAATAAAAATAAATTAATTTATATAAAAATTTTAAATTTTAATTATTTAATTAATTTAAATAAAATAATCTTATTAAATAATAATTATATTTATATTCTTTTTATTTTATTTAATTTCTTTAAATATTTAATTAATAATATTTTAAAAAATAAATAAATTAAAATTATTTAATAATTATTATTATATTTTATCTTAATATAAATTATTTTTTAAAATAAAGTAATTAAGAAAAGCTTAGGAAATAAAAATATATATTAAAAAAGATAAATATTTAAAATTTAAATAATATATATTATAATAAAAGTTAATTAATTAAATTATTTTATATAAATTATTTAGCTTAATAATAATATTAAATATTAAATTTTTTTTTCTTAATTTATAAATTTATATCTTAAAATATTTTATAATTTTTATAATAATAATATTATTTATTTAATTAATATCTAATAGTTCTTAAATTATATAAAGTTTTAAAAAAATTAAATAATAAAATATAATTATAAAATCATTATAAATTAATTAATAATAATTAAAATATATAATATAATAAAAAGTATAATATTATAAGGGTTATAAGATAAATAATTATAATTAATAATTAAAAAGGATATAGTATAATAAGTATATATAGATTTTGATATAGTATATTATATACTGGCCATTAGCGCCATTTTAATATAATTGATTGCATATGAGAGTAGGCGAAGGTTAAGTTTACCCCTGGTTTGTGGCTGCAAGCAAGTCGAGACTCAATGCCACAATTTAAAGTTCATCCGTACGGACCTCGATCGGCTTGCGCAACAATATACTTTCGGGTAATGTATGACAGCAGCAAGGTCAAGGGAGTCATGCACCGTAGATCAGTACCTGCGAGGCTATGTTTTAACCATAACCCGGAGAAATATGTTGTTCTTTCTTGGCTACATATGATAGATCTAAGTGGGGCCTTCAACGTCCTGCGAAATCTTCTACCTAGGGCCCCCCATCTTTGAGGTGATGTATTAGCTTTCTCAGTCGTACGGCCTGTCGAGAACGCGGTGAACCGGAGACCACGTTCGGAACTTGCAATAACTAGCTCATAGGGCTGCATCAATTTCCTCGAGAAATACCAAAGCGAAATGCAACCGGCTACGCATCGACGACACATTTGATAGCGGCTCACCACAAGGTGTGAAGACGAAGAACTGCGGTCATGAAATCACTCTATCAATCAACGTTGCCCAGACAAAGCCAAGAAGCGCACAGCAGATTCTTCCAGGGATAATTAATTCAATTACGCTCAATGCAGATGCTACTTTTTGTACAATTTGTTTTTCATGCCCGACCCACTCCAAAATCAGTCAAAGTGTATCCGCCACAGCTCACGGTCACACCCCGCCGTGAAGTCGCTCCGTGTATGCATCATGAGGATGTTATCCGAGACGACCAGGTCGCCCTTCTCCCACGAGTGCCAGTACGCGACGCGGCGGTCGTGCAGCAGGCCGTCAATCACGGCACAGAGCGCGTCGTTGTTCTCGATGGGGCCGTCCTCGTCCTCGATGGTCACGTAGGTCGGGTCAAAGGCCGTCCTGGACTGCGGCCAGGGCTCGTGGTACCGCAGGCAGGGCGCGCCGGTCGTGGGGTGGTCGACGACGAGGGGCAGGCCGCGGAGCTTCGTCGCGTCGAAGGACGAGGTGCTCACGCCCCAGGTCAGCCTGCGCAGGTAGGCGAGGTCCAGGTCGGCCGGGAGGTACTTGAAGACGAGGGTGGAGCTGGAGAAGAGGGTGAAGCCTGTGTCCTTGGGGGAGCTCGTGACGCCGGTGAAGAGCTGGAATCTGGAGGGTGGTGCTCTTAGCGATTTGGCAATGGCATGTTGGTGGAGAGTTGGTCTTACTGTGGTGGGGTGGAGACTAGTTCCTCTGTTCCATCCTCCTTGGTTCTCTTCTCCGTCTTGAACAGTCCGTCGTAGTGGAAAGGCATCCACTCTGCCGAAAGCACGTTGTTGAGTCCTCTCGTGTCTGCGCCGCGGTCTTTCACCTCCAGAACGAGCCCAAACTTCCATGGCAGTGGCTTTCCAAGCTCTTCTGACTTGGCGACGAAAAGATCCCTGTCTGTTGTCTTGGAGAAGCCACGCATAATGATGGGAGAGTTGATCTCCGACAGCGCCCGGACCTTTGCCGAGTCAATGTCGTGGATGGACAGCTTTCCAGGGCCTAGGGCTGGCCGAATGGTGATACCAGCCGGGTAGATCGGCTCGCAGATGATGCCGCCCTTGTCCTCTGCCCAGGAGAGCAGGTCCGACTTCTCGCGGAAGTAGCTCGGCCGGCCGTCCTCATACACGAGCTCCAGCTTGGAGTCGTTCTCGAAATCGGCTCGCAGGCCGCTGGTGACGGTGCCGTCCAGTCTGAATGCTACCGTGCTATGCCATGGTGTCGTGTAGAACGTGTCCGTTGGCAGAGGGCTGACTGAGATCTTTGATTCGCCGGTAGATGGGTGGATTGAGAGTCGGACGTGGTCTGAGAAGGTCTCCCTGACGGCTCGTGCGAAGGCCTAAATCTTTGTCAGCTCTGTCTGAGACGGGAAAATGGTGTGGTGTGCTATGCATACGTCGCCTCTGAAAAGCATTTGTTTGGCAATGTAACCCAGCCCCTTCTTGTACTTCTTCCTCGACCTCTCCTCGGAGATCGGATATATGGTTTGCAGATCAGTCTCCAGGAATTTCAGGTATCCCCTGTACGTCAAACAAGTGTCCTCGTGATCGGCGATCTTGAGGTCAACGTCGTAATCCCGCTTGCTGAAAGAGTTCAGCAGGGCCAAACGGAAATTTGTGGCGTTGGTGACATATGTGATCTCGTCCATCTCATCCGGCACATCGACGTGCACCAAATCCTTGAGGCGGTTGAACTTGATATTGTTGAACTCCTTGGCTGCGCTCATGGCGCGCAGGGCCTCGCCGTAGGCCCATACATTTCTGTCCGGGACGCCGAGAAGGTCTAAATGTAATAGATTTAGTATGCATGAACCACACAGTAGGCGACTAAATTCGCTTACCATTATACACCAAACCATCCGAGATGATGGTGAGCTCGGAGCCGGGAGGGTAGATGTTCTTGATCGCATCACACAATCCGTTGAGGTGGGCAAGGGCAACCTCCTCTGCCTTATCCGGGAGGTGACCAAGAACTTTTGTGGTAGAGTTGGGTGACTTGAAGGGGAAGGCGGGCAGGCACATGTTGATTAGCCGACCTGCCCTGACCTTGCTGTAAATCTGGGCGAGGAACTTCAAGTCACCCTCGTCGGACTTAGGTGTGGGCTTTTGGCTCAGCCGGTAGCGAGAGATGACACCCAAGATGTTGGAGGCGGTCTCCAGGGCTTGCTCATCCAGCTTTGCAGGCTGGAGTAGGAGCGGTGGCGTCATCTTGCCTGTTGGCAACGCTGGCGTGGCCAAGTCGACTGCGACTGCTGAAGGCATGGCGCAAGTTGTTGTCTGCCTCACTTCAGAAAGAGCAATCAAAAGTATCAGGGAGAAAGAATGGCAGGCTACGAAGCAAGGGAGATGGTCCGGCTAGACGGGTTGAATTGGAACAATGGTCGGATGAAGTGAATGTAAAAGTGCCAGTGACTGAGAGCGTGTACTTCAATTGCCGTGAAGGAGATGATTAACCATATATTTAATCTCGACCGATACATCAAACCGAGGCCCTTGCTGCTCAGGCGACCTTGGTTTTAGCAGATCTTTACTAATGGAGCAGATACCAGATCTGACGAGTGACATTAGCCGATATCACCATACCTCCTGGGCCCAGCCGCGGATGTCCCCATCAGGAAGCAGGAAAATGTTTCCAGCTTGGTCTCGGACTCACACGCATGCTACGCCCCAGTGGCGCCGCCCGCATGGTTTCGGACCCTGTGGACAATCACCAGCGAACATGTTCCCATCGGCCCTGTTTCCAATCGGCGATCGCGTCTCCACAGTTCGCCTGTGCTGCCCATATTGCAGTCCCATATTCAAATGTCAGGGTGGAGGGCTTGGCGAGCGGACGGGACTTGCATGATTGATGTGCCAACTTTGGCCGAGGTCTCGACTCAGCCTTGCAAACGGGCAAGAACCCTTGTCTTGGATGTTGCATGTACAAAGTACACGGTACAAGTCACCAAGATCTGCAGAGCGCGGGCGAGGGACCCCTATCGTCCCTAACCCACACAGGCGCGCGGAGGTTTTCGGCGCCTTACTCGAAATCGCTTTCAGGGCCGTGGCCAGTCAACGTCGCATCGTACTCGGCTGCCAAGCCTAATCCCCCCCCTCCAGTGCCGTCTACCCTGGCGGGATGTTTCCGAGGTGGTACCACAACCTTGTAACAACCCGTTGGGAAAAACATTCTGGCACATAATCCGGTTTATACAATCTTACGATATTCAGGTGGATGATGTTGTCCGACTACTAGGTCAGGGGGGTCCGGCGACGCATCCAGACACTGCCCCATAAGGCTCCTCCCCCCTCTAGCGATTTTCGAAATAACGTTGTGGGGCCCCTCCCGAACGATCGCCACATCTCCATAAGGTGACGACTAACGCAGGAACAGCCCGTGGTGCTCTCATTGCCGCAACCGGCGACATCCGATCGTGACCAACCGCTGAGTCGTCAACATAGTCCCGTCGTCCAGGTATTCACACATAAGCCACCGGGTACAACACAGATTCGGGGAAAAACCGGAAGCACTCAAGCTTCGTGATCTACAGCGTCAAGAAACACCAAAAGTTCTACAGCCTCAGCACATAGTTCTGTGCGACTATATCGTTAATCACAATGGGCGAATACGTTGCAACATCTGCAATGGAAGAACACGTCGATCTCGTTGTCGTTGGCGGCGGCCCAACTGGCCTTCTCTCAGCGCTTTTGGCCCGTCGTCTCGGTCTCACTGTCAGCATAGTTGGTTGGTCACTGCTCGCCCCCCCCCCATGCACATCTACAATCGCTAACGGTATGTTCAAGACGCAAAATCTGGGCCTCTGGACTTGGGAAGAGCAGACGCACTCAATGCTCGGACCCAGCAATACTTCGAGGTGGTCGGCATACTGGAAGAGCTTCTACCCCAAAGCTTAAAATGCAATAGTGAGTCCTAGCCACCCAAAATACAAAACCACAATTACAATCTCTGACAAACCACAGCGAGCTCAACCTTTGGCGAGGGAGAGTGGAAGTCCCGCCAGAACAAGTGGTGGGTGAGCCTCGAGCACTGCCTGCACAAGAACTTCGCCATGATCGGCCAGCCGGTGGTCGAGAAGATCATGACCGACCGGCTCAAGGAGCTCGGCACGGGCGTGCACTACAGCGAGAACGTCATGGCCATCCAGGAGTCGGACGGCAGCGTCTCGGTGTCCACCGACCTCGGCCGCAGGATCCAGGCCAAGTACGCCGTGGCCGCCGACGGGGCCCGCTCCACCATCCGCAGCGCCCTCGGGATCAGCTTCACCGGCACGAAGCCCGAGATGCTCTGGGCGGTGCTCGACACCTTCATCGAGACCGACTTCCCCGTGTCGCCCGAGATCGTGACCTTTGAGCTCAACGGCCAGGCGCGCGTCTCCTGGATCCCCCGGGAGCGTGGCATGGCCCGGTTCTACGTCCTCCTTGACGGCGGCGAGGTCACCCAGGAGAGGGCGGAAAAGAGCATCCGTGATCATATGGCGCCACACAAGGTGGAGTTCAAGAAGACGGAGTGGTTCAGCACATTCGATGGTAAGCTACTTCGGGCTCTGTCCCTGTGCATCGAAGGCTGATCTAATGATGATGCACGAAATAGTCAAGGAGAGGATCGCCGGCACATTTGTCACAAAAGAGGGCAAAGGGCGCATACTGCTCGCAGGCGACGCCGCACATGTGCATTCTGTCAACGGAGGCCAGGGGTTGAATACCGGCGTTGCAGATGCATTTGCTCTTGGATGGCGAGTTGCTACCGCCGTGAAAAACCAAAGGTTGACCGAGGACGGTGCCCTGAAGCTTATCCGCAGCTACGACACCGAGAGGAGGACGGTGGCCCAGAATGTCATCGACGTCGCGGCTGCATTGGTCCGGGACACCGTCCGAACTGCCACAAAGTATGTCTCGACGATCGAGAAGAATGCGGGATACATCACAGGTACGTCGTGTTTTGACTCTATCAATCCCTGCGCGGATCGTGCTGATAAACTTTCGCTAGGAATGGGCGTCTCCTATGACGAGGTCGGATCCGAACTCATCCATGTTTCCAGCAGGGGCCTTTGGATAGCTGGAAAACGATGCCCTGACCTTGAGCTCACGCCGGTGGCCAGCACCTCACAAGAGGCCACCCGTCTGTACTCTATCATCGACTATGGCAAATACCTCGTTCTCTCGATCGGGGGCCAACTTGGAGAGGGAAGTACATCCAAGTTCGGAGACATTACCAGGGCCCTGACCTTGCTCCCTGCAAGCTCCGATGGTGCGCCACAGCCGACCGGGGAGGCATTCAGGTCGGAGCTGATCGGGGCCGACGAGTCATTCACTGTCGTCATCCGGCCGGATATGTACATTGGCTATGTGGGGACTGGAAACGCCTGGACAGATTACTTGGCCACTGTCTTTGCATAACTCTAGAAATGGAATGGAATGAATGGTACCAGTGTTATTGCTACCTTGCTTCGTAATCAGTCAACAACGCGTCTACATGCCTTCACTAGATGCCTAGTCAGCCATCCAAACAATGCACTGAGATACCAGATGACCAGGCGGAAATACTGTACCAGATAGGCAGGTCCTGAGGCACTTGAGTGGGTCTTCGCACTCGTTCCAGAGCACTCGAGACTTGAGCGGAACTTGTTCCAGATACCTAGGCAGATCTGGCCAGCAGTTTCTATCCTACGTGATAAGATCTTCTCGATAAACAGGATCTCAGGAGCCCGGGGTCCCACACACCACGCGAGTCACATCGCGCTTCCCCACAAGAGCCGCCATGGGACGCCGAGCCCGCCCCTGACCCTGTTCGCAGGTGTCAGAATGTGACATCTCCAGAACGTTGCCGTTTTAGGTAGTGAAACAGAGAATACCACCCTGCCATCTTGCGGTCCCAGTGGCTGCCCACTCTGGTGGCCCCCCACAGGGCCTTCCAGCCAGCCAGCCCCAGATCTGCAGTGCCGGGGGCTCAGCCGTGCTGCCGTGCAAGCAGCAGCAACTAGCCAGCTAGTGTAGTTCGAGAACCGACGGATCTTAGTGTACATGCACAATGCAGAGAACGGCGCCTCGGGAACTCCGATGTCACGTCTTTTTGCAGGACACAAGTGATGGACTGGGTGACTACATCGCCGGTGCAACAAGGCCCAACATTTGTTGATTTTGCACAACATCTAAAACTTCAGCTGCGAAGCTTACTTGTCGACCTTCCATTCTGGGTGCGATGGTATCTCTGGGCAGGGGTTCGTAGCCCTGGGGGGCTCGCCGGATCAGATGGCTTGTTCCGGCGAGGTCGGTAACTCGGAACGCGCCTATGCAGGATTCGGCATCATTTGTAGCTGGTACATCCCCACAAGCCGGTCCCAGAGAACTGTGGAACTTGAGCAAGCATAACAAAACAAAAAAAAAATCATCAGTCGATTTATGTGAGCCGACGAGATCGTGCCATTGCTATTATCAAGCATTGGAAATCACTGCTCGCCTTGCCTAGGTCCTGCCCGCCTGCTCAGGTAATAATGGACGGATCGTCCCAGATTCACGGTGGGGGCCCTGGTCCCGCAGGGGATGTCGGGCGCGCTGCCGCAGTCCTGTGGACCCGCCGTACGAGAAGAGCAAAACCTCCAACAGTGGGATCTTGGGTATTTGTGGGACGTGGGATGTCTGGATGTGTGGGATGTGGGTTTCGTGGGATAGTCCGCCTCCCATCTGCGCTCCGGGCCTGGACGAACTTGGCGCTCGCTGCGCGGGCGGGCGCGAGCGAGATCCATGCTGTGAATCTTTGGACAATCTTGGGACCCAGTGTTTTGCAACAAGCTACAAGAGGGCTCCACATAAACCCATCGACAGATCAGAACTTACCATGCCACGGGGAATTCCATGTGGGATCCGCAGCCCCGGTGCTGGGATCTGGAAACGGAGCACACCTGAGGCGCAGTCAGAAATGATCATGTCTACACTAGTAATCTCGAACGGTGTATCTCAACACCGCTGCATCAGGGGGCAAAGGGGGTTTGTTTGACGTGCAGCAGGTCTGCAAGGAATCCAGGGTTGAACATATGGCGATCGATGCTACGATGTCCAGCCGGTCAAACATGCACCAATGTGTAGCCGCGTTTTCCAGGCTGGCAACGTGCCATTGTCAACATTATTAACGTTTGCCTCGCGTGGCGCACGTCATCTCGAGTGCCGAGGGACATGGGCGCCCAGCCACCATGGATCGATAGGGCCAGTGGGGCCTTGTGTGCCACGGACGATGCTACCCGACGCGGGAGCGCAAAAACATGGGTGAAGCGAACTGTGGGAGCCTCTGCCTGCCCTGGGCGTCTTTTCTGGGCTGCTTCGTATCTCTGCTACCTCCTTCCACAAAAGGAGAGGATCATATGGGTGGGTGCGTGGTATGACAGGTAATCATCTCGCCTCGCTGGGCCCGGTGAATATACCCAGATTGTCAATGTGGAGCAGAGAGCGCCTTGCGGCCAAGGGCGGGTCCCCATCTGCCGCTGCGGGCGCACTGCGGCCAAAAGCGGCCAAGGAATAGGGGACCGACATAACACCTGATAGGTAGGTGAAATATTTTCTGGTCTGGTACGATATTACCGCAGCATTTTTAAACTGTTTACCACCTACCCATGCGTGCGCATGCATGTATGTGCAAGGCTCTGCACACAACGGTATTGATCATATCCGGTAGTCTCCCCTAGGCCCCCTTGCCACATGATACACCTGCACCTAGACAAGCGCATGTACCAAAAGGTCCGACATCTGACCCTCGTTCCGGACGATTGACCTCAAGTGGCTTGCCGCGTGGACAGAGCCGGATATCAGATCTCGTGAGCTTCGAGCTAGCCGCCGCGGAAACCTGGACGCTCGCCAACACAAGCTGCTATCATGGCTGTTTCATCAGAGCAAGACACAGAGAGACAGGTGTCGCCGGTGACGAACGACACCGTAGAGAAGGAAACACCAAAGGATGTTGTTGAGACGGCTTCCTCAACGCCCGAGGTCAAGCCAGTGCGCACAATACCCAATGGCGGCCTACAAGCATGGCTCCAGGTCGTGGGCGCCTTCTTCCTCTACTTCAACACATGGGGTGAGCATCAGCCAGGCAGAAGGCTCGACCAACTCATACCCAGCGGAGCCCATGACTGACAGCACAACCGCGAGCAGGGCTCCTCTCCAGCTACGGCACCTTCCAGGCATACTACGAGACGAGCCTGCTGAGGAACTACACCGCCTTCGAGATCTCGACCATCGGCTCCGTGCAGAGCTTCCTGCTCGTCTTCCTCGGCTTCGTCACGGGCCCCATCTACGACGCGGGGAACTACCGCTACCTCCTGGGCGCGGGCTCCCTGCTCGTCGTCTTCGGCACCCTGATGCAGAGCATCTGCTCCGAGTTCTGGCAGCTCCTCCTCGCGCAGGGTTTCTGCATCGGGGCCGGCTGCGGCTGCCTGTCCATCATGTCGGTCGCCATCACGGCCTTCTGGTTCAACACGAGGCTGCCTATCGCGAACGGGATCGCTGCCTGCGGGAGCGGCGTCGGCGGGTCAGTATAATCTCCCTCAGGTCTTCTCCACCGCGGTCACCCCCCTCCACCCGTTTTGCGGGTTTGCGTTACAGAAATCTGACTCGAAGTGTTGCAGCGTCGTCTTCCCGATCGTCGTCAAGAATCTGCTGCCGACCGTCGGCTTCGCGTGGACCGTCCGCGCGGTCGCCCTCATCGTCCTGGTCACGCTGGCGATCTGCAACGCCGTCCTGCGCGGCCCGGGCGCGTCGGCCAAGCGGCGGGCCCTCGTGCACCGCGAGTCTCTTACCGACTGGCCCTACGTGGCGCTCATCTTTGCGTACTTCACCGTGTTCCTGGGCCTGTACACGCCCTTCTTCTACGTCGAGAGCTTCGCCGTCGGGACGGGCATCACGTCCGAGAACACGGCGTTTTACCTGCTGGCCGTCGTGAACCTGTCGTCTATCGTCGGCCGCATCATCCCCAATATCCACCTGGCAGATATCATGGGCCCGATGAACATGATTATGGTCACAACGGCCATTCTAGCCGTGACGAGCCTGGGTTTTATCGGTGTCAAGAATGTCGCGGGCGTCTTTGTGGTGGCCGTCGTATACGGCTTCTTCACCGGGACATTCTTTGCCCTGCAGCCGACGATCTTTGTGCGCCTGACTGGGGACATGAGCGTTATGGGGACACGATTCGGCATGGCTTTCTCTATCATGTCGTTTGGACTGCTCATTGGTAGTCCCATCAGTGGGGTCCTGCAGCGATCATTTGGGTCTTATAATGCCAGTTGGGTCTGGGCGGCCATCACTCTGGCTGTAGGCTCGGCTTTGCTCGGTGTCTCGAGGACTCTCAAGGTCGGGCCACGCGTGAGCATCAAAATCTAAGCATTTTTGCTCGATCATAATACGCAAGAGAATATTGTTAATGGGAATGTTTACATTCGTGATCACTCTGGTCCATGAATTCACCCGCGCCCTGCTCGTGTAATATGTAAGAATGTGAGGTAATCCTTAACTTATTTTCGTTTTCTAATTACCCTCCAAATCGTTACTTCTATCTGCTCTTATCTTTGACTGCCGCCTTCTCCTTCCGTTCGATGTGCGCATATACAAATGCGTATAAAATATCAAAAACTTCCGACGACACGAAGAAGAAAACGACTATTGGCTCTGCGACCCTAGGGTAGCTACCGGGATAATGATAGTACCGCCAGGAGAACAAGACAATTGAGAGAAATGTGCCGAATGTTCGACAGAACCTGCGTATGGATCGTAAGCTGTCTGAGCGCATGCATACTGGATGCGAAATCATCCCTCGACATGTCTAGGTACAACTTACCAAATACCCCATGAGTGTCCAAGGGTGTTGTTCCGCCTCAGCAGCTGTGCCAGGGACGTGATACTGATCAGGAGCTGGTCGGAGTAGCCGAGGTAGAACGAGGCCGCGTCCAGCCCGACGGTCTTGATGAAAAAGTAAAAGGACGCAGTCACGAACGCGACCCCGAAGACCAGGACGAGCCCGATGTTGTTGGCGACGACAGGAGACTGCTTGAACTGACGCGCGCCATACTTCCACGTGGTGTGGACGATAAAGACGTCAATTACCAGCCACGGCACGAAGCAAACCACCTGGGCTACAGACGTGGGCATCGCCACGCCAAAGAGAAACTCCCATGCTATATTCCCCGCGCTATATAACCAAACAGTCAATCACGTGCACCAAGGCTGGTAGCAAAGTCCCGGGCATATTTCTGAAACAACGTACAGGGCAAAAAGTGGCATGCCATAGGACTTGTCGCGGTACCCCTGGCGCACATAGAGGACATAGGCGATGGTCCAGAAAATCGAGACGCTCAAGATCAGTGAGTCTTGGACTTGCAGGTAGTACACCGGGGGCTGAATAGCCCTATCGACCGGGCTTAAGGGGAGGTGGTACGGCATCACGGCGACTGCACGGACAGGGGCCAAACGTTGAAAAGATCGAAAGTTGGGTGAATGAGTGGGTGATCAACTGGCCCTGTATTCGCAAGCAAGCAAATTATTAGGATGAAATCTACGTGGAACTATTGTGCTTTATAGTGCATCTGCTACGTAATACTTTGAGAGTACGCAACTGCTCTCAGAAGAGGTCCAAGTCTTCAGAGTTTGCGCTGAAGAATATTCCACGAAGTGTTCAAAGCTGTTCTTCTTGGCGTGTGGAGGAAGAGGTTCGGATGCTTCGGGTTACCTTGCAATTCCGCGTAGCTGGTGGTGCACCTAAGACGAAGCCTAGAATACTGCTGGACAGCTACTACTGCATTACTCGGGGTCGGCCCCCGCGCCCGACACTCATAGTGGGCGTTACTCGGGGTCAGCCCTCGCCGCTGCCACTCACATTGGGCGTGACTCAGAGTCAACCCTAGTGCGGCCAAAGTTGGCTTACCCAGCTGTTTCCGTATACTCACCCAGTATAAGACGTTTAGAAAAAGTTACTCGTATTGTAATCAGACTTGTGACAAATAGGATCCAGAGATTACATTTATATAACGTATTTTTAAAAAGTTAATAATTATTATTTGTATAAAAAAAAAGCGAAAGGTGTACGAAAGGCTAAGTATAGAGGGGTAGAAATCGAGTAAAATCGAGATAAATGCATGTGTAATCTCACTATCTTTAATCTTTCTTAATACTCTTTAACTCCAGTTAGCCGGCCCTCATCGTCGGCATACCTATAAGGCAGTATTAGTCGGTGTGATGAGAAAGCAGACGCCAATAAGACTCCGAAGCACCCGCAGAAAAACTATTCCATATCGTTGAGACTGTATTCGGTTACGTTCGCTGCCGACTCTGTAGTTCAAGCGTAAAGTTCAGGCTTAGAGTTTCATTCAGCGTATTCCAACAGAGCAGGGCGGTGGTGCTGGCTCCATGGTTTCATACATTGCGCAGCCCTTCGGCGATGCTGAAGCGCGCGTATACTCTGCCGGCAGTGTTCTAGCCGTCTTTATTGCTGTCCTGGCCTTTCGACGGCTGTCGAGTCTCCCAAAGACATCCCATTTCCCACTTCTCGGACAGCAGACGGGAACCTCTGCACAGAAGCGCCAGTATTTCCTGCAAAATGCGCAAAAAGTGTTCCAAGAGGGCTACCAAAAGGTTTTCATGTCTCTGTCTAACAGGAAATGGCCTTGGCTGACTGCTGATAGTTCCGAACGCGTGTCTGGCGCACAGAGTCCACAGATGGTATCTACAACCCTTCTCTTTGGAAGCTGACCACAGCCCCTTTGAAGACATGTTGACTAATCGGCCCCAGGAAACATATTGGTACTACCCATACTGGCTGCAGATGAAGTCAATAAGCAACCAGACCATGTTGTTAGCAGAGACGTGGCAAACGATAGGGTTAGTGCAGCATGACACCACGTTCTTTTGGCATTTTTCATGATTCACAACGTTATGTAGACATTCGAAACCAAATTATTAGGGATCACCTTTGCGACTCCATTGATGGTCCATGTTGTCAAGGCGGATCTCACTCGCCACATCCCCCTTCTGACCCAGCAACTGTCCGGCGAGGTCCAGCGGTCAATCCACGAGGCGCTGGGGTCTGACGCGCAGTATGCCGAGGTGAACGTCTTCCCGAAGCTCCTGCGCGTCGTGGCTATCGTTTCGGGTCTCGCGTTCGTCGGCCCTGATATGTACCGCCAAGAAGAGTACATCACCAACAGCATCACCTTCACAATAGACCTCTTCGGCGCGATCGCAAAGCTGAAGGCTTGGCCCAATTGGGGCCCTGTGCGAGCCATCGCCGCCCGTTTTATCGCTCCGGTCAAGAGACTCCATGCGCATCGCCAAAAAGCCTATAATTACTTCATCCCTCGAATTCAGGAGCGCCGGAAGGCGACAGCAGGTCAGGAGGCTGGTGCGACGCCCAAGGATATGCTCCAGTGGATGATCAACAAGGCGGACAAGTTTGAAATCAAGAATGATGAAGAGATTGCCATGATCTTGATCCTGCTAGGCGTGGCAGCCATTCACACAACAACGTTGACCGTGGTTCACATGTGAGTGTCCCGAGGACTTCTATCTGCCCAACATCACTTGCGCGCTGACCTGTTCGAAAGACTTTACGATCTCATCGGCCACTGCCCGGAAGTGATACCTGAACTCCGCAGGGAAATCCAAACCGCAATGGACACCCAGGGCGGGAAGATCACGAGCGAAGCCCTCTACCAGATGAAACTCCTCGACTCGGTCATGCGTGAATCTGCAAGACTTAACCCGACCAACGTCATGAGGATGCAGCGCAGCGTGTTGCAGTCGTTCCAGCTATCAGACGGGACGGTGATCCCCGCCGGTGTCGACATCGCCGTGCCCGCGCTCCCGGTCAACCTCGACGAGTCCAAGTACCCCGACGCGCTGCGCTTCGACCCCTACCGGTTCGTCCGCCTGAGGTCCGGAGAGAAGCCCGACCCCATTGGTTATGCGAGTCGTGAACTCTACCAGTTCATCTCCGTGACGAAGGAGAACATGGCCTTTGGGTTTGGCAAGCCGGCCTGTCCGGGACGGTTTTTCGCGGCGGCCGAGATCAAGTTGATACTCATCTTCATCTTGCTAGACTATGACATCAAGATGCCGGATGGGTTGGAAGGACGGTACGCTAATAACGTCCGTGGGACTTCAATCACGCCGGACTTTAGCAAGAGCATTGTGATACGTAGAAGAGCCAAAGTCTGAGTAGTTAGTAGTGAAGCTATCGAGTGACTACGATTTCTGGCACCTTCCTGGAAGCTTAGGAGCAGAACGTGTTCCGCACACGGGCACAGAATTGATGATATACTGAGCCATCAAACCTTTCTCATGTACTTATTTCCGCACTTATGGGTTCTCTTTGCTACCGACTTTCTACTCTCCCAAATTATGGCAATGCACGGGGCTCCACCACAAGAAACGCCAAACTCGTCCTTCACAATTCGAAGCGCGCCAGCATGACGCTCGAGAGCTTGCTGTATATCTGCCTGCGCTTCTCGACCAGTTCAATGTAGGACTCACGCGGCTCGGTCGCAACGGACCCGATGATGATAAGCTCATCGCCGTGTAACAGCTGTTCGTACGCTTCGTGAGTAAACTGGTCGACAGGCATTCCAAGAGAGCGGCCTAGTTCCTCCCCCAGATAATCATGAAGCTCGGCTGAGCCATTGGGTCAGCGGTGTGTTGATCTGAATAGGTCACTGGCTCTGGAGGGACATCGAGGAAGGCTTACATTGCACAACTGGAGGATAGAGCTCCATAATCTTGGTAGATTTGTGGCGATTCTGGTCCCGGAGGCAGTCGACGAAAGAGGTCAGGGCCGCCTTTGAAGCTGAGTAGGCAGGGATGGTCGGAGCTGGCACCAGGCCGAGGTGAGTTCCTGTTATTATTAGACTTGTCGGCTGTGTCTTGGCCTGAAGGTGTGGTAGAAATGACATGGCTAGGTTGACGATGCTGGTGAAGTTGACGTTTATTTCATGGTGGAAGCTGGCGAGGTCGAACTCGGCAGGCCGTGACAGCCGCATCTGGCTCTGGACGCCGGCATTCAAGAACACGGCATCTACGTCTGGGTACTTCGTGACGACTCTGGGGAATATCCTGGTTAGTCCAAATGCACTGCCTCTGTTGGGTTCGTTTTATCAAGTCCGACGTACTCGTTGACAAAGGCACTCAGGCCTGCGTTGTCTGTTATGTCGTATCTAATGGCGGCAGCATTGGCGGAGTTATGCTTCTTGACGAAGTCGTCGAGTTTGTCCTGGCGACGACCTACGGCGATGACCTGGGAACCCTCAGCTACGAATTTATCCGCCAGGCCGGCGCCGATTCCCGAAGTGGCTCCCACGAGAAGTATTGACTTGTATGTGAACGGCATCTTGGCTGTCCAATGAGGGCTTAGCTTTGACGTTTGGGGAGAATCAAAAAAGAAGAAAAAAGTTGTGGCGTGCCATCTGAATTTCATTTCAAGCAATTATCGAGCTTTATCTTCAGCACACATCTCTGGAACCGAGTATTGTATTTGAGCAGCTACTCGGTTAAACTTAGAATCAAGCTGCTTCGATTAGGGAAAAGGATATTCACACTATCTAGGTAGATAATTCTACGAGTATTGCTAAAAATACATAAGTAATACACTAAAGCAATAACATTTACCCACTCTTTGCTAGTAAACACTTTGTCCTCCCTTTCCCTAGAAACGCGGGTTTTCATACAACTCAGGTGTCACATATACTTGCAAACTCAGCGCACGATCGTCAAGACCTTCCTTCCTTCCGAAACCAATAAATGTGAAGATGCCCGGCTTCTCATCGAGGCTCCGGTATGTGCTGTCAGAGATGTCAGCGAGGTGGGTAGTGGCCACAGGACGAGGGGAGTTCAGCGGGTCATTGATGGAAACTCACAACGTGTTCCTGGTCCGCTCCTCGATGGTGGGCCCGCCATCGGCCCATCCATACTTTTGCAGCCAGATATCAAGTCCCTGCGCCACGGCTTCGTCATTGGGCGCTTGAAAGCCCGGGTAGAAGTAGAACTTGGGGATGGGGTATGGCTTGTCAGGCGTGAGCGAGAAGTACAGCGACGAAGGTTTCGTGCCCAGGATGGCGCGGCGCTTCTTGTCGGCCTCGCTCTCCTCGCGGATCTTGTGGACAGGATAGCACATGCCCCGGGAGAGCTGGATGATGTCCCGCAGCTTCTGCTTGTCCTCGTCCAGGTCTGCGATGGGGATCCGCCCGCCGAGCGTGTAGTAGTCCCAGATCTCGTCGAAGTCGTCGCCCAGGTACCGCAAATACACCTTGAGGCGGGCGTCGCCGGCGGGCACGAAATCAGTGGACAGCCCACGGCCCTGAGACTCATACTGGGGGTTGTCGGCCACGAAATCTTCGATCATTTTCAGCCCGAGCAGGATGTTTGGGTGCGACCCGATGTCGGGCAACTGGCGCACGCCCAAGGAAAGGGCCTGGAAGCGCGTGAGGCGGCGGTCTGCGGCAACGAAACATGGTGGAAAGTAGCTCTTGATCATGATGGGGAGCATATGTGGAGCTTTCTCGGTGATCTTGGGGTTGATGTCGAAGCCGAGAATAGTAGGCGTCCGATGTCCCGCTTGAGATATCAAAGATTCTTGCCTCTCGGCTGATGCATTTGAATACACTGCCCACCGCTCAATCGCACGATGCTAAATTCAGAGTTAGTCTTGAGTGAGCTTTTGGCTTTGATTGTCGAAGCAGCCTGCAGATGGTGTTTTTCCAATAGTGGCCTATGGAAGACATCATCTCCGCCGGTAGGGCGCCCGGATAAACGTACCCAATGATCATCATAAAGTGGACTCTTGTCCTTCAGAACCTTGAGAACCTCTTCCACCGTATCCACACTCATGGGGCAGTTCTTATTTGGAGGTCGAACCTCGCTCAGATCCAAGACAAACCGGACACTCGACTTCTTGGTGGAGCCTTTAAATTCCCAGCTGTACTCAAAGGGATTGCCATCCCAGCCCACAGCAGTCGGCATTGATCCGGGCTGAGGCGTGCCCTTGAGCAATGGACAAATAACAGAGCTGTAGAACGTGAGGAACTGATTCTTCGTCTTGTCGGGAAACCCAGCCTCCTCCATCATCCGGGCCAGGTCCAATCCGCTGGTGCGCCACCAGTAGAGCGCATCGTCATCCAGTTTGGACACATCAACGCCGGCTACTGAAGATGGGAACTCGGATTGCACGCTGACGCCTCGCTCCAAATTTGTCTCTTCCAGCGCGATGGAGCCCATCTCGAGACTGTGGCTAGTCGCACAGGCAACACGACGAGAACAACTGTCGTAGAATTGGATGGCTGTCGAGTTGAAGTGGATTTAGCCTCCTGGCTCAATGCCGACTACGAAATGTATTCGAAATGATCTTTCTAATTGCTTATACCCGTTATTAAGGAAGCATTCACATCGAGGTCATGACAACAGGCTGAAAAGTTTCCGCGATCTCCAAGGAATCGAGGCACCTTCATGCCCGTCCTCTGACTCAATTGACGTTTACCAGGGCCTTGGGAAGAGGCCGTAATTGCAATACACTGCCCAAGTGCCGTAGTTAGGTCCTGAGTCAGTGTTCGGCCACGGTTTTACTGGGCGAAAATGCATTATGGCAAGTTCTTTTGAAAGTCTATCATTTACCCGGTGCTGAACACCATGTTGGGAATCGGTACCCTTGGCTCGGCACAGATACCCCCTGTCAATTCTCTCACCCAGTGCTTTGCGGGTCCATACAGAGGACCACTTTAAGTTACACACTTTAAATATACTTTCCAACACAGTACACTTCTTATGAATTTAAGCTTTCAATAATATCAGAGTTTTAAAAGGAATTAAATAGCCTAAATACTGTAGTAATTGTATTAATGTTTAAAATAATATTCCACAGAAGATATTTATCTTTTTTATGAGTAAATAAAAATATTTACATTGTACTTATCGAAAAAAGTTCTAGTTTCTTCTGGTTGAAATTTAAACTTTTAAAAAACTTAGCTGACAACGCTGTGCCCCTAAAGCCACTCAGTGCATTCAATTTAATGGGAGACTCGTATAAGTCTATCCCTTGCACGTTCTAGCAGTTTGCTATAATAAACAGTTTCTTGTTGTTACGACCACGACTCGAACAACTTTAGGATTATCAACGCCAACACAACTCTAGATTGTCTTTTGCGTTTCACCGACAAGCCCAAGATGCCGACCACGCTACCAGCACCGTCCAAGCCGTTGACCCCTGGACTTGACTTCAGTTCCCATGTGTACCTGCCCGACGAAGACTCTATAGAGGTTTTCAATCGTGACAGCGCCGAAGTCCTCGAATGGGTCCGGGACAACTTGCAGGCAAGCATCAAGTTTCCAGTTCTCGTCCAGGCGCCCGTGGCTAACAGTGAATCACAGAGATTTTCTGGCATACAACAGCTTGCACTGTTATCTCTGCGTCGAGGGTCGCAACATGCCGCTCCCATATATATCGACGCACGCAAAAGCGAAGTCAAGCTGCTTGATGCGGCACCGACGGACGCTGAGCCTGACGTGGTAGCAAATATCGCGCCGGCCTGCGTGCTGGACGCCATCACAGGTCGCCTGCTGACACAAAACATGTTCACCAGGCATGCGGACCCCCCGTGTCCTGGTGCCTTTGCGTCGTGTTTTGCGCCCCTGGGTCTCCCAGGCCCTATGACTCCGGGGAGTGAGCTGGACCACGACAGCTTGCCTAAGCCCACAGAGGATCCCGAGCAGATCAAGCGGGATATCAAGAAATGGGGCTATGCATACCTGGCCAACGCCCTTTCACCCGAGCAAGTCCAGATCCTGAAGAATGCCGTCCTAGAGCAAGGAGCTGGTGAGCGGGTCAATGGAGTGGCGCATATGCAAGGGGACAACCAACGTATATGGTGAGGACACTTCATCTTTGCTTGCAGAATTGGTTCGGTTTTCTAATTTATTTCTGCCTAGGAATCTTCCTAACAAGGGTGATGAGTTTCTCGACGTGCTCAATCACCCTTTGGTTGAAGCCTTTACGCCATGGTTCTTGGGCGAAGGTTTCCAGATCTACAATATGTCAGCTAATATTTCTCTCCGAGGAGAAAGTGGCATTCATATGCACAAAGACCAGTCGTCGATGCCACCCGATCAAATCGATTTCCCGTACATGTTGAACGCCTTGTTCTATTTGACCGACTTGACACCTGAGAAGGGTGCCACTCTGATATACCCCGGGTCGCATTTGAAGAACGTGGCACCCCTGGGACACATGAGTGATACTGTAAGTTATTTGTCAACAGATCTTGTCCTTGAGGACGAGTTCTTGGTCCCCTCTGCTGATCCAGTTGCTGACTACCAATCAGGGAGGCTCAATTCCTGCCTGCGCTCCCGCCGGGACGGTCCTGCTTCTAGACAGTCGCGCATGGCACTCGACGGGCGATAACAAAACAGACGAGCCCCGACCGCTCGTGATTCTGACCTTTGTCCGGTATTTTGTGCAGAAGATGGAAGACTACCCGCGGCTTCTCACCGAGGAGGTCAAGGCGAAGTTATCCGACCGCCAGAAAGTCCTCCTCGGATTTCCAGTAGATGGAGCGCACGGTTCGGGGTACAACGCCTACAAGAGAAAGGGAGAGGAAGCACCGGAGATGCGCGC
The DNA here is from genome assembly GCA_013364905.1 of Diaporthe capsici. Classification (NCBI taxonomy): domain Eukaryota; kingdom Fungi; phylum Ascomycota; class Sordariomycetes; order Diaporthales; family Diaporthaceae; genus Diaporthe; species Diaporthe capsici. Next base: position 4,488,500 of record WNXA01000006.1, on the reverse strand, counting down.
TCCAGTATCTGGAAACCTAGCACTGCCAAACTAGAAAACTTTCCTACTTGTCCAATGCTCGTAGCCTGTGTAGCTGGGAAGCACCAATACAGGCACATGGGAGTGTGAATGTTAATTTCGGGGGTTTTGTCAATAACAAGATTGAATTTCTGTGCATATTGATTATTCTGTGTTGAGCAGCGGCAGTTTTCTTCACATCTAAACGGATTTCGAAGCTATCTAAGTAATCAAAGTTTGTAAATCAACTTTGGGATTTTGAAACCTGGAAAAGAGATTAAGCAGTACTTGCGATTGTACAGGCCACAAATACCGAGTTAAATACGCATTCATATAGCTTGTTGAACTCGAGTTTGATCGTGGTGTGGAGCTTAACGAAGCGAATGACCAGGGCGATCGAATCTCGTGTTACTAGGGTAGGCGGCTGAACCTAGATTGTCACAGGTCACACTATTTACCATTCTAACCCAGTCTTTTCCAATTTTTAAAAGACTACACATACACTATTAATATTGAATTAAAACATTCTAAATAAAAATTAACTTAATAGCTATTACTTAAAAGAAATAATGATAATAATAAGAATAGAAAAAAAAAGACATTACATTTCTTTTAAATTGTGATTAAATATGATTTCATTCTTTAGCAATAGATTTTAACTAATTATTGACTAAATTACTCAGCTATCTTTTGGTACTGGGTGGGTGGCTAAGAACTGCTGGTTGGGTGGCCGGAGCTGCAAGGTGGGTGGGTGGACGCTTGCTACCTTTCTTACGACACGTATTCATGCCGAGCATGACTAGTTCATCCATTGAGATATAAATGAACAACCACGACTGCGCCAAGCTCCTCTCTAATAACTACATATCCTCCACCAAACATTCAGCACCCTAACAACTCACCACCATAGACACCGTCTACGCCCCCCAAAATGGCCACCGTAATCGTCTTCGGCCCAACCGGCAACATCGGCTCCGCCGCCGCGAGAACCGCCCACCAACACGGCGCCAAAGTCTGGCTCGCCATGCGCGACCCCTCCAAGGCCATCCCGGGCCTCACCGCCGAGGCCGAGAAGGCCGGCAACTACTCGCGCGTCCAGGCCGACCTCAGCAAGCCCGACACGGTCGCCGCGGCCGTCAGGACGGCGGGCGCCACGCGCGCCTTCATCTACGTCGCCCAGGGCACGCCCGACTTCATGAAGGGCACCGCCGAGGCGCTCAAGGCCGCCGGCGTCGGGTTTGTCGTGCTGCTGAGCAGCTCCACCATCGGGCACGCGCGGCCGGCGGACGTGCAGCCGAGCGAGTTCATCCCGTACACGCACGCGCGGGTCGAGGTGACGCTGGATGAGGTCTACGGGCCGGGGGGGTATGTGGCCATGCGCCCTGGGGGGTTTGCCACGAACTTGTTGCGGCAAAAGGGAGGGATCCTCGCCGGGGAGGTCAAGATGTACGGGCCTGGGTTTAAGATTGATTGCGTTACGCCCGGCGATATGGGCGGGGTGGTCGGGACGATCCTGGCCGAGGGGCGGGCGCGGGACGGGCAGGACAAGGTCTTTGTGTATGGCCCGCAGATTCTGTCGCAGAAGCAGGGGCTAGAGATCATTGGCGAGGTGCTGGGCAAGGAAATCAAGGTCTCGGGCATTCCCGCGGAGGAGGCCCTGGCGCAGTATCTTGCAAAGGGTGCTCCCAAGCCAATGGCGGAGTACATGATTAGGTCGCTGGGGGACACGGACCCGGAGTTGGAGGATGGTTCGTGGCTGGCACATTATCAGGAGGGCGTGGAGAATGTGAAGAAGTACACGGGGAAGCCTGCCACTGGGTTCCGGGAGTGGGTCGAGGCGAACCCGGAGCTTTTCAAGTGAGCCTGGGGATTCCTGCAAAGCTGAGAGCCACTGCTGTCGTTGTAGTGATAGACTGGCCACGCAGGCATTGGGTGCACGCCCGGTGTTGTGAGGGTACGCGGGAGTGTGCCTCTAACCAGCAGCACAGCAACATAGCCACGTGAGATATCGATCAAATCCTTACTGCTTTCTTTTCATCTCTCACGGGCAGTCAGTGACCATGTCCGTATTTCATGCTAGCACAATACTCCTGCTGTGAACTTTGTACAGCGCCCTCAGGGTTCAGCCCGGCCAACATGCCCACTAACTGGTACAAGCCCCTGGCCGGCCTTGAGTTGACTGGCCCCGACGACGCGAGTGATTCTACAAGGTCGCCATCGATAGCTACTGCGACATGCTCGCGTAGACCTGCTCCCGATTTCGAATAATAACACGTCTGACATGGGATCTGCCGCATGATACTCGTCAGCATTGGCACCCTGCAAGTCCCGATGTCCTCAAGCTCCACGAGTTTAGGCCCAGTAGCGCGAACAAGTCTCTCGAATTATTCTCAGCGACAGTCTATATCCTGATATTCTGGTCTCTTGCATTGATCTCTTGGTCGTTGATCAGCTATGTGTCGGCGTACATGTACAACACCACGGTCATGTGTTAATCAATGCTCTGTCATGCGACGATAAACCTCTCTTAATGATTTACATAATTACACGTCCAGCTCCGCCTCGATAACCTTCTGCACAGCGAGCGGCGAAGACCAGATCTTGACTATACGGTACCCTGCCGACTTGAGGAGCGCACGCCAGTGCACCTCGCTCCGCTCCTCCCCAGCCACCATTACCATCATGGTCAGGTCGTAGGCGGTGGTGTGCGGGTGGGCGACAGTCTCCGGGGCGATGTGATCGTGGATCAGCAGCGTGCTGTATCCGGGCGTCAGTGCATCCCGCTGCATCTCCAGGATCTTACGTGCTGGCTCGTCGGACCAGTCGTGAAGGACTCCGTGCATGTAGTAAGCCCGTGCGCCTGGGAAGATGGTCAGAATAAAAAGGGGCAAAAAGGACGTGCGCCTGAGGACTATTGAGCGTGTAGTTACCCTTGATCGGCTGTGGCGTAAAGAAATCGTAGCCGATCTTGTTGACCGGATCCGGACACTTGGAGAGCGAGACAACCTCAGCAAGGTCCTCCAGGTACAGACGCGAGGCGGTCTCCGGGTGGGCTTGGTAAAATCTGTCCAAGTCATGGCCGATGTTCCCGCCGACATCGACCACAAGTGGTGCATCCGGCTTGGCGTTGGCGATCAACGTGTCGTGAGGGAATATTTCTAGCCACCCTGACTGGTTCGCCATGACACCGCCCATGACCTGGTTGAAGGACTCGCCCTCGACGCGGTTCTCCTGGTAGTAATGGAACATGTCCTTGCCCCTGCAGTCCTTGGCGTACTGGAAGACTCCGTCGTTAGGGTCCACCGGATTCCGATATCCCGTCTGGGATAGGTAGCGTGGCAGCTTGAAGAAACACGGAATTGTGGCATCGTATCTGCGACGCATGTCAATAAGGTCTGGGGGAAAGTAACCATAGATCCAAGCCGATACGTACTGATGGTTTATCCACTCAGAGAATACAGGCTTGTTGAAAGAGATGGATAGCGCCGTGGGCTTGAAGACGCTGTAAGACGGTTCCTCCAAGACATGGTATGCTGCTAGATGCCGAAGCAAACGGACTGCAAACCAGATTCGTTAGAGAGATAGGCACATTACGTCGCAAATCCAGATATCAAAATATCTTAGAATGCTCAAAATACAGCTGGGCAGGTTGACTAACGGAGGAGTTTCGGCTCAACTTGTGGGACAAGCTCGTGCAGCTCTTCCAGAGTTTTTGCACCATCGCCCGCCTCGTGCCATTTCTGATACAGCTGTACATCCAGCGCAATTTTCAGGGCGGCCCCGAGGGCTGGCTTTAGGAATTGTTAGCTTTTTGGTAATAAACAATGTCTTGTAGGAGGACGATTCTACTCACTTGGCCCATGGCAAGCCTCAACACGAAGTCCCACGGTGTTTCGAGGCGGGCCACGAGAGCATAGGCTGCCGCCACAGCCTCCATACGCTGGCCATCGTTTTCGAAAGAGTCGGCGCTAATCCCGTTCAGGGTCTGGACAATTTGGTTTGCCATTGTGGAGACAAGACTGGCTGCGAGCGACCTACAGACGAAGTATGGAATTACAAAAGTGCTAAACGTTGTTGTATCCTTTAATCTGATCAGTCGCTGCCCTCTATAATCTAATTTGTCATTGCCGTCCCCGAAATCAAGTCAGTAGCGCTAGACAGCTAGCGCTCGACGTTTGGTGCACAGCACGGAGTCAGGTCACTGAGTAAGCTTCATCTGACACCGAGTAGACACGTACTTAAGAACTGTTTCGCATGGACCTTCCCTGCGTACTCACCATTGAACCCTCCTTATCGATTTGAAAGGATGGTATTGTGATACGGAGCTCCAGGCGGCCGAAATCTCATTAATGCCGTTGACTAAAAAAACACTCTGTTCAAAGGTAGGCAGTTCTCTAGCAATATCACACCTATAGACGTTGCCGGTCTCGTCATTTCTTTCAATATGTATGAGTCAGCATTCGTCCTCTTTCTCTTGTTGGCGGCTCCGGTGATATACCGACTACGTTTCCACCCCCTCGCTCACGTGCCAGGGCCGCCACTTGCCGCCATTTCTTCCCTCTTTCTTTACGCCATATGCTACCTTGGCATCGAGGGCAGCGTGATACGCCGATACCATGAGAAGTACAAGACCAAGGTCCTTCGTGTAGGCCCAAATGCCATTTCAGTGGCCGACGGCAATGCCGTCCGGGACATCTACGTGGCGGGCGGTGGGTTTCTCAAGGATGCCCGATATCAAAACTTCAACCTCGGGCCGGTGGTTTCAATATTCTCCTCTATCGACACATCCTACCGTGATGTGAGAGCCAAGGCAGTCGCGCCGATATTCTCGCCCGCACGACTGCGGGAGGAGAGCAGTGCCCAAGGCTCCATCGGACGACACGTGGCAGACTTTTTGAGCCAGCTCTGCGCATTCCGGCAAGCGGGTATCAAGACCGATATTCTGGATCTCTGTGCAAAGCTCTCCATCGACGTGGTCTCCGACTACGTGCTAGGTCAGCCATTTGGCGGGCTGACCGAGCAAGCGCATCTGGACCTAGCTGAACAGCAGACTCCGGATGCGAAACTCAGCGCCAACGAGTTTATACACGCCATCGTGGGATTTGCTCGCTTCTCGTTACTTCCAAACGCTCTGTTCAAACTTGTCTACTCGGTCTCTCAAAAGATTAGCCACAGTGACAAAGTGGACAAGTCCTTTAGGAGGATTCAGGACTTCATGGGCCAAGTCATGGAGGGCACGAAGCAAGACAAGACAGCCGAGCACTACCAGGATCGCCTCCTCGCGGCAGGCATATCCTTTCCAGAGACGACAGTGCAATGCGAAGCCATCCTCTTCGCAGGCGGCGACTCGACCGCCGTCATGCTAGCCACCACCCTCTTCTACCTGACGCAGAACAAAGAGGCGCGCGCCCGCCTCCTGCACGACATCCGCGCCGCCGCGCCGCCGCCCCCCACAGCAGGCGGCGACAACAGCAGGAGGCCCGACATCCCGTTCCTGCGCGCGTGCGTCAAGGAGGGCCTGCGCCTGGGCATGGCGAACCCCACGAGGCTGACGCGCGTGGTGCCGCCCGGCGCGGACCTGACGGTCGACGGCGTCCCGATCCCCGCCGGCGCGGTCGTCGGCTGTGCGGCGTATGTCCTCCACCACGACCCGGCCGTCTTCCCCGACCCCTTTGCCTTCCGGCCGGAGCGGTGGGTCGACGACGAGAGGAGCTGCGGCCTGTACCGCCCGCACATGGAGAGGAGCTTGATTGCCTTCGGGGCGGGCCTGCGTGCCTGCCTGGGCAAGAACCTGGCCATGCAGCAGCTGTTGGAGACGGTGGCGGCGGTCGTCGATAGTGAAGTGCTGGAGGGAGCTCGGACGAGTGAGGAGCGGATAGAGGTTGTTCAGTGGTTCAATGGTGATATTAAGGGCCACCACATCGATATAGAGTGGTGATACATCCGTGATGCCATGTAGATACAGGTATCTTCAGTAACTGACTCCATATATAGCTAGTAGGGGCTGGACCACGGTGCCATTACTTTGTCTTGTTAGTCTGCAAGAGTACCAGGTGCGAAAACGGCTATATTGATGTTTACTCATTGTAGGTACCGGGCAACTCACACAATTAACTGGCTACTCTACGTCAGACAGCGTTTGGTGCCTCCTGAGACATTGCTCATTTCATCCAAAGTGCGGCTTCGCAGTCGGGCTGACGACGTCACAATGTTATCAACAGAGTGGCCAAATTTAATATCAACTCGTTCCTCTAAAATGCTAAATCCTGGCCTAAGCAGACTCTTACAAAGGAAAATGGAACATTGTCCCTATGAAAGTCCAACCTAGCCGAGTGAAAAGTGAGTTGCCTCAATGAAATATAATAATTTCTGACGGGTCAAGATCGAGTAGCCCAGAACGCGACAAGTACAGACATGCTGCTTAATGGGTAGGGACTTCCGCTTAGGACCGAAGTTTCCATTTCGATGCTCGGGCATAGTGTCCATCCCAGTGCCATTGCCTTCGTCCCTTGAATTGCCAAAATAGTCATAAACAGGAAAAAGTTGGCAAGTCAGAGCATCGAAGATTAAATAGGGAGCCGCTTGAACATTAGTTCCTTGGACGGGTCGGGGATATTCTGTAAGGAGGGCGATGGTCAGCCGCGAGTTGTCAACTCACATGAACACGTTGCACCGCAGTCGTAGACGACAGAAAGAACAAGAGGCCACCCGGGCAGGGCGATAACAAACTTACAGCCTCGTTGTATTCGATATTCGGGTACCTCTCCGTAGCCCCGTCAGCCAACTGAATCTCATAATCCAGAATCGCCCGCGCCACAATCATCTTGATTTCATTCGCGGCAAAGAACCGCCCTGGGCAGGCCTGCCGCCCGTAGCCAAAGGGCAGGTTGTTAAGGCTGGTCGAGACCATCTGGTGGGCGGCAGCACCAGCGCCCGCCGGGGCCTTCTTCTCGCCGCCGGGGCCCGCGACGGCGCTGGCATCGCGGCGCCGCGCCCGGTAGTGGCGGAACGCGTCGAACTCGCCGGGCCTGTCGAAGCGCTCCGGGTCGTGGACTATGCTGTGCGCGGGGATCTCGATGATGACGCCGGCGGGGATGAGCTGGCCGTTCGACAGCGTGATCGGCCTGTGGACCTTGCGCTGGAACGTGGACAGCGACAGCGGGTACACGCGCATGACCTCGCGCAGGAAGCTGTCGAGCTTCTCCATCTTCTGCAGCGCGGGGGTGGTGAACTTGCCGCCGTGCTCCATCAGCACGGCGCGGATCTCGTCGCGGAGCTCGGGGACTATCTCGGGCGTCGCGGCGAGCGTGTAAAAGGCGTTGATGGTTGTCATGGTGGTGGTGTGGATGGCGGCGAAGATGAGGAATAGCTGGATTTCTGCGAGCTCCTCGACAGAGAGCGTGCCGTACTTGTTCTCGCCATTGAGGATCCACTGGATCATGTCGTCGGGCGCCTGGTAGTCTATATCTTCGGCCATTGCCTTCTTGCGAGCAGCGATCAGCGGGCGGATAAATTCGAGGGTCCGCTTCCGGCGATTCTGAAGCTGTAGGAGCTGGGGGAGACTTGGAGCCTTGACCTCCCTCTCCTCTGGCTTGATCGCAGCGATACCTTTCACGGCGCCCGCGATTTCTAGCGTATAGTTGATGCTCATATCCATGTATTCTTCGGAACGCGCGAGCTCGGCACCGGCGAAGAAGCGGCCCGAGACCTTGGCAACGATCCTCCAGAGGGCACGGTTGATTGGGATCCTGGTGAAGTCCTTGCAGGGGGGGAGTTCATCTTGGAAAGCCATGACCACTTCTTCGGCGATAATGGGATTCAGACGGTCTATGGATTGTCAACACCGGTACAATAGATCTCTAAGCACGGGGTATTCTTACTCAACGCAGGGGTTAGTTCGTTTCTGACAATACTAGGGACAATAGGAATATCCACAGTTATATGGGTAAACCGCGATTGCATTTTCTCCCTCGCCGTCAGCTTGGGCTTTCCACGTAAGAACTCCGAATCAAGGTACTCACTTCTTTCAAAGCCCCGTGGAAGCTCACTTGGTCGTCAGGAAGGGCGCTTAATTCCTTCATGAAGTACGGCGAGACAACTATGACCGTGGATTCTGTTTGGTTTTTTAGTATCGGCCCCTCAGCCTCGCGTCATGCCAATGGAGATTCTGCATTCATACCTCGGGGCGAAGAGACTCGGAACAATCCATTCTTGAATTTGCGGTACCCTGTCTGGTATACATGTTTTGCCCCCTTTGCAAACATCATGCGCCTCGTGCTCTCATCCTCGATGTCGTCGCCAACAAGTGGGATTTCGGAAATGGGATCTCGTTTTGACAAAGATTGAAAGAGCCGTACTGCCGCGAACGCTACAACAGCGATCAGGATGAAGGGCCACATCTTCATCTTTTGGTAGTCAGCATTTTTTTCGTGTCAACTTTAGGAAGTGCTCGAGGTGCTGCACAACCAGCACACATGAAAAGTATTGTTTTCAGGAGGCTGGATGTACAAATCCTCCGAATTGTATTTCGGGGCAACGTAAAGGGCCGGGGGCACCCGTTAAGGAGTACTGACCGGGACTGCTAGGAGCTTTGCAGCGACAGAATCAGGCCCGGATATCGCCATCTTGCTAGTATAAGGTCTGCTTTACCAGTAGACTAGATTATTCATCCAGGAACGTAGTTCATAAGTTTGACTAGCCAAGCGTAATAGCTGCAGAGAGGTGTGCGTGCGGAGAATCATATATTTGCTCATTATCCAAGAAGTCTAAATGCTAGGTCGTGATGTTCCACAGACCTGCCTACACGAATACTCTGCAGTGTGCCCGATTTCAAGTCTCGGCCCCCTCGCTGCCGATCGCACCCTCCTTCACGACAACCACCCAAGTTTAATCAAGCACAAGTCGTCGAGAGAATTTCTTATACCCAAGTAACTTATATCAATCTGATCGCCTGATCGACCTGTTAAATACCCTGTATATATTTCGCGCGCTTTGACATGCCCTACAAGTCTGCGCTCGAGTCACTCAATGATATTGTCAATCTTCGCCCGGTCAATTGTCCAGCTCGTGCAGTCAGAGCCGCCTACCCAGCGCCAAGCCTACTCAGCGCCAAGCAAGCCTACCCGGCGCCAAGTCTACTTGGCGCCAAGGTTTGGCCCACCTTGTGGAGGCACGCTCGAGGCACGTAAGGGGCCGGCACGTTTTGCAGGCAAGGTAGTGAGTGGTACGAAGAATACCAGCTGGTGGCAGCTGGCGCAGAGCTGGCAGCCTGCGCAGGCCAACCCTTCGAGTTTACCTCGCGGGCTGCAAGCAGCCCCGTTGCTTGCTTCCTCCAGATGCAAGCTAGCTTTACGCTCTTAAGCACCGTCAAGATGCCGCCACTATGTGACTGAGGCCTTCAAACTGTTCGAAATGGATAAGGATAAAAGCCGATGCGCCCCAGACTGAGGATCCGGACCTACTCAAAAGCACGACATGGCTGGCAACTTCAAGATCATCTGGCAACAATCCTACGGCCGAAGTCGACACACGACAAAGTGAACCAGTGCACGTGCATGAGATTATGAATCCATTGAGCGTGTCCGCAGCAGAGTTAATTAAATGAAGTAGACTTGATGGTTTTCTAGCTACAGAGATTAATGGCAGAGTCACGACCTCATACCAAAACCAAATAGCTGTGGTGGCACAGCGAAAAGATGTAATAAGACAGCAAGCTTAACAGCTTGGTTTGAGAAATGAAAGATACTACTTATACACTACTCCTAGTAGACAGTGTTCTTGATATCATCGGCGAGCTTCTCGGCCAAGATGACTATTCGGATCAGTAACGAAACTGTTCGGGTTATCAAGTGATGATTGAACTTACAAACTTGTGTGTAAGGCGAGGGCCCTGGCGGCAGGAAAGGGAATGCAGAACCATCGATCACTCTCACTGTTCGATGTCAGCGTAGGCCTTTAGACTGTGTATTGTGTTTCCTGGGAGGCCAATTGAGGGACTTACATCTCTGCACCCCGATCACTCGTCCCCGGCTGTCGACGACCGCGTCAGGGTCCGAGGTCTTGCCCATCTTGTTGGTGGCCGCGGCATGATAGATGGTGCTGCCCCGCTGAGCTATAAATGAGGCAATCTCGTCGTCCGTCTGGACATCCGGGCCGGGGAGCATCTCATCACCGATCAGGATAGGGGCCATGGCCGAGCTGTTGAGCGCCTGGCGCATGCGCCTGAGCCCGGCGATGGTGACCTCGACGTCCGTCTGGGAGCTGAACCAGTTGGGGTCGATGGCCGGCGCCACGGCCATGTCCGCCGACTGGATCGTGACCGAGCCGACGGAGCGGGGGGCCATCGACCACGCCTGCATGATGGCGTAGTTGGCCCCCTCTTCTGGCTGTGTGGCGCCGCCCGGGTAGACGGCGTAGGCTATCTCGGGCCAGTCTGCGGGCAGCTCGTCCAGATCTTTACGCCAGAGGGGCAAGCGCGTGTCAGCAGAGTTTTGAGACGGGGTTGTGGTCAGATTTCCGGCTGTTGTTTACTCACAGGCCTTGGTGTCGTTTGAGAATCCTGTCCTGAATTCCTCTGGTATCTTCTCGAGTCCGAAGAGGTCGCCTCCCGGGGCGGTCAGGGGCCCCGTGCGGTTGGCTATGTACTCCTCTTCAACCGCGGCGGCGTATTCGGGATCTTGGCTGAGCTGCGTGTTGGTGATGAGGTCGACTTGGTACATTACCATTGTGGTGGCCTGGTCCTGCAAGTTCTGGCCCACGCCGGGCCGATCGGCAACCACACTGATGTCGTATCGCTCCAGCACGGCCCTGGGACCGACGCCAGAGACCTGTAGTAGATGGGGTGACTGAAAGACGCCTGCCGAGAGAACGACCTCCTTGTCCGCAGAGATTGTGTACGAGCAGTTGGTAGTTGTCGAGGTTACCTCGACGCCTGTGGCGGTCTTTTGGTCATCAAATACGATGCGCTGAGCGAACGTATAGTCGAAAACAGCGAGATTGGGACGCCCGAGAACAGGGTTCAGGTAGGCAGTCTCCGAGGTCGTTCGAGTAGCCTCTGGCGATTGAATGGTATAGAGGTTCCAGGCCCATCCTAGGTTGCTGCCATCCACAAAGGCCGCGACTTGGGGGATGCCGATGGCCTCGAGGCCCAGGGCGACCCAGGTGCTCCAAGACTGTACGTACGCTCCGAAAGTGACGGGCAGTGTTCCATTAATCGCGGCATCCGCTGCGGAGAGCGAGGTGGTGGCATTGGCTGAGCGAGCACCGGCTTTCGGTGGAGAATACTTCATGGCCTTATGGTAGTATTGCAACATGTTCTCGTACGTGTAAGATTGGTCGTCGACAACATCGGCCCACTTCTGGTGAGCACCTTTGCAGGTCTGTCCATAGTTCATGAAGTTCAAGACGCCACTGCCGCCGAGCTACAGAAGGAGTAATCAGTCACTGGCATTTTCACTCCCCGGGACCACAGAATCTACGAGTGGAAGGAGCCTACCGTTTTGCCTCGCATGTACGTGAGCGTTCGGTTCAAAAGAGACTGAAAAGTGTGTTAGTAATTGATGACACCTTTGAGTGTAAGTCCCTTGAGTACCTCTTGAGGCGTGGTCGAGAAGCCCCAATTCAGCTCGGCGGCATTCCCGTACAGCTCACCGGCGTAGCCTGGGACTTGAGTCAAGTTTCCTGCCACATCCTCTGGGCTTGTCCCTGCCTCGATAACAGCGACGTTGATGTCGGCATTCTCAGTAAGCCTGTTCGCAAGGACCAAGCCAGCAGTGCCACCGCCAACAATGACGTAGTCGAAAGTTTGGACAGCTGGAGTGCATTCGGCACGGGGCTTAGGACTAGGGGCACCTAAAACATGGTTGCCGCTGTGAAGCAGCAGTGTCGAAAGCAGAAAGGAGTGACTTGACAGGGAACGCATAATGAACGAATATGCCCTAGGGTAGGGCAATGCAGAGTACGTTGGCGATGTGTAGAAGGAAAAGATCCGTCGATCCAGGTCGTATTCTAGGAAGACCTGGACATCGTGGTGTATACTGCTGTAAATTAGGGGGCATGGACCGCAGCCAGAAGGGGGAAGGGGTCACCCAAGCACCAAAGCCTCAATATCGCATGGCGCCCAGGCTTTTTCGGACGTACGGATGCAATTTTGTCTAGGCATCAACAGACCCTCTATCATGATAAAGACACATCATTTGAATTCAATGGTCAAGTTGTTGTGGGGATTCTACTTCACACTGAGTGGAGCCGCGGAGGGTAGACCGTCCTATTGCAGTATGTATTCATATAATGCCTACACAATCACAGTATTTTTCTAAACTTTTTAGTATATCAAGGACTAAAATTTAAGGTTACTAAGAAAAATTATAATAGCAATAATAAGTATCGTGTTTCATTGTTTAATAATTAAATAAAAGTATATCATTATAATTAATAATCATTTTATAAAAAAAAAGATAGTTTTAAAGATTATATAGAAGTAAATTAAATTTACGGTTTTTACCTTGTATTTCAGCGTTCACATTTAGCATATTAGGCTCTTTCTAGAGTTAATATATACTTATTTATATCAATAAATGAATTATAGATCTCAATCTTCCTAACAACTCTACTGGTAGTTATGGTTGCACGCCTTCTTGCCAGGTTGAACTTGTGAAAGGAGCGTGCTGCGGACCCGACCCGGCGGTAACTCCCGCACCTCGTGTTCCTGAACTTATCTGTCCAATGCATCCTGAACGCTCCATAGTAAGAGCTATTCACTCTGTGTTGCAGATGGACGAGTCATATATCTGGGATGCTGACTCAGTTCAAAGGCCTGGACTCTCATTCGTGAGATACCAAACACGCGGCCCATCGATTCAGTTATCTTCAACAATATTGCAGTACGGTGGATTCCACGGGCCAAGCCGGTTCAAGCTCATATCAGTGGCTCTGTAGTGGATCATGAGACGGCGCTTTTTGGTAATTCGCCGTGTACTCGGTGCCGAACCCCACGACAACTTGGGCACGTGGCGATATTGCTTGGACCATAGCCCCTTGCAACCCCATGGCTTTGCCACGACCCTCAACTTACACGCGACTACGGGGTTGCGGAGATGCATGGTCCACGACGGTTGCTTCTGCACCGTCATGGGACATGCCCGAGCTAGATTAATGCAAAACCCACATTCACCCTTGCATTGTCGCTTCGTTTACTGATACCAGCCTCACGGTGAACCATCCCCTCGGACAGACCAGCATGTCCGCCTCAGACCTTCCACGGGTCGCCAACATCCCCGAGTCCTCCACCACGGTCGATGTCCGTGTTATTGATACGTATGCTGCCTGGTCTATCCTTAATTTGTGGGGCTGATGACTGAACATATCTCAAAATAGAAACACGACCGTTCACCTGAACCCTGAACTGTTCTGGCGACCAAAGGTCGACGGCTTCACCGGCCTACACGCACCCATCTACTGTTTCCTGGTCTCCAACAACAGAACTGGCGAGCACGTGGTCTTCGACCTCGGCACGCGGCCTGACTGGCGCAACTATGCCCCCAAGACGGTGGCCCTGATATCTGCCACGACGGTCGTAACCCCAGGTACTGACGTGTCCACCATGCTGGACGAGGCGGCAGACAGCGGCCACACCAACGTCCGTAGCACCGATATCGGGGCCGTCATCTGGTCACACAATCACTTCGACCACATCGGCGACGTGACCCGCTTTCCCAAAAGTACGGCGCTGGTGGTCGGCCCCGGCGTCCGCGCCGCGACGTGGCCGGGCTGGCCCACGCGCGCGGACGCCATCGTCCTCGACGCGGACATCGAGGGCCGCGAGGTCGTCGAGGTATCCTTTGACACGGGCCTCAAGATTGGGCGGTTCGACGCCTTTGACTACTTTGGCGACGGGTCCTTCTACCTCCTCGATGGGCCGGGCCATGCCGTGGGGCATCTTTGCGCCTTGGCACGCACGACTGCCGCTCACGAGGAGGGGGGATCGTCATTTGTTTTTATGGGAGCCGACGCGTGTCACCATGTTGGCGTCCTGCGGCCGAGCGCGTATCATCCACTGCCATCTGGCGAGAAGCTGCAGCAGTTCCTGGGCGAGGACTCGGCGCTTTGTCCCGGTCTCCTCCTGGATTCGTGCCTCTCGAGCAAGTCAGACCCTTTTTTCGAGGTGGCGGCTCCGAGTGTCATCTTCCCAGACAAGGATGCGTCCTTCGACACTGTTAGCAAGATACAGCAGCTGGACGGGCTGGAAAGTGTGTTTGTAGTGATGGCTCATGACTCGTCAATACGAGACACAATTCCGTTGTTCCCTAAAAGAATCAATTCGTGGAAGACATCCGGGATCAAGGGGAACTCTCGTTGGGCTTTTTGTCGGGATCTACATAACCCTCGAAAATGACAAGAACACCTTTGCATGCTCAAGTGCTTGTGCAGCATGACTTCCAACATTGTTGTATTTCCATCTCAGCTGCGCAGATTAGGAAAAAGAATAAACCAAGCCTTCTCACTCTCATCACCTACAGAATAGACTCTTGGGACACGATTTGTTTCGAGAATTGGAGAATTTGTTCGGCCTATCCTGGAGCTAATGTGGCGTACGACACTGCCTCTTTGATCCAAAGTCCCACATTCGAAATCGAACAGCCGAAGACTCTCCAGCCCGTGTCTAAATGGATTGGTATCGTCTCTACAGGGTTGACAGACACTCATGCTCTACAATGTCCAAACAATGGCGAAACTCGTCAAAAGAAGACTTCTCTATCAAGCAATTATTCCTCCTATCTACACCTTGCGCACCGAATACCGATATTGGCAGAAGCGCAAAGTCTTGGGGGCGTTCGGGTCACCCGTTACCTCCTTCCTCTTCGCCCAGTAATTGTCGTCGATATCGAGAATCTTCAGGTCCACCACCTCGGCAGTGGTCACCCATTTCGTCCCCGTCAACTCGCCAACCTCATCCCACAAGGCCTGCCACGTCGATGGGGTGTGCAGGAAGCGCTTGAGCTTGTCCAGAGTCCAAGTCTCAAACGGGTCCAGGGGCTCAGCCTGGCCCGTGTGGCGGCCGACAATGAGCGCGTTCTTGGCGTCGGGCTTGAAGAACTTGACCAGGCGCGTTGCCAGCTTGATCTGCTCCTCGCGGTTGAACAAGTGGAAGAGGAATGTGCCGTGGATGATGTCCACCTTGCCATCCAGGACGTCGAGCGACGGGTCTGAGTGGTTCAGCATGTCGCCCGTGACGAACTTGAGGCCGCACTTGCCCTCGTCCTTGAACAGATCGTAGCCTTGCTCAATGAACTTGGGATACAGATCCGTACCAATCAGGTTCTCGGCAGGTGCGCCATCGTAGAGGAGATGACGGAGCACCTGACCGAAGCAGCACCCGGCGTCCAGAAAGACATCGCCTGCCTTGATACGGGACAGGATCTCGGGATACTCAGGAAAAGTCTCCATGTAGTCTGCCAGGAAGCGCCATGACCCGATACATGGGTATGGGAAGACCTCCCATGCCTTGTTCCTCTACAGTGTGAAGGAGTCAGCTTTGGCATCACACTAAACCAGGAGCAATGGAAAAGTGTCTTACAATATCGTGAACATGCTCCTCAACTTTGTCCGCAGGAATGCCGCTATATTCCCTCAAGAGCTTGAAGGTCTTGTCAATGTTCTTTCGGTCCTCCGGCAAATCCTTATCATAATGCCAATCTTTTGGGTACGCAGCACCTCCCCGCTGAAAGTCCTCGACGGCAAGGGTAGACATATCGTATAGGTTGGTCTGAGGAAAGTGGAGGATTGAAAGTCTAAAATGAAGGGCCGATTGATACTCGAGAGGTTCAACCAACGTGTGTGGTAGTCTCAGAATGCGCTCCAAAAGGGGGCCTCTAAGTCGACAGAAGTAGATGTTCGAGCTTCAATTTATGTCACTGGTATTCAAGTAGCATCTTGTACAGGTGCTACCAAGTGAGATGAATACGCAGGCAAGATCTTTGATGGCTTCAGGCCTTCTAGCCGGCTGAATTTCGGCACCACATTTGGTGCTGCTCTTACACTATCCACCCTGTCCTTCTCATTTGCGCCAACCCGGGTTCACGGAATTCCCCAGGTTTCCTATGTCCTATGCAGATTCTAGATTGAACCCTGCATCTGGCCCCTGCAGGTACCGAGTTTGGGACACCGAGGGCCCGTGGGATCTAGGCACTCTTGAGTCTTAACCTCTGATTCTAGACCACACCTCTTCAAACATCCCAAACTTTAAATCGTGTAACCTTTCCGTTGATGATTCTGGACTGATCAGGTCACACGTTGCTCAATTTGCTAAGAAAAACGACTTCGGGTGGAGCTCCATCTAGGTATGACTGGAATGCCTGTCGGTGGGACGATTATGCCATGTGGAGTTCAAACGACGTGTACAGATAGCCAACGATGTGAAGCCTCCCAGCGTTTTACTCAAGTCAAGCCAACGCAAGCTAGAGGCCCTCAGCTCTCGCTTGGTCTCAAATACACCGCTTCTCTCCTCGCTATCTATTCGCAACGCGCGGTTAGTCTCCATTAATATCTGTACGTCTTCGGGTGCGTACTTTCAAATTGATAATACAAACTGTCTCTGCACTTTTGACTTGTTTAATAATGAACTACATGCTGTGAAGAACGCGTTACTTCCATTGATAGAGATTGATTTAGCCGGATGACCCTCGCCATAGACACAAGGCTTCTTCATGCGAGTAATTGCCCCCGTTGCAAAAAAAGGGAAGGCTGGCTCCGACATGCGAGTGCGAAGGAGCTGGCGGTAAGCTGACGACCCGAGTCAAGCGCCCTATCTCAGCTAGTCAAGGAAGTGACGGCGGAACCAACCTTAATACAAAGCTTGACATTACTCGTCGCTCCGGCCCCCATGGGAGCTCCGGTCCGATGGAGGTGGATCCTGCTGCCGCGGGTCAGCTCAGTGGCGACCGTACAGACACGACTGGTAGTAATTCGCCCCGCTAAAATTAACCGCGGGAAAGCCTTATCTGCGGAGGTCGAGCCAGGAAACACGTTGCTGAGCCACAGGGGCCCCTGACCCCTAAATGCTATTAGGTGGGCATCTCGTGATCCCTTTACGCCGCGCGCCTACACGCAGTGTGCTATGTCAGCTTGTGCTAAGTGTTTCAATTCCTCAATACCCTTGATTTTAGTGTTTAGATATACCGACCTATTATTTACCTGATTTTATATAAGCTAATTAAGAACTCTTATCATATTAGCTAATGATATAACAAACAGCGGTTTTCAATACTATTTATTAATATAAAAAGAATTGAACTTAATACGAATTTATATTATTTACTTTTAATTACTTATTCTTATTAAATTCTATGAAATAAAGAATTAATTTACAATTTATATACGTATATGATATACGGACAAAAAATGTAGTATTAAAAACTCTAAATGTGCTTAGTTGTATATAGTGAGTTTTGGAAGGGAACAGGGGTTGTAGGGGATACTTTTGACGGCCCACAGTACTCCATACCTTTGTCAGACCTACCATACCGGCTCAATTGAAAGCCTCGCTTAGAGGGTCCATATTGCTGAAGTTGCAAGGACCCACTGCTGTGGCTGCACATGGCGGGGAGGCTTTATCTAGCCGGGGCACCATAGTATCCGTTCCATTCAATCCACCGGGTGTTCCGAAGGCCAAACCAGCGGCGAGTTCATAGTTGACCTTGTGCCAGGTCGAGCTAAAGTCCAAACCTTGTGCAACGAAGTATCACCTTACCAGAAACGGTTCTCGTGGTCGAAATGGCTCGCGCAAGACGAAGTTGGACAAGCAAGGAAGACGAACTTCTGCGCCAGGCAGTGATGTCTGGTAAGGCCCTCCATTAGTTTCCGGTGCTCAAGCGGACACCTCCCTTCATCCCCCGCCGTGGAGTAACTAATTAACATGTTATTTCATCAGCTGAGCAACAACACCAACCTCTTCGTTGGCGCGAGCTGGCGAAGGCCGTCCCCGGGCGATCCAACAAGGACTGTCGGCGGCGGTGGTGGAATAGTCTCGCGGACGGCAGGACCATGGGCATTTGGTCCGAGAACGAGGACGAGCGTCTGATTGCCGCCATCCAACGCTGGGGCACGAATTGGACCAAAGTGGCTGCCGACGTCGGGTCAAGAAGTGCAGATCAGTGCTCAAGTCACTGGAACCACGTCTTGGACCCTAAAATCAATTACTGCGACTGGACACCAGAGGAGGTGTGTTTGCCCCCGAGGCACTGTCGACCACAGATTTGGAAACAGTGAAGACTAACTGGTTTCATCAGGACGCAGACCTCCTCCACGAAGTTTTGACCAACGGCACCAAGTGGGCACAAATCGCGAGCTATCACACTCCAACTAGAACCACTCTTGCACTCAAAAATCGGTACTCCACGTTGAGGGTCAAGAACGAGAACAGAAGCCGAACACGCCAAACTCACCCTAGTCCATCCTCTGGACATGCAACACTGCAAAGCATCCACGCTCAGGCGAGTTTAAGAAACTCGGAGGGGGTCAGCATATCCAATTCGAGCGATGACAGCGAATCCATGCGGTCCGATGACGCGGAAGAGGAGGAAGAGGAAAGAGAACCCGTGAAACAAAATGGCAAAGTAATACGTACATGGCTCGAGGACGTTAATAGCGATACTTGCATGGACACCCAAAAGGACGGCGGCATGAATAGGCGCCCCTCGGGGCCAGGTGGCACTACGCCTGTGAGAATGGAGGGGATCACTGTTTCGATGCCAGACAATACAGCCTGGTATGAGTACCCGAAGGAGAGCGTCCTTCCGACTCCAGACATGAACGAGGACAGCGGGATAGCTATGGAGGATTATCTGCAACTCGACCCGGCTCTGCTGCGAGGTCAAGCTACAGAGCCACCCTTCAACCTGCCCGCGGGTTGCTTTTTTGAGCAACAGCAGCCAAGTCCACAGCAGCCGAGTCCACATAAGCGGAATACATCTCACCTCCCACACGGGATGAGCACCGCAAATCAGCCCCTTCCAGACACCGCTGGATGCACTCAACCTACCCATGCACCTTCGCTGGACGGAAGCAACAAGGTCCCAGAGAGCAATGACTGGGTCATGGGAAACAAGACCTCCTCTGTATCCAAATCGACACCTTCTTTCCCATCACTCGCACCACATGATGAGACACCACCAGCACGAAAGTCGACAAAGTTCCGACTGTCAATATCACTCACATGCGATGAAGCGCAGCTGGCTTCAGCCCTGACACAGCTGACCAATTTCGGGAGTGGCTTATCTATCAATGTCGAGAAATATGATTAGGGAAATATGTCCCACAGTTGCTGGTGTACATTTTCGTTCTAGGGCTGGGACTTAAATTACCTCTACTTCGATCCCTCGTGTACATTCCCGGCACATGTAACAGCTGGTTGTAACGCCTACATATGTATTATTAGAGAGTCAATCAAGTTCTTTGGAAAGCGAGTCTAGGTGGAATTGCTGCATAAGCAAGTGAGTATTCAATCCGATGGGTGATGAACCGTGACCACCAAAACGGCGAAGTTATTCAGGCCCCAGATTGGGAAGACTCTGCAGTAGTTGCTCAGGATGGCTAGAAACTATCTCAAAGAATGCAAATATTCATACAACCTCAATCACCTGCTATACAACCATTTCTAGCTAACAACATCAGGCCGCATATTCACCAATGTATCACATGCATTATTACCGGAGCACCGCCACAATTCATGAAAAAGCAAAGGGATGATGTCATCCGCCCAAATCCGCCGCGGCTTGCGTACGGGTCTGTGCCAGTTGACCAATTGGATGACCCAAAAGATCCCATGTCTTCCCATGCTTAGAAGCTATTCACGATCTGAAGTAAATTCCGGGATTGCCGTGGGGCGATAACGCCACAGCCTACACGAATTCACACAGACACTCGGGTGAAGCTCGCACTAAATAGTAATGCTAGTTTTAACTGTATATAGGATCACTATATCAGAAAAATAAAAATAATCTAACTACTTCGCTTCTCATGCTAAGTTGTGAGGCTTATTACCCACGATTTCTATTTAATTGAAATAATATTTTGTACTTAATTAGTCGCTTTAGCTAATGGACTTGGTAATTACATTAAATAAAAGAAGTGTAATTAGGGTTAAGTAAATGTGTTTATCTACTATATTGATAGGTAAGTTGATAGGTAAGTTGATAGGTAAGTTGATAGGTAAGTTGATACCTAAGTCGATTAACTGATTAATCGACTCGTCCGTCGCTTCAGAAGTCGACCTGTTACACATCTGTGGATCTCTCTCCCACGTTTTCCTCTTGCTTTTCCATGCTGCTGCCGCAGCCGCAGCCGTGGTTGCAGTAATGTAACCCCAGCTGGAAGTGGGCATGACTGGCGAGGACTGTTGAGCTCTTGAGGTTGCTTCAGGGACGTGCGTACGGGAATCAACCTGATCCCGTGGCCCGAAAGCAAAAGCAAGCCCCGACCCCGCGTTGTCCGGCTAGGTGTTTTGCCGCTCCCCGCTCATTGTGTGTAGCCATGAAATTCGAGATCGAGATGTTTTTCAATCCCCATCTGCGCGGCTTCATCGACGCCGCCGCCAACCTTTTGTCTCGTGAGCTACCGGACCGGAAGTGCTCGATGAATCTGCGCTACGACCCTCACGATCCTCAGTCTGGATGCTACGGCCTGTGAGAATCCCGAAGACACGATGAGCGTATAGGATGTATCATTTCTTGGTCACGCAACAGAGAGCAGTATGAGCAAGGGGCACCAGTTCCTGTATAGCAACTACACTTCTATATCTATTTAAAGAACAGGCCGTTTCCGGTACTGTATTCATTCAACAAGCCCCAGTCCGGAAACTCGGCTTCACTCCCCCACCTCCGGTCGTTTCTCAATCCTTGCATAAAGACCCTTCTGGAAGAAGAACCACGAGTTCTCATACTGGAACCTGTGGGGATCCACGACATGTATCTACGAGATGTTAGGGCTGCAACTATTAAGCCAGGCATTTGTGGGGGACTCACATCATAGTTGGCTATGAGGAATGCCAAGATCTTCTTGATTTCTAGAATGCCCACATACCTGCCGATGCAGATACGCCGCCCACCGCCGAACTTTGGCAGCACAGTCAGCAAGCGGGTCACGTAGAGTAAACCAAGAGAAAGCGATGCTACATTCAGGGACGTGAATATCATGAAAAATGCTTACTGTGAGAATTCCGGCCTCCAACTTTCTTTTGTGAGCCTCGTCCTTCTCGAGCCATCGCTCCGGCCTCCAGAATTCAGCATCGTCTCCGAACCAGCCCTTGTGCCGGTTCACAACGTAAGCATTGCCGCCGATATTAGTGCCCTCCGGTATATGCTGGCCTGCGATTGTCATACCACCCTTTGGTACAACGCGCTCGAATGGAAGGGCGAAGGGCGGGTGCATGCGGATTCCCTCCAGAACGCAGGCGTCCAGGTACGGCAGGTTCCGGATCTCAGTCCATGTTGGGTATGGCCGTGAGACATTGGCATCCTTCAGTTCTTTGAAGAGCTTATCGAACGTGTGAGGGTATACCAGGAGGTTGTACATGGTCGTGCGCATGAGACTCCCCACCGAATCAGAGCCAGCGATGACATTGGAGAACGTCCATGCAGCCGGAGCCCTATTACAAAAGAGTCAAAATTGTCCACGCTTGTCGAATGTACGGGATTTGACTCACGACGGAGGCAGCGAAGGGTCTTGCTGCGACACCTCAACATATCTTGTGAGAAAGTCCGACCCACGAGCGTATTTGTCGTTTTCCATGTCCCTCTTTTCGACATTGTTGGCGAGCGCTTCCCTCTTCTCGGCAATGGCTTTTGCCACAAACCCCATGATGCTCATCGATGCTTGGAGCCCCAAAGCTCGCTGGATGGCGTCACCCACGCGGTTCTTTCGGAGGAGCCAGTCGATCTTTGGCATTTGCGTAAACTTTATGATCATCAATGTCAGTTCATCCCTTGGCACCTTTCTTCAGGACTCATGATCGGGGCGGCGTACCGGTGCAGAGGTTCGCATGAAAAACACAATGCTAGCTAGCATGCCTCCGACATCCTTGCCTGTGTCCAGGAATCCATAACGCTTGGAGAATGTCAAAGTCCCCATGACATCGAATGCGAAAAACTGAAGCCAATCGCCTAGGTTAAACACCTGGTCGTTGCCGACGAATTTCTCCTCCAGCTTCTCGTGTATGCATTCGAGGACTTCGTTGACGCGAGGTTCCAGGGATGGTACATTGGCAAGAGTAAAGAGAGGCGCAATAGGCGTCTTGAGCTTCTTGTGGACCTCATCGCTTGTGGTGTTGAAGATGGCTTCCAATGAACCCCCATTTGGAGTGTAGGCCTGAAGTGTTGGATAGAAATCTGACTGGAAACGGGCACGTTAGACTGTGGCAACGGGAGAGGAGAGCCGATGCGGTGAGAAAGCGCTTACCTTGGGAAATCCTATTCGCGCAGTGTATATCGTGGGGAGGAGTTCCGGATTGTGGATGGAGACCGTGTTTGGGCCAATGCGCACAAGTTCGCCATATTTCTCATGCGCCTCTTGAAGGATTAGGTGAGCGCGTTTGGTTTTGACCCAGTAAACCCTCTGGAAATTCGTGAACTTTGCAAAGAATGGCCCGGGAATATGACGAAGACGCCACCAAGTCTGCCCAAGCTGCAGGACGACAAGGAGGACTACCGCAGCGGTAGCGAGCAACAAGGGGCTACAATCTGCCAAGGTCAGGTTGGCAGGCATAATGACGGGCATGGTAAACTTCTTGCCAGCATAGAGGCATGTAACACAAAGGATGCCTGAGGACTTGGACAGATGCAGTGGCTAGAGATCCACCATACATTTCAAATAGGCAATTTGGTGGGTGTTCTTTTCTTCTGCTCGAAGCTCGGAGGAATTCGGTCGTCCCTGGTGGGGTTGATGCTTTACCCAGGTACATCTAAACTTGCATACGAGGACCCTCGGTACAGGTCTGACCTCTATACTGGTTCTCAGTCACGGACCTTGCTCCCATACCAAGATGACTAAATCAGTGTGTATTGAGCGGCAATATGTCCAACTTTAACAGCAGCAATAACCATGACATTAAATCAGTCGTACGATATTTTCGCTGAGAATAGGTGCTAGGCTTCCAGGGCATGGGGTTGCTGTTCAAACTGCTGTTTAGGTCACGTCGGGACCGAGTACACGGGGACTACTTGCGACAGCGTTCTCTCCAGAGCATTAGGGGCCCACTCACTTAGACATGCACAATTGCCGAAACAGGCGACCATGTTCTCGGCAACTTGTTCCAAAGCACCTCCGGAGTCCGCACCTACCGACCGACGTGATAGTACCCTGTGAAGCTTTGACTTGGCTACCGTCCCCGGCCCTGATCCGGCCACCCGCTGGTCCGGACCAACCCACTTTTTGTGCACCCTGGGCAGACACACCGTAGAACACCCACTTTTCAACACCCCTTTGCAAATCTCAAGTAAACCTAATAAACTAAACCTGAGTTTAGTACATAAGGTTTTAATTATGTATATGAAAGGATTTAAACACACTCTGTAAATATAATATTTTATAATTAAATTTAAACAAATGACTAAAATTACTACCTAGCTACAAAAAGACAAGTAATTCATAATACTATTCCAAGTAAAGTTTAATACATAATTAAATATAAAATCAAATTCAAAGTGTTATATGCTATTATATTTACTACTGAAGGCTGTATTTAAAGCTCACTATATGCTTTAAAATCTATAGAGTTCTTATCGGCTATTCCGCCAGTGAGTTGAGTGTCATATGCGACTGAGTACTGGAATCCACATGCACAAAACGGGACCGGCACACCAGAGGCAGTAAACATTCATACTTCTGCCATCTACAAGCTTTCAGACAAACTCTCCTCAACGGTGTCTTGTTGCATACTCCAAACCATCATGCCTTTCAACAATGCTGCCACGGAGTTTCGCGTGGCCCTATTTGGGCCACAAAGAACTGTTTGGACACCGCGGGACGTTGAAGATCTCCAGTCTGCCTTCCGAGAAGATGCGCGCCTCGAATTCCTGCACAAGACACTGGGCACACTCCCCTCGTTATGGCCACAGATCCAACAAGCATACGGCTCGCCAGACTTCCCAGCCGCAGCAAAGCTTCAAAGATTGCAAGAAATTGTGGCTGGTTCCAGCAGCATAGACGACACAGTGCTGTCAAACACAGAACTGGCGCCGCTCACGGTCATCACGCAGGTTGTCGACCTGATTCAGCAACACGGCACCAGCCTGGACAACTTTGAGGCAGCACAGGGATTCTGTGTTGGGTTTCTCTCAGCTGCGTCATATTCCTCAGCTGGAGACTGGCAGCACTTTGAGAGAAATGTCTCCAATGCCGTTCGACTAGCTGCCTGTTTTGGTATTGCAGTTGACATGCAGCAAGCTGCTTCGCCAGTTAAGGTCGTGTCCGTGCGTTGCAGGACGCCGGCAGAGAGAGCGACCCTGGACACATGCTTGGACCGTTTCCCTGAAGTAAGTCTGCATTTATCGATACAAAGAAAACCATGCCCAGAACTTTATGGCTGACAAAACTCGCTAGGCTTACATATCCTGCGTTACTGAGGATAGGAACCTCACCATCACATTGCCACAAGCCAACGAAGCTGATTTTAGTTCGGTTTTGAGGAAGGCCGACATCGCAACCACAGCTATTGGCCTGCAAGGAAGCTATCACCATCAAAAACACAGCGAGACCTCCAAGGCTCTCATCAGCCTTTACGCGCAGCATGAAAATCTTCGCCTGCCCGCGGCCACCGAGTTGCGGCTACCACTTCGTTCCACAGCTGACGCTGACCTCATCACCACCGGCGCTCTTCACGATATTGCGACACAGCTGATTCTTGGCCAACGTGCCAACTGGTTTGAGACGGTGAAGAACACCGTGGCCCACCTGAGCCCAGAACAGACCGCGATATCCAGCTTTGGCTCCGAAATGTGTCTCCCCAGATCACTGGCCAGATGTAAACAGCAGACACGGCCCAGTAAGCCCGCCGTGACGGAAGAGATCGCCGTCGTGGGCATGTCTTGTAGATTTCCTCAGTCTGAGAGCCTCGAGGCGTTCTGGCGGCTTCTCGAGGAGGGCGGCACGTGCATTGATAACATGCCCACCGATCGCTTCGACCCTGCGCAGCTGCAGCGTGAGCCCAAGTTGGACACGTTCTGGGGCAACTTCATCGACCGGCCAGACGTTTTTGACCACAAGTTCTTTGGGATTTCGGGCCGCGAGGCAAAGTCAATGGACCCTCAGCAGCGACTCGCCCTCCAGGTAGCATATGAGGCGATGTCATCGTCTGGATACTGCAGTAAACCGTCCGCCATGCGCGTGAAGGATGTTGGCTGCTACCTCGGCGTGGGCGCTGTCGACTATGAGGACAACGTGGCCTCCCACACTGCCAATGCCTTCGCAGCAACGGGCATCCTGCGGGCTTTTATTAGCGGCCGCATCAGCCATCACTTCGGCTGGGACGGTCCGTCTCTTACAGTGGACACAGCATGTTCCTCCTCTGCTGTAGCGATACATACCGCCTGCAAAGCTCTTCTCGGCGGCGAGTGTTCCATGGCGCTTGCTGGCGGCGTCAATGTCATCACCAGCCCCTCTCTTCATCAGAACCTGGCCGGAGCATCCTTTCTAAATCCGAAGGGGTCCTCCAGGGCTTTCGATGCTGATGCTGGTGGATACTGTCGCGGAGAAGGGGCGGGAATGGTTGTGTTGAAAAAATTGTCCACAGCTTTGGCTGATGGCGACGTTGTGATTGGAGTCATCGCATCTTCAGCAGTCAACCAGAACTCAAGCTGCAGCCCGATCACGGTTCCGCACTCAGATTCGCAAAGTACTTTGTACAAGCGGGTGCTCAACGACGCCGGCATACAGCCTCAGGATGTAACCTACGTAGAGGCGCATGGAACTGGTGAGTCCTCAAATACCCCTGCCCAGTCTCTTTGCCCCTTGATCATATTGACGCTAACATTGCACATAGGTACTCAAGTCGGTGACCCGATTGAGTACGAGAGCGTTCGGTCCGCTCTTACTGGTCCCCTGCGCACCGAGCAGTTGTATGTTGGCTCGGTCAAGGATAATATCGGCCATGCTGAGGCCGCCTCGGGAGCGGCCGGCGTTATCAAATGTCTGCTTATGATGCATTACAAGACGATACCAAAGCAAGCAAACTTCGCTTCCATCAACCCAAAGATCAGAAGCTCAGACGAAGACCGCATCACTGTATCGACGAAAACAGTTCCATGGACATCGAGCAAGCATATCGCCCTGGTCAACAACTATGGAGCAGCTGGAAGCAACGCAGCCATTCTCATCCGAGCTAATCCAGTCGAGAGGAGACGCGCGGCAACCATCACGCCAACCGTTCATCCCATTCTTTTTTTCCACCCCATTCTTCTCTCGGCAAAGACGGCAGCCAGCCTTACCTCCTACGCGGAAGCTCTAAAGACGTATCTTTCCAAGGGCACAGCATCCCTCAGCGACATTGCTTATAACATAGCACAAGCCCACGATGTGTCATTGAACTGCCGTGTCGGCTTTGTTTCCGATGCGATTGACAGTACAATATCCAGCCTGAGCAGGACCAAGACATTTGATGCAACCAAGAGTCCCGTAGTCTTGTGTTTTGGCGGCCAGACGGGGCGAACTGTAACTGCCTCGAAGGAGCTCTATACCAGCAGCGATCTTTTCCAAAAGCACTTGGTAAGTGGCTGCCTTCCCGTTGACGGTCTGCCTGCTTAGAATTAATGGACGGCTGACTCTCTATGTTTAGGATGAGTGCGACTCGGTCTGCAGACGACTGGGCTACCCCAGCCTCTTTCCTGGTATTTTCGAGCCAGAGGAGTGTCAAGATACCGTTGTGCTCCACTGCAGGCTTCTCTCCCTGCAGGTTTCCTGCGCGAGAAGCTGGATTGACTCTGGCCTGGAGGTCGACACCCTGCTCGGCCATAGCTTCGGCCAGCTGGCCGCGCTGTGTGTGGCCGGCTCAATTTCTCTCGAGGATACCTTCCGGCTCGTCGCGGGCAGGGCCCGCTTGGTCCGGGATGCCTGGGGCCCTGACCGCGGTGCGATGCTAGCGGTGGAGTGCACCAGGGCCGATCTTGACCATGTCGTCTCCCAAGTCAACTTGGTAGACGGTCTACGCGTGGAGGTCGCATGCTATAATGGCCCGCAGCAGTTCGTGCTCGCCGGGGACACCCCCTCCATCGCGAAAGCTGCGGAGCTGTGCCGCAGCTTCAAGGTGCACGAGCTGAGCAACACTCATGCGTACCACTCTCACCTGACGGACGTGATACTGAAGGGCCTGTCGAAGATTACTGGCTCAGTCAAGGTCCAGCCACCTCGCATCCCCGTCGAGACCTGCACCCCTCATGAGGCATGGGCCGATTTCACACCCGAGGCCATAGTAAACCACACACGACAGCCAGTTTATTTCAACGAGGCTGTGAACCGTATCGCAAGTCGCTTCCCCAGGGCCATCTGGGTTGAATCAGGGTCGGCAACACCCATTATCGCCATGGCCAAACGGGCCATCAACACAGCGGATCGGTCCGACGTCTTCTTGCCAATGCAGCTGGGCACGGTGGATGCCATGAGAAACCTGGCAAAGGCGGCCTGTGAGCTGTGGAAGGCAGGCTCGGCTGCTCAATACTGGCTCCACCATAAATCATCTGGGTATCGCTACCAGAAGGTGAACCTGCCACCGTACCAGTTCGAACAGACGTCTCACTGGCTCTCGCTGGAGCAAAGGCTATCACCAGCCACGACCGAGGCCATCAAGGCTCCGCAGCTTGTCAAATTGGTGAAACACGATCGGGCAAACGGAGAGCTCACCTTGGAGGTGAACACATCTAGTGACACATTCCAACTGGCTGCGAGTGGCCACGCAGTCGCTGGTCAGAACCTGTGTCCGGCGTCCATGTACATGGAGATTGTCGCCCAGTCCGCCAGTCTGGACCCACATCGCACCAGTTCCAAACAAAAGTGTGTGCCGCATATTGAGAGTCTAACGATGCTAGCTCCTCTGGGGACTAGCGATAGAAGCGTGGTGCGCGTGCATCTCCACCAGACGGCACCAGACTCGTGGAAATTTGTCATCAGCAGCCAAGCGACGTCCAGCTCGCGGCCAGGTGATGTGCCGACAAGGCATGCCACGGGTTCCTTTTCGTGGCAGCAGGCCGACGACGCCTTGGCGGAACGACGACTCCGGGTGCTCGGCCGCCTGGGGACAAGCCAGACCTCTGCATCATCAATGGCTACCGGTATGAGTGGGGTGATGGTATATGACATGTTCTCAAACGTCGTCGACTACGCCGACTACTACCGGGGTGTCCACAGCATATCCGCGTCTGATAACGTGGCCACCGCTACGGTCAAGGTCCCAGCAAGGCAGCACGAGCTGATTGATGCGGGCATCACGGATCCTATCATGTTGGACAACTTTCTCCAGGTTGCTGGAATTCACACCAACTGCTTGTCACCCAGAGATAAGGGGCTTGTATTGATGTGCACCTCTATAGACGAGATCATTTTCACACCGTCTTGCGTGGACGAGAGGAGCGCTGATCGTGAGTGGATTGTACACACACGGTTCGACGAGAACACGCCAGCCAACACGAGAACGAACGACATATTCGTGTGCGAGGCCAGGACCGGTCAGATTGTTATGGCTGTCCTTGGGGCAAACTTCAAAGGTGTCCCGCTCAAGTCTCTCGCAAAGAGCCTCACCAGGCTCAACAAAACCACGGCCGCAGTGGCTGAGGAACAGCCAGTCACACCAGACTCCACGGTGGATTCAGGCTATGCATCGGAGCGAAGTGATTCAGAATGGGCATCTGCTCAAAAGAGCACCCTCGGCACGGTCCAAGCCACCGAGCTGGACCCGCTCGCGGTCGGTGTCGCTACTGCCGGACCGAATGACGCCTTGTCCAAGTTGCAAACGATGCTAAGCGAGATCATTGAGATACCCGTGGATGAGGTGACCCCAACCTCTTCACTGGACGATCTTGGCATCGACTCTCTGCTCATAACAGAGGTGCTGGCCGAGATAAAAACCCGTTTCGGGATTGTCGTCGCGCAGGAGAAGCTGGCCAATTGTGCCGATGTGCGCGAGGTGGCAAATCTTTTGGGTGGAGGCGAGCCCCAGCGACGGAACAAGATACCAGGAGCCTCAACATCGGAAGTCTCTCGCGCCAGCAACTCGGTCAGCTCGCTCCAAGATAGCCATGTTGTCCCTTCTGCCACGGGCCCCGCCGACAAGGAAGCTCCAGGCGGCACGCCTCTTGCAGTCGCAGGTCGCCAAGTCTTTTCCGAGGCGATAGTTTCCTACGACAGGCACGCCCAAGACACAGGCTTCACCAGCTTCTACGCCGACGTCTTCCCCACTCAGTCCGCCCTCGTGGTGCAATACGTATTGACAGCATTCGCCTCCCTCGGCTGTGACCTAGCATCTGTCGCCGCCGGTGCCACGCTCCCGCCCATCGAGGCCCTTCCGAAGCACACCAAGGTCATGGTTCAGCTGCACGAAATCCTGGCCACGGCTGGCCTGCTCAGCAAGCGGGCAGACGGGGAGTTCATCCGCACGCAGCTACCCGTCCCCACGGTCCCTGCGTCCGTTCTCAAGGACGAGCTGCTGCAAAAGTTTCCCAAGCACACCTCGGAAACTATGCTCCTCCACTCCACAGGCCACCAGCTGGCCGACTGCCTGACAGGACGCGTCGACCCAGTCTCGGTCCTCTTTGGGACCGCGGCTGCCCGTGAGCTTCTCGGAGACGTCTACACCAACGCGCCCATGTTCAAGATCGGAACGCTCGTGCTGTCTCAGTACCTGTCATCCCTTCTTAAAGACGTGGGCGGGAAGCGAGAGCTGAGGATACTCGAGCTTGGTGCGGGCACGGGAGGGACGACCAAGAATGTTGTTGAGACCTTGGTCGCCCTGGGCCACAAGTTCACCTACACATTCACGGACCTATCGTCCTCGCTCGTGGCAGCAGCAAAGCGCAAGTTTTCGAAGTGGTCGTTCATGGAGTACAAGGTGGTCGATATCGAGAAGGACACCCACCCTGACTTCATCGGCAAGTACGATATCATCCTGTCGACAAACTGCATCCACGCCACAAGAGACCTCGTGAACTCGACATCTCACATCCGCGAGATGCTGAAGCCAGATGGGCTGCTCTGCCTGGTGGAGCTGACGCAGAACCTCTACTGGTTCGACCTCGTTTTTGGGCTCCTCGAGGGGTGGTGGCTGTCCTCTGACGGTCGGTGGCATGCCCTGGCGAGCGAGGAGCTGTGGAAGAAGGACCTCCTCGAGGCGGGCTACAAGTGGGTCGACTGGAGCCGCAGCTCGACCAGGGAGTCTCAGCTCCTCAGGGTCATTACGGCGTCCGCATTTGACACTCCTGCGCGTCTGGAGACGGTTCAGTTCAAGGAGGTCGACGGCCTGAAACTCTACGCCGACATTCACTACCCAGGCAAGCTCGTTGAGCCCGGAAAGACACTTCCCGTAGGTGAGACTGCTATTACCTGTTACTTTGCACAATTCGACGCAACCACAGACTGACCTTTCTACGCAGCGCTCATGATCCACGGCGGTGGTCACATTATGCTTTCGAGGCACGACATCCGAGCAGACCAGACCGCCATGCTCCTGGACGCCGGTTTCCTCCCCATCAGCATCGACTACAGGCTCTGCCCCGAGACGACCCTGTCCGAGGGACCAATGACTGATGTCGTCGACAGCCTGCGCTGGATCCGCACCGCTTTGCCCCACGTAACCCTCTCCAGGCCAGACATATCCATAGACGCGTCCAGGGTTGTCGCCGTAGGCTGGTCCACCGGCGGACACCTCGCCACGACCCTAGCCTGGACGTCAAAGGCCCGCGGTGTCCAGCCCCCCGAGGCCATCTTTGCCCTGTACTGCCCGCTCGACTACGAAGACCCCTTCTGGACGCGCCCCAACATCCCCGAGGGCGCAAGCTCACCGGAGCCGGCGGCCGGAGCGGGTGCGCCGTCGTTCGAGCTCGACGAGGACCTCTGGGACAGGGGCGTCTTCGACGCGCCCATCACAAAGTACAACGTGGCCCCCGGCAAGCGGGCCCTGGGCGGCTGGCTCGCGCCCTCGGACCCGCGCAGCCGGCTGGCGCTGTACATGAACTGCCGCGGCCGCACGCTGCACGTCCTGCTCGCGGGGCTGGACAGGAGGACGCGCAGGGAGCCTCCCACCGACGACGCGCCGCCGGCGGCGGCTGACGTCGCGGCGGTGAGCCCGCTGGCGCAGGTCAGGGCCGGCAACTACGCAACGCCGACTTTTATCCTGCACCCGCGCGGGGACGACCTGATCCCGTGGCAGCAGGCGCAGAGGACGTGGGAGGCGCTGCGGGAGGCGGATGTTGATGCCGAGCTGAGGATTGTGGAGGGTGTGGGTCACTTGTTTGACCTGGGGGGGCTGCAGAGGGTTCGTAGTGCGGCTGCTAGGCAGGCTATTGTGGATGGATATGACTTCCTGTGTCGGCATGTGGGTTTGGAGTTGCGCGCATGATTGCACGAATGGGTTTCTTTTTGTGTACATCGTTAATTGGGGATGGAGCTTAATACACTGTGATACCTGTTCAGCCATCTTCGCATAAGTCTGATTGCAAGGGCATGCCTCTGCCCTCTGGGAAGTTCTGGCGCACAAGATCTGAGGTGATGATGGCTACTGTCAATTCGCGATAGCCTCATCAGGAGGCAGTGTTTTTGACTCAGGGGTAGAAGTGCAGTTATCATCCGCACTGTCCCACTGGGTGAGAAAGACACCGGGAAAAGCAGCAGGCCTTTCCAGATGGCGAGGTCAAATCTTGAGGTGTGCCATCTACGGCCACCTGGGCATACAATGAACGCATTATGGCTGCAGGAAAAAGGGAAGATGAGGATTGGATAGCTCTAGAAAACAACAGAGAGTGACGCAAAAGCACATTCCATCCCAGCCCCTAGGTATCTCTCAGTGATCATTTCAGCTGTACTCCATGATTGTCATCGTTGCGCGAGCTTTGTCACGGACAGTCTGACAGTTTTGAGCCGTGTGTAAAATTGGTGTTCTAGGTATTTTGCGCTCTATTATGTACATCACCACGTCAACTTTGCCATCACGCGACGCCCCTCAATTCCGCCTCAGTCAACTCGGGATAGGGTATGATGGGGGCCATCTTGTCGCTCTTGCTCCCAGCAGGCGCGACGTTCTTGATCCGCAGTCCCCTCGCAGGGTCCTACAGCAAAAGGAGTTAGCTATCAAAGAACGGAGGAAGAAGTTTCGTTTGGATATAGGGAGGACCAGGCCACAATATGACCATGGCTGGTTTCAAAACCTGCAGCCTAACAATACCTTGGAGGTACAGGCTACAGATACGAATTTGGTTTTTCCCAAGAGGATTAAAATTGTATCCGAAAGCTGCTTACGGTGACGAACTTGTGCAGTTCCTCCCAGTCCCTGCACATCATGGCCTGGTCGTCCGTCGCGTGGCCGTTCTTGTAACCGTTGACGTAGGACAGGGGCTGGGCGTCCGCCATGCACATGACGGCGTCGCGGAGGGTGTTGATGCAGTGTGCCACGTGTCCGGCCGTCCACAGGGAGTCGTTGGTACGCCCGTAATGGTATGTAAACTCTTCGGAGATGACGAACTACAACAGGACAAGGTTTTCTAGGTTAGCCTGCGTCGGAGACTACGATGATCTTCAAGGGAAGCCGGCCCCCTGGGAAGGGAGGGGGGGGGGGGGTGACAGTGATCCATACTATGCAATGCATTTGGTGGAAGCCGCGTATGGCGTACAGTTCCCTGCCGTCTTCAAGGGGTTCCCAAGGGTAGAACGTTGGCAACTCGGCGGTGGTGCCATCGGGCTTGATTCGCTTGGCACGGGGCTCGTCTGGCCTGACAAATATGCTGGAACCTGTGATCAAGGCCCAAGAGGTCAACCGTGGCATCTTCATAAATGGTATTTATCTAGACTCACTATTGTGCATATACTTCTGGTGGTTGATTATTGCCAATGACTTGTCAAAGTCGTCGAATATGTCCTCGGGCATAAAGTAAGGGTGGTCGTGACCCCAGTAGGTCGGCTTTAATGGGTACCCGATTCCTAATGCCGCGATGCATGTGTATGTTAGTAACGGTAGGTGTGGTTGAGGGCCGCTCTGCGTCTTTGTTGGACTTGACGTACCATTGGGAACAATCCCGTTCCAGTCCTCGCCTAGCAAGCCACTCCATTCAAGATCGCGATATGTGGCGTGCGGGTGTGGTTCGTCGCCGTCGCGGAACAGCCAGAACAAAAAGAACAAAGCTTGGAAGGCATGGGTGACGAAGAATCCGGTGCGATATAATCTCAACTTCTTCTTGGTCTTTGCCAACTCAATCATGGACGATTTGTCGGGCGTGGGTTGGGTATCATCGTCGGCTTGTGGATCAACAGACTTGTATGCAATTTCATCGCGGTCGGAACTGCGCCCGTACGCAAATATCTTGTTGAATGGAACCATTTTAGATGATGAACGCAATGTTGTGAGACGTCCCGGGGATGCTAAGGTGTTGAATCCAAAGAATCACCAGATTGCAGAGGTCGGAGTCACGGGGAATTGAGAGGGTACGTATGGGTGCGTTGGTGCGTTGCAGCCTGCATTCCTCTGGTGACAGGAATCGCATTTGAATGTGGTCAGCAAGACCGTGCCCTTGTATACCACAGTGTAGCACCAGGTATAGCTTAGCTAGGTGTAACTTCAAATAAATAGCAGATATTACAAAAATTCTTTGCTTTATATTTTACTAAGTTCGAAAGCCATAGTCATTATCTTATTATTTACGTTATGGCCCCAGTTTTACTTAAGATATTTAAATGTTTAAACTTACTTAGCAATCACTTCAACATATATCAACTTTAACAAAGATTAAATTTGTATTTCAAATATGCACTATTCTATTAATAAATACAATAGAAAACCTTTTATTGAATTCACCATAATTTTCCGGCGTAGGTGTAGGTGGGCTGGAATAGAAAGAAAACAGTTAAGCACTCCTGTTGAAGGTCAAGAGCTTACATAATACGATCGAATATCCAGTAGGACACAGCGTATCACCTTCGCGTCTAAGTCTCATGCTACGGAGTACAATGCGGTACTGTTACGGTAGACGTGGATTTGTACACTGAGCTGATTCACAAGACACTCATGACTAGCGACAGTGTATGAACAACCTTTCTGACCAGAGGTGCTAATGCTAGCTCAGGGAATGGCTTGGCAGTGACAGGCCTCGACGGTGACGCTCCCCAAACTCGTTATTTCACTGGGCACAATGCGTTTTTACGGGGTGTAAAAACAGATGGCTTTCGGGTCGAATGTTCCTTGCCTGGAGGTTGGTTTGTGCAGTTTACTCGGGTCTGGCCAGTTCGTCTGTGCAGTTTACTCGGTCCTGGCCAGACGAGTCAGTTTGTACGGTTTACTCGGGTCCGGCGGGACTGGGTCACAGGCCCACCGCGCACTCATAACTACTGCGCACTGATATACTTGTGCTGCCTTAAATGTATCCTGTTCGTCCCGGGGCCCCCCCGGTGCTGGTCGCTGTACACGACCATGAAGATAGACCATGATAATTGGGCTGAAGGATCATAAATCTAGGGTTTAAACGCAATCCGGATATGTCGCGAACCCCATATGCAAGTGAGGTTCGGGCCGCGGCCGTAAAATTCATGTAGAAGATCTTTTCGAAGAATCGCGCAATGTGTTGGTAATACCCTTGGCTTTGGAAATGATCCTCGTCTGTGTGTGACTTCGAGTCAACACCCCCATTTGCCCTTGTCTGCCCTTATCAAGCCTTAGGCTGCATATCATTGCGAAAGTGTTTTCATCGTGACCAACTCGGTTGGCTGGTGCTAGAAAACAAGGGTCGACAAAAGATGGCTTCTTCTCAAGAAAACGTAAGCTGGCTTGATATGCCCAAAAAAGGACAGCTGGGGATTCTGTTCCTGTTGCGTTTTGCGGAGCCCTGTGTTAGGTCGTCTGCCTCTGTAAGTGAGCGTCCTCGTCTGATGATAACCACGTTGCCTTACAAATGCTCGTCGCAATCACCAAGCTCATGATAAACGTGGATAGACCTACCTCTACTTTCAATTGAAGAATCTGGACTCTTCGCTTTCATCTGGGCAAATTGTTAGCCAGTCGGCCACAGTATCAACTGCCTACATCATTGGACAATGCTTGTCATCACTATGGATCAGCGAGCTTGCCGACAACCCAAAATATGGTCGCAAAGGCGTTCTCCTGCTTGGAACAGCAGCTTCAGGTAAGCTTGTCCTTCAAGGGAGAGATTCCCACTGTCTGACTTCGATATTAACAGTGGTGTGCTTTCAGTTATCAGTTCTTCACTCCTGGGGTTCACCCGTCATTTTTATCAACTGGTACTTCTCTGGGGTCTTGAAGGTATTTTCAATGGCAACGTAGCAACGGCCAGAACTGTAATAACTGAGATTGTGGGTGAGGCGAAGTAGGCACCATCCCATCTCTTGTCTTTCTTTCTATTAGTTATGCGAGTCATCGTACCTAGGCTGACTGAAGTGTACTGGACAAAAGGTTCCTATCCAGAGCATTTGTCATGACCACTATGGCTGCCACTCTGTCCACCCTCTTGAGTCCAATTATGGGAGGCCAACTGGCCGACCTCGCGAGTATGTATCCTGAGAAATTTGGGAACAACGCTTTCCTCAAGAAGTATCCCTATGCAACACCCGCTTTTGTCAATGCTTCAATGTTGCTCATAACTTTCATGGCGATTTTCTTCTTCCTTGAAGAGGTATGTCCTCCAATGACACCATGGATGTACGTTTCCGGTGTGCTGATGATAATCCACGAGCCAAGACACATCCACAGAAGAGGGGTGGCTCGGATATTGGCCTAGCAATCTCACGAAAGATTTTATCTTGTTTCTACATCCAGAAGAGTAACAGCGCCTCGTATCCACCATTTGACGACGAGAATTCAACGGAAATGGAGGCTGTGCCTTTCATCATAGGAGATGACGAGGAAGCGGAGGACCCAAACAACTCGGACAACGAATGCGATGACGGGAAGCAAGGGAAAAAGGAGGGCAGCTCGCTTACGCCCATCCCCGAGAAGAAAAAGGCTCCCCCAATTCTTCCGTTCCGGCGGATCTGGACCCGTAATTTCGTCCTCATGCTCACGGTATCTGCCATACACGACAGCCATATAGGGGCGTACACCGTGCTCTGGACAAATTTCCTCAGTGATCCTCCGGCGACCGGTGCCCACGACCGTCTGCCCTTCCGCTTTTCCGGCGGGCCGGGAATGACGCCCTCCGAGATTGGCTTCACGCTGTCGATCGTCGGCGCATGTGGCCTGCCGGTTCAGTTCTTCGTGTACCCTAAAATCATCCACAAGCTGGGTGCCGTGAACGCCTGGCGTCTTTTCATGCGCGGTTTGCCCATCATATACAGCGCTGCCCCATTCGTCGCCGTCGTCAGCAAGCTCACGAAATCGGCGACGATGGAGCATGGGCAGCCCCCAGCCGTCTGGACGCTCATTGCCGTGATACAAGTCACGCTGATCTTCTGCGCGGTCTTCGTCACGCCCACGGCGCTTATGCTCATCAGACTGTGAGTTACTGTCCGCCCCTTCTCGTCCCCATACTATCTATGTCTGTGGCAAAAGCTTAACACATGTCATGCACTGCAGTGCGTGCCCTCACCCATCGGCCCTGGCGCGGACGCACAGCATCTCGTATGTGGCTAGCGGTGTGGGCCGTGCTGTCGGGTCGTCACTCGGAGCCCTTGTTTACAGCTACGGGACGTCTCACTCATTCACGGGCTTGGCCTTCTGGTCGGCAGCAGCCGTGGCCGTGTGCGTGTGTTGTCTGGCCATGGCGTGCAAGCAGGGCGATGGGCACGAGATTTGGCTTGACGGAGATGAAGAGTAACTACCTGAGTACTTACTGTCGGAAAGAGAGTTTGGGGAAATCACAACAGAATCTCGCACTTCTGCATCCTCGCAAGAGCCCATTTCTCGGCGTGAATATTACAGTACCTCATGGTCAGCATATTTCTAGGTACAAGAGAATGTCGAATTGAATTATGGTTCACGGGCGTAGTGGCAGGGCCAAAGGGCCCGATGGACGAATATCTATTGAAGCCTATAGAAGAAATGTCCTCTAGAGAGTATCCTACCATAGCGAAGACATTATATGACTACTCCCTGTACAAGTTAGGGCCCTCCCTTGGTACTTGAATTCCTGATAGCCCTCCCTTGATACCAGGTTCAGTACATTGCTGAGCGACTGCGAAAGATGCTGTACTAGACACGCGACCTTTAGTCGTGAGGCCCTGACTGCTTTTACACCAGGGATAATGTTGGCATGGTCAGCAATGACTGATCCTATACCAAGATGAAATTGCTACCATTTCCGGGATAGGAACCAGGTCATGAGCTAGAGTGATAGGAGATCCAGCTGAAATTGAGATTGAGCAGCGCAGAGTGGGTCCTCGCGCGGGCTAGGCCCAAACGAGGAGGGCGCCAAACCCGGCGCGTACAGCACCGCATCCGCGTTTACTATATTATAGATAATACTTTAGTCCTTTTATTCTATTACACCTTTATAAGCCACTGCTAAATCAGATAAAGGTTTGGTGTCATCATTGCAATATCTTCAACGGCAACAGTCAAGATTGATGGGACTGATCCACATGTGCTATTAGTAATGCAACCTAGCTTGGCACTGTACCGAGCGCTCAATGTTTGAGGTCAAGTCCGCGTGGTCTTAATGGTCTCTGTTGCGAAACTTGAATTCACATGTCAGAAGTTAAACCTAAGCCAATGAGCATGGAACAGACACCAGGACGAACCTCGAAAGATTGTAACAAGATGACGTCTCATTTCCCCACTAACTTGCATATGCTTTTAAAACACATGAGGTGATTTCTTTCCCAACAGTTGTTATCTCTGTTGAACGGAGACAGGAAGAGAAATGGGATCTTAACGAGGTGATTTGTGGCTATGTTTCGTCATCGCAACCGCATGGTGCCATCATTGCCTTATCTTTTGTATCTCCTCGGACCGACCCTATCCTGAGCGTGAAATACGACAGGCTCAATAAATCAGAGAAAGCCCATCAAATATTGCAAGAAGGACCGGCAAAAACAATGTTTTATTCCTTATTCTTTTGAACACCGTGCAGTCTGATCACTGCTACAAGATCCAGAACATCAGGCCTAGCTATATCTCCGATATCAAAACTATAATCAGCACGCTGCTTTTATCTTTTCCTACACTTCAGAATCTTAACGCAACCCCCAGCTGCTGTGTGGGTAAACAGCAAACCATTATGTCAGTCCAGAGGCGTAGCAACTCATTCTACAAGTATGCCGTCGTTCGTGCGTGCATCACATTACTACAGCATCCTGTCGCTTTCTACACTTCAGCCCTTGCCGCTTGCCTGATTGTCGCACATTTCAGCCAGTCGAGGGCTTGTTGGCGGACAGCCACTTTTACAGTCCTCAGTCTGATATCAATTGAATCAATCTACGCATTCTTCGTATGGAGACCATACACCAAGCGCCTCAAGGAACCTGCTCGGCACCCAACGCCGTCTTCGACAGCTGAACGCCGTGCCTTGTTTGAGCGTTGCATGGCCACAATTCCCAATTTTGACCACTATCTCTCTATGTGGTTCTTGGGGGCTGAATTGTCCGACATACGTCGTGAGAATATCCGAGAGTTTCTGCTTTGGGCCTTCTTTGACGTGGACTTAAGATCCGACAAGCACAAGCATACTTCAAGGGACGACAAGTACAGTGCTGAGGTGGACCAGTACATTGCACGCATCGAACATCTCTGGGGTAGGCCGTTTGAGTCAGGACGTGGCCGCGCCAAATGCCTGCGGCTCACGATCGATTCTATAGAGACGAAATACCGTACTGTCTGGTGGTATGCCATTGTGGCCCTCCTGGATATTATCACCCATGTCTTTCTCTCCCTCAACGGCTTCGAATACTACGCTCAACCGCGGGAGAAGTCTGTCTTTCCACCGCGGATCCAGCAGCGTTTTTCCGGTCGCCGTTCTTCCGCAGGAAGTATGAGTTACTGGCACCGACATCATCAGTCAGATGGGCTACCTGTGGTCTTCTTCCATGGCATAGGTGTCGGCTTATTGCCTTACCTCCGCTTCCTCAAAGAGATGAGTGCCATGGGGAACGGTAGAGGGCAGGCCGGGATTATCGCCGTCGAAGTTCTACCTATCTGTTTCCGTTTGACAGACCCGCCGCTCGACAAGGAAGCTTTCCTTCAGCAATTGAAAGCGATATTGCATCACCATTCGTGGGAAAGATTCACCCTCGTATCCCACTCTTACGGGTCGATCTTGTCGACCCACGCGATAAGATGTCCAGAGTTACAGGGAAAGATCCCTGCAGTAGTGCTCATTGATCCCGTCAGCATCCTGCTACATCTGCCTGACGTCGCTTACAATTTCACGCGGCGCCGGCCAAAGACCGCCATTGAGCTGCTGTTTTGGTATTTCGCAAGCACCGATCCCGGAGTCGCCCATTGCCTCGGCAGATACTTCTTTTGGAGAGATAACGCCATCTGGGCCGACGAGCTGACCGGTCGCAGTACATCAAAGGGATCTAGGGGTAAAAGGTATAGCAAATTGAGGCAGGTGGCTGTGTGCTTGGCAGGGTTCGACTTAATTGTTGACAGCCATAATATAGCGAGGTATTTGGCTGAGGGAGACCGAGACAATCACTCGGTATGCTTGCAGGGCGAGCAGGCTCGGTGCGAAGTTGCAGGACCACAGGCCGCTCGTATTCCAGGAACGGACCACGAACATCGCCCTTCTGTCGGCTCAGGCATCGACATACTGTGGTTCCATGACAAAGACCACGCCGAAGTCTTCGGTTCTGAGCCAGAAAGAAAGCGAATTGTGGCCGTCATACGAGGCTACTGTAAAGTCAATGAAGTGTCAACAGTGGCCAACTAACTACGAACGAGTGCTCGGTCAAGGGATTGTGCATAGCACTCCTGGTGGTCCGTGACAAAAGCGACGGCAACGGGAGCCTCGTCGTCTTCTATTCGTTTTGTTTCCATGCTCGATAGATTAGCTTGATATAACACATTGTTCTAAGGCTAGCTTGTCATTTTCAAGATTAGATTGAGACTAACGGTTTGTCGGAAGACGCCACAGGTCGATGAACCGCGGCTACTCGTATCAGAATCCGAAGTCGATGAAATCCCGCAACGTCTGGATGACAACCCCACGATAATAAAAGTCCGTTGCTGAACTAGAGTGATTGGCTAATAATTGTATAAGTTAATATGGCTCCTGAAAGGCCCGTGAAACTGCTCCGGATTCCACATAGAAGTTTTGTAGCCATATAACAACGTTGATTATAAAAAAGGTTGAGCTAAGCATTGGCGCATGTTACAAATAAGCACAAGGTCGCAATAAAATTGTACTTGAAGGCTAAGCCTCCCTAAATCTTTATCACTCGCCAGTCAGATGCTTGCACTAAGATGTCAGCACCAGAAACAGCAAGGCGTGCGCCACGTATACGGCTAAATAAGGAGCGGGAGGATCGTTCCAGAACCCGTATTGCAACACGGGATCTTGGCGGCAGGGTCAGCATCAAGATGAAAGAACTATTTGATGAGCCGTGCCGAGCGACTGCACCCTTCATTCCTCTCGCTCCTTGAGCATTCTCAACTACCACACCTTCGTTTAGAGAAGTCACCCTGCCAGCGCCAACTCACCACACTCGCTTCGAAAACATTGCAGACAACACCATTTAAACAGAAATTCACAGAAACAGCCAACCAAAATGCTTTCCTCATCTCGCCTCACATCCGTCTCCCTCCTCGCCCTCTCGCCCCTGGCGGCCCTCGCGAGGACAGACCTCTCGGGCTGCACGACCTTCACCAGCACGGTGACCATCAACCCCACGGCGCACGAGTACGGCAACGTCTACGAGTCGCTGGTCTACTACGACCCGGACACGCTCGAGATCTGCACCGTCCCGGACTGCGGCGGCGGGCGCGCCGCCCCCAAGACGGGCGTCCCGGGGTGCCCGCTGTACTCGGGCACCGCGACGCCGACGCCGAGCTTCCTGTCGGCCGACCCGCTGGCGCCGGCGGTGACGACGACGACCTCGAGCGTGGCTGCTGAGACTACCACCGCCGACTTCTCGTTTGGTTCTGGCTCGTCCTCGTCGTCCTCGACGACGGTGATGGTTGTCACGGGTACTGATGGGTCTGCTAATGCTACCGGGGCTTCGGCGCCCCTGCGGCCGACTGGGACTTCGACAGGAGTGGAGGGGAGTTCTACGGGGTCAGCGACGGTGACTCCGAGCAGCTCTGTTGAGTCTTCGTCTGGAGCTGTACTGAGAGCGGCTATTAGTGGACTTTCCGGAGCTGTGGGATTGGCCGTTGCATTTCTTCTGTGAGAATTGGACGGACTCCTGTCAACTGGCGCAGGTGGGAAGGAGGGGGGAGAGGTTAAAGGCGAAATAATACTATGGATTCACAATAGACAAGTAATTGACCATCGCTTTCAGGTAGTTCCGCATCTGGAGCAATACCTTGGACCTCGAGCCCAAAACTTTGGTGGAGATTTGGTTGGTATTTCTTTGACAAATAGACAATTGTGTTTGAAACCTACTGTTATCGGCATTGTGTTTTTTTTTTCAACGCTAGGTGTTTAAGCGTTTATCACTGTATGAAGGGACTGATGCATACTGCTTAAGAGGCATATATATACAGATTAAGAACGAGACCACTCTTTGACAAATGGGGCCGAGGGGTTGAAGTGAATGGGGGGAGGCTGTCCACAACAGCAAACAAGCTTCACCCAAAGCATGGCACAAACAAACCTCTAGGGCGAGTCACAGCTCAATGGGCATGAACCAGCTCTGAGTCCTCAGTGTACGTTCTGGTCCACCTTTGCTCTTCCATCACACTCCCACAGCAGCTTCTGAAAGCATTCGATCTCAATTACCATCCTTGACGTCGGAAGGTCAGCAGAAGTTGTCGTGTTTACCTTCGATCAAGTTCTTATTTCTCCCTTTGGACGAGATCTGGTAAACCAACAATGACGTCCGATCGCATTGCTTACAACGTCCTCCAGACAACCATGGCTCGCCAACGCGTGACGGTCTACGACCTCTACGGCCTGCTGGGCGTGTCTCCGAACGTGGACGAGGATGGGCTGCGTGCTGCCTACGATTCCATCACCCAGAACTTGCAGCAGGTTCCCAGCGACGTGGTAAGCACCCGATCACCCGATGCTCCTTCCCTTTACCCCATCGACCCCTGCATCAACAAACCCACTGCTTACACTTCACCCTAGATCAATGCCGCCTACTCGGTCCTTGCCAACCCGTTCAAGCGAGCCCAGTACGATCGCGACCGTCTGGAGTACCTGTACAAGCAGTTCAGCAACCACGAGTCCTTCCCTCCCACGACCAGCATCCCTCCTGCGAACATCAAGGGCCGAGATGACCAGATCCAGGTCTACACCGCCACCCTCGTCGAGCGCGTCAAGGACCCCATCGAAGACAAGAAGAAGGCCATCAACCGCCGCATCGAGACCATACGCAACGAGCTCGACGAGTTCAACGAGACCTCGGGCAGGCAGCGCCAGGACTGGGCCACCAGCAACAACCGCGTCCTGCGCATGGCAGGGAACGCGCTCTGTGAGGTCGTCGTCTGCGCCGAGGAGGACCTGCGCATGCTCGAGGACGAGGTCGGTCGGATCGACGGCAAGCTCTCGCCCAGGGACCCCGACGGCCCTGCCGGTCGCGTCACCAGCACCGGATACTACGGAAGCGAGATCATGGCCATGCCCACCGGCACCGCGACGGGCACCATGATGCCTCCCGACAGCCAGCCGCGCGTCCTGATGAATAGGAACGTACCCAGCCTCCCTCGCAGCCCTACCGTCCGCTTCCTGCCCCAGTCAGCTAGCAAACTGGGCGTCGATGGAATCACGAAGGACACCCCATCGAGCGAGGGCAGCCGGGAGGCGCACCAGGCCGACGGCAACGACCGCGTCAACGACTTCCTCCTCGGCGGGACCCACGGCCCCAGCGTGCGCTGGCGCTGGGATCCCAACAACAACGCCAGAGCAAAGGCCGAAGCCGCGACCCACGCCCGCGCTGCCTCCCTCCTGGAGAAGCTGAGACAGTCCACAGATCTGGAGCGCGTCGGTGCCGACAACAACAACCAGTCCCCGGCGGGCGGCGCCAGCATGGGCCTCGTGGCCTGGCAGCGCCTCAACGGCCCCGGCAACCCGCAAGACAGCCCCGAGACTACCCGGCGCACCCAGAGCCACCCGACCGACCTCACCGCCTACACCAAGCCCTACGACCCGACGCACACCCAGTCGGCCGACCAGCTGGAGCCGACCCGCCGCCCGTCCTCCCAGCAGCTCGACGTGCCCACCCCGCCTCCGGCGGCCTGGCGCAACTCGTGGGACCCGGCGTACTCGCGCGGCTTCGACGGCGGCGCCGCTGCGGCCGGTGCCGGTGGCAGCAGCTATGGCTTCAACGTCGCGCGGCCTGCTGCGCGGGGATTCAGCGCCACTGCGTCCAACACGGTGCTCTTCAAGGAGGTGCAGGACCGCGCTGCTGCGCTGGCTCGGGCGCCTGGCCGCTGGGTCGTGGACGGCCCTGGCTTGACCAACTACGATGGCGGCCAAGGTTCCTCCCCCGAGGAGAAGGAGAAGGGTGCTG
Organism: Diaporthe capsici; assembly: GCA_013364905.1. Lineage (NCBI taxonomy): Eukaryota > Fungi > Ascomycota > Sordariomycetes > Diaporthales > Diaporthaceae > Diaporthe > Diaporthe capsici. Next base: position 4,444,703 of record WNXA01000006.1, on the reverse strand, counting down.
ATGATCCTTTCGCTTGAGGGTTTGGATAGAACGTCATCGCGATACCCCTGTCTCATACGGCATATTGATGTCTTGCCTGTCACTTAGATTGATGACTCGAGGTTCTGGATCCCTCCCATGTTGGATGGTCTACCAGAGCACCATGAGCCGATCTGGCTCTACTTGAATCTGGCTTAAGTTCACAGCATCGCACTGGACCAACGTGTGCACGATAATGATGATGAACGGTACGCGGAACACGTGGAGCAGAGGATTGTTGGGTGCAGACCTTTCCTGATCTGGAGTTGAGCTGATTCCTCCAAGACTTGACCACATCTCATGGTAAGACGAAATTAATGAACAATATACCTAGGTACACAAATCCATTTGGTCACTCTTCGTGAGAAGGAAAAAGACTTCTGTGAGACAGTGTTGAGTCCTCACTTATTGGGCGTCTGGGCCAATTCTCTGGGCTTAGCGCGAACCATCGTGGCCCTGGGCACACTTTTAGTGTCTTATGGCGTTGTGTTTATCCCCCAGACTTGACCCATAGATCATGTTAGTCCGTGACTGATGGCCTTGCGAACCTGACTGTAAGACACAGTCCCGAAAAATTGATGGAAATGCCCTGACATCTTTGACCAGTCCCGCACCAAGCTCAGTCTAGGCCTTGGCCATTCGGGCAGCGACCTTGCGAGCTAATACAAAATGAAGAATATTCGAACAGACTTTTGTAGCAACAAAGGTATTGATCGAAATTTGGCGATAATATAATGCATTGCTCTCTTTGTTGCAGTCATGAATCCATTCTTCCCAGCCCATTGTCATACAACGAAGCAAGAAGCACATTGAATCCCCCCAAAGTCCTCATCGCTGCCCTTGTCAAGACCTTCCACAGAGCTATCACCACGGTTGGACACGGCCATAGTTCATTCACTCCAAGGTTGTTTAAATTGTCATCGATTCACCCACCGACTCACTCGAGATGGCCAGCACCAAGCTCCTCGCTGCCCTTCTGATCGTTATAGAACGAATCCCCCGACAGGTCCAGGGACTGATACTGGTGATCTTGATCGTTGTTACTATTCACCAAGCCAGCAGGCCGGAAGTTGACCTTGACACGGATCACGAACTCCCGCCTGCGCCATCTGAAGACCACCAAAGTTTAGAACCAGCAGTAACGACCCCGGCCTCCACCCGACCGCCATTACCTCGTCGCAACTGTTTCGTCCTCGGACCGAACGGATTGACCTCAGAGCCACTAGCGTCCGACTGGGAGTTTGACTCGACTTCCACGTCTGGTTCCCAAGGCTACGAGACTGCACCCGAATCTGGTTCCGAAGGCTACGAGACTGCGCCCGAAGACGCAGCCCCGGCCCGGACCATGGCAGAGAAGAGGGCCCTCGCGTACTTTGAGGATCGGCTCCGCCAGCACCGCGAATCGGTAAGCTCCGAGACAAGTGCCAGCCCACCCGTGCAGACATTACTGACCGGCGCCCAGATCAGGGAGGACCACTCCGGTGCTGAGGACGCCGATATGATCAAGCGCCGCAATATCAAGATGCGCGAGGAGGGCGTCCGCGTCAGCGTCGGCTACTCCCAGCTCACCTCTCTCAAGCCGTCACCCACCGCACGACCAGCGCCGGCGGCCCTTAGCAACGCCCCCGGATGCATGCGGGGAGGAGCCTCAGGAACAACATCCCCCCCATCCTTCACCTCCTCCCCACCGAGCTCGTGCCTCTCTATCACGCCGTCCCTCTCGGGCCTCCAGTCCCCGAGGTCGACGCCGTGTGGCGGCCTCACCGATACCACGACGCCCGACCGCACGCCGGGTCCTGCGTCCGTGCTCCCCACCAGCGGGCAGGCGGGCGAGGTCCTGTACAGGATCGACGAGAAGCTGCTTGCCATCCCTGCCGATGCGGTCAGCAGGCGGCTGCTCCGCGACGGGAGGGCTATCCTCCACCAACGCAAGAGGATACCGAGGAGTGCTTCGTCCGCGGAGGCCAGTCCTGCTCAGCAGCTGACGCCAGCGCCTGTCGAGGCTGGCCTTGAAACCCCGGAGTGGTATCCCAGTGAGATGATGAAGGAGTGATTGGCCATGGGTGGTTGACGCCCGAGGTCGAGAGTGAGGTGGTTGTCGACAGGGCCTTTGTCTCTTTTGGGAGAGGCGAGCGGATAGATTGGAATAGCCTTTGTTCATGCATTGTTCCCATTGTGTCGTTGATAGTAGTGCGGCATGCAGTTCAGATAGGACGGGTTGTGGGTTCGTCTTTGATCTACACAAGGAGAATATGGAGAACAAATGAAAGCTGTTGCGGTCATTCGGTGATATGCTGTGTGCCGTGACGACCTTGCTACATCCTCTCGAGCGAGGATCCCCGGTGATTAATTGGAGTATGGTCCCCTGCAAGCATTATATCACCCCAGCCTGCTCTGGAGAGGATATTGCCTTTGCCAAGGCCAAATGATTGCTGCTGAGGCATTACCTAGGGAATAATGAATGTTGTTTGTAACGGAAATTTGCCGAGAGTCTCATAAATATTCAATCTGACTCTTGATGTTCTGGTAAAAGGTGAGCAGGTCGTAGTTAGTAAGTGATCGTAAAGTAGGCCGGTTCACGATCCGGCGCTGCCCGAGACTGCATTCCGCCCATTAACTCAGCAGGAGGGGGCAACGGAAATCGTCCCATATGCCGCGGCTAGCGAGATGATCGCTGCAAGGTACCATGAACTTCAACTCGTGGCCCATATTAGCTGAGGGCGTGCGCAGGAGATGATTGGCGTCCCCGCATCATGATCTCATTGTGCGGTAGCATTGGTCAAGAAACTAGCAGCGATCGCCGGGGTCTTGGCTGCGGCTTCATCCTCGCTTCCCACTTGCGACAGCATCCAAGACTGCCGGGTACAACGTCACGACTCACTTCTCGTTGCATTCAGAGGTTGATTAATAAGAGTCTATGATCGCTCAGACTAACGATCTTGGCTACATATCACACATTTGCGTCATGGTAAGTGCAGTCCTACTCCATTTCTCCGTGACTTAAAAGGCTGTTCTGCCCCTCGGCCTCAGCTCGGCGTCTTGAATGCATTGTGCCATCTCTTGCAACGAAGAGCTCCATCTCAAGACGCACCAAAATGATTTACTCAAGGTTGGCAGCGTTCACTGCTCTGGCTGGGCTTCAACTGACCAGGGCCCAAGACCTCTCAGACTCGGGCCGATCCGGCCCAGAGCTGGAACTGGTACATCAATACAATGACCAGTGGCCAACCGGCATAGCAGTTTCATCGACGGGCCGCAAGTTCTCCAACTACCCAGGTGGCCTTGACCCAAACAACACGAACGACGGCAGCAATGGGAAGTACACAGTCGCCGAGCTCTTCGACGACAGCACCGAGAAGCCCTACCCGAGCGCAGAGATGAACAACCCTCCCGGCGGGGCCATCAACTCCAGCACCACCCCGCCCTCCGGCGCCAACTGCCAGGACTACCTGATCGGCGTGCAGAGCGTGGTCATCGACAGCGCAGACCGCCTATGGATCCTCGACACAGGAAGGGTCCTGACACAAGAGGGCGTGCTCGTCCCAGCCAGCGTCGGCGGCGCCAAGCTGATCGGCGTCGACCTCGGGACCGACTCCGTAATCAAGACCATAACCTTCCCCAACACGGTCGCCTACCCGGACACGTACCTCAACGACGTGCGCTTCGACCTGGACCCGGGCCTGACGGACAACGGCGAGGGCGTCGCCTACATCACCGACTCGTCCAGCGAGGGCCGCACGGGGCTCATCGTCGTCGACCTCGGCTCGGGCGAGTCGTGGCGCCACCTGGACGGCAGCCCGTACGTGCAGGGGGACCGCCAGTTCCTCGCCTTCGTGTGGGGCCGCGAGCTTTATGCCGCCCAGACGGGCAAGCCAAGCTCGTTCCTGACCTTTGGCGCGGACGGGATTGCTTTGGGGGCCGACGGCAAGGATTTGTATTTCGGGGGCGTCGGCAATCGGTATCTGTACAGCATACCCACTGAGCGCCTGCGGGACAATAGCCCTACGTCTGAGATCAAGGCGCAGGCGGCTGTCGTTACCCGGAGCCAGAAGGGACTCGCGGATGGGTTTGAGACGGACAGCAATGGTTTGATTTATCATGGCAACATGGAGGTCAACGCGGTCAACTTCTTCAGTCCTGAGAACGGGACGGATCAGGTCTTCCTACGGGATCCAAGAATTAATTGGGCTGACACTGTAAGACATCAACCCCGTCTTCGGTGGCCGCCGACGTGACGAGAGTCGGATACTGATTTTGCTAACCACACTCTAGTTCTCGGTCGCCACGGACGGGTACCTTTATTTCACAAATAACCAGCTCGCTTTTGGCCCAGCTACTGGGACGGACATGCGGCAGAGACCGTTTGGCCTTTTCAGGGCCAAGCTCCCGAACGGCGGCACCAAGGTCGGTGGGGGCTCATGATCTCACACGGGTGCCAGGAAATGCGGATACGCAGAAGCGAAGAGGCCACGTCAGTTTAGTTCACCTATGTCTCAGGAGAGACTTGGTCGATAATTATAATGGTCTTAATTTCGTTTCGCCATTCTGTCCCATCGCGTAGTTATGCTATACGGGCGGCTACAGGTCGTCGTGCACTTTCACCTCCCTAGACTTTATATGATCCAAGGATGCATTCTGGCCCTTCCATCGAACGTAGCAGTAGATACCATGGTATCCGAACCCCAAGACGTCGTGATCCATAAAAGCCTCGACCTCATCTAACAAGGCTGGGGCACAGGGACATACACGCCATCGCCAAAAGTCTTGCAGGTAGAATAGAACGTGTCCTTCCCAGACGCCGGGGTCGTGCAGCACGAGATGCCGCCAGCCCGGCCACCGCCCGGCGTCGATCCGAGTGAGCCGCCCGCAGCGCTGCACGAGGGCGAGGTATATTCTGCGGTCTTGACTATGTTGTAGTCGCCATCACCCTGAACGGCGCATTGCAGGAGGACGTTCTGGGCATGTGTCGCGCCACTGTTGCCTCAGTTAGTGTGTGGAAATACTATCTTTGAAAAGTCAATTTGGTTACATGTTGGACTTACAGGAGGCACATTGTGCCGACGGTGAAAGTGAGCTTCATCTTGATGATATGGTTCGGAGGCTGTGAAAATGTCAACACTGTCATTCGGAACACCTGAACGGTTTGTGTTAACCGCCCATTCGGAACTTACTAAATAGACGACTCGAATCTTCCAACGCTTTGATCCTCCGTTGCTTTTTAAATGGTAAAGGTGTTGATGGCCGCCGAAGCGCGCCGAGATTTGAATGACTTTATACTTTCTATCCCCCTTTGACTAGTCCTAATGGAGTTGACTCTGTCTGTGATTCAACTCAGCTGTTCCTATTACCATACTATTTGGACCTGACGAATTCCACTTTTAAGATGGCCCTATGCTCCAGAAAGGACTAGGCAATGTGGTTCCCGGATTGGCCGGACATGAAGATACGAGTAAGTTGACTCGCGGTCACCTGGGCACCACTCCACCAGATCTAAACAAGCAAATGAGCATCCTGTAAATATAGATGACTATCCTGCCGACTTGGTATTGCTTAGGCCACTCACGGGTGCGACGGCAGACTTGACGAGAACAGCCTTCGGTCCACAAGCAACCACTTGTGACCGCCGCGGCCCCCGAGGCCCTCGAGAGGGTTTTGACCACCCATCCAACTTTGCTGTAAGACCATGTCCTCTCGGTCCTGAAGTCGTTCGCATACTAAGGCAGCCAGCCTCCATCTCTTCCAGTCTCGATACCTCTGGTATAAAACGTTGAGCCAGGACAAGCCCCACCTGCACCCCGTGAACATTTCCTGACATGGCTCTAATCCAAGCAGCGCATGAGAACCGTCCCCGATCAGCTCAGCGGGGGATAGAGCGCCTTCCTCATCCGCAAGGTGTCGAATGCAGATGTCGACCTCTTCATCAGAAAGCCATCCGGCCATGCGTTTGGGAAAGAATCGATAGTAGCGGAAAAATGATCGTGAGTTGACCATCGGCTGCTGGAGCAAGAGCAGCGAGCTCGACCTGAGTGTGCGCCTTGCCAGGCTGTAAACAGCGTGAAGCTTGACGTCCTTGGCACAATGGAGGTCGGCACTGTCATTTGCTTCGGTCCCGCACTGCGTGTAAACCAGGACCAATGCCAGAAGAGAAAACGATACCAAAAATTGGAGCATGGCGAGTTTGAAGACGTGGAATGCGAAGGTCCCTTCATCCTGGATAGAGGTGGCTCCAAGCCAGACCGAGGCGGTGAGGACCATGACCAGTCTCGCACAGACGTTGTCAGCCCTGCACCATAGACATCTCGGCCTGGGAAGATTGGAATCTTGGACATGCATTGTCTTCGTAGACGAGACTTTGTGGCTGGGCCGACGGAAGAGGATGATGTCTTCGGAACAAAATGTAGAGCGTACATCCTCGGGCATCTGTTCTCGGCGGATGGCAGTGATGGTCGGGTGTAAGATGTGATTGAAACCAGCAGAAGCATGCGGCACAAGGCGCGGTGATCGAGGGCCTGTGTCCATGGTGATGACTTGGTTGTTTGTCCTTCACACGTGTGCTCCTAGGTCAGGGCCGAGTAGTTTGCCGCGGGAGGGCCTCCAGGTAAGGAAACGGTGGATGCAGCTAGGGAAGGTCCGCCAACTTGTCAGGGACCGTGGCCAGGTCTAAATCTGTGTAATTAAGGACACGGATGGAAAATATGTGGAATATCGCTGACGAAATCTGATGGTTCAGATTTTGGAGGAAAGGCAGTCTAAATCGGGATGATTAGGTGACCTCGCGGTCTCCATATGCGGTTCTTATGAGCCGACCACGGTTTTGTTCCCCTCTCTTGCTCAAGTATTACACGATGAAATACTGCCCACAATTTTGACCCAAAAGCCCGCCAAAGGACTGATGCCTGTGGATAGTGCAGCACTAAATTCCTAGAGCCTACTGGTGTAAGTAGCGTATCTAGGCTATCGTTGCGCACAGATAACCTACCCTTTTCGTCAAGATATATTGTGCGAATCCATTACAGCGTGGTCAAGGATGATGGATTATCATGCACTTGTCTTGCTCTTCTTCGCCATCGCTTTGAATCCATGCTGGCAGCTGTTCTGCACTAGCATCTACCTCTCGCATATCTAGCATCTACTTAGCTCAATTCAACCGGGATTCATTGGAATAGCCGCGGATGAAATGTCTGTACCTACGTACCAACTCGGGCACATACACATGTAAGCAATTGATTACTGTCGGGCAAAGCAGAAGCTCCCCACCCCCTTGTGCCATCACACTGCTCGAGTTGCACAGCATCTAGGTAAGCGCTCGCGGTCATCAGATTACTGGCTACTCAAGCCGGAGAGCCTCACGTATAGCCCTCGCTAATGCAAGACCAACGCCACTACCGCATGCACCTGGCCCCAGGGCTTAGCCGGTCATGGTGCCCAATTTTATGGGCGCACCACCACGAGTATGCCTATCAAGATTGCCTTGAACCGCGGCCCCTTTATACGTCTCTCGCATGATCCCACAATGGAATTCGCAGACCATCCCCTTTGCTGCTGTTTTCCCAGCTGCTCTTTATATATCGCGGGCATACAAAGCCGCGATGCGCGCGTACACTTCACTCGCTTTATCCACGTTGGTGGTGAACTGGACCTTGACCCTCCTGGCATTCATGGCAGTGGCTGCCATGTACTGCCACCGGCTCGTGAGTCTGTCCATGTCAGTCCGGCCGGACGACATCCTCATACTCGTGTCCTTCGTCATAGGTGTGGTGCTTGTCTCGATCTCTACATGGACAATCCTCGATGAGGCCAAGGCAGAGCACCAGGAGAACGTCTCCGGGTCCCAGCTTGAGCTAGCGGCAAAGGTGAGCCCTGGTCCCTTCCTATCCTCGCCGTCTTCATGCATACGTTGCTATCAGTGTTACTCGTGTGAACTGACACGGAACCAATCTCACCTCTCAGTCACTACTCGTCGCCGAAGCCCTGTGGACGCTGGTGACCGGGCTGCTCCGCATCGCTGCCTGTCTGCTGGCGCACAGCAGTTTCTCCCGGTCCAAGTTCGCTCGCCGCACCACCGTCACGATCATGGCACTGAGCGCCGGGCTCGCGGCTGCGTCCACCATACAGATCTTCCTGATCTGCCGGCCGTTCGCGGCGCAGTGGGATCCGCGTGTCCTGGGCTCCTGCGGCCATCAGGTGGCGTCGTTCATGGCCCTGGAGTCGACCGGGGTAGTCTTGGACCTCGGGATCTTCCTCGTTCCTACTGTCATGATAATAGGTCTGGAGATGAGGCTAGAGACAAAGGTCCAGCTGATCTTAGTGTTCAACATCGGTGCTATGTGAGTCGAGTCACCTTCCATACGCACAGACGCATGTCACCTTCAAATTCACTCCTCATTCAGAAAGTCCCCTGAATTTGAGGTACCATTGGCTGACAGTTTGGACCCTTCGTAGCGTCCTCGTCGTGACTGGCCTGCGTATGGCTGCTCTACGAAACGCTGTGTCTCCAGACTTCACATACTCTCAGAGTTATCTGTCCTTGCTCTCCGCTTCTGGCTGCATGACCGGTATCATCTGTTGTGCATCGCCATCATTATGGGCCATAATGAAGAGGACTTGTCATGGCCGCCATCTGCGATGGAGACATCGCATTAAAGCATTGCAGGTGTACGTATCAGGGCCGACTTTCAGGAGTATCAGGGGTACCAGGGGCACCAGGGGCACTAGGGGTACGGAGACTCAACCAAGGCAAGGGGATGAGGGAGAATGTGATGATATCGACAAAGGATCGGACTCGAGTACCAGTGCAGATGCAGATCACAGGCGGTCCTTTTGTCAACTCTTCGATGTGGATGTGGAGTCCCTTGCTTCTGTGGAGTCCCTTGCCTCATCTGATGATGTCAACATAGCGCCGGACTCGAGGACTCATACAGACGCGGTTGAGTGGCCGTTGACTGGGAACGCCGCCGCTGTCGGTGATGAGAGTTGTGGTTCACCCGAAAATGAAGTGAACGACGGGGCGGTCGCATTATTCGATTTCCATCGGAGACACGACAACGAGCTCCCTTTAAATCGGGGTCAAATGGTCTGGATCCATCACAAGCGTGGAGAGGGGTGGCTGGTTGCGCAGAACCTGAGGACGAATGAGATTGGACTGGTCCCTGAGAACTTCGTGCAACTAAGAGATGGCCGTAGATGGTGCATCCTGGAGGTCGAATAAGAAGAAGGAATTGGCAAGGCGTTGTGACCCTACATACTGTGTTGTGCTGATTCCTGAAGCTGGTCCCTAGTTGGACTTCGTGAACCTGGTGTGTTATCGACGTGTACTGGGAGATTTCGGCAGGAAGAACAATCACAACTGCTTCCGTGGCTGGCGCAACGATTCTCCTCGGTTCTGTCACACTGGGCTCCGGCCTTTCAGCAAGTTTCTGATTTTTGATGGCCTATCCTATGACTTGCCGCTGCCTACAGAGATATCGGACTTCAAACACCTCGCAGAAAGGCCTATAGCCTAGTATTCAGTTCGTAGAGTGATTGAGCTTTCAGGAACAGTGGTTCTAGATGAAAACTGGAACATTGGAGGAATATCACATTACTTAATGATACCTTTGATCTTTCTGCGGTGTTTCCACATGACCCTCAGTTATAAAACCTTAAATGCTGCTGCCGTCTACTGGCACTGGAAATACCCTGAAGAAAGGCGTTAGCATGAACAAGAGAGAAAAAAGGATCCAGCAAGCAACTTACAGTCGTTTACCTTGACACAGGTATACGGACTCACGCACTACAACACAAGAGTCAGCATTGTGGCACAGATTCTCGGCGGCCACGAGTATCTCGGCAGGAGAAAAGTACATACCGCTGTCGCTCCCGTCCAGCCATTGCCACCGCACTGGGCCCAGTGTGGCGCGGTCCCCGAGCCTCCAGCAGCCGTAGTCGTCGCACTGGCCGAGGAGGTGGTTGTAGACGCCTGGCTCGTAGTGGTAGATGTTCCCGGCGCTGATGTTGGGCTCACTGGTGTCTGTAGGGAGTTGACATGGTTAGATTTATAGATGTCGTCAGGAATCTTTGGAAGTCGACTCATCTTACCGTAAAACCAAACCACTTCAGGTCCTCCTCCGGGAACACATCAATAGAATGGGTAACGCCAGTGCCGAGAAAAGCCTACATGCGCACCGCCACGGTCAGCTTATTCCCCGTCCTTTCTCCCCCAAAGAAGTCAGCACAAGGGGCAGCGCGCTCACCTGGAATTTGTCCCCAAACACATACTTAGTGTACGGGCTCCGCGGGTAGTTCGCCGTCGTCGAGACGGCGGTACTCGAGTACCCAAACACCCCCGTCCACTGCTTGATGGTCTCGTAGTAGTTCTGGACGTTAAGCGTCTCGTCTGCACTGCCGTGGTAGATCTGCATCTTCGGCCGCGCCCCGGTATACCCCGGGAACATGTTCTTGACGACGTTTGTCCACTGCTGCTGCGTCCAGACCGACTGGCCCGTCGAGCACGTCGAGTTCCAAAAGTCCGGGACGTCGTCGGCGCTCATGAAGCAGCCCGCAGGGACGCCCGCGTAGGCGATGCCCGCCGCGAAGACGTCCGGGTATGTCGCTGCCAGGACGTTCTGCGTGCTGTCAGTATGTGTCGACAGTTCCAAGCACGCCTCTTTTTCCCCTCGCCGGGACAACATACCGTCATCATAGCACCAGACGATATCCCCGTAGCAAACACCCGGCTCCGGTCCGCCCCATACTGCGTAGCCACAAACTCGACCATATTAGCAATAGAATTACTCGCACCACCTCCACCATGCGTGAGCGTCATCTTGCTAGCCACATCCCAGCAGTTGTCGCGTGTGTACGGCGTCTGCGGGTAGATGACCACAAAGCCGTACGTCTCCGAGTACCGCGCCCACTGGCTGCCCTGGTAGTAGGCCTGGGCGGAGCCGCTGCACCAGTGGATGCCGACGACGACGGCGGGCTTGGCGGCCAGGTTCTTGGGCACGTAGAGCCACATCCGCGTCCCCGTCGGGTTGGTGCCGTAGTTGGTCACCTCGGTGAAGGTCGCGCGAGGCACGGGCTCCGCGCCCAGGGCGAGGGATACGAGGGCCAGGGCCCAGAGGCTGAGGAGGGTTAGCAGGTTCGTCATGGCTTGGGTTTGTGGCGGGCGATGCGTACCACGACAACGAAGATGCTCCGAGGGGATCATCGGTGCCTTTTATTTGTGGCCCGTATTCCACCTGACAGCATCGTGCGCGCGTGGGTGATGGTTTGCTGTGTTCTGAACGGCATTTGCCTTTGTTGGGCCAGGCGGATTGTGAAACTCCGTTCCCGAACCAATCCAGTTACATCGCCAAGTCCCTGGTCGGATGTTGTTTCCGTGAACGTTCGGTCGAGCGCATGGCTTTTCTGCTTCGTGTCTCTCCACATCACAGTCGCAGGCTTTTCAGGTCGTGGTCTATTAGTCCGTCCATCGTGGCGTCCCACTTCCCCGCTCGCACCACCTCACCGGAGATGTCACCGCCGTGCCGGAGGAAGCATCACCACGTGGGCTCGGGCTCAACTGCAAGGTCCACACAAATACACAAGCTTCCTGCCAATTACAGATTGCTACTCTTGCCACTGATTCCCACGCACTCATTGAGTTTTTGACAAGGTAGCAATGTGACTAGTGGCACACAAGACGGTCCGTGGATCCCTGGCACTCTCTCAAGCTTGGGGCTTATCATGCTGACTAGTGCTCATCTGAAAGAGGCATGCGGCGGTCCTTGGCATGCCTTCATGGTGCATTTCGTGGCGTCGTAAAAGGAGAGCTTGTCATATTCTAGACTGCACTCAAGTCAGTACGAGTAGAGAGTAAAGGCTAGTTTGGCTTATTAGAAGGGCGCACGTCGACACAAGGTTCCTCCAGCGAACCACAGGCCGCCACTGAGCATCGGGCATTCTGGGACGAGCTGGTGCGGCCCAGTGCTCGTACGCAAGGTGAGTGGTATTGTTCGTTGCTGTCGTGGCTCGTCGTCTAGATCTCTTACAGTTCATCTCATGGATATTTCACTCCCAACGTCATTTACATCTGTGGCGTGCTTCATAGTGAAGGGCCTTCCCAATTCTCCCTCCTCAGTCGCCCAAACCACGACTGTTTATGGGGAAAGGTTACCTCCTTCTCCTTGATGAAGCCACCCGTCTGAAGATGTTGTATGAACCTACAAAGGTCATGTCAGCTTCTCGGTGACCATATGGTCGCAGTACCGATATCAGAACTCACCTCTCGTTATCAACTCTCGGCTCGATGCACACGCTCTGAGTCCTGTAGTCGGCACAGAATATCCAGTGGACAAGGGCACTGAGCCATGACTGGACTATACCACGCGCCCATTCCTCGCCGATAAACACATGCAGCCCTCGGTCCCAGTCGTCGACGTCAATGTGCCGCCCCAGTGCGTCTTCTTTAACCCAGTAAATCTCGAAATAGCCGAAAGGCACGCCGTCCCACATCCCGATGGCTGGGAAGCTGTGCCTGCTCGCGAGCGCATTGGTCAGAAAGTTGGGCACGTATCCACCCCAGAACTTTGCTACACGCGGGTTCGACAGCCACATCTGAACCAGGACAATATCGCAGAGCGTCGTGAGATGGTGCTCCTCCGCGGGCGGAGCGGATACAGGTCCGAGGTAGGGGACTGGCTTTGGCGAGGAAGAGGCGACGCGGAAGGATAGGTACTTTCCAACGCTGGGGACGAAGCGCGTGTAGAAGACTTCGCCCATGCGTGGAGGCTTAGGTCGCACGGGATGGCGGATGTTGTTGCTAAAGGTATAGTGGAGGGGGCCCGGTGGGTAGTAGGTGGGAAGGTGGGAGGAGGAAAAGAAGGGACCAATGGGGAAGCTGGGGACCGTGGCTACTGTCTGTGGCGGTGGCGCACCTGGGAGGTCGGCATTGAGGTGGAAGGTGGGAGACTTGGGCTGACGTGGGCTCGTGGTGCTGTCGTTCCAGACGGGGCTGGTCGGCCTGGACGAGATTGGCGACCCAGGATGGGAACTCGTGGGTTTGCTGGCGGGCTGGAGGGTGAAGAGGAACAGGCGCCCGGGGATCTGCCAGAACATCTTCTGGGACACGAACATGTTGGCCCATTCCAGGCTGGTGTCGTCCATTGACGATCCCACTGCGGACTCGAGTGTGGCGATCAGGCCCATCCTCTCGAGCTTGGGGATCAGATTGCGCCCCCTCAATACTCCGTCTCTTTTTATATTTATCCGCCAGTCTCCCCTTGGTCTGCCCTCGGCAGCAGTGTATTTCGAATTCTCGTTGGCAGGGAGGGTCTTGGACGGGGCGGGCTGGTGGAAGTACCAGTAGAGGGTGATCCACAGGATCATTGCGATCTGGCGGGTAGGCGAGGCAGCAGGCTTGAAGTCGGCGGAGGAGGGATTCGATATGGAGGATATGTAGAGGCTGTCGTTCTGCAGGGTGGGCTTGGTGAAAGAATGGATGTGGGATCGGCGAGCGACGCCGTTCTCTTGCTTGTCAGCGCGGTCTACCACCATAGCGTCGTCATCGCTGGGTCTGCCATCGTCCTCGGTGTGGATGACAATGGTCCACCCTATTGGGAAAGGAGACTGGTGGTTTTTGTTGAGCTCGTGGCTCTTAAAGAAGAGGCCGGCGAAGACTGGCTGGACGGTAAATGTCTGGCCGTCGGGCAGGCGGACGGTAGAGGACGAGGGCATTGTGTGCTGCGGGATATAATTCCCGCGTGTTGTGCTTCGGTGACTGTTTCACATCCGTCGACCACCACTGTGGGAATGCAACTCAGCGCAATAGAGGATTGGTTCCACCTCACGCGTGGTGTTGAGTCGGTGGTGATAGTGGGGGCTGATCGGTGCTGTTGTGAAGCTGTTGGGAGCTCCTGCCAAGGGCGGGGTAGCTGTGCCCCTCGTCGACAACAGCTGACACAGTGGGCTCTGCGCGCGCTCGCTCTGAGTGATGAAGGGGTGCCGCGTTTTGAAATGAAGCGAGCGTGATCTTGACGTTGACCGCAGAATCTGGCAGCTAGTCTCGTCAGACAAGCAAGTCATATTGGTGATATGGGAAGCCGGCGCTGGGAAGGAGCTCGGGTTTATAGATAGATGGCAGTCACGCATCCACATGCAGCTGCGACCTGCAGCCTGCAGCCTGCAGGGAAGCAGCGCACCCCCGAGCTCGGCAATACCAGCAGCAACAGCGGCAGCCGCGAACAGCCCAGACAGAGTGAGGGGCAGAATGCGCCGACGATGACGCGGGCCTGACCCCAATCTGCCCAATCTGAAGCCAATCTTGGCCCCTCCAGGCTGGATCCCTGCCCCAAGGAGAAGCTTGTTCAGCGGGTCCAGCCGCCCGCCCTTGCGTGGATCTTTTGAGCACGGACGAGCCCAGTCACGGCCCCTCTAATGGTCAGCAGCCCACCATGAATGGCGCCAGTGTGCCCGTTTTGATGTCTCATCGCAATTGTATTACACCGGATTGGCTACCGGGTCCCCTTAGCTGTCCTCAGATGGGACCAGCATCGGAAAACCTCCGTTCAAAACAGTACGGAGTGACGCACACGACAGGTTTGCCTGTAGACACGTGCCACAGCAGTAGACAGAATTTCTTGCTAGTCTACCATGAATACTGTTGGTCCCTGTCAGTCATGGCCTTTCGGGGCTACGGCCGAAACATCGGAACGCAGGTACTGCTGATATGTGATGCGTTCCGAGGTTTCTCACGCCTCGCATGTGCGGAACCGCCAGGGGAGTGTCAGTTGTGTTGTCCCAGGTTGACTGTGCACTGGTCCGCAGATAATAGACAGCGTTGCAAACCATTGTTCTAGCAATAGCTTCCCTGGAGTCCGTAGTCACTTGACCTACCTTCTTTGTAGGTACTCTCCGCAACTAGCTCATCTCAACCGTTTTTGCTCATGTACAGCTCTGCTCGCTCTACTCACATTACTCTCATCACCGCCCATGTATAAAATTCTTATCCTCCAAGATTAAAGGTTTCTCTGCAGCCTTTGTCCGAATGTACTATACGATATTTTGCAATGATGCGAAATGTCGCGAACTGGAGGCTTCGCATCTCTTAGCAGATTCCAGCTTTTGGCACTTGTGGTTAAAAGGCGTCACTGCATCAGTACAAACCTTACTCGGGCCGACCCACATGTTGAAGGTGCAAGCGGAAATTTCTGATTCCCTTTTAAGATCGATGTTGATACTCGCTACGGTGAGGTTGTGATTTATGAACTTCATGTAAGTCGCAATATTTACTGCTAGGACGAACTTGCCCAGTCAAAAAGGTATCTTGGTCGGAGATGGGAGCATCAGTCCAGCGTGTGGAAGGAAAACAGTTCATTAGACTGAAGCATCAAATAATAGACGAGGAGAGGTGACATGGCTACAAAAGGGCGTGACTTCCCTATGCCCATGGCACACAGCGTGTAACAGCACAAGTCATCAGTCACTCGCACTCTCCTTGAAGTGATTCATCGTCACTCGCTGGGCTTTTCAACTATAAATTCGGCGGGATCTTCCCTGAGCTTTTTTCTTTCTTCCCTGTCGAGAACATAACGAACAAGTCCACTGTTGAACACTCAGAAGGAAAAGCGGCACAAATCAGTCCAGAGAACAGCAAGGCTTCACCCACGACGGTGCACACTTTCCTTACAAACCTTCTCCACATTCGCAAGATCCTCATCGGACAGCATCAAACATGTGTCACCTCGAAATAAGCAACATTCTGTGTCACAATAGCAATTGCAATACCATCCTCAACATGGGGGGCAATTGGGAACCGGTTCGATGCTCAACTGCCGAGAACGCGGGCCTAGAATGGGGTGGTTGCGGAAGTAGAGGCAAGGACCAACCCGGTACTCCGGTCAGGGCACTGCAGCGCATCTGTGATGGTTGCGATCAATGGTCAAAGGACCATTCGAAGGAGATGTACAACAATTATGGACAGCACGCGTCCAAGGTGCGCGAGGCTGAGCAGAAGAGCGATGATGAGCGACGGGTCAGGGATGCTGAATACCGCAGCGGTACTCCAATGCCTACTGATCAGGGTGCCCTACTCTACGGCGCTGGAACGGGGTGGTCTGCTGATCAGGGAGGATATGGTCTTGGAGCCCCTGCGATGCACTTCGAGCCCGGAATGGATGTTAGTGCGATGCCACAGGAGCTTGATTTGGATGACCCTGGCGACGGGCCAAGTCACAGCCATGTCCAAGGGCACAATCAGAGAGGTGATGAGGGACAGTACCGACGAGGTGGTCTGGGCTCCGGCGGTTGGTCTCAACAGTGACGGCAGAATACTTCAAAGGCATCTTAAAAGGGATGACAAAAAGTGGGGTGATGAGTTTTTCTTTTTGGGAGAAATCAGTCTGATATGAGAAGATCCACATCCAGTACTTCATAGATCACTTCAGACTGAATGAGCAGTGCAAAATCAAGAACAGGGATGGCCTTCGTGAGTGAACTCGGGGGCACACAGCCTTGAAACATCACCCTGGCTGGCCGGAGTAGAGATGTTTCTGGCACAACCATAGACTCTTATCGTTCTCGATGATTCTATTAAATAGTTCTGCATCTCTCAGACTACAACTGTGTTAGCCTGGCCTTCACTTTCAAAAGATAAGGTCGCGACGGTACACGATGCAGTTCCTCCAAGCCGTACGCGGATAACGACACATCTTCCAGAATCCATCCTCGTGCCACAAAGGGTCTGGTATCCAGCCTTGTCATCATCACTTAGAGCCATCGTCATCGCCGGTGTCAGGGCTCTCGGGATCCGCAAGCGGGACGCTGACGGAGACGTAGAACGCCGATGCGTAAAAACCAGCACCCTCATAGTCCTGAACCCTAACGGACCACTGCATTGCTTTGCAGTGCTTTGCATCCCATAACCGTGAAGAAAGGTTCTTAAGCACCCACTTGTTAGGGTATACCCGCCTTGACACAAACAAACGAACATAGCCTCCAGGCGTCCCATATAACCCCGGCCTACCGACTGCGGATGGCGTCAACGTGGGATTCGGGTATCGGTCCCCGAACATATCCCAATACACGTCCAAGTTCACTCGTGGCTTCCACCTGGGGACCTGGAGCAGGCACTCGGAGCACACGCGCTCGCACGTGATCAAGTAGATGAAGCCTCCGCGCTCACCACAGGTCGTGCAGGCCTCGTCCAAGAGTGTGATGTAGGCATCGTTGAGCGTGAAGCTGGTTGCTTCAAGTGTCAAGGCGCCCCGGATGCTAAAAGTTGGAACACGTCAGCTGGCTATTTCCCACGCCAATGAAGTTGGTTGGTTATTTCATGCGCTTACATCTGCGGTGCACGTCTCATGATTTCTTGGTACTCAAAGGTCCCGTCAACCATTTGCATGGCGCGTTTGGACACGCCACGGAACGTAGTCAGGGAGCGAATGTCTAAGTGCTTGATGATCGAATGCACAAGCTCCCGTGGAAGTGGAAGTGCACAGATGTCTTCATCTCCATCTGTTACCGTGATATCATGTCTGCCGTTGTCGAGTGGGCAGTGACGTTCCAGGTCTTGGGCGTCGAGGGCTCTCATTTCTTCTGGGTCGGCATTGGACGCGGAAGCCCATCTGTACGGACGAACAGCCTTACCGCTGAAGTCCGAGGAATCGGTATCGCAATCCGTTGAGCCATCCATCTGAAATTGATTTTGAGATGCTGAAAGAATATGTTGTTCAATGGTTGTTCGAAGAAAACTGAACCAGGTAGTGCGATGGAAAGAAATGTTGATGTTTAGAACATGCCTAAATTCCGATCGTATATATCTGGATTCCTTCCAATTTCTGTTCTACCCAGAAACTAGACCGGGCCCAATTGACGGATAGTGCACCATGGAGATTTAATCGGACTTAGTCCAGATGTCGGGACAAAGCACAGCTAGAAAATTTAACCAACCCAACACCGCAACAGAAAAATGTATTGACTTGATGTTCGGGTTTTTGATTTGATCTGCTGGATTGTAATGCGTGCTTTATCTTATGTTTACAAACCTGGTGAGTGCGAGGTAAATGGGAATGAAATGTCGGTGGTATAGAAACTCATCTTAACGTGTCAAATTTGTTTTCGTTGCTAGTTTGGTCAGGGCCCTAGAGGTACGCTACCATGACGTTCGCTGGGGTGTTTGAGACACAAACTTTGATAGCCAATTACTAAGCAGTCATTTATTGCAAGAGATGAGTACTTAGAAAGATTGAAATATTAGCACACGATACTTAGACAGCCCTGCCAGGGACCTGGCCCTCGTAGGATACCTCGATCTTGGTGGTAGTCCGAATCCCCTGACTCCTCCCACCCATGATCGGCAACTGACTCTCCATGCTCCCGGGCGTGTCCAGCGGTCTCCCGTCATCATCCCAGTCGCTGACACGATTTCCAGCCACAACCGTCGCCGTAACCTCGCTCTTTTTCAGACTGCCCATCGCCGCACCACGTGTGCCGGGCACGGAAATAGGCTCCATCGCGTAGTCGTCACTGCCATAACCAAACTTGGCATAACCGTCGCGTTGGCGGGATAGGGCCTTGGAAGGAGTCGAGCCGTATGTGACGAGGCCGGAGCGGCCCAGTGTCTTTGGTGTCGTGCCACCTTTGCTGCGGCCGTAGGTGCTTCCGTCGATGAGCCTTGGCGCGACGGAGAGGATGAATTTTCGGAGGGTGGGAAGCATGCCGCACACGATGATCAGGTTGGCCTCGACGACTCTGCAAAGGGTTAGCTTGGTCCACTTAGGCTCGAAGGACGACCCAACATACATGAGCAAGCTGGCATAGGATACGTCCCATGTGGGGTCGGTAGAGGTCAGTAATGATGGGAGAACAGCTGCTCTGAGAATCGAAGTGACGATTGTTCTGTTGCATGTCAGTATTCCAAAGCGCTCCCAATCATCTTGAAGGTATTAACTCACATGGAACCAACACCAAAAATGAACATGAGGCCTATCTTCTGCTTGAGCGGGACCTGGAGTTTCACAACCATCGGAATAGGCAGAATAAAAAGGATCACGTCGGAGATGATGTTCGCAGCCGCAGTTGCGATGTAGAGTGCTGCTGAGTTGATACAGGAGCCAGTCGTTATGGTGATGTCGAAGCTCCGCTCGATAGGATCGCATGCGAAGACCAGGCTGAAGAATATCCCCGTGGTGTAGCCGACGATCAGAGCGAGCGTGGCAAAGACTGAGTAGCGGAACCACCTTTGTGGCGAAAGTCGCAGGTAGAAGACCAGCAATGCTATCTTCGCGAAACTTCCGCTGAGAACGTAGATCCAGGCTGCAATATAAACGACCTGCGATTCGGAATAATTAGTGAATCTGCTCTTAACCGCTCGATTTCATCTCACGGTCATCTCAAGGTGGTGAGCTTACGAGAAGGTACTTGTTGAATTTCACAAGCGATATTTCCCAGGAGTGTACTCCACCAATACCAGAAGCGAACATATCTGTAGTCATCACATCTATCAGATGCCGTCTATCCAGAGGAACGAATTACAGTCAATGCTTACACAAGACTAAGAACTGGGTTGCTATCGAAGTGACCTATTCTTGTAAGATGCAAGTCTCTTATGGGAGAGACCTTCAAGGAGCTTACCCAGGCAAGGAAGAGGAGCACTATCCATGTGACAAGTCAGCAAGAAGAAATTATAGCATCAGATCGATCAATAGCCGTGATTGTCAACCCTCCATGTATGTCACAGGTCCCTAGGTACGTACAATCATCGAGCTGGAATCTTCTGACGACAACGGACTTTACGTATACCCTTTGGGCGGTAAACAGCATTGCAAAAATAAGGCCGATTCCAGCCAGCCAGTATGTAGGGACATCAGCTTGCCGCTGAGGATTATCAAAGTTGACGACATAGCCCGGCGGTGGCGGTATGAGGACCAGGACCCCGTCAACGACAGACATGGTGACGATCCCGAGGTGCTGGATTTCGACAGGCCGGATGTCGAAGCCCGACTCAGCAAAGACAGTGACTAAAGAACACGGACAGAAAAAGCAATGAGTGGAGGGTGAACCGATATCGACAGGGCCAACTAAATGAAAGGAAGGTGTAGTAAGTGAGGCGAGAAAGGGGATATGGGTGGACCCGCAGGCTCAGCCCCTTTTTGTTGATCAATGACGGAACGTTGATAAGGCTATGCCGAGGACGAGCGCATAGTCAAACTGCGGCAAAGGAAGGCTGGGTGACCGTTGCAAGGGAGCTGACACGCGCGCTTAAGACTTGGAGGCTTGTGAACCGTTGCACGTCTCAGGAGGACGAGGAGGCAGGTCCTTTGGCAGTAACGCAACTGGCGACTACGGAACAGGCATGTTGACGAACCAGACAGGGTCCACACCTTCCCTTTATCATTACATGATCCACAGGTGGCGAGGCCCGTAGGGCAACATCGCCTCCTTGCGAGGATCATTCAGGTCCTCGTGCAGGTTTAAGTTCATGAGGGTGGGGGAGAGGGACGCCCGCCCTCGCCTGGTTGCGGACCCGGCCAAGGGATTGTCTCGGTTGAGTCGGTACAAATCGCACGAATAAACTTAAAGTCTCGGTCAGCCCTAGTCTGTTCGCGCAGCTTGATAGATGGAAAGGCCGGGATGTCTAGACAAGACTTATTCAAGTCCCTTGGGTCCCTGGATCCTGAAACCAGATCACATCCTACAGACGAAAAGTGCACACAAGATGCACATCCAGGCAGCCCAGGCCTTGACACGTGGGCTCTTCTTCCCTTGGATAAGCTGTGACATGCGTTCATTTCGGAGAGCAGGTTCCGTCACTGTAGAGTGCTTGTCGTCTCATCAAGCGGGATCGGCACTGCGAAACCTTCTCATCATGTTCATGTCCCCCTTCTAGATCTTCACTTCCTTTCATCCATGCAGACACAAGACATTGACTCTGTGTCAAAAACGTGGGCATACCCTGATCAGCTGCCCAGTTCAGCCTACGGCCAGCTGTGCCCAGTGATAACGAAGGAGAGCTCGAGACCGAGGAGAGTAAGGCGATAAGTCTGGGCCCAAGACATAGCGGGGATCTCCATTCAAGCTCCAGGTCCAGCCGTGGTACACGTGTAGATAATTATTTAAGGTTTCAGCCGTGGCCGTTTCCGATCACCCAAGCTGCAGCCACGCCGGGCTTCTAGGCTCGTTCTAGAAAACTTGGCCGCAACCGAGAAGCTGGGTACGGAATAGTAGAAACTCCGACGGCGCGGACTTCTGATACGCATGAAGCCTTGGGGGACGAATCCTCCCCGTTGGCATTCTGTGCCTGGCTACATGGGCGTGGGGCGATAGGTTGTCTAGTTCACCGGTACATCGACCTCGATCTGGAAAGGCTCATCCGCCGGTGGAGATGCGGGATCGAAGATCAGAGCCCGGAATCCACACAGTTGCCTGGCTGCGGGACCGCTGTGAGGGGCGACCCGTTAGGTTAATTAGACTACGCTTGGCCGAGGTTTGCTATTTTCTCGCATTGTCCACGAAAGGCTGACAAAGCCGTAGGTTTGTAGATAAGTTGAACATTGTCTGCGTTTGTACCTTAAACTCTTGAGCTGAACTTGGGGTCGAAGCCTAACCACGGTGGGAACCTTTCAACATGTGCTGAGGATCGGATCCGACCATTTCAACTGGAAGCTTGTGGCGGCCTTTGGGATGGCGCGCGGAGCGGGTCGCAATGGAAGCTAAACGGATAAGGTTTGAGTAAAACGCGTCCCTTGGTCTCTGAGCCTTCATCTAATTGGATATGGGTGTGAGGACGGGGACAGCCGGCCAATTTCCCCCAATCCTACGCTAGGATGGCGAAAACCAAGAGACTATCATTCTTAGCGGGACTAGCTTCAGCAGCTTCGACAACGGGCGACCCTCGATCGTTGATAATGCTTGGATTATCACTTGAACTACTGGGTCTTGCTCCCTCTCTGCCGAGCTCTTGACCAGTCTCATCTCTGGCGAGGCACCCTCGTTCATCCGTAGCAAGCCAGCGGTATTGTTGATATGGTTTTCGAGAGTAGCAGTGAACAGGAAGCCTATGACGGGCTCATCTCATGGTCACTTGACCCCCCTGCATGGCCTAATCATGCTGTGCAAGAGGAGCACGGTGCCATAGCTGACTCGGAACAGACCACGTACTATTCAAGCAGCCCGGTGTCTTGTCCCTCGGCAAGTGATGAGCTATCATCCCGGGGCAGACATGCCGGACTTCGTGGGTTGCACAAAATCCCCTCCTCTGAACACCCTCACTACTCTCCGGGGAGGACCGCCTGCAGGACCAATTCCAGCCAGGCTAACGATTTTAAGGTATTCCCTCCGGCTGGTTCCATCCACCTAGGTTTGAGGTTGACAACACATAACTAGGCAAGCCGCCCTCTGGTCCGTGGCAGTCCAAGAGGCAATATCCAGAGGTACCGAGACGTCCCTTTGTGCCTCAGCCACTCGTTCTTAGCAACCACACTCGTTCGCACACAATAATGACTTCGTTACAGCTTGATGCCGTGGGCCGCAACAAGAAGTTGGCGACCATGTGTGGTGCCCTGACTCTGGCGTCGCTGGCGTCACCAGTCTGTGCGACATCTCCAGCGGAGACATGTGTAAGTGCACTCACTCATCAACTGTCTTCGACGTCCCCTTTAACTTGTGTCTGCTATTACATCGTCCAATGCTGCTTAGCTGCGGCTTGCTACAACTTTGAGTTTACGTTCACACCTCCACCAACAACACCATGTTTCGCACAGACTGCCCGGCTAATATGACAACCACGTGGATAGTGCTCGGCACTTGCTTCGCAGCGTGGCCTGCAGGCCAAGATCTACTACCCTAATACGACACTATACTCGGACCGCATGTCAACGTACTGGTCCGTGAGCGCGGCCTTGGATCCATGGTGTGTAGCCCAGCCTGAAGGGGCGAAAGATGTCTCTTCTATCGTCAAGACCCTCGCTGCCAATGACTGTCCCTTTGGAATCCGTGGTGGTGGCCACGGCTTCTTCGCCTTGTCCAACAGTGTGGCCGAGGGTGTGACCATCGATCTGGGCTGTAAGTGAGCCCGAACTGCACCATTACCCCACCTGTTGAGTCGTGGCTCCATGATTCAGAAGGATTATGGACACGCAATAGTCTGTATATGGAGTGAAGTCTCCCGACTCGACTGCCACGATTACTGACTCTGCTGCCGACGATTAGACCTCAACACGACAACATATGACGCCGCCACCAAGATCGCCTCAGTTCAGCCCGGCAGCCACTGGCAAGAGGTCTATGACACCCTCTCACCGCAGGGCGTCACCGTCGCGGGTGGGCGAGCCGGCACAGTAGGTGTTGGCGGATTCCTAAGCGGCGGCGGCAACAGCTTCTACGCGGCCTCGCACGGCATGGCCTGCGACACGGTGGCCAACTTCGAGGTCGTTCTCGCCGACGGATGCGTGGTCAACGCCAACGCAGACGAGAATCCAGACCTCTTCTCCGCCCTCAAGGGAGGATCCGGCAACTTCGGCGTCGTGACCCGGTTCGACATGTACGCCATCGAGTTCCCCAACGCCACGGACCCGGCCATCTGGGGCGGCATCCTCATCTACGACCTCAGCGCGGGCGACGCCCTCATCGACGCCATGGTGAGCTTCACCGAGGCGGCGGCGGGCGACCGCAACACGAGCTCCATCCTGTACTGGGCCTACCTGCCCGCCCTGGGCGGCATGGTCCTCAACGCGGCGCTCGAGAACACCCTGGGCATCGAGAACCCGCCCGCGGCCGAGGTCTACCTCAACGTGAGCGGCATCACCTCCAACACGATGCGCCGCGCCGACCTGGCCGTCATCACCAGCGAGCTGGGCGCGGGCCAGCCGGCCGGGTTCCGCAACGACTGGCGCACGCTGGGGTTCGGCAACGACGCGCGCGTGATGCGCTTCGCGGTGGCGGCGCACGAGTTCGCCGTCGCGCAGCTCAACGCCACCATGACGCCCGACAGCGGCTTCAACACGCTGTGCATGTTCCAGCCGCTCAACAACGTCATCGCGCGGCACGGTGTTGAGAAGGGCGGGAATGTCATGGGGCTGGACTACTGGATGGACGGCGGCGACGGCATCATGTTCCTCGCGACGCTGGCGGTTAATGGTGCCGAGAACGAGGCCAACGCCGCGCCCATCATGAAGAACTGGACCGATTCCGTTGCTGCGTATGCGGATGAGCTTGGCGTCGGTTGGGGGTGGCATTATCTCAACTACGCGTCGCCTGACCAGGACCCGCTTGCTTCGGTCGGGCCTGAGAATATTGCCAGTCTGCAGGCTGCCTCGGCCAAGTATGACCCTCGTGGTGTCTTCCAGAGGCTGAGGACGTCGGGCTTCAAGATCCCGCAAGGAGTGGAGTGGTTGGGCTCGGATTAATGGCACCAGGTCAGGACCACTGCCATGGTAATTAATTCCATGTAGTTTCGCATATACAAATACATAACATATTTATCCCTGCAGATAAATGGCCATTTGAAATATTCCATCAGACTGTGCTATGTCTGATGAGTCGGACTTTGGAATATTCACCAACTTGTTTGACAGATTGGGTGATCAAGTGTGCAACCATTCGATAGTTGTATTAGTTTAACAATGACTCTCCCGGGCTTTGGTATTCATGTTTGCCAATTTTCATCCTTATTTCCCTCGGCTTTGACCATATATCTCAGCTTCCCATCCATACAAGCTGCGTCTCCTCCTAGCTGATAAACTGCATGATACCCTGATCGAGATACTTCGCATCACCTTCTCCGACAGGATCTTCTGTCCCGACTGACCGTACAAGCCGCACGGCATTTTCGTCCCGCGGCGTAACCGTAACAAAAAACGGAAGAGGGCCGGCGATCGCACCGGGGCCGATACCAATCTCAGGCTCAATCTCTCGCCCCTGGGCATCGCGGCCCTTGCCTATATCAAACGCTGCGAGGACCTTTGCCATCGCCAAAAAGAGGGTGGATTCGGCCAGGCGCCGCCCAGCGCAGATCCTGCGACCAAAACCAAACACGAAGCCGGCGGGGTCCGGTTCCTCGAAGGGGGCTAGGTACCTCTCAGGCATAAACCTCTCCGGCTCGTGGTACACGGAAGGATCGCGTGTGAACCACCACGTCGAAGGCATGATTATTGCGCCCCTGGGGATGCGGAACCCGTGCAGCTCGTCGTCTGCCTGCGCGGCGTGGGGGACGCCCAAGGGCACCGAGGGTAGCCAACGGAGTGACTCCTTGAGTACGGCGTTGACATACGGGAGGTTGGCGCGATCTTCATGCCGGGGAAGTCTTGACCGGCCTACTACCTCATCGATCTCCTTCTGTGCCCTCCTCTGCACGTCTGGGAATACCGACATGGCCAGGAAGAAGGCCCGAAGTGTTGACCCGGTTGTGTCGATACCGGCTCCGTAGAGAGAGGCCGCTGTCCACTTGATGTCCTCGTCGCTGATGCTCTTGTCTTGCTGACCTGTGCGCAGAAGTTCGCCGACGAGGGATGGGCCTGACCGAGTCGCACTTTGTTCCGCTTCTGTTGCGCGTTGTTTTGCGAATCGGAATGGTACTTCGGCAGACGACGTGATAACCTGTCGTGCCCTGCGTGCCACCGATTTGAAGCCGGTCCCCGGCAC
This sequence comes from Diaporthe capsici, assembly GCA_013364905.1. Classification (NCBI taxonomy): domain Eukaryota; kingdom Fungi; phylum Ascomycota; class Sordariomycetes; order Diaporthales; family Diaporthaceae; genus Diaporthe; species Diaporthe capsici. The sequence goes on along the minus strand of WNXA01000006.1, from coordinate 4,419,089 downwards.
CCAGTCTGGAAGGTACCTCAACCACGGAACTATGTCGACGAGCCATGCCCCTGGCAAGGTCGCGGATGCAAAGATCTCTACCATGCGATCATTGATTTCGACAAGTGGGTCGGGCAATGCTGTCTCGACGCGGTAGCCATAAATCACTTTCAGCAAAATTGACCCGATCATACTATTAAGGGCGTCAGTCTGGATTTCTGTGGGTGTGGTTCATGAAACAGGGAGATGTCACAACGTGTGCCACCACCTGCCTTTTGATGTCGCTGTCGAGGCCAGCACCGGAACCGACGGGCAGGCGCTCTAGGAACTCTCCGGTCTTCACGTCCTGTAGCTCGGCGAATTTCACAATAGCGGACTGAGAGCCCAGCTGTGAGATAGCAAGCTTGCGGTGCAGGTTTAGTGTCGGCCCGGGCTGCCGACTGGACAGGATTTTGTCAAGGCCGCACCTGTCAGGCCATATTGTTAGCAGCCGCCGGCGATTTTGAATGACATTTCATAGTTGTCCTAGGATCAACGGGAAAGATGGGCTCACAGTTCCATCGCGAATGTCGCGGTTGGTCTTCCGGAATGAGCTGTCGCTCGGCTCTCCATGAGCTCCAAGGCTGTTTGCTTGTCATGGAGGATGACGATGGTCTGTCCCAGGGAAGTGACGGAGCTTAGAGGGCCATAAATGTCCATGTGCTTGAGCCAATGCTTCCATTCTCCTTGGCCTTTGGGAGGCATGTCTGCAATATTTCCAAGTAGTGGCCATGGCTTTGGTCCAGGTGGGAGAGGTAGCTTTGCTCGTCGATCGAAAGCTTTATGGATCAGGAACAACGCTAATATCGCCGTGGCCACTCCCAAAAAGAAGTTGGGCGGGAGTGATGTTGTTATCATACTGGTAGTAAAATCGAGGATGGCACCACAACGTCCGAAGTGCTTCGACTCCCTCCTACCTGAAATCACGGGGACGAATATATAGATGTGACTGAAGGATAGGCCGCGGGATGTTAACAGGTGCTCTTCCATGCTCGGGTAACGTACCCGAAAGTCCGAGGCGATTGTTGTGGGCTTGTGCTACAACACGCATGTCGCATCTGCGGAGGCCCTGGGCTGAAGGACATGCGAGCAGCACAAAAAAGCTCGTCACATCATCACTCTGCCACCTTGTTTTGCACAGAAAAAAAGATAGTTGAGCACTGCATCTTTCAGACTCTCTCAATGGTCTCCAGAATCGATTCTGGCTCGGATTTCACCATTCAAGCCCGGATCTTCGGATATTTTATGCGAAGCCGTTGCGGTCTTGACTCGGATGGAGACACTTGTTACGACTCGAGGATATCCCTGGTAGGCAACTACCTACTAGTAGCTACCCTGAAATAGAGATTAGGGACGTCTCAATTTGTGCCTCGGACTTAGGAATGGACATATGGTGATATATATGATTCCGATACTTGGCACAAGATCTTTTCAGCATAAGTGGCTCACTTTCAAGTACGGCATCTGCGTCGTGTTTATGTGGATTAATTGATGTATCAAAGTAGGCTCACAGACAGGTTCAGCACCCTCCCTAGTACCGGCTGCAGCATCAGGAATGTGTGCACACTCCAGCAGTGGGAATCTCGTGGGAATTGTTGCCGGCTTCAGAGTGCACCAATGAGAACATCGTCTAGTGTGACTACCAAGATGAGCATCTGTGGTATCCGACAAATAGAGGTCTCATTTAAGGATGCTCATCTTTGCACAACAACACTCCGAATGATCTCAAGTGGTGTTATGAGCCATACGGCTGACCAAGGCTTGGGCAAGTTGGTGGTTAGATGCTTGGTGGTTAGATGCTTAGATGCGTGTGCATATGGGGGTAGCAGGTCCAGAAAGACCCGAAAATAGGATTTCCCACGCTTGCAAGGTTATCTGGAGCTTGCTGCAATCAGCCACGTGGATGGGATTCTCAGTGATGAAAGAGGCGCTGGGGTTAGATGACGGAGTGGAGCAGCTGACGTCCTGATTGAGTGAGGCCTCTGCTTTGTTTGGCGTCGCGCAAGGACGCAGCGTGACGTCACCGTAACGAGACAGTACCCGGAGCGGACCCTCCCAAAGCTTGGAAAGCTTGCGACGTTCAAGACGCCAGCCGAGCCCCTTGGCCTTATTACACGTCGGATTCCCATGATGAAGGGAAGCAACAGGCTCAATTGACTGCGACACCGCGGTCTTTGAACCCGAGATGACCTCTACACTCCGACGACTGCCGTGCCAGTTGGGCAGGCTTGCCTCATCAAGACCTATCGCGACCTCGACCTCGACCTGCATCCCGACCTCCCTCCACGCCGCATGGGGATCACAACGAGGTGCAACATGTCGTGTTAGTCTCATTGGGAGTCGGCCATTCAGCCACTCCTCAGTATTACGAAGAGATATCTCTGCCGAACGGCCGCAGTCCTCAAACCCCAAGGGCCTAGACCCAGACGAGCAGGAAGTCAGAGTCAAGGAGAAGCAGGTCAAACGGCCATGGATGCGAGAAGACGCAGACAAGCCCCCGGCTGATCAAGACCCAGACGCCAATCAGAACAAGAAAGGTGAGCTTCCAGCTCGAGGACAAGTCGCAAACTCCCAGTCGCCAGTCCCCAATCCCCAGTACAATCCACTAACATGCCTCGCAATCCACAGGCAAGCTCCTGACAACCCCGACACGGCTCCTGAAGCTCATCGTTCCCCTTCCCATACGCGTCGAGAAAGACAAGGAAAACAACACCAAGGACTACGGCCGCGCAATATCAGTCAATGACAGCATCCAACCACTTGCCCTCCTCATTCATCCTCAACAGCCCCTGTCCTACGTCGAGCGACTGATCCAGGCCGAGCTCCCTCCCGTCGTTGAGGACGGAAAGGAGAAGATCCCCAACATCTACTTCCGCGCCGAAGACTCGGCAGCGTCCGAAAACCCCCCGGCCCCCAACAAAGAGGCCCGTGCAAAGGACCAAGCACAACGCGACGATGGCGAAGAAGACACCCCCGAACACCCGCACGTGGCATCCTACTCCGGGCTGGGCCACGAGGCCGAGGACACGCACGCCGACAAGGACAAGGCGTGGGTGCGGTGGAGCAGCAGCACCGAGATGGGCGACTTCATCCGCGACGCGGCTAGGGGCCGCGAGTTCGCCATCGAGGTCGAGGGCTACAACCTCGAGATGCGCGTCTCGGTGCCCAGCTTCAACGACCGGACGTACTATATGCGCATGCGGCTGCGGCGCATGTCGCGCCAGATCGAGGAGCTGGCGGGCATCAAGCGCGAGTGCGACGAGGTCGCCCACCGCTCCGCGCACCGCCTGGCCCAGGGCGGCTTCGCGGCCCTCGCGGGCTGGTGGGGCGTCGTGTACTATGTCACCTTCCAGACCGAGTGGGGCTGGGACCTGGTCGAGCCGGTGACGTACCTCGTCGGCCTGTCCACCATCATGGGCGGCTACCTGTGGTTCATGTACATCAGCCGCGACCTGTCCTACAAGGCCGCCATGAACGTCACCGTCAACAAGCGCCAGAACGCCCTCTACGAGACCCGCGGCTTCGACATGCACCACTGGGAGCAGCTCGTCAACGAGGCCAACGGCCTGCGCAGGGAGATCAAGACCATCGCCGCCGAGTACGACGTCGACTGGGACGAGATGAAAGACCTCTCGTACTCGAAGCGAGTCAAGAAGGTCCTCGAGAAGGAGAGGGAGAAGCGCGGCACGGCGCGGGATGAGGACGAGGGCGATGAGGAGGAGTCGGATGCCGAGGAGGAGAAGGTCAAGAGCGAGATGGTCCGTGGTGGCAGTGGAGGTAGCAGTGGAAGCGGTGGTGATGGCAAGAAGAGCGAGTAAGCAACGAGAGACTGGTGGAGTTGCGTCAGGCACCGCACGAAATACAAGGGTGGTGCCAGTGATACCCTTGTTCAGCATATGATAGAAGGCAAGAATTTAATAATTTCCACCGTATATCTTGCAATGATGTGGTCCAGCCTGGGTCAAAGGGGGTAGAACACGAGTATGGCAAACCAATGGAAGCTTATCGCCCGCGGCAGGTGCTACTCATTTGCAGGGTTTTTGGACGTGTAACTCTGGAGAGGTCAAGCGCTTCTTGAGTTTTTCAACGCTCCAACTGCTTCGTCGGATTTATTATCGAAAATTTGAAGTAATTGAGCTCCTGTCATTATCAGGCAGCTGATGCTCATAGGACCTCGGGAACAAGCAGCTTGTTACAGAGTGTTATGATACTCTGGGCCTTGACAAAAGCGTCGTCTGTATCGTGATCCTCGAGTTCCTGCACTGCCGACTGTAACGTATCCCATATCTGGATAAATCGGGCGTCATTGACCCGTCCGATTCGACCGAACGCAGCCTTCATCGCCCTATGTTTCGAGAGCTTCAAGACTGTGGACTCTGTGAACGTTGAGCCAGTCATCTCATTGTAACCCATGGTCTGGATCTGCGTCTTAATGGCCAACACACTAATTTTGAAACAATAAATGATGGTCGCAGCCAAACCTGCAGCCAGCGCCGTCGCCACGCTCGATCCTGTGACTTCGGTGGTAGCGTTGACGTTCACCTTCACACCCGGAAAGATGAAGTCTACGTCTTTGCCCACGCGTCTATGTGCTAGACCGTCATCGTGCGCAGCGCCGATCCGGAACATTTTGTCACGCTGCACCGCCGATGGATAGTTGTTGTCGATGATGTGGCCCCCGTCGGGCGAGCTGCAGAACATGATGACGTCGCGGCTACAAGCCTCACGCACAGCGGCCTCGAATCGCTCTTGTGCTGGGCTGCGCTCATTGGAAACTGGGATCGTCCAAGACATGGAGATTATGGTGGCCTTCTTCTCCAAGGCCGCATTGATTGCCTTAAAGAAACAATTTTGTTAGTAGGTTTGGGGCTACAGGCGCATGTGCCCAAAATGCGGATGGGCAACGTGTAGCGACGTTCTTCTCTGTGAACTTACCAATGCAGCCGACTCGATGTCAATCTCACTTGTTCTATTGTCCGAGAAATGCGTCTTCAAGCGGACTGTAGCATCTGCATTAGCATAGACATAAGCGGCGAAATATCACCGAGATGACTTACTGGGATAGATCTTGGCCATCGGACACACCCTCAGGATGCACCTCGCCATCTCAGTGCCGTGTCCTTGCGCTGAGTTGTACGATTGGCCGACACGACCATCGCTGTAGTCAGCATCGCCATCCTGGTAGTCAAATGTCTTGCCCTCGAGCACACGGCCGACAAAATTCTGATCCAAGAGTGCAACACCGTCGTCTATGAGTGCTACAACGACTTCATCTTCAAGTCCAGTGACGCTAGCCCCGCCTATGTTATCCAGGAAGTTTGCTCGTGTCAACGTCCATAGCGGGCTGATGTTGCTTGCGAATGCGTCCATGCATTTAAGCCACTCGTGCGTATTAATTATCTTCTGAGGCACCAATTGAGACGCCGCACCTTGGGTAGCACCGGACTGAAGCGGACCCAATGCTGCTTTCTTCCCAGTGGTTGAATGCACGCCACGAAGATGAACGGAGATCTTGCGGGGCTCAGGAGCCGCAGATGTTTCTTCAATCTCCTGCCCAGCAGTGATAGAGACTCGGTGCTTGTTGAGACGGATTTCAAACTCGGTCTTTTTCTGCTGGATCCATGCAGGAGAGTCATGCAACTGGCGCTCGTCAGCCTGTGGCCGAAACAAGAATTATCCACGCCCGCTGGGATGTCGAGGGAGGGCCGCCTCAAATATCGCCCGGAAAACAAAGATTTGACTTACAATTGTGTCTTCTGGCACAATAATGTTGATGGTATGGAGATGCTGAAGCGATGACAGCCCTTCGGGGTCACTCCATGCTCGCAAAACTGCACTGTTTCCACTCCATTGCAGGTCCAAGTGCCTCAGCTGATTGCTGGGGCTGACCTCGAGACCGTTCTTACCGAAAATGTTGTCGTCTGCTTGACTACTGATACCACAGATGATTTCAGGGTCCACTTTTGCCCGGAAAGTCAGCGATTATCCCAAAACAATTCGTTAGCAATGATGCTTACTGTCGACTTTCCGCCAGTCTAAGTGTTCCACTGTGATGCGATCCAGGGAGTTCTTGATGGCCTCATCAGAGTGAACAGATTGACCGCTTTCTTCAACAACTACCTTGAGTATGTGACGGACTCCCTTCTTATAGAGGAAGTTAAAGAAGAATTCCATATCTTGTCGCCCGAGGCCACCCTTGGGACGCCCATTCTTGGAATTTGGCTTTGGGGGCCGAATTACCGTCACGTTTGTAAAGTGGACAAATTTGAGGACCTCATCGAACCTGGTGGCTTGGAATGCTTTCTCGAAGAGGTCCTCCTTCATCAAAGTGGGGAGCTGGTGATAGTCGAAGAATATTTGCACATCTGTCAAAGGAAGTTAAAACGGGGCAAAGGCGTCACGGAAGTCACCATTCTGGCATTCGTCGCTCCACACTTACCTTGTGGGTTCGTTTTGTATAACCACAATGTTGCTCTTTCGATGCTTCTCGTTCTCATGTAGTGTAGTTTGAGCATCCGAAGGACAGTCTTTGATTCGCGCGCCGCGGCCTCATGATCCATAGATTTACGGGGTTTCTTCGAAGACGGCGTCGTCTGCTTGCACCGCCCCTCCAGCTTATTTCGTGAACCATCGCCAGGCATCGTCGGAGCTCGTTTGAGCGCTTTTGGAGTATTGGCAGTGATCTCACTGCTTGGTTTCACCACGTCTGCGGACCCAACATCTGTCTGAACGCGGAGAGGCTCGTGACTGTCTTTGTGATCCAAGCTCTGTCGGTCTCTGCTCATCTCTCGATCCGAGTCTTCATAGCCATATAGTCGAGCCATCTCTAGGTCCCCTTTCTCCTCGAAACGCCACATCAAGAACTTTCTTGTCCTCTATTATTTTTCTCATTCCTCGTCAGTCAGCCTCCTCCCGTTATGAATTCGAGTTTTTGGTAGTTCAATCCGATCTACCTCAGCCCAGGGATTGTGCCCTACCTCAGACATCTTTCGATGTGCAACATCTGCCATTGTGGGTTCGCGCCCTCTGGTCGCCTCGTCTCTCTGCCCTCGAGCGTTCTTGACCCACTCCTCACTCATTTCAGACGGCTTATCTTTCTTCTTGATGTTACCTGGTAAATAGTTTTTCGACCGGGCGTCTTCCTTGCACACTGGCGCTGAGGCGATATGCTCCTGGTAGACCGAAGTCTCCGCATCCTTGTCCACGTCCAGGAATGTCTTGGGTGGTTTGTTCGGAGACGCCTCTTTCTGAGACCTCACGGCCTCGTTGTCTCTCTCGATGAACAAACCAATGACCTCGACACGGCACTGGTTGTACCTGACTGCATAGTGCATCGGACGCCTGCCCGTGGTATCCACAGCTTCCAGTGCCGCGGTGCTAGCATCTTTTAGCATTCGGCCGAGTGTGGTAGGCCGCATATCCTTCTCAAAAGCCAGATGCAGACAATTCTTGCGCTTTTCGTTGCCTCGAGAATCCTCGAGTGCCCTCACTAGATACATCCTGGCCTTGCCTTCTTGTGGGCAGCTCACGACCATGTAATCAACCAGAAACCTCCTCTTTTTTGTGATGGCCAAGTAAAGCGGGTTCTGGTGCTCATTGTTGGTGATGCACAGGAGATGTGTGGACTGCTGAACCAGCCTCTGTACCAGTGCCTTGACTGTGACAGAGTCGATGCTCTCATCGGAACTGACCAGTTCGACCATCCCATGGAGCAGGGTTGGCGCGTTTTCATTTTCCTGTTGCGTGAGATCTGAGTATTCTTCGAAGAACTGATCCACGTCTTCCTCCGTGAGTCTAATCTTCCTCGCCCCTTCGGCAAGCATTCCCGCCCGGCTTTCGACCAAATTTCTTATCCATTTTTTCGCATCTCCCAACCTCCTCTTGTGGCTAATGATTTCGGCGTGATCCTCCTCCTCCTCATCTTCACTTCTGTCGGTTTCATATCGCTCATCGTAGTCAGACATTTTGACATGGATGTTGGGGATCGGCGCTTGTAGGATATGAGAAATGAAGGCAGTGCGCGGGATTTGAAACTATCCCCAGAGCCACTTGAAGTCGAAATGCTGTTGGATTCGATATCGTGGACCACGCCCTGGGATGAGGACCCGTCGTTGTGTGTCCGCGATTTGTCAAAACAAGATGATTCACGCGAGCGACTCAGTATGCGAAGTTGCCGCCCCTCTCGGCCCGCTAGTGACCTGCAGCCAACGACGAGCGAAAAATCTTGCAACCTGCAGGCAGTAGTGCGACATCGCTTCTCTTGAGTGGATTGTTATCATGCCATGGATGCTACGCCGCAGATTTGCAGTCGCTCTCTACGAATCATCGCTCGAAAAACCATCCGCAGTTGGTGGACGCGAAGACCTGTTGGTTCCGTGTCGTCGGCCTGCATGAACTAAACCGCTCCATACAGTATATGTATATGGTTGCCCACCGTGCACGCTATTGATTGGAAGATGATGAGCTGAACCTTAGCCTAGAATCTGTTCGGGTTGAACATCTTCAACTCTGCTTCCAAAATTCTCTTGTCTCACGGGCAATATTCGCACGCAGCTCGTGTTGTCACGCTCCGCCCGAGACCGAATCTTTGAGTCGTCTGGCTTCATACTTCAGCTTTCATCTCAAGTCATGTCCGACGAGAACAACGGAGTCACATTCCTCCAAAGGATGCAGCCTGATGATGAAGTCAACGGATTTGATATTGCAATGTTCGAGTCCGGCAGCAGAGGCAGTGGCTTCCACATCAAGAACAATCCTAAAGATCCATACCAACGGCAAGAGGTTATTCAGCGGACAGGGTCCATGAATGTTCGGTGCTCGGTCATCGATATTATCCACGGCGTCATGGATCCAGAGAGCGACTACTGGGCAACTCTCATGGTCCTGCAGTTTCGTTTTGATCCTCAGAAACGGATGCGTCGAATCACAGAAGCATCTCTAGCGCTGCTGTTCGATGTCACAGACCCAGAGAACGAACTCCCAGAGGTTGAGTCCATCTCTTTTGATGGCAACTACAGCCTACTGCCTAGCAAACAGAGCGAATGCACCACCATCGGAGGCCAGGGAACCCTAGGAGTAACCCAAATCGTCAATGCCAGCAGCACGGCCAAGTGGGAGAGGACTGTCACTAGGGAGACCTCAGACAGAACGACTGTGAGCGGAGGAAAATTTGTCGTCGATAACATTCCACCGAATCGCATCGCGAAGTGGACTCTCCTGGAGAATGGGACGCTCAAGTCAGGAATCCCCGCCTCTCTAGAGGTGGCCGTGCGCATTCAGCGGCGGGATGAGGCTATCTTCACCTGCATGCCCACAATCAGGTGCAAGGCAGATAAGTGGACGTCCATCGAAAGCTTTTTTGGCAAAGTCCCTGAAGACGACCCTGTACTACTGAATCCAGATAGCAAGCCAACCAACAGGCTCATGCGGTACGATACGGACAACATAGGGGCCATTGATCTGCATGCTCTGGCTGTTGATATGAGACGTACGAGGGGCGCCTGTGCCGTGGGTGCGTCACCCAGATTTAGAGGCTCACGGTAGTTAGACCAGCCTGATCGACAGCGCCACCGGGATGGGATGGTGGCAGTCTACTTGTCCATATCACAAATCTACGACTGCAGAAGCTCTCACTCAGTGGTACTCGATTGAAAATGCACTCTGGGTGTGAAGGCCAAGCAAATGCCGCTATGTGTCTACTCCTGAAGCCCCACACAGTGCGTCTAAATAATGACTCCCTGCAAGAGTTAACGTCAAGCCGCAAGTCGACCAACCATTTCCATGCGCCCGCAATTCCCGAGCGCGTAATTTCTAACATGCCATGGATTGTGGAGATTCGTTCAAGCTTGGTGACTTATTTTTTTGTCCCATGATGTGACGATTCACCGTTATTCCACAACTGCGAAATCATTTCCGCCCAGCAGTGACAAGAAAACAACGAAGAGAGAGGAGGGGAAAGGACGCGCCGAAGCCGACCGACATCTGATAACCAACCACATCTCGGAAACTTTGTAGGTGGACATGTCCACAACTTCACAGCCCGGTGGGACACCGCGGGAAAAGGGACAGCATCCAGGCAGCTCTACGCATGAGGTGATCCCCGAATGCAGTTCTGCCATTGAGTACACTGACAATTCGGATGAAGCTGATGATGTGGGTGACGCCGAGCAAGGATGCGAATCTACGGACATGCACGTGTCGGATATGCCTATTGACCCTGCTGCGGACGACGACATCGACAGTGTCTCGAGTTGGGAGGACAGAGCAGAGGTGAAAGAAATCCCACCTCTGACCTCCGTGTCACCCTCCGCGCTGCCACTGGGGCTATCAACGAGAGCCGATTCTGCAGTTCATGCTCGCTACGAGTAAGAAAAGTCATTTGTTCATGACAAAGCCAGCCCTACTGATAATTTCGTAATTTAGCGTCGTCTCAGTACATGGTCTCCGCGATGGCACCCGGACGACGTGGTTGCACCCCAACAATGGGTCGTTCCATTCACTCGAAGACAAGATATTCTCCGATCTTGAGACCAGGCGGATGGACTTCGCATACGACAATGGAGATTCTGCTCGTATTTATGATCCTGAAGGAAACGGGATCAGCATAGAAGCCAACGCTTTGCTGGAGAGTCTAGCGAAAGAGAGGGCTGGACTGCCTTATGTATGTCGATCTTCCAATGTTCATTTGTCTTCACATATATACTGAGGATACATATCTTAGACCGATCGTGACCGTCCCCTTATATGGGTCTGCCATGATCTAGGAGGCAGCATTGTCAAAAAGGTTGAGTTGTCCTACGGTCCGTCGAATTCCGCAAAATACTAATTCTACAAACACGTCAAGGCTCTTATCAATGCCATACACAGCCAACCAGATCTTGGAGACTTGAAAGACCACCCTGAAGGCTCAAAAAGTCTCCGAAACGTATACAAGAGACTGCCCCTACTTACATCGGAAATTGTAGGCTCATTCTTATAGTGACTGGACCCGTGAGAGTTGTTTGAGCTTAAAATTACTGAAGCTGACAAGACACGAGATTTTTATTGATTGTCCGCACCGCAGCAAATCAAGAGAGAACCTGGAAGATCAACTATATGCCCTGCTTTGGTCCCTCGGTCCCCCGGTGGGAGACCATATATCACGGAGAATCAGCTGTTTAGCTCGTCAAGTCGAACAAATCAACCAAGAATTTCCGGAAACAAACATCATGGATCAAGCTGTCCTCAGGTCTACGAGTCCGTTGGTAGATCACCGTGTTACCCTGGAAAACGATTATAACCCCATGAGGCCGGAACCTAATCCGAATGACTACCCTCCATTCTCGGCATATACCTGTAGCCCGGGTCACAATCTTGGTCACTTCTATACAATGGATATAGACTCAAGGGAACGACTCGACTTCACGAAGGTAGATAGTTATGGCCATGAGAAGTTGATGATGCATTTCATGCTGTCTAACTTCAATCAATACAACAAACAGCCTGGATACAGTAAGCTTTGACCCTAATGCATCAAGCCTGGAGCACAGTCATAATTAGGAAGACTAATAGATTGATCATAGCCTTGGAGAAGAGTCCGGCCTTCTTATCATTCCAGAACTCATTGCTTTCTCTCTCGCCGCCAACGCAAATTAATAGCAGCGAATTTCAAGAGAACCGCGATGACAGGCCGGCTCTGGTGTCCTGGATTATTGACCACGATTTGTTTGATATGACGTTCCGCCAGAATATCGGGTCCAAAGTTGTATACCTCCATGCTGGTACTCAGAGTCACCGAGCTGCGGACATGGAGTTTATATCACAACAGCTGCAGTTGGCCCTCGATGTGATCCCAAAACAGCTGCAATTGGCCCTCGATGCGATCCCACACGATAATTACGGCCCAAGACATGGGTGCTTCTACTTCGGATTCGACCGGCACGATAGAAGGCGAAGTGGGATCAAAGCCATGATTGTGTCCTTCATGTGCACTTTTGCGTGCCGCTTTTGGAAATATGGAGACCATGAGCTTGAGTGGTCAGCTGATTATCTGAGAAGGTTCAAGTGCTGGTCGCTGAACGATCTGATCACCGTGTTCTTGCGTGCGCAGAGCAGTATTGTCATGAGGAACATGACGTTAATGCTTGGACAAATTGATCAGTGCGATGAGGAGGAGCGGCGAACCTTCCTGCAAGCCCTACTGAGGCGGCGGTGTTACAATGAACTTGGTCCCCGCCTACTCATAACGGCAACGAGACCCGACAGCTTTATTTGCGAATTGGTTCCGCCGGGTAGCGTCATTAGCTTGGGCGACTGTCCAGTATCGCTGGACGAAAGTTTGTAAGTACACAAGTCTCTCCTCGGCCCGGTGGATCAGGTCTCGAAAAGAAGAAGAAAACAGAGGGGAGACCCCTAGGTTCCGTGGCATGAAGCTAAGGTTTCTTTAGAGTATATCCAGACCGACGTGTGGCCGCCGAGAGCAGAATGAGTAGTTTCCTAGCCGGACGCCCTGAAATCAAGCAAATCCAGCCTCGAGTTCACCAGATCTTTGAAAATTTCCAAGAGCTCCCGAGGCTCCAAGATACAAGCCTAGAGTGGCTTGCAAATTGCAAACGTGGAGCCGCAGTCAACATAGCCACAGATATTATCCAGGAGGTATCCTCGGACATGCACCGAAAAATCTTGCAAAGCCTCATGAACACATATTCAGTGCAAGACCAGCACATGACCAGGTATATCTACAACTGGATTCAACTTGCTGCGGAACCCTTGACAGTAGAAATACTTGCCAAGGCTATCGAATTGTCACGACCACCAGGGACAGCACAGCTTGACGACGATCAGAATCTGGAAAGAGTCTTCATCTTTTTGGACAAATGTATGAGAGGAATTGTGATATGGCAAGGGCGCGACATCAGGTTTTCGGATGACGGCTTCTACAACACGTCACTTCCGGAGACTGATGAAATGTATGCTGAGCGGGAGAGGACTCGTCATGCACATGCAGACATGGCTACCGCGTGCTTGCGTTATCTCCTGGGAACAGAAGGAGGGAAAATGCTCACTTCGCTCTCAGTGGAGAGTCAGGGTATGGATGATCTTAGCTGGTCGCCTATGGCGCTCCCCAGGCACAGCTTCGTCTCATATGCACTGCGGTTCTGGACATTTCACTACCGGGAAGCAGGCGACCTGCGGCCGGCTCACCTTGCCCGCGAGCTTTTCCAGAACAAAGTGAAAATGCGAGCCTGGGCAGAAGCCGTTTATGTCACCTCTAATCCGTTCACACGAACGCAGAGGGACTACCTATCTCCGATACCGTACATGTCCATGTTCGGGCTCGACGATCTTGTTCGCGACTGTCTGGAGAGCAACACACGACCTGACGGATGGACTCAGGACCTCTGGCTAGCAATTGCAGAGGCGGCTCGAAATGGGCACGGGAATTTGGTAACCCTCCTCCTTGAGCACATTGACGCAGACGTCACTGGCTTGGGAGAAGCTCTTCATTGGGCAGCCAACTACGGTCAAGGAGGTGCACTTGATTGTCTTATCACCAAAGCACAAAATTGCGAAGACGTTCGATGGCCGCCATTCATCCTTAACCGCGCCACGGCGGCCGGGTTGGAGAAGCTCGTCTCTGCTCTGATCCAAGCTGGCTACGATTTGAACGAGAAAGATAGCACTGGAACACGCCGCGCTATACATACCGCAATAGAGAATGGCCAGGACCAGATGCTGAAGATCTTGATAGACAGTGGGCGTGTGGACCTTGGGCTCGAAAATGATGCTGGTGAATCGCCTCTGGCTCTAGCGGCCAAGTTGGGCAACCCGGAATCGATACGGCATCTGCTAGGTGCCAGCCTCGATGAAACCAAAGCGACGATGGATCGGCTGCTCCTCAATGCCATCACAGGGGGGAACCATGGAGCTTTAAAAACTCTTATTGACGCTCAGATCCATACCAACAGCGACATTGTGGACAAGATTTTCGACGGAGATGAGATGCTCGTCCCCGTCGTAGAAGCTGCGAAGAGAGGCTTCAAGGAATGTACCCGGGTTCTTCTGGGCAGGGGCGCAGATGCCAATGCTGTCGGCCGGGATGGAACTGCTCTGGACCTGGCGATGACGAAGGGACCGTCAATTGACATATGCCTCATGCTTTTGGAGAAAGGAGCGAACCCCAACCAGCTCGTATCACGGGATTTTGGGTCCAAAGACAAAAGCACAGCATTAATGCGAGCTATTGACCTCGGGAGCAAGCCACTGGTTGCGATGCTACTCGACTGCGGTGCTGAAGTCAATAGTACGGGCCCAAAGCGGACAGAGGGTGCTGATACACCGTTGTCACTAGCCATCTATGCCAGTGGGGGTTATCCCGAAATCGTGAGTCTGCTGCTGGAGCGAGGCGCCGACCCTAATCTAGTCTCTGAAGACAACCCGGGGTCCTGGTCACCGCTATACACTGCTTGCACAAGGTTTTGTGAACTAGGCCCGAGTTTCGTTGAGAGCCTCATCAAGCGTGGCGCGAACATTCATTGGACCAATAAAGACACCGGCGAGACCGTTCTGCACAAGGCGTGTTATAATCACCGAACGCTCTCTGTGCTCCTCGCAAATGGCGCGGACGTCAACGCTACCGACAACCACAACTGGACCGCACTCATGCTGGCAGCAAGTTCAAATGACTGGCATTCGATCGAGGTCCTTTTGAAGCATGCCAACCCCAAACCGAACCTTGAGATTGAGTTAGGCGATGGATTTGCATATACAGCGCTAAATCTTGCATGCGAGGGTGGCTGTGCCGACGCAATGAAGTTACTCCTCGATGCTGGTGCCGACATCAACCACCAGACTGGCGGCGAAAGTTTCCCAATCGACCAAATAATTCGTCGCGAGTGGTTCCAGCAGGACCTTTGTCTGAACCCTATCGAATATATGCTCGATCAAGGACCCAACTTGGGTCTGTCAGACCATGCAGGCAACACAGTCCTACACAAAATCCGTGCCTCGACGCCCTTGTCCGTTGTCATGCGCTTAGTTGAGGATGGTGTGCCGGTCAGCAAAGTCAATAGCAGCGGATACAACTGCCTCGCTTGGGCCGTAAGTCGTGGGAATATCGACGCCGCTCGTTATCTCACGACGGTCAAGGGGGTCCGAACTGAACTATATCACCCAAGCTTCGGGAGCATCTTGCATATGGCTGCCGCGGGCTCCACCATGGAGGTAGTGAGGCAACTCGTCAGAACTGGGGCCGATCCGGGCGTCGTGGACCCTGGATTCGGTGAATCGGTGCTGTACTCCGCTGTCGGTCATGAGGATCGAACAAATTGCAGAAAGATTACTCGGTACCTTGTGGAGGATGTCGGGGTGGACGTCAACGCTCCCGGCGGCAAATGGGGCTTTCCTCTTTTGCGAGCGGTGGCGGAAACCAGGGAGAATTCTTTGCTGCAATATCTCCTCAATCACGGAGCACGTACAGACGTCAAGGACAACTTTGGCCGCTCTGCTTCTCATCTTTTGGTGATTCGTGAGAGCTTCAGGCATGAGAAGAAATTCAACAAGGATGTAGACACACTGATCAAGGGCGGAGCGAATCTGTGGGCAGGCGATAACTATGCTCGCAAACCACTGCATTTTGCAGCAGCGAGAGTCGGCCTGGAAACGATGCGGTACATTCTCGAGAAACTTTCCGCGGCTGGCAAGTCCTTCGATATCAATGCAGCCGATGTAGACGGATGGACACCATTGATGTGGGCTTGCAGGCGTGAGGACCCCGCCGTGGCCTATTTTCTGGTCGACGAGTACAAAGCGGACATCGGTGTACGCAGCAAGGATTTTGTGTGGTCACCATTGAAGATAGCCAGCTTCTATGGCTGGCCTGATCACTCCACTGAGAAATTGGTACCCGGAGTTGACGCTCAAGGCCGTGAAATGAGCCGCAGATCGCCAATCCACAGGGCGAAGCCAGGGAGGGTTCTCAAACGCATCTGTAATGGCTGCGAACAGGTATGAGTCTTCGTATCCTTTTAGGTGACTGTTTGCTGACATCAAATCCGGACAGTCGTGTATTGGCGATTTGTGGTTCTGTTCGAACTGCGAGGCCCACTTGTGCTTCAAATGTATTCAGCACAGCAGTACAATGCATGACCGGGAACACACGTTCCAAATGCTGGATGAAAATTCCGTAGACGAGGACTCTAATGAAGGTATGGATTATTCTGGCTACGGAAGATTGGACGCGGTTAGAACTCCAAGTGAAGAGGAGGACGAGAGTGAAACTGAGAGTGAGGAAGAAGAAGATGAAAGCGAGTAAACGGGTGGTCCAATCGTTGGGAATCGGCGCATCAATAACCAATCGACTTGGCCTCATCATTGAGTTGGACACGCGTGACTGCTGGTTGGCTGATGCCTAGACGAATTGGCTGTCAACATATCCTGATGTTTCAATTCCCTTATGAGAAGAGTCCCAGGATGAAACTCACCAGATTCACAAAATCCGCTGCGGATCATAATCAGGACTATGAACTCTTTAGAACACTTTCAAGACCCTCACTCAGCCAGGAAAGTCTGGGCCAGAGACTTTGCAATCCAGCAGTGTCACACAGACTGTCTTGCATATCAAGAGATCATTCGAGGACTTCTGTTAAGTGCGTCTGCACCGACAGACGAGCAATAGTGGATTGACGTTATCGTTGATGCATCTTAGCTGAAAGCGTATAGCTTCAGTAAGGTTTCACTTATATCTATACAGTTTATTCAACCTGTTTTCGCTCAATAGCAACATGTTAATGCACCTGACGTGTCTTCGGGCCGGCACTTTTAATAAACAAAGAGCAAAATTGGAAAACACAAATGAAGTAGTCGTCATGATCCGATGTAAGTCAGGCCCTTAGCTATTATCAACCACACACCTAAATAAGTTAGCAAAAGGATTTAGGGTCTGAGCGTTATTATTCCTATTAAAATATATATAAGGTATTTATTTTATTAATAGGTAAATAAATATAATCGCTAATGCATTTACTAAGCAGGTTAATTTATTAAGGCTATTAAACAATCTTCATATAAATCTCTAGGGTTTCTATATAACTCTCCGCTTGGACAGATAAATCTACCCGGCTACCCAAGCCAAGCCCATCTATAAATGGTATTGCAGGTACGTCTGTAAGAAAAACGGGACAGGCGGATTCCCCGCTCGAGCGGCGCCTGAGTCAGCAGTTGGATTGATCCCTCCATGAGCATTCATAATGGGCCAACCTGTGGAGCGCAACGAGCCATCTCCACAACAATTATTACCCACTCTCTTTTCTTGGAATTGTGGGCTGGTAATGGAAACTGCCTTGATATGTTTCGGAATCACTCTACATGTCTGAGTTGAACTCACTCGAGAGCCAATCGTCAAGAACGGGAATGATAGAACTGAAAATTGGCCACGTAACGTGGGGGCTGGTTCCACAGGGCCAAAGCCAACTCCTGAGCCTCCAGTGGCGTTTTGGAAACCGCGGTTGGTTGCTTGGCCTCTTCCTACGAGCAGCAAGTGGGCTACAATCTGGCCACACCTGCGAAAGATAGATCCATTATGCGCACTGTGGTGACCACAAAAGCTCCTATGGGGCCCATGGCCGGCCTCTGCAGGTAGTCTCGCCACCACGAAACCATTTGAACATTGAGAAATGCCAGCTCAAATTGAAACCACCGCACCGAGGGACAGGCTCATTTGATGGCCTGGCTGCTAGATGGCCTAGCAGCCCACCCTCTCAGAACAACCTTGGAAGACCAGTTATCTCAAATTATATAACAAGCTCTGTTGCACAAACCTATGTTTTGCAACTATATTGGACTGTCTCATATTTTGTTCCTGTGTCAAACCGCACTTTTTCACACGCCGGGCGGTTCTTTTTCTGCAAAGTTTGTTCTATTTACTATTCCCACACAGCCGTTCTTTCCCCGCTCACCTTGAACGTTTTATTCATGGCGCCTAGATTCACGGACAAAGAAATGCAGGAAAATCTCCAGCAGCCGGAATTGTTTCAAGTGGCTCTCATATTGTCACAAGCGCTAGAACTTCACTACAAGCTTCGACGCAAGGGGGCAGACACGGCAGAAAGAAACAAGATCTATGAGAACGTACTGGAGCTCTGCAACTGGCGCAAAACTGGTCCTAGGGTTGGGGGTTCTGTCGTCATTTCCAATGCAAACATGGAATGGAAGGAATACCTTTTAAGTGTATTCATCAAGAAAAACCCCAATGCCACGAAACATACCACCAACAGAATGCGATCCGCTTTGGGAATGGGCAGTAATACCGCACTAGAGACACGAAATGATAGGGTTAAATCTGTTGTTGATGGTGCTGGTGAGAGGAACACGGCTGGCAGAAATCATTGTGTCAAACAAGCATAGTGGAGGGAGACATACTTTAATAGCAGATCTCCTGAAATGATGCAAAGTTGACCACCACGGCGGCCAGAGGCTGGTTCGTGGCTCCTGAGTCACTTCCGTACAGCAGTTCACTGAATAAAAGAGGTTTTGGGTACATAGATCCAATTACAATAATTGACACCATGAGACAGTGACCACGGAAAATCTAGAATGAGCAGCGAAATGCACAACCACGTTGGCTGTTACAATGAGTATATGTCGGTGGCTAAACGCAACCTCACTCCTACTTAATCGATTTCGAATCCTTTTCCATGTCTCATCTCACGGAAAGACAGTGTGGATTTTGGTGTCAGAGATACTGGTCACTATCCAGAGACACAATGATCCCATGATCAAGGGATTCTGCGAATGAGCTGTATTTGGGGACCTATCGACAAAATGGCTAGATTGGTTTCGAGTTCAGTTAAAGGGGTACAAATGAGTTGGCAACAGTTGGATTCTCTATGAAAGCACCTAGCTATATACCTCGGTCAACACATAGATTTGATGACGGGCTTGTCCCTAATTCGTCCCCGTTATTTCCATTCTATGCTCAAATCCATCCACTTAGCGACCAACCATAAATCACAACTATAAATATGGACAGAGATTGAAGCAACTTCTGCAGATTGGAGTTCATTGACGGTAAAGCAGACCTCACAATCTACGATAAACAGTGCCAGATATCTATCTCATTGTGTTCCTTGTCTGACCTAACAATAAATAGCAGCCGTTGATTACACAGCCCTACATTTCTCACAAATATTAGCATATGTAAACCAAACTGCGAAAGATGGTTAGCATGGTCCAGTTCGAAGCGTCTACCCACGAGCATATCGGTATGAAGTTCTTGTACTAGATATATCAAGACCAGGGCATTTCTAATGATAACATTCCCGTAAGTCTCAGCCACGGCCTGCCTCTTGGGACGAGAACAGGCGACAGCTTGGTTCTTAGGTCTGGGATTGTGTGCCGGAACACTGTGTGCTGAGGATATGACGGGGTCTTCGGGACAGACCGTAGCTGAAAGTGATACAGTGTGGACGGGATGAGGACAGGGCATGATAAGACATGCTGGAGACAGAGGTAAGCTTAATCGTTGGCCATTTCTGTGCTGACACGATTTCTTTAGGAAGGCTTTACTTTTCGCGTTGCTTAGATCTTTGGTCACTCAGTCTACCCCGCGATGCAAGCCCGGCACCTGATTTATACAAGAGATTCCACTGAGTTCGCCTCAAGTTTGTGGGTCTGAGCAATCTTGACAGTTCTACTACTAGATTGCACATTTGTCGGCCATTGAAAATGCGACTCTGAGAAAAACGATGCTCTAGATCAACTCTTGATAGTCACGGACTCCAGCTGCAACATTTGCCCAAATGCACATAAGGTGTTTGTTCCATCGCTAGGGAAATGGATGTGCTCACTAAGGCATCCACCAAGCAAGTCAATCCCCGGGGCTGTTGAACAGTCCTCACACAAACCTCTAGGGTTTCTGCATAACCCTCCTCCAAAGACAGTATGGGGTGGTCTATGCGCCCCCCTGGTAGATAAACTCCCTGTCCTGGATAAGGAGTATAGATTAAACTTAGAAAATATATTTATGCCTTTAATGCAAAATCCTCCTCCTAAAGAAATAATATTTCATCCTAAAATATAACTCATTTATTTTATAATGGATAAAATTAGGACTAAATTATATAAAAATATATTAATTAGGAAGATTTAATTACTAAGATTATATATTATTTATCTTAGCTCTTAAAGTTAATAATATAAATTATTATTACCTTATTTTAAATAAATAATTAAAATATTAAAACTTTAAACTTATTATTTATCTTTATATATTATTAATTCTCCTAAGAAAACCTAATTAATATATTTAATTATATTATTTTAAGATAAAACTTTATTTTTTTTAAATTATAAAAGTTAATGCTAATTATATTAATATCTATTTTAAGATATATAATTTTATTATTAGGAGGCTAAGCCTTTTATTTATTTTTATAAGAGGTACTTTCTTAAATTAAGGATTAATAAATTAAAGCTATTTATATATTTATTAAGATTTAAAATTATTAAAAGGTAGCTAGAATAAAAATAGCATCTTATTAAAAGACCTAACTTTTTAAAAAAAAGCTTAATTTTAAAATTAATATTAAAATAGATATAGAAATTAATATTAAAGAGGAACTTAAATTAATTATAAGAGAAAGTATAATTAAATAAATTAATTTTAAATATTATATTAATAATATAATAAACTTATTCTCTTTATTTTTTTTTTAAAGTATTATATCTTTTATTTATAAATAAGAGAATATCTTTAAGCTATTCTTATTTATAATTATTACCTTTAAGAATAATTATTAAAGACTTTTATTTAAAATAATAAATTAAATAATATTTAATAATATCTTTTTAAATTAATTAAGTAAAGATTTATTAAAATATATTAAGGATATTAAGATTTATAAAATAAAATTATAGCTTATTAATAAATAAATATAGAAAAAAGAAATATAGGTTATATTTTAATAAGGTTTATAAAGAAATATAAAGGCTAAGTAATATTTTTAGTTATTTTTAAAGAATTAAAAGTAGGATAAAATAAAGTTGTTATTTAAGAAATGGTTTAAGCTTTATGAGATTAATATTAATTAAGGAGTTAATAGCTAAGTATTTAACTTTAAGCGCTATATTAAGGAGATTATTTAGGAATATATAGCTAGGGTTATAGATTTTTTATATTAATATATTAATAAGTAATTAAAGGAGTTAATATATTGGCTATATATATATATAGCGGTCTTAAAGGATTATTAAAATTATAATATTAATTTTTATATTTAAAAGTGGGTATTAAATTAGCTTTTTAATTTAAATAAGATAAATAGAGATGGAATATTATTAGATAAGTATGATTTTAAAGATATTAAGGGTTATATCTTAAGCTATATATAATACTTAAAAATAGATAAGGAAGATAATAATAAGTTGAAAGCTTAAGAGATAATATTAATAAAGGAATTAATATTTTAAATTATATTTATAATTAAGGATTTATTTATTAAGGTAGCTAAGCTTAAGGGCTTTGCTTAATATATATAATTAATTAAAATCTTTACCTTCTTAATAATTATATTTTTAAGAGATATTATAAATTATATAATATTAATAAGATAAGGTAATTAGGTAAAATAATAAAAGATAATGATATTTATTTAAGATTTTATATATAATATTAACTTAAATATATATTAATTATCCTAAGCTTAGGAAGTATAATAATATTAAAGGGGTGTAAGTTAGGGATAAAGGGGTGGAAATACCTTAGGTAAAGCTTATAATATATATAATGGATTTAGCTAAGGTTAGGGTAATAATTATATAATTAATTAAATATACTTTAATTATAAAAATAAGGGGTATAAGGTAAATATATATTTATATAACTTTAAATTATAAAATATTTATAGGGAGATTTAGGAGAATATATAGCGGGGTATAAAGGTACTTAAGTATTTAAAAGTTTAGCTGAAAATAATATAATTATATAATATGGTAGTAATAATAGATTATAAGGAGGTTCTATTAATAGTAGCTTTTATATTATATATAAAGCCTCTTTTTTTAAAGAAATTCTTATAAAATAATTAAAAGAAAAACTTTAATAATTAAAATAGATTTATAATTCTAGTATTAATTAATATAATAAAATAAGTATAAATTAAAAAGGGGGGAGATAATGATGATTATATAGTAAAGATCTGGTCTTTAATCCTTTCTTATAAATAAATTATGATAAAGAAAGCTTTTAATTTACTTTATTTAGGATATAAAGATAATAAAAAGGTTAAGAAGAGCTGGGAAGTAATTTTATATTTAAAGGATTAGCTTAAAGAGGTATTAAATATAAAGGATAAAAAAAAAGATATTATCTTAATATAATTATTTAGAGAGGATAAGTAAAGAAGGTTTAATATTTATAATTAATTGTAAATAATAAATATTATTATAATAATAGAATAGTTAATAAATCGTAGCTCTTAAATTTAATCTTAGATATATTATAAATTAGGTCTAGTGGATTAAGATTAACAAGGGCGCTATATTAAGAAGATATTATTAAAGCGTTATATATATTTAATAATCACAGAGATAGTTTTTATAATAATTAAATGTATTATATTTTAAGATATAGCCTTGCTAAATATTAAGATAATATATTTAGTTTATATAATTAATATAATAAAAGAGATTAAAGTTAAGAGAATCTTTATTAATAATAATTCCTTAAAGGAGTTAATTAATTCTATATTAATAAATTATCTTAGTTTAAAAAGATATAAAGTTAAGAGGCTTATATATTTAAAGATAATAAATAATTTATTTTTATTAATTAAGTATTATATTATAATTCTAATAATTATAGGAGGTATTATAATTATAATATAGGTATATATTACTAGGTAGAATTAAATCTATAACTTACTTTTAGGATGTTTATAGCTAATTTAAAATTATATAATTTATAAATATAAGGCTGATATATTTATATTATAGGGTTAAGGTAGCTATATTATAATAATCTAATTATAAATATAAAGAATAAATAAAGTATTAATAATATAAGGTAGGGGCAACTTCTTATTTTAAAATAAAAGTAAATTAAATAATAAATACTTAGTAAAGTTAATAAAGGAGGAAAGTAATAAGGTAGATAATAATAAGGATAAAGTATTCTTAAGCTTAGTTAATTAGGTAGAGTTATTAAATATTTTAAAGTATCTTAAGAGTAACTTTGTTTTTATAATTAAAGGTATATTAAAAAATAAATAAGGGGCTTTATCTTTAGGGAAATCTTAAATATAACTAAGCTAGGAAAGATTAATATTATTAAAATTATTTAGTTTTTTAATATTAATATTATGATTTTAAATACAATAAAGAAAAAATATAAATATATTAATATAATTAAGAAAATTCCCTTAATTAAAAATAATTTAATAATTATTAATTAAATATTATATATATAATATATAATATAAAGAGGAATATAAAATAATAAGATATATAAGGTACTAATAATAACCCTTAAAGATAGGATGATAATAAATAAAGATAATAAGATAATTATAATATTTAAAATTAAATATATAGATATTAAGGATAATAAGGGTATAATTACTTTTATTATTAATAAAGTTAATGAGTTAAGATAGGCTCTTAATATAATAATAAATAATAAAGAAGCTTTAAAATATAAATATATATATATAATATTATTTATTTTTAGTATAATAAAGAATAATTAATATTATTTTAATTTAATAAAATAACTAACCCTTTTAGCTATTTTCTTTTAAATAAATAATGAAGATATATCTTATTAATTAATAATATAAAGATATTAACTTAATATAAATATAAATAGAAGGCTTAAATAAAGAAAATTAAATTAAAAATCTTAAAATATTATTAATAAATAATTTAAAATAACTAATATTTAAAAAGGAGGAATAGCTAATAATAATAAAAAGAGGTAATAAATAAAACGGCTTACTTATATTTAATATAATTACTTTGCTTTCTATTTAAAGGATATCTAACCTATAAACCTAATTATTTATAATATTAACTTAATGCTTAATATAATTCTATATTACTTATAATAACTAAGTTATACTAGAGATATAAGGGTATTTATATAATAATTTTATAATAAGCTAAGAAAAATAGGCTAAGTTTAGCTAAATATAAATAAATAAGTAATATATATCTACTTTTTATTAAAAAAAAATACCTTCTAAGCAGTTATTAATTACCATTTAATAAATAATATTATAATATTATCTTAATAATTAATATATTAATAAAACTATATCTTTAAAGATATTTTATAAGCTTAATATTTAATATTTTATTAAGGTAATATTACTTATAAATATTATAGAATTAAGGTCTTTCTAGGAGATAAGTATAAGATTATTTTTATAATGCTAAATAATTAACTTTTTATAAATTAAATACCTTAAGGGATAGCAAGGTCATTATATTCTTATTATATATTAAAGGATATTATATATAGAGAATAGCTTATAGTTAGGGGATTTAAGAGACTAGCCCTTTCTTTTTTAATTAATTATTACTTAAAATAAAGGATATTATTTAACCTCTTTATAAATAATTATATTATATTTATAAAAATATTTAAAGATATATTTAATTTCCTTTATTATTATTACTTTCCCTAAACTTTATTTAATAAGATAAACCTATCACCTTTAAAAACTATTCTATTTATAAACTATATTATAATACTTAAGTTTAAATTAACAGCTAATATATTATAATTATTATTAAAATATTAAGATTACTTTGCTTAATAGGTATAGAAGGAGAATTATCTTAAGATATAAGAGTAATTAAAAGAATTTCTTTACTTACTTCCTTATTTAAAAGAATTAATTCCTAAATAAATAATTAAGATATTAATTCTTAAAACTATTATATAAATTCAAGTAAATAAAATAACTTTAATAAGCTATATTTTAAAGTAAAGAAAATAATAAGATAAGCTATTTAAGTAAATAAAGGAGTATATAATTATATTTTAAGAAATTTATTATAAAATCTAAAGTAATATTAATAAAGCATTAAATGAATTATTATAATTTTATTTAATATTAAATGCCTTAAATATAGTAATAAAAATAATTTTATTCTAGGTATTAAGTATACTTTTAAAAATATAAATATTAAATTTATAAATAAAGAAGATAAAAATAGTAATATATATCTTATTTAAGTTAAAGGATATAAAAATATAATATTTAATTAATAAATAAGAAATTCTTAAAGTAGTAAAAATCCTTTTTAAGTTATAATAATATATCTTCCCCTCTTAATACCTAACTTTAATTTATATAAATTATTTAAATATGATTTTTATTTTAGGAGTTAAGGGCAACTTAATTAAAAAAATAGCCTTATAATTAAATATATTAAGTATATTTAATATTTAAGTAATTTATTAATTAAACTCTTTAAGAATAATTTAAATTATAAATAAATTTTCTAAATTAATAAGATTATTAATGAAATTTATAAATAAAATATTAGCAGAGGTATTATTTTAATATAGAGAGAGATAAGAAATAATGCTATTAGTTATCTTTACTTTAAGATTAAAGGAGGGCGACTTATTATTATATTTAATAATAAGCTTATTAATATTAAAATAAAGGATTAAGTTAAATAAGAAATATATTATATTAAAGTAATATAAGGTAGTGATTTAATTTTTAATTAATGGAATAAAAGCTTTTAAGGATAAAGCCTTATATATAAGAAGGCTAATTATAACTTAAATTATTAAATATTAAGTTAAATATAAAATGCTTTAATATTATAAAGAATAAAGGTTATATATATTATATATCTTAAAAGATAAAGTATTAGATGTTTTATAATAAGTATATAATATTTATAATTATTATATTATGCCTTTAACTTTATATTAACTTTAAAGTAAGATATAATAATTAATTAAAAATATAAATATTAAAACTTATATTATGAATTGCTAAATATATATTATAATTAATATAAAGATTTCTCTTAAAGTAAACCTTATCCTTATTATATCTTTAAAGCTATAAGACTTAATAAGTATTAATTATTTTAAAAAAGTATATTCATTAAGATATAAGGGAAGCTTTATTATTTATATTAAGGTAGATTATATATTAAGATTTATCTTAGTTATTTTAACCTTAAAGCTAATAATAGAAGTTATAAAGTATAATTAAGTCTAAAATATAGCTATTTTTAACTTCCTTTAATAAGTTTATTTTAATAATATAAGGTACTTTTAATTTAAAAGAGTAGGGTATTTCTTTTAAAAGCAGGGAATATAGATTTTATTTAGCTTAGTATATTATTTAATATTAATAGAAAAAGTAAAAATAGTAATTAAAATAATAAAGTAAGGCTTAAAAAAATAAGCTTAAGAGTATAATTATAAATATTTAAATTAATAGCTTAATGTTATGCTTAAGATTATAATATATATAAACTTTAGATTCATTAAAGGCATTAAGTATTTGCTTATAGAGATTATATTAAGATAGTTATTAAAATTAAGCTTAATACTAAGGGTAAATATAATAAAAATAAAAGAATAATAAAGTTAAGAGGTAATAATAGCTATTTATAAGGGGGAATTAAATAAAAAGTAATTAAGGGTTATAATAATAGAGATAAGGAGAGAAGGTAAGGAAAAATATTATAAGTAATTAATATAAATTATAATGAATTATATTTTAAATATTAATTATTTATTAAAGGTAAGGTAGCTGATATAAGAGAGGGTCTTAAAAGAATAAGATTTATAATTAAGGAATTATTATATAAGATAATAACCTTAATTAAATAAGGGAGAAAGGGTAAAGGTATTTAAGTTAAAATAAATAAGTTTATAAGAGGTAGTTATATAAGTATTATATATTATTTATTTTATTATTAACTTAAGGCTAAGGATAATAAGTAAAAAGGTTTATATAGTAAATTTTAAATTATATAGGATAAACCTAATATAATTTATAAATATAAGATTAAATTAGCTAAATTAATTATTTAAAATAAAGGAAATTAATAAGCCTTAAATAAAAGAAGGTAAGGATATTAATTTTTAATTATATATTATTTAAGAGGGAAGGGAAAGATATATAATTAATGAGAGCTATATAAGGAATAAATAAAAGGTAATTAAAATTAATAATATTAAGCTTTTTAAAAGTAAGAATTATTAAGTTAATTTAGAAATTTAATAGTTATTTATACCTTATTAACTCTATTTATATAATAGATAAGTATATTAATCTTAGGTTTATTAATATATAATAAGATATATATTATATTAATATATAAAATAATATTATATATTTTTATAACTATATAATTAGTATAATTAATAATAAAACTTATATATATAATATATATTATATATATCCTTTACTTTTTAAAGAGAATATTTAAATTTAAATAATTAAATAAGAGAATAAATATAATAATAATAAATTAAGGAGAAATCTTATTAAAATATTAAATTAAAGTTAATTTAAAAAAATAAATAATATTTTATCTCTTAAAGGTATATTTCCCTTAGCATATAATTATTACTAGCAATACTTTTAAATAAGTGCTTTATATAATTTATATTATATAAGATATAATTATAAGAAATGAGATTCTATATAGCTATTTAATTATTAAGAAATAAAGAAGGATAATCCTTATTATTATTCTTTATGCCTATATTAAGTAAGTAAACTAAGATATAAACTTAATATATTAAAATAATATTACTTCCTTTTTCAGAATTAATTAAATATAAAATATATTAAAAATACTAAATTATAATTTAAGATATAAAATGCTAAGGTTTAAGGTATATTACTTAAATAGGCTAGGCGTAATACTTAATACTTAGCGTTTAGTTTAAGTTTTTAAAGTAATAAAGCTAAAATAAATGATCTGGTTAGTATATAATAATAATTAAGATGAAAGTTATTAAAGAAAAATATACTATAAATAAGATATATCTATTAATATAAAAGCTTTAAGGATAAATAAAGATTAAATTATAAAGATTTAAAGATATATAAGCAAGATATACTTATAATAAAGAGATATTTAGGAGGAAGAGTTATTAAAATAGGTAGCTGCCTTAGCTAATTAATTATAAGGCTAGATTATTTAATAAATACATTAATATTAAGGGGAGTAAATCTTAAAATAACTAGCTATATTATAAATTAAAATTAATATATAAGAATGGCCTTAAGATAAGGTTATTAATATAAGGATTCCTTAGTAATAAGTATATAAAATAAATAATATTAATATATAAACTTTATAATAACTATCCTAAATTTAAAATTATACTACTTAATTTATATTATACCCCTAAATATTAATAAAATAAAGTAAATAATTAAATAATATAAATAAGAGTATGCTTAAGTATTAATATAAAATAATAAGGGGATTAATATTATAATATATTACTACCTTTAATTAAATATATATTATATAATTATAAATTAATTAATATTTTAAGAGATAGCTTTTATATATAGGCTTATTTAACTTATTAAGGTAGATATTAATAAATATAATATAGGGTGAATAATTAGTGTTATATTATTTTATATATAGCTTAGGAAATAAGGAGGTATGAGTAAATTTATTAAATAAGTATATATATACTTAATATATATTTATAATTAAATAGATACCTAAGGGCGTTAATTAAATTATATATATTTATATCTTAATGCTTTTAAATATAATTACATTTAAAATCTAATTATTAATATAGCTAATCTAGCATATAGTTAACTTATAATGAAATGAAGAACTATAGGTAATATAGTTAATTCCATTATACCCTTTTTATATTATATTGCTAAATATATTAACTTAGGTAAACCTATACTTATATAACTTAATATAGTAAATAGTTATTAATTAAGGGATGAAATACCTTTTAAAGAATAAGTTAATCTTAATTATTAATAATTAAAATAATTTAATAGCTAAAATATAAATAGTTACAAAAGATGCTTTTTTAATAAAAGTTTTAACTTAATATTTTATTAATAATTTAAGCTGCTTAATTAATAATCAAGCCTTTATAATATAATAAATAAGAGGTTATATCTATAAGTAAATAATCCTATTAAAGGTAGGATAATAATTAAACTTAAATTAATAGCTAAGAAGTTATAAATAAAAAGTAATTATTTAAAATAATTTTAAGAATAGATACTTATATATTAATAATATTATTTAGGAAATAAATACCTTATAATTATATAGCCGACTAAGATATATATAAGCGTTAATAGGCTTCGCTATTAAGGTAAGGGTATTTATTAATGCTAATATCCTAGATTATTATTAATTAATATAAAATAAGGTAAATTTATATTAAGATAAAATAATAAATAAGTTAACTATATAATGAATCTTAAAAGATATTATATTATATAAGCTAAATACTATTAATAACTTAATAAAGGAGGTATTATAAGTATTAATTTTAATAACAATTAATATTTAATTTTATATAAATTGGATTATTAACTTAATTATTTATAAGTAAGCATTATAATAAATATATATTTATATAATAAGTTAAAATAAAGCAACTTTATAATATATTTATTTTAAATATAATAATTAAGAAAGGCTTAACAAATATCTTAAGTTAATTATCTTTATAATAATTAAGTAAATAATAAATGAAAATTAAATAATTAATATAATTAATCTTATTTAAATATAAATAAGGGAGGCTATAAATAAATAGATTAATTTAAAAGGATATAATAAGGTATTAATTTAATGCTACTTAAGAATTTTTTAAGTAAAGTAAATATAATAAATTTAAGAAGTTTATAATTAACTTTAGGAATAGGATAAATCTTAACTAAAGGAATTATAATTACTACTAAATAAGGAAATAATAATATTAATTAACCTAATATTCTTAATATAAAACCTTTTATTTTATAAATAAAAAATAGCTTAAGAAAGAAATGGATATTAATAAGCCTTTAAATATAAATACTTAAAGATATTATTATAATAAAAACTATATAACTAGTAAACCTATACCTTAAATAAAAAATTATTAATTATTATTATTAATACTTTAACCCTATTATTATCATATCCTAAAAATACTTTTATATTATTATTATATATATTCCTTAAACTTAATATATTAATTTACTTATATACTCTTAATTATATTTTTAAGGATAATTAAGATATAGGATTGCTTATATTTATATAAATTAAAGGTAATTAATAGCTACTTAAGAACTTATTTTAATAATTAAATAATCTATTTTAATTATTAATTAATTTAATAATATTATAAATACTTATCTTATAACTTATAATATTAAAATTAAATTAATATATTTAAGATTTCTTACTTTAAATACTTAATTATAAATAAGCTTTATTATTATTTAGCCTATATATAACTTTAAAAGAGCTATTAATATAAATCTATATCTACTTATATTTTAATAGTTATATATTAATAATAAATATTATATATATTATATTATAAGCTGATATATTAAATATAATTAATAAGGATAAATAGATAAAGGTTGATTATAAGGGTAATTAAGATAAGGAAATGAAATAAAAAGGATAATCCTCTAGAAATATAAATTAGCTTTATATAATATAAATTAATATTAAGATCTTATGATTTATATAATAAATTTATATATATAATTATATTTCTTTACCTTATTAATAAAACCTAAGCGCATAATATTATACTTATTTATACTAATATTTATTTAAGAGTATAATTTAGTTAATTAATAAATATATATTAAAGCTAATTATTATATTATAATAAACCTTTTTTTAATATAATAAATATATTACTTTTTAATTATTATATATTATTAATAATTCCTTATTTAAGATTAAAAATAATATATTTTAATTATAATTAAATTAATTTTTAACTAAGGACTTTTAAAGATATTCTTAAGGTCTTGGTTATAATTAAAAGGGGGTATTTTATAAAATAGTTTATATGCCTCCTTAATAGATAGACTCCCTATCCTAAATAAGGAGTATAAATTAAACTTAGAAAATATATCTATGCCTCTAGTATAAAATCCTCTTCCTAGAGAAATGGTACTTCGTCCTGGAGTGTGACTCGTTTGTTTCAACGGCTTGGACGGACAAATCTGCCTGGCTGCCCGAGCCGAGCCCATCTGCAATTGTTAGTGGCAAGTGCGTCTGCACGAAAAACGGGACAGGGGGAAGGGGGGTTGCTGGACTCGGCTTAGAAGCGACGCGCCCGATGGACGCGCTTGGCTACATAGGTACTGATGGCTGCCTTGAGCCACTTAGGCACCAGGTGAGATACTAGCGCCCATCCCGTCCCCTGGGCACCCCTAAATTCTCGACATTGCGCTGCCATTCGAACTGCCAACAACCTCTTTCGCAACAAGATGGATACAACAGCAGCGAAACCTATCATGGCTTCACCAACCGGGAGCCAGGGTACTACCGCAGCAGTTCCGCAAGGTTCAACACAGGGCTCAGCGATGAGGAGCCATGACGGATGCTTTATTACAGCCCTGTCGACTGAACTCATCGATCATATCATCGACCACATTCCCTATGAATCACAAGTCGACTTTGCGTGCACGTGCAAAAGACTTGCCGACTGCTCCAGCCGGGTCCTAGAGCGTCACCAAGAGGCTTTCAAGAAGTACTGGGTAGCATCAGACATTTCCCCGGTCACCATCCCAACATTGTTACGCAGCGTCTTTGGGCGCGCTGACCCAATCCTCGCCTGGCATGTTCGATCGATCGAGATCTGGTATGATCGCACCAGCTGGCTGGACTGGAAAACACTTCGTTTCGACCAACCTCTGAATGAAGAAGAAATGAGTGTTGACAGCACCTCCTGGAAGTGGAAAGACGATGAATTGGAGGAGTACCTTGAAGATGTCGATGATCAATTCGTCGCAATGCTTGTCGGTGGTGACGAGGAAATATTGACCGAGGCTCGCGAGCAATTCGAAGACGGTCTCGACGGCATCCTCAAGGCGCTTCTTATCGCGTATTGCCCAAGACTAAGGGACGTCAAATTCATCACGCACGAGCACAAGCAGAAGTCCACGCTTGGCTGGCTCAGAAGGCTGATCCAGGGCAGCATCCTGCACGGCAGCCACTGGCCTCCTGGTCTTTGCAACGTCCAGAACGTTGCCGTTGGCGTCGAGTCAGACACGTGGATGACGACGCGGCACACAGACAGCAATCACGGTCATTTGGATCCAACGAATAAGTCTATGGAAATCTTCTCCACTCTACTGCGCCTGCCTCACCTCACCTCGATCTATTACAACGACCTTCGGCGCACAAGCTGGGACGACGAAACCGATTTCGAGTCCCGCACTCTAATTCCCAAGCATTCTTCCACGGTCAAGCATATCTTCCTTGACGACTGCGGCGACATGACCCATGAGTTCCGCTCCGCGCTTCCTCGCGCCCCGCGCGCCCTCGAGACCTTTACGCTGCGTGCCGGCAACTCCGGCGACCGGATGGATGATGCCGACCAGCTCGTCAGTGGTCTCTGCGGAGCGCAGAGCAATTCCTTGCATACTCTGATGTTCTACGGTCCATACGACTATAACGAGATCCATGGGTATCGGTGTTCCACCTATCGCAACGAGGAGCTCAACAGCTCGGGCAATCTGGAGACGGTGGCTATCGATATCTCGGATGTGGAACTGGACTGCTTCTACTCAACATCTGATTTACCCGACGAGGAGGCCAGGGGGATGACAGAAGAAGAAAACCGCAAATACTTTGTCAAGTGGTTTCGCGAAACAGCGTTCCCAGCAACCACTCAAAGGATCGTGTTCTGGGGCAGACCCGACGAATGCTACATGCCAAAATGCGGAGACAAGTTCCTCGACTGGCTGGAAGACGCATTGATCAACGTCATTGAGTCGTGGCGCTGGAAGGAGGGGTGGGACTCAGCAGACGAGGAAGAGTTTGACAAGCTTTCCACTGCTTACGAGTCTTTCCTGGAAAATTTGAAGGCTATCTACCTCGAAGATATCGAACGCCAGTACAAGAGGTGGGAACGTAGGCCTAAGGAACCAAGGACGGAAAAGGTCTACTTCAGGCGACTTGTTGAGGTGGCTAAAGAGGCGGGGATTGATGTTTATACGCTGACCAATCGCGCTCCGGCAAAGCACTCGCATGACTTTCCTACTGCGCCGGAGAAGTATGATCTGAGATCTGGACCATGGTGGGAGCGGAGAGATGAGACTGCGGATTGGGTGTTCGACGTTTACAAAGGGAGAAGAGTGCCTCCTGGATGTGGGAAGTGCGGCAAGTGCGAGAGTTGCTTGGGCGAGTACGTAAAGGAGCTGTGGGAGTCTCTAGACGAATGAGCATAGGAACTTGGTCACGGTTCTTTGCAGGCACGTAATTTAAAAGAGCGCAGGTACCTAGGTATGAAATACCCATAGACCACTTGTGACTGGCGGGTCACAAGTGGCCTGTGCATCTTCCGATTGATATGCCCGGTGTGCAATCAAAGAAAGCCTTTCCGGGGTGTGTCCAGTGGCTGGGAGCGCTTGGGGCAGCTCAAGAACAGGCGCAGGACCCATTCACTTCCCGCACGAGACGGCGGCTTCCTGGAAGGCCAGGGAAATTCACATCGGTAGTGTTGCTTTTTCCCTTGAACCGTGGGACGTGTCGATCAGGTCAGCTAAGTCTGCCGCAGGAACTCCTGGACATCATCCGGCGGCTGCAGCTAGGGAGGTTCATACATTAGCACAATATATGGACCATAGCAGGCAAGGATAATAGTGCAACAAGTATAAGAAGCATGGTTGGTCGTACAGAATGGAAGATGCAGGTGCATGGGCAGGGTCTCTCAGCTAAGGCACAGCAGCAATGCTGACGCTCATTTGTCGGTCAATATCACTGTTTTGTTGGTTGACAGGACTGTCACTGCCAGATCTGGGCGTGTATATGAATCTCCTTTCCCTCCCTTCCAATTGAATATCTTCCTCTTCCACTATTAATAGAGGCAGTTCCATGTCCCAAAATATTTGTCCAAAGATCCACTTTATAATCATTTGCAACATCATCTTCACTATCACCGCAGCCACCACACTAGCTATATACATATCTACAACACTCCAGTTCCACGGAGTTCTTGTTCTCAACCTAGTCCAGAGGAAAGGTCGTTTCCCCGTCTTCTTCTATCCTACGATGAATCTGAGCCCAATAGTTCTGCCTTATGTTACTCTGGATTTCACTACTTGTCCTGCCCCAGACAACATCCTTGATTTCTGTCTCTCCTCTCTCAACCAGCAGCTCGACTGCCTCGGTCATCATATCATACTACTTCACAGTGGTTTCACCGGATCTGGAACGCTTTCTTTGACTGATCATTCATTTCAGAGCATAGAGTCCGTCTTCACCAAGTTCATGATGTCACAGACATTGGGGCAGATCCTCTTCGCCGTCCAATCAATCGTCGCGTTCTCTATATTTCTGTTCGCTAGGCAGCGGGAGGAGTTTCCTTGGGCCGGTTGGGTTACCAGCGTGTAAGTCCAGTGATCAACACAGAATTGTTCAATATCCAGACATTTCTTTTCCCGTTAATGAATCCGTTTCCTAGAGGCCTCGCCATGTGGACTGCAATCGGCGTCCCCTTGCTCATCATCTATAAACGGACCCTGTACCAGTAGGCGAGTTTGCTATCCCAAGCCTTTGCCTGGTATTCTGACACCCCGCAGGCGACTTCCATGGTCCCTTCTGATCCCGCTCAAATTCTTCTTCCTCTTCGCCGGGATTCCTCCATCGGACCTGTATCAGGCTGGTCTCTTGATGCCATTATCGGCCAACATCGGGCTGATGTTACTCACAATGGGCCGAGTCCTGGATGATATCCAGCCACATGTTGATGGTCAAGCATGATCGACACACGTATTCGCGATACAGGTCTCGTGTATGCTCGCACATGAGGCAGTTTCACAACGGTTTCAATACTATTCCCATGGAAAGAACGAGAATGTCATGGTTGCAAGATGCTGGTAACGTTACGCATTTTGGAGGTTCTGTAAGGGGAAAATCGACAGGCTCGTCATTTTTGATCACCGACTGTGACCTGGTTAAGATAGGTCGGGAGCAAAGCCGGATGAATTTTCTACCCAGGTATCTGAACCATCAGACTACGAATGTGCTGAAGCGAGAGGAGTGAGGGAAATGCGCGACTTGCTGGGCTTGATACACCTGCGCTAAGTTTGCCCAAGAAGCCACGAGCCTGGATCCAGGCGCTCGGTCCGAGAAACCTGCGGCGACTTGTGTCCTAGGCCAGCTCGACAATTTACACATTATGGAGCTGACTACGAATTTGCTACAACCTTGAATCAAGGTCACTTCTATGCTTTTTGCCAGCTTCTGCACACTCTGCTTTCATGCCATAAGAAGCCCGATATTTTGCCGCATTCCATGTTAAAGTATCATTACAGAGGCTTTCTCTTCCTGTAGTCCCAGAACGGGTCTATGTTACTGATGTTTTCTGTGTCCACGGGCGGTCTTGGCGGTGGCGGATCAGGGAAGAATATATTCGTCCAGTAATTTGGAACATTCTGGTTAGCTGGTAAGGCCAGCTCCGCCGTAATTATTGTCTGTATCTGCTGCAGTGTAGGTCGATATGCTTGTTTAGCCATAAGGCACATCGCCACAAGGTCGATCAGGGATTGTTGGTACTGGCCGGTCCAATTCTCCGCAGGGTCGAGTAATGACCACCCATATGTCCAGCGCTCTTGATCTGGCGTTGGGTTCGCCGGCTCCTGGCTCGTCATCCTTCCTGCGTAAGGCGGGAAGTCTGGGTCCACCAGCATCATGCAAGTCTTCATAGTCTAGTCAACATGAAGTCAGCCTTCGCCAAAGTCTCTAAAACCGACAGTGCGGTGCTTTTGCTTACCATTCCCATCTGCCACACATTAGACGCAGAGGTATATCTCCCCGGCCCCGTTGTGATTGGCGGGGGCGGCGCCCAAGGCTGCATCCAAGGTGGCATCCAGGCCCTCATCCAAGGTTGCTGCGCGCCATCAGAAGGGTCCTGGTGGGCAGGTATCATATCCCAATCCTTGCCGAATTGTTCCTACGAATCCACCGAAGAGTTTAGCAATATGGAGCGGGAAGCAAGGCATGCTCTGTTACTTACCGGAAGTGCATATCTGACTTTACCTTCATGTCTTAACCGCCATTTCCTGTCACGTCGTATGACCTCAAGAGTGGTTGCTGCCCCAGGTGGCGGCCCTGCCCCTAGCGCTGGTTGACGCGCGAAAGCCCAGAGTCTGGCCTCGTTCCGGGCAAACCCAAAGTCTCCAACCTGGATAGCCTTTCATCAGTTCTCTGTCTATCAAACCAGTGATTAGGAGCTATAGAGGGAGCTTGCCTGTAACCGCGGAAGCGTTGTGTGGGGTGGCACAAGAGGTACGGCCGGAGGCCCGGCTGCAGGCCCGGCTGCAGGCCCGGGTGGAGGTACGATCGGGGGATCATACCCATAAACGAATACTTAGGACCGCGTTAGCGGATTATACGTTCATGTGTATGATACATGACGACAAGACATGAGTATGATGTGACAGACATACCATTTGAGGGATCCTGAAGTTCGATGGGTCAGCTTTCGAGGAACTACAGCATTTGTTCTCATTTGAAAATGAGTCCGAGAGCTCAAGTCCCTATTTCTCTCCGTTTGGAAAGAGTATTACGTTCGGATGAATGTATATAAGGATAATTTACGAAGGAATCACGGCAGAATCACATTCTAGATCTGCCGATATAGACGCAAAGGATGACTTACAAAGTCGATGTGCACTATTCCTTCTCGTCCTGGGTTGCCAGGGATAAGTACTTCTGGAAGGTGGGATCCTTGGGCGTTCACAGGAACTACTCCATTGAGTGGGTTCAACCTTGGGGGTTCTTCCATCGCCATACATGCCTTCACCATGCAGTCGAAGAAGCGCCAGAGGATTGACTCTGGGAGATATCGCTCTGTTCCATCCGGCGGCATGTCTCTGGCTGCTTTAAAAAGTTGACCTTCTAAATTTCCAAACTTGCAATGTTCCATTAGGAAATAACTGCCGTCGTGCCCATCGATTCTCTGGGCCATGTCTGCCACGGAAGCAGCTGCACGAAGAGACCGCCTTGAATTGACATTGACCGTCCTGGGATGATGTGCCGTGTAGAAGCGTTGTACTATGTGTGGTGCTCGCCCGAGTTGCTGATAGGCATCGATTTAATCAGCATATGTTCATCAACGGATCATGCGCAGTAACTCACAGTTATCACGTCTCTCTCTCTGTCAATATATCCTGTGGTCACCCGGGGTCTCCTCCCGTCTAACTCGAACTGGTTGGACATCTTCATAACCACGCTATGCTCTTGTCCAGGGCCAGGCGAATACCTCCACAGTGACACGATACCATCGCCTCCCCATCCAAGGCATTTGATATAGCGGAATGAAGATCGCATTAGCTTGTAAGCGTTTGTGTACTCCTCTTGCACCGCCACTCGAGCTTCGCGCTGCAATTCCCTAGTGCCTATCGGGGCCTGTAAATCCTTAAATTCGTCGCGGGCCGGGGAAGCAATACCCTTCAGCCGGTCCCTGTGGTTCACCGTGAACTGGAATCTCGCTGCTGCTGGTACCACCCCTGCGGGCATCCCTGGGAGTGCTGCTATTCGTAGAAGAATGTCGTTCCAGCGCTGCACGTATTCGGGATCTCCATTCTGATTCCCTTCCACGATATCCCGAAAGGTAGCTTGGAAACCGTCAATACCGTTTCTATAGTAATGAAACTTGTGCTGGGCATAGCCTTGTTGTTCCTCGAGATTGTTGATCGCTGCTGCCAGTCCCGCCATTTTGTGAACTAAACATAAGCAACATCAGATGTAGTACTGAACACGGCAGTGCGAGCGGATACCGAGTGCTGACAGTGCGAGTCAACTGGTTAAGTATCTGTCTAACAAAGAGACGTCAATGGTCATTTCCGTTTTCGGCCAGCCAAAGTCATTTACACATACTTTTCAAGAGAATCAAGGGTAGGACTTCAAAACGAAAAAGAACCAATGGAGTAAACAGAATAATCACTCGAACTTATTACCTGTGCCGACTCGGCATACTGTGTACTGCAAGGACTAAACTTCAGACTTCTCCAGTAGTTGTCACTTCTTTGCTCTTGACCTGTTCCAGTCAGATTGCCGAGGTATTGAGTCAACCACCGAGCTTTGTCTCAATTCTCACCTTACTTATCTCGGTACAGTGTGCTCTTCGACGCTTCGTTTGAGGATCATTAAATCATGTTGACGGCCCAAAACACATGATAGGGGTAGGATCTGATCCATAAATAAATTCCATTCGTCATGGGAATAATTACCATCGCAAAGCTACATGAGATCCATTGCATTTGCCTGGAAGACACATGTCTGTCTGTCGGCCTTGCCTGACCAGTGAGAAAGAAGGCTTCATGGTCGATAGCCTGTCATCTTCAAGATCATGTCGACTCACTCTGAGACGCCGTAATATTACGGCATCGAACAAGATTGGAAAAAGATGTTTTCTTTGTATTTCTCTTTTTGTTGTGGAGGTAAAAAGGCCACGGTGTTTATAGAAGAAACGAGCGAGTAGATTTATCTACTCGGTGTGAAACACGGCCAATAAGGAGCGGGCCAGAGCATTCGGGATCCGTGAGCAGCTCATGAGGACGATGAGAACGTCACTGCTTGGGAGGAATAACGCGGCCAATGACAACCACGTCCCTCTTTTCACCGTCCCATTCCTCGGGAAGCGGTGTGTCGGCGAACAGGCCACCCCCATGCTCCGCCGGATATCTCTCGCCGAAAACAGACGCCTTGTCCACCAGATCACGGAGACGCTGCGACTCCTCGGGCGTGAGATGCACATGCACTGCGTCAAAGTTCTCTTTCAAGTAATTTGGTGTGATTGTACTGCCGACTTTGTTAGAAATGTAGACAGGGGTACAATTGTTGGCAAACGCACCCTGGAATTGGGAAGATATCATCTCCCTGGGCCAGCAGCCACGCAAGCGCAGTCTGGCCAACAGTCACACCTTTCTCGATAGCAACTTCCTGGAAGGCCTTAACCAGTTCCATATTTTTGGGGAAGTCCTCCCTGGAGTATCGTGGGTAGAAACGCCGAATATCGCCCTCCTCGAAGTCGTCGGGTCCTTGGACGCCGCCGCCCAGCAGCCCGCGGGACAAGGGGGAATAGGCGACGACAGCGACGCCCAGCTCGCGGCATGTGGCGAGGAACTGGTGCTCGGGGGACTCGATCTCGGTGCTGAAAGCGCTGTACTCCATCTGCACGCACGCGATCGGGTGAACGGCATGGGCGCGTCGCAGAGTTGCTGATGAGACCTCGGATAGGCCGATGTGGCGGATCTTGCCCTTTCTGTTTGGATCTTTAGCTTCTGCTCCTCACAAATCCAGACCAGTTATTTCTTTTAGTCTCATGAGGTGAATTGGGAGCGACTATTGCTTACTCCTTCAATTTGACCATCTCGGCAACAATGTGCTCGACCGGGGTTGACCCATCAAGCCGGTGTGGGTACCAGAGGTCTATGGTCTCTACCCCGAGTCTTTCCAAGCTCTGCTCACAGGCAATGGGCACATATTCGGCATCGCCACGGAATCCAAAGCCGTCTGGTAGGCGGACGCCGCCAAATTTGGTGGCGATGAAGACGTCCTTACGCTTCTCAGGATTCAGCCCCAGCCACTTGCCGATAATAACCTCGGAGTCACCCTGTTGGAGGTATTCAACTTAGTCATCCCATCAAATTGAGTGATTTAAAGCGATGCATGATGGGGTCCCTACATAGAAGTCGCTGGAATCCCAAAAGGTAGACCCTAATTCATAGGCATGGTCAAGTAGGGCGAGACGTTCCGGATCCGGGATTGGAGCAATTGTTCGAGAGCATGGGAAACCAATCCCCATCGTACCAAGGCCGATGCGCGAGACCATCGGGCCGTCCTTGCCGAGAGGACGTTTCGTGAGCGAGTTGGTCTCCATGTCGGTGGCAATGCGGATGAACCCTGGATGCAGAAAAAGGGGAAGTCGGCTTCTTTGTGATGTTAAGTGTGACGTTTGTAGTGATGTGTAGTGAGAGATTGAATTGAAGTTGGAGGTTTACTTATAGGCGTATGACACTGTCACGGACCTGGTATCTGAAGTCCGCAGGTAGCGGAGCGGACCAAAGTCCACTCTGAAGCGGTCCATGAGCAATGCAAGGTCCGCCATCACTCCATCTGGGACCTAGGATATTTGGGAATTTTAACGGATCTCCACTTGTTTAGTCACTCGTGTGGAAACAAATTCTCTTGTCTCGTCTACTCCCATGTATCTGCGATAACCTGTTAGCATTTCTCAGGGCAGAGAGGGTGACATTCAGCAACTGACACAGTCATCAGGATTTCCGCGAACTCATCCACATCCTCGCCTCTCCCGTGTTTGAGAAAAGTGTCGAAGGAATAGTTGGAAATGATAAATTGTGGGGTTTCCTGCCATAAGCGATTGAATTCAAATGAAGAACTCGCCTTCCACAGGGGGCGAGAAAGCGTCCAACGATGAGTGAAAGCCCAAGGGCCTGGGTCATCTGTTGCTTTTCCTTTAGCCTGTGAATCGAAGGTGCGGATCGGCCACGCTCACCATTTTCATCATCGGGTGTCTTCATCATACTATAAAGGACAAGTACCGAGTATGCCATGACAATAGTCCTGCGCAGAGATTCGGCGAAGATCCATCGCTGAGAGTAGTTGATCCAGTTAACGAGATGACTATCTGCATTTCAGGATTGAGATGAGTGACGTACCTCCCACTCTACCGGCTTCTGAGGTCTGGGATCATCCCCCAAGTTGCCAAGGTTCTCACGAATCTTGCACAGCTCGCCCAGCCACGTCTCCAAGATCGGCATGTCTTTCTCGGCCTGCGACCGCAAGATGATGTTCTCGTCAAAAAGGCGTATGATCTGGTATAGAAAGAGTGCCTGTGCACGCGCAAGCTTCTCGGTAGGTGTGGCTGCTATTCGGCCAGCCTCGAAGTCGATGAGTTCACGAATATTACCGTGCAGTGCTCGTATTACCATTGCTGTGTTGGCTGGTGTGCGGTTCTCGTAGAGCACACAGGTCGTGAAGCACGAGAGGATGCATTGCGGTGTATTTCTCTGGTAAAGATGTCGGTGCAGAAAAGGGGCAGAGCTCTGTGTTGCCACCTCTTTCGTAAACGCTTTCACCCGGTTTACAGTGTAGTGCAGAGGCGTTTTGGGGTCATAGAGGTGCCAAGGTTGAACATCATCCTGTGGATTGTAAGCTTCTCAGAGTGCAACAAAAAATGTTTCTCTCCGTGTCTGAAATCATTGTCAATCTCGACTTACACAAAACGGCGCCATCTTTTGGTATGAATTTGTGATTTCTTCGTCAGCTGGTGTCCCAGGGCGCTCGATGACAACGTTGTCATCGACAGGGACAAGCCATCGGTCCGGTATGGATGGGTTGTTATTGTCAACAAAGTCCATAAAGTTGTCCATGGGGATGTCTTCGTTGATGAAAGCACTTGGCAGAGATTCTGCAGCAGGCCCAGGTATGTCCGATAAAGAGTCCAGGGGCAGGGTATCGAAACAGCCCATCTCATACGGCGGGACAGAGTCGAAAACAGAAACACCGGGACTACCGAATTGAAGCGCCTCCATGTGAGGGCTGGCCCGCATTTCTTGATGCCCAGTATGGTTAGACGCTCTGACCTTGCCGTATGCGCAGGGGATCTTCTTCTCCGCGCATCGGGAACACACAGGCGTCCGCCTGTCGCAGCGCCTCTTGGTCTGTACGCAGCTGTTACAGTTCTTCTGTCTCGATCCCACCACACCGGCAGCAACAGCGGGGCTCGCCATCGTGTGGAGTGAGCCGTCAGTGTTGCAGCGATGAATACCGAGCTTCTGGTTGCATGAGGCAGGCACGCAGAGGCTGTTGTGGTGGATGTCGGAGAAGGGTCCTGTCAGCCGCGGGTTGGCGGCTCCGCAACTCCGCAAAGTGGGCCCCCGATCTGACGCCAAGTCCGCCAAAGTCCGCCCGCCAGACTTGGATCGGCTGGTTTGGAAGGATTGTCCGCAGGACGACGCAGATGTGGTGCGGAGGGTTTCCAACGCCAGGCTTAGGTAATCTGAGAGACGTTGGGTAGAGGTATACAGAGATGTTCAGAACCACAATGCTCCGTTGTAAACATCGAATTAAGCCTGACATAGATCTGCAAATCTTAACAGATTTGTGAAATAACTAACCAACTTGCATACTACTGTCGGGGCGCAATAAACTCCAATTATTCCAAGTTAGTATTGATGATACACGAAGAGAAAGACGATTCGACCACCATGACCATGACTTTGTTTGCGCATTGAAACGCATCGAGTTCAATGACGAGAGACAAAAGAAGTAGGTGGGGACGAGTGTACGTGGAACGAGCATCGAGATACGTTGGTTGAGTGCAATGTAAATTGAACCATGTTTGAAGGTAGAATGCGCTGCACCGATACACACTACCAATGCATATAATCTCGTCAGTAATTGTATGATAGTCTTCAACTTCAGATGAGAACTTCTAAAATGTAAACATTTGGTTGGAGTTCTGGCCAGGGGCGAGAGGAAGAGACAACGCCGAGGCTATCATACCACCACAGTTGGCATGTGTAACACTCGAACAGGCATGTACGATGAGCTCGGAAAGCCGTGCGGCATCTCTATCTTTCTCTGGCTCTTTGTTGTTCCAACGGAGTTCTGTCCTCCTTCCCTTTTCAGACGAAGGCCAAGACCGTAGATGGAGACAGGGGGTCTGATAACCTTCTCTGAATTAAACCAAGTCGATTGTTCAATGCACTCCTTGGCAAGTTTCATTACGTAAAGCTGGCTAAGGAAAGATTTGGATCCATACATGTCGCATGTCGGAAAGAACATACCGCTGTTGGACTTTTCTCACACAGTTCCGGGATTGTAGGAAATCAGATAAAGGAAAATATCGGTGTATTCTAGTCACTTCTTGTGAAGTAGGCGGTCGGGGCTGCCATTTTTTGGGGAAACAACTGCGTCTATCATGCCTCCAACTTGTCACTTTTGCAAAGACACGTAGAAACTCACACGCAAGGTGCACTCAGGCAAGTACAGCAAAGACGCGTTTCCTCAACTAGATTCTGGAACCAAGCCAAGAACATTTTCCGCCGCGAATATCAACGGAGATGGTAGAGCCGTTCCTTGGAGAGTAATTAATTAAATGATTCCCAGGATGACTGCACAACGACAAATACGTCTCTCCAGTGGCTCTTTTACTACTCGTGAGCCACGAATATAGATTTCGGCTTCTCCATCGGTAATTAGAAACGTGGTTCGACGTGCTTGGGTCTTCAGCTGCATTGCCGTGCCCCGATACCGAGGTTCAGTCCTTCCCATTGGTCTCTAGCCGGTCTTGTCCCATTGCTACCATTCGGTCTTAGGCTGTGGTTAAATGCAACACCCCACACGAGACACACACAGCAGTCCCGGAAAAGTGTTCACTCACATGTTTGAGGATGATTGTGTTATTGCGCGAAACAAATGCGATGGCTTCAGATTCTAAGAAATATTTATAAAAGCAGATCAAGTCAACTCGCTTGTCTTTGTCCCCATCCAACCCAAATTCCAAAGACATCGGTCGGCCCCCTAGCTATTCCTCAAAATGGCACGAAATTCTCTTTCCAACGGCGGTCTCCTTGTACTTTCGGTGCTCTGCTCCGTCGTCATGAGCGCCTTGGTCCAAGTCACGGACTTTGGTTCGAACCCAACAGGGCTCCAGATGTACATCAACGTTCCAGCCAAGCTCGCAACCAAGCCAGCTGTTATCCTCGCGGTAGGTTTTAGCCTCCAAGTCCAGGAACACGGCTGACAGCAACTGATGCAGCTTCACGGTTGTGGCGGTAACGGGCCAGGATACGCCCAGCAGACCAAGTACAACACCTTGTCCGAGCAGTACGGCTTCATCACCATCTTCCCAAGTACCACCAAGGACTTCAACTGCTGGGACGTCGCATCAGCCAAGTCGCTCACCCACGAAGGCGGCGGGGACACCCAGGGCCTTTCCAACATGGTCAAGTACACGATCCAGAAGTACGGCGCTGACACGTCCAAGATCTTCGTCACCGGCACCTCGTCCGGCGGCATGATGACCAACGTCCTCGCGGCCACGTACCCGGACCTATACGCCGCGGGGTCCGCCTACTCGGG
Source organism: Diaporthe capsici (assembly GCA_013364905.1). Classification (NCBI taxonomy): domain Eukaryota; kingdom Fungi; phylum Ascomycota; class Sordariomycetes; order Diaporthales; family Diaporthaceae; genus Diaporthe; species Diaporthe capsici. The sequence goes on along the minus strand of WNXA01000006.1, from coordinate 4,374,752 downwards.
TGTCGCTGCGGGCTGCCTCGCCGGATCGCCCGGTGCGTCCCCCATCAGCGCAGATCCTGCCTGCGCGAACGGCGACGTCAGGAAGACGCAGGATCAGTGGGTGGCGCAGGTGAAGGCCATGTACCCGGCGTGGACTGGTTCATACCCGCGGATGCAGACCTGGCATGGCACCGCGGACAACCTGGTGTTCTATCCGAACCTGGCCGAGCAGATCAAGGAGTGGTCTGGTATCCATGGCGTTACCTTTGCGAAGAATAACACGAACACACCGCAGTCTGCCTACACACAGATGGTGTTTGGGGATGGCACGAAACTGGTGGCCTACAGCGCGCAGGGCGTCGGACACACTGTCCCCGTGCATGAGACGGTGGACTTGGCCTGGTTTGGGATTCAGTGAGCGTGATGAGTCCCAATCTTGGATTGTTCTGAGGATGGACATATGCTTTTATTTCTATGAATTTGTACATAGGCATGTAGGGGACCGTTTCGTGAGACGAAGAGATTCGAGTCAAATATACTTTTTGCGTTGGACTTTGTGGCACATTGGACGCAGGTCGACGGTGATTCATCAGAATGGAGTTGCATTCTCTTTCCAACGCACTGGATAATGCATCCGCAGAAAGTTCGCAAAGCAGGCTCCCAGTAAGCAAGAGTCAGCAGGTCAGGCGTGAGGCGTGCTCTGAACACATGTTCAATTCATCAAGAGCCTTTCTCATATAGTACTCCGTCATCGGACTTTTGTGGATGGAAATTCAGGTTTCAAATCTTACTCTATCTTGAATCCAGGTTTAAAGAACACTAGATAGTACAGAGTGCGTTTCCACAGGGTTGATAATCCTTTCCGCATGACAGGTATGGAAGTCCACCTCCGCCGCTTGAAAGTCCGCCGCCGCAGGGGCACACATCCCGTGCCTCAAGTGCGAGGTGGTTAGATCCGTAGTTAATGGCCTCATATAAAGTGTACCATTTTGTTTGCAATTCCGTCATTAACAACTTCAACTTAGAAATCCATAGCATCCACAGCTATTTTGTGCCGCCAGTCACTTACTTCCCCCATTCACTCAGAGTTTCCAGCTACGGCTATACACTCGCCACTGTCAGCGCCCTTCCCTGTATGACAGCCACACCAGTACCACCTGCCCTCATCTTCCGTTCCTATCGCTGTAGCCTAAACCGTTCTTTTTATAGTTTTGGTGCTCATACGAGTTGTGGAGTTCTATACTATCAATCCCCGACGGAAACTATTAAGTACAACAAACATTTTCTCGATCCACCGAGCTACTCAGCATGGCCAAGGGCATTTTCAAAGTAATCGTGGTTGGTGGAGGTCCGGTGGGGTTGACAGCAGCTCATATTCTTTCGCGGGCCGGCATAGACTATGTCGTGCTCGAACGTCGCTCCTCGGTCCACATTGATGTCGGCGCAAGCTTAGCTCTATGGCCGCAGAGTCTGCGGGTCTTGTCCCAGCTAGGGTTTCTGGGCCGACTACAACAGCTCGGAGAGGAGATGGGGCGCACCACGACGGTCACTCTAAGAGGAGACAAGTACAAGGAGACATGGGCTACAGAGACCATGACAAAGAAGTGAGTACATTTTACACCGTGTCTAGACAATCCCGGCATGAGATCCAGCACTGACATTTCTGCACAGTCATGGTGCTCGTGCGACCGTCTTTCATCGGGCCGATATCGTGTCTCTGCTATATGACAGCCTTAGCAAGGCTGATAAGGCGCGTATTCTTACGGACAAAACAGTGACCGACATTGCCACCGAAAGCGGCGGAATCGAGGTTCTCTGTGAAGATGGAAGCACATTCCATGGGTCCATGGTCATTGGAGCAGATGGTGTCAACAGCAAAGTCCGCCAGAAAATGCGCGAGCTCTCCTTCAAAGCATCGTCACCGCAGGTCAACGAGGAGAGGCCTTATCTTTCCGCCTACAAGGTGTTGTGGTGTACCTTCCCTCGCCAGCCATGCAACGAACCAGGAGACACGATCGAGATCCATGGCAAAGACGTCTCACTCCAGTGTCTTAACAGCCAGAACCGGTCATGGCTATTCATATACGAGCGACTTCAACAAACGACCCGGGAGCGCGTCTCTTACTCACAAGATGACGTCGAGGGTTTTGCCAAGCGACATGGTGATCTTGCAATCGGCGAGCAGCTCAAGGTCAAGGACGTATTCCCGAAGCGCTACACAGCAGGTATGTCTAACCTAGAAGAGGGAATCGTGAAACACTGGAGCTGGGACCGCATAGTGCTCGTCGGAGACGCTTGCCACAAGTTTACGCCGAACCAAGGCCTCGGATACAACAACGGCGTCCAGGACGTCGTTGCATTAGTGAACGAGCTGTACCGCGAAATCTCGGCAGGGCACAGCTCTGGAGACGCTGCGTTGCCTCTCAAGTCTCTTACTGGTGTTTTCTCACGGTACCAAGCTGCCCGGATGAAGCTTCTGCTGAAGGATTTCAAAGCCTCGGCAGGTTGGACCCGCATGTCAGCCTGGAAGACCTGCATCAATCATCTTTTGGATCGTTATGTTGTGCCTGCAATTCCTAAGTTTGACGAGTTTGCGATCACTTATTTCATTTCCGGGTTGGTCAGCAAGACTCTTGTTTTGGACTTTATCGAGAGTGAGGAGCCGTTTCACGGCAAGGTCCCATGGAAGCACGCCATGAAAGCTCCGCTATTGAAGGTGCCGGCGCAGGTTGGCTGATCATCAATCACCATATGATAAATGTTTTGTTTTCTTCCTTCTTTTCACTCCTCACAATGATCAGAATAGACAGCTGAGTGGGTTCGGAGGGATGTATTGGGATGTAGATCCTTGCACGTCCCGCAGAATACCTTAGAATAATTAGAGCCCTGCATCATCATGAGCCCGAAGATACCCTCAGCGCAACAATCACTGAACCACACTATCACCTCCCTTGTACTGAATATTCATGAATGACGTTTCTCAGAGCAATATGAAAGTGGCCACCAGACAAACGCGGGCATGCAACATCATCCCTACCTACGCACATACATTAATAATAATCAATAAGCAGCCTTAATTCCCATGTTGTTCCCGGGTCCGAATCTGTGTTCATTGGATGTATGCGTTGAAGTTCACCAACAGTGACATTCCGTGCATAACGGACTTTGCGGCCCCAGCTGGCGATAAGCGCTAAACTCCGTGATTATTGTGTTCATCCCTTTCTTCGCTACTACCACACAGGTTCTATCCCACACTGATGACCATGAGGGCCCGATGCACGACACAGGTATAAGAAAATTTTACAACATGTCTAGGTCACGACCAACTCCCAGATCGACAACCTGTCTTCTGTCTCGATCTCACCAGACTGATCAAGATGTCGCCCATCATGAAACTTCAAATTCAGAGCACTATTTTCGGCCAGCTTGTGAGGTGGGTGTCGCGAAATGGCATGTTCAAGTACGCAGACGAGATCGATCCCTCATTGTGGAAAGGCGCGGTCCAACAAACCCCATCGCGAGAGCCGCAGCGGCCGAAGCAGTCACAAGAGCCAGAGCGAACGAATGGCCACATAGATGGGTCGGAAAGGGGAACACGAGAAGGCGAGGCTCTGAATGAAGATCCTGAGAAAAATGGACAATCAATACCGCCGAGAGAGGGTCCTTACGATGTCCTCGTGGTGGGCTGGTACGGCCCGGATGATCCTGAGGCGAGTGAATCTGCTGATTTAACTAAACATGGCACTCAATTTTGCGGTCCTCGTTTCTGATACACTGGGATCTCGAATAGAATCCGCAGAACTGGCCGAGCAACTTGAAACACCTCATAGCCTTGCAGATGTGTGTTCTCAACTTTGCCGTGTACATCGCAAGCTCGATCTACGTGCCCGGCGAAGCGAACCTCATGGACGATTTCGGTGTTGACGAGGTCGTTGCGACGCTGGGGCTCTCACTTTTCACCTTGTAAGGGATGCATCTTAGACTGACCATGCTCGGTAACTGTCGTGCTGATGTATCTGAACTTTTCAGTGGTTATGGTACTGGGCCTATGCTGTGGTCGCCATTATCTGAAATTCCCAGGTTGGGGCGTACCCATATCTTCTTCTGGACCCTTTTTGCCTTCATCTTGTTTCAACTCCCTGTCGGTTTCGCCCCAAACATTGCCGTTTTCCTGGTCTTTAGGTTCGTGACAGGCTTCTGTGGTAGCCCCTGTCTGTCCACCGGAGGCGGAACTATCAATGACATATACCCGCCCACTCAAGTTCCCTATTTTCTGGCCCTTTGGTCGTCGGCGGGTGTTCTTGGACCTGTCTTCGGGCCCGTTATTGGTGGTTACCTTGCGCCGGCGATGGGATGGCGTTGGACTATATGGGTCTTCACGTTTCTGTGCACTGCGGTTCTCTTCACAATGTTCTTCTTCCTCCCCGAGACGAGCGCTTCCAACATTCTCTACAAGCGAGCCAGGAGACTCAGGACTGCAACGGGAAATGACCGCATCAAAAGCCAGACCGAAGTCGACACAACACATTACACCCTCAAGGATAACCTCCTTCTCCTCGGAAGAGCTTTCACCATCACTTTCTTGGAGCCAATCGTCCTGCTTGTCGACCTTTACGCGGGCCTTCTCTATGGCGTGCTGTTTATCTGGTTCGAATCCTTCCCTGTCGTATTTGGCGGCATATACGGTTTCAACGTGGGCTCGCAGGGCCTCGTGTTTCTAAGTATCCTTGTGTTTACCGCCATCACCATGACTGCGTTCCTATTCTGGACCAACCGGCGCCTCGTCCCAGCAATGAAGTCAGGCAACTTCCGCCCCGAGATGGTCCTCCCGCCCAGCTTTGTCGGGTGCTTTGCCCTGCCTATCTGTCTGTTCTGGTTCGGATGGTCGGCACGGGAGAGCGTCCACTGGATTGTCCCCACCATCGGCGCCGGCTCCTTCGCTATCGGTGTCGTCACGCTCTTCAATTCTGTCTACACCTACATTGGCATTGTCTACGCACCCTACGCTGCCTCGTTGTTCGCCGGTGCCGCTCTATTTCGGGCCTCGCTCGGCGGTGCCTTTCCGCTCTTTGTGAGTTGTAATAACCCGATGTTATGCTCCTTTTTTTTTTTCTCCCCTCAACTAACGTTTCCTCCCATCAGGCGCGAGAATTGTTCTACCAATTGGGTGTCGGGCCGGGTAACTCGCTACTCGGTGGTATTGCTGTGCTGTTCATACCTGTCCCCTTCGCACTCTATTACGTGAGTAGACACCAAATGCCATGACCTCTGGCTCCAAGCTGACAACCGAGTAGTATGGAGAGCGCATTCGAGGCTGGAGCAAACGCGCGGGGTAGAGGTCGATGATTAATTCGCCAGACTGGGAAGACAAGGCAAGGTTCACGGCTGAACTTCCGGCCCCTGCGCTAACGTGCAGGGGTATGGGATACAATCCGTGGCGGAGAGGTTATCTATGAAATCCACAGAACGCCTCGAAAGGAGGAGTACGATGAACTAGAAGTTCTAAGAGGGTAAGGGTAGCAAGAGGTCACGTCAGAATCTGGCCCATCTCTACGCTCACGCCTCACCTTACCTGAGAGCAGGGCCATCATTTGCTCCAAGCTAAGGGGGTGTACTGGAATGAGGGGCGCTTATAGGTAGACTGCTCCGAGGCCTAGACGGCGAACACACATGTGCATAACATCGGGCGAGCTTTCGCAGCAGGCCCAATTCAGTATAAAATGCTCGGGCGATGTCGCCATTATCATATCGGTCCTGCATCGATGGTAGGCTTTGGTCAACTGGTAATAGATGACGCCAACCTGCATCTCCCGTGGTGAGGCTTTATCCCCGGGATCTCCAGGGCGACACCCGGAAGCTACCTACCTTCCCGGGAGGGCCAAGCTCCCTGTCGCATTCCATTATATCCGGGAGCACTCATCCATTAAGCAAGCCTACCCCATCCCATATATAACCCTGCCTGCGTTTCAAAATCCCAAGTCCGCAACAAAAGCCATTACAACAACGACAGGCAGCGACAAGCCAGCAGATAGGTACATCGAACAGTCACACGCAACGAGAACAAAATGGGCGCCGTCACCTCAAGAATCTGGGCCACAGGCTCCTCAGACCTCAAGCTGGACAGCGTGATCAAGCTGTCCAACGGTGTGACGATGCCGCGCCTGGGCTTCGGCGTGTGGCAGGTCGACCCCGCCGTGTGCACCTCCGTGGTCGAGACGGCCCTGGAGGCAGGATATCGCCACGTCGACTCGGCACAGGCATACCGGAACGAGGCCGAGGCCGGCGCGGCACTGCGCTCCTCGAGCGTTGTCAAGCGCAAGGACGTGTTCTTCACCACCAAGATCCCGCGCGATCTGGGCAGCGTGGACAAGAACTATACGAGCCTTGTCGAGAGCGTCAACAAGATCAATGGCGATAGTGCGGATGCCGATGCTTATGTAGACCTGTTCCTGATCCATACTCCGCGGATGGGTCCCGAGGGCATCAAGAATGTGTGGTTGGCGCTGGAGAAATTGCTCAAGGAGGGCAAGACCCGGAGTATCGGGGTGAGCAACTTTAATGGCGAGAACATACAGGGCATGAAGGAGTATGCTACTGTCTGGCCGCCGCACGTCAATCAGATCCAGGTAAGCCGTCCAGCCGCCTAGTATGGCGTTCTCCACGATGGTTTTGGTTAACTCAAAGAAATGCAGCTCAATCCATGGGTCCAAGAGAAAGAAATTGTCAAATATTGCGAGGACAACGGGATTGTACTCCAAGCATACAGCCCTCTGGCAACTGGTAGGAAGCTCGATGACCCCACCGTTGGCGAGATTGCAAAGAAGTACAAGAAGTCGCCGGCGCAGGTCTTGATTCGGTACGCTCTCCAGAAGGGGTGGGTCCCGTTGCCAAAGAGCGTTCATAAGGAGAGAATCGTCGAGAACACGCAGCTATACGACTTTGACATCTCTTCGGAAGATATAGCTACTTTGGACGGTTTGGATGGGAAGTAGACTGGGTCATGAAGTCAGGTCTGACACAAGGGTCCTCAGCTTTGACCACGGACGTCCATCTCTCATGTCTTGGCCAGTGGCGGGTGGGTATAGTTGGGCGTCAGTGGGACTCTATGGAAATGAAGATGACCGTATCTAATAAATAGTTTGTATATTACCTAAATCCAGTCCGTACAACTACCTCTGGAATAGCTACGTTGAACAAGCCCTCCCTACGGGCTATCATCACGTGTACCGGTACGTCCTGGCTTCCATGCATGTGAGGTCAGACGAATGGCATATGATGGATTGTGCAATGACTGATATTGCATATTTCGATGGACATCTGTCTTACGCAAATCGGCTAGTTTATTTCATAGGAGAACGGCAGGCTTTTGAAGGGTGAGGGCATCCACAAGCAGCGATTACCGAGAGTGGGGAAGGAGAGTGCGATGCCTCCATTGCGTCATGTCTCATTAATAATCGACCCGGTCTACTCAACTCAACATGTTTCCCACCTTTCATCGGTATTTGATATAGGGATTCATTCCTTTCAAATCACGAAACCTTTCAGAGTGTGAAATCAGAAGAAAACATCAACAATGCCCATCCCAGACGAGCAACTCCACCCCACCGCCACCGGCCCCGCAGCCGAGGTCGTCAAGGCGCACTCCCACGACAGCAAGCCCGGCGAGCACGTCCTCTACTCGGGCTGGTTCTGCCCCTTCGTGCAGCGCGTGTGGATCACCCTCGAGGAGAAGGGCATCCCCTACCGCTACCAGGAGATCAACCCCTACAAGAAGGAGGCCTCGTTCCTGGCCCTCAACCCGCGCGGGCTGGTCCCCACCCTCGGCGTGCCGACCAAGGACAGCGGCGAGCAGCCGCTGATCGAGTCGGGCGTCATCTGCGACTACCTCGACGAGACTTTCCCGGACGTCCCTCTGTACCCGCGGGACGACCCGTTCAAGAAGGCCAAGCTGAGGGTGTCGATAGACTATGTCACGAGCCGCATCATCCCGGCTTTCCACCGGTTCCTGCAGCACACGCCTGACAAGCCTTACAGCATCGATGAGGCAAGGAAGGAGTTCCTAAACACGCTTGTCACGTGGATCAAAGATGCTGACCCGGAGGGGCCCTTCTTTGCGGGAAAGGACCTAACAATGCCGGATGTCATCCTCGGCCCGTGGGCGGTGCGGCTGTGGATATTTGACCGCTTCAAGGAGGGCGGCCTGGGCATTCCGAAGCCCGGAGAAGGCGGCGCGGACGAGAAGGCTTGGGAAAGGTGGAGGAAATGGGCTGCTGCTATTGAGGGAAGGGACAGCATCAAGAACACATTGAGCGAGAGGGAGTATTACTTGCCCATATACGAGCGGTATCACACGGACAAGGCGCAGAGCGAGCTTGCGAAGGCGACGAGGGCTGGGCGGGGGGTTCCATGAGTAGACTGTCTGATCTCACTTGTGTTTGGGCTCAAGGCTTTTCTTGGCATGGGTTGTTCAACTCCAGTCCCGTAAGCATATTCTCCAATCTGGGAAGATACAGATTGCTACAGCCCATCTAGCCTATGCACTCGGGCTTTAACTTGTGAATAATTCTTACCTTCGTATCACACTTCACAGTTGGCGCTTGTGACCTCAAGCCCATGCCGCAACCCAAATGAGCCGAAATCACATCTAGCACTTGACTTTTATAGTTTTGAGCTCCAGATTTCATCGTTTATTTTCACTGCATTCCCCAGTCAGATTCCCGCTCAGCGGCATTAAGATCTTCGACCACTTCAATCTGTCCTCAAGACTTTCCTCTCAATCCTAAGAATGTTTCCCATCCGAGCCCAGCTGTCTCAGATTTTACAATTACGACCCGTAAGTAGCCTCCCATGGCTGGTATCCCGCGTTTTGGAAGATCTTTTCAATCTGCCTCCTTCTGACGCCAACATTCCCGCCATCGAACAGAGGCAGGACCATGGCATCATTGAGGAGCCTGGAGAGCGGCTGCGTCTTGGCATATGATGTTCTTGAGGTATCCGCCCGAGTTAGCACGCACAGCCTGCAGAGGGCAATGGAGATCAAGTGGACTTACATCCCAACAGCCTTCATAGCGTCCACCACGCTCTGCACGGCAGCCTCGGACGAGTAGATCTTGGCCTCGAGAGCCAACTCGAGCCTGGCCTTCCAGTCTCCAGGGCCGTTCTCGATAGCATGCAGGGCCTTCCACGCCAAGAGACGGCTGGTCTCGGCCCGTATCTTGATGTCGATCAACAAGTCTGCCACGCTCTGCTTCTCCAGGATCGGGGCACTTCCTCCGCGCGTGTCATCCTTGGCGAACCGCAGCGCGGCTTCAAAAGTCGCCCGCATGAGCCCCACGCCCATGGCACCCACGAGAGCCGCGGACGACCCGAATGTCTGCTCGACTACCTGGGCGCCTTTGCCGGGCGGGCAGAGCAGGTTTGCATCCGGGACGCGGAGGTTCGTGAAGCGGCTGTGCGGGCCTGATGCAGAAGGGAATCCAGAGAGCTCCTGTTCGCTGAGCACCTCGTATGCGCCCTGTTCGTTGGCGGCGATTACATCGGGCGTGACGAGCAAGATAAGGATGTCCTCCACGGGATCCTTGTTCGGATCCGAGGGGCCGCCGTCATCCGAGTACCGACAAACCACGCACTGCAGGTCGGCGCCCTTGCCCTCCCACCCACCGCTGTTGGTGGTCCAGAGCTTCTCACCATTAATGACCCATTCGGCCCCCTCCTTCCTCGCCGTCGTGCCAAGCCCCTTGCCGCCCTTCTCGAGCCAGTTGGCCGTCCCGCCCGGCTCGGAATGCACGAAGCTCGCCAGCGGCTCCCCCTCGCCGCCCAGGAACTGCGGCAGCAACCTCGCCCGCTGCTCCTCGCTGGCCGCGAGGATGAACGGTGTCAGCCCCAGCCCCGTCCCGAGGATGGTGAGCGCGGCGGACGGCTCGACCGAGAAGAACTCCTCGACCAGGATGGCGGCATCAACGAGGCCCTGCGCGCCTCCGCCGAGCGCGGTGGGGACTTGGCCCTTGATCAGGCCAGCCTTCACGGCGGCGGCATAGATGGGCTTGGTGGCGCGGAACCGGGTCTCTTGTGTTGGGAGTTGGGAGTAGGTTTCACGGGCAACCTTGAGGTGGGCTTCCGCGAACGCGGCTGCGCCTGCACGGAGTTGATGCTGCTCCTCTGAAAGGCTGAAGTCGATCATCTTGTTCTGGGGAGCAGTGAGTAGTTCGAAGTGGACCCGATGGAGCAAAATCTTGGGTGTGGATTACAGTCAGCAAGTGCAACGGACCTGATGAAGAATCTCACATGATCTTGGCCTGCCAACCCCGCTATCAGCCTGCAACAGTTATACTACCAACAGTCAAGCTGGCCAACCAGTCAACTTGAAAGACTTCATCTAATTCGGGCAAATTTTCTGCCACCAGACCGGATAGCAATACAATTTCAATACTTTGCATTTGCACACAAGTTTGATTTGTCTCATCTGGAAACCAGCCAAGCCACTACGAGCTCCCATGTGGGTTAGTCAGCCACCCACCTCTGATCTGTTCACGCCTTACCCACCACTCCGTGACGCTCCATGAAATGCAGGTGCCTACCACTTTCATTGGAACATCCTCACTCACATCGTGATAAATATCTCTTCTCATTATAATTACAGGCAATTTTGAGCCAACTGCAGTGTGGCACCCCGCTGCACATAGTCTCATGCGTCCTCACTACCTCAGGATGTGGTGGTGGTGGCAGAATATTCCCAGGTGTAAAGGAGTCCTGGAATTGTAAACATACCTAGGTAGTCACTTACTATAAAGATACTACTCTAAATTCATGACACCAAAGGTTAAAAAAAGAAAATTAAAAATCCCCATCGTAGGTTGTCTTACAAAGCTCCAGGATCCTTCTCGCAAGCCTGGGCCTATCCAACCCGCGTATCCATGGGATGCCAATGAAGCTCCTCCCTCGCAGCACGATCCTGTCCTTGATGCTCATCCTCGACCCGTCTGGCAGCTCGTACGTGGCCATGACGTCGGCCCCGTGCGCCATCAGCATCTCGACCACGCTCGCGAGCTCGCCCTCGGGGAGCGGGCGCGGGGGATCTCTCACCACCGACCCGAACCCCATGGCCTGCGCCTCCGCAGCCGGGTACCTATCCAGCTCCGGCTGCCGCGAGAACAGGTGCGCGGCGTAGTCGAGCGGGTACATCTCGTGCTCCGGGACGTATGGTGACGCCCGGACGGAGAAGGGCGTGTCCTTCACGTCGGTATGCGGTCCCGGCGCTGGCTTCCTCAGGCGGGGGTCGCCACGGAGGTGCTCCGGGATCTCCGAGGTCGGCACCCATTTCTCGCGCGGCGGCGCCGTACTCTCGACGTATATAAGTGCATTCTGGTGGTGGGGGGGTTCTGGGGTGGCTGTTTCCCTGGCGTTCACGTCTCCTCCCCGCGAGAGTAGCATGCTCAGTACGTCGAGGTTCCTGGTCCTCACCGCCGCGAGGATAGCGGCCGGCTTGACTACCGCGCCCCTGGAGAGGAGCAGGTCCGTCATCTCCGCGCTGTCGCAGGTCCGGCTCAGGTCCACGGCCTTGGCGTCCGCCCCGAGCGACAACAGCTTGTCGACGGCGCCGCGGTTGAAGGTGACCCGCCCCATGTGGGAGATAGAGACATCCAGGGGTGTGCTCCCAAAACAGTCCCTCAGCTCTAGGTTTGAACCTCGCTTTTCAGCAAGATACGGGAGGGCCTGTGAGACGTGCCACCAAGTCGTCCTGCCGCGGACAAGCCCGTGGGTCGGGGTTTCGTGTTTGCATATGCCGAACCCAGTTGGTAAATCTGGGAAGCGCACCCTGACGTATCCCTGGAAGTCTACATCACAAGAGATTTCCTCGACAAGAAACTTGACCATCTCCATATTTGGCTCTTCAGTCCGACAAGCGACAAGGAGGAGAGGCTGTGTGGACCCCTGGGCGGCGATCTGTTCCATCCTCTCCGGAAAGCGATTAATGATGGAGCCATTCGATGACGCCAACTTTTGTGCATCACACCATTCCACATCTTGCAGCTTTTCTGATAAGTCCTTCACCATTAGGGCCAGTTCCCGCAATAATGAGACGAACCCATTCCGTACCAAGTCGTGGATGAATGTGTTTCCATCCCAGTCAAGCTCGCCCCAGCCGTGCTCGAGGAGCAGACTCTGCACAAGATCGTGCCGTCTGAGCCCCATAAGTCGCTGGAATTCTGCCCTCAAATCCTGCGGTGCCAGACTGGCAGCTTCAGTAATGCCGAGAGCATTGACTCTGGCCAGACAAGCCGAAGTAGGCTCATCCACTGGGACTGTGGCGGTTCCTGGCTCTATGGAACTGCGGGCCCCCACCAGGCACCAAACTGTGTAGTCATGCTGTTTCGCCGCCGCCGCTTTTATTGCCTCGTCCAGGTAGCCGGCCGTTGCTCCAGGGGCATCCTGGTGGTGCAGAAGAAGCCTCAGCACATCACCTAGATGCTCGCGGGGGAACTTGTTCGCCTTCCTTGGCATCGGCCTCGTCTTGCCTTCTATTAGGACACTGGGCGCCGTCACCGGTCCACCTGCGGGAGGAGGTGAGCTGCTCCAGTTCAAGCGCTCCTCCTCGAACTCCGCGCAAGCCTGCCATACAGACCCGCTGTACCCGTCACTTTGAACCGATGCCCCGGCATCAAGCAGCAACGCCACACTCTCGGCCCTGCCGCAGATGCATGCGTAGTAGAGAGGCGACCTTCCGTAGGCGTCCTCAGCATTGATGATTTCGTGGGTGAAGCTCGAAACCTGGCTGTCTTGCCCAAAACCGTGCTCCTTTAATTGTTCAAGCAGAAGTCCAATGATATTAGCTTGTCCACATCGTGCCGCAATGTGGAAAGGTGTCAGCTCTTCATGTGTAGGTATCCTCGGGTCGGCGCCCGCCTCAAGAAGGCGCGCAGCCTGGTATTCCGAGAAGGTACAGGCCAGGTGCAATGGAGTGATGCCTTGGTTGTCGCGGAAATCAAGGTCGTAGCCGCGTTCCAGATAGAGCTGGAGCATATTGTCGAATGCTGTCGTCCTCAGATCCGATATGCACGCAGGAAAAACCGACAAATGGCTCTCTAGGCGTGGTGCCTCGCGAGAGCTCAGCTCGTGGAGAGGGTTGCGACCCGACTTGTTTGGCTTCTGAGGATCAACACCCAGACGTAGTAGGAGATCCATTATTTGCTTGTCTCCTTGTGGCAGTGACAGTGAATCGAGGCGGTTAATGGCGGCGTGCCACAAAGTATTGCCTTCATCGTCAACAGCAGAAGGATCAACGCCATGCCGAGTCAGTGGCTCCACCAGAGACAAGTGGCTGTGACCCTCGCTAGAAAACAAACAATGCATCACGGTTCGGCCGTGGCTGTCTCGAATATCAAAGCGACCGCCAAGACGCGACACAAGCTGGCACAGATGCTCACCCTCGTCCCTCTGCCAATTGACGAGTCGACCGTTGAGGAAAAGGGAGAACACCGGTGAGCGACCTTGATGGTCCCTGATGTTCAGGTCAGCTCCAGCTTGGCACAGGAATTCGCAAAACGTTTCATCCAATGCCTCGTTCCAAGAGGCATGCCCGCACAGCACGTGTAGTGGGGTCTTGCCACTCTTGTTCTGTAGGTTGATGTCTGCCCCGGCGGCCTGCAAGCTATGGATGAGCTCTTCCATCGTCATGGACGGGTCGTCAACCGGCGAGGGGGGCCGCACCCGGCGGCCGAAAAGGGAGTAATCGGGCGAGGAGGCAGGACTCTTGAACATATCGCTCTGCACTAGATAGTGGAACGCTCCATTGCCGTCCTTGTCCGTCACACTGGCGTCAGCACCTGGGCGAAGAAGCTTGTATGGCTTCTTCAGGTAATCCGTAGACATGTCTGCTGCCGGGACGAACCGACCAGCCATGGCGAGCAGTTTGGCGCAGACGGGGGCGGCGGTGCCGTTCTCGCTGGGAGGGGGCTCAAGGATCAGTCGGTTGATTGCTGGTGTTGAGGCGCAATGAACCGGGCCAGAATCAGTTCGAAAACGGACCAACATCGGTTGACCATGAAATCCTTGATGTAGCGAAGTCAAGCTGTTGGTTCTTGTTAATTCGTCCGAGATACCGAGATTGCCACAACGACTCGGTCATCTTCCATGGGCCTGCGGTCGGCCTACCAGTCTTGGCCTGTCAGTCCATGAGGGTTCAGATGACTGCTGTGCCGCTCCCCAAATCCTCACCATCTCCAGCTAATGACTTTAGAACATTTCAACCCTGCCAAGATCCACCCGCACGGCCCGGCGCCCGGCCTACCCAGTAGCCCCCTTGTTATTCCCCTGAGTGACAGCTGCAGGGATTTTTTGTAGCTCACTAAGCCTCGCATGGAAACGGCTCGGAGCCGCAGATAGTTAAAACCACACGTGTTCTAACATTTCAACCCGAAAGCCAAAGTGGCCCCCACTGTCAAGGTGACATTTCAGGGACTGTGGAGACCAACAGCTATATCCATTGGCTACGCATGATTGAGCACTTTGTACCTTATACTATTCAAACGTGTGTCGCGGCGCCTTCTGGGTTCTTTTAAATCCTTCGAGCCGTTCTACTTAGGAAGGTAGCATTCATACACTAGACGTCTCCATTTTCTCATGACTCTTACTACCAACCAAGGGCCTAGACTGGCCGAGCCCTCCGTTCAATATTAGGACATTGCCAGAGCAAACAATTTGCAGGCAGGCCGTGGCCTGAGACACCACAATTCGGAAGTTGAGGGAAACTCTAATGCACATGTTGGTTGACTCTGTCTTCCTGGCCTCGCCACTGCTACCATGCACTGGATCCTGAGCTGCGAGATCACTTCAGCCCATCCTTCTGCAGACATGGGCTGTCTCGCATTTGCCACAAGCTCAGATGCCCTGTGCTCCTAATGTGGACCCTGCGGTGGGAGAACCCGACCCATGATGGCTCAAAGAGGGTATCGTGACATTCACAGATGGTGTTTTCACCTCATTTTAAAGAGTATCCGCACTTCGATCCTTCGTGCTCTGCTGGTGGTGTTTGGCCGAGGAACGACGAAGGAATGCTGGATTCCGCAGCATGTGGCTGTTGGTTGAGATTGTTAGTCCAATGGATATATCTGGATACACTAGATGACAAGGCAAACCTGTATATATATCATTGCGTGTCTCGTCTACAAACTTGAATTGAAGAAGTAGCCACGACACCACCATTTCCCAGGAGATAAGAGCCTCCTCAGAGCTGCAATGAAGCTCTCAGGACTTCTCGTGCTTGCCGCTTCAGCGGGAGCATCCGCAAAGGCCGTGTTTGCTCATTTTATGGTATACACCCTTCCAAGTCTGTGAGTTGCCATCGCAAGTGGCGCTAACCTATATACAGGTCGGAAACGTTGCAACATGGAACGCAGCAAAGTGGGAGTCTGACATAGCCCTGGCCCAGAGTGCACACATCGACGCCTTTGCACTCAACATCGCTGCCATTGAGCCTCACACGACTGAGAGCCTCGACTTGGCATTCAGTGCCGCGGCCTCTCGTGGCTTCAAGCTCTTCTTCTCTTTCGACTACGCTGGCAACGGGTCTTTTGACCAATCGGATGTCATCTCTTATATCAACAAATATGCAGCAAGCTCGGCTTATTTCCAACACAATGGGAAGCCTTTCGTATCCACATTTGAGGGGCCGGAAAATGCTGCAGACTGGGTAGCAATTAAGTCGGCCACAGGCTGCTTCTTCGTTCCCGACTGGTCATCAGAAGGTGCCAAAGCTGCTCTTGCTCTCGTGCCTGGGGTCCCAGATGGTCTCTTCAGCTGGGCCGCATGGCCTTGGGGTAATCGAGATTCAACCACGTAAGTGAACACTCCGCTCGTCTTTCAAAACACTTCCACCCAAGTCTACAATTGCGCTGTAGACGCTCATGCGTTCTTGCAAATTTGGAATCCCGAAGAACGAGCTGACGCAAGACGATGATGCAGATACGTTGATGCTTCTTACCTGCAATACCTCAATGATACTGGAACCCCTCTGCCCTATATGGTTAGTTCAGTCGCTACAGCCGGCCACGTCTTTACATGTGGTGGATATTGATACCCTGCCACTCCAGATGCCTGTGTCGCCTTGGTTTTACACTAATCTGCCCGGCTATAATAAGAACTGGCTGTGGAGAGGAGAGTAAGTTGCAATTCACCACAATCTATATTGATCTTCGATGAATTACTGACAGTCTAGTGACCTATGGTACGACCGCTGGGAAGAAGCGATCTGGGTAGAACCGGAGTTCATCGAGATCATATCTTGGAATGATTACGGAGAATCTCATTACATTGGCCCGTTACATGATGATGGATTCGATGCCTTCAGCGTCGGCAAAGGCCCTTTCAACTTCGCCGAGGATATGCCACATGACGGCTGGAGACAACAACTCCCCTTTGTCATCGACACATAGTAGGTCTCACAGCACATCAACACCTGCTGATACATCACCCGTAGAATCAATATCCGCTAACAGCTTCCACAGTAAGAATGGTATTGCTACCGTAACAGAAGAATCCATTACAGCCTGGTATCGCTTGACACCCAAGGCCGCATGCGGTGATGGAGATACGACAGGCAACACGGCAAGCCAACTGCAGGTCGAATTTATGCCAGTCGATGTCGTGCAGGACAAGATATTCTACTCTGCGCTACTTTCGAGCGCGCAACAAGTAACGGTCACCGTTGGCGGAGTAGACCTCGGCGCAAAATGGACTCATACTCCATCTGATCCTGTCGGAATCTATCACGGGAGCGTCGCCTTCGGCAGCAACTCAGGGCCCGTCAAGATTACTGTTGGCGGCATGGTCTTCACAGGCGAGAGCATCACAACATCATGCACAAGGGCAACCGGCCAGGATGGCCTTGCTAATTTCAACGCGTGGGTTGGTAGTCAGAGCGGAGGCGCCGTTCACGCCACACCGACCCTCACCATGTCCGAGCAGGTGTGCATCGAAGGGACTGGCGCCGCCGGTTTCAGCGAGCTCTGCGAGTTCACCTGCCAATACAGCTACTGTCCTCCGGGTGCTTGCTACTGCACGAAGATGGGCCCTCAGAAGGATCTCCCAACCGAGAAGAACAACCCGTTGTTCGGAACAGTCGGCTATCCTGCCGCCGGTTTGAGCGCCGACTACAGCGGTCTCTGTGAGTATGCTTGCAATTACGGCTACTGCCCGGACCAGTACTGCTCTACCACCAGCTCCCCCCTCGTCACGCCTTTATCCTCTCCTTTTGACCCCCCCGCTTGCACTTCGGGATCCGGGTCAGGCGACCTAGGCGGGCTGTGCAGCTATGCGTGCAACTTTGGATACTGCCCAATTCGTTCTGTAAGTCACCCACTCCGAAGCTATCCTCCGCATCAATATGAGCTGTCATCTCTGATTGTAAATATACAACCAACAGTGTCTCTGCAAAACTCAGGGTGCTCTGCATGAGCCTCCAGAGCAAACAAAACCTGGGGGATCTGCCGCTGAAGGCAAAAGCAGTCTTCTGTATGATGGCCTCTGTAACTTTGCTTGCAGCAGGGGCTATTGCCCACCGGCTGCGTGTCAGCAGTCCGAATCCGAGGCAGAGGCTGCATACATCGGCAGAGATGTCTATGTATCTCACACTGCGCAATGCGAAGCCCCTTGCGTCATGGTTCTCCCTCCGAGCGCTCTCAACAGCCCCACGACTGTATCCATTAGTCCCTATACCACCTCTCTCGAGGTCGCTGTCCCAACAACGTCCGGCGGGTCAACCGTCTACGCCGTCAGTGTCACTACCATCACACTTTCACCTCCGCCAATCACAACCACCGAGATCCCGTTCTCGAACGTCGAGATCACCACAGATGCCCGAAACGGTTTCTCGTTCCAGCCAACTCCGAGTATCGTGTTCCCACCTATAGGATACCCGATCACGATAGTGAGCGAGGGCACCAGCACGGTTACCACCCGAAGCGTCACCTTACCTCCTTGGCCTTTCGTTGGCGCTCCTGACGATCCGGCAGAAACAACAACCAATGCACAGAACCCGGACCCGACTGGTGAAGATGAGCCCCCAGCATCCACATCCGCGGCGGTTGGCCCGCTCCCAGTTTGGAAAACGTGGCCGCCTAGCATCATCACTCCTGTCACAGACGATATCGAGGACATCGGGCCTGTCGAAGATGCTACCGGAACGGCTATCGTATTTCCTTGCAATATCTGGTTCATGAATGTAAGTCACATGCGCGACCCGTCCACCCCCCTCCACACCACCAAGACAGTGTTTGTGCTGATTCAATTGACAATTACAGCTGTGCACCGATCAGATTCGCGGTTGGAAAGTAAATTTGCCCAAGGGTGTAATCGGACCGTGAGTGTAGAGTTCTCTCTTCTACTCGCCTTCTACCCTCTCCACGCATATTCCATAGACCACGCTGACAAGACATCAGAGGCCCACCACCACGAGGCGCCTTGAACCTCCCTGGCTGGACCTTTCCAAAGCCATTGCCTCCTTGGCCACAGATAACGTTAGTTGCCTTCAAATCCCTACAAAACACCGCATAGGCTGGGACCATAAGCTAACAAGCCTTCTCTCCGTGTACCAGCGTGGGGACAAATGGTATCCCGACCTACTCAAACGAGCCAGCTTGTGAGACGGTTTCGGCTTCCATCTGTTCCACTACCACCTCCTATGGGCTCTCCGCCGACGGCCAGGTTACCAAGACCACCGCCACGAGCGTCATGTCGACTTGCGAGACCGTCCTCGGATGCGAGGTCAGCGACTACGACTCGGCCACCGCGACGGCAGTGTGCTCAAACCCACCGGCCAAGCGCCAGGAGACCACCCCAAGGGCGACCCCGGCCTCAGCAACCAGCACCATGTCGGCGGAGCCGACCATCGCTCCCCGGCAGAACAACGACGACTGCGAAGACCCAACCGCCGACATTCTCGTCTATATGTCACTTCGACAGTGGTCCGATGCCCACGTAGCACCCGTCGTGGCGTTGCTGGAGGAGCGCGGTGTGAGCTACAAGCGGTTCAGAACGGATGCCGTCGATGGAGGATACACGCCTTTCCTGCACGTCAAGAGCTGTCCCGAGTCACTTCGACGGGCGCTCGAGGATATGAGCCAGGTGAGAGGATTCCGCTACTTCTGCTGCGAGCTGCCCCCTCGATCTGGTTTTTCTCTTTGTCGTTCTTTCTTCTTCTACCATGCTCAAACAAAAGAAATCAAAACAAGCGGTCATTGCTGACTTTTTTTTTTGTTTTTTTGCTACGTTGAAAGGTGGGCTCGGCTTTCGATTATCTTGACTATCAAAGGCAGGAATTGCGACTCAACCCTTCCGCAGCAGGAGATGGCACTGGGGACGCAGCCATATCTTCGAACCGCACGGCTCAGAATCAAGACTCCATGAACAGACTATGGTCTCGAGGTACCAAGGAAAGTGCTATATGGCATACGTCACAAGTCTCCACTCCTGATGGTGTAGATTGGAACAATGACCCGGATTACTCGTTTAACAAGAACAATCTCAAGCAACACCGATATTATTTTGACGGCGATAGTCCAGGGGCAGGACAGTTCATCTACATCATGGAAGCGGGGATAGATGAAGCGCAGGTGGTAGGTGCCTGTCTCTCAATGCAATACTTGCCTTCTGAGTCTCACCAGCTTGATTTGTGCTGACGAGGGCTCCTTTCCTACCAGGGCCTCAAATCCAGTTACGAGGTGATACCGCTTGAAGAATTCGGCCCGATGCTGAAGACGAATAACGTGCATGGCACCGTGGTGGCTGCTTGCGCCGCGAGCGAGTTCTACGGCATCGCCACTGATGCCAAAGTAATCCTTGTGGAAACAGGAAGCGGTAGTACCGCTGTCGGTGAGTTCTGGAATAGATGTTTCGAAAAGTACCTCGTGGGTTTCCTTTCGATTCTTGATGACGTGAGGGCGAAAGGGAGGCAGGGAAAGTCTGTCGTCAACCTATCTGCTTCAGTTCCCGTATCTCTTATATCGCCGTATTTCATATACAATATGGGTAAGTCGACACCTACTCCTCTTTGCCTTCGGCTTTCTCTCTCGTTCGTCCAACGCTCGGCTCCCCCGCACAGAGGCCCAAGTCTCCACACCCACCAGAGCAGTAGTCAAGGGCATTGCGAATACCTCTTTCTGTCAGTTATAATTCAGCTAACGAAGTTTGACAGCCTTCATATTTTATGAACTACAGAAACTCGATGTTTCGATTGTCACAAGCGCAGGGAACGAGGCAGACAAGGGCAGCCATTGCGATTACAACCTCCCTCAGCTGCTCATTCGCCCCGACATTGGTAAAAGTATTAGGGGCGCGTTTAGAGACAAGGATATGAAGATAAACAACCTGGTAGTGGTGGGTGCCACCGACGTGGACGGCAAGAAAGCCTCGTTCAGCGAGACTTTCCAGGCGAGTGAGGCTGGAAACGACAAGATCGTGTACGCCCCAGGGGACAATATCTGGGTGCCTGATATGAAAGGAGGCGCCGTGACCGCAGACGGCACTTCATATGCCGCACCAATTGTGGCGGGCTTGATTGCCTACTGGCGTGGGGTGGATTCGGGTTGGGCCGAAGCCTTCGAAAATGCGCGCGCCCTGCCCAAGCTGGCCAGAGTTTTTCAGCGACCGCTGAATATCCCCAGTACAGCCTCAGGCGACAGGAAACCGTTCGTCTGGAATGGTCAGGACAAAGACGAATCATGTCTTACGAATGGGATGCTGGCGGACGACAACGGAAAGCTCCTCTGCCCAGAGGAGCTGCGGAGGTGCAGCAACGGTGATGACAAGCGCAAAAGACAGTCATGTGACCTTGGCGACGGCGACGACGACGAGGAAGGCAGTGGGTCGTCAGAGGGCGACAGCGGGCTGAGGCCAAGCCCAATAACGTGGCAATCAGGAACACCCTCCCCGACATGCAGCAGCAACTGTGGCAGTCTGTGTTCGGGATACTACTGCAAGCCAAACCCGACAGGCAACCCGCCAGACTATTCGGATCCCAAACTCCACCCCGCTACATCTGTTCCAGTCGTCACTACGTCGGTTCCAATCCGAACTTCCGACGTGCCGACGGCAACGTCGAACCCCGTGCCGTCCGTTTCTGCCCGTGTCCCATCACGCGACGCAAGGTGGGACCTGTTCCACATGGCGGTGACCCTGGACAGCGGGAGCCTTTCCTACACCTGGGTCGGCAACGAAGACGACCAGTCGCAGCCCGTCGAGGACTACCTGGAGAACAATTCGAAATGCAACAACCCGGACTGGATGGGCGCGGACAAGAACTATCCGACGTACCCGGCGAGTATAGAGGTGACCAACTTCTTCGGGGCCCACGACTGCAAGTTCGTGTTCCAGGTGGCCTCGCAGTCCGAGTGGCTCGGCCTCGACAGCGGCGAGTGGCTCGGCAACGTCATCTGCACCGAGTACGACTACGCCGAGTGCTTCAAGGACACGGACAAGACCTACTACTCGTGCGACGACCTGGACGCCTACCGGACGAGGTGGGCCTACTGCACCTGGGACCACTGGTTCACCAAGACCAACACCAGGACGGCCGCGCTGTCACGCCTGGCTGCCATCCGGAAGCTGCAGGCCGACAATGGGACGTCCCGCCTGGGTCTTGAGGCGGACGGGAGCTTGTCCGTCAACATGACCAACCCGGCCTCCAATGGCACGGCAAATCTGAGGTTCCTCTGAATAATTTACTTTATCCTTCATCTACTTCAAAATCTTTAGACTACTACGTACTTGTTTAGATTCTACTGTATATAATATATTCTCTTCTGATCATGGACCTTTGCCCCATGAATTTCACCATCTTGAGACACAGACACTGTCCTAGTACGTCCAGCTCATACACTAGGAATTTGACCTGTGAATCACTTGAGCCTGGCCGATGCGCATAGCGCTTAGCGCTTGCGACCTCAAGCTCAGGCCGCCAAACAAATTAGCTGAATTTACCTCGACTTGATTTCTCAAGTTTTTGCCTTCAGCATCTAGCCTTGCTTCGATCTCTCATTCATTCCGCACATTTGCACTTCTTACTTCCCTGCGCATCCTACAGAATCGCCGTCAACATACATTCATCAGCATCGCATACAAAATACAAACGAGACTGGAAACGAGTCAGAACTAAACAGTATGGCTATTCAGCAACCAGGCAGCTCTCCTGCATGCTGTCCAACGGAGTCCAACTTGTTCCTACGGAGACGGGTTCGCGACATTGAGACTCTGTGCGCAAACATGGGTCATGCCAACTTCATCGCAATGGACACAGAGCACGGTGCCGGTATCTCCTCGATCGGCCTTGCTTTCGCTTCTACTAGACTTAAACCCGTTGAGCATCCTATCCACCCAGCAGCCATGACAGGTTTCCTAGAAGAGGAGGGTTTGATGCGACACCTGCCTGACGGAACGTCACCGAAGCCAGCTATTGCCCAGTCCATCTGCTTCAACATCCGCGGCTTTGAAAGATCGCAGCCAACGAGAGAGCGAGTATGGGGCCAGCCAGACGAAGACATCGATGTTGAGAATGTTGCTTCCAAAGTTATGAATGCCGTACAAGAGTTCAAGGAAGCTGAACCTGAAAAGCCCTCAATATTGGTCACCTACTCCTCACGCGCAGAGTTGAGCGCCATTTCAAATCTAATTCCTCAACTTTACAACCTCTTCTCAAGCTGGGTGGACTTACAGCCGCTTATCATGGATGCGTATCACTCACAAACAAGCTACGCCAGACTTGATGGTCTCAGAATCTCGCTTCGTTACGCCATGCGGACACTTGGCTTCAACACAGGCTATCAACCGGCCAATCTCCACCACGCCGGCAATGACGCACTACGAACTTTGGACATCATGGCGTGCCTGACTCACGAAAACGTGCAATTCAGAAGGCTTAAAGAACTGGAGCATGTGCTGAGGGTGAACGAGCATCGGAAGGAGCAAAATCGCTTGAAAGGAACGGAGAAGAGCCGCGGTCTACATAGAAAGAGGCCGGGACCACCCTCGCGATACCCCCATATTGCCAGAGTCACCCTAGTCCTGGCGCCAGACTTCGGGGAAGTAGGTCGGGCTGGCCAGTCACCACTCGCAGGCGCAGTGGAGGAGCCAGAGGATGGGGTACAGCTGCAACTCCCGCCCGTTAATGTCTGCAGACCTAATCAAGTCTGGGATTTCTTCTCACCGTACGAACCCAATGCCATTGGCAGGGTTTGCAGAGAAGGCTGCTATTACGTCTGTGTCCCGAGCTCAGAGGTCCTCCAGCACCTCATCGAAGACCTGGACCATACTTCGGCTTGCCCAGCAGCACAGGCTGTTCTTGTGGAGGACGTGTCTGACCTGCGCGCTCTGGGGGCCGCAAAGAGGGAGGAGAGGGCGAAGCGCAGACAAGGCCAAGAAATACAAGATCTCACAGTCGATAATCAGGGATATAGAATTGCAAGCGCTGGAAGCTGGTAGTGTAAAATAGGCGCGTACTTCGAGACCAAATGAATTCATCGCCACCGCCGTTACTGGCTGCCCAAGAGTCACAGACGCCATGAGATCCAAATGTGCAACCGCCAAATAGACCTTTCGACGTCCAGTATGACATGTAAGTAAGCTCCTCAGAGTTGGTCCCAAATCATAGGCATAGCTCTCATCTGCCGACTTTTCAACACATGCTGTAGGACTGGAGTGCGGCTTCCAAGATTGGCAAGCGACAGGCATGGACGAGCAACACCGCACAAAATGTTTAACATCGAGGAAAGACCACAAACGCGTAATTCTGAAGTGTCCATGCTCGCCTCCCGAATCACCCTTTCGGAACCTGTTCATCTTCTCTTCTCTGGGTGCCTGTTTGGAGTCTCCCCGGCGCCACGCTTCAGCCCATCCGACACGATGCCGACGATCTCGCTCGCCGGGTTTCGATGCCCACACGTCAGTGCTTCGAGACCCTTGGAGACAGAGGCGACGATATCTCCCGCGAGGCCGACGCCCCTTCTTGGCCCGTGTGCTCGGTGAGGTTCTGCGGCACTGTTGGTTGGCTCGCGTGTTAGTCCTACGAACTGGTGGGTGGATACAAATGGGGAAATATCTTACGGGTCCATTTTATACGTGCAAGTTGAAATTCTGGGGTAATTGTGCGCGATGTTCGAACTTGGTGTAAATTCAAGAACAAAGCCCTAGGCAGGTGAACGGAAGAGTGCCAGTATTTAAGCTGCTGGAAGCCCTTCTCAACGTCTTCCAACGCACACATATCCCCAGAATATCATGTCGCGCACTGAAGGATGACGTACGTCCGCATCCGGTTCGACGTCGAATAACCAACCCAATCTGGGAATTTCTCAGGATTGACGTGTACCCGCGCTTCATCCCGTGTGCCAGATCCCTGGGGGCAGCCGCATGATTTGTTTGACCTGGGTTGCCTGACTGGCGGTCTGACATGTGAATGGCTGGCTCCCAACGAGTTGGGACGAGGCGAGCGCAGCAATGTAACGCAGCTTGCTGGCAATGTGCCTAGGTAAATCCGTCTGCAGTCTGGCACAGTCCTTTTGACTCGTGATAACTCGCAGCCGCCTTCGTCATTTCTCGAATTCGTTATTTCAGTCCGATTTCATATTGAGACGTTGCAACGTCCTGGATAGCCTGCGCCAAATCCACTACGTGGGATGTGTCGCATCTGTAGATAAGACGTAGTGCCAGTTTATAAACAGCGAATTATCTTCAATAGATCTAGACCACGCTCTAGATAGGCTTCGACAGAACTAGAAATAAATGCCAATGTGACCGAACCTAGAACGCCTCGCCAGAAAGCCTTCGTTTCACCACGAATTACTCGGACTTGTCGTCCTTCTTATCATCACTTCCCTCCTCTTTGCCACCATCCTTCGCATCGTCTCCACCCTCATCTTTCTCGCCCTCATCTTTGCCACCTTCTTGGGACTTTTTCTCGCCCTTTGACTCGTCCTTATCCTTAGACTCCTCATTGGCCTTGGAATCGTCCTTGGCCTTGGAATCATCCTTATCCTTGGATCCTTCCTTGCCCTTCGAGTCGTCCTTGCCCTTGGACTCCTTGGGCTCCTTACCCTCAGACTTGCCCTTCTTCGGCTTGTCCTGGTCGGCCTTCTTCTTGTCACTTTCGGCATTATTCTTCTCCTCCTCAAGCTTCTGGATCTCCTCCTCGGCGGCCTTCTTCCTGTCCTCAGCAGCCTTCTTCTTCCTGTTCTTCTCCAGCTCGACAGCCTCCATCTCCTCGTACTTCTTCATGTCCAGCGCGTTGGGCTGCTCCTTGTGGAATTTCTCCCGCAGCCCGGTCAGGCGTGGCGCCTCCGCGCCGACCTTCTCGCGGCCGACGAGGCTGATGAACAGGGACACGCCGACGATGGCGGTCAGCACGAAGCGGTAGGTTCCGTACCAGGTTGGCGCCCAGCCGCGCGTGGTGGCGCGCGCGTCGGCGAAGTACATGAACACGAAGGCGCCGAATTGGCATGTTAGCGCGTACTGCACTGGCATGATCATGGTTGGCCAGGCGAGGACGGGGGCTAATACGCCGAGGCCGTAGCGGAAGGTCGTCCGGGCCTTGTCAGGGTGCTTTTCCGCGTACTCGAGACCCTGTGGATTGTCAGCTTTCGGCCTGGGATAATGCCGCAGGAACGAGGGGGGGGGATCCCAGCGCTTACCCAGTGGATGGCACCCAGGAAGGAGATGATAACTGCTCCATAGCCGACCTGGATTGGCTCAAGTAGGTGGAGGTAGTGGCTGGCGCTCTCGTGGCTCATTAAGAAGTGGTTCACAAATTGGGACTGCGACGGCCATTCCGTGTTCAGATTCCAGCTGAGGAAGGTTGTCGCAAGAGAGGTTCCGAGGTATGGGAGAGTGCCGGCAAGACCCAATTGGAGTGATATGGGGGGCACTTCTCTGAGGGCAAACGTCTCTTTGAGCGTGTTCTAGAGGCGAGTGGTCAGCACGATGGCATGTATTACAGCATTCCGGCTCCCAGGACAGCACAAACCAGATCTTTCTTCACGGCGGCGGTAGTAGGTGGGTCGGAGGGTTTGGTCTCGGGCCCCTCGTAGGAAGGTCGCACGCTAGACTCTTCGGTGACCTGTTCCGGATGGGACTCGAGCTTCTTCTGTGCCACCTCTTTCTCAAACTTCTTGTCTCGCACATTGTCATTGGCATAGTATGCCCGCTGCACCAAGGGCACGAGCTGCCCCGAGGGTCTTGCCGCCGGGAGCTGACCTCGCCGCCGTGTGGTGGAGGTGTGGTCGCGTGTCTGGGAGGTCGCGAACGGGGCAATTGACGCCGATGCCCTGGGGAGACCCCGAGCTGGGAGCTTCAGAAGTGGTCTCGTGCTTCGAAGCATTGTAGGTATTGGGTTTCTTTGGACCCGCAGGCGAATTGGTCTTGCTAGAGCGCTGTTGGGTGCCGCGATCTTCGAGGCGCAAGGCAAATAACAAAGGCAAGCAAAAGTGAGCAAAAGTCGTACAATTGAGATTGGAACTGGGAGGAGCAGGCCTATATCACCTTGAGGACGCCGAGAAATATCCTGACGGCTGGTCAAGTACCCAGAATTGGCATCATGTTTTAGAAACCTGGACCAGGGGCGCGATCGCCCACTCCTTGGATCTGAAGCTATCTACCGCAGCGTTACACGGCCTTGACGTCACTGAACCGCGGCAGAGCTCCAGCTTCAGTACCAAGGTCTAGCCCCAACCCTTGCGTCATCCTTTTAATCTCAGGTGCGGCCCCCTGTCAATTGCCTAAACCCAGCCTGTTGTCTTGGCCGATTACCCGATCTGCTTTCGGGCGTCATGTCGTGATAGCCTCATCTACCAACGTTTTGTGGGCTCAACAAAGTACTGCCAAGAACAAGTCTGCGAAGAGCACAATTCAGAGCAACCACATGTTGACCCGAGGGCACAATTTGTGGTGCCTATTCGAACGTCAAATTTGTTTCTCCGTCATCCAAAAATATTATTCGGTATTTCAATTTCAGTGCTGGATTTCTCGTTTTCTCACGAACTTGAACAGTACTGCTGTTGCGCAATGTGCATCCAGAGAATCGGTTTGAACAACGCAAAAGTACCAATCCACCACGACTGAAGTCTGGATCTGGCATGATTTAAAGGACGCCAGCATAAATGAAGAACCTACCTAGGCCGTACAGTTGTACACCAAGGCCACTGCATTGCCCATCCTAGGGGTGGCCATTGCCCTTCACCTCTCTCACACAGAGAGCAAGAATTCATCCGAACGTGAGCCTTATCTAAAGTGCCACAGCTTCATACAAGCACGGGTCGAAAAGCAAAGATTGGTAGCAGGGCCAAAAAAAAAAAGAAGAAGAGGTGTTCCATTTCTCAACTTATAAGTTGTAAGGAGCAGAAGTCATCACAGAGTAGCAGCAACACCCAGAGCCCAGTCGTCAAGCAGATACATGTGTAATGGAAGGGGTTTGTACTTACTTGACCGGAAAAATACCTCGTACCTCAACCTCAACTCTCCGTACCTCAACTCTCCGTACCTCAATTCTCCGTACCTCTCGCCGCGTGATCGCGGCAAACTTCACGTCCCCTTGATTGCCATGTGACTTGACCGAACAGGCCAACATGGACTTTTTGTTTCCGACTCGACAGTCGAACACACGGCCTCCTGGGAATTGGTTAGCATTTCTCATAATGTTAGTTTAGCGGCTTGACGACTGGACTACTGGGCTGTGAAAAATGATGGGTTTCGTCGTTTAAGTGGGAGTGACGTGGTGGTGGTAGTAGACGAGGCTGCTGGTGGCTGGCAAGCAGCTTCGTCCGAACTCGTACGGTTCGGAGGCAATCTGGCCTTAGCAGCCTGGCCCTGGGATAAATATGAGCAATAGAACGTGCAGATTGAGTCCGAAGCCAATTATCACAAAGCTGACGAGACCGCGCTGGAGTAGATCACGTGGTCAAGCAATCAGCGGCACAATATACCTGGCGTT
Source organism: Diaporthe capsici (assembly GCA_013364905.1). Classification (NCBI taxonomy): domain Eukaryota; kingdom Fungi; phylum Ascomycota; class Sordariomycetes; order Diaporthales; family Diaporthaceae; genus Diaporthe; species Diaporthe capsici. Next base: position 4,346,809 of record WNXA01000006.1, on the reverse strand, counting down.
TGTACCATTGGACATGAGAGACACCTCAGGCGAGGAGACAAACGGGGTATAATTCAAAGACATGTATCTGCAGAGCAGGTTCCTATTACAATTAGTAGCAAAAAAGGACGTGTAGAAAATCACTCTAGGCTGTCAAATCCTGAAGTGCCGTCTCGCCCGGTTGCAGGTTCACCAGCTTCAGAGTATCCCCCCACAGCCTCTTCTGCTTCTCCTCATCCTGCGCCTCGTCCCCAGGTTTGCGCTTCTTGCCACCGTCGAGATAGGTTGCCTTGGGGTGCTCGCCCAATTCCTTCGTGTCGAAGCTGGCCCGCAACAGATGCTCTCCAGACTTCAGTGGCGTCCGCAGGGGCGAGTTCGGCGCCACAGCGGATGATAACTTAGACAGCGTTATGATGACTTTATTAACAGCCTTTGACTGCTTACCGCCTGTTGCGATGTTGGTGACCATCGCGCCAGGCTCCATGGCAAGAACAGAGATCTTGGAGAGCTCTGGGTCTACCGAGAGTCGCCTCTGGAGCTCGAACCTGTGATTGTGTCAGCACCCCTGAAACGGTAACTCAACATCAGTGGAGGAGGAGACCCACATGAACATCACCAAACAGGCCTTGCTGGCTCCGTACCTCCTCAGCCCGGCCTTCTGCCCGTCGTCCGGGTACTCGACGCCCTTGGCCAGCGTCTCGGTGTCGCGGTACTGCACCTTGTACTCCGGCAGGCCGAGGTGCTTCGTCACGCCGTTCCGCTTGTCGTACGGGTTATGCGACCAGCTGGAAACCATGACGACGCGCCCGTGCTCCTTGTCCATCGACTGCAGGAGCAGCAGCACCAGCAGGAAGTTGGCAAGGTAGTTGATGCCCCACACGGCCTCGTGGCCGTCCTCGGTGAACCGTCGCGGCTTCGACGCCTCTGGTGCAACGTCCAGGTAGCCGGCAACCAGGACAAGCGCGCGGATGGGCTCGAGAGAGCCCTCTGCCACGCGCGCGTTGATGGAGGCCGCGAAGGCGCGGATCTTGGCCAGGCTGCCCAGGTCGAGGGCGGACGTCTCCCACTGGTGGTTGTTGCCCTTGGGCTGCACCTTTGTCTTGATGAAGGTGTCCAGCTCCTGCGCGGCGGCATCGTCGCGGTCCAGGTAGATGCCGCGGTGGTCCTTGGCGTATGGAGATCTGCTCAGAGCGGTGATGAAGCCTCTGCCGAGGCCGCCGTTGGCGCCTGTGACGAGGATGGTGCCCTTGCAGGGCGGCGGTGATGTTGCCTTTGGCTCCTTTGTCTCTGCCATCTTAGTGTTGGGCGGTGCTCAGATGAGAGAGGGCGAGAGTTCTTGAGACAGATGGTCGAGTTTGAAGGGGGTCCGTAGCATAAATGACGGGTCGGCTATGGGAGATTAGACCATCTCAACCCCATCAGCCCCGGCTCGTCCTGAAATCCGAATACGACTCCATCTCGAGTTCGTTTTGTTTGATGCTACGCCTTGATCTGGGCACTCTGGTAGCTCGACTGGATGAAACTTTACATGTGAACAATGGAGTCCATAAGGATGCATCCAGCGTTGCTGTGCACTGGAAAAGGGATTCGCGAAAGTGTAGGGTAACAATTAATTCATTTACCGTATTCCAAAGTTTGCCTGGGGTGCCCTGGCTTATGGATGAATTCGTAGGAAGGGATTCAGGTAACTCTAAATCCAATCCGTGTCCATGGAGAACAGCCTTAAGCAAGCAGATTAAATCTGGAAGCCACAAGCCACCATGCGTCCCATGACCGCATGCGCATGCGAGAAAGTGACAGCTTGGAGGGATTGCTTTCACTGTTACATGGGATGCACGTTATGGCCGTGCGCATTTGGAGTTTGGGATCAGCCGTTGTCAGGCATAGTTCCGAAGCGTCAGTGCCTTGAAGTCCTGATAAAGTAGAGGCATCTTCATCTGTGTCAGATATTCGAGGTCAAGTCAAGCTTTCCGGAGCCTTTTCATGAGGGAGAGGACGCGTGTTACTCCATATTTCAACAGAGTGGGAAGGAAGGGTAAGGGTCACCTAAGACTGACACAAGTGGGGGGAGGGGGTGCTAAGAAAGTGGGGGAAGGACATGCCAGATGGCCAGATGGCCCAAGCTCCTTACGCGTCGGGCGAGTGACGTCGAGGAAGGAGAGTCCCACCCCTTGTCACCTGCAGCTCCTCACAGCAACTGACGGCCAGTCCTTGCCCCGGTAGCCCGTTCTGCCCGTTTCTAGCAGTGCTGGCTCCAGCCTGGAGCTCCCTCTTGTCCTAGTGTAGTGCCACAACTCGAGCCGCGAGGATCTCTGCGAATCGTCATCTGCGCCACAGACTGGCCCCCTCCATGGCTGACGTCGACCGGGTTCTACCTCTGTCATTGTCTCTCCCATTCCCACTCCCACTCGCTCTCCCTGGCCTGACCAGTGCCAACATCCAAGTTCCCCGGTATTGCTGCATTCTCTTCAGTCAGTTCCAAGCCTGTCCTGTGCTGCTTTTGCTGGGTGCTAGATCCCTCCACCCGCTTCCTGCTTGTTGCTTCTATTTCTTTCATCTTCCCTCCCGCACTGGCTCGCCACAGCCAAGACACCATTTGTTTACTTTTCGCCCTGCATAGCAGTAACTCGTCTCTGTCTCCATTCATTCGAGTACGTCTGCCCTCCTCTCTTCACTGCCTATCTCTGGTTGACCTGGTGAAGCTGGGAGCCTGGGGCCGGAAGCTGTGGTTGGGTGACACGACGGCTCCTTCGTCTTGGTAGAAGCTAGGCTAATAACCTGTCTGGCGCCCGCAGCTCCTTAGCGACGTGACCTCCCTTTCTTGAATGACGACGTGACGAAATACCCTGCCCAGCTCCTCCGACTTCACTATTCCTACCACTCAACGCGTCCACCAAACGCTACTGCTGCTGTGCCTCTCCTCCGTCCTCGAGCCCGCCTCGTGTCGACGTAACCGATGCCCTGTCCGACGTAACCTACAAACCCCATTATACCCCGGCCTGGGTAACCGGCCAAACAACTGCCCACCATGCTTGAAGGACTCGTTGCCGGTCTGCTCAACCGCTTCCTGGGCATGTACGTCAAGAACTTCGACCCAACACAGCTCAAGGTCGGAATTTGGTCCGGAGACGTCAAGCTACGCGACCTCGAGCTTCGCAAAGAGGCACTCGACCAGCTCAATCTCCCCATCAACGTCGCCGAGGGCCACCTCAGCGAGCTGACCTTGGTCATCCCCTGGTCAAACCTCCGTGGCGCCCCGGTCCAGATCTTCATCGAGAATGTCTTCCTGCTGGCAAGCCCAAAAGAGGAGGCGCAATATGACGAAGATGAGGAGGAACGTCGGAAACAAAGGATCAAGATGGAGAAGTTGGACTCTGCCGAGCTGTTGAAGGAGCGATCACAGGAAGGCCTCACGCAGGAGGAGCAGAAGAAGAGCCAGAGCTTCACCGACAGCCTGGTCACCAAGATCGTCGACAACCTGCAGGTCACGGTCAAGAACATCCACGTACGATATGAAGACTCAATATCGGCCCCGGGACATCCCTTCGCGTTGGGTGTTACGCTGGAGGAATTCAGTGCCGTCAGCACCGACGGCAACTGGAAACCAATGTTCATTCAGGACACCTCGAAGACCTCCCACAAGCTAGCCACCCTCGGCGCGCTGTCGGTGTACTGGAATACCGACACTAAGCTTTACGGCTCAGGCCGGGAGTCAAGCTCCTCGGACCAGCCACCGATGGAACATGCCGAGATGATCAAGACATTCAAGGCCATGATCGGTAGCGCTGATCAAAACGTCGGAGTCGATCATCAGTTCATCTTGAAGCCTGTTAGTGGGCAAGCCAAGATTGAATTGGACAAATCGGGCGATGCCCACACACCAAAGTGGAAAGCGAACCTGCTCTTTGACGAGATTGGTGTCGTTCTTGATGATGACCAGTACCGAGACTCATTGATGATGGTGGATCTCTTCCACTACTTCATACGTCACCAGGAGTACAAGAAGTACCAGCCCAAGGGCGTCAGACCCAAGGAGGATCCACGAGCCTGGCTCAAGTTTGCGGGTGATGCGGTTCTTAGCAAGATCCACGAGCGAAATCGACGGTGGTCATGGGAGTTTTTCAAGGAACGCCGTGACGATCGTATACGATACATCGAGCTTTTCAAGAAGAAGAAGCAGAGTCAACAGCTCTCGCAGCAGGAGAATGACGACCTGAATAAGCTGGAGTGGAAGCTCGACTATGAGGACCTCCGTTTCTGGAGATCACTGGCTCGCAACCAGCTTAAGAAAGAGAATGCCGCGGCCCTGAGAAATCAGCCACCGAAGCAAGAACAGCCACAAGGCTGGGTTGCGTGGGTATGGGGCTCCAAGCCCCAGGAGCAAACTACTTCGGACGACGAAAACACGCAAATGACGGAGGCGCAGCGGCAGGAGCTGTACGAGGCCATCGACTGGGACGAGAAGACGGCTCTAGCTGATGCCGTCGAGACCCCCAGGGACAGTGTCAAGTTCCAGGTCGAGGCTTCACTCAGCACCGGAAGCTTTACGTTGCGGCAGAGTCCACACAAGAACCCCAAGGACCTGCTCAGCCTGCACTTTGATGTCTTCAAGGCTAAAGCCCTCGCTCGTCCGGACTCCTTCCTCACTGAGGTCAGCCTGGGTGGACTTCGCGTCAACGATGGCACCACGCCCGACAGCCTTTTCCCGGAAATTGTGCGAGTCAAAGATGCGCCAGACCGCAAGAAGCAGAAGCGTCTCTCAATTGCCGAACTGGAGAAGTCGACCGAGGAGGCCTTCTTCCACCTGGAGCTGGAGCAAAATCCTCTAGATGGCCAGGGCGATTTCGCTGTCAAGGCCAAACTGAAACCCCTAGAGATCGTGTGGAATCCGAACATCGTTGTTGGTGTCGTGGGCTTCTTCCGCCCCCCAGAGCGCCATATGGAGTCCATTACCGCGCTCATGGAGACAGCAGGAGCCACAGTCGAAGACCTCAGACAACAGACGAGGGCAGGTCTGGAGTTTGCCCTGGAGGAACACAAGACCATCAACGCCATGCTCGACCTACAGGCCCCCCTCATCATAATACCGCAAAGCATCACTACCCGGCGCTCGACGTGCATGATTCTAGATGCTGGTCACATCAGTGTCAACTCTGAATTGGTTGATAGAGAAACCATGAAAGAGGTGCAGTCGAAGCACAACTCAGCCTATACCGACGAAGATCATAAACGGCTCGAGTCGTTGATGTATGACAAGTTCATGGTCAAGCTCACGTCCACTCAATTGCTCATCGGCCCTTCAATCGAAGAGGCGAAGTCGCAGCTATCTACTAAGAGTGAGAGCTCAACAATGCACGTTGTCGAACAGATCAACATCGACTTCCTTGTCCAACTTTCCATCTTGCCGAAGGCTCCGAATCTTGCCAAACTCCGAGTTTCCGGCCATCTCCCTCTCCTGCATGTAACGGCATCTGACACCAAGTACAAGAGCCTCATGAAATTGATCGATGTGGCGCTACCCAAATTTGGCAACGACTCTGCGCCAGAGCCGCAGCACTCCAATCGACCACGTCTTCAGAGCAATGTGTCAAGGCGTTCGAGTCGTTCTCTACAGCAGAGTCCCAAAGTACGGCGCAGACGGTCTTCTCAACTTCTACCTTTCACTGGGACAAAAGAACAGGCAATTGTCCTGGACGACATTGACGAGGATGAAGAAACCTTTGAAGACGCCACTGACGATCAGCCAAGCGTACAGCTCAAGTTGAAGCAGAAGACCTTCGAGCTGAAGTTCACTGTGGACGAGTTGCGCGGTTCTCTGTATAAGAGCGATCCTGATGGGAAGAATCCGGACGCCCTCCTGGTTGAGCTTGTGGCCCAAAGCTTCGAGGTCAACTACTATATGAGACCTTTTGACATGGTTGCCGAGGTGTCTTTGGGTTCGGTCACCGTCGACGACTTTGTCGACCAGCCACCAGCAGAGTTCAAATCAATCGTCTCATCAGGCGACGTCGAGGACAAGAAGGCACACCGGGCATTGGTCAAGGTCAACGTTGTCCGTGTGAAGCGAGATTCGCCAGAGTTCATGTCCGTATACGAAGGAGTGGAGACAAACGTGAACGTTGCGATCGCCACCATCAACCTCGTGGTAACGCGCAAGACGTTGCTAACTCTGCTTGACTTCATCCTTGTCACTTTCAGTAATCCTGGAAATAACAACCAGCAGCAACAGAAAGCTATCACGGATGACGGGTCGGAGGTTGACATCGCCGTTGAGCCGCCAGAACCAGCACCACAGGCTGCCGCCGCCGCCATTCGAGTTAGGGTCGATCTGAAAAGCATTCAGCTTGTTCTCAATAATGATGGAATACGGCTGGCTACGCTTTCTTTCAACCATGCGGAGGTCGGCGTCTTTCTGCTCGGCACTACGATGCGAATTAACACCAAGCTGGGCGACCTGAGTCTTGTTGACGATGTGAACCTAGGCGTGTCTGCAGACTCCCCCATCCGCAAGCTCATTACGATCCAAGGGGACGACCTTGCCGACTTCAGGTACGAAACCTTCGATTCGAAGAACGAGAAATCATATCCCGGATACGACTCATCCATCTACTTGCGTGCTGGCTCTGTCAAGGTCAATTTCCTCGAAGAGCCTTTCCGCAAGATTGTGGAATTCATGGTCAAGTTTGGGAAGATGCAGGCCATCTACAACGCTGCTCGCCAGGCGGCTGCCAACCAGGCACAACAGCTGCAGCAGAGTAGCAGTCGTATCAAACTCGATGTGATCATCAAGACACCCATCGTAGTCTTCCCTAGCGTCGTAACGCCTGGACAAGCAAATCGAGATCTCATCACCGCTTACCTTGGAGAGATCTATGCACAGAACCAATTCGCCCCTCTCGATGATTCCGAAGATTCGGAAATCGCAAACAAGATGTCCGCCGGAATCCGCAATGTCAGGCTCACCAGCCAGTTCCACTACGCCGACGACAAATCCGAAGAGCTGGAGTTGATTGACCACGTTGACCTGGGCTTCAGCATCATCTACGCTGAACACAAGAAGGGTGCAAAACGACCCGAGCTTGAGATTGAGGGCAACATGACACAAGTCAACCTGAAGATCACTCAGTATCAAATGAAGGCCCTACTTGCGATTTCGAAATCAGTACCTGCGGCATTTTCTGGCGACGCAGATGTTCAAGCTGAGCAAGCAGAGCAAGACGTTGACTCTGGCACCTTGCAGCGTGCTCGGACACTGCCGAGGTCACAGGATACCAGTCAAGACGAAAGTGTTGACATGAAGCCCGAGCTAGGAAGTCACGGCGATACATGGACGAAGCTCGATCTCGTCTTCCGTGTGCCCACTGTTGGGTTGGAGCTCATCAATGCTCCTGAGGGCCGTCCAGTGGGCAATGTGGATTCGGCCAGCTTGGGCAAGTTCAGTCTGGATGATAGTAAGCTCAAAACCCGGATGCAAGCCAACGGCAGCCTGGAGGCAGAGTTTGTCATCCAAAGTTTCACGATCCATGATTCTCGTCCTAGGGAGACGAACAAGTTCCGTCGAATCATGACGAGCGGAAACAAGAGTGTGCAGCAGTTCATGGCGAGCGTGACGATATCGGGTGGCAAGGAACGCAACCTCATTGCCATGGCTGCAATTGACTCTCCTAGGATCATCTTCGCCCTGGATTATCTCTTCGCCCTCCAGAATTTTATCATGACTGGTCTGCAGGTCGACGAGCCCAGCCTCATAGACGAGGAGGAGCTGGAAACACCTGAGGAGAGTGACGCGGATAGCATGCAAGTCAGCATCGCTCGCCGCGAGTCCAGCATCCAGTCGCCAAGGACTTCAGTCAGCACGAGGTCGCCGAACAAGACGGAGCAAAAGGACCAGGACGAGTCCAAGATGAGCATTGCCTTCCGCGTTAATATCGTGGACGCCCAGGTCATTCTCATCGCCAATCCACTGAGCGCAAGCAGCGAAGCGATTGTTTTGGGCACTAAGCAGGTGCTACTCGCGCAGCAGCATGCGTTGACCTTCCAGGTCTCAGAAGTGGGGATGTTCTTGTGTCGCATGGACCGGTTTGAGGACTCGAGGCTGAGAATCCTCGACGACTTTTCTATCCAGATGTCCATGGACAGTTCGAAGCCAGACTTGACCAACCTTCATATCGACATTGAGCCGCTGATTCTGCGTCTTTCGCTCAGAGACATTCTGATTGCGCTTCAGATTATTAGCAAGGCATCGGAACTCTCAGGGGATGACAAGGCTCAGGACAAGCCCAGTGCTGGTGATAAGAAGGCGAAGGAGCTTCGACAAGCAGGGATGAAGCAGCGGACAGCCAGTAGCAAGGGGGGCACGACTATCGCCCAGAAGTCGAAGTCTGGCAAGCACACCACCGCCGTAAGCACACGTTCGACTGCTGCTAGTACCAAAGGCAAGGGCCAACCCCACGACATTGCCAAGAAACCACGAAGGCGGGAGGAACTCACGGCTACCATCGAAGGTATTCGCGTCGTCTTGATCGGAGACTTGCATGAGTTGCCGATCTTGGACCTCAGCATCAAGAACTTCAGTGCGACTGCCGAGGACTGGTCGTCAAGTCTGAAGGCCGAGGTACCGATAGAGATGTATGTTAATGTGTACAACTTCTCCAAGTCTGCCTGGGAACCACTCCTGGAGCCATGGTCAGTCGGCGTCGGTGTTGCGAGAGAGCAAGACACTGGGCTGCTTTCCGTCGATGTAGCGTCTAAAAAGACGTTTGACATCACAGTCACTACGAACACGATCGCACTCGCCTCAAAGTCCTTTGCCTTCCTAACTCAGGATGAAGACGTCCTTGGCAAGCCCAGAGGCACGGAGTCGCCATACCGAATCCGAAACTACACTGGTTTTGAGGTTGTCGTGCGCAGCAAAAATCCAACTAGCGAGGAAGACATCAACGTGCGCCTCGAGGACGGCAAAGAGGCGCCGTGGAGCTTCGAACATTGGGAGAAGATGCGTGAAAACATGCTGACCGACAGCATGGCGAGCACGGCTGTTGCAGTCCAGCTCGAGGGCAGTGGCTTCGACGTTCTGAAGAACATTCGCCTGAACCGCGAGGGCGAGTTCATCTACTCACTCAAGCCAAAGAGAGACAACGTCTCACATCGTCTCATGGTCGATGTCAAACTGGGCGCTGACAACGTCAAATATGTCACCCTTCGCAGCCCCTTGATCGTGGAGAATGCCACTCAGATACCCGTCGAACTAGGCGTGTTTGATGCTCAGGAAGGCGATCTGCTCAAAATCGAGAAGATTGCGCCTGGTGAGGCACGCCCGGCTCCAGTTGGCGCTGTGTACTTGAAGAGCTTGCTTGTTCGACCTGATAGCGGCTTCGGGTATGCATGGTCTAGTGAATCACTGTGGTGGAGGGATCTGTTGAAGAGGCCGACTCGGACCATGATCTGCAAGGGAGAACATGGCGAGCCGTTTTATTTCCAGATGAACGCGACATTCGATCGCTCAAATCCCATGACGAAGTAAGTACAGATATTTTTCGATGGCATTCGGTCCATAGACACTAACCATCTGTGCAGAACCTATCCCAACATGAAGCTCAAACTCTCTGCCCCCGTAACACTCGAGAATCTCCTGCCATACGACTTCAAGTACCGCATCTACGACAAGAACACCAAGAAGGACTGGTCGAACTTCCTACGAAAGGGAGGAGTCAGCCCGGTCCACGTCACGGAGCTCTCGCGTCTCCTGTTGCTCAGTGTCGACATGCAGGACACGGTTTTCAAGCCAAGCGAGTTTGCTATCATCAACTCCGGAAATTCTGAGGACTTCAAGAAAGAGCACACACTCAAGTGTCAGGACGACCAAGGCCTCCAGCTCAACCTGAAACTACATTATCACCGTATCCCAGACAGTGGCGGCGCGTTCAAGGTGACAGTGTACAGCCCATATGTCATCCTGAACAAGACGGGTCTGGACATACAGATTCGCCACAAGGGCTTCTTGCAACAGGCCAAGGCTGCGGCCGGTCAGCCAGGCATGCTGGTTGATGTCACTGAGGGCGAGCGCAAGGTGTCACCTCTCATGTTCTCCTACGGCAGTGACGATCACCGCAACAGAGCCATGCTCAAAGTTGGCGACTCGGAGTGGAGCAAGCCACAGAGTTTCGACGCCATTGGAAGTGCCGCGGACGTCGTGCTGCAATCATCGAGCCGCAACTCCGAGATTCATGTCGGTATCATCGTCGAGTCAGGCGAAGGGAAGTACAAGATGACGAAGGTCGTGACCCTTGCGCCAAGGTTTATCGTCCAGAACAAGATTGGCGAGGAAATCAACATCCGGGAGCCAAGCTCGTCCGATCTCATGACCATCAAGGCCGGCCAGCTGAGGCCTCTGCACTTCCTGAACAAGAGCCCTATCAAGCAGTTGTGCCTGTGCTATCCTGGGGTTGACAATCAATGGACGTCGCCTTTCAACATCTCGGACCTTGGCACCTCTCACATCAAGATCGCTAAAGCGGGTCAACGCCAACGGCTGATTCGCGTGGAGATCCTGATGGAAGACGCGACCATTTTCCTCAAAATGAGCTTGGAAACCAAGCAGTGGCCATTCTCAGTGCGCAACGAGAGTGACACTGAGTTCACATTTTACCAAGCCAACCCGAACATTGATGAAGATGGGGTCGAGGATCGCTCAGGTTGGCGACCTATCCGTTACCGGCTGCCACCTCGGAGTATTATGCCATACGCTTGGGATTTCCCAGCAGCCAAGCACCGCGAGATCGTCATCTCCGCCTACAACAAAGAGCGACATGTCAAGTTGGCGGAGATTGGTAATCTCGTCCCAATGAGGTTCAATACAAGCGCCGGCGGCCAGAAGATCATTGACATCAACGTTGCCGCCGATGGACCGACACAGACCTTGATCCTGTCAAACTTCAAGCAGTCCAAGAGTCTCTACCGCCAGAAGTCTATGTCTGGCTCGACCGGAAACCTTAGCATGGCGGGCTTCGAGGCGAAGGACCAGGATACTGGGACCAAGTTCCGAGCTCAGCTCAAGCTTGCGGGCATTGGTGTGTCGCTGATCAACTCGCAACTAAGGGAGCTTGCCTATGTCACATTCCGAGACCTCACTCTGCGGTACAGTGAATCGCCGCTGTTGCAAACTGCCAGTCTATCGATCAAGTGGATCCAGATTGATAATCAACTATACGGTGGGATCTTCCCAATGATTCTGTACCCCAGCGTCGTGCCGAAGCGGGCCCAAGAGACAGATGCTCACCCATCGCTTCACGCCATGGTCACCAGAGTCAAGGATGACTCGTATGGTGTCTTGTACATCAAGTACGCGACGATATTGCTCCAGCAGATGACTGTTGACCTGGACGAGGACTTCATATTCGCTATGTTGGACTTCTCCAAGGTGCCGGGTGCCACTTGGACCGAGGCCGAAGAGGAGGGACGGCTCTGTGATGACAATCTTGACATACCGGAGCCCAGTCAACAAGAAGCTGGCCAAGACATTTACTTTGAGCTGCTCAACATCCAACCAATGCAGATCGATCTGTCCTTCGTACGCACAGAACGCATTAACGCCGAGGACAAAACGTCGTCTCGTAACCCGCTCATGTTCTTCTTCAACATTATGACGATGGCAATGGGCAATGTGAATGACGCCCCACTTCGAATGAACGCACTGATGTTGGACAATGTGCGAGTATCAACTCCGATTCTGATCCAGAACATATCGAATCACTACAGTCAAGAGGCCCTCTACCAGGTGCACAAAATTCTTGGGTCGGCAGACTTCCTCGGCAACCCTGTCGGTCTGTTCAACAACATTAGCTCGGGCATTGCAGACGTCTTCTACGAGCCGTACCAGGGACTTATCATGTCCGACCGTCCTGAAGATCTCGGCTTGGGGGTTGCTCGTGGGGCGGCTTCTTTCTTGAAGAAGTCCGTCTTTGGTGTGACTGATTCTTTCTCGAAGTTCACCGGTGCTATGAGCAAGGGCCTCGCTGCAGCCACACTGGACAAGCAGTTCCAGGACCGACGCCGCATCACGCGATCCCGGAACAGGCCCAAGCACGCCCTGTACGGCTTCACGACGGGAGCCAACAGCTTCATCACGTCTGTGGCGTCCGGCGTGGGCGGTGTGGTCCGCAAGCCGCTCGAGGGCGCAGAGCAAGAGGGTGCGCTAGGCTTCTTCAAGGGCGTGGGCAAGGGCGTGCTCGGCCTGGGCACCAAGCCCATCATCGGCGTGCTGGACGCGGCGTCCAACGCGGCCGAGGGCATTCGCAACACCACGACGGTGTTCGACGGGTCGGAGCTGGACCGCGTGCGCCTGACGCGGTTCATCCCGGCGGACGGCATCGTGCGGCCGTACAACCAGCGAGAGGCGCTCGGCCAGTTCTGGCTCAAGCAGGTAGACAACGGAAAGTACTTTGACGAGAACTACATCGCGCACCTGGAGCTGCCTCGCGAGGACATGGTGGTCATGATCACGTACGCGCGCATCCTGCTGATCAGGAGCCGGCGGCTGGCGACCGAGTGGGACGTCCCGCTCAAGGACGTGCAGACCATCGCCAAGGAGCGCACCGGGCTCAGCCTGACGCTGCGCGGGGGCACCAACGGGCCATTCATCCCCATCGGCGAGGAGAGCGGCCGGACCTTCGTGTACCGCATGGTCGGGGTTGCGGTGGAGGAGTTCAATCGCCGGTTTAGGGGCATGGAGTGATTGGTCCTTTCCTGTGAGACGCTCGGTCTGCGGCTGGGCGTGATTTCGGCAACAAAGCAGAACAGAAAAGATGAAAACACGCGGTAAAACAGCACATGATGGAACGGAAGGGGGAGGTGGCATACTTGATGAGGGTGGATACTCATAGCAACGGTGCAAAGGTGTTTGCGTTCCTCTCCTTGCGGAAATGAAATTGTTGGGCTGCATTGTTATCAGAGTAGCTATAGTACAGACAATGCGTCTTTCTCTCCCCTGATCTTTCTTTGACCACACTGCTGTCCAATCTGCGAGAAGTATGCTTGTCATCTGAACTCTTAAGTGTATGAGGCAGATGCTGCGAGTCACTGAAAAGGAATGACAGCAAGGTTTCTCGTCCGGCAGAATCTGACAAAGAAAGGCCGATGAGTCGAGCGCTAAAGTCCAGTGTTCAATGAAATGATAACATTGTTGTTGTGAGTTCCATAATTCAAATACGCGGCCCTTGTGCGAGTACCTCCAGGCAGCCACCGCACTCATCGTTTGTAATGCAATTGGAGACACGGTGTCTCACCAGTATGGACATGTCACTTGTCGTGAGATTGATCTCCCAGTGACTGGGACTGATGTGAGGCACTCAAGGAATCCAGTGATTCAGTGTCAAGGTGTTGGGTATTTAATGGCCAGCTCTCACTGCCCATTTTTCCGACTCGACTGGCAAGGACCATAACACATAGCTGATTTGTAGCACCACAAGAGCCAAAGACATTTATTTCATTCTGCCTAGCAACAAACTTTTGCCATGTCTCACGATTCCCAGACGTCGTCCGGAATTGCCCCGGACATACTCCACCGCCTCGATCCCCGCGCTGCCGTACACCCTGACTACTACATTGTGGGCAGTGGGCGTGAGGAAGTCACGCCGACATGCTTGGTCTCCGACTGGGTCAATTTCGCCCAAGACGATGATCAGAATGTGGTTCAAGCCCTTCGCATCCGTCGTCGCGACTTGGAGGACTTCATAAAGGTCCAAGACCAAGACAATGGCCCACATGCCCCCGAGCGCGTCATGCCGATCGGGTACTGGGTGATCAACAATTCGCCTGGTATGGGTGGTCCGCCGCCTACTGAAACAAGTGTCACCGTGATTCTGCAATACAAAACTTTCAGAATCTGCATATGCTGCATGGTCGAAAAAGACTTCGTGTTAGTACCCTTCCTTGCTTATTACAGCTGTCCTTTGACCGATGCTTCTCTGACCATTATCACGGCCCAGGATTGGAAGAGAGGACGTCGAACAAATTGTCTCCGCTTGCCTCAAAGCGTCATCTGGCGAAGAACTGCCGCCATGCATGGGTAGCATGTTGTACGAAGATCAAGTCGTACATTGGCTGGTCGTCCCAGCCGTGATCTTGCGCCTGCTTAGTTCGGTCGAGTCGGTCGAGAGGGCCAGGACTCGCGGAAATCTTCCAAATTTTCTAGATGACCACGAGCTGGTGTATAATCTTGATTCGCAAGGGGTCAGGGAGCTAACCAGATTGCGTGGGGACCACGAGGGCCACGTGGTTTCTTCATTGAAAGCCAAACTCACCCCCGAGCTTCGTGAAACCCAGAAGGATTCTATTCAATTGGGCCTGCATACCAAGCTCTACAGTGGCTGCTCTTCGCCCGAATACTATGGGAGTTTCGTGTGGGACATCACGGACTCTGAGGACGGGCACACTCTAACCCTCGACAATGGCCAAACGATGCTCTCTCCTCAGCCCTATAAACCGAGCGGGTGCGACCGGGATGCCGAGCTACAGAACATAGGTACAAATTCTGTGAACGGCCCTCTTCAGCATGGATGGGCGGAGGGTAACCCGCAGGCCCTGTCGATGCCCTTGGACTACGGCGTTCAAGCCACTGGTAATCGCCCAACATTACCCTCTTCCCATTCGAACGGTGTTGTGCCGTCTGGCCTCTACGCCGCGCAACGCGATGAAGCAACAAATGGTGTGCCCTATCCTAGGAACGCGGGGCCGGAAACTACTGTCCACGGCGGACACGAACAATCTTCGGCTGAAACTGGACCGTGTGAACATTGGGATCACCCACAAGGCCAACAAAACTACGATGACAATCATCACAGCGGCTAGTGCTCCAGTATGATGGAGGAGGAGCCTTAAAACGACGGTAAGATCGACCGAGGAAGATGAGGAGTGGGAGGAGACGGGAGACAGCAGATACTAAAGCAGCGGCTGTGGCGCCCACAAACTTCGCTTTGGGCTGAGGGGGCGGAACACAAATTGACCCAGACAGCTATGTTGTGAGGATAAAAATTTATGCGTTCTTTTCTATCTTGACAGATATAGTGCAATACGGTGACTTTGCCTTCTTCAAGATTCTCGGGCGAGTTGGCGTATAGAACTACGACTTGCCTACTCGCCGTTTCAATGTAGACATACCGTACTGTTCTTTAAAATGAAGTGATAGTAAAGGCTTACGATAATAAAATGCTCCCTACCCAGTCGTAAATATATTGAAGTAAGGCATAAACATACAATGATCCCGCAAGTCGAAACATTGCAACTCTTGAGCTTCAATGGCCTATGACTAGTACTCGTCGCAAAGGTGTGCGAAGTATGAATGCAGCAATGATAGAAATGAATTAATAGACAATTCGTGAAGATTTCCTACTTCTTCCCTATAAGCATGAACATCTTGTAAGAGGTTCTTCTCTCCCAAAGTTATTTTCTGGATCCTGATGGCTACATACCTAGTCGACATCAACGAACACAGGGCACACCAAAGGGAGATGCTGCCATAATACATGCAGTCGGAGACATAGTCTGTAGAGATTCAAAACGTCTTAGGAAAACACTTCTTCCTCCATTGGATCTTCATACTGTATCAGAACACTACGGGAACCCTTCCAGTACTGACATCAAACCCGGCACCACATGCAATCCCTAAGACATATATGCATGATCTAATGCCATCACTGGAAAGCGTGCAAATCCAATGACCAGTGTTCGCAATATCATGAAACTGAGGTTGCACCCTACCAATCTCGAAGACATGGGATTGCTCAATCAGGATTTCAGGCCCGCCAACAGCGTTCCAGTCACAGGGCCTTGTCACTGTAAATCTTGCAGTCATCGTCGTGAATCACATTGCACACTGACAGAGACCCCTATCAACCATCGGACGAAGTATGTGACTCGCTTAGAGTCTTTTGGTATTTAAACGTCCGCGCCCCCCCCCCCTTATTCTTGTCTGGATTTCGATCTCACCGGCCGTGATCCGACACTCAGTCTGCATAATTATAACCCGTCGACCTACCTCATCTTTACCAACGTCATACAGATCTTCTCAGGATAGTCCCTTACCAAGTATCGAATGTTACCAAACCTATCAAGGTTTTAGTGACCACCTCATTTCCACTTCTACTGACACATCTCATTACAACTTTAACAGCGCCTGAGGATCTCCCTCATCCGTAGGACCTACACCAATAGCCCGACTTTTCGTGTTGTCGTCCATTGGGGTGAGAGAGTCGATATCGCGATATGTGGTCATCGTAGAGCTCTAGTACTTTGAGTCCCAGATCGATGACCATGGTCAACCCCCCTGGAGAAGGATAGCCTTTAGGTGCCCACGGACGTGTTTCGGGAGAATGACGTCTACTTGTTGATGTTCGTTCTGGTCAGTCAAGGGCAGCCACGATAGAATGATGTCTAGGCCTGACCGCGAAGCGAGCCTCACCTTTGAGCCAGAGCAGGATACTCCCACGACTGAGTGCGAACTGCCGTCACCTTAGGCACTAGCAGTCCTTTGCGTCACGACAAGATTGGCATCTGTTGAGTGAAAGGCTAGCTGGAAGGTCTTTCGGTCGTACCATGCAGTGCAGGCACAAACGTGTCTGCTGGGTCATGTACGCTCAGCCCCGTCTCACGCCCTACCACGCAGAATATTTCACTCCATTGCCCTCCTCGAAAATCCTCGCAAAACTTCGGATGCTGTTGTGTTGTCCGCAGCTTCGATCTGCAATGTAAACGAAGCTTCCGTCGGAGCTGATACCCGTCCAGTAGGTATAAATGTTGTGATGTGTCTGCCGATGGGTCTTCTTGACTAGGGGGCGATTATCGGATGAAATTCAACGGGCTGTGAAGCAGGGTAATAAACCCTGCATGGTCGCCTCACTTTTTGCAATTATATGCTATCTTTAAGCCACAAGGGTGCGCCTCTGGCCAGAATCGTCCATGTACCTGTCAGCGAGAGGATTCCCATGGCCTTGGTGAGGCCGCATACCATCGCCGTAGCGCATTGTGCTGCTGAGCATGCGGCGGGGAAGAGGCCGGCTTTGTACGCTATTATGGATTTATCAAGCCACTCGTTGAACCACCGCAGCTGGTAGAATAGGTACGATTTCAGTGATCGTTTAGTCAATGGTTCGAAGACATAGGAATACCGGAGAGACCAGATTCTGATATGGATTCTTCGTAATCGCGGCTGTTTGCAATGTTTCAGCCTGGTCACTTGCTGATAGCTCGTCCCCGCTGGTTTCGGTTGTCTTGCCTATAGTCGAACAGTCCTGGTCATTCACATATTATGTAGCATCGTCGACTGAGACTGGCAAAACGTGCTTGTATTTGAGGTGGACGTCTGGCCAGAATCCGAGTGCGGAAGGGCCTCAAGAGGGGCATTCTCTAAATAAAACCAAATACCCTGTGACTTCTACTCCGTACTCACTGCCGCACTTTAGAGAGAAAGTAACTGTCGAATAAGAGTTCAGAAGATGAAAACGTGTTCCAGGCCAGAGCAGCTGTCCGGTGTCGATCAGTCGGTCAGTTCCGCTGTCGGCGAGCCCCATGTCCATTGAGCGGGCCAGATCATTGAAAGAGCGGCGAGATCTTTGCTACCTAGGCATTTTGGCACCTTGGCAAGGGGAACAACCGTAAAGCTTGGATAACCATCAGGATGCAATGCTACAGTCCGTATTTACGAGCAGTGTGCTCAGATACGAGTGGGTCTGCCAAGCAACGCAACAGGCTAGAGTCCTCCGTTAGACCCCCGAGCATCATGTTATCTGATGGATCTGATAAACATTCTGTCACTAGTCAGCTTGATACGCTGCCGATGTTGAGATGAATGGGCTCACGCAAATTGATGCCAGGCTTCGCGCCTATGCAGTATAAACCAAGAATCATATCCTTCAAAAATTTGATCCGGAACGGTTTCTCCAACTCACAAGTCACTCGCAGTTGCGCCCTCCTCACTTTCGTCTATCCTTTCCCCTGGGAACACGAGTCGCCATGGCGACGGAGCTCAGCAAAGTAATCCCAGTCGGCTCGGACGAGGCCCCTATCTCCGAGGGCCTTGACGCCAAAAAGAACGAAGTGACCATCACTGCCGACCCCGATTCTGCGCGGGATGAGGGCGATGCTGCTTCGGACCACAGCAGCCTCCGGCCGCCGCCCCTGACCTGGAAACTGGCAGCCATCCTCCTTGTCACACTCATCGGCTTTGGATCACAATGGAGTGGAGGTATCACGGGTGCGATGAAGACGACGATGAAGAAGGAGATGAAAATTGACAACACGCAATTTGCCCTGCTGGAAGCGAGCGAGGATTTCATGGTCACGGCTCTCATGTTGGTCAGCGGAATCGTGACTGATCGTATTGGTGGTGCAGGTTAGTGATCATTTTCTTACTTTTAATTCGCCTATCTCTTGTATGTTGACACATGCCCTAGGCGCCATGCTCTATGGAAATGCGATCTTCTCTATCGGAGCCATCCTTGTCGCGGGAGCTGCCCAGACTCGCTCGTACAAGTTCATGGTCGCCGGGCGTGTCGTCCAAGCCCTCGGCGATATCGCGACCCAGGTCGCCCAGTACAAGGTCTTCTCCTCGTGGTTCGCTCCAGGGAATGGCTTCGCCTCGACCTTGGGCTTTGAGCTGGGGATCGGCAAGATTGGCGCGTTTGCCGGCAAGTCGTCTGCTAACATCATTGCTGCTCGGACCGGAAACTTTGCCTGGGTTTTCTGGATTGCCTGCTTTATGAATCTTTTCACAAATGTTATGACAATTGTGTTTTACTGGTTCACGAAAGTTGCCAACTCCAAGTTCCATGGAGTACGTGATCCGGCCACTGGCCAGATCCTGAAAGAGAAGTCCAAGAAATTCGAATTTAGGAAGGTCCTCGAGTTACCGTGGTCATTTTGGGCTATACAGGCTTTTTCGCTGTTCGAAACCAGTACAGCTATCGTGTTCCTCCAGAATGTTACTGAACTTGCTGAGCAGAGGTTCGGTGTTAGTTCCATCACTGCAGGGTGGTATACGGCAACCTCTCAGTATGCAGGTAAGTGACATCGAACAGTGTTTCTAGCCAGCCACGAGCTTGAGAGGCTGATCAAAAGCAGGATTCTTCATTGTACCACTGCTCGGTGTCTTTCTCGACATGTATGGCAACCGCATTTCCATCCGTAAGTAAAGGAAAGGCCCGTCTTGTAACCATGCGACTCTTATTGATATGTTATCGCAGTGGTATTTTGCGGAGTCGGCATGTTCACATCGATGCTTCTTCTGTGCTTCGGTGGCAACGTGACCGGTGCCGCTGCATCCTTGGGCGTATTTGCCTTTGCGTACTGCTTTGGTCCCACGACCATTATCGACAGCATCCGCACATCCCTGTGGGACCCCTCTGCATTTGGCTCTGCCTATGCACTCAAGATTACCATGAATAATGCGTGAGCTGGCCGCCATTAACATTGAAGACGGAACAGTTCGCTGATGAGATGAAACAGGATGAATATTATCGTGCGGGTTATTACCGGTGTTATCCAGGACCGTGATCACAACTCATACGACAACGTGGTTATCGTATACGCTGTCCTCGCAGGTGTGTCAGTGTTTGTGTCACTTGTTCTCGCCACTATAGCTTGGAGAACGGTGGACCTGAGACATCTGCAATGGACTCGCAAGCAGCGCATGGCCAGATTCGACATCCTCCAGGAGCGAAGAAGGAAGTTCTTCGAAGAGGACCGCCAAAGAAACAAGAATATCTCTATGGCAGCATTTGGAGCTTGCATGCTACTCATCCTGGGTAGTTGGTGTGGATATTTCTGGGGAGTTGCCACAGGAAACAACTCGTAGAATTTTATCCCTCCGAATCTAAAGACTCTTCGATTGATTAGAGAAGTGCTGCCATGAGGACCAATGATACTCCCTCGAAACCCGTCTCCTCAATGCATTCCTCCTGGACGCATTCTGCTGTTATGACCTTTATTATGGACATTGTTACCATCGTGGTCATCCACGAGAAGACCACCACTAACTATGATACTTTTACCCTTTCTGAGATCTGTGGTAGTTTCTGACAAGATCCGCTAGAAAGAGCTTTCTCCCCTATAGGCTCAAGGATTCACTTTCTCCTGTGCCATAGAAGCGTTGTCCTGCTTATCAGAAGCTAGCGTGGTCGGTCACGGATGGCTACCCACTAAGCCTTGCAATTTGCGCCTATTCAGATGGAAAAAACGCATGGTTGCCATCCATCTCGAGAAATGAATATGTATGGGTTACTTACGCCTTGCCTCCTTCATCTTACGAAAGCACAATGGTGCAACTGGTTTCAAGCGGGTCGCCCGAGTTTCGTACACCGCAATGACTAGAGCTTGACATGCAGTACAGCAGAGCCTCATCCGAAAGAGATTTTGATGAAAAACCAAGCTAGAGGCTTGATCTAAATTTAACCAGTTGTTGTGCATAGTAACACCGTCAGGTCATTTTCGAGTGGGGCAGTGCTGGTGCTGGGGAGATCATTGGGTGCGGAGCCGAAGCATTTGCATTGGTCTGCATATTTTGACGTTGCTTCTTACCTATCGCAAGACACCACATTAGCCTGTACCACCGCATAAGCCCAATTATTACACTTTTTGGGGTCATTTTGTGGCTTTGCGAGGTGGTCAGCCTGCGTATGTGCGGCCTGCAGACACTGCCACTAAAATATCTGCTTGGGCATTTCTTAAGCGTTCCAGATGACGTCCTGTTCTTCATGCAGGCTCTGAACCTTCTACGGAGTTTCAATCCCTTGATTCAATTCCTCGTGTCGACTCATTTTATGACCTTGTTCCTGTCACATTGTGATCTGATTCCAACTCACAGCGACTATTGCTCATATGCACCAACTTGGGGAATCGGATACTCCCAATCCTAACCTGCTTGTTACTGATCGCGTCCTTTAAGTCTTGTCTACCCCCATAACGTTGACATGGACCCACTTTCGATCACGGTTTCCGTTGCCACTCTGATTACAACATGTGGGCGACTATGTTGGGAACTGAAACAACTTCGGAATGCATCACAGATGGCAGACAGTAAGTTGAACAGCATCTTGACTGAAGTCGAATGCTTCAAACGGCTTCTTCACCAAATGGCAGAGACGATGCAAAGTATAAACGCAGACGAAAGTATGCAAGATACTGGTCATCTGGGAAACCACCTGAGGAGTATATCAGTGTGTATAGCAGATGGTATTGTACTCTTGGAACGATTACACGAGACTTTGCGATCCGTTGGAAAATCAAGCAGACTGCTTGACGGTGTACGAAAACATTTCCGGCTCCTTTCTGCATCCGAGGAGATTTTCATCTACCAGGGCCAAATCAAGTCTTACCGTGATACGATACAGCTGTCAATGCAAGCAGTGATACTGTAAGCACGCCGCCTTTTTTCTTTTTTGAAGGATTGGATAGTGTGGCTAATTTTCGAATAGCTGGAACCAAGTCTCCATACGAACTTCGACCGAGAATATCCCGTCAAGTCTCAATCGCCTCTGCAAAGACATTAAAGGCGTCGCACGGAGCATGAATGTCCGACTGCAACTCATGGAGCAGAAGATCGCTCCGAGCATCGCGTATGCAGATGAGCTCAAAATGCTCCATAATCAACGGGAATGCATGAGAGCAGCGGCAGAAGTCGTCTCTTCTGCATCGACAATTGTTGAATCAAACAGCCGGGCTTCCACAGGCGCACCCTCTGACTTCAATGACGTTTTACCTCCGAATCCGAGCGAGTCCATGCTTAGGTGGTTTGGCGAGGCTGTCCCTAGTGTCTACGAGCATTCAGATGAAGCTGCGGAGTCTGCTTATGGAAACGTCAATGCTTGTGCTGCCCCAGGAGTTGTGGATGGTGGCGATATCGCCAGTGTTGCTTTTTCTACGCACATGGTAGAGGACTCGGACTCAGATGGCGAGATAGAGGCCGAGATCGTGCAACTGCAGCTTGCGAAAGGGAAGACGGAGCTTCTATCCGGAAACTTCGAGGCAGCCGAGAATATGCTCAGAAACGGCTTGACTCGATTGATTCAACATAAATCACGCCATTTTGGCACAGACCTCAAATTATCAGTACTGGAAGCACTAGTCAATATCTACACACAACAAGGAAAATGGGAGAAGGCGAAAGAAGTCATTATGGAGCGACTCGCCATTTTGTCGGGGCATTCGTTTGAGAGATCGGGTCGCTACCTCGATGAGGCCCAGAGTCTGGCCGACGTACTCCTCAGATTGGGCGATACAGTACAAGCGCGCATTTACGCCAAAAAGTGCATCAAGGCATACCGCGAACAAGGCCCTCTGGGACACCAAGGCCTGGAGAGAGCACTTGATGTTATGATCGCCATTTGCCAGTCCGAAAATAATCCAGTGGACGAGGAGGCTTTTCGACTTCTGCTCGCACACAGTAAGGTGCAAGACCCGAAGCTCGCTACTGAGGCATTCAATCTGGCCACATTGAGCGAATATTCGGAGTCTTCGCGCCAGCAGATATTCGGATGGGGCTCTCAAGCCCTGTTTCGTCAGTCTTATCCATATTTGGATGATTTTGCAGACCCCTATGAAATGTCATGGGATGGAGAGTCGCCTTCCATGACTTCCGATGGTCCGGGCAAAGCCGTGACGCGAGATCTGATTGGGACCCAGACACACTTGATCGTCCCATCTGAGAACTATAATTCAGCTGAGCAGCACCCTTCCACGCCATCCAGTAATGTCTCAGTCATTATGGCTCGTTCATCCCGGCAGAATGGCGTTCAAGCTGATCCAGAACAGGACCTTGATTGGCAAATCGGCAGTAACCTCATACCTTGCCAAAGTATCTCCTCAGCCAACACCGAAGGATCAGATCTGGTGGAGTTTGTCAGGGGACATGGCTCTCAGTCAAGTGTCAGTATCGATCTCGTGCCTCCAGAGTGCCTGTCGCCAAAGAAGGCGGCCGACACAATTTCTAAGCCCCGCTTCAATGGATATGATGGCTATCCTGTGACCAAAAATGAGGCTAGTTGCCCAATTATGTTATCTGCTTCATTCGCTTTTCAACAAAGCAAGACTGGGCGAGACTGTGGGTCATTGGACCAACTCCTGGCGCGCTTTCAGGAGCGCGTGTCTTTGGACTCGTACTACAAGACAGCAGAAACAGAAGACCCCCCATGGGGGTTTCATGAAAACAGCAGTGCAGATATCCAATACGACAGAGGGGCCGACCAGGGCCGAGACACGGCGCAGCCCGCGAATGAGGCCGAGACGGCCATTTGCGCAGACATTGACGACGGAAGCACACGTTTAGCGTGTGCCACGCCATCTTCACAGACGCGGTTATTCTCTTCGTCCGAAGACTCCGGAGAGTCCCAAGAGTCAGAAGCAGAACACACAGAATCAATACCGGGTTCTTCGGTCAGTGCTTAGCAATAACGGTATTCTTGTTAGACCTATGCTAACATCATAGAAAAAAATATCAGAGAGCGGATTCACCGTCAACAATTGCAATGGCTGCAAAGCCCCCCACCATTACCCATTTACCGGACAGGATCACTGTCCTAGTCATCGGGGAGCCATTCTGTGGCAAGACGTCCCTCATTTGGTTAGTGACCGCAATTTACAAATTCTCGGTTGGCTGTGCTGACGCGATTGTCCTCCTTAGGCGATTCACCCAAAACGAGTCCCCTACAAAAGTAAGATCTATCCACACTCATCCCCCGACCCCCACCCCAAATGCGAGTGTCAATCGAGACTCGACTTTTTCATTCACTACTAAGAAATGCAGCCGCCTATTACAGCGGGAACTGTGCCTTATCTTGCAAACGTGGACACGGGGTCGACGGAAGAAACTCACGTGGAGCTCATCGTCTGGGATACGCCAGGCTTGGGCACAGTTCAGTGCTTTGAAGATATCCAAACGATTCAGAAAGCACATTGTGTCGTCCTATGTTACTCAATGGACGACCCTGATCTCATTGCGAATATAGACAACCATGTGAGCTGAGCCACTTCCAATCTTGGTTGTTCTTCTTCTCACACACTTACTACTCAATAGTGGATCCGTAAAATCCACAAACGCATCCCGGAGGCGCCTATTGTACTGGCAGCCCTCCAAAAGGACTTGCGAGACGACGCAAGCTCTGCGGTGAATGTCATGAACACAAAAGATCACCTCTGTACATTTGCAATGGTATGTACCGAGAATACGGACGCCGATACTTTAAAACGCAAAATCTGACCTAATTGGATGCTCTAGGGTGATCAATTGAGAGACCGTATAGGAGCAGTTCAGTATTGTGAGTGCTCTGCGACCACTGGAGAAGGCGTCGAAGACGTGTTCCGGCTTGCTGCATCGGAAGGGGTCAAATACAAACGCTTGAAGTCAAGCAACCGGACACACAAGATCTTTGGGAACATGAAAGGATCGCTCAAACAACTAGCATAGACAAGGATGTATCCACTATTTCATAGTAGCTGGCAGTAGAAGGCATAGCCAAGAGTGCAGCTCCCATCGGCAATTTTGGGCTTCCGCATTCGAGTCATCCTCACTCAGCTGATACGCATCATGGTCAAGGGAGTCCAGCGGAGTGCATTACAAAAGTTTGTTCCTCCAAATCCAGCAACCACTCAACCCTTGTGGAGCAGTGCTGCCACCGAGATCAATGCTATTCGGGACAAGTGCTAGAATACTTTGATCACGATGGGAGGCACCTGGGAGATACTAAATTCCTAGGTTGGTTCTTTCCCTGACAAATAGACCTGGCCATTCCATTTTCCGTTTGCCCAGATGCGTTACCCGACCTTGCTCAAACATGGCCATGCCGCTAGCATCGGCTTTCGGGCACGTGGTGTCTGTTTTCTCGAGGTCTTCAACATCGAATTGTGGGTTAGCTATGAGTACGATCCTTCATGCATATTTCCAACCTCAATTACGATTAGTGACAGTCTGTGCCCCTGCCAGAGGCGAACAAGCGGGCGAATCCGTGAACGCGGGGCCTGGGGTCGCGCATCACGATTGGGTCGGCTATGTGGTAACGGGCTAGTGAAACCTGTCCAGGCTGCCGGGAACGCGATGTGACCATGTGAGCATGCGCGCAGTGGTTCTTCCCCAGACTTCCCCGGGCGGCCAGACTACCCCAATGTCGTTTAACCCCAACGAGTCAAGCGCGAAGCGGAATTCTTCCTTCGGGACAACAAACAGCGAGAGCTCATTTCGAACCTCTGGCGAGCCGACCGCGTCTAGATCTTTGCCACGTGCTTGGCAGGGTTGTCAGGTCATGCTGTTGTTCCTTACTTTGCTGATGTATAAGACTTTGCTTCCCCTGAGGATCCGGGCATCGCCATTCCGCATCGCTTTGGTTTCGACAAGTCTCAGTATCCTCTGCAAGGCTCGCAGTATCTTTAAACAATGGTGCTTTCTCCCAGGGTCTACCAGGTACGTAAATCGATGCTCATGTGCTGACCCCGCCCGCCGATTCGCAGCTAATCGCCCAACAGTTCTTGGTAGGCGTTTTCGCCTCTCTGGGGTCATTCAACTATGGGTATGTATTCGTCCCAGACATCGGCATTCCCCGCCAGAACACTGCTCACACTGGAACAGATATGATCTCGGCGTTATCGGAGGCAGTGTTGCATCGAGCTCGTTCGTCGAACTATTCAACCCCAACAAGAATGAAGTGTATGTGGTTCCTCCCAAACACTGCCAACCGAGCTGACGAGAAGAAAGCGGTGCCGTGGTGTCTCTTTTCACTGGTGGTGGATTCTTTGGTGCGGGACTCGCAGGACCCGTGGGTGACTGGCTCGGCCGGAGACTGGCCATCATGATTGGCGCCACCATCTTCTGCCTCGGCGGAGCTCTACAAGCTGCAGGCCAGCACTTGAACTTCTTCTACGCTGGACGAGCTATTGGAGGGTTCGGTGTTGGTTTCCTGGTCATGATCGTGCCAATGTACCAAGCCGAAATCTCCCACCCCTCCATCCGAGGTCGCGTCACTGGCTTGCAACAGTTTATGCTCGGAATAGGAGCCGTCTTTGCAAGTAGGTGCTTTCCCCGGACTTTGAAGATGGCGTCATGGCTAACCTCGCCGAAGCATGGACCGTTTATGGCACCAACCTGCACTACGACAACAGCCAACAGTGGCGAATCCCGCTCGGGCTTCAGATCATACCGGCGGGCATCCTTGCACTCATGATCCTCCTCTTCCCGGAATCACCACGTTGGTTGATCGATCACGGCAAGGAGAGCGAGGGCCTTAAAACGCTAGCAAGACTTCATGCCAACGGCAACGAAAACGACGTATGGGTCCAGGAGGAGTTCGCCCAGATCCAAGCGGCCATCACTCACGAGCACGAGCACGCTGCGAGAGGATACCGTGATCTTTTCACCGACCGGTCAAGCTTCCGTCGACTCCTGCTGATGGTGGCTTTGCAAGCATCCGTGCAGATGACTGGTGTCTCAGCCATCCAGTACTTCACGCCGGATATCTACAAGCAGGTCAACATCGGGACAACCGACTCGTTGAAGTACCAGGCCATCAGCAACGTTCTTTCCGTCGTCGCTCAGCTTTGCACCATCCTTTTCATCGACAAGCTTGGCCGCCGCTGGCCTTTGATCCTCGGCAACGCAATCAATGGTGTCTGCTTCATCATCGTCACCGCCGCCATCGCGAGCTTCCCCAACGCCTCTAGCTCGGGTCAAAATGCGCTGGCCTGGGTATTCATCGTCATCAACTGGGTCTACCAAGTCAGTTTCTCATTCACCTGCGGCTCTCTGTCTTGGATCATCCCCGCCGAGGTCTTCGACACCAAGACCCGTTCAAAGGGAATCTCGATCGGAGTGATGACCTCGTTCGCATTCAACACCATGATCGGGCAGGTCACCGCACCGGCCATTGCAGATATCGGCTGGAGGTACTTCCTTGTCTTTGTGGTCTGCAACTTCACAAACGCCATCTTCTTCTGGGCGTTCATGCCTGAGACCAAGAAGCTCCCTCTGGAGGAGATGAATGCTTTGTTCTCGTCGAGCTCTTGGTTCGTGCCGGGAACAAGGAGGCAGTTCAAGAGCGAGCTGGACGCTCGGGTTGAGGAAGCAAGGAGAGAGAAGGATGGCGTTGTTGAGGTTGAATGATCCCGAATCGTCTAGCATCTCTTCTCTGATAGGGTTAACATTACAAGGTTCAGCTCATAACTTTGTCACGTAAAGTCTGAAATATGATCGCATTTGATTGGGATCTTACGATAATCAGGAGTATATCTGAATTGCGTGTGCGTGAGTAAGTACATCTACTTAACGAATGGGCAAGATAATTTTTATCCAGACTGCCAGACATCTAGTCGTGTCTAGTTTAGGGACTGGATGGTCAAGGATTTGCTCGAATTGGGTCATGCTAATCACAATCCTGACGATTGGTAGTACTTCGTGTAGCTAGATACCCGGCTGTCTCCAGCCTTAGTTGGAGGAGCCTGGCTCACTATATTTGAGATGCAGTTCTCGCAACGTCCGTTCAACTGCCTCGCAGTCATATCGCCAAGGCTGTGACCCATCCGCAGAGCTTTCCTCCAGTTCAACGACAAGCATGTGCTTCTGAATCAGGTCAAGGAATTCGTCGAAGTACCGACTACATCTTTCATTGCGGCGGCAATCTTTGATGAACTGAGAGTTGATTAGCTCATTGCGTCCTAACATGCTCCCGCTTGTACCCAGGGCCTTCCTCACCTCTGTAACAGATTCCTTCACCGAGGCTGATACAGTCCCACCACCTCCTATAACCTGAAGACCGGCTGGGAGCTGATAGAAACGAATCGTCCCATCCTCTGCTTTCCTCGCATCCTCAAAGTGTTCCACCAGCTTGAACCCGCCAAGATACCAGCCGATGAACTGGAGGAAGACACATCCCAGCGCCCAGATGTCGCACGCCGGCTTTTCGACGCTCTCGGGCCGCGTCACCCACTCCGGCGGGATGTACTTGGGCGTCCAAGCCGTCTCGCCCGTGCGCGCCGCGCCGGGCTTGCGGAAGCCCGCGAGCCCAAAGTCGGAGATCTTGAGCGTCCAGTCCGCGTGTCGGGGCTCGGGCGATGGAAGGCCAGGTGAGCCAGGTATAAGCTTGGTATCGTTCCGGAGGAAGAGCAGGATATTGATGGCTTTGATGTCGCCGTGGTGGCACAGCTTTGGGGGCGACGCCTCGGCTGTTGCTACGTCTGCGGTGTCGGTGGCTGTCATCTGCGCAACTTCTACGCCGAAGGAGTCTTGGTGCGCGAAGGAGGCAGGATCGTGAGGCCCGTGGATCTTCAGGAGGCCACTAGCGAGCCCAGCGCATTCTCGGGCGAGCCAGAGGGCTGTCGAGGAGCCGCCGCCGCAGTTGGTGAGGGTAGAGGAGCGTGGGTCGTGGTTCTTCCAGTACTTCCACAGGTCCCACTCGGCCCAATGGAAGACGAGGTGGAATTGTGCGTTCTGAGTGTATGTTGTGAGGAGGGAGTTGAGGTGCGGGTGGTCCTCGCGGCTGAGGAGCTTGAACATGCGCGTTTCCGCGCGGATGGTGTCGATGTCGGGACAGAAGAGGCGCTTTACGGCGAATAGGCTGTCGTTCTGGTCGAGCTGTATTTGGTCAGCGCGGGGACTCTTGTGCTGGCGAATGGAACGATGGCAAAGGGAATGTTGAAAGGTGACGACTCAGGGAGGATATTACCCACGCCCTTACCTTGTTCCCCTTGCGTTCGAAACCGTGATGTGCCGGGTGGATCCTGACTTTGAACACCTCGCCCGCGCCTCCCTCGCCAAATGGCTGCCACATCGTGAATGGGAGAATGGCTTTGTCCGGAAGATCGTAGTGGTGGATCGGGTTGTCGGCATCTGACCTGCGGGCAAAAAATGGCGCCCGCACCATCCACTGGAAACCCTCAAATTTTCGTCTCTTGGAAGGTATCCAACCACGGAAGCCCCCAAGGCGCTTCAGCTTCAAGGCCTTGCCGTGTTCCTGAGTTTCCCCCTCAGGGTCTTTTGATTCAGGGTGGGGCTTCGAGATATTGGGATAGCTATTCGGCACCAGACGGTAGTACCGCACCTTCTTGAATCCCTTGCCCTCGCGGCCCTCGTATGGCAGCCCATCGTCGGTGTTGCTGTGGCGTATGAAGTTCAGGACCTTCCACGGGAGGCCTATCATGACTAAGATGGCAAATATCCGGCGGTAGGACTTGGAGAGCTCGGTCGCGTCGCCGCAGATGGCGGCGGCGAGTTCGTGCAAGCTCCCGTCGCTGCGGCCCGGGCCGCGACGGAGTCCCCATCCCCAGAATCGGCTGCGGCACCGCTCGAGCTCCCGAGACACCGAAGCTGGGTTGACGAGGCGGAGGAGCTCGGAATCCGGGAGGAAGCGGTGGTACAGAGTCTCGGCCTTGATCGACGCGGCGAAGAGTTCCTTATTCAGCGGACCCAGCGCGGTGTCGAGAGGCGGATCTGCGGGGAACCGCGACTGGCGGTGCTGTGCCGCCTCGCGCCAGCCGAGGCGGGTGATGACGGTCCTTTTCAATTTCCTGGAGTGAGTGACGACGGCGGCGCCGGGGTCTTTGATGGCGTCGACTGCGACAACATCCGGGAGCTTGGGTTGTTTGTCTGTCTCGGGTTCTGGCTGCGTGAATCTGATCTCACTGGATCCCGGGTTCCGTGCCTGAGACAGGGGTGTCACTGCTATTTCTATGCTCCTTCGTCGCAGGAAACAGGAAGAGAACCTTGCGGGACTTACGACGAGATCATTGTTCAACTCCTGGATCGACTTTGGATGGTGATCTAAGCGTGCTTCGGTCCCCGATATCACGTCTTCGCGGTGATCACCAGAGTGAAGCAGAGTCTCGGCAGCAGCAGGGTGCGGATTGAAGTCGACTGAAAACTCTTGGGACGGGGCGCCCGTCAGATTCGTTGTACCGGTCTGTTCTGAAACTACAGAAGATGCAGACGCACGACTTGGTGTCTGCATGTGGGGGCCGGGTTCGAGTTGGCTTGAATCTTAGCCAATCTTGGTCAGTTGCGGCTGAAAAAGCCAAGGCCGAGAGGCAAGTCAACGCACTTGAACATAGTTCCTCGGGATCTGCAGCGACGGTGACCTGACCAAATACGCCCACGCGCGCCACTCCGCCTGTCGGCATCGTCCTCGGGGGTGATAAATACGGGCGCCAAGGGGGGGGGGGCGGCTCTCAGGAGGCAACCCTTTGACAAAGAGGTAGGCTCTGACGCCCTTGCTTCTCAGTGGAATCAGTGCTGAGATCGAGGATGAGATACAAGGGACTCTGAGATGGTGTCAGATACCTTTCCAAATTGTTGGGGCACGCAGGGTGCCGCGCCATTCCATGGGGGCTTGCAGCTGCCGCCACCACCTTTCCGGTAATCGATTGCTTTTATTGCAGATTACAGGCGCCTGGGCAAGCCACACAAGGTATTCGGCTTAGTAGGGTCGTAGTCTTCAGCTTAGTAGGGTCGTAGTCTTCAGCTTAGTAGGGTCGTAGTCTTCAGCTCTCCCTGCCCCAACGACATATCCAGTCAAGCGCGTTCAGAAGCATTACCAAGTCGCTCGCACTTCCCACCCACCCACACGAACCTTGGAAGTATTCTGAGCAACAAAAGGTCACGCCCCAAAGATAAGCGGCGCCTAGTACGAAGTATCTTGTCGTGTTACTACATATCAGGTTTATCCCACATTCTCGGCCACCATCTCAGCACCTTGCAGCTCCACAAGAGGTGTACCTAGGTATGGAAAGCATCCTCCGGCCATAGATAGGGCCTCTGATCACCTTCCTCTTCCCACGATTCGACCTGTGCTCGGATTTGAGACAAATATGGCTGGATATTGCTGTCGTAGTTTTTCTGCTGAATTTCGCACCATTCTTTGATGCTGAAGCGAATGCGATGCCGCCCGTCAGTTCATTCCGCCCAGAGTGTCTTTTCGATACGGAGAGTCAAGCTAGATGGAGGAATTGGAGAAGACGGCAACTTGGAAGATACTCACGGATCGAAGACCATCTTGACGTGTTCCTTGAGGAAACCAGCTAACTTGTCTTTTGTGCTTTCGAAGGTAGCCCTAGAGCGAAGACAATGTTGTACGGCGTCCCTAACGCCCTTCGACCTCGACATCTTCTCCACCAAGTCTAACAGGGCGTCCTCAGACAACGGCATCCACTCTCCCTTGACGCACTTCTCGTACACGTCTTTGCTGGTTGTGGAGACGCGAAGAGGAATGATGCAGATAGCCTCGGCGAGAACCAAGCCCAGGTTGCGGAGCTTCAGGGTACTATTATAGCAGTCACGGTGGTGTGGTTGTCCCTGGTTCATTGCGATATTAGGCCTCTCCAAGGCACATCCACTGAATGAAGGGAAGAAGAAAGAGTTCTTGCCGGCGCTCTCAACATCGATCTCGGCTCGAACGAAGTGGAGCCCAGAAGAGCACCACCTGGCTGTCCAGTCGCTCGTCCAGAGCAGCAGGGACCAGTTGACCAATGATAGGACGAGGTAGGCCTGGTCCCGGGCCCAAAGCTCTGTCCAGAAGGATTCGCCGCCATTCCATAGTCGGAAGAGGTTGCTGAACGGCACGGTCAGCAGGCTCGTCCCGTGCCAGTTCTCGGTCAGGCGTGGGTTGTGGGCAAGGCCTTGGGCAAGATTGCCAGCCGAGTTGTGGTCAGGGTTGGCACCAGGAAGCTCAGAGGCCCACTGTGGCGGATTTGGGTCATCGACCAGGGAATAATCCAAAACGATGCGCTGTCGGGCTTCATCATGTTGTCCCATTGGTTTGGAATAGGAAAGCCACAACTGTATCGAGGTAAGACCTTGCCATTCGGTCGCGCTGCCGGCAATGTCTGGGTGGCAGAGTTCAAGCGACCAGGCTGAAGCTGTTGGTAAAGAACCGCGAAGTTCCTGGACGATTTTCCGCCCAAAAAACTCGAGATTTGCCAATCGAAATGCCACGGGTCCAGTCAGGTTGAGATTTGCCGCATTGCCTTGCATCTTCCTCAGCCTCATTTCCGATACCTCTGTGAGGCGAGCGATGTTCTCTTTCAATTGCCCGATCTCCTCTCGGAGGGACGAGTTGCTGAAGAGAGCATAGGTGAGATTGCGCACAAAGTGGGCTCGGTGAACAACGAGATATTTTCTCCATTTTTGGGACTCTTTCTTCTCGTTCACAATCCTGTCAATGTGCTCGTTGATGTCTCTGATGCCCTGCACGACTTTGTCCACCCAGCCCTGTATCTGCTTGTGCTGGTCCCCCCAGAGAGATTCGTAGAGGCTATCACGATTGAAATCAGCGCCAGTCGCGTTTTTGGCGTTGATGGTGACCAGCTTCTGCGTGGCAGTCGGTCCCTGGTTCGGCAGGGGCGGACCATCTTGGGCGGCTGGCGGCGGGATGCCGGTGGTGCCGGGCACCGGTTTCCGTCTGATCTCGTGGGATTGATGGCTTGGGGGTTGATGGCTGCCGGCCGACCATGTATCTTGGGGCAGCCTGTGATCGTCTGTTGGTGTGTGATGATTCAGTGGTGGCTGCTCGTCACCTGCCGGCGTGTGGTCGTCCGCTGGCCTCTGCTCTTCAGCTGTTGCTCCGTGGTCTGGAGACCCCAGATACAGCGAGGCATACGAGTCCCACTCGGCAGACTTGTACTTCCAAATCTCCTTCCATTCCAGGAATTTGGCAGTGCAAGCTTCCAAGTCGGAGCGGGCCTGTCCCACCTTCTTGAGGAAGTCAACGACGTCGTGGTATATCGCGTTCCACGTCCTCGCGTTGTTTGGGGCGCCGGCCAAGGCGTTGGTCGCGCCGACAGCAAAACCGGCTTCCGCAATTCCGGTTGTGGGCATGATTTGCGAGGAAGAAAACAAAAGGACAAAGCACAATGGAAGACCCATGCTGCCCTGCAAGCTTCTCGGAGAGCTGCCGATATATGTCACACCGGCATCAGATCCCCTAGCGGCTCCAAGGAGCAGGCTGTGGACAGCCCCATCCACAGCCACAGAATACATTGTGAAAGCCTGTCCTTTGGACTTCCGACGTGTGATCAAACTGCGCGATTTTATCACACTAGTTGAGCCATTAGCCCGGATTGGCAGCTGAATCTGCTTTTTCAGAACGCCACGCATGATAAAATGAAAGCCTCCTGCCTGCATATCACAAAGCTGAGCAATCCCGTCACACCGATTGAGCTGTTGTCCTGGATTGGCCCCTGGATTGGCCCCTGGATTGGCCCCTGGATTGGCTGCTGCATCTGTACTCTCAGAACGCCACCCAAGCGGCTGATTAAGACCCCGCTTCGAGGTGGTGGGGACGTCTTCTCTATGGAAAGATCTTGGACTTCCACTACTTTCAGACATGCCTTGGACTTCCACTACTCTCAAGCATGCCTTGGAGTTCCCTTCATCGCAATGGCCGAGCATACCCAGAATACGAGCGACCAGAGCGGGGCCGTCTCGAGTGATGATATGATATTTGCGATCATGGACGCGGACGAGGCCCTGAATGAGGACGCCAATTTGCAACAGCTTAACTTCAAACCACTAGATGAGCTCTTCAACCATACTGTGGAAAGGGTTCGAGATGTGGTCCTGCTTGCGGCTAACGGCTTGAAGGACAAGCACCAGACCTCGAAGGAGGGCAAAACGAGACTCAAGGAGTACCTTCATATGAATACGCTGCTCCTCAGCCTCCAGCACTGGGGCAATGACATCCAAGTCGAGAACAAAAGTCCGCTATCCATCACCGAGAAAAACAACGAAAGGTTCAACAGTCTTGCCTTGATTCTGCGAAGAAAATTCCTGGATATCATATTAGCATGTTCAGTCATCGTTGAAGCCAGCGAGAGGTGAGTGAAGATACAAAGTATTCGGAGATGATCCCCCTGCTGACAGAACACGCATGTAACAGAGTGAGGCAAGGAAGCATAGACCACCTAGATCAGTTGTCGAGGCAACTTCGGGATTTCGTTGCTCCTTTGAGAACTTTTCTCTGTCTCGAGGATACACTCGGTCTCGACGATGCAAACTTGAAGATCGTGAGAGAGGCAGCCTGCCGACTGGATCCTCGTCGATTCGGCCGAACCAAAGGGAATGAGATGAAGGACAACACCTCCCTACTGGAAAGGATTACTCGAAAGTTGGATGACAGCCAATTCGACACTGGCCCAATACGGAAGTTCGCACCGAATGGGTTGATCAAAGGTCTGATTGTACCCGATGATGTGCGGGCCACTTTAGCGAAGGGGCTGGCGTCCGGGCAGAAAGAAGTCGACCAGGATCTCGTCGACTATATTGTCTTCCGAGCCCGGAATCTCTTCGCCACTTGCCTTAAACAGGATCTTCAAAGAAATGTCCTCTTGAATGCGATGGTCCTCTTCAAGGAGAATTCGATGTCGGACGCTGACCTGCCGTTGGAACGGACGAGGCTGCCACCTCCAGTCAGCAAAGATGATGACGGCGACGACGAATCTGGCGACGACTGGGACAAGTCATCCCAGGAGTCTTTGGGCATGGAAGATACCAATGCATCATCTTCTTCGACCAAGAAGTTCGATTCCAAGCTCCATGAAATAGACCCCAACGAGAAAGTCTGGGAGTATGCAAGAAGGCTATCCTTCATCGAGACCGAGCAGTGGGTGTTCCTAGCGCCAGTGTTTTCCACAAAGGACGACAATCAGGACCTGAGGCAATCGTCCGTCTTGCCTTTCAAAATGCGGGGCCAAAAAAACGTAGGAGGGGGCTTCGGCATTGTGTCCAGAATTAAAATCCGGGCGGGACACATGAAGGACCCAGATAACTTGGTTCGTACCTTGCAATGCCCAAGATATCCGACGCCCTATTGCAGTGGCTAACTTCAAATTCAGTTCGGCTCGAAGATGCCCTCGAGCTATGCCCTCAAGCAGATTCGTCCGAATGAGTCCGATCACCAGAAGGTTATCAATAATTGGACGAAGGAGCTCGCCAATCTTCGATCTGTCACTCGCCTCAAGCACCCTAATATACTCCGCTTCGTGACCGCATTTCGCAGGGGAGACGGCGAGCTACGGGACCATTACCTGATCTGCGAGTGGGCGGAAGAAGGAAACCTCCGCGACTTCTGGAACAATCACAAATCGCCGGAGACGACACCGGGCCTGGTCAAGGAGGTGGTCGCCCAGCTACTTGGCCTGGCCGATGCGCTCTGCACTCTCCATTACTCACCGGGGTTGAAGGAGGGGATCGTGCACGGTGACCTCAAGCCCGAGAACATATTGCATTTCAGACCTGAGGATGGCAGGCCGGGGCTGTTGGGTACACTAAAGATTGGAGACTGGGGCCTTTCCAAGGAGAAGGAGTGCAAGACTGCCGATCAGAACAACGCCTCGATCTATCGCGCCTCCATCAGATACGAACCGCCAGAGATGAGTGAAGGAGTATTTATCGTAGGTCGGAACACCCTCTTGAAGACGCGATCTCGCCTGTACGATATTTGGTCCTTCGGCTGCATTATGCTGGAGTTCATTGTCTGGCTGGCCGAGGGCACAGTCGGCCTCAAGAACCTCGAGGCCTTGCTTGGAGGCTCGGGAAACAATCAATTCTGGGAAAAGCGGCTCGGAGCCCGCCTGGGTGTTAACGCACAGCTCCAAGTCCGTGCTTCGATTAGCCGCAAGATGGATGAACTCGACAACCAAGCAGTCTGCAAGGTGGTGGCCTTGAAAAAGCTTCTTCACTTCGTCCGCAACCGAGCGCTGGTCGTTCATCTCCCAACATATTTGGCAGCCCTCGAGCCCGGTGAGCTGACTCGCCTCAATGCCGCCAGTACGGAACTGCACGGGTCGACTCACGGCCCTCGAGACGAACCGGCCGAAGGCGGGTTCGGATTCAGTCGGGCGCAGACCATGGACTGGATCAACTCCATCAACTCGTACGACTCAGAGAATCCCCATGCAGAGGCAGCCGAGATCGTAGAGGAGCCACCGCAGCCCCCTAGCTCGAGCGCCAACCTCGAAAGCCGATCAACACCAGAAGAGAAGCTCACGATAGAAGTCACCGGCCCAGACTCCGCTCCCATCCCTACCGCCAGGCTCAAAGTAGTGGAACCCAACGAGTCACCCCGGGCTAAAGCAACGGAGCTGCTGAAGACAATGCAGGAGATCGTGGGGCTAGCTGCAGACCAGGCAGGAAGTACACCAGTCGGTTCTTCCATTATCGCATCAGCGAAGCAACCTCTTTGGGCAACTTCAGCCGTCAAAACTACAGCAACGACGGCTTCAACGCTTCCCGGTCTTGTCTTCTCCGACAACACCGCGACGACGAGTTCAGTAGAAACCGCGCCCAGCGTGCCTAAGGTTTATCTTGACTCAGGTGACGTTGCAGCATCACAGAACGACTCGTTGAAAATACCGGGCGACGTGTCAAAGTCCGGATCCCTTGGGGTCCCGGGGCCAGAGAATGTAGGCGATGATCCTGAGCGGCAGTTACTGCACTAGGAGCTGTCAACCCGCTGATGCTGACTCCCCGACACAGAAAGTGAGTTAAATATGTCCTTATCGAATCCATCGTAATGCAGGGCTTCTGACTATGCATTTTTTGATGCCTAGGATGTGAGTTCTCCACCCTGAGGTGTGCGTCTGGGTGCGATAGAGCTACATCTCGGCTGAACTGACATTGTGGAGTATGTGAGTGTGTCACCGCAGTCCCTCGGTAACAGAAACGGTGGGTAAGAGTCCGGATGATAGATACCCAACTAAGACTGTGATCAAACAGAACGTAAGTGAAGAGTACCAATGCAAGATCCCAGCTGTTTAAGTCGCGGCTCCAAGCAATAAGCTGACTTAACCACCAGCATGTGAGTTTTCTTTAGAGTGGCAGACCTGACGAGTTGAGGAATCCGAGATGTCTGACAAAACCCTACATGGGAATTATGAATTTAGCCAGTAAGTCTCTTCTAGAATGGCAAACGCCAGAATGAATTTGCAACTGACACTCCAATCTCACTACATGCAGGATGTGAGTTTGTCACCTTGCCTATTGCCCGAGACAAGCCATAGTGACACCATCAAGCTTGACGATGAATGGGTTTTGAACCTCAACAACCATTTTGCCGCCAGAGTCTTCGAAGTTACCAAGAAAAGAAAGCTGGCAGGCTTGCCAGATGTGAGAAAAGAGGCGCAGCTGTGCGAAGTTTGCTCGACACTTGAGATCTCGAGGGCAGGCTTCAAGGTTCAGCTCGATGTTGGCCGATTCCAACAGACGGCACCGACATGCAATCTCTGCCATCTGCTCTGGAAAGCATGTAAAGAGGGAGGAGCATCTCGCAGCTCCAGCGTCACATTGGCGCGTGTTGGGTCCTGGCTTTGGATCGGCCCTATTCGAAGCTTCTCTCTCTGCCGTACCCCAGGTGAGGCTTTCCCCCAAGATAGATAGCTGGAACGAATCACCGTGAGCTGACCAAAGGCAATCCGTCTCCACAGAACTCAAGGCCTTTGCCGACTTCCAGATCGGGCTTCCAGCCCTATCAATCGCCGGCAGCGCTGCACACTTCGAAGTCGTCCGCCAGTGGCTTCATGAATGCGACACCAAGCACCACCACGAACGCAGCGCCCCAACAGACTACTCCACAGACGAGGAAACTCTTCTTCCTACGCGACTCCTGGACGTCGGAATTCCCGATTCTGCGGACACTATACGGCTGTGGGAGACACAGCCTTCGGACACGGGACGGTACATCACACTCTCTCACCCGTGGGGCTCCCCACCGTTTTTCTGCACCTACACCTCGAACATCACCGCACGCCTGGCTGGCATCTCCATCGCCGACCTGCCTGCGACGTTCCGACATGCCGTGGCTGCGACACGCGCACTGGGAGTCCGCTACCTCTGGATCGACTCGATCTGTATCGTACAGGGGCCCGGCGGGGATTTTGGCGCCGAAGCAAAGCGAATGGAGCGTGTGTTCCGCGGTGCGTACTGCGTGCTGGCGGCATCATGCGCAGTGGGACAGGATAGCGGGTTCCTCAAGCCGCGGCGGGAGCGGGATTACGTTCCGCTTCGGTCGAAGGAGGGAAAGGGGCCATTTTATGTGTGTGAGAACGTGGATGACTTCGACACTCATGCGCTTCGAGGACACTTGAACAGTCGAGGCTGGGTGTTACAGGAGCATGCGCTCGCGAGAAGGACAATTTTCTTTACGGAGCATCAGACGTATTGGGAGTGCGGAGCGGGTGTGCAGTGTGAGACAGGGACGAAGATGAGCAAGTAAGGCCTCCCATTCCCTCGTTCTTCAACAACCAAATTTCTTTACTAATACCGGCTCCTTCACAAGCCTCCGCGCAGCATTCCTCGGCGACACCCACTTCCCGCAGATGATTTTGTCCGCCAGCAAGGGCGAGCACATCGTGCGGTACCAGAATTTGTACGCGCAATACTCGCGGCTGGGGCTGAGCCGGCCTTCGGATCGGCTGTATGCTATCAACGGCCTGCAGACACGGCTGCTACGAGCCTTCCGGACTACTGAGGGCGGTTTCGGTCTCTTTGACGAGGGACCTGTGTTGCGGGGCCATCTTCGCCGTAGTCTACTGTGGCGAAGGGGAGAAGACGTCGAGCGGCTTGAGCCCATTGACTTTGCTGGCACCAGCGTGTCTCCGCCAAGCTGGTCGTGGATGGCGTACATGGGCGGGATCGACTACCTCGAGCCCGTATTCGACAAGACATCCTGGAAGCCCCTGGCATCTCCGTGGACGCGGCCTGGTTGGGGTGACGCGCCGACGAAGCCGCCGCGGGAAGGGGGAGGACTGACGCTGGAAGGGATGGCGGAGAGATTTGACTTAACGCGTGCGCAGGACCCGGACGAGGCTTTGCTAGTCTTTGATCGACCCGAAGAGGCAGATATTCCGCTACTGCACTGCGTGGTGCTCGGAGTTGGCGCTGATGGGAGGAGTTATGTGCTTGTGGTGAAGCCTATGAACGAAAATGAGGGCAAGTTTGCAACTTGGGCGAGAGTTGGAGCGGGATATTTGACGGCGAGGTGTCTGGAGGGGAAGCAGACGCGCATTACCATCTCCTGACATTGTAAAGTTTCTTTGCGTCAAGAGTGATGTAGGAACTAGGACTCGTTGTAGACTCATCAGGATGAGCGTTTATGCCAGCAGGCAGGCAGGCGTCATTTCATGCCTTGGCGTGGTGTACAGTGACTCAAGCCAGCCAGTGACGTCCATATAACAATGTTGAGTACAAGATATTCCGTCTCGTGCCCAATCCATTCCCAAGCATTCAGTAGTCGTTATGCGTTCCCCCTCGCACATGTACCAATGATGTTCGGCTGCATGTGAGTCTTGGCCGGGCGCACTCACGCA
The DNA here is from genome assembly GCA_013364905.1 of Diaporthe capsici. Taxonomy (NCBI): domain Eukaryota; kingdom Fungi; phylum Ascomycota; class Sordariomycetes; order Diaporthales; family Diaporthaceae; genus Diaporthe; species Diaporthe capsici. The sequence goes on along the minus strand of WNXA01000006.1, from coordinate 4,307,512 downwards.
AGACAAGGTTTCATGCAGAGCTCTAATTCTGAGTGATTCGTGTACTGCACACCACTTTGGATCCTGACGTCGCTTGCCATACGGTGAGCTTTGACCAAGTTCTGACGGTGATTTGTTGGCTAGGCAGATTTATTGTTTGGATGTGGCTGAGGCCAGACTGGTGTGATCCTTCGCGCCCCTCGTGCCAAGGCAGGTGTGCCAAGGCAGGTCACAAATCGGGAGTACGAGAGCCTCGTAATGATAGAGACCATGACTCCCTTGGCGACGAGCGGCACATTCTCCCTGGTTACCTCCAGGGTTTCGACGGTTAATACTTGAACGCAATTTCATCGTCCTTCATCATCTCCACGACTCCTTACCAGCGCTCAACCGCCCGATCACCCGGGAGGCTTCACGGGCTCGCAACGCCCTCAAGGCTTGTTACTCCGCACGCGAACCCCCCTGCAACCACCGGGCGTCATCCCGTAGCCATATCCGCACAAAGCTTTCCATGATGGGCGGAAGCGCAACCGCGTCGAGGGTCGAAAACGCGGACATCTCGTCCAAGCCGCGGCGCAGGCGACGAGATGGATACTTCTGGCAGCTCATCGTCCTTCGCATCCCCGTGGCCTTCTTCGCCGTCGCCGTCATCGCGTACCTGGTGCACTACGTGCAAAAATGGCAGGGAGCGATCCGCAGGCCTGAGGACGCCGACGACCCGTTGGTCACGAGGAAGGACGCGCTGGGCCAGAGCGGGCTGGCTCTAAGCATGGTGAGAATATCTAATTCTTTTTTAACACGGCCCCGAAATACACACGAGGCTGACGCGGTGATGATATTGTAGGCATCCGTGTCTCTCGCGGTCGCTGTGTGGGAGACTGTCGCCCGCGTCGTCCCGCGATACCAGTTCGGACCAAGACCTCTCGGCCCGGGCACGATCTTCTTCGACCTGCTCGTCATCGGACTCGGGATTCCCGGCTGGCTGTTCTTTGCCATGGCGGAATACCAGACGGATCCAAGCTATCCCACGCCGTGGAGACAGGATCAGGACCGCGCCGCCACGATGATCATAGTATTTTGGTAGGTCATCCATCAATCATGTTGTTTGCTGTCCCGGATGAAGGGCTGATTGGGACGGTTCCAGGATATTCCATTGTGTCATGTGCATCATGGGCTGTTCGGCCTGTTGCGGCTGCTGCGGCTGCGGCTCTGCGGGTTCTAAACAGGCAGCAGTGACGCCTGCACCGACACACCCTGAACAACGGCAAGACTTGGAGCAGGCCGGCGATCCTGAGCCTCTTCCGAACTACAAGCAGTCCACTGGGCTCGAGGAGATCGAGCCTGCCGCGGTCTCAGCGGACCCTCCGAGTTACCCAGAGGCTGTTCGTCTGTCGCGTCACAAGGATGGTATGCCTCAACCTGCCTGATGTCATGTTGCACACCCAAATAGCGTTTTATGTGGTAGAGTGACGTATGATCAGCTGGAGATTCATGATTGCAAGACATATAATGAACACATTAGTACCATAATAAAACCTACTTACCATCCGATTTATCGTCATCCGAATAGGAGATACACGTAAAGGGGGGACTACTAAGCCTGTAAACCCCAAAGAGAAAAGACACTTCGGCCCAAGGCGATTACTAACCTACTTCCCATCCATCTAAGTGAGAACTTCAACAGATGCGTATTGCTGAGACGGGGCCTTGGCCACACGCGGCCGTTGTCCACAGCTCAGCAATACCAAAAACAATCAATCGGCGTCGTATCGGATGCAGACCCAGGTGTGCAGAAGCTTATTCGCGCCCTGGTCACCGTCGCTGATGCGGTCCATGATAATGAGCAAGTTGGTGTTGTCGGCCTGCTTTGCCTTCCTGACCCTTACCGCCTGTGGGAGATGAGTGCCGTGCGCACGCTGCCAACAACACCTCCTCCAACGAGACATGCCGAAAGGATACCGCCTATGAATGCAGCAGATATGGCTGGTCGTTTCTTGATGACATAATGATACGCATGTCCTTGTAATGAGACGGCAAGGAAAAGAATGGGATGACAGGTCAATGTGCCGGATAGCGTTGATAAGAAGGAAAGTATAGAAGAAATAAAGTGGTCTCATTTTTAATCTATATATATATACTTCTTTAAGCAGTATATATTAATCCCTTTATATAATGATAAACGCTTAAGCATTTAATATTAGAAAAGAATATAATGCTAATAATAATAGGTTTTAAATATAATTATAGCTTATAGCTAAGTAAATAATAATAGCTATATAAATAAAGCTAGCAAGAATTACTTTTAATAATATTATAAGTTAGAAAGTTAGTAATAGATGCAAAGGTATAGAATTTAATAATCCTTATAAATTCAAGGTGAATATATAAGGAATCTACTAATTTATTTATTTATATAATAAATTTATAATAAATTTACTATAAATATATTATAAAAGCTAATATTTATAATAAATTTATAATAAAAGTATTATAAATATTAATATTTATAATAAATTTATTATAAATTTACCTTTAACCTATTTATATTATATTAAATTCCCTCTAGCTAATAATTTATCTTTATATATAATCTTTTAATTAGCTATATAAATAATATAAATTAAGGTAATATGATAAATATAATAAATTTACTATAAAGGATTAATAAATGCCTTAAGATTAATAGGGTAATTATATATTATTTATAAATTTATAATAAATATTAATAAATCTATATATTTATAATATATTTTTAATATAAATATAGTTTATAATTTAATTAATATAATATTAATATTTATATTATTTTAATATATTAAATAAGTAATAAGGTAAAATATATTATTTAAAATAATTTAAGTAATTAATTATAGATTAGTTTATTTTAATAATATATATAAACTATGCTATAATATAATAAGTTATTAATAAGATATAAAAGGATTATAAATTTAAATCCTATAATTATTAAATAATATAAATTAATATATTATTATAAATTTATTATAAAGTTATTAAGTATAATTTATAGTAATAAGTTAATAATATAATAAATATAGTTATATATTTATAAGGTAAATTAAGGTAGGGTATATAAATATTATAGCTATTTATATATTTTTTCTTTATAATATTTCTTTATATTAATATAAAATTATTAGTTTATAAAATAAATAGTATATTAATTATTAAAAAAAAAGAATCATTTAAATTATTTTTATTTATAATAATATAATATAATTAAAATAAAATAAAATAAAATTAAATAAAATTAAATAAAGTAACCTTATCTTCTCTTACTTTTTATTATAATAAAACCTTAATATAATTATTTAATTACTTATATATTAATATATAATACGGCTTAATTAATATTAATAATATTATTATTAATATAAGTATTAATAATAGCTTTTTAAATAATATTTATTATTTTATTAAAAATATTATTAATTATAAGATTAATTTTATTATTAATTAATATATAATATTTTATTATATTATAGTTTTTAATATAATTAATTAAGCTAGCTATATAAATATATATAATATCCTAGCTATTAATAATTAAAAATATATTATATTTATTTTTTTAAATATAAATAATATAAATATAATTAATTATATTTTTCTTAATATAATAGATTTTAATTATATTAAAGTTATAATTTATATATAATAAGTTATATAAAATGAAATTAATAAGTATTTAATTAATTTTATTATTAAGGTTTAAAGATTATAAGATATTAATAGCTTTATATAAGTTAATAAAGAAAGAGTATAAAATTAAAGTTATTATAATATATTTATTATAAATAAAAATAATAAAGATATATTAGCTTTTAATATTAATTATATTATTATAATAAAAAGGATATTTATTAATTAAGTTAATAATAATAAAGTAATATTAATTAAACTTAAAGTTAATAATTTTATTAAATTTATTTATAAATATAATAATATTTATATAAAAGTTTTTTATTTTAATAAGGGTAATAATAATAGCTAAGTTAGCCTTTTTAAATTATATAATATTAGCCTTTTTCTTTATAAGTAAAGTAAATAAATTATTAATATTAAATTTAAGAGTAATTAAATAAATAAGCTTAATATCCTCTTTATTTTTTTTAAAAAAATTAATAATTACTTTATATTTATAATTAAGAGTAGATATATTAAAATTAAGGTTAAAATAATAAAGAATATTAATAAAGAATTAAAGCTTATTATTATTAAAAAGCTAATTAACCTTAATAATTAAAATTAAGATAATAACTTTATTTATTTTAATATTAATAATTTATTTAATTAAATATAAATTAAGGTTTTTAATTATATAAATAAGAGTAATTATAATAAAAATTATAATAATAATTTATTTAATAATAATAATAATTTTTTTATTTTAATAAATAAATTAATTATATAAATTATAAGCTTAATCCTTAAGAAGTATATTAAATTAATAATTTCTTAGGGTATTTTAATAATAATTATTAAAAGAAGAATTATATATAAATAAGTTTAAAGGATTTTTATATTAATTAAGGGTAAGAAGGATAATTATATATTCTTATTTATTTTTTTTTATTAATTTTAAATCTTTTAATATTTATTTACCCTTTTATATAATATTATAAAGATCTTAATTATAATATAATAAGTTATTATAATTAATTTAATATAAAATAAAATATTAATTAATTAAAGATTTAATTTATATTTTAATAATAAAGTATTTAATAAGGAGGTTAAGTAAGAAATTATAAGGAATAAAGATATTATATTTAATATTATAATTAAAAAAGTTATTATATTTCTCTTTATAAAGGGATTATTAAAAAGTATTATAATTACCTTAATAATAAATAAATAAATTATTATAATAAGCTATAATAATATATATATAAAGAGATATATATATCTTTTTATTATATAAATAGGTTATTTAATAATAGCTTATTATTAATAATTTATTAGCTTTATATAAATTAATTATAAGGTAATAATATTTATAAGTATAATTTTATTATAAATAAATTATATTAAGATCTTAATTTATTAAATATAAGATTATATAAAAGTTTAATATTATAAGAATATTAATTTTAAAGGGTTTATAAATATAATAATATTAAATTATTAAAAAAGGTAGATATTATAATATAATAAAATAAATAATAGCTTTTTATAATAATATATAAATAATTTATAAATAAAAAGGTTATTTAAGCTTAATTATAAATATTATTAAGGAAAGCTAAGGGAATATATTATAAATTTATAAATAAATAAAATAAATAAATAAAAAAGATTAATTAAATATATTAATTTATTATAAATTTATAATAAATTATTTATATTTAAGCTATTATTTTTTAAATAGCTTATATATTATATTAATATAATAAAGTTATAATAATTAAATTAATATTAATTTTTTAATTTAATAATCTTTTTTATTTTATAAATAAATTTAACTTAATATATAATAATATTATAATAATTAAATTACCTTTAGCTCTTTTATTTAATAACTTTTTATACTTTATTAATAAGCTTAATTAAAAAATATTTCTTAACTTAAAGAATAAAGGATTTATTATTATTTTATAATTAATTTAATAATAAAGGGCTTTTATATTAACTTTTTATATTTTAAAATTTTTAATTAAATTTTTAATTTATAAATAGCTAATTAATATTTATATATTATAATAATTTAAATAATTAATTTATTTAATAAAGTATTTAATAATTATTAAGTTTTAATTTATTTTATAATTTTATTTTTAAATAATCTTTTTTATTTTATAATATTTAAAAGCCTTAAAACCTTTAGCCTTATTTTTAATAATATTTATTATATTTATTAATAAAAAACTATATTTATATAAATTAAAACTTAATAGCTTTATTAAAAATAACTAAATAATTATAATTATAATATATATATTTAAGTATAATAAAAGTATTAAGTAATATATAAGCTTATTTATTTATTTTTAAATTTTAAATAGGTTTATTTATTATTAAAAGAATTTATATAATAATGTTCTTAATAAATTATATTTTTTCTTTAAGAATATATATATTTAATCCTTTAATTAAAATTAAGTTTAATAATGCTTTTTATTATAATATTATTTAATAGCTATTTAAGCTTTAATAATTATAAATTAAGCTTCCTTTTAATAAAATTCTTAAAGCTAAATAAGCTTTTAATTTATAAATAATAAAAATATAAATAAATTAAAGCTATATAATATTTAATTAATAAAATATTTAATTAATTTATTATAAATATTATTAAGATTAAATTATAATATTAATATTAAATTTATTTATTTATAATTTAAATAAATAATAATTATTATTTATATTATTATTTTAATTATTTAATTTTTAATTTTAAATTAACTATTAATTTATAAATACTATATAATAAAGAAAAGGAATTTTAAATTTAAGCTTTTTTAAAATTTTTATTAAAACTTAAAAAGGAATTTATAATTTTAATTAAAAATAATATATTTTAAAATTCTTTAATTATTAAAATAAAAAGTTTTTAATAAGATTTTTATTTAATTCTTTATTATATATATAATATTTTTTAAAATAATAAATATAGCTTTAATATATTTATTTATAATAAATAAAAAGGAGTTAAAAAAAAGATTTATAATAAGTTTTATAATATATATATTAATAATACTTTTAATAGCTTAATAATAAAATTTATTATAATAATATAAAATAAAATTAATAAAGAAAATATAAATTATATTTTATTTAATACTTTTTAATTATTATTTTAATTTATAATATATATAAGGTAAATATTTATATATTTATATATTAAGTATTAATAATTCTTAATAATAAATATATTTTTAAGCTTTTAATAAATCCTTTTTTTATTAAAGTAATATTTAAAATTATAAATATTAATTATAATAAAATTAATTATTTTTATAAAAATATATAGCTAATATTTATTATAATACCTTTTAAAATAAAGAAAATTATTTATATTTAATTTAAATAATAAATAAATATTAATATTTAATTATTAAAGTTAGCTTTAAATTTTAAATTATCTTTTATTATTAAAATACTTTTAAAATATCTTATCTTTAAATTTTAAATTAAGTTAAATTTTAAATAAAATATAAATAATTAAATTAAAAAGCTTATTTAAGATTTCTTTATTATTAATAATTAATTAATATATAAATAATTAAAATAATATATTAATAATAATATTTATTATTTTTAATATATAATATATTATAAATTAATATTAATTAAAGTATTTAAAAGTTAAAATAAATTTAAAGTTTATTTTAATTTTATTTATTATTTTTATAAAGATATAATTAATAATTCTTATAATTATAATATAATTAATTAAAATATAAATTAATTATAAGTAATTAAATTTAATTATTATATAAAGCTTTTAAATTAATTATATAAGGTATATTATTTTTAGCTTAATTAGTTAATATTTTTATTTAGCTATATTAATAATCTTATTTAAGTATATTATTAATTATATTTATATCTTTAATATTAATAAATAATTATCTTATATTTAATTATTAATAAATTAAAAGTAAATATTTAAAATATTAATTTTTTTTAAAATATTTAATTAAATAAATAATAGTTTATTAAGATTATAATAAAAAAGAGTATTTAAGCTAATTAATATATTTTAAAGATTATAAAAGGTATAATATTTTTTTATAATAAGGTTAAAATTAATTCTTTAAATATATTATTTTTTAAAATTTTTTTTAAATAGTTTATTTTTAACTTTTATTATAATAAATATTTAGGATTTTTTAAATTATAATAAATTAATTCTTTAATTAAAATATAAAATTAAATATTAAAGATATTTAATAAGCTTAATAAATTTTTTTAAATATTATAAAATAAAAAGGAATTATAATTTTTTAATAATTTAAATATAATTAATAATATTATATATTCTTAAGTTATTAATATAAAATTTAAATAATTTTATAAATAAATATTTTAAAAAGGATTTTTTAAAAAAAAATATTAAATTTTTAATTTTAAATAAATTAAAGATTATTTATAAATATTATAAATATTTTATTATTAAATTAGAAAATATAATAATATTATTTATAAAAGTAATAATAAAAGAATTATAGGGTTAAAGAGTAAAATTTATATATTTTTAAATATAAATTAATAAATTATAAAATCTTATTATTATTACCTTAAATTATCTTTATTTATAATAATTTATAATAATAAATTTATTTTAATAAAGTTAATAAATTATAAATTAATAAAAGAATATATTAATATTTATTATAAATAGATAGCTTTTATTTTATATTTTTTATATAATATTAAATTAAAGAGGTAATAGGTAAGTATTAAGGATTATAACTTTATTTAATATTTATAAATTTATTATTATTTAATTTTTATATTAATTATAAATTATTTATTAAATAATAAAGATAGGTAATTTAAAGGGAATAGCTAAAGTAATTTATTTAGCTTTCTTTTTTTTATAAAGGTTATTTATAAGTTTATTTATTATCTTTTAATTTTTTTTATTTAAATAATATAAATATTTATTAATTTTTTAATTTTATTATTTATTTATTAAGGGAATCTTTATTTATTAATCTTTAAGGATTAAAATAAGGTTATTATTTTTAAAGATTTATTAATATTTTTAAATTAATTCTTTAATTTAATAAATAAAAGATTTAAAGAAATAATAAATATAGATATTATTTAATAGCTTAATTTTAAATAAGTCCTTAGATTTAAATATATTTAGCTTATTATTAATATAAAGCTGCTTTTAAAATTTTAAAAAATTCTTTTATAATAATTTTTTAAAGGGATCTTTTAATAAAAATATTATTTAAATATATTAACTTTATATTAATATGCTATTTAGATTTTATTTTAAGTTATTAAAAGGATTAATAAAGTTAAAAGAAGCTAAATATTAAAGGAGGGATTTATTTTAAATAATTAATATTATAAATATAAATGCTTATATTTTATTTTTTTATTTAAAGAGCTTTATATTATTATATATAAAAGAAATAATTATTTTTAAATAAAAATTTTTATAAATATATATAAAATATAATAATTAATTTATTATAATAATTTTTATAAAATTATAATTTAATAAGCTATTAATTTAACCTTTTTATTTAAATTAAAATAAAAAGGCTATATTTTTTTTAATTTTATAATAAATATTAATATAATATAATATAAATATAATAATATTATAATATTAATACTTATCTTAATTATATATATTTATTTAAAGGCTTTAATAAAAATTATAATATTTATAATTATATTATTAAAATATTTAAAAGTAATTTTTTTTTTAAATTTAGAATATTAACTTAATAAGAAATTATAAATTCTTAGCTTATTAATAATTTAGCATTTAAATACTTAAGTATTTATATTTTAATATATATTATAATAATTATAAGGTAGCTTTTTATAATAGCTTAATAAAATATATTAAATTTAGCTTAATTAATAGCTTTAATATAATTTATTTTTTAAATATTAATTTTTATAACTTAATTTATTATAATTTATAAAAAATATTTTAAAAAATCTTAGGAGATAATATATTATAAAGCTTTAATATTATAATAAATTATAAATAATAATCTATTTATAACTTCTTAAATTTATATATAAATATAAATATAAAAGCTATTATATAATAATAAAACCTTTAATAATTAATTTATATAAAATATTAACTTACTTTAAATAATTCCTTATATAGATATATAAAAATTTATTAATATATAAAACCTTAAATACCTTTTAAGTAATAATTTTAATAAAAAGATAATATTATATTTATAATATATTTAATTAAAATTAATATAAAAGTATTTATTTAAATATAAGTTAATATTAATAAAGTAAGTATTAAATTTTATTTATATAAAGTTATATAAATTTAGCTTATTAATAAAGTAATAATTATATTTTAACTTTAAGATTATTAACTTATAGGTTTCTTTATTAAGATTAAGATTTTTAAGAGCTAAATTATTTTTTATAATAAAAATCTCTTTCTTTATAACTTTTAATTTATTATTTATAAAGAAATAATTTTTAATAATTAATTTATCTTTATATTAAGGGTTATATTAAAATTTATTATTATTTATATAAAATATTTAAATAATAGCATTTAAAAAGTTTTTAATATTATTCTTTTAATTAAATTATTAATAAAGCTATAAATTTAATTATTTATTTTATTAAGGTTATTATAAATAATCTTAATTTTATTATAAATTATTAATTAATAACTTTTATATTTAAAATAAGCTTATTTGCTTTTTTTATTTATTTTAAATTTATTAATAAGTATTAAATAGCTTTTAATATTACTTTAAAATTATATTTTAAAATATAAAATTTAAAATATAATTTTTAAAATAAAATAATTAAATTTATTAATATAGCTTATTTACTTTTAATACTTAAAGGTAGAGATTTAATATATTAATATATATAGGTAAAAGTATTAAGTAGCTAAATTTAATTTAAATTAAAAGATAAGGTAATGATTATATTTTTTAAATTATTTATTTTATTATTATTTAATCCTTTTATTATAAATATTAAGTTTTTTATTTATTTTTTAGCTTAATTTTAAATTTATAAGAATTTTTATTAATAAAAAGATAATTAAAATAAGAAATAATTAGCACCTTATTAATTTAATTTTATATATTTTAAGTTATAAAGAAAGTTAATTATTTAATTAATATTATAAATTAATAAATCCATTAAATATACTTTTAAATATTTTAATTATTAAAAATATTTATTTAAAAATAATATTATTAATATAATAAGGTTTTAATAATATTATATAAAATATTAAAGTTATTTAATAAATAATTTTTTTATATTATTTAAGCTTTTATAATTTTATAAGTTAAATTAATATATTTATTATTATTAAATATTATTTAAAATTAAAAATAAACTATATTTAATAAATAAAAAGGTAGATTATAATAAAACTAAAATATATAATAATAATTAGCTTATAAATATAATTTATATTAATTAATAAATCTTTAAGGTTTTTTTTAAATAATTATCTTTCCTTTTATTAATTAAATTATATATTTAAATATATTAATTAGGGTATATTAAGTTATATTTAAGTATAAAAGGGAAGGAAATAATAAATATTATAACCTTCACTATCTAGCTATAAGCTATTAAAAAAAAGGTTATATAATTAATACTTAAGCTAATAATATATCCCTATCTATCTATTTATATATATATATATTATTTCTATATTAGCAATCTTTTATTAAATAATTAAATATATACTTATTATTTAAAAGTTTAAAAAATATATATTCCTTTAAATATAACTTAAACTTAAAATCCTAAAGCTTTTAAAATTAAAATATATAAGCATTAATTAAAAATATTATATTAATTTAATTAAATTATAATATTATTAAATATAAATATAAAATATTTTAAATTTTATTTAAAGGGTTATTATATTATAAATTAATGATTATATTATATAAAGATTTAATAATATACTTTATATTAAATTATTTTAATTATCTTAAATTAAATATTGCTTTTATTATATAAATAATTTATTTTTAAAATAATTTATAAACTTATAATTTTATTATTTATAAGTTATAAATAAATAAGGATTAAACTAAACCCTTATTATATTAATATATTTATTTAATTAAAATCTCTTAAAATAACTTAATATTATATTTAATAATTATATTAAATAAAAAGATAAGAAAATTAAGATAATAATAAAGGAAAGTAATTAAATAAATAAATTAAAGAATTAAAAAATAAATTAAAAAAATATTAATAAATAAAATATTTAAATAAAGGAAAAAATAAAGCATAAAGTGAAAATATTAATTAATTTAATAAATAAAAATATATATAACTTTAATATATAAATATTAAATTATAAAATCCTAATTAAAAATGCTTATTAAATATAATTAATAATTTAAATACTTATAAAATAATAATAACCTATATTATTAAAACCCTTAATATATAAATATTATTATAAAAATCTTAAATATAAAGTATATTTTTAAAAAGGATAAAAATTAAAAATTAACTAATTATATATAACCTTTAAAATATAAATAATTAATAAAAGGAGATTTAAATTTTTATTAATTTAATATATTTTTATTAATATACCTTAAAATTATATTCCTTTAATAATCTTTTATTTTTATTTAAATCAATCTTTATATTTTAATATTATTAATATATATATTCTCTAATCTTTAAATTAATAAATATATATAAATACTTAAAACTATATTTTAATAAATAAACCTTAAAAAATAATTAATTAAATAATATAAAAATAGCATATATCCTTACTTTATATTATATATAAGAGCAAATATATTTTATAAAATATTAAAATAATAATTTTAAATTTAAATTTTAATTTAATTCTTTTTACTTAATAAAATAATTATTTATAATTTATATATCCCTTAATATATATTATTAACTTATTATTAATAATTAAATATTTAAATAATTTATTTAAAGTAGCCTTAATAAACGCATTTATTAAATTATTATTATTATTAATTCATTTAACTTTATAAATCTCCCTTTATTTATATAATTAATAAAAAATTATTATATTAATTATTAATTACTTTTTTTTAATAATTTTAAACTTAATTAAATACTTATATAAAAAATATGAATTTATATAAATAATAAAAGATATATTTAATATCTTTAAATAAAATATAATTTATTAAAAAATAGCTATTAAAATAATATTAATATTAAAGCTATTTATTATATTATAAATCTTAAAGGCAAATATATTTTAAATAACCCTCTTATATTTAATTAAAAATTAATAAATAATATTATTATAAAGATCCTATTTAATAAATATTTTTTCCTTTATCTTATTAATTAAAATAATAATAAAGCTAATTTAAAAGCTAAAGTTATTATTATTAATAAAAAAGCTATTTATAAATATTATTAATTTAATAAATATTAAATTAAAAAAAATATAATAAAATCTTTATTTTATATATTTAATTTATTATTAAAAATATTAATTTAGCTTAATATAAATAGCTTTATTTAAATTTTAAATTTAGATAATAATAAATAAGTTAAATATTATTTTTAATTAATATATAAAGATTAAATAAGCTTTATAAGCATATTATTTTATATATTTCTATATTTAATTTATAAATTTTATATTAATAATCTTAATCTTAATGCCTTATCCCTTTTATATAAGTAAAATAAAGTTATTAAGGTTTATAATAATTTTTATATTATTAAAATTTAATATTATATTAAGCTATAATTTTATCTTTAGCTTATATTAAAGCTTTGCTTCTTTAATTTTCTCTTTTTTAAAAGTAAAGAATTTAAAAATAGCTATAATAAATATATTATTAATTTATATAGTTATAAATTTAAAGCAATTCTTTTTATATATTAATATAAAAAGGTAAAGATTATATATAAATATTTCTATATTTAAATTTTAATAATAATATTTATAATATATAATTTATTAATATATATTTACTTTAATAATATTATAAAGAAATTAAATAATCCTTATAATAATACTTTTTAAGTATTTATTATAAATCTTAATAAAAAAATAAATTAAAAGAATTTATTTAAACTTAAATTTAAATTATAAATAAACTTAAATAATATCTTAAAATTTAATATTTATATTATCCTTTATTAAAATAATAATAAATATTATAATAAATTATTAATTTACCCTTTAAATTATTAATAATTATATAAAAATATCCTTTTTATCTTTATTATTATATCTTTAAATAATAAAGTATAATTCTTTATATAACTTTTTAATTTTACCCTTAATTCTATAAATAATATAAAAATTAAATAATTTATAATTATTATATTATATTAAATTATAAAATTTAAAATAAAAAATACCTCTTTTAATAAGATTTAAGATTTTCATTAAGTTTAATTCCTTAAAGGGCTTATTAAAAATATTAATTACTTTATTATAATAAAGCTTTAATAAAAATATATAATTATTTTTTTCCTTTTAAATAAAAAAGATATAATTATTTTCCTTCTTTTTTTTTTCTTTCTCTTCTTTTATTATTAGGAAGGTATTATTAAAAATAAGTTATATAATTATTATTAACTTTAGTTTATTCTTTAAATTAAAAGGCTATTTTTATTATTAAAATTAAAAAGGCTTAATATTAAAAGTTAATAAATTTATTTTAATATTTAATATTACTTTTAAAAATATTAAAATATCTTTTATAATTTTATTTTAAAAATATAATTAAATAAATATTAATTTAAATATAATAAAATTATTAAGTAAATTAAAAATTATATTATAATTATTAATAAATAAAAGTTTATATAATTCTTATTAACCTTTCTTTTTTTATTATATATATACTTTATTTAATAAAAAAAGGGTAAATATATTATTTATTATTAATTTATTTTAAATATTTAAAATTATATTAATTTATTATTTAATATTAAGTTTTTATAAAATATATATAGCCTTTTATATTACTTTTATTTACTTTAAAATAAATAAGGTAAGAATAAAATTAATTATTAAATATAAATATACCTTAAAGATAAAGAATATTAAAATATATCCCTATAAATTTATAATATTATTAATTACCTTAAATATTATTTAAAGAATTACCTTTTTAAAATATAATTTAAAAAATTTAATATAAAGAATTTTAAAGGCCCTCTTTAAGGGAATATAATAATATTTAATTTTATTAATAATTTAATAAGCCTTTATAAATATTTACTTATAAATAATATTTATAATCTTTATAATATTTTAAAACTTAATAAATAAGAAATTAGTTTTAATATTATAAATAATTTAATTTAATAATCTTAAATAAATATTAATTTAATATATTTAAAATACTTTTTAAATATCTTTAATTAAAAGAAATATAAAAAAATATATAACTTAAAAATTAATTATTAAATTAATAATATATAAAATAAATTTATTATTAAAATAAAGGATATTAATAATAAATTTATAATTAAAATTAATATTATCCTTAAAAGTAAATTTAAATTTCTTTAAAATAAGGTTATAAAATTAATAATAATAATAAAATTTTTAAATTATTTTTAAAATAAAAATATTAATAAAATATTTAATATTTATAAAAAAATAAAAAAATTAATTAATAAATAAATATTTAAAATAATAATAAAAATATTAAAGCTTAGGCTTTATAAAATAAATAGCTATATCCTTTTATATAAAAATAAAGAATTATAAATAACTTTACTTTTAAATTATTAAGAAATTTTTTTTATAAAAATCTTTAAATCTTTAATATATTATCTTATTAATAATATTATAAAAATAAATAAAGAGAATACTTATATTTTAAATATAAAATAAAAATAAAATAAAGGTATTAATTATATAAAAAGTAATTTTTTTAATAGGTATATTAAGAGTAATTATATTATATAAAGTTAACTTTTTATTAAAACTAAATATAATAAATATTTTTCTTATTTAAGAAATATTTAATTATAATAATAATTAATCTCATTATAAAATAAGATATTAATTATATTTAATTATAAAATATATTATTATTTTAATATTTAATATAATATTTTAAAATTATTCTTAAAAATATTATTTTATAAAAATAAAGATTTAATTAAAAATATTATTATTATTTTTAATAAGCTCTTTTTTCTTTAATAATAAAAAGTATAAAAATACTTTATTTATTAAATAAAGATATATAATCTTTTAATTTTAATTCTTATTAATTAATATAACCTTATTTATTATATAAAAGATTAATAATTAATTATTTAAATTAAAGCCTTTTATATTAATAAAAAATATTATATATTTAATATTATTAATATTTTTTTTATTATTATTATTATAAAAGAAATAAAATATTATTCTTATTCTTTAATATTCCTTTAAAGAATATTATATAAATTAATATCTTTTATATTTATAAATAAAGTATTTCTTTTTTTATATATTATCTTAAAAATTATTTTATTATAAATTAAAGCTATTATATCCTTTATAATAATTAAGATAATTATTATTATAAGAAAAATTATATAAATTACTATAATATTTACTATAGAAATTATTTTAATAATTATTTTAAAAGCCGCCTTTACCCTAAAAGCTACCTTAATTATAACTATTATATTAAATATTATTATATTAATAATTAAGGTAAAAGGTATTATTTAGATTATTATTATACTCTTTATAATCCTTATTATATTTAATATTTTTAATATTATATATTTAAATTTATTATTATAATTTAATAATTTATAATATTAATTATAAGGTAAAATATAATACTTTAAATATAAAGGGTAATTTAAATAAAGTAAAGTTAAATTTTAATATACCTTTAATTATTTAAAATAAATTATTTTTTAATAATTTATTATTTTAATTATTATATTTAAATATTTTATAATAAAATATAAGCTTATTAAATAATATTTAAAGAATTATTATATGATTTTTATTAAAATACTTTTATTATAAATTAATAAATATTATTATATTTTAATTTATATAATAATCTTAATAAATATTATTTATATTAAAATATACCTTTAACTTTAAATAAATATTAATAAATATATTTATTTTATTAAGGTTATATAATATATAAATTTTAACTCTTCTTTTAAATATATATATATAAGCTGCTTAAAATTAATTTAGCTTAATATAAAAATTCTTATAAATATTAAAAGAAATATAAATCTTATTATTTAAGATATTATATAATTTTCTTATATATATTTTATTATTTTAATAATATTTATTAAAGTTAGCTATAATACTTAAATTTAATAACTTATTTTTAATATATATTAAAGGTAATATTAAATATAAATTTAAGTTATTATTATTATTATTATTAAAAATAATATTATACTTATTATTAAAAGAAAATTTATAAGAAAGATTATTATTAAAAGAATTATTAAGAGTATTTAATAAATTATTATCTTCTTTACTAAATTTACTTTTTTTCTTTTTATCCTTCCTTTTCTTTTTATTCTTTTTTTTTTCTTATTCTTCTTATCTTCTTTATTTATAATATTATCCTCTTAATTATCCTTATTAAAGGATTATTCTTTATTATTTTTTAAGAATTTAAATATTTTCTTCCTTTTATTATCCTTATCTTTCTTTTTTTTTTATTCTTTTTATTAAATTTATTTTTTTTAATCTTCTTTTTTTTCTTCTTATAATTATCCTTAAATTTAAAGGTAAATCCTTTCTTTTTAAAGTTAAGGGAATCCTTTTCTTTTACTTTTTTCTTTTTATAATCCTCCTTAGGTCTATAATAATATATAATTTTATTTAAAATATAAGTTTTAAAAGCTTTATTTTTAAGCTATATAAAGAATTTAAAAGATATAAGTATATATTATAATGCCGTTAAATTATAAGTTATCTTTAAATTAATTTATATCCCTTTTATATAAAGAGTTTTCTTTAATTCCTTAGTAATCTTTTAATTAACTATTTTAAATATTATTTTATTCCATTTATTAAAGTTATTAAGGAAGTTAATATATATATCTTTTATAAATAATTATTTATATATATTAATTTATTATACTATATATATTATGAAGTATTTAAGGATAATATCCTTAAAAAATAGCTTTCTTTATAAATTTAAGTTAATTTATTTTATTTAATTATATTTAAAATATATATTATTTATTATAATTTTAATAAATAATCCTTGCCTTAATAATAATATTAATTTAAGGGTATTTATTATAATAATAATAATAAATAATAATAAAGTTTAATAAATATAAGTAAGAATAAAATATTTAAATATATATATAAAGTAGTATTAAGGATAAATATAAAGGCATTAAAGAGTTAATTATAAAATATATAAAATATATAAATATAATGAAATCTTCTATTTATTTAAGGTATTTATTTAATATAAATAAAGTTATTAATAAAAAGTAATAATAAATTTAAGGCTTAGTGAAATTAATATTAATTTAAAGTATAATAAATGCTTATTATAAGGCTAAGATATAAATATTAATGCTAAATAATAGTAATTATTATATTTATAAAGGGAATATTATTAATTTTTAAATATAAATATTATAATAATATTAATATAGCTATTTCTAAGGATTTATCTAAGAAGTAAAGTAATAAAGCAGTAAATTATCTCTTTTAATATTTAATTATTTATAATTACCCTTATAATTATTAATTAATATTAACTAAGTTAATATATATATATTATTCTTATATCTTTAATTTTAAATATTTATATTAAATTTTAAAAATTATTTTAATTTTTATATAATTTAAATTATTTAATAAAGATATTTTTAAAATTTTAATTATTATAAAAGCTATTTTATTTAAATAAATAGTTATTATTTAATAAATTTAAATGCCCTTAATTATAATTATAATATTAATCTTTATTATTTTTTAGCTATTATTTTTAATAAATATAATAATTATTTAATTTTAAGGTTTTAATTATATAATTTTTATTTAATAATTTTTTAATAAAAAAAGCTTTATTAATAAAAAGTTTCTTTTCTTAGCTAAGAATTTAAGGTAATATTAAGTTTATTATTTAACTTAAATTTATATTAAATAATTATAAATAATATAATAATTTACCCTTAGTAAATTCTTAAGTTTTAATTATTATATTAATATTTACTTAATTAGCTTAAAATACTTAAAATAATATTATTTATATATTTATTTATTAAATTTAATTTAATTTTTTTAAAAAATTTTATATTTTATTTAATTAAAAATATTTCTTAATTAAATTAAGAATTAAGGATTTTAAAGGCTTATAAGGAGTTAAAAAAGATTTTAAATAGAAATATATAATATTAATATTTTAAGTTTTCTTATAATTCCTTAAATTTAAATATAAAAATTAAAGTTTTAATAATAATTTAAGTATTAAATTTAATCTTAAGGGATTTTAAGAATCTTTAATAAATTTTATATTTTTAATTTATTTTTAAAATCTTTTAATTATATAATAAAGATATTTATTTATAAGATATAAATTTTATATATTATAAGTTAATAAAGTATAATATATATAATTTAATAATTAAAAATATTATTTTATTAATACTTTATAATTTAATATAATAATAACTTAATAAAGCTTTTATAAAAATTCTAGATATCTTAATTAAAACTAACTTAATTAAATTTTATTTAATAATTATTATTAAAAAGATATATCTTTATAATAAATTAATTAATATAATTAATAATAATAAATATAATTTTTAATAAGCTTTATATTTATAATATATTAAATTTAAAAAGTATCTTAAAATACCCTTAAGGGAATTAAATTTAATATTTAAATTTTAAAAATTTATAAATTAACTTTAATTATTATTTATCTTTTAGCTATTTTAAATTAAGTATTTTATAACTTTAATAAGTTATATATTTTAATATAATAATTATATAAAACTTATTAAGTAGTAAATATTATTATAATATTTATTAAATATTATTTTTCCTTAATTATTATAATTAAAAAAATATTTTTTTTTTTAAATATTATAATTTATAATTTAAATAATTATTAAAAATCTTTTATTAGCTAGAAATCTAAGGGTAATAGTGGAAATATTAAAAGAAATTATATATTAAATTTATATCTTATTTATAATATATTTATTATAAATTTATAATAAATTTAAGCTTTTTTTATTTATTAAAAGGTTATAAATTAATATTTATTTAATTTATTAATTATTAAGAATCTTATAATTTAATTTATAAATATTATAATATTATAATAATAGTAACTATAATCTACTTAATCCTTTTATAAAGTAATTATATAGCTAAAGTATATAGTTATAGCTATTATTTTAATAAATATAAAGGTATAGAATTTAATAATCCTTATAAATTTAAGGTAAATATATAAGGAATTTATTAATTTATTTATTTATATAATAAATTTATAGTAAATTTATTATAAATATATTATAAAAGCTAATATTTATAGTAAATTTATAGTAAAAGTATTATAAATGCTAATATTTATAATAAATTTACTATAAATTTACCCCTAACCTATTTATATTGCATTAATTAAGTAAATAATTATATAAGAAAGATTAAAATAATTTCTTTATAAAATATAATAATCCTATAAATATAATCTTAATTAAAAATTTAATCTTTTTTTATTTATATTAATATATATTATAAGCTTATAAAAAGACCTTTATTAAATAAGCTATTATTATAATTAATACTTAACCTTAAAGTTAATTTTAATAAAAATTAAAATTAAAAAATACTTTAATTTATTATATTTAAATAAGTTTTATAAAAAAGTTATAAAACTTTTTAATAAAAATTAAAATAATATTTATAATAAAATTAATAATATAAAGAAATATAATCTTATTATATTTTGCTAAATTTATTATTTAATTATTAATAATATAATAACCTTTAAAAAAATTAAAAAGGAATTAAAAAATAAGAATAAAAAGAGGTATTATAATATTTCTTTAAAAGAAGATAGGAGTAATAAATAAATATACTAAGCTATATATGACTTTATATATAAGCTTAGGGCTGCTAAGGGATAGTTGGAAAGCTAAATAGATAGCAGCCAGACCAATAAATAGTTAATTTAAAAAACAGTGTGGCCGAAGCCATAGAAGAAATAAAACTACGAATAAATGGAGTGCTTATAAATGGCTGTTCTATTGACAACAAATAGAGGAGTGCATCTAGATAAGAACGGGATTATTCAGCGCCAATTGTGAGCATATCTACACAGGTAGAAAACCAGTTAAGGGTGGCAATGTGACACACCCGCTAGACCTTCTACCTTAATCTTTGCGATATGTTCTCGTCAGAGGTTTTGTGCCCTATCCCTTAGGCATAGGGTCCACGGGCTTCTGTCCCCCTCACAACGACCTTGTCGGGCATCTTTGTGCAAGTGATAAGAACAAAAGGGTGCGGTCTGCAGAGGCAGGCTAGACTATATGGATTATGAATTCCGGGCCCACATGCTGATGGTGGGTGGGTTAGGGTCGCTGCAGCGATGGAGTGAATCAAGAAAATCACATGCAAGGCGCTTAAACACTCTGCCCTGTGAGCAAACTTTTGGTAGTTCCCGGCGAGAATTGCCCTGCGGTGCAAAACTCGGCGCTAAAGCTTTTCAACAATGTTCCCGCTAATGCGGCAAGACGTGGTGGGCGGGCAAGGACCCTGAAGTCAAAGAAAAAATATAAATGGGCAAAAAGCTATCCAGGTGGCGAGCAGATATGTGGGACCTCTTGACATCACTCCACCGGTCGGGCATGGATGCGGGCGCCTGTCGCCCCGCGATGGCTTCATTGGGCTGCTCGCCCCCCACGGCTGCAGTATAAACGCGCCTCTGCTGCTGCACTGCAGTAGACGAGGGAGGGGCACATCGCGGATTCTGACCTCAACAATACAAGCCCCTGTTTACGTTCTCAAGATGGGCAAGAACCACGAAGTCGAATACAACAGCCGCGCCTCGCACGACGGCGGTGACGGCGCCTCCCTGGGCCGCCGGACGTCCGCCCTCGAGGAGGTGCCCACCCTCGTGCCCCCGCCCGGGTTCCCAGGCCTCCCGGTCCGCCGGCGGAGCACCGCGTCCCGGCACAGCGTGACCTTCTCCGAGGACGCGAGGCGGCACTCGCACGCGGTGATGGTGGAGGATGACAACGACGACGACGACGACGAGGCCCTCGAGGCCCTCACGCAGAGCGCCTCGGCCATCAGCCGCCAGGTCTCGCGGCGCCGCGAGTCGGCCGACAACGTCTTCGAGCTGCCCATGATCCAGCGGCCCCGCGCCGCCAAGCCGGGCCTGCCCAGCACCATCCGCGAGGTCCCGTCCAACCTGCCCACGCCGTCGTCGACGCGGCCCCCGTCCCCCACGACGCCGTCCGGCGGCCGCCTCGCCGGGTCGACGGACTACTTTGGCCACGGCGGCACCGCCACGGCCACTAACAGCACCGCGCCGTCGTCGCCACAGAGCGACGCCGCGTACGAGACGGGCGCAGGGCAGCAGGCGTACCCGGACATCGGCGTCATCAGGTCCTGGCGCGGCGCCATGATCCTGTGCTGCACGTGCGGCGCCCAGCTGATGGACAATGTCTTCATGACCGGGGTCAACATCGCCCTGCCCGCGATTCAGAAGGACTTTGGCGTCGGCGGCTCCGACCTGCAGTGGCTCATCTCGGCATACACACTGACTTTTGGTGGATTCCTCCTGCTCGCCGGTGTCCTGTCAGACCGGTATGGGCGCAAGATGATCTTCTGCACCGGCATGGCCACCCTGAGCGCCTGGACGCTCGCGGACGGCTTTGCTCCCAACTTTATCTCGCTGGCCATCTTCAGGGCACTGCAAGGAATCGGCGCGGCCATGACTGTTCCGAGCGCCGTGGGCATCATATCCAACTACTTCGTCAGCAGCGACCGCACCCTCGCCCTGACCATCTTCGGCGCATCTGGCGCGGTCGGCTTCTGTCTCGGCCTCGTCTTCGGCGGGTTCCTCACGTCCAGCCTGGGGTGGCGCTACATATTTTATTTCGCGGTCGTCTTCACCGGCGTCATCGGCGTCCTGGGCACCTTCTGCCTCCCCAAGGACAGGATGGAAGGCCACGCCCGCCCCAAACTCGACTTCGTCGGCGCGGGCCTCTCAACAGCCGGACTCATCCTGCTGAGCTTCGTCCTGTCCAGCGGCGGCGAGTACGGCTGGGGCAAGGCCTTCATAATCGTGCTGCTGGTCCTCAGCGTCGCCATGATCGCCGCCTTCACCTACGTCGAGAAGAAGGTCCCCAACCCCATCATGCCCCTGTCGCTCTGGAAGCTCGAGAACTTCGCCGCGCTGTGGGTCGGGGGGTTCGTCATGTACGGCGGCTACCAGACGACCATCTACTTCGTCACCCTCATGGCCCAGGAGATCAACCACCTCAGCGCGGGCCAGACGGCCCTGCGCTTCCTGCCCATGGGCTGCACGGGCTTCGTCTTCAGCCTGGGCATGTCGCGCGCCCTCGAGGTCTGCAACACAAAGTGGCTGCTCGTCGCCGGCATGGTCGTCTGCGCCCTGTCGCCCGTCCCCGGGGCGCTCATGTCCGACGGCGACATCAGCTTCTGGAAGCACGTCTTCCCCACCACCATCCTGAGCGTCGCCGGCGTCACCATCGTCTACTGCACGATTACCGTCGTCCTGCTGGCCTCGGTGCCCGTCAACGTGCAGAGCATGTGCGGCGGCATGATCAACACCGCCTTCCAGATCGGGAGCGGCGTCGGGCTGGCGCTGGCGAGCGCCGTGGTGCAGGCTGTCGACACGGCCAAGGGCCACTCGGCGCTGCTGCAGTACAAGACGGGGCTGTGGTGCTGCGTGGGCCTTGCCGGTATTGGACTGGTTGCGAGTGTGTTTGGTGTCAAGGACAGAGGGAAGTCCGTGGGAGGCCATGTCATGATGCACTGATGGCTTCTTTGGGAATGGTTTCGTGCGAGGTTAATGAGATTACGATAAAGGACTATTATATAATTTTGCAAGCGCTTGGTGGACTTTTTCATTTCCAATATAGATGGTATAGATTGGCGCGCAAATAGATCCATAGATGGGTTATATGAGGGTGGAATGTTTCACAGCACGCACGATCGGAATCTGACTGCCCTACACTAATCTAATAAGTATGCATGTTGTCACAAAGCCCATCTAATTGGAGATGAGCTTATGCGCCGTTCTGTGCTACAGGCTGCTTGTAGTACTGTGTGAAATCATGCATGACAGTAAGCAGGCCCTGAATATGGTCAGCTCGAGTTGGAGCATAATTGCGCCGTCTCTTCAAACACATGGCCTATGGGATGAGACTCACCTTTTTCATCTCTTCTGCAAACTCCTCGTCCTTGTTCGCCCTCTCTACCATCTGAAAGAATGGATCTGCCTTGATAGCCTCGGGGCTGGGATCCCACACCCTGCGGATATTGCTTGATGATATCGGATTGATGATATCGTTGTACTTTTGGATCCGGACCTCGGAGTACTTGTCGAGAATGCTGTCATCGAGCTGGCCCGTGGCTATGCCATACAGACAATCGAAGAGGTTGCCAGCGTCGACAAGGCCTCCGGTCAGCCCCATGCCGCCACTACAGTTAAAGTAATCAGCCACGTCACTCGTCCCCCGTAGTAGTTGAAATTAACCACTTACAAAGGGTTGCACACGTGAGCCGCATCAGCAGCGAGACACACCCGCCCCACCCTGAACTTCTCGGCGCACCGCTGGTGGATCTTGTACGGGCTGAAGTTGACCACCTTATACTCGTCGGGCTCCGGCGCCCCGGGCACGAACTGCTTGAACTTCCACGGCAGCCGCTCCTGCATCTGCTCCCTCGTCAGGCCCGCGTCCTCGCCGTACGTGATCCGCAGCAGGCCGTCGTTGGCCAGCTGCGCGATCATGGGGAAGTGGTCCGGGTGGATCATGAAGGTCGACGACGTCCACTTGTAGTCCTTGAACTTGGGGTAGTACACCTGCGCGCGCCGGGGAATCAGCCAGGGCGCACACTTGAGATGACAGTTATGTGATTCATATCATAGGAGGATGGATAGCTTACGTTTGTGGCGACGATCTGCTTGTCCCATGTGAAGCCCGGGAATTCGCTGCCGAACAGCTCGCGCCGGACTTTGCTGGGCGCGCCGTCGCAACCGACGATGTAATCTGCCTCGAGCCTCTTCTCGCCTTCCGGCGTCTTCACGTTCACCCAAGCCTTGTCCTCGTCCTGGCCGACGGACAAGACCTCGTGGCTAAGCAGCACCTTGCCGCTCGGGTGCCGCGCCAGGTGGTCATTCATGAGCGGCAGCAGCTCGTCCAAGGGCAAGGATATGTTGGTCTCTCCCCCCGGGGGGTTATCCGCCAGGAGGGTGCAGACCTGCTCGAAGGTCTTCTCCCCGCCGGCCTCGAGGATCCGCCAGCTCACGCCGTCCGGGACGAAAGCGTTCTTCATGATATCCTCCATCAGCCCCGCGCGCCGCAGCTCGTAGATTGTCGGCGAGTTGTAGAAGCTGGCGCGGGGGTTGCGGTCTATCTCGTCCCCTTTCTCGACGACAGTGACCGAGATGCCCTTCTGTGCCAGCATCAGGGCAAGGAGGAGGCCGGCCGGCCCTGCGCCGACGATGATCACCTTTTGTCACATCAGCATGGCATTGCCATGTCGTTTTAGAACGTAGAAACTCACATTGAATCCTTCCTTAACCTCTGCCATCTCGAATGTGTATATTTTGGTTTTGGAGTGTGGTACAATGTTTACAAGTCGCTACGCAAATAGACTAAACGTTTTACCGGCGAGTATTGAACTATCCACATCCAGCACGCGTGAGACTTCGGCATCAAGTTTTTAGCCGAAATCCCGTAGCACCCACTCCTCTCTGTTTCATCCACTTGTAGCATTCACGTGTCCATAAACGCATAGCTGCGTAAATCCGTCCTACGTCAATGAACTGTTCCTAGTGGACGGTAGTTGTGGGGATTGCGGGGAAAACAGAGTTCCGTGGGTGGGTTCCCCATGGGGTTGCGGATGAACTATTTTCATGCCACAGATGTCTGCGGGGGGCTCTCTGCTCCTGACAGTCTCGGATGGCGGCAAGGTCGATGCTTCGTTATAGATCTCTCATAAGTTTGTGTATCCATAGGTTACTTGAAGTATCTGTGTAATGAGTATTGACAGCAGATATATTGTTCTGTGTCAAGTTTACGCCAGCAATACTCGGAACCCAACTCAGCTGCACACGAGTCTACAACAGTGCTCCGATTCTGCAAGACATCAATCCGTTCATGCTAACAATAACCGGATCGATGCTACCTCCTTGTAACCTCAACAACATTTCACCGGATCTCGGCTTCAAGACTAGCAAGACTTGCTGGAAACACTCGTCGGATTGGAGATAGACCCCGAGGGTTTCAAATACCGAGGCTTGAGAAGACAAGTCAGAAATCTGTCATCAGGTGGCATACAGACCTCGCCAATTCGAGACGTAGAATGGAGGGGTCTCCCGCATGCATACGCTGAGCTGATCCTGACCAATTGCCACCCTCGAAGTTAATCTCCTCCTCCCGCTCAAGCTCGATCTAAGCCAAGAGTTTCCGAGGCGCCGTGGTGAGGAGACCGACTGACACATTTAGGTACCGAAGACATCTGCTACTTGCGTACGCAAACATCCACAGGACGCAATATCATCACAAAAGATATACTCATCACGCAAGTAAGACGGCGTATACCTAGTTACTATCTATACTCATATTCGTCACAACATCTTAGGACAAAATGGTTGCACAGACAGAACCCCGATACGCGGACCCCATCTACCAGACGGCCCACGACAACACCTACAACAAACCGATCATCCAGGGCATCCCCGATGTCCTGCCACCGGGTGTATCTCAGGATGACTTCAATAGCGCGCTGAAGCAGATCGCCGCATCGCTCGGGGAGGATGCAGTTTTCCGGGGCGAGAGGCTGAAGGAATACGTAGACCCATACGAGATTCCCGAGGGAGGCCATGAGAGGAAGGTTCCCGGGGCTGCCGTCTGGTGAGAATACTCATCCGATGAATGCACTATGAGAATTTCTGACTAAATAATACACAGTCCGTCCTCTGTCGAGGAGCTGCAGGCTGCTCTCAAGGTGGTCAACGAGTTCAAGATTCCGGTGTGGACTGTGTCCCGCGGCAAGAACCTGGGGTGAGTTAGAATCACGGTCAAGTAATCGTGAGTCCTAACTAACCCGGAGATAGATATGGAGGGCCTGCACCCGTCGTGAACGGGTCCTTCGTCATGGATCTCCACAGGATGAACAAAGTCCTCGAGGTCAACGAGAAATTCTCCTACGCAGTGGTGGAGCCGGGGGTCACATTTGGTGACCTGTATTCCTACTGCGTCCAGAAGAAGCTCAAGGTGTGGCCCAGCACCGCCTCCCTCGGCTGGGGAAGCGTGGTTGGCAATGTAAGCGTCCCAGACATCGTCTTTGCCTCTTTATTCAAGAGTACCTCTGATCCTCTCTAGACCCTGGACAGGGGAATGGGTTTCATCCCCTCCGGAATCCACCACGAGAACATCGCCGGGCTCGAGGTAGTCCTTGCCAACGGAGATGTCGTTCGCACCGGCCAATTCGCGATGACCTCTTCGCCGTCCGCCCACCTGACCCACCTCAGTTTCGGGCCGTCTATCGATGGGCTCTTCCTGCAGAGCAACCTGGGCATAGTAACCAAGTTGGGAATCCATATGACGCCGCAGCCTCAAGCATACATGCCATGCACTTTTGACATGCCTGACTTTGATGACATCGAGACCAGTGAGTGCCTTATTCCTTTCACCGTAACAACGTCCAATGTGGAGTGTGAGGCAATGGCTTTCCCGAGAATTTTCAAAATTTCCCCAACAACCGCTTTCCAATTCCTTTTGCCTGTGTAATGAAGACAGCCTACTGACAGACCCCAGTAACCGACGTGTTCGGAGAGATGCGCCGCAACAAGACCCTCCCGACAATAGTCTACGTCTTCAGCCTGATCGAGTGGTCCGCCATCTTCGGCCCGCGGACCAAGTACTGGGACGGCGACGGGCCCATCCCGGACTGGAAGATCAAGGAGATGCAGAAGGAGCTCGACACGGGGTTCTGGACCGTCAAGTGGGGCTTCTACGGGCCCAAGGACGTCCTCCAGGCGCAGTACGACGAGGTCCGGCGCGTCGTGTCCGAGCAGGCGCCCAAGGGCCGCCTGCGCAACACGCTCTTCGCGGGCGGCGACGGGGCCCAGCTCCTCGACGCGGCGTCGGTGCCGCAGCCCTACGGCGGCATGTTCGTCGGCGTCCCGAGCATGTTCTCCATCCCCATGGTGGACTTTTACAACCCAAAGGAGGGCGGCGGCGTCGGCGCCCACGGCGCGTACTCGCCCATTGTCCCGCTGGACGGCAAGACGATGAAGAAGTGGGTCACGGCGGCGAGGAGGGTCTACGAGTCCCAGGGCTTGGACCTGCTCTGCGACTACTTCATGCACGAGCGCCACGCCGTCTTCGTCTGCATGCTGTGCTTTGACAAGACGAGCCCCAAGCAGCGCCAGGCCATTGAGAATGTGTTCAACGGGCTCTTCGAGGAGGGATCGAAGATGGGGTTCGCGAAGTACCGCTCTCATATCGCGCACATGGGTGAGTCCCGAGATGATTTCACAGACTCCGGTGTCTAATACTGACCCATAACAGACCAGGTTGCTGAGCTGTTCGACTTCAACGATCACGCATATCGCAGATTCGTTGAGACCATCAAGGTAAGATCTCTGTGATGAAATAGACATAATACATGTGCCTGTGGCTTCGAGACACAGCTAACCAGAGGCCATGTCACAGGACTCGCTTGACCCCAACGGTGTCCTGTCACCAGGCAAGATGGGCATCTGGCCGAAGAGGTTCAGAGATCAGAAGTGGAACGTGGAGAAACATCGCAACGAGGCCAAACTCTGATGAGGATTGCAGATCAGCTCCCCAGTGTCGAAGAGATATATGAAACATGATTCAGGGGCGATCTTGAATAGCGTAAATAAATACAAACTGTAAAGCCGAATTAAGTCAGTTGCCGAGTCTAAATGTGTGGCGATTTGCCTCAACTCAGGATGCCCCGGTAAAACCGACAGTGTGACCAACGTTACGAAGCATTCATACCAAGTATGACAGCCGACAAGAAAGGCTACTGCAGTCCAAGCGAAGCTTCCGAATGTCGACTTATTTGAATCGTGCCCAAGCTGACCACTGTCGTGTGTACATTGCGGCAAAGGTTGATTTCGCAATGGATTCCCGATGACGATCAACTCCGCGAAAGAAGAGTCCGCCTCAGCCGATGTTCCTGCCTTGAACCTGAATTAGTGTTCGCGGACATCCGTACAGCGTAGACAACGATTGTAGATTAGGGGACCCTGTTGCGAAGAAGCGTGTCAAGCACCAGTGGCCTAGCTGCCGCAGGACACCTAAATACTCCACGGGCAGAGCGCGCGGGGGGTCCAAACGTGCGTCAGGTGTCCGCGCCTCCATTAAAAGACAGTGTAGCTCGAACAGCCGAGGAACTTGCTCTGCTTTGCGAGCTCTCATGCTTCGGAGGGAGCCCGAGGAGGTCTTCCTTCCGGGTTGCGTGGCGAACCCACAGACGCCTCGACAGCTTTTGATTCCCGACATGATGCCCGATAGGGGCAAGACTCTGGTTTTTGTGGGTATGTCCCGCGATATGGTCTAATCTTGACCAGTCAGTTGTTAAGGTTTGTGTTTGTTTGAGGTCTAATGATCGATGGTGATGTGTAAATCCTACATATTTAAATCACAGTCATCCGCAGCGCATAGACTCGAAACGAAACACCTCATCCAGCTCAGTGATTCATTCTATCCTCATCCGAAGTGAAATTTGTATGTCATCAGCTTTCCACTGGATTCAGATGCTCGCCATCAAACTTTGTGACAGGTCTCATACCCGTCGGACCACTCTGAGATCCAATGAGACATGTACATGTGTTCTTCGTGAAGCGACCGTCAGAACCCAGATTGAAGATGTGAACTCATACGAGGTATCGTTCAGTAGTTTAACATCCAGCATTCACACCAGACAGATCTGGAAGTCATGCATGAGAAATAGAAGTCGCACACTTGTCGGTACTCGGGAACCTTGAGTATAGGATGGCATGGCACAGCACTTGGAACTTTAGCTAATAGCGAAGTTGCACATGTGATTTATTCATCAGGACCTTCTTCGTAAGTTACCACAGCCTCTCTCTGGGATATGATGGGATCAGAAGTGTCAAATACAAGGCTAATCAGCACCTTGGTCCCCAAGGACAGGTAGATGCTCACGATCGATATTACATTCCAGAACCGCGATAGAACCACAGCTACAATGAATGGTATCTTTGCGGAGTGGAAATCCATGCTGGACTACCGCCCTATCTACTCACTCACTCCGAACGATACGCATACTCTACAAAATTTCACAATATCTCAACAACGAGAGCATGATTGTCCTGATGCTATGCGAATTATCTGCTATAGGAGCCCAGCCATGAGTCGTGCCTGTATCATTTCCTCAAATCTCCCCACAGGAATCGACAAATCAGCGCGAGGCCTATCGACGCTCCTCTCGATGGCCGGTGACCTATCCAACTACACAGTGCCAGACATCGCTTCATTTAACCCCATGTCCAACTCAAACCCACCTCGGCCGATACACTGCAGCGTACATAGTCACATCGTCCCCCCTCAATTCGATGTCAAGTCTACTACCGTGCGCACGTTGGGTTTACCTGGTCCATGGTACGCATATTAACTACTACATGCAAATGGCAGCCCCAAGTTGCCAACACCCCCCCCCCCCCCACCCCCTGTATTAACTAAGGCACGACTATAGCAGACTACAAAACGTTAAGCGATATACTATAGGCAGGCGTACTAGTATCTATAGAAGAAAAAGCAAAACGACGCGTGGATCGGCCGTTTTATGACCGCAACAGGATTCCGGCCCAGCTGTCAGTGGTCGGGCGAAACGCCCGGGAGAGGAAGTGAAAGCCGTGCTCGATCCAACGGGACAAGACGCATCGGTTCCCCAACCTTCCCCAAGAGCCCCATGCTCATGTAATTGGGATTGAAAATTAGTTGGGATATGCGACAACAGCGTTGTGCGTCTGATATTGTGCTCAGTGGGAAAATTACCGTGGTTGGCCCCTAGGATGGGACATCTGAGTTTCCAAGGTTCTTCCGAGCTCCGAAAGCGATCGCGAACTGGGGGGAGGCCAGAGAGTGGAGGCTCAGGGCGAGATGGATACCAGCATCGTCAACATCCCGCGCATCGGTAAACAGCCGGACCTGTGTGATGGACAGGCAGACAGACTGCAGTTCTTCAAACGACTAGGGGGCCAGTGGGGGGGTTGTGTCCATCCCTTCCCGAAGCAGCGAAATTAGTCGCCCTCATAAGGGAAGCTCCCGCAGCATCAGTAACAGTTGCGCCCTCAGTACTACGCCCCAAGCCTATAACACGTCCTCTATTATAACAGGGCGGTGAGACTGGCAGACGACGGACTGCACACGTTATAGCAAACGGGCCAGACGTCATATTTCTTAGTCGTATTATAACCTGAGATAAGTTTCGGCTGGCCTGCCATCGTTACTAGACCGATAGTCTAGTCTATTTCCCCCCCACGAACGAATCCTGCCTACAGATGCATGTGAAGCTTATTAGGGTCGTTGGCACGCCAGCCCTTCCCTTCTCCGCTCGGCAGACGGATATCACTCAGGCCGGATTTATATATTCCTACGCTACGTAGCAAGGAAGATGAGCTCATGCTGAAGACTGAGCCCAGCCTCCTCATCTTCCTCCCTGCCCAGCGCGCTCACGATTCATGACAGCTGCAGTCTTTCCAAGGGTTGGGATGCGCACTAGGCACTAGTTAAGTAGGTGCAGGCGACACATATCTCCCAAGTACTTGCACAGAGTGGATCATATGCCCTTGCGATCCCCAATGGCGTACCACTCAAAATACCGTCGCCTCTGCCCTCTCGCAATTACCCGATGCCACGCCGGGCACCGAAGCTAAAAGAGAGGCTACGGTAAATTATGATACCGATAATACAGCCGAGCGAGTGGTGAGGCTCGGTAACAGCAGCCGAGCGAATGACAGGGGACCCAGAAGGTCGGTAGCCCGGAGCCCGGAGCTTTTATCTAGCTGGCGGATCAACCGGCTGGTTCACGGATTCGGATTCCAAAATCTGGGACACCAAAATCACATCATACCTTAGTAGCAACCCTAGATGAGTAAAAAAAACACCAGACAAGTCAAGTCAAGATCTTCCCAACGGGTCGGGGCATTTCTTTTTTTCGCCCCCCAGACGGACTGTCTGCACTGGCCCGTGAGGCCCGACGATCAATTCTGTCAGAACACCGTGTGCACCGCAAGTATCCCCATGTGACTGACGGCCTAGCAGCACAGCATGCTCGCGACAGCCCGTCCCTCCCTCTTGCCCTTGCACTGCCACGTTTTCCCCAACGACAAAGGGGCCTAGGCTCCCCCCATCAGAGAGATGAAGAAGACTGACAAAGCCAAGGCAGGCGGACCCAGAGACCAGTTCGCGCGTTCTCTGGCATGTGGGGTCGCAGATCCTAAGCACCATTCCCCTCCTAGTCTCGGGTCGCCGTGTGGGCGGCTGGGCGGGCGAGCAAAAAGAAAGAGAGAACAGCCAGCTGAAAATTGTTGAAACCGCCATCGATGGGCCTAAAGACGGAAGGGCAAAGGGCCCTCTAGAGGATGAGCCGCTCCTCGCGCCAGAAGGGCCAGGGAAAAAAGAATCGACCCGCTAGAGCGATGCTAGAGAATCCAGGCGTCTGGACCCTTGATAAACGGGCGTCCGCTATGACAGTTCGCTAGTCTCGGGGCTGGTGGGAGGGAGGGGAAGGGAAGGGAATGCCCTCCCCTCCACCACCCTCCCACCCCTCCCCCCCATCTCCCTTGCTTGAGACTCTAGCCCCGGGCACTGTATGCTCTAAAGCTGCCTAGCTCCGGAGGCGGGTGACGAGCACCAGCCCGTGATTTGTCTTTCCTCGGCCGCGACGGCCTCTGGCGTGTTCGAGAACTCGGCACTGGCGATGCATACTGTGTGTGAGCATTGTGCTATGCGTGCATTGCGTGCGTAAGGGTTTGTAAGGCTGATGCTGGGGAGGAAGTGACTTCTTTGAAACTGTAACGGTAGAGTAATGGTCTCGAAGAATTGAGGGTCCATATGCGATGTGTTATGAACACATGCCCGCCCTCGCGATGTCTGCGGCTGTATCCTATCCATCCCAGACCATCAAAGGCAATGAGCTTTTGGTAGGGGCCACTCGTGCCAATGCTGTAGCCGTACATTCCGGAGAGACGCTGGATCATCGGATAGCGCCCGTTACGAACATGGCAGCTAGCAGAGACAACATGACGAAGGCCAGCCAAGAATAGAAGACACAAATACATGCCGGCCCTCAGCGGCTCACGAACGACACCATCGTCATGCCGACGTAGACATGATGATAACCTCTGCTGATCAGTCTTGATAATCGTTCGACCACGTCGTGCGAGAGACACGCCTTAAACCCCATCCAGCAGCCAGAAATGTTGCGATGAAAGGTCAAGTGCTCCGGTCCGATATCTTACGAGCATCCCGAGGGGGCCAAAACCCACGTGACAAGCCCAAGCCCAGCGCATTGCGTCCATACCTGTAAGGGCCTCCCCCCAAGACAGCTTGACAAATCGAAACAAGCTCATCGCAGAGTGTTCCGACTCGCCGGGGCAGGGCGTGCATGAACTGGCCCGCCCTAAACAGCGATGGGACGACGCAAAGGGAAAGGGAAAAGAGGGTGGCCTATCCTCAAACTCCACCTTGGCGACGGGTCCTGCTGGAGCCGGTAGCTCGACCCATGTGAGCTGTGGTGGTGGTTGTGTGGAGGAGGGAAGCCCTCCGAGACCCGTCCAAGAGGAAAGTATGTGGAGGCATATGCATGCATGCAGGAGAGGGAAAAAAAGGGACAAACCGGTCACGATGGTGTGGTGGGTAGTTGATTTGCAATTTTGCATTTGTGCATTGAGCACGGGGCCACTCTGATGCTATCTCCTGCCCCCCGGAATGCCATTCTCAGCGACTGCGAAAGAGCAAAGGTTACGGAGTAACAGCCAAGCCTCACAGCGCGGCCGTGCTGCGATTGCACGCAGGTGGTTGAACGGCTCCGGACGAGGGACGAGCCTCAAGCATGCTTCCGCGATGCAACCACACGACCTCTATTTGCCGACATGTGCGTGTGTGTGCACGTTGAAGTGAGCTGTCATTCATTGATTAGCCTCTGTCCCATATAGACTCGAAAAGGTCCACACGCAGGTGGCGAAGATAGCCATTGGCGATGGATTCTGGAGAGCCTGCCATACAGGTACACTGCAGTATGTAGGTACTTCATGAGCCGTAGATCATCACTGGGCGTCGTCGCATGAGTCGCAGGACTGGGGTCGATACTGTGTACGGAGTATAGTGTACGAGAGCGCAACGGCCAGCGGATGAGGGGCAGTGGCCATGAGGGGCAGGGCCAGGCGTCGGACGTATATGACGTTAACGTCCGGAGTGCGAGCCACACAGCACAACACCACCACCAGTAGGTAGACAGGACGGCCACCAGGGTCCTCGTCGAACAGCAGGGTCGCCCCACCAAGGACGAGCCGGAATGTCGACGTTGCCGGGTTGATGATGCCCTCCTGGCAGCCATGGAGGTGTGGGTGGTGTGGGCACTGGAGCGGCCGTGCGCCGGCGAGGGTTGTCTGGTTCGAAACAGGTACGGTATGATCTTTCATGCAGCAGATCGGGCTGGGGCGTGGTTTGGAGTCGCACTGTGTGGGAAGAAGAGAGAAGGAGAATTAAGTGAAGCATAGAAACCAGCCGTTTCGAGGGCCACGATGATTCTTGTCGTCGTCGCCGTCCCGTTGGGTGCGTTGTCGCGCGCGATGCAGGCCGGTCCCGGTCCTCCACATGGCCCGAGTGAGAATCATGATCACGACCAGCAACGCCAGCCTTACGGACGGGGGAGGCTTGAGCAGTGGCAGCACACCACCACGGTCAAGTTGAAACACCACGTCGCTGCGAAACATGCGTCTGCTCTTCCCTTCGCAAGCAAGAAGCATGCATGTGGTTCTTGCTCCCAAGGCACCGCCAGGGGAAATCACATGGGCTCCCAGATGTCGCGTTTGCCATGTCGCTACCCGTATGTACATCGCGCCTGTCGTCGCTTACCCATGTAACGTTCAGCGCAGTTATGCGCCGTTATGCGCCGTTATGCGCCGTGAGTCAGTCAGTCCCAGACAAGCAAACATCACTAGCAGTCGGTGCCGTCTTTGCCGGCGAAGGCCTCTCAGATGTCTGGCGATGTCCTGCAGGCAGCGTGTCTTGACCGTAGCTCCGATTGCCTGGCAGTCAAGGTTCCAGACGCAACATCTCGGCCAGCTCGCCGACTCTGACACACGAAATAGGATTTGACATGGCCAACGGCCACTACTAGACTTTCTAGAAAGCTTCTATGATCGACAGCAACAAGAGGTTTCAGAGCCTCAACTTTGGACCAGGAGGCCATAGACATCTGAAAACGCACCCAGTAACAGGGAAGGCAGCCTGGACAGATGGCAGGGAGTGGTGGTGTCAGGTAGATTAGGCCTGCCAAGAATAGCTGTAGTATAGAGTTCAAACTTTCAGAAGGCATAGGCCGAAGATCGCGAAACTCTGTCCATCAATCTGTCGGCACGTGGAGGGGCGAGGAGCTATTGCGATTGGGTTTGGAGGGCGGGTTGGGGTATTTGGGGTGGACGGGGACTGCGGACTGCGATAGTGCGTGAGAGACAAGACAACATCAGCAGAAATCGAGATTTCTCCAAGTGCGAGAAGTTCAGCATAGTTCGCGCCAAGTAAGGGCCGGGCCCGTTGAGCACCAATCCGCCGGGGCCTTTAGCATGTGCTGGCTGCGAGTGTTGGGAGTGGTTGAGCAGAGCAGCAAACTGTAGAAACTGCCCAAAGGCGCTGACCAGACTCGCACGTGCATGAACAACGAGCAGAAAGAGTTGACCGAGCAAACCAAATGGAAATGGAGCCCACCGCGCGCTTCGGTGACATCGTGCCGGGCGAGCACTCCCGACTCCGCCCATGGCCCCGAGCCCAGCCCGCCGGAAGAGGCAGGTCTCGGGGGTTCACAGGCCAATAGTTCGGTCCATCACTTTCTTGGGGCCCGTCCACGCTCAACCGCCACCACCTCACCTGGGTCGGTAGACTAGAGACGAAATTGATATTGATCGCATGGCACATGCACACCGACCCAAAGCGCGGACCCAATTTCGCCCCTCTTTGAGAAGTGCCCACGTGCAGCCCCAATGGTTCATGACGACTCATGACATGGAGGCGGGGCACCGCAACATCGCCTTGTTGAAGCCCATATATAGATCGACAGTGTCGCAGATATGGGCAAATTGGCTATTGATAGAGGGTCAGGCCGTCGCAGTCGTATTCCACCCTGGTGATATCACAAGGGCGGAGGTCAAGCTCAGTTCAGCAGCCTCGTCGCCGTCTTCACTGCGACCTCGGGTGCCAAGACAAAGCTGAAGGCAGGCTGATCAAGGACGAGATAATAAAGCTCGTCTGCAGTTCTGTCGTCCAAGAAGTGCACTCGTTCATCCCAAGACACACGCACACATTCGTCTAAGGCGCGGCCGTTGTCAAACTCTCTTCCCCCTCGTTTGCCCCCCCGAAACAGCCGCCACAGTCTCGAAACAAGCATGGCAGTATCCCTGAGGACAGCAGCCGCGGCAGCGGGCCTGCTCCTCGCCAAGACTGTCTCCGCACAGTCGACAACGCCCACGGCCGGCGACCTATCCGTCCTGACCATGAATGTCGCAGGCCTGCCGCAGTTCCTGCAAAACAACGAGGTGCCAGGTGACAAGACAACAAACTCCAAGTTGATCGGCAGCTACTTTGCCCAGTACGGCTTCGACGTCATCCACGTGCAGGAGGACTTCAATTACCATGCGTCCGTCTACGAGACGGACAACCACGCGTACCGGACCGCGACCTCGGGCGGTGTCCCGTTCGGCTCCGGGCTCAACACCCTGGCCAACTACCCTTGGGTAGACTTCACGCGCACCAAGTGGGACACGTGCAGCAACACCGACAGTGATGACTGCCTGACGCCCAAGGGCTTCACCTTCATGCGCGTGCAGATCGCCGCGGCAACGGACAACTCCACCGCCGTTTATGCCGACTTCTACAACTTGCACGCCGATGCCGGCACGACCGACGCTGACGAGACGGCCCGCAACTCCAACATCAACCAGGTGTTGAGCTTCGCCGAGGCCAACTCAGCTGGCAACGCCGTCGTCATCTTTGGCGACACCAACTCGCGCTACAGCCGCGTTCTGGACACGGCGGTACGCACGCTGCTCGACTCCAACTTCACCGACGCCTGGGTGCAGCACGAGCGTGATGGCGTTGCGCCAACCCAGGAGACGCTGTGTGTGAACCCACAGCCCTCCGACAACAACACCTGCGAGACGGTCGACAAGATCTTCTACCGATCCTCGCCCCTCGTCACCCTCGACGCCACCAGCTTCATGTATGTCGGCGAGTGGTTCCTGCAGCCCAACGGCAGCATCCTGTCTGACCACAACCCCGTCAATGTCAACTTCACCTGGACCGCGGGCACTAGCCTGCGGCAGTCCGCCTACTGGGGAGGGCCGCACGGCACTTGGTTCAGCGACGTCGGAGCGCTGGCCTCCATCTCCAAGCCCGTCGTGTCAAAGCTCACCTTCCGCGGTGCCAACAGGCTCGATAGCGTCGGCGTGACGCTAAGCAGCGGCGCCAGCCTGACCCACGGCGGGACAGGCGGCACTGAGGCGTCCCTGACGCTAGGATCAGGAGAGTACTGGACCAAGGCGACCCTGTGCCAAGGCCTGTACAACAACCAGACGCGCAACTTCTATATAGAGGCTACGACCAGCGTGGGGAAGACGGTCAGCGCCGGTAAGAAGACCAGTGACTGCGCCGAGTTTACAGCACCAGACGGCTGGAGCATCGTCGGTTTCTTGGGCCAGTCCGGGGACGAGTTGGACCAATTGGCATTTGTATATGCGCCACACTCTTAGCCCGTCCAGGACTATTTGTGCCGTCGGCCGCAGAGGTTACCTGAAAGCATCAGGGTTGATATTAGCACCATGTACATAGTTAGGATACCACGAATAGCACATGCATATAACAGAAAGCATATGGAGCATCTCTCGGTCTTCGCGAAACTCTGGAGGCGGCTCTGGATGTCACATCAGGTGTGTGATGGGATGTATTCCCCACTGGACCTGCGTGATCGCCGGTGTCTGGCGGGGTTTGACAGAAACCACTTTGCGACGGGGGCTGCTCGGCGCTAGACCGTGTCTAGAATAGGCCAGAGTGTCGAAACAAAACTTGATACGGAGGTCGCGCCAAAAAGTCCTTTGCCAAGGAGCAGGGGTTGTTTACTGGCAGGGCAACAGGGTAGGAGATAACCCTTGGAAACCCCCCCTTCAAAAGGGTAGGGAAGGGGGGTATGGCTGCGGGTTAAACCCTAGTACCCCCCTCAATGCACCCTGGTCAAAGGGGGTGTACAGCCCTAACCCTGAGATGGATTTCTCGCTTAATTGGGAACCCCTGCTCCTTGGCAAAAGACTTTTTGGCGCGACCTCCGTAGAGCACAGCTCGTCCAAACAAGGTGGTGAGTGCCGTAGATCAAGCTGCTGAGTCGCTAGTGTTGGCTCCTGCCTGCTGCATGTGCTTGCCACATGCGTCGACCACGGTCAGCGTTGGGCGTTGGGCTTTGAGCTTTGAGTTTTGAGCAGCAGCGGCTGAAGGTGGAGTCACAGCAGCTGTCAGGTCTACCGCGAGGCTGACGTTGGGTGGCGGATTAGCGGCCAGCCTTGCAGAACTAGATCGGCTGTGCGGCTGTTGCATTTCCATGGATGCTCGTGACGCTCAGTATAAGTCGTGCTGTCTTGAGGCGTTGGGCTGGCTTGCGCCTGCCGTCGTGACACGGCCCGGCAACTTGTGCATCGCTAGAGTCAGAAGCATCTTGGTGTCTAGATGCCAAGCAGGTTCGGCCGTAGTAACCGATCTGACGGGCCACCAGAAGCTTCTTTGTCGTTGGCTAGTGAGCATAGCATTAACCACCAGAGCGTGAAAACGTGGGAGGAGTTTGACAGGTGGGGGCACCCAGCAACAGTAGCTTGGCACCGTCAGACGCTGTGACGAAAGCGTTTCGTAGCCTCCGTCCTCGCCAATCGCCGGAGAAACATAGACTTGGGATGGAAAGAAGCTAGAAGAAAACATGTCGTCCCATCTCCATGGTAGCCTAAGGGATCGCGGGCCTAGACCTAGCGGTAGCCGTGTGCCGAGGAGACACTGCGTTGGACAAGACTCATCAGGAACAAAGAACTGAGCGATTGACGAATTACGCTAACTCAAGGCTCGACCAAGGCTGGCGAGACCCAGGGCGTCGGGTCAACCTAGGGGAAGCCGGCGTCGAAGCGTGAAAAGTTCGATGCTTTGCTCGCATTGATCCATTGTGGCGATGTGAAAGATGACACTGACGTTGCTGAGCAAACCCAAGTCTGGAATGTCTAGCGGGAGAAAGCAGCCGTACCTGGCTGCACAGTGTGATGCCCAAGTCAGCCGGGCTCCTTGATGGCCAATGCCGAGCAAGCTCTCGGGTTCCTTGTGGACAAAGGCGGTAGCCATCTGCTGCGACGCCGTTGGGAGCACTTGCTTCGACGAGGATGGTCGCTGACCATCCAACGCCGAGGGTCCTGGAGAAGCCTGGTCGAGACGTCGCTTAGCATCAAGGCCTGACCCAGCTTCATCATACCTCGCACTGCATGCTAAGCGATCAGCGCGGCTTCCGCAGCGGGCTGTTTGAACCTTGCTAGAGACGATGGGATCCTGGTCGCTGGTTGCAGAAAGGCAGCCCGCTCAATAGCATTCAATACGATGCACACAACCTGCTGCAGCAACACCGACAGAGTTCCCGTGGCCGGCATATCGTGATAGTAGAATCGTCGCGGCGAGAGCTCCAGCGATGGTATGATTCTATGTCAGAGAAAGATCAAACTCTGGGCTGTCGATCTGTGCGCAGGCTTGGCACATCGGGACAACGACCAGATGTGAGTTCAATTCAGAAGCCAATCAAGACACGGCCATCCTCTGGCCAGGGTCGCTACAGCGGGGTGCGTTGGATCGATTCAAGGCATTGGCCATTCAGCATTGGGCAACAGAATCGATGAGATCAGCCAGCGCTTTTGGACGACATCAGATGAAACCAGGCGCTGCAATCGTGGGAAGCAAGGAGATACTGTGCAGAGGATTCGCGGCCTTCCTGGACCCTGCGCTGGCTTGCAGCGCGGCAATCTGTCAAGCGCCCGAATGCGACTGTGAAACTTTCCCGAGACGTAGATGCCGTTGCGCGGGTGATGTCCGGGGCTGGAGGCTATCGACGAAACGAGTGTTGTGGGGTTGACGAGACTTCCTTCAGGGCAGCTGTACGTCCCGTCCACCGGAGTGTGGGGCGGCCATGGACAAGCGATAATGACAGGTCGCCCAGATAATTACGGCGCGCCCGAGAGTCTGGGTTAACGTTGTGTCGCCGAAACAGGAACGGCCGGAGTACTGTAATGTCTCGGGACGGCACAGTGATGTATTGTCCTGGTCCAACACTGTTGTAAAGAGCGGCGCCAGCGCGGCGCCAGCCCGTCGACTGGAGCCGAGGTGGGAGAATTCGCCGGTGACCGTCATTTCGCTGCCGTGCGCTCGACGCACTAATGAAATAACAGTGTGCTGCCTGGCAAGGCCGGGACTGGCAGTTTCGCCGAGAAACCTTCCTCAAAGAGCTGAGCTCTGCGATGCTGCAGGCGAGGACAACTGTCTGGTCAAGTAAGGCGCGCATGTGCCAGCAGACGGGCAACCGAGAGATTCTGCGTATTCCGAGACGTGGGGCATGGTTGGGGGCCAGTCTGGATGCTTGCAGAAGAGCCCACCGAGCTATTGACTTTGTGCTTTTCGATCCGTGCTCCAAGACTGTGGACACGAGGGACGTACACCCGACACCACAACTATGGACATGGACCCTGACCCATCAAGAGAGGACTTGTGCTGGCTGACTGACTGGGTGGCGGAGAGTGCTGATGGGCGTGTGAGAAATGCGAGACGGACGAGCTGCGTCATTCTTGCTCGTTCAGGCGACCCAAACGTCGAGCCGTGCCGCCGTGCCGCCGTACTGCAGGGGCAGAAGGATGCGGCCACATTGAGCTCCGTGTTGCATGCATGTGATGGTGGTTCGGGCTGGGTCGAATCTGGATCTCGGGAATGTCGCCGGACACGGGTCAACGTTACTGCCAATCCAGCGGGCAGGACACGGCAGGGTCGACATGAAGTGGCCTTCAGGGTCCAATATCTGCGCTGCACTGCAATGCACTCCCCTCTGTTTTGGCGATGTCGAGGCAGCTGAGATGGCATTTGCAGAGTGCAGTCTGCACAGTCCGCAGATGATGCAGCCAAGCACAGCACGCAAGCAGGGGATTTGCGCGGAGGTGAGGATTGAATAATGGCGGACAGTGTGAGTTTATTTCGTCGTAGACTGACAGACTGATAAGCATAAGTGCCTACCTGATCAGCAGGCGGGTGCGGCAGCTTTGCAACTTTGTTGGATGCGATCGTCGAAGGAGGAGCCTGGGCATCAGGATTTCTGCCCACCGAGTCTATGTCCGCCCTGTCGATCGTACCCGCCTAGCTAGCTCGCTCGGCGGTGGCGGCTGCAGGAGGAGACGCAGGAGCAGAAGGAGCAAAAGTAAGAAGAGCTTTCCTGACCGTTCTGACCGTTCTGACCGTTGCAGACTCCCTTCAGCTCGACAGGAGGAAGGCGCCCTCGACAGTGCTGTCTACGCAGTGTAGGAAAGGGAAGCCGCGACATTGGGAGCGCAACACATGTACGTGCTGAGGTACGTATTCTATTGCACAGGCCAGGCGTGATTAGCGCTGCGCTAGAGCATCTGGCCGGCCGCACCTCCGATGTGGGATGTGGGGTCCTGCCTGTCATTTCCATGTCCCCCGTCACTGACTGGAAGCTTGAAAGCCCCACGAGGGTGATGATGATTTGAATGACCGGTTGACTGGTTGAATGAGTGCATCAATTGGACCCAATCTCGCCCTGATTATCCACGGCCAGTCAAGCTGATGCCAAGTCTTGCCCATTGACCGCGACAGCACAACATTGCAGCATGTACAGCGAGAATTGATCGAGCCCCGACACGAACGACGGCAGCTTTTCGCCAGCTTCATTCCATCCCAAAGCCATACCCGCAGCAATCTTGCCGCCAAGTCGAACCAAGGAACGTGAAGGACGAGGCACTGGCTGCAGAACAAACCACAGACAGACTGCACTAGGTGCATCGCGGCGGGGCTGCATGCTGCACTCTGCATTCTCCTCTCCCCAGCAGCCCAGTCGTCCCAACCCGCCAGCATATGCTACAGAATCTAGAACAGCTAGCTCGTTCGGAACGCGGGAGCAGCTGCAGGCAGGGCGGGTAGCCAGTCCTGATTGCATCAAGCACGCTGCAGGACACCAACGAACCGAACCACTGGCGAACTGCGTCACAATCTACTTGCCTTCCGCCCATCCATCGCTTCGGCAGGTGAGCCCGACGATATCAACATTCTGACCACCCACCATCACCACCACCGCCGTTGATGCTGGCTGCTCGATGCCCCTCGGAGGCAGACGTGCCTTGCTTCGTCTGGCCCATGCACACGCATACCATTAGATATCCCGTGCAATGCATCCACCACATTGGCACACCACCACTCATCCGACGGCCCGCCTTGTCTTGTTTCTTTTTCATTTTTTGATTTCTCCATCACAAGCTGCCGACATGAAGCAGTCAGCAGCCAACAGACAGCAGATTCTCCGGACAAGAGGCGTCCCGCAGCTCGCGACCAGAGCGTTGGATGTCACCCAGTGCGACAGGCAACCGGGGAGCAGCCCATGACAGAGCAACATGGCATCACAGGGCATGGTGGGGCATGGATCTAGACCCAACCGACGCGCTAGTCCAGCAGTCAGTCAGTCAGTCAGTCAGGCCAGCCCGCTGT
This sequence comes from Diaporthe capsici, assembly GCA_013364905.1. NCBI lineage: Eukaryota > Fungi > Ascomycota > Sordariomycetes > Diaporthales > Diaporthaceae > Diaporthe > Diaporthe capsici. The sequence continues at coordinate 4,264,582 of WNXA01000006.1, read as the reverse complement.
GGGCGGGTCACCCAGGGCAGAGCAGAGCTGCACGCCGGCACTAGGGACGGTTTCCGGTCCTCCGCGGTCCAACGCTGTGGGAGCGACGGAGCACCCCCAGCACCCTCAGGTCTCGTGTGGGTGAGGTCCCGGCGGGGCCACGGATAGTAGTTCCTGCAGGACATTGATGGCTGCATCGTGACATCTTGTCTGACACCGGTAGTGGCATGGGGTGTGGCGCTTGGCTGGGTACAGTGTCGTGCCCACTGCCCACTGCCCACTGCTCTCGTGCATGCACCACCCGCGCACCACTGACAATTAATTGATGCAAGAGCACAACTCTATTCGGCGGGCAGCCACTCAATCAGTTCAGTGAATTCGATCTGGGTCCGGCCCACCTGAAGTCCACCTTTGATCATTCTCGATAACCACCCGCAAGCAGCATCACATCGATAGCGCCGTCTGTTGCAGTTTGTTTAAAAGATCAGCATGTACGACTGACCGGTCCAGTGACTGTGCGCTCCATTGGACAGCATGCTCCCATGCAGCTCTCTGCTCTCTTCGCTTCTGGCACGGCACCACCAAAAACGGCAAGCCATTGTCATTGCACAGTCGGATCTGGGTGGACGGGCAGATTTCTTCACATACAACCCCTCATCTCAAGCCGATAGCAATTAGAAGGGATCGGACAGTGGCCAATGCCCCTCCGATCCTTCGCACCCGTCGGCTGCAGCGGTTCGCTGACCCATTGTGCGCGAAAAGATGACAGGTAGACAAGGTTGTTGACACCAGCCGATCAAGAGAAAATCCGATCACATTCGATGCGATGCAACGCTGACAGACACTGTTTCCCGGGCTTTCACACCAGGGTCGCAGCAGAGCAATCTCTTGCTGCCCCTCGGAACCCAAGAATTCACCAACCCAGCAGAGATACCCATGGACTCGAGCCGATGTTGCGATGGGCAATTTCACCTCGACCATTCTGCTGCTGAACCTTCCCTCCCTCGGTGCAGCATGCACCCCAGACGGGTGCCCACCACCATGATACCGGCAGCACACGTGAAATGACCCTCGCTTGGCGACCGCGTCAGTCCCGCCGGCGTGCAAAAGGATGTGTGAGAGAGTGTGCGTCCCTGGTCCCTCCAGGGACCCGCCAGCAACCACCGAAGCCGCGGGTCAATGATCCGCGAGCATTGGATATCGGTGTCGCTGCCGACGTCGGGTCGGGCACCGCTCACGTTGCGGTCCAACAAGTTGCGATCGCCACTGTCATGATTCAATTCAACACGGTGTGATAACAATACTGTGGTATAGAGCGAGAGAAACGGCCCAATTTGCAGTTTTATGCGCGGATTCCTATGCCATGATTTTGCAAAGAAGATGGACGCGTTGGCTGGCGCGCACTCATCCTGCGTCAACTGGCCGCAGCCAGACTAGACCAAGATATCCTTCCTTCCACTTGGCCGCCCTCCCGTCTCCCGGGGGCGCACGATGTATTCCCAAGAAGGGCATCAATCCCGACCGGCATCATGCTCCCGCCAGACGTGTCAAAGCGCATTCAGCTTACCCTGCCAGGCCTGCTCGTATGTAGAGCAGCCTTGCGCAGTAAGAAGAGAAGCCCACCCCAGCACCTCCAGTGCTCTCGATCTATTGACCCGAACCCACAAGCGCCCTGACCTGGGCGGTCTGGTGGTTTCTCCACCTCGACAGGATTCCCATCAGAACGCGCGTGTTGCGAAGCTGGGGCAATTCGTCGAACGCTGACAGGCATTTTGAAAGAATATAACCAGGTCATCTCATCTAGCGACCTGGGATATTCTCATACTGTACTACCTCGCAGCCTCGCGCCGCCAAGAAAAACGGCGCCCAGGCGCCGCCTTGCTCGTCGTGCCAAACCACAGACAACCCAGGGCTGCGAAAGGCGGCGCGCGCGAAGGGGCCCAGACAGACGACTTTTCAGCCTGGCGCCGCCCAGCGCTCTGGGCCTCCACCACCGCCACCACCCTTTGCACCTCTTCGTTGTTCGTAATCGTATAACCCACAGCCGTCGGCGCCAAGCAGGCGCCTGGGCGCCTGGCGTCTCGCCTGCACGTCTGACCTGCTCTAATCCAGATACATGCTGAGCCGCGAGGGGGCCGCCCGCGTCTCGCGCGCCTCCGCCTCAGGCCACGACCGTTGTTAATGCACTCACTCGCCCACCAGCAAGCAAGCAACGCCCCCAAAAGGTTAAATCCTGGAGCTAGCTATGTGGGGAGGCCTGCTGCCTGCGTCTCGGCTGGGCTCCTCTCGGAGATCTACGAGTCAACCACGACAAGCCGGGTTCAGACGAGACGAGACGGAGGTTTTTTTCCCTTCTTCTTTGATCTTAGGTCCAGAGGGCCCGGGGAATAACAGCACGAGGAGGAAGATTGCCGACCCGTAATCAGCGCCTCGGCGATGGGGAGTTCGTTGTTCCTGGTGTCGATGAGCAATACCGCTTGTTGGTGCAAGCGCGTCGCGATTCTCCGTGGCCCTCATCACCTCATCATTGTTAAGCTCCTCAGGAGCACACGTTTGGCCGTATGGGGTCTAGCAGGCTGCTATTGATAGCGCGCCACCTTTCTCTCCCTCTCCTGCCCTGGGGCAGCGACATGTGGTCGTCTCGTGACCCTGCGCCAGGCCCACCCGGCTGCGAACTGCCGTGACTCGTGGGATCCCCACCGGCTAACCAGGTAACTAAACAATCAAGCTAACGGAGAAAGCCCCATGGCCCCCCAAGATCGTCGCCCAAGGGAGACCGAGGCCGGCGCCGTTGAGACCACTGACATACTACTGACCTACGGCGTCCCAGAGGCCTGGGACAGTGATGAGGGGGAAAGTTCAGGGCATGGCTTGACTGATTGATTGATAGACCGTCCCGGGGGATCCTTCTGCCCTTGCCCCGGGAGAACATCACAGGCTACGCAGTACGCCGAACATTGTACGCCAAACATTGTGCCAAAGTGGTCCTCGCGATGACTTTGTCAACTGCTTGCTTGAATTTCCCCAACCACGAACAGCTCGCAAGCAGTTGCCTCACGACATAAACTGTTCTCTCACCGGCATTTTTCGCGTTTTAGCTTTTGGTTCACTCCTGTCTGTTGGCCGGCAGGCATGCTGCAAGCGACAGGATAGGTACTGGACAGCCAGGTTTATGCGATGCACGCCCCGTGTTATCGCCGCAGCGCCAGACACGACGTCGGTATGGATGGCCTGCAGCGCATCTGCTCCCTGGCTCCCAACTGCTCAGACTACTATTGCTGGAGAATACCTTGCCCAGCAGCCAGCTGGCCCATCCCTTTCGGGACGAGCCTCCTGCCGAGGCGAATGCATGAACGAGAGGCACAGGTCTCGGGTCTGCGCTCTGGGTAGTGTACTACCTGGGCGGCTGGGCCGTCCCGTCTGAGAGGGCGGTGCAGAGTGAGGGCAGGGCAAATCTTGCCCGTCTTTGTTATCGCGGCGCCTTTCTCCTCCGACTGCTGCTCGAGGGCTCGTGCAGGACCGGCCGAAAGAGGCGCTCGTGCTTTTTCCCCTTCCTTCCCTCTCTTATTCTTATTCTTACTCTATCTATCGCCCGGTGCAAAGGGATCTGCAGGACCGCGAACGCAGATCTCCGAGGACAAAACGTTTTTCCACACACCCCCAAGGGCTCGTTCCACAGAGCAACATGTTCGATGTAACGGTCCCGGCTTGGTTTGAGTTTGATCGAGCGCAGGCGCGGCGTGGTTTGTTCGTCCCGCTGCGACGCTGCCTGTTGTTCGTTCGTTCCGTGCCGAGGATGCATATGGGAACTGATTGACAGGCAGACACGATGCGCTTATGAATTTTTACTGGAAGTCTCTGCTTGGCTCTCATTTGGGGGCCCGCGGTCGAGGGAAGGGTTAGTTTAGACGAGTGGGCCGCCGCATGGCAAAAAGAAAAAAAACCCACATGTAGTACGTAGTCTACTGCACGTACACAATGGGCTGACCCCTGCGCAGCTGGGACTCTGCAGCTCTCCTTCCTGCGCGCCACCCACGCACCTACCCACGGTGGACATGGACAGGGCCCTCACGAGAAGAGCGTACATGCAGACACGGTGCAAGTGAACAGCAGCAAGAGAGGGCTGGACGTCTCCTTGCTGCAGCATCGGGTGGGGGGCCCATCGTGAGCGTGTGAGTACGGAGTATGTCTGTGGGTGCACTACATCGATATCCAAGACGGAATGGGAGTTTGAGGGTGTGTGATCTCTGTGACCGTGTGCTGGGGTGGGTTTGCCTCACTTTTGGGGGGTGTGGTGTGGGGAGCTTGACTTCCGAGGGAGGCAGCACTTGCATTGCATGGTTTGCTTTGCCTCGCTTGATACCTCACACTTCACAGCTCACAACCCACAGGGAAAACGCAAGCTGGAGAGCTTCCTCGAGAGGCCATGGAGAAATGGCGGACCTGGGCGGCGGATCGGCCTCTGCGCACTGGCCGCACTTAGAATCCTTTCTTTCTCCGCGCCCCTTTTCCTACCCACCGCCCGCCCTGAAGCAAGATTTGAGGCCGGATCGGACTGACGGGCTGGCTCAAGGCGCGGCTTCCTCGGTCACATACACTGTGTTTTTATTTTTATTCTTATTTTTTTGTGATGCTACATGGGATCGCGGGGAGCAATATACAGGTCAATTTCATGGGGCTCTTGTCCGGCCTCGTCAGCATTAATAATTCGGGGTCCTCGGTGCTGTCAACCGGAAACACATGGAGATGAGGGCGATGGATCGAGGCGCGGTCGTGCAATTTCCAAGATGGCAAGGAACCAGTTGTGCAGGGCATGGGAATCCCGCCTCGACCGCCCATCTCCGTCCGATAAGCTTTCTCGGCCTTGGAATGTGTGTTACCTCGGAACCGCAAACCCACGTTTCCCCTTGGAGCGGGCGGACGACTGTGGGAGGATGAGGGATGCGATTTTATCAATGAGGGATTGTTGTTGTTGTCTTATTGATCTACTGTGTAGGGTATTTTATTGCTCGGCCATGGCATCGGGCCTTTTCCGCCCTGGACGATTTGATTGATCCTCAATTACATGTACCATGTATCCATCTTTCAACAGCAGACTCCTCTCCCAGTTCGCAGGCACGCAGTCAATGTACGTAGTTTAACTCCCTTCGCATCTTTGCCGTTGTTGGCACGACGATGAAACGTAGCAAGCCACTGGACGAGTGAACGTGCCCAAGTTTTTGGTGGATCGAACCGTCGTTGCTATCCGAGCAGAACAGACAGTCAGATGGACAGTCAGTTTGCCCTGTCTGGGAGCACCATTGACCAGTTCATGCAGATCGCATCACATCGACGGACCCGGGCGAGATGGGAGGGCCTCGGCGAAGAGAGAGAAGGAAGAGAGACGGTAGAGTGCGTGTGAGGGAGCTGGCTTGTACCCCAGTACTGTACGTACCATTTCCTCGAGGCAGGCCAGAAGGAATGACAGAAAGCAAGAAGGAGGTACGTACCCGCCCGAATCGAGGGTCCGTGTGGTGGTGACCTCAGTCCCGCCCAGCACGAGTCCAGCAAGAGTCCAGCCAGTCCAGGTCTGGCTGCCCTTGCATTTGCATCTGCACTGGCCCCTACGCAGCACCCCTGGCCCCGACCCCTGCGCCCTGGGACGAGCAACAGTAGCGCCGCCCGTTCAGGATGAGCCCTGCACAGGGGGCGATGGCTGTGGTGCGCACAGTGCACTGTGTAGCAGACGGACCAGAAATCCGTCATTCCAAGGTCCAATCTGCCCAGGTCCCCATGTACCCCAATCTGCTCTTTCCCTCTCTTGTGTGTGTGCATGTGTGTGTGCGCCGTGGTAGCCGCTACTTGGCCTCCTCGACCACCGCTGGGGGCGTTGATCGTACCTTCTACTTGAACAGATACAACGGTGCTTCCCTGCCAGACCCTGGCCCGCCCACCCATGTACGGACTGTAGCACTGGTGGTTCTACCTGCCCATGGGCACGGGCAGAGGAAAACACCCAAGTCGCCCATACCCATACAACACCCACACAGATCCTCTCCCTCCTCCTGCTACAACATTCCAGAACGCTCCGCGTCTCTGCTTTGCTCCCTTCTGCATACTACTGCTGCTGCCGCTGCTGCACCAGACAGACAGGCGGACAAAACAACAAAATATCGACTCCGACACGATCTACCGTCGAGACTGTGACCTCGAGAACACAGAGGCCGTGTGTTGTTGCTCCATCACTCGCAAACACACCACCGCATACGCACACAGGCACAACGCAGGCACACACACATACGCCACGCCGCACCACACCACACCAGACAGACATCCACTCCCACCCGGGTTGTTAACTGGTACTGCATTGATTGGGTACAACTGGGAACGGAGATTGGAGAATTTGCGCCTCACCTCATCAGCCTGTCCAGCCATCTCTCCAAGAGACGACTTGGACCCTGTCAGGAAGAAGAGGTCGAAACTGCTCCAATTGGAACCACAAACCTCAGCCCAGTTTCTAATTACTCCGCCATTGTTCGAACCACAGGGCAAGGACCGGGGCAATTTGCGACAACAGTGCTGGACGATCATTTTGGGATCTCGGGACGTTGAAACCAGGGAACCAGTCGTCGTCAACGCAAAGGAAAAAAACACGGTGCTCGTGCTTTCCACAACCGAGGGATAAAGAACCTTGGGTTTGGCCACCGGGTCCACATTAGAACTGCCCGACACGACACGACACGGACAAGGACAACACGGACAACGGCTGAAATAAACCGCAGCTCTCATGACTCTCCACTCGTGAATTCCACCGCCATGGTTATGCTGAGCGAACAACCTTTCCGGTCGAGTTTGCAGGTGGCGCCCCTCACTATCCAGAAATCCAGGTCCGACTCAACTGGCGATGCCTCGACACCCGAACATTCTTCCTCCACCAACCCTTACCAACGATCAGAGATGACTCCCCCGGCCACCCCTGAGGGGTCGCAAGAGGACCTCAACTCGCCTTCGAACCCGCCGCCCGTCTTCCACAACTTCCTGCGAGCGTTTTACCCCTTCCATCCCAGCTATGCCATGACCGACTCCGCCGTCACCCTGCCATTGAACGAGGGAGACGTCGTTCTGGTCCACTCCATACACACCAACGGCTGGGCAGACGGCACATTATTAGTGTCAGGCGCGAGAGGATGGCTGCCCACCAACTACTGCTACGCCTACGACCCCGACGAGATGCGGAATCTGCTGAAGGCCCTCCTCAACTTCTGGGACCTGTGCCGCAGCACCGCCGTCAACGATAGCGAGATCTTCGGCAACCAGGAGTTCATGAAGGGCATCATTGCCGGCGTGCGCTATCTCTTGGTATGTTGACGTGGCGCACCTAGCCCGCCTGTCGTGCAAGGGGTCTCACCCACTACTTTGCCGTTACGCCGCTGCTAACCAATGTCGCACAGGAACGGACACATTGTTTGACCCGCGAATCATCGGTCGTCCAGCGCCACGATGGGCTACGGAGGGGCAGGAAATCGCTGCTTTCCGAGCTGTCCGCCCTGGTCAAGACAGCTAAGCGCTTACAGGAGCAGCAGAAGATAGCCAGCCCCACCGACGCCGTAAACGACACCGTCGACGAGATGATACTGAAGGCGTTCAAGATCGTCACCAAGGGTGTTCGCTTCCTTGATGTCCTCGAGGAGGACAGGCAGTCACGGGCACCAGCCGTGACCCTCATGCCGACTGTCATGGAGGAGAACTACGTACCGCCGACGCCCCCAGCCGACGCGACAAGTTTTGACGACGACCGGAGTACAATCAAGTCCCATGATGCAGGTTCCCGCGCGGGTGACAGCGGATTGGCTCCCGAGTCACCCACAGCCGGAGCTAGTGAGGATACACAAATGGCCACCCACTCCAGCGACCGTTTGTCGACTGGTCGCTCTACGGGCACAGGGGCACGGCTGTCTCAGAACAGCCAGAGGGCTGTCAACTTTAGCCGCCTGTCGTCTAGCATTGCTCACCGCGTCTCTCTCGCAGGCCCGTCGCCGTTGTCAAGGCCACAGAACCTTGTCTCAGAGCGTCTCACCGCCAGCCATGACACCTTCCTCTCCCACCTAGGTTCATTCATCGGCCGGCTGCACCTCCAGTCACAGTCGCGACCACACCTCGCACTGGCCATAAAACAATCGGCAACATCCGGCGGGGAGCTCCTGGTGGTAGTTGACGTTGTGTGCGCGCACAGTTCTCTAACCAAGGAGCTATTAGAACAGCCCCGAGCTGCCATGTACGACCGCGTATTAGATCTCGTGCACGCCGCCCGCGACATTCTGCACCACGATAATGGCCCCGAACTGGCCGAAATAATCATGACCGAGGACAACAGCAGACTGTTGTCCGCCGCCACCGGCTGCGTGAGGGCCACCGGCGAGTGTGTCGCCAAGACGAAATGGGTCATCGAGAGGATAGGCGATTTCGAGTTTGAGCTCGAGGATGGTAGCCTGGGACTCGACTTGGATCTTGGGGCCCTTGACATCGCCGGAGAGGAGCGGGAAAGATCTGGAAGTGTTGCCTCCACGTTCGCATCTATCCACAAGCCCCTGCCAAAGGACAAACCGCTCCCGCAGGTCCCATACTCGGCATATCCCGACAGTGATGACACCGAGCCCCTCGTCATGCCCCTCCCACCACGTCGTGAATCACTCCTCTTCTCCGACGGAAACACCTCCGATAGTGCGACATCAGTCTCCTCGATCCGCCCCAGCCTTCCACCATTACCGAAGCTGTCGACGTCCTTCGCGCCGGAAGATTACAGCCCGACCAACTCCGCTGGCCCCGAGAGCGAGGGGAGATCATCCTACCAGCGCGAGAGCATCGTTGCTACTAGCTCTGCCAACAGCAGCGCGTACGTAAACAGAGGCTCTGAGTCAAGCCTCCTCTCTCAAACCTCCACCCGTGCTACAACACCGGACTTGCACCTCGGCCCGAAGCTCCAACCCTCCATCTCCGAACTGAGTGCCACCAGCAACAACGGTGAGGAGGTCGAGGAGGTCGAATCGAGGCTCCTGGAAAAGACATATGCGCATGAGCTCATGTTCAACAAGGAAGGCCTGGTTGTCGGCGGCTCCCTGCCAGCTTTGGTGGAGCGCCTGACCACTCACGAGTCCACGCCCGATGCCCTATTTGTCTCGACCTTCTTCCTCACATTCAGACTCTTCTGCACACCAACGAAGCTTGCCGAGGCCCTGATTGACCGCTTCGAATACGTCGGTGACTCGCCACATATGTCTGGACCTGTCCGCCTGAGGGTTTACAATGTTTTGAAGGGATGGATGGAATCGCACTGGCGAGACGAGACAGACCACAAGGCACTGGAGCTGATCAAGCTCTTCGCCGAGTCCAGGCTTCACTCGGCCCTGCCATCGGCTAGCAAGCGTCTTCTCGACCTGGTGCAACGTGTCTCTTCTACCGACACCACCCTTGTACCGCGCTTCGTCTCGTCCATGGGCAAGAACAACGCCGCCGTCTCGCAATACGTAGCAGTGGACACGCCGATGCCGGCACCTGCTCTCACCAAGAGTCAGGCGCATGCCCTGGCCGTATGGAAGGCTGGCGGAAGCAGCCCGACCATTCTTGATTTTGATCCCCTGGAGATCGCCCGTCAGATCACTGCGAAGCAGATGGGCATCTTCTGCTCCATCCTGCCGGAAGAGCTCCTCGGCTCGCAGTGGATGAAGAAGGGCGGCGCGGGCTCGCCCAACGTCAAGGCTCTCACCGCCCTGTCTACTGAGCTGTCGAACCTGGTTGCCGAGAACATCCTGCACTACAACGAGGTCAAGAAGAGGGCCGCTGTCATCAAGCAGTGGATCAAGATTGCCCACCAATGCCTCGAGCTCAACAACTATGACGCGCTAATGGCCATCATCTGCAGCCTCAACAGCTCTACCATCACGCGTCTACGAAAGACCTGGGACGTCGTATCACCCAAGCGACGTGAGATGCTCAAGGCTCTCCAAGCTATCGTCGAGCCCGCCCAAAACCACAAGGCGCTCCGTGCCCGCCTCGCCGACCATGTCCCACCCTGCCTTCCCTTCCAAGGCATGTTCCTGACCGATCTCACCTTCGTCGACATTGGCAACCCAGCCACGAAGCAGCTTCAAGGCGAGGACGGCAACGACATGACTGTCGTCAACTTTGACAAGCACACGCGGACGGCTAAGATCATCGGCGATCTCCAGCGGTTCCAGATCCCCTACCGGCTTACCGAGCTGCCCGACATGCAGGAGTGGATCCAGTCCGAGCTCGAGCGCGTCCACGATTCGGACCCCAAGAGCAACGTCCAGGTCAGCTACTACCGCAAGAGTCTTCTGCTCGAGCCAAGGGAGAACCAGATCCCACGCACTCCAGTGGAAGGGCCCGGCGGTGCGAACGCGCAAGGCATGTTCACCTGGAGGAAAATCGGGACATCCAACTCCAAGACCCTCAACAGCGCACTTACCAACGACTCATCTTGAAAAATAACTACTACTACCACCACAAACACCACCTAGAACCGACGACCGTCAGCATTTGCCTGCCTTTGCACGCGCACGCTTCTTTGGCTTTTATGTTTTGGTCCTTTCTATTTTGATACCCAAAAATTACTCGTTTGTTGCTTTATTTGTATTTTTCTTTTATCGGATAGCGGGAAAAGAAGCACACGAACTGTCTTCCTCGGCATAACATCGAAGTCTCCGATGCCGCATCACACCACACGACTACACGACTATTTCCAAAACCGTCGCAACCAAGAAGTCATTCTCATCTTTGGGACCACGATTGAACCACGATCGACCGGCTTTATAATCCATCCAGCTCGCGCTATCTGGTCATGAGGTGTTGAGCCGATTATACTTATTCATTTATGAACCACTGCCAATCACCATCCTTGGATACGATTGGCAGTTAGACCGGTGCAAACCCGACTGGCCCCGACTGGCCCTTAACCGACCGGAGACTCTCGCTCTTCATTTCCTTTCGGCTTTTGCTTTTTTTCTATTGCTACTACCTCGCTTTCCTGTGTACTATCAAGGGATATCACGACCTGGCGACTGGACGGTGGGAAAACAAAATCATTGTGCTTCTACTTGCCACTCCACTAGGCACCCGACCGCTACGGTGGACGAGTGGCAGAGCAACCGGGAATTTGGGCGCTTGAGCATCATCGTCATCATCTGGAGTTCCTGGTGCTTTTCTCAATTTGCTTTTCCGATTGTCGTTGAAAATCATGGGGCTCTGGTTGGTCGAGCTGTTGCTGCTGCTGCCTCAGGAGGTGAAAGACTGGGGGTGTTCGCTGCCTCGAGGCGAGATGTGGCGGCGAGACACGGAATAATACTGAGCATGGAGGATTGGCATGCGTGCGCGCACTTGGATACTGAGGGGGAAAGGAAAGGGATGATGGGGATATCTCGGATTGGGAGGGTCATGGACGACGGCCTGGACGTGGGCATACGCACGCAAGCGAACGAGCACCCACATTTTGATACCACATTTAAGTCGTGGGAACATGGCCACAACCAGGCAGGGGGAACCAAGGAATGATGGAAAGGAAAAAATAGTACTGCGCAGCACAGCACGCCAAACAGCAACAGTCTGGAGATGCCCTTTACCTTGGTAGAAGGTGGGCAGGGAGATAACCAACACGCGCAGCCCACAATCAGCCACTCAGCCAAACGGCCCCCATTCCGGGGGGGATGCCGGCTGGTTCTCGCTGGACACGGCTTGAGGAGACTGGTTGGGCATGAAGATGAATGCGATGAATTGAAAGCGTCAATGAGACACAAAATAAAAAATCATTTACAAATCATTTACACTGTTGCCCCATTGTGTGCTTGGCTTCGCCTTCGTGACTGTGATGTGGTGATTGTGATGACTGTGATGACCACGATGAGTGAGTGTGCATATTTGCCATGTAGAGACTTAGAGGTTGGTGGGCATGTAGGATATGTAGGTCCACCGTCACGGTAACTGACCGTTGCCTTGGCCGGCGCCAGGCGTTCATCATCCTCTCCTATGGCAGATGTACTGTGAGGGTGTGTGCGCTTGACTGGGGTGCGTGCGCCTCGAGCCACCTACCTACCTCGCCGCCAGAGTAAACCAAGCTGCTGTGCTCCCACCCCGACTATGTCTTCAAACCTGGAAGGTCGTGGTGGTAGTCGACTCTTGATGGCCTAGTTCCTACCTCTTGATGTTGACTGGCAAGACCTCAAGACCGACAGGGCTCATACGTAGCTAGGCAACCTGCGAGGAGGAAGGGAGACAGGCGTGTCATGGGCTGAGCGCTCGTGGATGTGAAAAAAAAAAACACCCCCCGTTCAGGCCGGACCAGCATTTTGCTGCCCCCGCCATATCGCACGCGTGGAGTTGTGGCACCTAGGCAGGTAGGTAGATATACAAAACTGTCCCTGCACAGTCCTGTCGAGGAACCATCGCCCGTGATGCCAGCTTGAGCACAGTCACGTCTCATGTCACACTGCAGCCCATGATGATGCACAGATGAAGGTAGGCTGATGCTCCGACTTGATATTGTCTCATTTCAGTGTGGACATGCATACGTAGCGGCGGGAAAAAGGCCGCCCGAAAGCTACAGGCTCGACGTCCGCCGCGAGGCGAACCTCCCGAATCAGCCCCATCCTCCACCACCAGACTCTTCATCGTCACCCACTGATTATCCCGCTTCCGCTGGGAGCCCCAGAAAGCACCGCCACGATCATCAACTGCATTGATTGCCCTCCGAAATCCTGCGAGTTGAATGAGAAAGAGCAGGAAAGGGTGGCAACAACGACGATAAAACAAGGGATCAGATGAAAACCGTGTGGATGATCCGCTTCCAAGTCGGCATCGCCGCCAGCTCGGCGCGGTAGGCATTGATGGAGTCCCAGTCGAGCTCGCGGCGGCCGATGTCGACGTCGATGTCGCGCGTGCGGAGCCAGGCCTGGCGCTTCCAGGCGAAGCCGACGAGCCAGAAAAGGATGACGACGGGGAGGGCGAGGTACGACTTGAAGAAGCCCTCGGCATCGTTGATACCGCCCCCTGGAGGACAAATGGCAACGTAGAACTATCTTTGTTAGCATGGGAACCGTTGCATGTTTGCTTTCGAATGGGTGAGAAGGCTTCTTCCTGGGGATTGCAGGGGGAACGGCTGAGCGTGTAAGTAGCCAGAATACATACTTGAGCAATCAACACGAGCACAACCAAGATCAGGCCAAGATAGCTGCCGTAGACACCTCCAATGGCCTTGAAGGGAATCTCGTCGATCGTGTGGCCGTGGTAGGCCCAAGCGCGGCGGAACCGGATATGCGCGAGGCAGATGCTGCCCCAGGTGAAGAGAGCGGCCAAGCCAGACAGGGCCAGCAGCCAATCGAAGACTTCGGGTCCACTGGCGTTGAGGTTTACATATGCCAGGCAGCCGAACAGCAGGATGATGCTGACACTCCAGAGGGGGCGGCCCGAGCGGTCGATATCTGTTGGTTACATGTCAGCGGGCATGTTCTGAAGCTGGGGGTAGAGTGCACCAGTATCACGTCGCTGGTGAAAGGGCAGGGGTTGTATGGGATGCTTAACGTACAGGAGAACACCTTTGGAGCATAGCCCTGCTGCGCAAGCGCGGTGAGCGTACGGCTGCCACCGTAGACTCCCGAGACTCCGATGGAAACCACAGAAACGAGGATGATAACGTTCATAAATGAGTCGAAGCCCTTCAAGCCCGCATACTTCCCAACCAGGACAAAAGGCGAGGCGTTGACGTCGGCATAAGGATTGGCGCCGAGGAGGCTCTCATCAGTCGAGTCGATAAGCAGGCCGACAAAGAACAGGCCCAGGATATAAAAGAGCGTGATACGCCAGAAGACTTGCTTGATGGCGCCAGGAAGACTCTTCACCGGGTTTTCGGACTCTGCAGCGGCGAGACCCACAAGCTCGGTGCCGCTGAAGGCGAAGGCAGCGGTGACAAAGACCGAGCAGAAGCCGCGAAAGCCGTTCCTGAAGGCGCCCGGGTCGTACCACAGACGCGCACCCCAATACTCGCTGTAGTTGCCGTTTGAAGGCCCGCCGCCCAGAACGCACACGAGGGCGATTATCATGAAGATGACGGTGGCTGCCAGCTTGAGGCAGCTGGACCAGAACTCTTCTTCGGCGTAGCCGAGAGTGCCGAAGACATTAATAATTATGATAAAGACGAGGAAGACGGAGATCCAGACTGCCACCGAGATGTCGGGATTCCAGTATTGGACGGTCAGACCGCAGACTGTGAGTTCGAGTGGGAGGACGATAGCCCATTGAAAGACGTAATTCCAGCCCTGGGCGCAGGTCAGTAAATGTGTGGCTTTCTACGGGATTTGGCTCTTCGCCAAGTATTGCTTACCATGGCAAAACCCCAACTGGGATCGATGAACCTGGTAGAATAGGTGTAGAAACCACCAGAGACGGGGTACATGACGGCCATTTCGCCCAACGCGTAGACAACATTGAACATCATGATGCCAATAATCAGGAAATCGATCAACAAGGAGCCAGGGCCGCCGTTAGACAGGGCACTGCCAGAACCGACGAAGAATCCAGCGCCGATCGAACCTCCAATGGCAATCATGTGCAGGTGGCGGGTCTTCATGGACCGGTCGAGCTCCACGATGCCGTGGCCATAGGCACGGGGCTTGAAGCTGTCGAAGGTCAAGCCCAGGCGGGTCATCAGAGGCTCCTGGGCGATCTCGCCGGCGACATTCTTGTGGTGAGGCGCGGTGGGCGAGCCATGGCTGTCGTAGCTGGGAGGAAAGACGTCGCCTTCTGACTTCGAGATGGCAGGTTGGGTGGGCGTGAGGCCCTTTTCTTCGGATGCCATGGTGACGATCAGATCTGAGGTGGTTCGGTCGATAGATGTTGTGATGTCTGTGTTGATTGAGAGGCGCAGTCTGCAATTTAAAGGTCAAGGTGTAAGATGCCACACGATCACATCCACCAGCCACTGGATGGTGAAAAGACGTCGAGGCAAACAAGAAGAACAGGTGAATTTGGCGACGACCGCAAATGAGGGGTCGAGACTGACAGCGGCTGAGCACGGCCACAGACAGAAAAGGCAGGCAGGCTGGGGCAGTTTGTATGCAGCTGGGGGCTGTAGCGCGTAATATGCGCGGGTGCTCGTCCTCGATGCAACCACAGGTTCAGGAACGAAGCTAGCCGTGTTTTGACTGGTGGTGGACCCGCCGTACTGGAGTGAACTGGCTGGCTGGGTCACGAGCAGGGTGAAACGAGTCGAAGATTTCTGGAAGCTGAGGGACTTTTGCCAGGTTGCTAGCAAGGACAACTTATCGGCCAATTGGGGGCGCGCTGACACTGCCAGCGAGGGCGGCAGGCTGTCAAGTAGATTGAGGGCCGGGGGCGCCGGGGTGGTGGGTGTGACGTTTTGGAGTTTTCATGTGTCAATGGTACTGGCGAGTGAGGAGGAAAGCCAAGAGCTGAATGAGGCAAATAAGCTGGGGGAGTGGTTGCTGATCATCTAGGCTTGATGCGGAGGAGTGATGAGACGACGAAGAGAGAGTACGAAACCCGGCGACCAAGCCAAATGGGCAGTGTAGCCGAGGGCAACCAAGGCAAGGCACAAAATAAGGAACAGACAAAGGACAGAGCAGATGAACAGAGAGAGAATATCTGAGTTAATAGGCAAGCAAGCAACATGCAGACAGCAGCGTCTCAGATACGAACCCAAAACTCAAATCATATCATGCCAGTGAGCAAGGCACAACACATCTGTCCAGATCAAAGGCGGTGCCGAGGTCATTTTGGACCAGCCACTGCCTGTCCAACACGGACAACAGAAGGAAATGCGCGGCTTAAGCGACTGTGCTCAGGGCGCAGGATCCGCAGCGATGCGATAGAGTTGCACGGCGTAGCACCCGGAATCAGACACGGCGGGCGATGGCACGCAATGTGAAGAGATTTGCAGGGTGGGATTGCGTGGGCAGGAAGGAAAACCCGTCGCCCTGTCGTTCCTCGCCCGCAATGTTTACGACATTGGGCCGACATGTGCGCGTCGACATCCACGTCCACGTCCACCATGACATGACCCACCGCTGGCTGGGACAGCTCGGGTCAGCAATGACACCACTGATAGACGAGGTCTCACTCACTGGACGGCTCCCACGCCCCTCGACTCGAGCCCACGCCAGATAAGCGGACACCAAGCCACGGGCAAAAGGCTTAGCGCGGCTCGGCAAAGCTTTCTCGGACGTGCTGATGCGTTGGGGGCGTCTTTGGGCTGCTGGGCATCAGCACGGGGCCATGCCGCCAAGTCCACCAAGTGCCGAGGGGAATCGACGCTCTCGGCGGTGGATCTGGCTGCCCCATGGCCAGCATGGGTGGTGATTTGCCCACCTGTTCGTCTCGGAAACGGACCTGCGTATTGAGTTGAGTTTGAGATTACATGCAGTGTGCGGGTGTGTAGGGCCTGTCGGACAACAGACCAAGTCAGCGAACACATTCTCCCTGCCTTATTACCTGAGCTTGGAGAGGAGGTTGGAGAGAGTGGGAGGTCAGAAATGACGGACGTTCGTCGCCCGGCTCCTCTGCTCCTTCCCCGGTCCCGCACCCGGCAACGCTGCATGGGTAGGGGCAGGTGGGGGTGCGCTAGTCCCGCTTTACCCCAGACTTGTTTTTTGGGGCCCACTCCACCTTCCTTTCCTTCCTTCCATGACATAATGACAATTCCTCCGTCTTTCTGCCTCTTTGTCTCCGACCATCCGACCATCCGACCCGCCTTTTCCGTCACCAACAGGTAGCACACAGGGAAGCAAGGATGGTCGTCAATGCTGGCATCCTAACCACTCCCGGAAAGACAATCGATTGTCCTGTGGTGGCACCAGGAGTCCTGCCCCAGACCGGTCGTGTGCATCGAGTTTCGTTCCTTCTCCGATGTGTCATTCGCTCTGGTAAATTAGCAAATCTACGATGGAGAAAGATGCCCAGGGTAACGTAAAGCTATCAAACTACCTAGACCTCGTAGGACTGCATAACGCAGCTTGTCTTTCACGACAGGAGCTTGCCATGTGTTGTACGGGTTCTACATCAGAGTTTGACATGTATCAGATGAGGCTGAAAGTCAAATTGCCCCTCTCTCCCACTCCAATATCGCTCGCAACCAAATGCACACCTCAAGACCCAAGTGCCACCGGTGGAGGTCCCATTAGACACTGAGGATTCATGTCCAGGCCCGAGAAGGGCGCATTTGGCAGTAAAATCTGTTTCATGGCGTGTCTCTGAAGCCATGGTAAAGGTTCATTCAGTCATTACTAAACAACAATGGGAGACAGTTAATCCTCCCCAAAACAAGTCCATCAACACCTCCGTACACCTGCATGTATACTCACTCCCGGAGACTGCAAACAACGCATGATCATCAAGCTATCCTTTCCCAACTAGCACCGAACTGTTTCCCTGGGAAATTCCTGAGCGCCCCAAATAACATCACTTAGTCCTCCTCTCTTTTCACCCTATTCATCAGACAGCTTGTCTGACTGGAGGTTCTTGTAGCACTCTTCATCCTCAACGTTCCACGCCCTTTGGTCCCTGAGAAGGCATGCAGCTGCAAAGTGCCGGTTCTTTTCGGCGTACAAAATGGCCTTGATGTACTGTTCTCTGTGAGCTCCATCTGTGCGAGCGCCGTGGCTCAGCAAAAGCTGAAGAGTGTCGATACGGCCATGCTCTGCTGCTCCTTCTAGTGCGGTACGTCCGTGCCTCAGTGCCCCTTTGGCATTGACATCAGCACCAAGTTCCAACAGATGGAGGGTGAGATCAAAATTTCCATGGATGCAGGCGAGTTGTAATGCGGTGGCACCAGAGTCTTCTGCCGCTGGTGCATTGATGGAAGCGCCGCACTCTATGAAAAGGTTTGTGAGTTTCAGATTTCCCCCGTCTATCGCAGCCTGTAATGCAGTTCGTGGCATACGTTTTCCCACGGGCTCGTTTGCTGGTTCTTCGTTGACGCTCACACCTTCCCTCAGAAAGAACACCACTAGTTCCTCATTCCCATCTGAGGCCGCAACTTGTAAAGCAGTGGGACACCAGGGAGGCCGATCGTGGCTGTCGATGCTCACAGTACTTCGCCAATTGTCGAGGCATCGAAATCGGCGAAGAAGAGCCCAATGGCCGTTAGCAGCAGCTACCACAACAGTAAGAGCGTCAAGCTCGTAAGAGCAGGACAGCAGATGATCCAAAATGTTCTGGGACCTGATCGAAGCGACCATATTAAAACATGGCGACATGACGATTCCCATTAGGGGAGAGCATGTAACCCAATCCTGAAAGCCTATACTTTGTGTGCGGTCCTCGGCATAGTACCGACCCAAGATCAGGCAGAACTCTCTTTTGGGGAGGCGCGCAGTTTTCATCATGCAAGCTGTACCCGGTACGACAAGGATGCGCAATATCTCGAGATACCCGAACCTCGCAGTTAACAGCAAGGCGGTGTTCTCTTTCTCCCAGTCACAATTATCTTCTGTCCGTCGACTTATCATAGTCTTGATCTCTGCGATGCCGAGCACGTCCCCAATAGGCCAATCGCGCATCAGTGTGCGATGTACAATCGCAAGGAGCGCACCGGAATCATATGCTGCAGGGAACCGCTTCAGAATCTCCCTTACTGCGCTTCCCGAGAACTTGAAAAAACTAAGCTCCAGCAACGGTAGTCCGACGATTTTGGAGCAATCCAATTCTCGCGTCGAACTGATGAGGTCGATCTGGGTGTCCGTGGGCAAGTGTGATATGCCAGGATATTGCAGTGCATCTATAATGTCTTGTTCACCGAAATTGACGCCCTCTCCGAGAAGAAACCGCACAATCTTCTCATGGCCCCATCTGAGAGCAAGTCGCAAACAAGTTCTTCGAATATTTTCTTGATCAGTCTCCCACCGACCATGTTCGAGCAATGCCTTCAGAAGGGATATCAACCCGATTCTCACGGCCAATGCGATCTCTCGACCTGTGAATTGACAGCCCCAGCTAACGAGCTCGAGCGCAATACCTTCGTGACTGGCGATTATAGCGTATTCCAAAGGGCTTTCAGCTCTGGCTTGTGCAATGAGACCTATGCGTGATGTGTCTTGTGATGGCTGAGACCATAAAAACCTGTTCTTTTGCTCATCCAGTTCCGACGGCGAGCACAGGTATCGAATGTGATAATTAATGTTACCACCTGACCTGACGAGTAAGTCGAGGATTCTGGAAAGCTGGCAAGCCTCGAAGTCATCACGCGGTCGTTGACGTAAACATAGATAATGCAATGGAGATGCCTGGGAGCCGAATGCGTGGTGGGTTCGAGGGATGTTGATAGGTGCCCCGGAACACAGTAGTAGGTCAAAAACTTCGTACTGTAAATCCGACCTTAGGCTAGCTGCGTTTAAACACGAGAAGCCAAAACGATTGAATCCATGCACGTTTCCCCCTTGCTGAATCAGAAATCGCAGGATGGGGACATCTGCAATAAATGATGCCAGTATCATCGTGTCTAGGGTTATCACAGCCCCTTTTCCGAAGAGGTATTTCAGGTAGAAAACGATATTGCCCCGTACACATCTAAACGAGTGTGTATTCGTACCCGAAAGCGTTGCTTTGTCGCAGAGGCAAGCCCCGCCACAAAAGCGGAGACACACAAGGCCCAGTAGAGTTGCTGCCTCAAGTTTCAGGCACTCCAAGTTCAGACTCGGAGCCCGAAGTGGATCCAGGCCGTCAAGGTATTTGAAGTTCACATCGAGAGATGGATCAGACTCCAGCATTCGCTCGGCGATGTTGAGATTCTCATAGAGAATGGCATGCTTCAAGCTCATTTGACCACAGACTGCGCCTGAATCGAGCAGAAGGTTGACGATCCCATCTAGATGCTCATTGGACTTCCATTGAAGTACAAAATCGACAGCGGGGCACGCCCGCCATCCAACGGCCTGGGCATGTTCGTCAAGGATATACTGGTTTGGGTCAGCCCCAATCTGAAGCATCATCTTTGCCAAGGTTTCGTCGAGACGGATGATCGCGTATTCGAAGAGCTGGTCGATTAATGCTCTCGACGTAGGTCCTCCGCCTGCTGTTATGATACCCTTCCAGCTCGAGCTAGACGTGGCCGCAGTCTTGAGTGTTTGCACGAGGAAGTCGTAATCATTGAGGCTTGTCAAGAGCTTGTTTGACATCTGGAATACAAGAGCGCCAAGAAGGGTGACGATCCGAGAATCGCGGGGATGTTCCTCCAGAGAGACGGCTTCATCTCTGACGGGTTGATCGCTTTCTGACCGCTGCCACAAGGTCATGGAGGATCTGTCAAGTTGTTCCGCATCAACTTGAAGAGCTGACGTTTGAACTGTGCGTAAGTCGTTCAAACTGACCGGAGATTGAAACAGTGCCAGGCGCTTAACATTGGTCAAGGCATGGACGCTTATCTCCGGGGGGATTTTCGTTAATATGAGATCTGGGGAGCAATGAGTTAGCGCTTTCAAAAATACCATTTTGAACGCGAGGGTTTTCTCAAATGGCCCCTTAGAGGCTTGGGTGAAAGAGGCGTTTAATATCATGGATATCTCAGAAACATTTCAAAGAACGCAAGGTGAGCCTTACTTCGTAACTGGTGCTTGAACTGTAGCCAGGGCAATGGTGAAGCCGTCCCAGTGAGATCGAGAAAGAGATGCCGCACTCCTGCAGGCACATCTCTAAATTCGCCATTTGCATTCCCGGACGAAGGCGGGGTGCAAATCACCAAATCAAAGCCTTCGGGGCATTTCGGACTGCCTGTCGCGAAACGGGTCAGCTGTTGGCTCTACCCCGTGAAGCTCTTTCTGCAAAGAAATCGGATTCAAACTTGCCACCAGATGCGGGAAGCAGAGTCGGACGATCATGCCGCCTAGTTTCCTTGACGACTTTACCGTGTGGTACGAGAGCTCCATTGAAAAACACTGCGCTGACTTTCTTGTTTCTCGTTCGTTTTTGCACCTTGTGGTTGGCATACCTCCATGCCTGTTCCGAGAGACGGGTTCGCTGGCCCCAGCACTTGAGCTGGTACTCAAGTTGTGACTTGCTACATTGAATGTCGGCATTGGATAGATTGGAATGAATAGAGGTAAAAGACTAACGTGATATTGGAGCCGTCCCTTGAGAGCTTCTCTATCACTTCCTTTTGAGTGCTGCCTTCGGACAAGAGATGCAGTATCTTCGGCTTCAGCGTTTTCCAGTCTACAGCCGATGACTTTGGTGGCATGATGCCCGTGTATAAGTAGTCCGCAAGCAATTATAGTTGTCTTGGGTACGAGTATCCCTTGAACAGAAGTAAACCATAAGGCTGTGAGGGGAAAGTGGGACCAACCAACCTTTTGACGCGAGGGTGGAAGAAAGAGAGATTTAAATCTTCTTTTCTGGCCACCTCATCAGGCAGAAGCTGAAAGACCGTGGTAACACAGATCATTCCCTGGTAGGTTCACTGTAAGGAATCCGATTGGACGAGACCGTAACCTGAATCAAAATGGGGTGAGAAGCAGGATGACCAATTGTGTAACATATAAATCATACCGATTGGCTCTGCCCAAAGACTGAAAACCACCCTGACAGCTACCTAGGTATGTCTCCGGGACTGGAACGATGTACACTGATGAGGCTGTGCCCAAGAAGCCGTGGTCTAGAGTTTCACCTTGTCAAGGCAGCTTGCATATACCGAGGTCGTCCATCATTGGCCTCCACCATTCTCTGAATACATCGGTACTTCGGAAAACTTTTGAAGCAGTTCCATTGGTCATATCCAAAGTCGGAATTCAGTTGCAGGTGCACATTTCAAAGAAGGACTGCAGTGCCTCACCCTACTGTCGCTGGCATGAGGCACGTCCCGCCACGCAACACTCCCTCATGGATTATTTTAAAAAGGTCGATTTCCTCCACTCCAATTTCGATCAGATTCGTGCCACTATTCCCAAGGTTTGCCGTCCCAATTTTCATACTATTTAAATCATAATTTTTCGACTGACGGCAATGGCTGTGTCAGCTGAGTTGGCTGTCGCCATCCTGGGGGTCCTTGTAACAGTGCCCTCCGCAGTCATCGTTGTCGTGAGGTGCAGGCGGAATCGACGTTCGAACGTATTGCTACCCATCTCCTCCGGTTAGTATTCAGTCAAGCTTTGACTTGGGCTCATGAACCTTCACGCGTATGCTTCACTCCAGCTGTACTGAGCATTCCTAGATCAGCCTCAAGACCGAGCACAAGCATACTATGTCGTTGCAGAATTACGACTCTATCCAAGAAACTCTTGAAGGACGTTCAAGGGATAGCCTAAGCACGGATCAGATGGGAAGATGTCTAAGAAGCAAGGGGTATGCATTGTCGTTGTTGAGTTCATATTTCCTTTTCTCGGGCACTGCTACGAAACATTGGAAGGTAGGATTTCTG
The DNA here is from genome assembly GCA_013364905.1 of Diaporthe capsici. Taxonomy (NCBI): domain Eukaryota; kingdom Fungi; phylum Ascomycota; class Sordariomycetes; order Diaporthales; family Diaporthaceae; genus Diaporthe; species Diaporthe capsici. The sequence continues at coordinate 4,242,195 of WNXA01000006.1, read as the reverse complement.
TTGGAGCTATTCTCTTCCGTTCTGTGGTGGTGCCTTCGTGGGCTTTTGCATTCTGTATTTGTCTGAGACCACGAGTCTCATCATCCACACCTGGCTGGACAAACGGAATGCATCGGCTCCCCCAACGACTTGTTTGAGGTGCCATATCACTATCACACAGACTGTGTCCTGATTTTGACTCCATGCTCCTCGACTATAAGTGATGAGTACGCCGCAGTTCCTCCTAAGCTGCGATCAGCTCCACACGAATCCTCTGCATTGGTGGATTTAGCTTCGCCCCTGCCGCACAGCCATCGACAAGACAGCCTTCAACTATGGTCTTACATTGTCTCCACCATTGACGTTGATATCTACAATATTTGATGTTTGCCACATAGGCAGGAAGGATATAGAGTGGCGCTGTCTCCGATTTAGAAGAACATGTTCTTCCTTGGCACTATGGTGTTTGTTGGGTCAGGTGATAAAACCCAGATTTCTGTCTTTTCTTCTTCTTTAGATTTGTAGCGCTCCTGATAGTGTCACTTCCCAAGATCCTTATTCAAGTGATTGTCAAAGGCATCCCATGAGAACGATTTTGCAATCAGTGTGCGTTTGTGCGCGGCTAGCTGCAACATTGCAAGCCGAAAGGTGCGTAGCGCAGAGCAGGAATTGAAGCAGTCGAGCGGACCGGAAAATCCCGAAGAGTTGGAATTTTTATGTCAGAGCTGGGTGTCAGGTTCAAACAATTGAGCGGACGATGTAAGCATGCCGCAGTGCAGCTTGAATATCTTTTATCATGTTTTCCAGTGTGGAGCGTCTAGTTACATGCAATAATTTGTCTGGAAAGGGCACTCATGCACCGAAGCATTAGCTTGCGGGGGACCCAAAAGGAATCCGTATTGGGGATAGTGACATATGTGTCGTACCGCAACGCCTGGCAGAGGGTATCAATGATATTAGGGTTCATGTCACTACGATTTGCGCCGTGCTACCGCCTTAATATTTGATCTGGCCTCATTAGGGGCTTGAGATACTTTGACGGTAGAAACTAGCTCTGTCTCTGCCTTCAGGTGGATACAAGTCGATCTGGGTGGTGTATTGAGGGCGAATTCCTCATGGTACCAACTGTTGCCCGTGACTTGCTGTCCCAAACCCAGACGCGAACAATGCAGGTGGTCGTCGGGGATCTTGGGGCTTCGAATCTCGTTTGAGTGACATTTGACTCTGCCACAGACGTGTCCCGAGGCCATCAAAGCAGATATCGCCATTCTTCATTTGAAGTATCTGATCGAAACAAACAACAGATTGATGGACCGAGTCGTAACAAATCGTGGATCATGTTGACATCAGCCTTAAGAAAAGACCGTGTCATCAAAGCTCCTGGTTGCACGCCTTGAACCTCCTCATTGGCGGCGCATAACGTTCTGCCATGTAAGATTAACCTTTAAGGAACCCGCAGCCCCCTCGCTCAACAAGTCTGAACTTCACCACAGTCCAATAAAGTCGGGTATTCCCCACAAATTCCACGTACGTGCCACCGGGGATAAACTGGGCGCACTTCCAAGGTTGCACACCACTCCCCACAATTCGTCACTGACATATATTCCAAACTTACCAGCCTAATATTTTCATTCACGAGTTTCTCAGCAGAATGGAACCAGGCTGGAAGAATGATTTAGATTCGATTATAAACTATAACTTTTCTTAGTGTCCGAATGCGATCGCCATCAACAGGTAGTCAATGGATTGTAGGGAGGAGCTGGTGAGGTCGCTCCTTTCTATTCCCGGCGTGCGCGCGTTCCATCGACCAGGGTCAATCAGAGCCTTGCGACCATCCAGGTGACTCGCAAGAAGATCGAATGTCGTTTGGTTCGGACGAATGGCTCTCTGCATGGCCAGTATTCACATGCATCCAAGTTAAGAGCCATTTGATTCATCATGATCGTCCAAAGAAAGGTTTACGTTGGTATGACGTTGCCCCTGCCCTCCAACATGTTTGCATGTGGCGATCGACTTTGAGCATGATAAAGTGCAGCAGGTGCCTTTCGGAGACCTTTCTTATTCTCAAATACCAGGTCCTCATTTCACTCAACGACACCTACCCAGTTTCTTACACTCTGCAAGTGTAAGACTGTCCAGCAATTCAGTGTACAATGACATCCACACTCCGACCTGTCACCTCTGCAATCCGCAGGGCAACCCACGGAGCCTGTAGAACACCTTCATCACCCTTAGCAACACAGAGCCGCAACCTGTGCAAGACCTCAGCAGCCCTCTCTCACCCCAAGATCCTCCTTGAAGACTCCACCAACGGCTACGGCTTCGTCCGTCATTACCCCCTCCCTCCCAAGCCACGCTCCAAAGCCGTCACCGAAATCCGCGGCCCCTACTACACGGTCATGGGCAGCCGCTACCTGAGCGATGTTCTTGAGACGATGGGCGCGCACGTCGACGGGCTGAAGTTCGCCGGTGGCTCGTTCTCGCTCTTCCCGGAGGACAAGCTGCGTGAGCTGAACGACATGGCCCACCAGCACGGCGTGTACGTCAGCACAGGTGGTTGGATGGAACATATCCTCTCTTCAAGTGGGGGAGACACTGTCGGTGCTGTGGACAAGTACCTGGCGAAGTGCAAGGACGTCGGCTTCGACGTCATAGAGATCTCTACCGGATTTCTATCCCTCCCAGGGGACGACTGGCTAAGACTTGTGGACAGAGTGCAGGAGGCAGGGTTGAAACCGAAGCCGGAGCTTGGCATTCAGTTCGGCGCTGGTGGTGACACTGAAGCGGGTGAGCTTGAGAGCATTGGCACCAGCGATCCGAGCAAGGTCATCAACATGGCCAAGAAGTTTGTCGATGCCGGTGTGGAGAGGATGATGATTGAGAGCGAAGGCATCACAGAGAATGTCAAGTCATGGAGGACGGATGTCATCCAGTCCATCTTGCGAGACATTCCAATGGAGAAGGTAATGTTTGAGGCCGCCGACCCGTCGGTGTTCAATTGGTAAGCTCAATCTTTACCCAATCGTCACGACAATTCTCGAGCCTCTATTAATGTGAAATAGGTACATCCGTGAGTTTGGCGTGGATGTCAACTTGTTTGTCGATCATTCTCAGATTGTACAACTGGCCGGTCTTCGAGCTGGGATATGGGGCAAGAGTGACACCTTTGGCAAGATCACTACCTTCCGTCCACAGTAACCATTTACATGTCCTTCATCCTTGGACCGCTATGGGATGAAGTGTTCGCACTCCAGGAGGGAAAAATACTGTACATCTTGACCAGGTAGTACGTTTATGAGAGCATGAGCTTGTTTTGGCCTTTGCAAATACAGGACCTTTTCGGGAGTCTACCACCCGACATTGATTGAAATTTGCACAAGTCCACCACAACTCAGCAGCTTTTTACTTTCACAGTGACTCATGATGCAATGGATACTCCGTCATGTAAACTCGTGGGGTCATGAGGCTAACCGGTATCGCGCAATCGGTGAGTCAGCCCAATGTGCGCCCTTCCATTGTCAGATCTGCGCTATACCAGCCACAGCTGAGTAGAAGTATATAAGCGACAATGCCATTGAAATATCTCTTCTTAGCACATACCCTTCAATGGCACCAACCGGTCGCTCGTATTCATTGTAATCTTTATTTCATCCCATGCCGCAGAAATGCCCGCCGACTACGAATACACCCTCGTGGGCTTCCCAACCCGCTATTCCTCATGGACAGCCCGGGCCGCCACGGTGCTAGAATACTTCCAAATTCCTTACAAGAATGAAATATTCCACCTCAAAGAGACGCCCTATCCCACCTCACGACCGGTCCAGGCCCCTTTTAAGGGTGGTCTCCTTCCAGCACTGGTGGTGCACCCCACCGGGCCGGAGTCATCGGACTTCACCATCCACGACTCCCTCGCCATAGTCGAGTTCCTCGCCGAAACGCACCCGAAGCTCAATCTGTGGCCGGAGGACAAGCAGCTGCGGGCCTTGGCGCGCAGCGCTGTGGCCAAGATGCACTCTGGCTTCACTGCGATGAGGAACGAGTTCGCGACTAACTTCATCGCGAGGTACGAGTTTGCGGGTGAAGTGCCCATGAGCGAAGAGGCCAAGGCGGACTGCGACGAAATGGTCAGGCTGTGGAGCGAGTCCAGGGCCGAGACGGTAGAGCGGTTGAAAGCGTTGGGGAAGGAGGGCGACGATGAAGGGTTCCTCTTTGGCAAGTTCGGGATCGCCGATGCGTTCTTCTGGCCAGTTCTGTGGGTGAGTACAGTATCTCCACGATCGCCTCAGATGATGCAAGTCCAGTGACACGTGAATGGCTGCTGATGATTGATGATAGCGTTTCCGCACATACAACCTCCCCCTTACAGGTATCAGTGACCAAGGGCTGGATTGGATGGAAACGGTGTGGAAGAATCCGAAGCTGAGGGCCATCGGAAAGGATTACTTCGCTCAGGCCGAGGACCCGGCTACCAAGGTGGACCATTACGACGACATCTTCAGTGGGAACCAGGATGTGAAGTACGGGTTCTTTCCGGAGGATTGGGAGTTTGAACGTCCGGCCGATAAAAGAGTATGAACGACGGTGTCACAAGGTATGTCATGGAGCAATAATAAAGGACCTTACGCCGTTCCCTGAGAAAGACACCCGAGAGCTCGACAGAACAAGTAATGAAAACCCGATCCTCTTGGTGGGATATGGCCCTGAACGCGTATGGGGGATCAAATATCGCTTTAATTGCATCATTGAAACTTTTGTTGCTTCGATCAACGGCAAAAGACCGACATGGGAGGCCATGGAGTACGTGATCCAGCCCAGTTTCCTCCTCTGAGCATCTTCGCCGAGGATGGCGTTCGAAGCATCAAGGTGGACAGCTTGAGAGAAGAAATGCATGCGAATACCGCAAGGTAGTTGAGGAGAACATCAAGTGTGAAGAGTCATCAGAGAGGAAGAGTTATGTTATTGAAAAAGCCAAGCTTCTGAAGTGGTGACATGAGTCTGCAGCGACAGCAAAATAGCTCCTCGCTTGCTGGTCATTCAGCTATCTCCATAAGAGTCGGCCACAGCGTGGCCGCTTGATGACGCGGGTTAGACGAGAGTCTTCCCTATTCTCGTATCTGTTGGCTAATACCTGCCCAGTTTCGTGTGTTGCTTGATGAGTCGGTCGGGATCTGGCGATGTAGGTCTGGACGGTTCGGCTGGCGGCGAAGGGTTGATACTCAGCCAGGATGTTCTGGTCAATGCCGGGCAGTCGGTAGGTGGGCATGGCACGGCTGGGCTGAGGGGGGAAACCCGTTCCTATAGGCTGGGCATCGAGAAAGGAGTCGCCCAGGGCCGCTGGAGGAGAAATGACATCGGGCGGCTGGTATGGTCCCGGATAAGTCGACATGGCGGGCGGGCGGGCCGCCGTTTACCTGCAGAGACCACTCGAGGCGCCTGGAGGTATCCGTTAGACACTTTGGTGTTGGTGATTTGAGAGTGTGGCTGAGTGAAAGCGGCTCAGTGACCTTACCGAGATGTAGTGGAAGGCGGATTGGCTCCATTTCTTTGTCTAGATGAGACAGCCTGGAGTCAAATGATTCTGGAGAAGTTTCGGATTAGCTTGAGTGTTTTGACAGGAGTCGAATAATGTAGTGCTTGCCCTCGGAAGAACAATTACTGCTCTTGCTTTAACAACACACAGGAAAGACGGATGGTGTTGCCAGATGTTCAGCCCGACCCGAGAGCGCCGTTTGTGCGGAATCGATCGCCGGGCTTGTGTCTTGAAGAGCTGCCGTGGTCAAATGCTTCAAGGACCCGTGACAGGCGTCAGAACCTCGTGACATCAAACGTGGAGTGATAAATTCCCCTTTTGTGCTGCTCGATTTCGTATCTATGGCGAAGTCTACGCGTTGCACAGTTAGTAGGCGTTCTTGTGGGTGCTAATGGTGAAACGCACGGGACGGAGTATTCGGATACCTGATGAAATAGCTCAAGATTTTGCCGCTGGATGTGTCGTATCCATGGCAGAGCAGCTGGAGCTGAACCATGAGAACCTTCCAATGTCAATCAGGATGTGATCACGAGACGTGACCATGTGCCACTGTTGGGCACTGCTGTGGCGGGAACGAATAATTTTGGGAAAGGGGGATGGGAAGGAGGTGGGGTTTAAAAGGGAAATCTTGAGCTGCAGATAATTCAATAGCTCCAATTCCGAGGGGATCCGTCGAGTTCCGTAGGTCACCAAAATTCCGAGCTGTCTAGAAAAATGATTGGTCAAAACGATGGTGAGAGACTTGGGATCGCGAGGTCTACAATTATTGGACACCTTGAGTACCCACCTACTGGTTGGCGAAATCGCGGACTTCACCCTGAATGGTCCAGTAGGCATGGGAATCACAAAACATTGGAATGTTCAAATGCCCCAGAAGCATAATGCAGCCCCAACAGGGCCAGACCTCGCGGTGCTCGTGCTGTGATCGAGAGCGACGCTAGACCTGCCCAGTTGCACTACATCTCATGGCGCAGCAGGCTTCCTCACATGGCTGCTTCCTGAGAATGGCACTGCTACAATCAAGGCATGGCTCACATGTGCCATCTCTGAATGGAATGAATCCCATTGGCCTGCACATGGGTCAAAGGCAGTCTGGCCTGACTGACTGGCCACTGACCGAGCCTGGAATAAGGTTGAGCGCACGGACCACCGCTTATTTGGACATCACCCATATCTCCAACCTGAGGACTTACACCGGCTAAACCTCGGCGGAAGCGGACGTCATGCTCACAGGTTTGAGTTTTGTCCGCTGATTTCAATGCCTTGAGTGCAAAAGCTGCTAGATTCGTGGTGCCTTTATTTCTGCTGCCTGATCCAGGCAGCCCCACACTTGACAGGAGGATGGTCAGGCTCGGGCCAGGCTCTGTGGAAGAACCCTTTGTGCAGCTGCTAGCTTAGCATTCACTGCATCCTGAATGGGGCCTTCTGCAATGCTGCGAATATCCCATAAATCGGGCCAAGTGAGGGCTACAAATGCCATCAGCTGTTTAACGACCCGCTCTATCAATGATGGTGATCACCATAGGCAACCTAGCCCTCTCCTTCTAGCCCAGATGTGCCCATGATATCTCTTGGGGTCTTATGTGGCGAAATCGAGAATTTCGCGAGACAGAACGTTTTCCATTGTCAAAACAAGGTTCCACTCTACGCCCCAGTGCCTTCATACTACTGGTCTTTATCAACGGCACTGGAACCATGAGTACTTATCATCCCCCTTCGAGGAGAGCTACCTGAATACCTTGATGAACGATGCTGTTCATTTCAAACCAGTCGAGCTGCAGGACTGCGCGCTATTTTCCGAAATTAATGATATGTTACTGAACTTATCACACGGTAGATGTTAATGTAATACCGTACTGTAGTCCATGACCCCGTTTGTAACTCGGGGCAGGACAAACATCCAGTTTCTGGTCCCTGGCTGTTGGTGGGGTAAACTTCCAGTTGGCAGATAGTGGATGGGATGACTGTATCTGGGATACAAATCTGTGGGGGAACCGTCTACAAGAGACAACTCTACGGGATCACCGTCGATGGGAGACTGTCTGTGGGACACGGATCTGTGGGATCACCGCAGAGAGAAGGTTGACCACAGGAAGAGCTTACATAGAGTAGCTTCATCCCAGATGGAAATCCACGTCTAGTTATGTATGGTAACTTTGCTGCAGGTGAGTAATAGAAATACTCTTCTCCGTACGGTCTACCTGCACGTAGTCCCTGAATGCTCAAGGGCTGTCGAAGAGCTCGAGCGTTAGAAGCTCTGCTGGAAGTTTGAGCAGCTCCACCGTTAGCTTTGACTGGGCAGGGGCTCTTGGGCCTTGACTGACTGCCCATATAAACCTGCCGACTGAACTTCTCTGCTGCAACTTTTTCCTTCTTCCTTCCACACCCACTTTCTCTTTGCATCCACCAACCAACAACGCACAAGCAACAACGCAAAGCCAAACCAACCAGCACTACCAAATCCCAACGAAATTGAAATACTCACCGACATCATGCCTAGCATCGCCAAGAGTATCATCGACATGCCCGCGCTCTCCGATCGCGACATGGAGTTGCTGATCGCCGCCTTGCGCTGTGCTGAGGGCGGTTTCCCCAAAGTAAGTCGCAATCCTTCCCTGTTGGGTTCCCTTGCACCGCGTTGGAAAATCATCTTCCACTCCTACTGCGCCGCGTCGATTCCCTCCATGTTGCTGTTGTCAAAACTTCCCCATTGCAACTCCACATCCAAGTGAACCGACACGCGTGCTTCAATCCCACTGTCGTGCTAGATACAATGGCGACGAAGTATCCACAACAAGATCATGGCTAACGGGTTCACAACCCAGGTTGACTGGAGCAAGTTTGCCGAGATGGCTGGTTACAAGAATGCCAACTCCGCCGCCGTCTCCTTCGGCAGCGTCAAGAAGAAGGTCATGGGAGAGGCTGGTTCCGCCAAGCCCACCCCCAAGAAGCCGACCCCGTCCAAGCGCAAGCAGGCCACCGAGGCGACTGCCGCGGATGAGGATGCCGACGAGACACCTACCAAGAAGGCCAAGACTTCCTCCAAGAAGGCCGTCAAGAAGGAGCAGGACATCAAGGACGAGTCCGGCAACGATGAGGGCGCTGCCTTCATTTAAGTCAAGCACGGGTCACACGACTTCGTAAGTAATCTTCTTGCACTGCGACTTCGTCTTATCAGGCTTTCACCCTAACTTTTATGTACATAGCTTCCCCCGACTCATGTTGGTACGGAGTACGAAGTCCGCCATCTTGGGTACCTTGTACGGGTTGATCTGGCGGTGGCTGCTTTGAAGGGATCGAGTCTTGACATTGGAAGTTGTCTCTGGTCCGGTCCAGGGGAATGGTACATATCTTTAGGGTTCTGGTAGCTCGGGCCCTCGGTGTTGGATTTGACGCGCATCTTCGCCGTGTCGCATGCCTCGCAGCTGCACATCCGGCGAGGCTTTGATGATGGCCGAGCACATAGGAATACATTGAAATCAATCGGACCAACGGGCCGACCCTTCGAATGCTCTGTTTTGCCGTGACATTTCTTTAGGCCGAAGGATGACCTAATTTACGTAGTCCGCACCTTACATAGCTGAACGGCACCACCGTTGAGGTTCCACGCGTCGCGGGTCGCCGCATTGGCTGACGCCCGAGCCATGGCTTGGAGCGATGCTGTATGCGGGTTAGTCCACTACATTCAGCCTACAAGCTCACACCACCGTGCTTACTCCCTAGGCTCTATTCAGCGAGGCATAAACCAGCTGAATGCTCTGAATGCTGAAAGTGTAGAAATTGGACTATGATATAATGGCGCATCGCCCGATCCTAGCGCAATCATGCTGTGAAGATAAAAACATACAAAGCCTGCCCATTCCATATTTTGCGGAAGTCGCGACTAGTCATATTGAGACTTTGCCTGTACTAAAATCAGAGGTGGTACCCTCCAGACCGCTTTGTTCGCGCTGAACCTGGCTACAATGCAGCGAAATTCGCCAACCTGGCAGGGCTCTGTCGTCTATGAGTACAGAAGTCACGAGCAGCAAACACCCACCAGAGAGCATGGGCTGAGGTCCCCGCCACCACCACCATACACACCAACGACAGACCAAACAACAACAACAGCAAAATTGTATGACCTCACGTCAAACACATAGTCCACAGCTAATGATTTGAGCAGCACTCCGAGCGAAAACGGCCCCAACAGCGATCACCCTCTGCCGGTGCCCACCAGCCCCTCCAACGCGGCCTACACCCGCGAGCCGCCTATGTCTGCCGCCCCGGACAACCCCTACAGCAAGTACGATGATACCCCTGGTTGCTGCTGCAGCACCACCGGTGGCTGTTGCTTTAGCAGCCGCGGCGGATGCTGTTTCAGCGACACCGAGGGCTGCTGCTTCTCCACCACCAAGGGCTGTTGTTTCAGCAGCGATGCTGCATGCTGCTTCAGCAACCACAACGGCTCGCTGTTCCCCTTTGGCAAGGTATGTCTGCTTTTGCTCAGCACCCGCAAGGAGCGAAGATACTAACATGTTGCTGTAGCAGGCTCGCCACTAGATAACTTGACCGCCGCTGGGTGGATAGTGTGGATTGTAGGCATGGGCGTTGTGGGAGTACATGTGCATTTCAGAGCACCGATGGACGAACATTTGTCACAGGAAACAATACTACAGGATGCACAGATATGAGGACGTTTCAAAATTCCGAGTTTAACCGGAGATGATTGAGATTCTAAATAACCTTCTTTTCTATATGACATCGAATCTGGACTGAAGTATGGACAAGAAACAGAACATCTAAACGACACCAGTCTAGGCAATAGTCGCGCCGATCGCATCACCGGAAGCAGGGGCCAGGAAGCTGCTAGCCGGGACCTTTCCGTTCGACCCCCTCTTGGCCTGAACGAGGCTGACATCCACACTCTTGAAGCTGGCATCAGTCCACTTGGTGCTGGCATCCCACGAGTTCCCGCTCGACGTCGCGCCCTTGAGGCTGGTCTGGTCGGCCTGGGCGGTGCTCCCGCCCGAGTTGAGCGCGGCGACGTTCTTTGAGAACTTGCCCGTCACGCCCGTGGCGCCCGTGAGCTGGAACCCGACGCCGCCGTTCTTGTAGGCCGTGTTGCGCGTGAAGGTGAAGGCTCCCGGCTGCTTGTTGTCGGTGAAGCCCTTGGCCGAGTTGCTGAAGGCGATGCTGTTGGTCACGACGTGGTTGGCCTTGGTCGTGCTGCCGCCGCCCAGCTTGTAGCCGTTGCCGTCGCCCTCGAAGGGGGTGAAGTCCCACCGGTTGAAGCCGTTGCCCCACGAGATGGTGTCCTCGATTGTGACGGGGGATGCGAACTCCCTGTGTTGTCTGTGGTTAGCATTCGCTCACTATCTTGGTATTTTCGCATCGTCTGAGTTGTTGATGCTTACCAGAGGTCAAGACCGTCATCGACATTGTTCCACAGACGAGCCCCCTTGATGATGTTGCCCGTGCCGCTGCCCTCCTTGCACGCAAAGCCGTCGGCGCTCTCGCCGTTCTTGCGCGGGTCGCGGTTCATGTACGAGTCCAGGTACAGGATCTGGTTGTTGCTGAGGCTGCCCTGCATCTGGAAGCCGGACTCGTAGTTGTCGTGCGTGACGATGCGGTCAAAGATGTTGTTGCTGCCGTCCTGGAGGTAGACCCCGTAGGGCCCGTTGACCAGCGTGATCTTGGACACGTTCCAGTAGCTTGTGCCCTCGAAGTGGAGCACGCCGCGGTCGGCCCGGTCCAGCGACCCGTTGAGCTCGGCGGGCGTGCCGGTCAGGGCCTCGCCGTCGATGGTGACCGACTCGTCCCCATAGGCGGTCAGTGTGTAGTAGGCGCCGGCAGTTCCACTCTTCTTGATTGAGATGTTCTTGGTGGGCTTGTATGTGCCGCCGCGGAGAGAAATGATATCGCCTGCCGCGGCCTTGTCAACAGCTGTCTGGATCGACGCGTAGGGGCTCTCAAGTGTTCCCGTTCCGCTGCTGCTGCCGGTTGGAGACACGTAGAGAGTCGCAGCCAGAGCAGCTGGCAATGAGGCTAGGAGAACGACGGGGGACGGCATGGTTACGGTGATGAGGGAGTCGGTTGAGGAAGACAAGACAATCAGGAGGGACACGGATCGACACCAGCATCATTGACGCCTCTTCCCTGGCCACGCGACATCTTATACCTTGTTCCCAACAAGCATTCCATCACGAGCTCCAAAATGCAACCGAGCGCCATACTCGGCCTCATTTCGTCTTTGTCGCCGGGGGAGCTCAATCTTACTGAGAAGGGGCGGGCTTGGCATCACGGGAGATCTCCATTCGTGGGATTTGCAAACCCGCCCATGTTGGCGCACACCTTGTGGGGAGGCCGTGGGTCCGCCGTCCGCCCTTTCATGTTCAACCCACCGGCACATCTCCTGAGCCAAGACAAGCCAAGACTACGGAGTGCAGGGTTCCCTCCGAAGACCTACACAATACGCGTGTGGCAGGTAGTTCGACTCGGTGCGCCGTATGCCCAGGGAGGGATTATGACAGGTGCACAGACAAGCTAAATCACGCAAAATGGAGAAATGGGCAAGAGCTGTGGCTTCTCACCGTAAGGCCCTTGAGAAAATATGATAGGGGCTGCGAGTGGGAATGATGTGGGTTGGCTGCTTGTAACTTTCATCAAGAACTGACTCTTACCACCCATGCGGAAAATGGGACCTAGTCAATTTTGCGGGACGTCAGTGGTATAAATGTGTCGTGGATGGTTACATAGTACAAGTGCCCATCTCCGAGAAAGGTAGCAGAACAAGTATCAATCGCCTGCCTCACACAAACGTCACCATCTCGCTCCGCCAGACGAATCCCAGCTCGTCCACCAAGGACTTCGGCCATTCGTTCAGATAGACGTTGCTGTCTTTAGGTTGAGGCCCCCTTTCCAGGAGCGTCTCCGCCTCCTCGGACACCTTTTCACTCAAAGCCAGCAGGTACCTGAGAAGCCCGTGTAATCTTGTTTCACGGAATGCCTCCACAATATTCTTGAGTGGCATCTTCGCTCTCACAGGCGCCTGTAATTCTTTGGGCTTTTGATCGCACGGCGGCCAGATATTATTCTCCGGGTAACCCTGAAGCCTATAGTATCTGCGATCACTGCAACTTGGACACATCAGCCACGGAAAAGGCTCAACACACTCGCTCCCTGCGAAATGAGTGTTGTCAATCTCCGGTATCTGTAGGTCTAACCAGGGAGGGATGATTCCATCCCAACGGTACCGCTGGCTCTCCGGATCAAAGCTTGCAAGAGGGAGATGCCGTAGCAGGCTATCCCCGAAGTGTCCCGTAGCGTCGTTATCGCCCAGCGCAAAACACACGTAATCATCATCAAGAACAGGATTGTATCCCCTTGATCTGGACTGGAGGCAGGCCGTGTAGGCCCGCCTGATTTCCTCTGTGATACCAGTTGGCTCCCCCGTACGAGCTACAGCGAGTCCGAGGTGCAACAACCCGGGTATCGTGGTCCCGGGGCCTGGAATGATCAGATCAAAAAGCATGGCTTCAGGTACACCAATTTTCCAGAAATGCTCCTGAGGCTTATAGTCAAGACTCTGGTAAAGAATTTCAAAGAGGCTCAACACGCTGTGTATACCAGGCTTTACTTGCGAAGGCAAGGGTGAGGACCGTGGCAGCAGCGGACTCCCGGAGCAGAACATTGCAGCGTCCACGCGGCAACATGCCAACAGCTTAAACGTGCCGGGGGTTTCGGCCTCGTCTGCAAAAAAGAGATAGGTTTCAGAGTTCCGTAGATCTGATGCAAGTGCATTGGGATCCAGACCCCGGCGATTAATCTTGACACGGAACGCCAGAAACAGATGGCAGGGATGCTCAAGCCTTGGGGGCTTCGGGGTGGTGACGAAACAGACTTCAGCAGACGATCCCTTCACTTGGTAATAGCTCTCGCTGAGGTCCAAACGCGGCCCGTCGGCTTTCCACTCACTCCGGATGCAGGGCCCTTCCACCAACTCTTGAGGGGTGTCAAACAGACGCACAAGTCGCAATGTTAATGCCCCAGTGCCCGAATCTATCGACGCATCCTGGCGCCAAGACATCTCGGGTCCCACCAAGAAGAGCTGGCGCTCCGCGGCGTCGATGTTTGGCCAATTTAGTCTGGCTGGGTCGTAGTCTGCAAGCTTGATGATCGTGGGCCATTCTCCTGGCATTTCGAACCTGATGTGTCGAACGGCCATGCAATTCGGGGAGACCGGGTCTGTCCAGGATGCGACCTCGTCCAAGCTTGGCAGCCATGACGGATACTGTGATGTCGTGTTTGAGGTTTGTATATTCATCAAGGGCCAGAATTCTTCAGAAATGAGCAAGGTGAGTCCAATTGCGCCAATGACGCAGTCACGCATCGACAGTGAATAATCAGGCACAATCCCAGAGTACGTAGGGTTTGGCCCGAGTACGCCAAGAATCCCGAATATCTTGTCTCGCGGATCGGTGGCCTGACTGTCAAATGTCATCCTCAACGCCTCGTAAAGTGTCGTACTCATTTTAGACCCCTGTCCCATGAGTCCAAGCCATTGCCTGCCTCGGTCCTCATGGGCTACACGGTGGAGCACGTCGTTGTCCGAGTGGAGGTATAGGTCGTGGTCCTTGAGAGCCAGGACCGCACTCGGGGCGAGAGTGAGCTCTTGTATGATCCATACGCGTCTTATGTATCTGCTTTGGAAAACAGAATCCCGGATTTCACATCCACGGGCGGTTAAATTGAACAGAGTGTCGGGCTCGATTAAGCCGTCTGACCTGATTCTGTCCCGGAATTTGTGCTCGTCTTTGTGAACGATATGATCACCCGGGTATATGACCACACGCACGCAGTTTCTGTATACCTCACGCATTGAAGACACCTGAGCGCCGCGCTCTTGGATGTTGTTCTGGTTGATGCAAATGGCGTCAACCCAAACAAGTCGAGTCCCCATATGAGGGCGGAGGTACTGTAGCAGAGACCAGCAGTTCCGAGTGAGGAACAGCACATCCCAGAATTCACCGAAATAGCCTGGTTTGCACGGTGTGGCATCGCCGTCTTCCCCGCCCCATGTGTAAGAAACCGTCTCGTACTCAGGACAATTGTCCTGTCGGTAGTCCACCAGGTCTCCATGGATCGGACTATTAATACCACCCGATCCAGATATGTAGAGCAGTCGAAAGTGGTCCTTCCCGATAGTCGAGGTGTATATCTCGGACAGAGATGAGTCCGAGGCCTGCGGCGCGAGACTGGCGGCATCCCCAGACGACGCCTCTGGCGGGGCTCTAGGGGAGCCGTTTCGTGTATATGGCACACCAGGCGGCCACCATAGGTCCATTTGGCCGATGGGCATCTCTGGAGGAAGGTTGATTCCGCCGTAGCTTGGAGCCGGCTCGTCGGCGGCCCGCCGCAGCAGCGCCTCCGCACTGCCACCGCAGGCTCGGCACTCGGGGACGTTGCCGTGAACAACGACCTGAGGTGTATCGCAGGATGGCTTGTGCCACCGGGTCGAAATGGTCATGTTGGCGATGTCGGACGAGCAAAGGTCAAACTCAAAGCTGCATTGAGGGGAGGTCTTTTGACTGCGGCGCTGAACCTGATAAAATGAGGTTATCGACCAGGGCACTGCCTGCCGCTGCGGCACAGCGTATGTGCAGCCCCCACACCCTCACATGCAGACCCACGCTTCTGCCTAATGCCAGTGAGGATGTGCGGTTTCGTGCGCAAGCCAATACTACTGTAAGTCTTGTACGGACGTTGTGGAACAAGAACGACTCAGAATAACAAAAGCTAAGCCACGGTACTACAGAACTTCTCAATTTCGGCATGCCAAAAATACAAGCTGAAAGAGCGCCGTCACGCAACCAGAGTGGTTTTGGTTGCCTTCTTTCAAGTGCTTGCTTCCCAATAACATATATTAGCCTGCTCCTCTTTGCTCAACTGTCTGTCCTCTTACTGCGTCTTCATCTGCTATTTTGAATTATCATTTCGCGTCATCTGATTAGTATCGCTTCGAATATAAATAACCAGTTGCCATTTTGCCCTCTCTACAGATTTCTCAACATGAGTAGGCTCAGCCCTGCACATTGGAGAGGGAGGGGACCGGGGTGCCACCCACGCCGAGTTGCATCAACGGATAGTCTTCTCATGATTGACCCGGTGGACAGCACTGCATGTGAACAGTCCGATAGTGTTGAGATGCATGAGAATATCATGGCCACACGACCGCTTTCTGACCAGAACTCCAACGAGGGTCACAGCACGACCCAGCCTCACGGGCAGGGTGACGAGCTCGGGGAAGGAGACGGGTTCCATTCTGGTGCATATTCATCGAAAGCATCCCCAAGCACTAAAGAGGCTGGGCATAGCCTTCTGAGGGACTGGGCTCCCGAGATCACAGCCCTTGTAACGGCTTTTTGCTGCCTGGCTGCCATCTATATCATCTTAGCAAAATTCAACGACCAACAGCAGCCCAACTGGCCCTACGCTCGCACCCTCAATCTGAGCACTCTCATTGCATTGATTGCTACCATTCTCAGGTCCATGCTGGAGGCAGTACTTGCTTCAGGTGAGTATCTGCTGTTTAGAATCTGCATGTGCCCAGTTCAACTTGTGGCTTCAGTTTACTCATTGCTATTTCGGCACAGGCATCGCCCAACTAAAATGGCATTGGTTCCGGTCCAACTTACGACCGCTCGAACATGTACAGACTTTCGAGGACGCAAGTCGTGGCCCTTGGGGATCGCTGGTTTTCGTTTTGTCACTTGCCCGTTTGTAAGTGCCCAAATTACATGCATGTGTCTGATGTGACTAATGACGAATCGCAACGTTACAACAGTAACCTAGCGACGCTCGGTTCAATAATAATGGTTCTCTCTGTCGTGGTCGGCACCCTCACGCAGCAGGCCATCCAGACTGTTGCGTGTCAAAAGTTTAGCCCCGACGGAAACGCATCAGTCCCCATCGCCCAGACCAGCCTCAAGGGTGTTGAGACTACCGCTGCTGGAGATTATTTACTCACCAAGGACTTGAAAGCATCTCTCATAGCTGGCCTTGCTGGAATGCGACAGCCAAGCTCCATCCAGCCATTTTGCCCATCAGGAAATTGCGCTTTTCAGGGCAGCGACGGATTTTCATACTCTACTCTTGGTCTAAGCAGCGAGTGCATAGACCTCTCTTCGCTCATTACTCAGAGTAAGGTGGAAATTGATGCTTGGGTATACAAACATAATGTTGAAGTTTCTCCGGCGGAAATAACCAATTATACGTTGCCGAACGGTCTATCTCTCGGCTACATGTTGAGCCCGGGAGCCCATTCGGCCAGCGGATACAGCCGATGGACCACAATTCTTGCCCAGGAGGAGCTTCGATTGGACGAATCCTGGCTACAAAACATTACTTTGACCCAACGCCAAAGAGATATCGTCTTCGGTGCTTGGGTCGACGGCATTCTTCTCTTCATGCCAACCATCAACCCTTGTCAGGACCCCTCGGACTATTACAACTATCTTGATCAAGTGGAGGCCTTCGCAATGCCACCAACAAAAGCCAACTCATGCCCAGATCTAGACCTACCTGGTGTCGATACGTTACCAGGCTACTTCTCGGTGACGGCAGCTGCTTGCTTTTTCTATGCTTCCGTTCAACAATACGAGGGCTTGGTGGTGAACGGGGTGCTCCAGGAAAAGGCCCTTGGGGACTCAGATCCCATTCTCGGTGTACATGTGGATGGGGCAGAATATGATGCGTGCGCGTTTTGCACGATTCTGGACCCTTGTGTGGTTGACCGCGTGGTCTACACCAACACGAGCGCCAATCTATCCAGTGTACCCGGAGGTACCACCATTGCGGATAACACAACGGTCCCATTGCGTTGTCTATATGGCTTCAACCTCTCTTGGTATACGGCACTGATGGTGCAGAGACAATTGTGGAAGACTATCGGCAGAAGTGACGACGAGAATATATGTGTTCAGACGGGTAATTATACCTCCATGGTCTGCTCCGGTACATGGTGGCTGAACGGTATATTCAATGGCGGCAACGCTTCCATCGCCAGCATCAGAGAGTTCATGACACGCGGCTTCGACAGCCTATCAGCCCAGCTTCGCATGATCGGGACGGACTGGGATGGCAATCCCACGAATGCTCCCGGAACCGCCTACGATACTGCGGTCTGCGTGCTCTTTCGCTGGGAATGGCTGTTATACCCACTTGCTCTGGTTGTCGGTGCATCGGTGCTCCTATTATTATTGCTGGCCTCTAGTTCTGGTATGGTGGGACCCAGAAAGGAGGTCATATGGAAGTCATCCGTGCTGCCTTTTCTTTTCTACGGCTTGGAGGACCAATTCAGGGACCAAACTTCCGAGCTTGCACACCAGGACGAATTGAAAGGAGCGGCGAAGACTCTACGCACCCGATTTGGCCCTAGGGATGATGGGTGGAGGTTTTATAACTACCTAGGTAGACATAGAGAAATGCCTTAAGCTGTCATAGCTGATTGGTAATTTTATACAAGTCTACGAAATGCAGCTAACACCGACTGGGAGCAAAGACTGTTAGATTAGGACACGAAGGCACACGAAATGCCCTCACGTAGTTACCCGGCAGCGTTGGACACTTCATTGATGATGATTTCAAAGTTCCGTGACTATCCCATTATTCTTTTTGTATGTATCTTATGTACGCGCAGTTGCATACGTTGGATCGACATTCATCCCCGTCTATAGCCTATTTTACAAGGGCAGAGGGAACTCCACGTTCTGAGCCATGTACGAAGTCATATATACACCTCGACTTTTAGTGAAACAATAAGTGCACCACGTGTGGACCATACTTGGGCCAGGTACGCCTCCAGAGCCGCTGAAAGATGTCAGTCTTCAATGCCAACATCAAGGAACGGGGATCATTCAGACTTACAAAGTCTTGTTGAAAAAACCGGGGTATCCTTCGCCAATTCCCCTATCCCAAGCCCACTCTCCCATCACAGCCCGGTCCCGGAGTCGTGTGAATATCCGGTCCAGGTTCTCCGCTACAGCTTCGTCGCTCTTGTGGTAGAGCCACATTGGCACATAGACTTTGATATCGGGCAGCTCCACGCCAGCCCTGATCTCATAGGACACAAATACCCCCGGGAGCGCATTAGGCAATTTGTTTCGGGGTTTATTCCAATTCTCGCTAATGCTGTCAGGTTCGCCAAGAAGCAGGTGCCAGATATCCCTCAGGATCTCCATGCCCTTCGTAGTCGCTTCGTCGTTCAGCCTACCACTCAGGGTCATTGCAGTGCGTATAAAGTCAAATCGGGCAGTGTCTGTCGCCATGTAGAGCTTGACGCGAGCCTTACTGGGGTGTGCGCAATCGATTCCGATGAACTGGTTGCCGAGGTAAAAGTCTCCGGTACGGGTGGACAAATAGTTCTCCAATAGATTCACAGCCGGACGCAGAGCTGGCCCGCCAGGTTCCAGGTTCTTGATCGCATCGAAGACGATTTCGTTCTCGGACTTGCCCGTCATCGCATGCTTGATGAAAGGGCTCAGGTAGACCTTGAGGTTCCTTCGAGGTCCATCAAAGTCGACACCCGCAGCCAAAGCGACCCGCCTGCTGTAGTTCTTGTACAATGAGGAATCCGC
The DNA here is from genome assembly GCA_013364905.1 of Diaporthe capsici. Lineage (NCBI taxonomy): Eukaryota > Fungi > Ascomycota > Sordariomycetes > Diaporthales > Diaporthaceae > Diaporthe > Diaporthe capsici. The sequence continues at coordinate 4,223,070 of WNXA01000006.1, read as the reverse complement.
AGCCACGTTTATGTCACCGGGGCTGGGGTATAAACCCATGAGACAGTCCAGCCAACGCAGGTCCACGCCCGAATTCTTGTCCTCGGCAAAGCGAGCCAGAGCCTCATAGGATGTTTTCACGCCGAGAGGGTCCTCAGCAGTGAATGACTGGGGACCATTGACTGCGAATCCGAAGCGGGCCAGAGCCTTCTTGGCGGTATAGTTGATGCTCGGGTCGCTGGGTCCGCCGTGGGGAGCAATCGCCATTCGAGGTTTGACGACGGATGGGTCGGGCCGGGGTCCTATCGCAGGGATGACATATTTGCGAATGAAGGCCCGATGGGAGTCTCGTTCTTGGTCCGAATAATGGCCGGCGTCTAGTAGCGGATCAATGTAGCGCTTGCAGTAGTCATCCCAAAATGCGAAGTCGTCTGCTGTCGAGATGTCGTGCTCAACACTTGGTAATATGGGCGAATCTAGACGAGTGTTGTCGTTGATCACCATGTTGGGAGATGGATCCTTGCGTAGTGTCCCGTCCTGATCTCCTTTTGCCTCAAGCAAGACTAATGGAATGTGGTGAATTTTGGATGTTGTCAAGTTGTGAAAAAAACGGCATAAAGGTATCCGTTCGCGAAATAGACGAAACAAATGGGAAGAGTTATAATTTTCGCGCTCACCACTCAACATCTTAAGCCAGGCGCCTCTACTTGGGCTATGTCAATTATCTTCGCAATAATATGCGAAACCCATAGAAGGTTGCCCTGAGTGTCTTGTGTTATGCCAAGTGGTATGAATTAGCTTCGATCCCAAAATCATCCCTTTTCGAATTTATGCCGGGACTTCCGCAATTTTGAAGGAGTAAAGTGCGGACACGGGTAGTTATTTTGAGTCAATGCCTCTAAATAGGCTCTTGCGAACAGAAACTCCGAGAAAGCTGTTCACGGTCACATTCGGCCGCTAACCCGCATCTAAAACTCAAAAACAGCTTAACCCTGTCCGCCAATCACAACTATGTCCGTTCCATCTGCCGCAACTGATTGAGTTACCTTTGATCAGGTAAATGGATGATCTGTTCAGCAAAAGCTATTCACAAATCAACTCAACATGGCATCTTCAGTTCGCGTTTCATGATGACACACTCACATCAGCCCAACATGGCTTCGTACGGGTGGGACTTCTGGGTAAGTATGCCCATTTCACCTCAGCTTTCGCACGTCCGCGGTGCTGATTGTGCACTAATCACCCCGGGCAGTTAGTCATGGCGGCACTCAGTGTCACCTCGCTCCTGTCTGCATTGGACATCTCCGTCATGTCTACCGCCTTGCCAAGTATTGTGTACGATTTGGGATCCAGCCCAGCCTACTCCTGGGTCGCAAATGGCTATTTCCTCACCTCAACCGCGTTCCAGCCTCTCTTTGGGCAGACTGCCAACATTTTTGGACGGCGAATCCTGACACTCTCTGCCGTGTTGTTCTTCACCATAGGCTCCGCCATTTCAGGATCGGCGACGAACATCGCTGCCCTTATTGCTGGACGTCTCATACAGGGAATTGGGGGCGGAGGACTCAATGTGATGACGCCGATCGTCGTGGCCGACCTCGTCCCGCTGCGCGATCGGTCGAGGTTCATGAGCATCATATTCACTTTCTATTCTATCGCCTTTTCGATCGGCCCAGTCGTCGGTGGTGCCCTCGTCGATCATTCGTCTTGGAGATGGATTTTCTATCTCAATCTTCCTGTCACTGGACTTTCCATGGTCTTGCTCTTTTTCTTTCTCCATGTCCCATACAACGCGACCTTCGATTCGACCATGCTTCAGCGTGTGGACATCATAGGCAATGCTCTCCTCATAGCATCGGTCGTTTCCGTTCTAATAGCACTAAATTGGGCTGGGTCAGAGTATCCATGGTCTTCCTGCAGAGTCATTGTGCCATTAGTCATTGGTCTTCTGGGAATTAGCGGCTTCCTCGTCCTGGAATCCACGACGTTGATCCTGGAGCCAACAATGCCGTTCAGGATCTTCTCCAACCGGACTTCACTGCCTACCTTTGGGCTGGCCTTCATACAATCGATGCTCACGTACTGGAGCTCTTATTATCTCCCGGTGTACTTTCAAGCAGTCCTAGAAGCGACTCCGACTCGATCCGGCGTCGATGCCTTGCCCAGCGTCTTTATCGCTATGCCATTCGCCATGGCTGCAGGCGTAGGACTGTCTGCCCTCAACAGATTCAAACCTTTCATGTACTTCGGCTTTGCCCTGTTGGCATCAGGCTATGGTATGCTCAGCCTCCTTGATCAGACATCCTCGACAGCATACTGGGCCGCGTCTCAAGGCATGGCCGCCGCAGGTACTGGGATGCTGATGCCCGTAACATTACCTGCGATCCAGGCACCGCTTGCCGAAGCAGACCAGGCTATTGCGACAGGAGCATGGGGCTTCGTGCGATCCTTTGGGGGAATCTGGGGCGTGGCGATTCCGACTGCGGCTTTTAATTCGGAGGTCAATGCCTTGATTTACCGCGTCAGCGACGAATCAGTCAGGAATGTGCTCGCGGATGGCGGGGCATATTCCCTAGCTACTCGGAATTTTATGAGAGGCCTAAACTCGCGGCAAACTCTCAAGAGCCAGGTTCTGAGTGTATATGTTGACAGTTTGCAGTTCGTCTGGCAGGTGGGCATTGGTTTCAGTCTGTTGGGATTCGTAATCGCCCTCTTTGTTAGGGGCATGCCCCTGCGTGAGAAACTGGAAGGGGACTTAGGAGCCATTGAAGAGGAGAAAGACACGGCTCTCTTGCTGAACAGTTCGCTGACGCTAGAAGACGGAATTATTTCGTCTCCCAGACAAACTAAAGCCAGAGGGATTGTCAAGTCTTTTCGCTACATCGGGTCTCTGCACTTCAGTGGGAAATGGGGTGTTGAGGCTCTGGAACTTATGCAGAATTTTGAAATTATAGATCCTCCCGAGATCCGCCGTCCGTACGGTAATTGGATATGACGTTCACGAAGAATGAGTCTCATGAGTTTTGGAAAGATTATGTGGCATTCCAAGTGAAGACTCCAATATGATGTATAGATCGGCCTCGATGAACTTTTAACGAGTCCCACGGCTTCCATGATTAATCGATGGATACACCTGAGGCCACCTGCATTGGGTGGGTTCGCTATCTATTCTAGGAAATCTGGACTTTGGTGAGTCCTTGTGTCTTCACCAATATTACAGTAAGAACGATTAAGACCAGAATGTACGTGTTACAATGGTTCGAATTGATACGTTGCAAGCTTCAGGAGCATTGACTTTGATCTGATAGACATGACTCTGACAGGCAGACAAGTCCCACCATGCGTGGAAAATAATTGTCCCAGGCGAAAATTATGCTCCGCTCGAAAGTAACGGTGCATTGACCTCGAGGGCTATTGTATGTAGCCGGAACGTGGCTTGCTCACCCGTGACTCTTGTATCCATGTTATGGCATAGTCTGGCCTAGAGCATACTGACTCCCGCCGCAGATCAGATGAACAGCTAATCTCGGAGTATTTACAAATTTTATTTTTTGCTACCGTGAAACAGCACTTGAATCTGTTTGGGCCCATATGAATGAAATCGCCAACCAAGTGGGGACCAGTGGCTGCGATGCAGGACTGTTATGCAATTCAAGTAGAGACGGACCAACACATGCTTGAGGGAGACGCATCTGTACAATCTTACCGGGAGCCTGACCTTCATCCTCAGCGTGATTGCTAGAAAATGAGAAACACTGTTTACAAAAATGGCGAGTCTAGTGTGGTGAGCATGCGTGAGAGTAATGACACCGTCCGGTCGGTTCTTATCCGCGGCTCCTCGATCGGGAATACAACAGGACCCTGAGGACAAAAGCCTCATCAAAGACCCAAGTCTAGAATTCTATCACAGTTCCTATTCCATGTATCATTGCACACAAGACGTGTGCTTGACCCTTAAACCGGGTATTTCTTACGGATAAGACGCCGACACATGCTACCAGCAAAATACTAGACATATTGACGGTCAGAAAGGGACAGTGTAATGAATTCCTGTGCCCTGGTTTAGCTCTCGGTCAACACGTTCCATTTGACCATCTACAGCTCCAGCTTCTCTAGACCGTGGATATTTCCCTTAACTGCGTGAGTTGTACTGCTGGGTTGGACACTGTTCTAAAGTTTGACTTGTTTTCCACGACAGCCAGTTTGCAAGCTTGCTCGACTCCCCGGCTCTTCCGGGCCCCTGGTTTTATAGCCAAACAAGTAAGCAGCAACCCTGCGCATCTGAACCTCCTCACTCCCTTCCGTGATTCGATACCGCCTGAAATGCCGCCATATGTGCTCAAATGGATAGTGCCTCGAATACCCATCCCCGCCGTGGATCTGAATGGCCCGATCGGCAGCCTGGCAGACCATCCGATTCGCATAATAGTTGCACATGCTAATCTTGTGCCCAAGTTGTTTCTCTATGGCGACCCACGGCGCTTTCCCGGCGGCCTTGGCCTCCGCCGAGACCTGGTCCATCTCCACGGCCGTGCGAAGAATCAACAGCCTCAGCATTTCTTCCTGGGTCGAGAGTTCCACCAGGGGCCACTGGATAGCCTGGTTGGAGGACAGGGGCTTCCCAAACACCTTGCGCCGGTTGGCGTGCTCGACGCTCCGGTCTATGCAGTACCGCGTGGCCCCACAGCTCGAGGCGGCCTGGCGGATCCTGTTCTCGTGCGTGAAGGTCTGGGCGATGGCCAGCCCGCCGCCGAGCGGGCCGAGGACGGCCGAGGCCGGGACGCGGACGTTGTGCAGCATGACCGTCGCGTGGTCGGTGGGCATGTTCAGCGTCCACTCGTACGAGGCGACGGTGAGGCCCGGGGAGTCCCGGGGGACGAGGAACGCGGTGATGCCCCTCGCGTCACCCGCCCTGCCCGAGGTCCGGGCAAAGACGGTGCAGTGGGTGGCGGTGTGCATGCCCGTCTGCCATTTTTTGTTCCCGTTGATCTCGTACCCGGGCTCGCCTGAAGAGAGGGTGACGGGCCGGGCCGTCGTGGTCATATGAGTCGCGTCGGAGCCGTGGTCGATTTCGGTCAGCCCGAAAGTGGCTCTCAGCTTGCCGCCGATGCTGGCCGGTATGAAGTTCCTCTGTTGCTGGGGCGTGCCGTAGTGGTGCACCATGATGACAAAGGGATGGTTGCCGACAACGCTGTGTTCATTCTGTATGTCGTTGGCCAGGCTTACACCGCCGCCGTACACGGGATGAGAGGACAGGTGATACCGAATCGCGCACATGTGGAGGTTGAGTGACTCCGTGTCAGATCCGCCGTATTCCTTCGGGCAAGCGAAACGGTAGAATCCCGCCTCGTCGGCGAGCTTCTTGACTTGGCTAAGCAAGCCTTCCCAGTCCTTGGTAGGGAGACCTTGGTTGTTCCATTGCGTCCTTGAAGCTTCGCGACGGTGGTCAAAGAAGCGGTTATTGTCGTTGCTATGTTGCAATGGAAGGATGGTGTCGGTGATAAAGGTGTCGACACGTGACAGGTATTCTTGGACCTCTGCAGGGAGCTCGAAATTCATGGTGGTTGCTTTGGAGTGGTTGACGTGCTCTAGAAGTGGACCATTTGTCCCTTCAGACATTTGCCCCCTCAGATAATCAAGATGACCCTTGCCCAGTAATGATATGAACTCCAGCGCGAAGGCCTCGGCTTCTCACATTATGTAGATGCTAACGAACCCCCTCACGGGTGAAACCACTGGCGAATAGCAGTGGCGCATCTCGGCATCGATTATACCCCGCAGTAATAGCAAGACTGGCTTAAACACCCAGCGTTAAAAAGAACCACAATGCCGATAACAGTAGGTTTCGAACACAATTGCCTCCAATCTATACTTCGAATTATGGCTATTTTCTTGAAGTTAATTTATCAATCTTGGGTTGAGGATGAAATCAATAATAGACGTTGATCTTGGCCCCTGAACTCCATCATGACACCTCATACCTACGCGTGGTATCAGGCAGTTCCGCATGAGGAGTTGAGCCCTCAGCTTCCGGCGTCCTTGACATCGCCCCGGGCATCTCGGCCCTTGGATAACCGCGCCCATCCTGACAAAAGTCCGTCTTTTCAGCACCTTCGCCGTCATTATTCTGCTGCGATGCCGCTCTTTTTGACCGTCGTCTGAGAATGAAGAACGCGGCCGCGCCAATGAGAGCTACCCCTGCCACGCCCCCAACGACGCCGCCGGCTATGGCGCCTGTGTTGCTGCCAGAAGAAGAACCGGATCCGTTGTTGGGGTCTCCTGTCTCTGTGGTAGTCGCATCAGATCCATTGTTGTCCGTCGTTGCAACACCAGTAAAATCCTCGACAGCAAAGGTATCAGCTAGGCCGGCGTACGAAAAGTCAGCCATGCGGTTGCTATAGAGGTAAAACAGATGGTCAGCCACATCACTAGGATTTGACACGCGTGGGAGCTTTGGCGGTACCAACTTATTGTCGTAGTAGCTTTGTAATTCTGGTGAGAGGTTGTACAACGTCCGATTGCTCACGTAGCCTCCCGAGGTGAAAGACATGAGACTGAGATCGAACAGGGCCAGTCCCGGGGCATTCGGATCTCTCGTGTTGAACACCCCGTCATACGCAGACCCTTGCACATACAGACTCGAGTCGACACCACCGATCGTCAGCACCTGGCCGCCGCCGAGGTGCTCGCACGTGAGGGCGTGGCGCGGCTGCGATGCACGATAATTTGCCTTGAACCAATGGAAGGACGGTAGCGACAGCACGAATAGCTCATCCCGACTCATGGCTCTGCTACCAAGGTCCCCACCATATCCCGCGTACACGACGATCTCGTACGTCTTGTTGGACGAGGCCGCGCCTGTCATGCAGAACCCAACCCGGCCGTCGGGGTAATTGCCCGTCGTGGTCTGTTCGTACCCAGTATCTGTGGCCAGGTCATAGATCTGAACCGAGCTGAATGACAACAGAGGTCCTGATTCGCCGTTCCGTCCTCCGCCCGCGACGAGGACGCCGTTGGGTCCGAAGTTGGGGACATGGTGCATTTGACCACGTTGTACTTTTCCGGCTGTCGAGGTGCCAACGACTGTGGAGTTGGTAGCAACTCTGGTGGTGAAGTTGTACTTTAGAAGACCGCTGACTGGCGTCTGGTCCCAGTTACTTTCTAAAAGATTCCCTTTTGTACAGGTAAGAATTAGTGACAGCCCCTTCCTGCTCTCCAACGGCTATGTGCGGGTTAAAGCATCAACTTACCTCCTAGAAAGAAGCCAGCACCGCCGCCGCTTGCCACCGATCCTGTAACATGCCGGGGTTGCGTTGTGAAGTAATCGTCTGCCGTCTCATTTAAATTGGTCCAAGTGCCCGTTGTCCCATCCTCGCTTGGCTTGAAGGCCCAAAGCCCTTGCTCTATTAACTGGGAATCTCCATAACTCGAAGGCAGACCAGCAAACCCTGTATACAGCAGACCAGATGCTTCATCAACCCATATGCCACCGCCCCTCAGACTCGGCGCGTCTGATGGCTTTTCTATTGACGTATAGGTTAAGCTGCGTGGATCAAAGTCCTGCGACAGGTCGATTGATAATAAATTAGACTCTATGAACAGATATTAGGTAAACTTCTCGCCCCAGCGATAGTCCTCAAGACGAGGTGGACCGTGACCTAAATAGTAGTCATGACTTACGGTATTGATAGACCACTCCCTCGTTACTACTGGAGAATGAGATTTCCCCTCCATCTATGTAGGCCCTGCCATTGAGCACCGCAGCTTGTTTTAATCAGCATTGAATTTTACAGGGGAAAGAAGTTGATTCGAGTTTGAAGGACTGACAAGAATGAAATCCCCGTCGCAGGAAGGTGTCTGCCGAAACATCACCATCGATCTGTCGGGAACGAAGTTTTGCCTCAGATCTCGTAAGGCCAACTGATGCTACTTCCACCGCCAGCAGGAACCAGAGAAGGGAAAGCCCCTTTTTCGCTGTCGGGACCTATTCTTGCGGTGGTGGTGGGTGGCGACAACGTGGGTCCGGAGCTGCTGTCGAATGTTTGTTTGCAGCGCGGCTGGTTCTCGTGGCCCTGGCGGCTCTCAAGCTTTGCACCTGCAAATGCGGTTTTCGATGTGGACAATCCGATTGTCCTTGCTCCGAGACGGAAGAAAGGAGGTTGTCTCAAGTATGAGATCATGCAAAAGATGGTGTCAGAATTCTTTTTCTTTTTCGCCAAGTATGCAAGTGAGCCTGACTACACTCCAAGCCACAATTGATTATGGTGACACAGACTTGATGCTCGTGTTGGTTGTCGGTTTGCTTTCTCAAATAGGGACTGGACAATTTCAATCTTCTTGGCAGGGAGAGTCTTGCACCACTGACCAATTCCATGTCGATGGGGGCCAGTGGCTGCGCCCGTCTCAAACCCGGCAACCCACGCCGAGCCAACTGTGAGATGTCTGATGATCTACATTCGTGCCGCATGGCTTGGGCAATAGACGAGCCTACAAGGCGGCAGATGACCCCACAGCCGTTTCTTGGCCCCAATCCTACGGCAGTGTCGGAATCACGAGTAAATATGGAGGGTGGCGGTCTATGTGAGAATACTCATAAGGTATCTGACCTGCACATCCACGCCGATATCTAGTAGTCGGGAGTGTACCTGGACAATTCTGGGTTTGGATGCAGTCCGTGGATTTGGAGCTATTCATGCATATCATCTGTTGATTTGTCTCCAATCATACATGGTCGTACACTTTTTGAAGTCGTTGCCACTCGCTGATAATTTCAATGCCGACACTGATATTGTCACAAAAAAGAAATCTTCTCAATCTTTTATCTCCGGGCCGTCTTGCTCATCCTGATCAGTCATGTAGTCATCCTGTGTCACCACAAAACCCACGACTTGCAGTCCCATGACCCTGTTGGTTCCAGCTGACTACAAAGCATCACGCACTGCGGTCAATGATATATTGTACCTCTGCTGACACGACGTGGTTGTCTCGAATCTCGGCCTGCTAGTTCGGTACGGCCCAAAATTTCGATCTGTCGATCGCTTACCAAATCGCGTCCACAGTCACCCGTCGGTATGCCCTCGCGACTCTCCCATCGATTTTGATCTGGACGAAGCAGTATTGGTTCGACGTATCCCCAGAGAGCCCGTTCCGTGCGACGGCAAGCCCCCCCATCGCAGCGGTGCCGACGAGCTGCAGCTATGGACCCCATAATGTAGGCACTGGAGTTGTTGATAGCTCGACCAATGGGAACTATCAATGAACGAGTCGTTCTCGGCCGGGCCACTCGCATTGAAGACGAAACCACGGATAAGATTTTGTGCCGGAATTTTCATCTTCCATCCAAGAATGACAGTTCCACCTGCCAAACACCAAGTCGATCCGTCACGCCCTTCGCCGCCGTAGTTGAGTAGCCTATACGCTGCCAGGATTGCTATCCACCAATCACATGCGACCCAGCCCTGTTTTCCCCATGACAAACCCACACGAGTCAACGCGACATCAAGCATGGCTTCACCAGCAATAATAAAGAACTGACATTTCCCAGCTGTAGATTCATTGTTCTGAACTGGAATACAAAGTATGGCAGCCCAATCTACTCACGAGCAGCTCATGCTTCCACGCTCAGGGGCAGCTCTGAAGACCTCAAGGACCCCAATCTCAGCCCTAACCAAGGCAATCTTCATAGATAGCTACCTAGGTAGTCTCGTGTCGATGTCCGCCCCTCTTGTCCCAGACGGGTTAGTCAGCCACCCGCCTCTGATCCTCCGTGACGTTCAGTGTATAAATCCTCTCGGCCACCCCTCCGGCCCTACTGACACCAAGGCCTAGTCGTTCTCTCTGAGAAATCGTTCAACTTTACACGACTGTCACCATACAGCCAGCATGATGGCTACGCGCGGGCGGAGTAAGGAGGCCTGCTCCCTGGCAGCCTCTAAGCCGGTTGCTGGCTGCCCTGCCGCCCAGCTGCCAAAGTCTAGTATATCACCACATTTTATGGCCGGGGTACCGTATCGATCAACGTCGTCACCACGCCACGATGGCGTTGGGCAAGGTGGGGGAAGAAGGGATGAACAGGGGAGGGGCGTGTCGCGATCTGGTCGCGTGTATTGCAGCTCTTATTATCGTGCAAGTCATTGTCCTCTTCAGCCCCGCCCGTCTGGCTTCATTGCCCCTCATCACCACCCTCGATAGGACAGACAGACTCAGAGGCAACGACGCACGCATTGCCAACAAACAAGACAAGGGCACAATCTAGGGTCCAGACCATTTTCTCCGTCTTTCGTTCTACATGGCGGTTCTAACACCCCCCCTCCCCCGAGAAGAAAACACATAGTGAAAAATACCAAATGCCAAAGAAAAAATGACAGTGAGCTGCCCACAACCCCACCGCAGCCAGCGTTCAATCGGGGGCGGTAAGTTTCGAGATGGGACTGATCATCCGATGTAATGCGAGGCAAGGGCGCATGGAACTCACCTGCAGAGTCCACATCTCTCTGTCCCTTTCCTTTTGACCAATAGTCAATCCCCTCTCCAAGGAAGCCACTTGTTTTCTGTAGTAAGCGTTTGTCTGTCATTCTTCTTTCTGCCTGACTGCTAGGCTGAGTAAGCAAACTGCGTAGTATGCATCGTTAGTATGTACGGCGCCCGGGCACAAGGGTCCGGAAGTGCCCGTGCAAATACAATTGCCCCGTAACATTCAGGTCGAGATAAGCTCTCCCGTACCTAGGTACTTCGACTGTCTACGTAGTCTACGGATCCTGAATGAATCTGCGGCAGTTCCACTGTCTCTGTGCAACGTACTTTGTCACAACTGCTCTTGATGAAGAAGACTTTTACGATGGTCTAGGATAACAAATATTAGCTCGGCGCTAATAGTGTCGACTGAGGGCATTCACACTCGTGTCTAACACATCCGTTAGACGCTTCTTCCCGTCTTTAGCGCCGTGTTAAGAATCATTATCCCTGGCCGTTGTAAGTCAACTTGACAAACTGTATGATTTCTCTTCGACAAGGGGGACTTTTGGCGCCATTGTGTACTATGAACGCGCGTGCGTGTGTGTTTGTATGTGGTATGTAAGCTCTGCCCGGCCCTCCCACTGGCACTCCCCTCCCAGGGTGCAAACAACACAGGGCGTGTCGCCCGTCCGCAGAATGTCGCGGAGGAAGAAGGACGGCGAGAGGAATCTATTCAGGGACAACAACGGCGTGATAGGATGCCTCATGTCCTTTACCAATTGCATATTACTGCTGGCAACAAACAGTCCAACAAGCAGATATCATCCTGAAGGACAACGGCCGATGATCTCTGTTTTGGCCAAGCCAGCTTGGCGGCGCTGACTTCTGTGTCGTGCGGGTTCTCAATCTTTGGGACGTCTAGCTCTTGTCCCATGATCTCGAAATCGAAACCGTTCCAGAGGGTTCAGGCCAGCCAGAAGACGGTCAATGTGGCAATCTGTACGGCAAGGCAGACCGGTATGGCGAGGTCTCGATCCCAGTTTGGCAAGCTCTTTATCACCTCGAAGAGTATGGAGACTTCACCACTCGTAAAGACGATCCTCTGGAGGCCCATACATAGGTCCGGCCTGGTGGTAGGAGTTAGAACCCAGCAACAACAGAACAAGTCCAGGCAGGGGATAGTCATGAGAACTCACCATCAAGAAAGCCTTGTCCTTCTTGCCACTAGCCTTTAGCGAGACCCAGTCCATAGCCCTGCATTCACGCTCGGTTATATATTTGACAACACCATCCATAGCCATAAACACCTCGTCTGGTTGCGGATAGCCATTCTCATTGATATAATTGAGGCATGCCTCGATGTTCCGGCGGCGCTCAGGGTCTATCTCGGTCTCAAGTGCTTCCGTCGGTACATATCTCGCAGTATCCCAAAGTTCCGAGTCGAGTTTAGAGGCCACACATTGTGTGGCCTTCTCGTCGCTGAGCTGTGATATAGTATCGCTGGCCCTCTTATTGGGCTTGGCTGGAGCGGCCACGGGCCCGCTATCGCGCCTCTTCCCACCGACCATTATGAATGCAGCCTTTCAGACCAGGAGTCGACCCGAAATATCTGGTTTAAATATGCCAACTGGTCTGAATAATCGTGGTGGGTACGCTGTAGGTGTTGGTAGAGGAGTGGCATAGCTATTGAAAGAAAGCCGTTACACTAAGTTGGTTGACAAAATATTGGCCTGGTGGGCCAAGGATTAACCGAGGCTTTAAATAGCTTACAACTCGAAGCGATTACGTAACTCATGCATGTTGGTGCCTAGAGTACATGCAACCCAATCTGTGCCGTCTTTTTGGTGGAGCGACCTCACGCTATTCATACCCCCACCTCACAACTATTCCAGACTCAGGGGCAGTTCAACTCGAAGGACGAATATATAGGGAGTCATATACCGGCGATCTATCGTCGGATACCTCATGACCTTTTGTCTAATATCGACTCGAACGTCCAAAGATGGGTTCAGGAACTGGGTCCATGCCTGGCTTACTCCAAGACCTTGATGACGGCGCTCTCGGACATTACCTCGCCAAGTCTGGGAAAATCCCGAACCTGCGATTACCTGTTGTAACTACGAAGATCGGATATGGCCAGAGCAATCCAACCTACTTTGTGGATGATGCAACGTAAGTACAACTCCTCTGATATCCATATGCTTCTCCTGCCTGCATGACCGGATGGATATTTGACAACACAGCCATAGCGGCGCCCGGTTCATTCTAAGGAAGAAGCCGCCAGGCCCGGCCATCAGTCCCGTGGCGCATCGGATCGATCGGGAGTATAGAGTACTTGAGGCACTTGGATCGGTGAAGGGTTTTCCTGTGCCGAAAGTCTTTGACCTGTGCGAGGATGCTTCAATAATCGGAACGCCATTCTACGTAAGTCGACGGGCTATCTAAGTATTGCAGAGAGATGCTCACTGCCAAAACCAGGTGATGGAATTTGTAAAAGGCAGGATCCTAACCGACGTGGACCTGGGAGAACTTTCACCAGGCGATAGACGAAAGACGTGAGTCAGTCATGGTATCCTTTGAGCCCAAGCGCACCCATGGATAACAATCTCCCGCGACTAGTTGGTTCTCTGCAATTGAGACTCTCGCTTGGCTTCATACACTCGATCCTGACCGGATTGGGCTCTCGGGTTACGGCAAGAGGAACGGATTCTACGCTCGTCACTGCAGCACGTGGAGTCGTATCGAGGCTCAACAAGCCGCGGTCAAAGGTGTCAAATCGGGAAAGGCACTGGGCCGAGCCCACGAGAATTACGACAAGATCGTCGAGTATGTGAGAAACAACTTGCCGGACGATCGATATGCCATTATGCATGGGGATTTCAAATTTGACAATTTGGTACGTGAACATTAGTCCTTGACCCCTCGGACGGGCTTCATTGACAAGGCCGTTAATGTTTAGATCCTCCACCCTACCGAGCCAAGGGTTATTGCAGTCCTTGACTGGGAATTGTCAACCATTGGACATCCCTTGATGGATCTCGTCTACCTACTCAGCCCCTTCTTCGAGGATTACCACAAAGTGGGGCAGCACGCAGAATCATCTCGGTCAGGCTCACCTTACAACACGCAGAGTCGCAAGGAGAGCGGCATTCCGGAGCCGCAGGAACTCCTGGACCGATACGCGGAGATTGTCGGATTTGATCTTCGCAAGGATGGCTGCGGGAGAGACTGGGACACGGCAGTTATCTTTCACTACCTCCGAGGCGGCACGATCAGTCACGGTATCCAGGCGCGCACCATTACCGGCCAGGCGAGCAGCAAGTTTAGTCATATTTACTTTGGACAAACCAAGGCAATGCTAGACGCCGCCTTTGAGCGAGTGAAGAAGCTACAGTCGGAGGCGGTTGGTGAAGGACCCAAGCTTTAATTATTCATAGCAATGCCAGCCGTAGATGAATGTGTCCATGCGGCCGGGTCCAATTATGCCCTGTATTTACATTGGCAACCACAAAACTTCCATACATCTCGCAAAGACTTCAGAAAGTAGATATAATTCCGAAGCACATGGAGGGGACCATGATATCTGTGTTCCTAAACACCACCTCGAGGAAGTGGGTGACGTAGTCGGCCGAACTGTACATTTCCTGCAGCCAGTGCAGCGCAAGCACGCACTGGTGGGAGCGGCCGATTCTGATGCTACAGACCTCCTCGACCGGTGAGCATATGTCTAGCAGGTGGCACGGGCGGTCGAGAGGAAGGCTACGACGCTGCTAGTGGAGAGATTGCACACCTGGCGAGGGGGCAGCTTGGGAGCTGGACCCGTTTCGAGTATCCCGAGGGCAGTAGAAGTAGTTAATGGCGGTCCCCATGTCATTCAATCGAAGCCGCCTGCCATCCGATACGTAGAAGAGAAAGTAATGGGTGGGAGACGTCTTGGACTTGGTGGTGACTGACCCCCAAAACGGACACGATTCCCGGGGCTAATTCTCGCTTGCAGTCACTTTTGGCATTATTTGTACGAATCCCTCTCTGCTGTGCTAGTAAACCCCATCTTGTCACAATCAGAAGAGCTGCAAGAGCTAGCGGAATTGGCGTATCACCACAGGCTGGCAACAGATGGGTGGCTCACAATAAAGGGAGTCTGTTAGGTAGGTAAGCCTCGGGTATCACAGCCTCAGACCCTGTGGACACATCCCAGCCCACAATTGTCCACGCTCGCTCACTGCGGTACCGCAAGGCAATGCACCCACCTGATCTACCCAGACCACTGTTCCTCTATATCGTCCTCCGTATCAGTCAGCCACCCATCGTGACGTCCGATTGGAATCTACGTGTGGAAATTACATAGCTGGTTTTGAGCGGAGCCACGAGTATCCCAGGTGCCGCTAAGTTGTTTCCTCCACAATGTAAAAGCTTGTTAATGCAGAGACTCTCAAGTCCGAGATGGTAATCATGTGGGCAAAGTTTATCGCTACACAGAACGAAGGCGTACCCGAGCCTATGAGATCTATTTTACAGTGATGCAAGCTGCAGGATGCCACACTTGACACTTCTCAGGCCAGCGGTGCCTTTCGGTTCCAGGTGTAGCTTTACATATATGCAGCAAAGATTCATATGAGTGGCTTGAGATCCTTTTTCTTCGATGCAGCGCCTCTTCATCGTGTAAGTCCAGCTGCATTCTCATGTCATCGCGTCCTACTCCTTGTGGCTCGAATCCGAAGAACTCGGGCTCCTGATTCTGTCTTCGTCCTCAGGGCCCTTTTCACATTTCCAGGCTCTGTCTCTTCTATGCACCACATTTAAATACGCTTTGCATTTCTCCTGACCTTCATGACCGCCAAACAGCGTCAGTCCTTGTGCCCTTCTTCCTGGCGCAATTCCTTTTCCACAGTGGTTCTCAGAGCCGCTGGTGTAACCTTTTCAGCGTCACCTGGAGCAACCAGAGAAATGTCGATAGTGCAAAAAGGTAAGTCTCTGGTCGGAGTGGGCGCAGTACTGTGGCCGACTTTTTTAGTAGGAGCTCGACGTCTCCTGAAGCTACACTACTGTGGTCTGGAGGAAGACTTGCAAGGCACCAACTTCTGTGTGTGCTTCCCACCCCATGATCGACTATCGGCTCGCCATTTCAATTCATTTCCCTTCAATTAATTGGCACAGATATTGGATAGTCACTTCTCAATACGCACATATGATCGGAATTGGTGACTGCCTCCATAAATGCTATATAAAACCCGCAACAGACACTCCTGGACGAGCCGACGACTAAACATCCTCTTTCAATCCACAGCCACCGATCAGCTACTTTCGACTGGACTTACATGTGTCGCTTGGGAAAACGCTCTCGCAATTTGTAATCTTGCTGATCATTTGGCAACTGTCATCAATACATATGAAGGGGCTTCTCAGATCCCGGACACTCTACGGACACATCCAATGGCCGTCGTTGCCCAACGCACGCATTCACAAAGAGAGGGAGGATCATGCATGGCTGCTTACCGATAGGTAAAGAAACGCATGATTCTGAGACACGCTTTGATATGCGCTGCAACTGTTGGCGACGTGGGTCAATTGGAATGGCTATCGATTGTTCTCTGTTCGTCACACCAAGCACCCCTTGCTCGTTGATTGGGCGCCAAGAGAAGTCAGCTGAAAAATGCATTCGACCCATGGTCACACAGAGCCCGGGGCTCATTTGCCGAAGGTCGTACGTGTCGTAGGTGAATCTATCAGACTACCGCACGTCGCGGCGCGCCTCCTGGCATTGTACGGGACCAAGCACATTATGAGAATGGCTGACATAGCTCCGGTTTTCTTGATCTCTGCTCTTCTGGAACCCTGCTCTTCTTGATCTCTGCTTGATTGCGTTGCAGTCAATTGTGATACAGAGACAACGTTGCCGAACAAAACTTACATCAATTCAGCCGATTCAGAGCAGGGCAAGCGACGACGACAAATGGAGATGATCTACGAACCCGCCCCCGGCACACAACTCTGCCAGGTTTGCCGAAACGCAGTATCTCATCTGAGTAGCAACGAAGAGGTCCATTGTCCAGGCCACGAGACTTTCAAGGCCTTGCTGGCTGCACTCAAAGAAGGATGTCAACTGTGTAATATGGGCTACGCTAATGGGAGGAACTACATACTGGAAGAATCAGATCCTGGGGATGAAGTGAAACAACGCCGTGAAGTCTCATCCCGACTACGCATTTACGGTCGGCACCGTCCAAATTGGTTGGAATACCAGGCTCATGACTACCACTATCACATACAATTTCATATTGACGTGAATTTCCACGAGGTAGACACAATACACAGACCAACCGGAGGCTTCCATCAGATCACCGTCACATCACCAGCTGCGATGAGCTGCCCAGAAACGAGTTTCAAGAACGCCGATCGTGCAGAACATCTCTCTTCTCGAGAATCCAGGCTGTTGGAATCGTGCAAATCTTGGATCAACCACTGCTTGGAGAACCACGAGGCTTGCCATATTTCAAAAGATGAGTCTGACCCACGGCCACCGAAATTGCCAACCAGAGTTTTGGATTTACACAGCGAAGACTCAAAGCTTATCTCGCTACACTTGAGCGAGCACGGTGAAAGGGCGGCGTACATCACTCTGAGCCATCGATGGCGGGAAGACACATTCGAGCTACGGCATAAGAACCATGCAGAGCTCGAAAGGGGTATTGAAACTCGGCTACTCCCACAGACGTTCCAAGACGCTGTAGTAGTAGGTCGTTTCCTGGGCATACGGTGGTTATGGATTGACTCCATGTGCATTATCCAGCAGACGAAAGACTGGCTCACGGAGAGCGGGCGAATGTGCGAATACTACAAAAACAGCCTGGTCAACCTCGCCGCAACAGGCGCAGTCAACTGGGACATAGACGGTCTATTTCCAAAGAAGGAACTTGCCTCGACCTCTATTCCACTGGTATTGCGACCCGCTACTCTTTCCGGCTGCAAGGACCGCTCTTCTGGTGACTCCTACATATATGCCGAAGTCCAATGCGATTGGTTAGAAACTATCGAGAGGGGAGGGCTCAGTGAACGCGGATGGGTATTACAGGAGCGCGTACTGTCACCACGGACTTTACATTTCGCTCGTGGCCAGGTGTACTGGGAATGCGCAGTTAATTTGTGCTCAGAGGCGTTGCCGCGATTTGATCATCCCATCCCTGCCAGGTTCGGACCGGATTGGGACTCGTCGCCTCAGCAATTTCGAGAGCAAACCAACTTAATCCGACAAAGAAGTCCCCCTAAGTACAGCGACAGCGACCTGCAAGCTCACGCGCCAAACTTGTTCTGGAGGAATCTCGTGGATCGGTACAGTCGTTGCTGGTTGACCAAGGAAGAAGATCGGTTGGTCGCCATTTCCGGTCTTGCCCAAGAGATTCTGGCTCTCACAGGGGACGAATACCTCGCCGGACTATGGAAATCGTGCATCCTTTATGACCTCGTGTGGAGCTGTGAGCCACCGACAAGTACTCCTGCCGAGATGAGTCACGCTCCCAGCTGGTCTTGGGCGTCGCAGCCATGTGCGCGTCGACTCACCATGCGCCACGGCCAAAACCGAGGCGTCGAGCTGGCGAAATACGTCAGCTGTAATATCGAGCCGCGTTTGGAAGGGAATATAACGGGGCTGATCATTCATGGTCATTTGCGTCTGGCTGGACGACTCCTAACTCCAACGCGCGATTGGGAAGACTTAAGCGATCACTGGATGTTCTCAGTATTCGGTATGCTTTTACGTATCAATGTCTGTTGGGATCGACAGGAATCGTGGAATGACGACGGATTCGGATATCAGATAAAAAGTACCCGTTGGCTTAGCTACAAGGACAAACCCTGGTCGATGCTGTTGGAGTCCGGTGCTTTCTCTTTCTTACCTATTATCTTGGAACCAGATACCATTAGCCAGGAGGTTTCATTGGTCTGTTTGGTTTTGCGGAAACAGAGCCAGAGTTCGACTCACAGTGGCGTGGGACCCAACCCGGCTCACCAAAGATATGTCAGGGTCGGTCTGTGCTGGTTGCCAAGCTCTACATGGTACGACGCCGGTGGCGGGTACTGTGCCGAAAGGCCTGGGAACCACGATGAAGAAGTTTCAGGGGAACCTGAAAGCAGCGTCAGGCATGACAAACGAGATGGGCGAGATTTGGGGGGGAGACTAAGCCAGGATGATGTACGTCAAGAAAATGCTGAAGAGGCCAGCAACGGTGAGGAGAGTCAGGATGGCTTCCGGGAGAGCCTGGTCAAAGGAGAGGCAGACGTGCGTGACTTGATCAATAAGGCGAGCAGCGATGAGGAAGATGTGGAACGGTACTCGATGGGTATAATGCGCTCCACGGTGAAGAGCTTGAGGTGTCAGGAGCAGAAAAGTCGGAAGATCCAGAAGCGCCGGGACCCCGCGCTTTTCCAGGCAATGATACTGGCTGCGCTTGGACGAGTTAAGGAAGTGGAAGTTGTTATTGAATAAGCCCCCTGTATTGGTTCGATTTGATTGGCGTTTCGCTGCTTGGTTATGTTCACAACTCCGCTAGGCCTGTCTTGATTCTGACGCGTCCTTTGGTTAATAACACGAGAACAACAATTGATTCCTATCTGTTTTTACTATATCTAGATACCAAGAACCCTTGGAAGCTGAGCCAGCGCTGGCACGCAAGGTTCCTCATAAGACCTTTGGTCGGACGGGGTGACTGAATGATTAAGTGGTATGTCCATTGGTGGGTGAGAGTTTCGATTTGGATGGCTTATAGGCAGGGGCAAGGGGCCGGCCGTGTAGACCGAAAGGGCAGTATCTTCACAATCATGACGACAAACTCGTAAACAACTTGCGCTAACATTTAGCCACATCTGATGCTACTGAGCATCTGACTGTACAATCAGTAGAACAGTACCAGGATAATTCCATGGACCACTCTACTAAGCTATCTGGTACACAAGCTTCCGACCCTTTACATCCCCATTTCTCAGGTCTTCGATACCAGCCACGATGGCTCCCAGCCCCCCTGTTCGGACCTCAATCGGATGCGGCTTCATGAATCCATCCCAGATCAAGCGCTCAGCCATCATGAATAGGACTGAAGCAAATTGGCGATCCTCGATGCGTCCAGGTCTTCCATAGACACCTGACAACCGCACCGGACCCCCAAACAGTGACCAGGTATTTTGCCATTCAGCTTGCACATTCCTCCTGGTGTACTGTGTATGGATGGAAAATGGCTCCAGTGCCACATACTTCCCACCGTCACTTCCGATTGCTTCATAGCACATTTTCATCGACTTGTCCCGCGTGACGCAGTCAAGCACATGACGCAGCTTATTCTTGGTGTAGTTTCGAATCTCCATGCCACAGGTTGGCGAGTTGTAGTCAAATGTCTCTTCGGCACCTAAGGACAGTACAAACTCCCTGCTCTTAGCTGAGCATGTTGCTATGGGTGTTAGTCCAGATCTAGCCGAGGTCAGTCGCTGTACCCATTGGAGAAGAGGGAGAAAGGCGGTCGTCTTACGCTTTAAGCAGTTGGATAGCTATAGTACCAGTCGCCGAAGCTCCACCAGAGACCAACACGTAGGATGGGGTCTTGTAACTCCGCACAGAGCCAGGCATAGGAAGATCCAAGGCCTGATAGAGTGCACTTCCAGCTGTCCCGACAGGTACACTCAATGTGGACGCCTCTTCAAAGGTCATTGACGGCGGTATCTTGCACGATAAGTCCTCGGTGGCCAGGGCATAGCGGCAGAATGCTCCAGTCAGCTTATCCGACGGATTCAGGCCAAACGTCATTCCAATGATGCGATCCCCTTCTTTGAATCTTTTGACGCCTGACCCAACTTGAACAACCTCTCCGGCGAAATTGTTGCCCCCTATTGAATCTTGTGTCGCAGAGAATTCAATCATCTTCCAGTCGGCCGGGTTCAGCGCAACAGCCCTAACTTTGCAGAGCATTGTACCCGGCTTCAATTTTGGTACTTCAACTGCAGTGGACAATCGATACTGTCCGCCATTACCAGCTACAAGTGCCACTTGTGTGGTCATTTTGCATTCGTTCAATAAGTAATTCAGGGTTTGCAGGGTAATTAAGGACGCTGCGTTTGGGTAAATGCGAGGAAATATGATTTTAGTCCAACAAGGTGAAGGTCCTCGACGCAATTACTTCTGTGCATGCGTGGACAACTGCACAATTTTGGAGCTGTCGTAAGTTGCAGTACTTAATTTTTCAACTCCAGATCAAGGAGTATTAAAGCACCATTTCAGCTTCACAACAAAGCTTCAAGACAGCGTACGGACAAGAAGTTCGCAGCATCGGACTTTGTTCAAAGCGCGATCCCGAACCAGGATGGTAGTTCTTGCGTCCGGAATAACGCGAAGTCCATGAGTGGTCCAAGTTACCTTTGATGCATACCACCCGGAATAGTGATTTACCGATCTGTAATGTTCGTGTCCTGCAGTTTAGGAATAAAGACTTGAATCCCATATTCCTAGTTTCGAACATCCCGACCCTCTCATTGATGAGTTTCAATTTGCTTGCAAAGAGTATCAAAGTCCGAGATCAATGGAAAAGAGTCTCCGGAAACGAAAGTGGGGCTTTATAATGTCTGTGCGAGAACTTTAACTGCCGGAGACCATCTCCACAAGGAATGTAAACAAGACGGCATACCAAACGTCCTATATTGGAGTTGACCTCAACTCTTGTTCGTTGGCTTGCGGTGTTCCCTGGGCAAGGGGTTGCTTACCGACAATAACACTGTTTGCTTAGCCGCAAGCTACAGACAATTGTGTTCGAAACCTACTGTTATCGGCATTGTATTTTTTTTAACGCTAGGTGCTTAAGCGTTTATCACTGTATGAAGGGACTGATGCATACTGCTTAAAGAGGCATATGTATACAGATTAAAAACGAGACCACTTACCGACAATAACATCGAACCTTCCGCCTCTGAGCCCCTCAACGTAACATCTGTCTCTCGTTGTGGCGCCAGTGCCTTTCCAAGTAAATCACCATGGCTTTCAAATATTCAGGTCCTGAGCCTGTTGCCATCATTGGAAGTAGTTGCAGGCTCCCTGGAGGGGCCTCATCTCCGTCGAAATTGTGGAGCTCTTACAGAATCCTCGAGATCTTCTAAGCGACATCCCACCATCCCGCTTTAATGCGAAAGCTTTCTATCACGAGGACCCCGAACATAATGGTGTAAGTCTACAATGATCACAATTTTTCATGCCGTGGGTGAAATCAATGTAGCAAAGCAGTGAGCCAAAGGGTAGTGAAGAAGATACGATGAAGACAAAGTTTGGCTGGAGCAGTTGCATGCCGTTTAGCGCAGCTTCACCTTCAGAGACAGGGATGAAATTGCTAAGCATGCTCTAGTGCTCAAATGTCACCAAGTCATACTTGCTCGATGAGGATACTCGAGTGTTTGACCACAATTTCTTCAACATTAGCCCGAAAGAGGCAGAGTCGACGGATCCTCAGCACCGTATACTCCAAGAAACCGTCTACGAGGGGATAGAATCAGCGGGCTATTCCATCCAACACTTGAAAGGTTCCGCAACAGCCGTCTTTGTCGGACAGATGACTGCAGACTATTATGATGTTCTCGCACGTGACTACGATACCATCCCACAGTACATGTCTACCGGTACATCCCGTTGTCTTACTTCGAACAAGATCTCATACTTTTTCGACTGGAAGGGGCCCTCAGTTACTATCGACACTGCGTGCTCATCCAGCCTCGTTGCCGTCCACCAGGCCGTTCAGGAGCTCAGACATGGCGAATCCTCGCTGGCCATAGCCGCTGGTGTTAACTTGATTCTCGGCCCTGAGAATTATATCCATGAGTCTAAGGTGTGTGCAAACAGTCGTCTTCAAGCTCTTGTTCATCTTCACGAAGGAATGCAAGTAGCACGATTTCTTCAGAGGGAACCATGAGACGCCAAGATTTGCGGTGGGAACTGAAGACAGTTGCTAACATTGCTCATAGCTCCATATGCTTTCGCCCACAGGCCGATCTCGTATGTGGGACGCCAAGGCTGACGGCTACGCGCGAGAAGGTTCTGCGGCCGTTGTACTCAAGCTGCTCCACCAAGCCATTGCTGATGGAGACGATATCGAATGTGTCATTCGGGAGACCGGGGTCAACCAAGATGGCCGGACCGCTGGTATCACCGTGCCTAGTGTTTCTTCGCAGACGGCTCTGATTCGATCGACATATGCGCGGTGCGGCCTCGATTCCGCGAAAGAGGAGGACCGTTGCCAGTATTTCGAAGCCCATGGTACTGGAACGTTGGCGGGCGACCCTGTCGAAGCTGAGGCAGTGCGGAACGCATTCTTCGACAGGCCACGGGACTATGAAAGTAGACCGAATTTTTCATTGCCCGAAACACTACATGTCGGTTCCATCAAAACTGTCATCGGCCATCTCGAGGGAGCCGCGGGCATTGCTGGTCTTCTGAAAGGTTCTCTGGCTGTTCAAAATGGACTGATCCCGGGCAACATGCATTTCGACGAACTAAACCCAGCAATAAAGCCCTTTTACGATCATCTCTGTGTTCCAATTGAGACAACTACATGGCCAAAATTGTCTCCAGGTGTCTCTCGTCGGGCGAGTGTCAACAGCTTCGGCTTCGGCGGTACCAACTGCCATGCAATCATCGAAAGATGGGAGCCGAACAAAACCGTTCTCCTTGCTGACACATTTCCGTATGGGCCTTTCACCATGTCCGCAAACTCTTGGTCAGCTCTCCGCGAAGCGGTTGCAGCACTGGCAAGGAGGCTCAAGGATACTGCAGAGAACGAGATCAATCTTGCCGACTTAGCATTTACCCTGCAAATGCGTCGCAGTGTGCTTCCATTCAAAACATCTGTCTCCGCAACGACCGCGGATGAGCTCATAGAAAAACTGGAATGCGTTCTTTCAGCTTCCGCTGGTGCAGAAAGCAAATCGTCCTGGTGTACAGATTCAATGCAAGTCACAGAAAGTTTACCACCGAGAATACTTGGCGTTTTTACCGGCCAAGGCGCACAGTGGCCCACGATGGGAGCTGGCTTATACGAGAAGTCGGCAGCGTTCAGAGCCTCAATGCAAGACCTGGAGAGATCACTCGCCAGTCTCCCAGATCCACCAAACTGGTCCCTGATTCAAGAACTTCTGGCCCCGACTCAAATATCCAGGGTACACGAGGCCGCCATCTCCCAACCTCTCTGCACTGCACTGCAGATTTGTCTCGTCGATCTGTTGGCAGCCTGTGGGATAAAATTCAACGGGGTTGTTGGACATTCATCCGGCGAAATCGCCGCTGTGTATGCTGCCGGACACATCAACGCCCACGATGCCATCCGCATCGCCTACTATCGTGGTCTGCATGCAGATGACTCACCAAAACCTGGAGTCCCGGGGCGCATGATGGCAGTCGGAATGAGTTTCGAGGAAGCAAAGAAGTTCTGTTTGAAAGATCAATTTGTGGGAAGGGTCGTTGTAGCTGCCAGCAACTCGCGGTCCAGTACCACATTATCCGGGGATGCGGACGCAATAGACGAAGCCAAAGGTCTCCTCGACGCCAGTGAGGTCTTCGCTAGGATATTGAAGGTTGAGAAGGCGTATCATTCACCCCACATGGACTCATGCTCTCAGCCATACTTGGACTCTCTTCGCCAGTGCAACATTGCTGTGCAATCTGATACCCAACACAGCTGCAAATGATTTTCCAGTGTCTACGGCCCAGATGGCAGAAGCATCGACGATCCAACAGCGCTTAAAGATGAATACTGGGTGGACAACCTGTGCCAGCCGGTTCTATTTTCCCAAGCACTAGACCGGGCTGTGACCGAGTCGTACTGTTATGACTTAATCCTGGAAGTTGGTCCTCACGCAATACTCAAGTCGCCGGCCACAGAAACTTTCAAGACGCTCACTGGTGTGAGCATCCCATATGTGGGAACTCTGAGTAGGGGCCAGAATGACATGGGCGCTTTCTCCGACGCTCTTGGCTTCCTGTGGCGGCATTTCCAGTCCCCGTCCCCAGTCGTTGATTTCCAGGGTTTCAGAAGGGCCTGCGTTGGCCAAGAACGTGCGGATCAGGCTTCGGTCATCAAAGGGCTACCGACGTACGCATGGGACCACGATAAACCTCTCTGGAACGAGTCCCGGATTTCCAGACTATACCGCGAGCGAAAACACCCACCTCATGAGCTTTTGGGCACAGAGACATCAGATGGTAACATGAAGGAAGTCAGGTGGCGCAACATCATGAAACTTCGAGAGATGGATTGGCTTCGTGATCACCGTTTCCAGAACCAAGTTCTCTTCCCGGCAGCGGGCTACGTTTCCATGGCTGTGGAAGCAGCCATAAGACTGGTCGACAGGGAGCAAGATATTTCTGTGCAATTTGTCGAGCTTGAGGATTTCATCATCCATGATGCCATCACACTTGAGGAGGACTCAAGGGGAACAGACGTACGATTTGTCATTCGAGTTACCGAGAGGACTTCCACCACTATCACTGCCGATTACACATGCTACAGTGCATATGTGGATGGCTCTTCGCAGGGCACGGACAAGGTCAACTTTACAGGCCGCGCTACAGTGACATTGGGAGCATCTGCTGACCCCTTGGCATTGCCCTCCAGGGAAGCACCTCGACTGCCTCTCGCGAACCTTGATCTTTCTCGTTTCTACTCGTCACTCGAGGACATTGGGCTGCAGTACTCTGGAGACTTTGTGATGCAATCGGCTTCCCGGATGCTGAACACTGCAACGGTGTCTGCCCGACATATCAGTTCTTCTCTCCTGGTTCACCCTGCGACGCTTGATGCGACGTTCCAAGGGATATTCGCCGCATACTGCTTCCCAGGCGACGGGAGGCTGCGCTCAGGATATCTTCCAACCAGCATCGAAAGTGTCCGGGTGGATGTCTCGGCATTAAGGTGCGCAAGGGCAAAGGGAGATTCCGAGCTGATGCACACAGCCGACTGCTATGTCAGGTCCACGTCTGGTAGCACAATATCCGGGGACGTTAGTATCTTCTCCGGTTCCGACTTTCATCCTGAACTTCAAATCGAGGGAGTCACCTGCACATCGCTTGAGCGTAACCTGGCTAAGAATGACCGCAAAACATTTTCGCAGACCATTTGGATGCCAGATATTTCCAACGACCTGCCTCTCGGAGATCCATGGTGCCCTGAGGAAAAGGAGCTCGCCGAGATTATCGAACGTGTCGTCTACTTCTACCTGAGGAATCTTCGGGAAGAAATATCTCCGGAAGAGATTCACAGTATGGACGACCATTTTCAATGCCTGATGGACTGGACTCTGAATCACGTACTGCCTCGGATCGAGTCTGGACGACATCCAAGGGTCAAAGTCGAGTGGAATGACGATACTCCAGAGATGATCGCGTTCTGTAAAGCCAGATTTCGCGGGAAGATCGACATAGATCTCATCACAGCTCTGGGTGAAGCGCTACCAGCAGTATGCCGGGGAACTTTGCCCACATTGCAGGTGTTGATGGAAAACGACATGCTCAACAGGTTCTACAAGGAGGGACTTGGCTTTCCGCAGGCGAACCTCCACCTCGCAAGCCTAGTCTCGAGGTTTTCCCACAGATATCCTCATATCAAAGTCCTTGAGATTGGTGCCGGCACCGGTGGCGCAACCGCTCACGTGCTCAAAGCTCTGTCGCCCCAGTTCGAATCATACACATACACGGACATATCGCCGGGCTTCTTCGAGAACGCACGATCTCTGTTCCATGATTTCCTCCCGAAGATGACTTTCAAAACACTTGACGTCGAGCGAGATCCCGTGGACCAGGGCTATGAAGCGGAGTCTTTTGACTTGATCATCGCATCCAACGTACTACATGCCACTAAATTCCTGGCCAGCACGTTACAAAACTGCAGACGCTTGTTAAGACCCGGGGGCCAACTCATGCTGATGGAGATCACCAGTACGGAGGAGACGATTCGATTGGGATTTATCACAGCCGGCTTACCGGGGTGGTGGCTTGGAAGGGAAGACGGCAGGACTCACGCCCCTACCATCAGCGAAGCTCAATGGGACCATATCTTGGCCGAGAATGGGTTTTCAGGGGTCGATGTCGCGCGGAGGGACTTCGAAGAGTCCCATTACAACACTGTCATGGCCACTCAAGCAGTTGACGACAGAGTCTCTATTCTGCGTGAGCCCCTCTCGATGAGAAGTACCTCTGACTCGAGCACTTCTCTGCCGCCGCATATCAACAAACTGGTCATTATTGGTGGCAAGGAGCCACACCAGAGAAGCATTGTGCAAAACCTTAAGAAATCGCTCCAGTCATTTTCGGTTAGCATCTTGGCGGTGGACAGCCTCGAACAATTTTCGGCCGAGTGCCTCACATCCGGGAATGCGGCATTGTGTCTTGCGGACTTGGACGAGCCTGTTTGGATGAATATGACCGAAGTCAAGTTCAAGGCAATGAAGAAATTGCTCCTTGGATCTAGCCACATACTATGGGCTACGCGAGGTCGGATGGCTGAGGAGCCATACAGCAATATGACGGTTGGCATGGGCCGCTCATTTCTTCTGGAAAACCCACACGTCTCTTTGCAATTCCTCGACTTGGACTCCAATGGCGAAGCCGAGGCTGAAGCTGTTGTCCTAGCCGAGTCACTTCTGCGGATGACATGTCTTAGCACTCCAGAATTTGAGGGCGTCCTCTGGAGTTCTGAACACGAGCTCTGCATGAAGGAGGGTCGGGCCTACATTCCGCGTATCCTCCCCGACGATGAACTCAATGATCGTCTCAATGCAGAAACAAGACCGATAGAGAGAGACGTTTGCCCCGTCAATTCTTGTGTCGAGGTCACTCAACAGGACACACAGCTTGCGCTGGTCGAATCCGAGCAGCATGCCAATTGCGCAGGAGCACAAGGCAGCTGCAAGAACGGTCTCGTCCGTGTCCTCGTGTCGTCTTTGTTCCCTTTCGCTACTCGAGACCGTAACTTCTTCTTCTTTTGCGTGGGCTCGGACTTGAATTCGGACGCAAAATTCTTGTTTCTGTCTCAGAGCAATGCTTCTGTTGTTTGCTCTCCTCCAGACCAGAGGGTCAAGTGGAATCCATCGCTGAGCGACGGGGACGCCCTGATTGAGGTGCTGACGCATCTGATCGCTAAAAGTCTTTTGTTCGGGGTTGACGGCTCATTGTGGGTGCATGAAGCCGATGACCGTCTTGCCAAATGTCTCATGCACCTCTCCGAGAGTCACGGACCGGATTTATTCCTCAGCACTGCGTCTTCCCAGCAAGACCCGTTGCGCTGCTTTATTCATCCACGGACTCCTGCGCGCGACCTGGCCAAGATACTGCCAGCAGGTTTGACACAATGCGTGAACGCGGGATGCGAAAATGCACAGGACTTTGGCAACATGGTCAAATATTTGCACAAAGGCGGACGCGCTGAGGCCTATACGCTGATGAGCAATGTCCGCGGTCGGCATAGTGTTAACCTCCAGTTTCCTCGCCATGCGTTGTGGGACATACTGACCAAAGCATGTCTCTACGTATCCTCAAAGCGCACTCAAAACTGCTCAGATGATGCATGCGCAGCTATCACTGAGGTCACAGCAGTAAAGGGACTTTCTGTTGCTGACAAACTTCCCGCACATGTTCTTGCTTGGACTGGCCAAGGCACCGTTGCAGCACTCATCCGGTCATTTGAATCGACAAATCTCTTTTCCAACGACAAGACATATCTCTTAGTTGGTCTTACCGGAGAGGTTGGTCTTTCACTTTGTAAATGGATGATAGGACGTGGGGCGCGACATCTTGCCATCACCAGTCGGAACCCGGATATTGCACCGGCATCGCTCCAAGACCTGCAATCTCGTGGTGCAAGAGTCGCAGTCTTCTCGCTGGATATTTCTGACCGCGAGGCATTGGATAAGGTCCACTCAGAGATTTGTGACACGATGCCACCGGTCGCCGGAGTGGCTAATGCTGCGATGGTGCTGAGCGACAGGGCTTTCGAAAACGCCACACTGGATGACTTCCAAGCAGTGCTTGCGCCAAAAGTGCAAGGGAGTAAGAACCTGGACGATCTCTTCTTTGCGACGGACCTGGAATTCTTCGTGCTCTTCTCCTCGATCGCCAGTGTCGTCGGAAGCAAGGGACAGTCCAACTATGGAGCAGCCAACTTGTTCATGCACGGCCTAGCACGCCAGCGCAGGAACCGCGGCGTGGCAGCGTCTGTCATGGACATCGCTATGCTTCTCGGTGTGGGATACGTGGCCCGTTCTTTAGACCAGTACGAGTCTCAGATGAAGCAGTACAGCTACATAGCAATATCGGAACCGGAGTTCCACAACATTTTTGCTGCTGCTATTGTGTCGGGCAAGCCAGGATGCGGCCATTCTCCTGAGATTATCACTGGCGTTGGGCCTGATTCAGACGCTCCGTGGACGAGAGACCCACGCTTTTCGCACTATGTCTGCTACGAACAAAAGTCAACCGAAGTCGCGGAAGCAGTCCACTCTTCTCGAAGCGTGTTGAGTCAGCTGGCTCAGTCAGACTCTAGCGAGGCATTGGGCATCATGGAGTCTGCTTTCTCGAGCAAAGTCGAATCGATGCTCCAACTTGATGTCGGGAGCATTGACGTCCAGGCACCTTTGGTTAGGGTGGGAATTGACTCACTCGTCGCTGTGGAACTCCGGTCTTGGTTCCTGAGGGAGATGGATATCGACATGCCGGTGCTGAAGTTTCTTAATGGTGCATCTGTCTCGGATATTGGCAAGGATGCTTTGGCGCGTCTGTCGGCATCGTCTCGAGCGCAGGCAACTGCTGACAGCTCGACGCAAGACGACAAGACACTTTTGTCAGACACACCGTCCCTGTCTTCTGGTCAATCGAGCCCCATCGGCAGCGGAATGGAAACACAGACTCGGGACTTCGATTTCGTCCCAGACTCCCCAAGTGGAACTGAACCAGATGGGCTCCCCGATACGGCCACCACTACGCCAGCCAACGAAGTCAGCGAGATCACCGTTCAGTCCTCTCCGTACGAGAGAGTCGGCCCGATGTCCATCGGACAGACTAGATTATTCTTCTTGCAAGAATACAGTCAGAAGAAATCTGCATACACTGTCATCATGCTTGGAAAGGCGCAGAGTACGGTCAACATCACGAGACTCCAAAGGGCTCTCGATGCTATTGCCCAGAAACATGAGAGTCTCCGGAGCGCATTCTTTGTTGACAAGTCATCCGGACAGTTCGTGCAAGCAGTAACGAGCAAATCCGGGATTAGCCTCGAACACAAGGATTTGACTAGCCCAGAGGACCTGGCTGCGGAGGTTGAAAAGCACAAGACGTTTGAGTTCGACTTGGCACACGGGCAGACGATAAAGTTCCTCGTGCTCTCCGAGTCTCCAACCAGCCAGTACATACTTATCTGTTATCATCACATCGTTCTGGATGGTTTCAGCGCTATCATGTTCCTCAAGGACCTAGACGAGGCATACTCGGGCCGGACGTTGATCCCACCCACGCAGCAAGCCATAGACTTGTGTGTGAAGCAGCGACTCACCCGCGTACCGTCCAACCTCCAAGATGAGCTCCGATTCTGGGCCAAGATCCACAGCAAGCCAGCAAAGACACTGCCTTTGATGCCATTCTCCAAGGTACGAAACCGGAAGATCCTGCGCAAATTTGACGTTGTATGGCACGATGTCATCTTCGATGCCGAGGTGACGAGGCGGGTCAAAGCCGTGGGCACGAAGCTCGGTGTGACCCCATTCCAGATCTATCTTTCTACCTTGGCCGCCTTCCTATCCCGCTGTCTTGATGTCGACGACTTGAATATCGGAGTCATGGACAGCAACAGGCTCGACACCGAGGATTTGGACACCTTGGGCTACTTCATGAATTTCTTGCCGCTACGATTTGCTGTGCAGTCCGAATCAACATTCACTTCCCTTGCACGCCGAACTCGAGACATGGTGTACGATGCTCTCGCAAACTCGCGGGCACCCCTTGCCACGGTCATAGACCATCTCAAGGTGCCAAGGTCCGGAACACACCATCCTTTGTTCCAGGTCGCCCTCAATTACCGGCAGGACAACTCCACGCGGTCGACCTTTGGAGATGTCCCCATTGAATGGCTTGATGGCACAAATCTTGGATACCCGTACGATATGAAATTCGACGTCAACGACACACCGAACGGAACAAGGTTCTGTCTTGTGACACAGAGGTATCTCTATGGCGCGTCGGACGCAAAGAGAATGATACGATGGTACGAAGCGGCATTGACAGCATTTCTCTCTGAACCCAACATCTCTATCGGCTCCTGTCCGCTGAGCAAGCCTGAGGACGCCATTTCGCTGACCCAAGGAACCCGGTCTACTGTGGATTCGCACCGCATATTGGCACATCAAATCCAGGAGATGGCAACTCTGTATCCTGATTCATTGGCAATCACCGACAGTATTGGAGGTCGTCTGACTTACTCCGAAGTCATGGCAAGATCAGAGCAGATTTCCACGCACTTACAGAGCACAGTCGGACTTCGGACTGGTGACAAAGTCGCTGTACTGCTGACAGCCGTTCCTGACCTGGTCTGTTCACTGATTGCTATAATGTGCCTTGGACTCGTATACGTCCCTCTGGACACTCGCAACTCAACCGAGCGTCTTGAAGAAATTCTCTCAGAGTGCCAACCGTCTACTATTCTGTGCCATGGTGCAACTGAGGCACAGGCTCGTCACCTCACTGCGCGCGGAATTCCTTTCACGAACATCGAAAATCTCGGAAAGACAGGCCCGGCCAACTTATTGCCTTCCAGGATCCTCGCAGAACCTGATGAAGTTGGCTTTGTGATGTACACAAGCGGCACCGCTGGACCACCAAAAGGCGTTCTCCTCACCCACTCAGGACTCATGAATCAGATATCGGGCATCACATCTCAATTCGAAATTGGCCGAGAGGTAGTCTTGCAATCAGCCTCGCCGGAATCAGACTTATCACTCGAATAGATGTTTGTCGCCCTCGCCAATGGTGGAACTCTGGTCATGCCACCCCAATCTGCCAAAGAAGACATCGCCGAAGTCGCCGACATCATTCTCAATGAAAGCATCACATACACGAATTTCACAACATCTGAGTACCTGGAACTTCTGAAGTACGGATCTGAAGTGCTCAGAAAGTGTACGTCGTGGAATTTTGCATTCGCCAGTCGCGAGAAGGTCACAGCGAGACTTCGACGCGCGATGAGGGACCTGGAGCTGCCCGGACTAGAGCTCGTCAGTGTTTACGGACCAGTTGAGGCGAGCATTTCCTGCAGCAGAGTCCGGCTGGACTATCAGCAAGTCGATGAGGACTTTTCAGATATTAACGGAGAAAGATTCTGCGGAAAGATGATGCCAAACTATTCCCTTGTGATCGTGGACCAGGACTTGCGACCTGTACCAGTCGGTTACCCTGGCGAGATATGTATCGCAGGCCCGGGGTTGGCAACGGGATATTTGAGCAACCCGAATGAAGAAGGTCGGGTATTTTTCAACAATTCGTATGCCTCGTCTGGGGACATCAGCCGAGGATGGACGAGACTTTTCCGCAGCGGCGACAAGGGCCGGGTCCTCGAGGACGGTTCCGTGCACTTCATTGGACGACTGGCTGCTGACAGAGAAGCCATTATTCAAGACAAGCCTGTCAATATTGATGAACTCGCCGATGTCATCATCAGAGAGGCGAGCCCGACTATTCTTGATGCGGCCGTCTCGTGGCGTGGAGAGCCAGGGGTGCTTGTTGCCTTTGTCACAGTCGCAGACGAGTCTATCGGCGACATCGATGTGTTCTTGCGCAGGCTCAGGGCCACTGTGCCTCTCCCAACATATATGATACCGGACGCGATAATTCCTATCCGTTTCCTTCCCAGGACTTTCAACGGGAGGAAAGATTTGCGCGCACTTGGCAAACTACTTCTTCCACAAGATATCCCGAGCAGCATAACAGCAGAGTCCTTCTCGCCGTTAGAGCTGAGAGTGAAGAGTATCTGGGAGAGCTTGATTAGCATAGACTCAATGGCCGATTTGAAGCCCGAGTCGGATTTCTTCTGCACGGGAGGCAACTCCCTGCTTCTCATTCCTCTCCAAGCTGCGTTGCAGGCTGGTCTAAGGTGCAGTCTTAGCCTCCCTGATCTCTTCCAGTTTAGGACTATACGATCAATAGCTGCGTGTATTCAGGGGAGGGCAGGAGATGTAGAAGGCCTTGTGGGTAAACGAGCAATTTAGGCTGGGTCATAGAATGCCCCCTTTGTACACAATAACCTACTGTTATCGACATTGTTCTTTTTTATAACGCTGGGTGTTTTAGCGTTTACAACTGTATAAAGGGGCTGGATGCATGCTGCTTAAGAAGCATATGTGGACAGATTAAGAATCAGACCACTTTGTACACAATTGACACTGGTGCATCTGATGAAGACGTGTCGTCAAAGTTTCAGAACGCCAAGGAACACGTGGCTGCAGCGACTCACCAACCCGGGGGTTGTTTGCGACTCAAACACACTTCCAACTTCACGCTACTTCCATCAATTTATTCCACTGATTCCACTTGAAGAGATGGATCGCCTCCCCCAGGAGATAGTGGATAATATAGCCGGACATCTTCCTGACCGATACGAGGGGAAACGGATTCTACCGGCTCTGGCTAAGTTGTCACGCTCCTGGCAGCATGCCATTGAGCTGTTTACATTTCAATCCCTCCACGTCACAAGCGATGATCTCGAAGACTTCTGGGCAGCCTTCGAGGGTCGAAAAACGCGCCGCCGACTCCTCAGGGACCTCCAACTGGACATTGTCTTGCCGCCATACAGCGATGAAGACTGCGCCGAATACGAGACGGCACACGACAGAGCTGCAAACAACGACATTTTCAGTCTTCAAGTATCCGTTCTATTACAGATACTATCGCAGTGGCCCGCTGGCGGCAGGCTTAATCTTGTGATAGGCATGTACTCGCCGACGGACGGTGTTCGCCGTGGTCTGGACAAGTTCGACCGCGACCAATACGAATTTACCTTGGGACGGCGGCAGGATATCTTCGGCGAGCGATATGCTTACTCTTACACACGCTTCACTGGCACAGTTTCAGTTGTTCCCTGTGTCACGTCATTTTGCGTGCAGTCCGGCCCACGGTTTCTGGACCCAGGCAGCCTAGTCGCGCTGACGGCTTCGTTTCCCAACTTGGAGCAGATCAGCTGGCCGTACGAGGATCCATCATATTTCCTGGCACTGCGTCGCCAGCAGATGCAAGAGTTCACCAGTGCAGTGGACAGCTTTCAGACCCCATCCGCGTGCAAGACGCTGTACATAACCATCAACACGCCCTGGTACCCGCACAAAGAGAGACTTCCCGATCTCATCCCAGACGACAAGTCGTTTTGTGGTGCCTTGTGTGTCATGCTCGGAAGGAGCAACATCCAGCGTTTCAACTACAAAGGGCCCATCGATCCAACACTGTTCTGGCCCCGAGAATCCCCTGAGACCAATGAGACTTCCTCCTGGAGATGCCTGCGGGAAATACAAATCCGCTTCGGCATGGGTAGCCTCATGGGCCAGTGGTTAGTCAAGGGTCTGCCCAAAGACCGGCTCGACGATGAGAGCAGCGACGTCCCGCTACCCCAGGATACGGCAGGTCTGCTCCCGCCCGGATACTACGACAACGACGAGGAGAACGAGCGGGTGATAACTTTGTCCAAGTCGATGGAAATGCCCAACGACGAAGAGGGCTTTTTAGTAGAGGGCTCCGAGTCTCGATGCTCCCCGCGAGACGAGGCCATCCTCCACCTGCTGACTGCCGTGGCGCGACGGCTCGCCTGCACGCCGTCGCTCCGGAGCGTCTACCTGGAGACGGCGCTTCCGCGGGCCAAGGGGGTGTGGTTCATTTCGTACCAGGCGCCGGGCGAGATCAGCGATTGGGATGAGTTCGTGGGTCGTGCGGGACAGGGATGTGGCGATCCGTTGTCTCGCGCACGTGTATTTGTGCATGCTGAAGACTGGAGGCCGGATGAGGAGGTGGCGGGTATGCTTCGGGGGATTGGCAAGGCTTGTCATGGGGCCGATGCTATTGTTACATGTCTACCGTTCCTGTACTGATTCGTCAATTTCATGCTTGATAATACGATGATCCTTGACGCCGAACATGCTGTTTGTGCTGCTTTCACTAGACATGGATTTTGTCTTTCTGATAATTACCTTTAAGACGACCATTCCTCGGAATCCGGACGAGGTCAGCGCATTCATCATCATACAGTTGTGCTTTGAACTCTTGGGGGGGGGGGGGAGATGACCAACATGTACTTCTCCAGTCCACCGTGAGATCGCACACTTTGTCTTGTTTGTGACAATATAACATACGAGAGTAGAGATGTCAATTGGAAACACCACGAAACTGAAGAGCAACAGCGTATCGAAAAAAATCTAGGAAGAGGTCAAAAGAAGAGCTCAGGCCAGAGCAGTAAGACACAAAAAACGGTATGAGGAAGAAGAGCACATTCGAGACCGGCTTAGGTGGATATTTGAAGTGGAGCGCGAACAACCCGAATACCAACAGCACGGACGCCAGCATTAAAACCTGACGGATGACTTCATCCGGCAGTTTGAGACCATTCTCAAGACTGTTCCACTGATTTCAGCGAGGCGTCCCTAGGGGAAACACTACTAACTACTCAATAGTACACCATTCCCACGTGGAGAATGACATGTAGGTAACGACATAGGAAACCCAAGCAACCTATGACAGAGATAATTTCATCAAGTCAGCTCGGTAGTAGAACTTGGATCGATAATCAAGATGAATCGAACAATACAAGAACGTGCACGGTCGAAACTGGAATAGGAAACCAAGACCAGGGAGAAGGAACCAGGAATGCCTGGGCAGCGACGGGGAGAGGTCCAAGTCTGCACCCGTGTCTTCCATGGGACTCGCTCGAGGCGTTGATCAACTATAATTACCTACGCCCTCGGCGAGATTGAGACTTGCAAAACGTACGGTCAGACCTGCACCCTATGAACAAAACCCGTGTGCAGTTCGCCACCGTCGATGGAATTCTTTGCACCACGTAACAGTCGCGCAGTCTTGAGTCCTTCCTTGGGAGGCCAGAGAGATCATGACGAGGCACCCGAGGGCGAGAAAGACGCTGCGAAGAAGCCGTGAGTCTCACTATGCGGCTCACGCACGCGCTGAGTGTCCTGAACTTCGCGATCCACACCATCACATGACAAATCACATAGCGCGTTCAAAGATATGCGACTCGCTGTCTGTTGGGATGCTTCAGAGTTGTGTGAGGAGTGAGCCTTGAACAACGCCGCATCCATACTGGCTAGCCTATTCCTCACCTTGTATGTCAGAACTCGTGGCATAATCCTGCAGAAATGACAGGCTCCCGTGACATGGATACGATGCCGACATGCTCTCAACTGCACAGCTCTCACCCGTGGGCATGCATGTTTTGAACCTTGAGGGAGCCACGAGGCACCACCGAGACACCACGTGCTTGTCGAATGCAGTTGAGAGCTGCAAGCAACCCAAGACACATAATAATGCTGTGATACTATACCTTGCTGCTGCTTTTCAAACAATCATTGGGTAGCAATCTCGTGGCGTATAGTCCAAGATTAACACAGTCCTACGTCAGTCATCACTATAACTCACCCTCCCAAATTCTTGGAAGCGGAGATTTCATTGGAAGACTGCTTGCCTACGTAATTACCGGCCACACACAAACAGGGTAGTGTTTCTCATTCCCGGGCATGGCAGCATGCTGGCTAGGTCATGTTACTGCTAGTGAAGCAAAGTGCCGAGGCCACATGCAGGCACACATCTCTCAAGATGATTAAACCCCCAGGACAGCTGCACCCCAGATCGAGCAAGGGCTGGCTACATGGCGTTTCAAGCCCAGCCTCGAACCCAACCAAGGGTACCATCGAGGACACCATTCAGATTGCTTCCATCGACACGGAGTACATGACCCCCAAACTGTGACGATACACTGTATACCCCCCCCCCCCCCCAGAAACATGTGCAGAGGACGATGCTAGTTGCAGAAAGTAACGAACCTCCCCAATCGGCCAGCCAGCTCGCCCCAGGAAACCGAGGATCATAATCAGAAGACCATCGTGCCTGCGGTGTGACAGCTGCATGCAGGCAGAGTAGCCTGTCGACTACTGCAGCGTGTGCTAGGGCAGCATTCGGTGGGCACCCTGAACCCCCCTCGCCTCGCTCCGGACCAACCACCTCTGACATAGCCGTGTGCAACCGAAATGCTGGGGCGGCCGAGTTCTCCGGCCGTGAGTGCCGAATGTGGGACCCCTGCTCGCGGGGCACAGACCATTTTAAGGCAGACTTGTCGGCAGTGTGTGTCTCTCGTCTTGGCAGTGAAAGTCACCGAGCAGGATAGTCTTCAAACGGAGGTCATTATAACTGCACATGGGACAATGAATAGAGAAAGCAAGGCCTGGGGGTGAGAGGACTTGCGGAAGTGCAAGATAGGCGAGCGTCCAGGACACCGGCTCGGAGCCCTCATTCGGGACGGGACGTATTCAGCACAATAGCGTCAATCACATCCACCTCCGGAAATACGTTCAACGCACCGTAGTCCAGCGTTACGTTCAATGTCCCCCGTTGTGACGCAGCCAATGCTACTCCTTTGAGTCTCCCGGATACTGTGTCCAAGCTCATCAACTCGCGACGGGCAGGGCGAAATGATTCGAAGTGGCAGGAACAAGTTCAATCGGGCGAAGACGTCCTCGATGGAAAAGCAGCAACAGCGACCAGCAACCATTAGCATCATACGCAGTGCATTACACAGTACGCATCCTACCATCCCCACCATCACTGAGGTCGCCATGTCCTTGACCCAGCTGCGCGTTCAACTCACACGCGTGATGGCATCCCACACTCGGGGACAACCCACATGTGGCGATTCCTGCGAAAGACGAAGGGTCTTGCCACCTTCGTTGAGGGATCAGGTCGTGCGCTGGGTAGGTAACCACTTGAAACCTGTGATGGCAGCTCGCGATCAAGCCGTCGCAAGATGGCGTGATGTAGGGTGGGAAGCTGCGAACGGTTTGCATCTTTCTCGTTGCGCAAACCACCCACAGCGAACATTTGAACGCAGGCATTGTCAACTCATCTCAAGGATGGCGGACGCAGAGCCTTCCGAGACACCTTCGATCAAAATTGCAATGAATTGAGTCACTTGGCCCAATATTATCGACCTGGGCTTAATACTAGGGGTCAGACGGCACGGCACGATGAGGCACGCGCGTGGCACATGCATTGCTCCTGGGTCACTTGACCATATTCGTCTGATCGTGGCGTCAATTGAACGACTGGCGGACTGGTCCTCTCGCTCACATCAAAAAGACCGACAGCCTATGCGCAAGCCCAGATTAGCTCAATTGCCGATGGAGATAGCTTTGGCATGAAAGCAGATGGGACCGAACCTCGTACGATTCTTCATGACGGATAGTACCGTAGAGGTATATCTCGGCCCAGTATTAGTGTGGGGACCAAGACAATCTAGACAGTACAGTGCTTCGAGCGCCCTCACGCCCTTGTATCTGATAAAGAGCAGCTGATTAGGCTTCGATCGGACATG
Organism: Diaporthe capsici; assembly: GCA_013364905.1. NCBI lineage: Eukaryota > Fungi > Ascomycota > Sordariomycetes > Diaporthales > Diaporthaceae > Diaporthe > Diaporthe capsici. The sequence continues at coordinate 4,185,004 of WNXA01000006.1, read as the reverse complement.
GCCGGTAGGATCTGAAGCTTAAATTGTTAGAGATGGTCTGATCTCGCAGGAAGATACTACACAGTGTTCCGAGAGGTTGCACAGCTCTACTTTGCATCAGTATTTGCAACGCCTGGGAGATCACAGATGAACTTCTCGTTGCATACAGACGGCACCTTTGAAGAGTCACCTTGTGCTGGCATCTGTACAAGACGATGCTCATACCAAAGAGGACGCGCCAGCCAGTCGGCACTTGGGCCCTGGATCGATGCTTCATATCAGGTGTGGATTGCCCGGCAAGTCGGTTTCGGAATGGAGCAAGAAACGCACCTTGTTGGTTGAAGATGGGGTCTAGCTGCGCCGGGAGCCGCGTCGAGTTGCAACTGTAGGGATCCCTGGTCTCGACCGAGATGAACTCGGCGACTGTAAATTCCTCGCCCAATCATCCATCGCAATCTTCATAGAAACGAAGATGCTGCAATGTTGATTGCTTGCTACCTCAAACGAGTTCGGGGGCACGGCACGGATCGAACCAGGGCGAGAAGCTGCGCAGAACAAACAAGAGCAGGGAAGTGGAACCCGACGACAGTAAAGTCTGGCACGTGTGGCGGGCTGGTGGGCGACAGCAGCGAGGATCAAACCGGGAGGGAACTGTTTTTTCGATGGTCGAGAGGCGGACGCTCCCGGGAGCTTACTAGTCTACTCTGATACTCCACAAGCGGCTGGCGGATCATCTCATGGCGAGCACACTATGGCGGGACTAGGGTGTAATCCGCGGGCGGGGAGATGGTGTCCCAAGAAGCCGGGAAGAGTCTAGCCACAGACGTGAGAAAAATCTCCGTTGGCAACAGTACCCGAACGAACAGGCGCTGGTGTGAAAGCATACATCGCTTCGGTGCATGTGGTGGAGTCGGGCAGTTCAGGTCGAATGCTGGAATGCCGGAAATGCGTCGACGACAACGATTTTTAGGAAAGCAGGGGAACTGATGTTCAGAGACCCGCTCTTAGGGCAATAGATTCATGCTCAACTGGGTCGTTAAAAGATGGAGCTTACCTCGCCTGGCAATCCATGTGACAGAGCTCGTGGTGAGCCCACCAGCCACGCCAGCCCACCCGACTGATCATGGACCCTGGGGGGTGATCCGGGTGCCGAGTCAGTGATCCGTTCCATCACAGATTCTTTCGGGTCGATTGAGCGGCTCGTGTGCAAGTGCGGTTCCTGTTTCGTCGGTGGAGGTGGGACAAGATGTCGGATCTCCAGACCGTGTGCCAAAAACTGCGAGTGCAGTGTAGATCGGAGGAGCAGGGCGGCCAATCAGGCACCAGGGGTGCCTCTGGGGAAAAGCGTGGCAACGAGCTGCGCCGGGCGTTGGGCAGCGACACTGTTCTCTGGATGTGTGCTAATCGTGGTTGATCCTCGGGATAGTGCAGTGCCTGAGTGCCTGAGTGAGTGGGACAGGGAGGCTTGCACGGCTGGACGGATGTGATCCGGACCACCATCTATCGCCGCCATCACCAGTGGGTTCCGTATGTGTGCCGAGCTGAACAAGACTCGAGAGTTGCGTTGATGAATGGCACACACGATGTGTTCTCGTGATGCCATCGAGTCTGGCAGTGGTGATTGATAGTCTGTCTCTATCGGAAATCCGGTTCGAGGGGCTCGAGCGTGGTGATCCCAATGATTTGACTGCCGCGGTCTACTCGAGGGTTTGCCAAATCCCAGGTCCGTCACGAAGTGTTTGTTTGCTTGGACCCGAGGGGGGAAGAGTTGGGGAAGGGTCCCTTCGGGCCTTGAGGGACAGAGGAGCAGGCGGAAAAGGGAGGGCGACAGAACTGCGCACAGGCCGTGGGCCAGTCGCGCTAGGCGTGCTGCCCCTTGTGCCTTCCCTGCCCGTCCCTGCTGTTCCCTGCCACTCCCTGCTCTACCCCTGCCCCATTGCAAGGGCTCTGCCACACCTTCCCCTGCAGTTCTGCCCTGTCAGTCGCGACTTCCCGCAAAGTGCCTGCAGCAACAGCAGCAGCACAAGCTCGGGTCGGAGGTGGTCGAGCTGGGAAGGAGGGTGGTATTGGGATGCACTGCAACTTCCCCTTTGCCCGCTGCCAGGGGTTGTCACTTTGCATCTTGGGAGAGGAGACGAAATGGAGATTTGTCTGTGCAGAGAAACTTGGGATCTTCCAAAGCAGACTTACTTCTATTGCAGCATTATTGCCTACCTACATATGTAATAGATACGTACCGGGCAGCCAGGTTTCTCAGTCAGTCTCCATTTCCCAGCCGTGATCGGTCTTCAATCGTCAGTCCAGCATTCTCTGTTACATCGTCGTGATCTCGTTTGCTCCTTCTCCGCGTCGCCACACACTGTCTCGGCCAGCCAGTCTGCCGGTCTGCCAGCAATCCTCGTTTCTATTGACACCATCGCAGAGACAGGTTGTGATCCACGGCATTCAAGTGTACCGTACGAAACAGCCTTCGCGATACGCACGCGACAGGAGCGAACCAGAGTCACTCGCGACTGCCGCACCCCGCGCTCTCTTCCATTCTCTGCTCTTGCCCGCATGACTGAGACATCGCACGCAATTCAAAGACACCATCATCATCCCGCCCCAAATCCTGTCCTCTCGTTTCCTCAACTCACTGCACTCCTGTCTCGACTAGTGCGTACTTCCTCAGTTCACCGCTGGTCGAACATCAACGCAGAAAGCTTGGGTTCGTCTGATCGCGCTGCTGTCTCCCGCGTCTTCCCTGCCTTCCCGTCCGCCATCCCATCCCTTCTCATCCAATCCCGGCCCTGTCACAATATAGCACAACACGAGGTCGCCGTGACATCCAGTTATTCTCGAATCTCGTCGTCGTTGGCTTCACTCGCCAATCTCGTTTACAATGCCAGCCTGACCTGGCCTACCATCTGGATCCATTGAATTAATTCGCCGTCCAATACCACAGTAATCCGATCCACCTCTCGGCACGCGGGTCTGGAAATACTGCCCGCCCCGTCAGCCTGCGTACGGCACACAGACAGTACCCACCGCATCGGCTTTTGTTCCAATACCGTTTCTGCTACATACACTCCGTAACATCACCAACCAATTGCAGCCTCGCGAGTCACGGACCTAACAAGGCGCGGCCAGTCCAGGCAAGGCAGCGCAAGGCAGCGAGCGCACAGGGGCCAGGGGCTGCAAATAGACCCACGAGGGTTTCTTCCTGCCTGTGTCGTATTCCCCGTCCCACGCTGTCTGTCCCGCAGATAACGCCGCTTCCCGGACAGGCATGATCCCGTACCTGGGTGCGTGTGTCTCATTCTTTCCTGGCTGCTTGGCCCATTCCCATCACTCGCCCGCCATGTAGTAGACTAAGACTGACTTTTTGGTCACATTTCAGCTCCGTTGATCTCGCTGGCTTGTTGTGAGACCCAGCCTACGGCTCCTGTTCCTGTTGGTCGCATCTGCGGTGACGTCCCTTCGTCCCCGTTCCGTCATCATGGAGGGACCTGCTGTCCAAAGTCCGCGTCGAGAACGCCGCCGGCCTTCCTTCCATTCACCAAACAGCTCTCGCGCCGTCTCGCGCTCAAGTACTCGCAACTCGTCTGCGCGGATGCCTCCCCAAACAAATAACGACGCCTCGTCAAACATCACCCCGTCTCCTAGTCTGAGATACGCACAGCCTGTCGGTTCTCGTTTCTCACACCGCAGAGGCTCCATGGGCTCCAACGCCGACCGACCTCCTACCCCGGTGTCCAAGAGCTCCGTGAGGGGCTCCCAGTCAAGTACTCAACAGGAACCTGCATCCACCCTGCTGCAAGAGAAATTGCAGCGCGAACGGAGGTCTGAAATTCAACGGAACCTGAATAGACTGGCTGGTGAGATGAATACCACAGCAGGCGACACACAAGCTGCGGTGTCAACCCCCGTACGGTGCGCCACAGCCGATGGCAGACGTCCGGAGTCCAGCGACGCAAATAGCGATGCTGGGAAGAAAAAGGGCTTTGCCCTCAAGGAGATGGAACAGGTACTAATGAATCCCTCTCCCTTTCCTACAGCATCCAGTGCACTGCTGCTCATCAGCACATACTCTTCACCGTCTATATCTTCCTTGCCATCGTTGCTCGTCTCTTTTCGGGCGGCGTTCCATGGACCCCGTGGCCCTCATCGCAGGCGCCGTGGATCAGACCCTGCCATCAGATTTGCTGACAAGATTCTGCACAGGCGATGTCGACGCTGCACAAGCAAAACTTTGACCTCAAGCTCGAGCTTTTTCATCGTCGGCAACGGCAGTCTGTCCTTGAGGAGAAGGTCGAGACGTTAGAGGCAGAAAAGTCGGAGACTCAAGAGACCAACGACACGCTAATACAGGAGCTGGAACGGAGGGACAAGGCGGTCGAAGAAGCCGTCACAATGATCGTCACCCTGGAAGCTCGCATAGAACTTCTGCTGCGTGAAAGGGAGATGGTTCGGCAGGTCGAGGCCGACAGGGCCCTCATTACCAAGCTGGCGGCTTCACAGGCGGCGGGCGGAACCAATGGACCCGACACAACGAACACGCAAGATAGCGTGTCTAATAACAAAGGAAGAAGCCTCGCTCGGATGCCCAGCTTCCTTTCAGAGCGCACAGAAAACACCGAGAACCTTCGAAATGTTTACCTGGGTGCGCAAGGAAGTATTCTCAGCTTGTCAAAGACAGATCCGCGGACGGACAACGGTGGATTCGTCAGCCCAAATATGAGCATCTTGAGTGAGAGTTCGTTTGTCAGTGTTTATGGCACGCAGACTGCTCCACATGGAATTTCATCTCCCCATGCCGAGAACGATTCTCGGCCTGATGATGACGCTGGTAAGGGTGCCCGCCGGAGTCTGTCTCTGTCTATGCACGACTCCACCCCCACCAGGCCAAGCGCAAAGGAGGCGATTGAGAACGGAGAGACCACTTCGCCGCTGCAGAAGCTCGAGAAGCTTGACTCGTCACCAGGCACGCGAGAGACCTCGGAGGTAACGCCTCTGGGCAGAGACATTCAGCGGCCGGTTACCTCCATGAAACCATTCAAACCACAGCCTATCCTTCGAGTAAGGAAAGCCAGGGACAAGCCAGCGGCAACTCGAAGAGTCATTACGGACGTGCCTACCTCTCGCGCGCATGTGCTGCCTCCCACACCAGACACCATGTCAAGCTCAATGAATCAGAGTCTTTGCTCCGACGAGACCGCACAACACGGCCGAGATGATGGAGAAGCAACATATCCTGTGATGACACGGCCGACCCTGGATCAGACAGATGAGGTCGAGCCGGGACACTGGCGATTCAAGGGCACCGGTGCTGGTCAGCCACCTTCAGTCACAGCATTTACCGGCAGAAAAGACCACTCGTCTGTCAACTATGCCGACATGCCCTTAGCCCTTCCTAGGCGGCCCCGATCGGCTGATGAAACCACAATATCTCGTCACAAGCTTGACTGGGATTCGGGAAGTGAGCTCGACGATGCCGCCTCAGAGGTGTCCAGCTTTGATTACTGGATGAGAGAAGGTCTTCGACCGAGCCGCGGCGGCCCGACTCAGCCGCAGAATGGAGCGGCAGTATCACAACGACACGCCAGTCGGGGCACTCCTGATCTCTTTGGATTCCCATCTGACTCTAAAGGCTGGCAGTCGAATGACATGTTTGGAGCACTTGGGGGAAATGGTTATTTCGGCGCAGCGGCTCCTCTTGCAAAAGCCTTGGATGAAATGGGAGCTTCATTGCCAGCACCGGAGATTGGCATGTATGGCTCAGGACTCGCGGGAGCAAGTTCACCTCGACCGACTGGCAATGTCGCTGCGCCGCCACCTGCACCTAACCGCAAGTCTAGTCTGCGAGCGCGAACATCAGCGCCTGGAACCCCGATGACCACACGTCCGCCCAGACCTTTTGGAAGACATGGCGAATCTGAGTCAAGTAGGAAGAGTTCTTTGACCGGACAGACACAGGGTAATTCAGATCGATGGCCAGCACCGAACTCCCGCAGTATTACTCCGACTCCGCCGGATCGTCCTCAAGCTCAACATCATGACGAAGCGTCGGCCCCAAAACGCCACTACCCGCCGACTGCTAGTCACCAGCAGCAAGCACCTGCACGTCCTCGCAGCAGAGGAATCACAAGCTTGTTCCGCCGTTCCTTGGGCTCTAGTCATATCCAGCCGTCCTCCTCGGTACCGAACAATCAGTCGCCTTTCCCTCCTCCTGCGAAGGCCGACCCTGCGCCATCACCTGTCGGGGTTCCAACATGGGAGCGAAGAAATGACAGGGGTGACGAGGAGATGTCGGCCACCCCACCGCCGATCATGCGCAAAAGGGCACCTGCAAACGATACAGGCTTCGCAGATACTGCAGATGCGCAAGAAATTAAGGGCATAGCACGAGAGGGCAAGCCGCATCCTCTACGATCCTCCAGCCCAGGCTTGGGGGCTGGATTAAGCAGCGTCTTGGCCAGGCATGATGGCGGCGTCCCTTTGACGCCTAACAATGGTGGACAAGATCAGGAAAGCGTTCCGACTTCGGCCCCTACGTCCGGCCAAAGCAACGGCCACGGACATGGCCATGGCAGAAAGTGGTTTGGTTTGGGCCGTGCCTCAAGCTCCAAGCATAGCGGAACCTAGGGGCACCGTACGGAGGCCGTCTCCGAGCAGTGATGTTGGTGCAGGCCGATTCCTGCATCACATCAATCCACAGGGCGTGTTCTGGTTTCTTTTGGTAAACATTCCATTCGCATTGGGTCGGGGTATGGTGCAATGTGCAAAAGTCGACGGGTCATCTGAACTCGGACACTCGCTCATCTTCTAGGTTATCAAAATGTCCTGACAGCTGATATGCATGTACAACTGGTGCTTACTAGCAAAGTGTCAATTTGGAATAGAATTCTATGGGTGCTCTTTCAACGGCCAATGCAGTCACATTGGGTGATGTAGCTGGAAGTACTTTGGCGCTCCGTGTCATTTTGTGTAGACCGAAAAAAGCTTGGGTTTGGTTTATTGCTCGGGAGAAGCGCATCATTGGGAATGAAGGTGTACTTAGATCGACACAAAAGATAGTACAGCTCACCGCGTACAGTTGTTGCAGTTCTGCGGCGTTCTTGATAGTCGCCCAAGTCCAGCTTGTATCACCAGACTGATCTGGGCCATGCCTTTCCTGAATTTCTCGAACGGCAGTGCAAAAGACGGTTTATAGCAGCAGTGGAAAGATGGGGTTCACAAGTACGGGGTAGATGTGTGATTAATGACGGAGTGACAGTGACTCTGCTCGTCAATTCGTGATTTCTGAGCCCCCAGGTGCCAAGCACTTAAGAACTTTCATAGGCCATCTTGTTGCACTGTCCCAAAGGCTTTCTCACTTCGCCTCAGCTAGCTTAAACAGATCTATTTCTAGAAGACACCGCTCCATTCCCATGGCTAATATCTTGCTGGAATCAGTACAGCTTCTGACAAATTTGGTTTGCTGGGCAGTGTATCGCCGTCGTCTTGACGGAGGTATTGGTTGGCCTCGCCACAAATGCGCTCCAAGTCAATGCAACTTTCTAGTAAGCACCTTACGGCTTTGCCGTCTTTCTATAAACCCACATTTCAATTGCTGCGTTTATAGAATCGTATAGGGAGACGTGTTCCCGGTGGCTATAACAACAGACTCACGAATCAATCACTATCTTATCCCATGAGCACAAGGAGTTCCTGGTCTCATCACCGATGCACAAATCACCGGCCTAATGCCTCCCGAGGATGACGATCTTGACCGGACATGGTGCGGCTGCCTATTCATGTGGACTTTTGAACATTGTTGGGCTCAGCCTCTGCTAACACCATCTCAGATCGTGCAAGAACACCAGCACTGCAAGACTTCACTCCGCTGAGTCGAGCACCCTAGCCAACCAAGGGATCCCTGGGTGTTTGTGCAGCCGGCCTCAGCCGACGCAAGGCATTCCGCCTGGCAGTTCCTGTGACCACCGCCAAATTGACAAGGCCCGATCCTCCACTTGGCTGTGTTTCTTTTGTCGTGTTCCTTGGGGTGGGATTGCCCCGTGTAGTGCCTGGGTTGGGCAGTGACCTGGTCGGGGGTGTCCTTGGTGGGGGTGGCAAGGGTAGTCACAGAGCCGAGTGCTAGGAAGATGATGGTAGTGGTGAGTCTCATTTTGGAAAGACGGTTAACTGAAAGAATCAAAGGGATTGGGTCAAATGGCCGGAAGGAAATCTCGATGCTGCATGGGGGTGCTCAAGGTGGAAGCATGATGGTGTTTGTCCACGATCCCTTGACTGCGCTGCAGAGAACTTTTTAGGGGAGGCTTTTATACAAATCTCGGTCAAACTGGAACATAGGAATGTTGTGGTACGAGACGAATAGTGAGAGACGGTGTCACCGCTCTAGCACTCAGCCCCGAAGCATTGCATCCCAGCCTCAACTAGTGTGTCAAGAGGATTTCTCATTAGACGCCACACAGAACTTGACGGGAGCCAAGGTAATAACAGAAATCTCTGACTAGGCTGTTCTGGGTCGTTTTTGTCGTCGACCTAGGACTCTGCCCTGAGCCCATGCCGACCTCGTACCCGTCGCCCAAGGGTACACTGGTATCCCAATTTGCATCAACTCAACAGCCGCTATCAGGCCGGCCACGATGTAACTGTTTGATCGGGGAAGAGAGCGGAGTAAGAAGTATTGTGGTACCTGTGTGATGCCGAGCCGTAAGTGTCTAACAAAGCCAAACGCTTCAATCCACGATTTCAGGCTCTCTCCCCGTGTCAACAAAGTTTATGATTGCTCGAAGACCTTGCAAATCTCCTTCGATAGTACCTGCGTTGTTACGGTCAACCCATCCCTCCGTGTGACCGCCTCCAAAGTCAGTAACCCACGCGTCCCCAGCGGTATCCACTAGGACATTGCTTGCCTTCACATCGCCCCAGACGATGCCAGCCCTGTGAAGTGCCTCCACTGTGCCCGTCACTTGTCTCTTCCACTTATCTTTCAGGTCGCTGCCGGAAGGTCCTAGGTCAATGACCTTGTCGTGCAACGTGTCGTCAACCTGGATATAGTGCAACAAGAGGCCGATAATTTGCGATTTGTCGTCTTCGACGATGCCGTAGAGACGCGAGGTGCGCACCTCTTGCGGGTTGAGCCTGGCCTTGAATATCTTCTCAAGAGTAAGGACCTCGTGGGCACCAATGCTATCGTCTGGATCGGGGAAAGCCTTGAAAAATAGTTCCTTGCCCTGTACCCGAACTCTGGTCGGCTCATCAACAAGGATGTATTTTGGATCGTCCGAGAGGACTTCAATTTCAGTTGTTGCAAAGATTGGGCATGTTGTCTTCCACAGAATTCCCGCGTTGCCAACAATATTTTCCATTTCGTCCCTCGCTTCGATTTCGCCTGGGACTAAGGTGTCGTCTATGGCTTTTAGGCTGGCTTCGAAGGTTTCGCCGCTGAAAAAGTGTTGAAGGGTGATGGTTGCACTGTCACTTGGTCGTGGGGCGATTTCCTTCAAAAGTGGCAAGAAGGGCCTGACGGCCCACTCATAACAGCCATCCAGACTTAAGTCTAGCATCGGGCGTTGCGTGGGAGATTCGCCGCCTCCATGTACATCGTCGTCGTTGTCGTCATACTCTTCATCTGAAAGCCATTGCCCCTCTGCGTCTGATTGCACGGTTTCAAGGTAGTGATTGAATTCATTGAGCCTCGCAGGCGAGTTTTGGAATTCATCTGGGCAGATCGTGATTGCCAGGGTTTTGCCGTGCATCTTGACATTAACCAAGAACCATCGCTCGTCTTCGTCTCGGTTGCAAGGAGTGTGTCCGCATTTTTGATAATGCGGCCTCTGCGAGACTGCTTCGGAAGATTCCATGATCAAAGCAAAAGTCCGACGTGCTGGTATCTCGTGGCGAGAACAGGTGAGAAAGAATGAGCTGAACTTGATGAATGCTCGAAATTATCCGGTGCCGAAGCGCAAAGGAGCACTTTAAAGTTTGGTGTTGGTAGGGTGCCGGCCAATTGAAAATCTCAGCAGCGTTCCTGCCGACCAGCCAAATAAGCAAAGGTCCCAGGCAGGTCCCAGGCAGGTCCAGCTGGATTGACCAATCACGTCTTCTTCGACGAGGCACTAAGCTTGAAGCTAGGCCTGGAACCAGGCTGGCTTGGGTGCAAGCCCGCAAGGATCGCGCAATAACAAAGATTAAAATAGTCTTTTTATAAAATATAATAATTTTACTGATATGATTTTAATTAAAAACTTAATCTCCTTTTATATATATCTATAATTTCTTTTAAACAAAATTCAAAAGGGTATATTCCACTGGATAAAGTTTATCGTCTCCTTAAAGACCTTCCGCAATCCAGTCCTGAAGGCATCCAAACTTGCTTCCAACCCACTACGGACCATGTGCTGGGTTTAATGTACTACCTAAGAGCATAAGAGGTTTGGCGATGGGTGGACGAGGGTGTGCTGGGGTTGTTGCTGATGAGGACAACAACTTGAAGAGAGCAAAGGTGGCCCTTTGGCTGCTGTATAATCGTACTCGGTCCTAATCAACGCCATGTCCTCAGTCAGCTAGACAGCTACGGCGTTTTTGGCCCTCCACAGACACAGTATGTCGTGGCCGGGTGTTCACTTTGGATTTGATCTTCTACATGTCTTGTAATGTGAGTATAATTTGGTGGATACAAGGATTTTACTAGGCACAACGGCTTTGTAAAGCGGGTTGCCCATTGACCATATGTAAACGACTGTGCAAACAAAGCCCGCACTTCAGCATTTCTGGCTCAGCCGAGAATACCTGCAGGTGCCTAAAGTATCACTTCCCAATCAGTACTAGTTCTTGGTGTGTCTTGTACGACTTCAAGAACAGGTATTTCATCCCTCCTCTCCTCTTCTGCCCCTCAATCTCTACGTCAGCTCTTCCCAGATCTCGTTCAACAACACACCCATCCTGACGAGCTAATCCGCGCCTTAAATGCCAAAAAAAAAGTCATTCCTATATTGTAATTTGCCTCTTTTCAACCTGATCTACATCTTCGGTGGCTGCATTGACTACAACATGGATTTTCCCTGTGTGTGTCACACTTTTCTTCGACTCTCCATCCCGATGCGCTCTGGCATCGTCGATTATAAATGGATTGAAGGCGGCTACTTAAACGAACGCATGTGCACCCGGGATGAAAGAAGCAGTATCAAGAATTCGGCCAAGCATTGCAAGTTATGTCAAGATATCTATCAATACCTGCATAACACCCACGGACGAGACGGGGACCTCCCAGGCAGACGTAATTTGCGGCCCATATCGGCTCGTACAAGCCTCTTGAAGGGTGACGCGATCTGCATCTCATCCATAGAACTTGGTGACCCGAACGGAGCTTTGAGACAAAACAATCTTCACTTTGCAGTGTGGGCAGACAGAGGTAGGCTATCAGGGTCTCACTGATCATGGGCAATGTCTGACCTTTAGTGATCATAATAGAAACACCTGCCTCTACGGACTTTGTCACTTGGGCGCCAATTCTTCAAGACACCGCCACAGAGACCAATGAACTTGTGCGAAGGTTACTCCATAACTGCCTCGATCATCACGAAGCATGCAAACTTCGTGGGCCGCTTGGGGAATTTGGGCTACCATCTCGAGTTCTGTCTATCGAAGACGACAACGGTGGTATCTCTGTCAAACTCGTTGAAACTTATGACTTGAGTGGCAGATACTGTGCTTTGAGTCATTGTTGGGGCGCCGAAGACAAGCGACCACTGAAAACTACAAAGAAGCTGTTTAAAGACCACCTTTCTTGCATACCTTGGGATACCCTACCACCTTTGTTCCAAGATGCCATCACCCTCACGAGGAGCCTCGACATCAAGTATCTCTGGATTGATTCCTTATGCATTATCCAAGATGACAAGCTGGACTGGAACAATGAGGCAAAGAAAATGTCATTTGTTTACCGGAGGGCGACGCTTGTTATTGCGGCTGCGGACGCTACAGACTCCACCCAGCGGCTTTCCAACGCCAAGCGTCCAGACTCGGTCATATTCCGGATTCCGTACTATGCATACAAAGGGCCTGCTCAGAGTCACTACAATATTTCAAGATCAATCAGTACCAGGGAACCATTGCGGGGGCCTCTCAGAGAACGAGGCTGGGTATTCCAAGAGTTGTACCTTGGCCGAAGGAAGATCTTCTTTACTTCAGAAGGGCTCCGCTGGAAGTGTGGCGAGTGCGAATTGGACGAACGCGGCAATCTTACAGATTTGAAATTGATCGAAACTGTCTCGTGGCTATCCTGTCTTCAGGAGTACTCGAAGAAGCATTTGACCTATCCATCTGATCGAATCATCGCTCTACTCGGGATCGTGGGCCAGATTGGAGAGTCGAGAAGTGATTCTTTCGTGCTTGAATCTGGGGTTTGGGAAAGTGAACTTGCGGAGCAGCTTCTTTGGAGATCTTTAGAAATTAAAGACGGGGACTTGGATGGATTTCCATCGTGGTCCTGGGCAGCCACTGGGGGAGCAAAGCAGTGGCCGCAGGAAGAGCTTGGCTCTCATGAAGTGGTACAGAGCATAGGATGGCAAACAGTGCAGCTCGCAGACTCAGGGTCTTTATGCGCTTCAGGAAGACTCTTGGGTCCATTAGTGTCACCAACGCCATTGCGGGAATGTTGTGTGGAACATTACCGAGAAACAGCGCACGGAGAAGAGAAAGCAAGTTGGAGCCTCGAGTATGCATTACTACCTGGTTACAATGGATCAACAGACAACATGCCAATATCTCCCATCTTCCACCAGGACAAGACGCGTCAGGCTCTCGGGTTAGCATTCTTCGACCGCCACACCTACCATTCGGGGTATTTCTGCTTCGTGCTGGCTACAGCAACCAGACGGCACGAGGACTTACTGTATTACAATCCCCCCCCCCCCCTCTCTTCATGTTGAGTGTTTAAGGTTTATCGTTCAATCTTAGCTAATATGGCATCTTAGTCATCACTTCTTTGACAAACATATCTTGTTAGCGCCCATGCACAAAGACACAGTGAGGTCCATGTTCCTATATTTCACACATCCCTGAGCATCGTGGCTAACCCAAATAGGATGAGTGTGTGGATATCCACAAAGCTGGATCGGGCAAGGGTGCTTACTGGGCATTGCTTCTTTATCCAGAGGATGAGACCTTGAAAAGCTTTAAGAGGGCCGGATTAGCCCTTTTATGGCTATGGAGATTTGCAGACGCCGAGCATGGCAGATTTAGTCAGTTTAAAATTGTTTAAGTTGTAAAGTAGAATTGTGATTATCAACTTAATTATGTTTTGATCTACTTCTTCATTACTTTGTATCACAAAACCCGTTGGTAAGTGCAAGTTACGCTACAGCACCTTGCTGTTTTCTCAAAGCTTATTCATGGTCTTTAGGCTTGTTTCTTTCGGTCAAGATGCCCTGACTGAGAAAGTAGAGTTTCCCAACAATTTCTCGCCGACTTTTGAACAAGCCATCTTCATTTTGAACTCGCCACAACTTTTCTTATGAAAACGGAGATTCGCACCCCCCAAATCAGAGGGTACACCCGTACATAATCACATGATCCGCAACCTCCTATAATGCCCCCCAGCTGCAACCACCAACACCCTGCGCAGCCTCCACCGCTACTACACTTAACACAACCACCATACGCTAACGTTACATTCAATCAATTAATTACTTATTGGCATCAATCAATTTGGCATTCCAAATGACATCTAATCGCTTAAATCTCATTTTCCTAATGTTATCGCGATAACAAAGGCCCTAGATTACTCTAATCTTAAGGCATAATGGCAGAGTAACTATATCTAGCTACCTAGGTATTCAGGACCTCATCGGGGCTACGGGAACTATTATGTATTCGCCATGGGTGGTTCTTACTATTAAGGACATTATCGGCGACATCGACGGCAAGGAGGGCATTCAAGATGATATCACGGTCTATACAGACTAGATAGGCATCAGAACACTACGTAATTAAGTACAATTAAGTGATTTACGCCCTCAACGAGTATAAAAAAGCTGCACTTATAACGAGGGTAACAACGAGAGTATTCTATTCCGTTGCTAAGGGCAACTTAACGTTGCCTCATACAAATTTGGTAGTGGGGCATTAATCATGCACTGGCTGCAGTATGTATGGGTGTACCCTCTGATTTAAAGGGTGCAAATCTCCGTTTTCTTTCTTATCTTTTGCAGATCTTGCATTCAATGGCTATTTCACAGAATGCGGAGATTCACACCGGCCAAAACGGAGGATTCACCGGCACCAGTCCAGTATAAAGATACATTGCCTTAAATACCTTTCCCTTTTAACTATTATATTATTTATTCATTATATAAAAGATATTTTAATTTAATTTAATAATATATTTTATTAATATTATATTATTATATTAATTATTTAGATTTATAGATAAGTTTTCTATATATTTTAAAAATATTTATTAATAATAAAAGTTTATATGATTTATAGATAAGTTTTCTATATATTTTAAAAATATTTATTAATAATAAAAGTTTATATGATTTTAATTAAAGTTTTAAATATTAATTATAAAAGTTGAAAAAAAAATAGAAATTAAGAGCTTAAAGTATATATTATATAATAATAGAAGTTATAATAAATAAAAATAAAGTGGGAGGTGTAAATAGTGAAAAAAAGTTTCATGTTCTCCGTTCGAACCAGTGCGAATCTCCGCATTCATTTCACAAGGCGACATATGGCCAAAGAATGGTCTGCCATCGGCACCCGGTACAAGTCCTTGCGAGTAATAAACCCCAAGGGCCAGCAGAGCTCAACATACTTCCTCCAACTTCCATCCATGGATACAGATACAGCATGCCCCTGCTCACCATTAGCATCTTACTTCACTGGATCCTATTTGGGTGCATTTACATATTTCTCATGCAAGGCGACTACTTCGATTCATCTGGCTCAGCTAGCCCTTTTGATTCATCTATGGCTTTCAGGTTCTTCACGAAGTCACTCTTCACAATGATGTCTCTGTCCGTATTCCTGGCATTTATGCCTCTTCTCTTCGGCGTCATCCCCCTACCGCCAAAAACCTTCGTGGTCGGGAGCAACTCCCTCGCCACCGCCGCCGCTTGCCAGGTCTGGCCACTTATCAGTCAAAACCAGCCCCGAGCCGAGAAATCCTATCACGAATCCACGCCTGAGCCCCAAGCCGATGAGATCGAGTTGCGCCATCTCATGGCGTCCAGTCACAGCCTCCTGACCCGTGATGACCAGGCATCGGAATCCCGGAACGACAAGGAGGTGTGGAAGGGCCCGCTGCTTCGGGTCTCAGAGTAAGATCAAATGGGGCGTGGTGAAGATGCCATCATCATGGGAAGAGCAGTTCAACAGGCGAGATATTGCAGTTGAGCATATCAGCTTTGGTCTTCCTGAAGATGATGTGCAACAGCCTGTTATGGGTCACTGGTGCATGAGCATCTGTCATGACTTTGATAATGGATGTGTGGACCTGCAGCGGTAACATATATGTGTTCGCGGAAGACTTTTCTTGTTGAGCAAGGAAGCAGCTTGCGCCTCGTAGTATTATTTCGTTGGTCTTAGGCTCGATTCTCACTCTTTGAGGTGAATGAATTTGATTGTTTAACCTCCGTAGACTACTATGTCAACCATGCTTTTGCACTAACCAATTTCATGACATGGGTAGTTTGATGTTTCGATGAGTGACACGAAGAACAAATCGAGTTCAACCACACATTGCCTCTCATTTCCGTCACAGTAATTAAGCCGTGGCTTGATTCTCCGGTCAGGCATATCACACTGACACGGCATTCATGGTTCGCAGACAGAACCTCGCGTGAGAGCCAAGTTGCTCTGCTGTGCTGGACGGCACGGAGACAGGGAAATAGACATTGGGACCATTTCTTGCCAACTTGGCTAGGATCTGGCAAATTATTACGATGTTGTAAGCAACCATCACGACATTGTCCCTTAGATGCCGTTATGTCCAGGGAGCGCATTGAAGAGCATTTATTTTTAGGGAACAGGATTCTAGGTGCATGGGATGGACCGCCCCACACAAGCTCAAGAGTGGAAAGCTTTGTTATCATTTTATCCAGGGGATAAGCTTAACTCAGCCTGCCTGTGAACCCGAAAGTCCGGTTTTCTGATTGCAGGCGCAACCACGTGCATGTTTCGGCGGGCCGTTTCCTGCTCGACTCGACCGCAGAGGGGAAGTGTGCAGATGCTCATTATAAATATAGGTACGGGTTGATGAAAGGGATGGTAGGCTGGGGCGGATGAGACGAACGATGGAGATCGAAACAGGCATAGGCAAATCACAGCCGCTCAATAGAGTGGCTGCAATGCTTGGCTTCCCTGTAAGGAGGCTTGACTGACTTGTACGAACCACCCTTCCGAGTCATGACCGCCCCAGCCCTGCGCCGACCTCACCGGTTCCGACGGTGACTCGGCGCCCTACACAGGATATTTCGCGGTTGATACGGCAAGGCTGCGATAAACTTCAACAAGGTATCCACGGAAGTTATATAGATCAGCAAGATCTCTCATTGTTCCAGGTAGGACTTGACTCTCGCTATCAGCATCATCCTGTCTCTCTTCGACTGCCAATTACCATTCATTCCCAGCCGTCTTTTATAACCCTCGCCGGCGAGACTCTTTCTTCGAGTCCAGACACTCTTTCCTGACAACTCAGTCGTTTTCGATACCACAACCACATTCAAAATGCAGTTCAGCAGCGTCACCTCGGCCGTCTTCCAGGGCCTCCTCATGGCCGCCAGCCTCCCCTCCGCCATGGCCCAGAGCGACGGCGGCGACGCCTCCTCCCTCATCCAGCTGCCCGACCCGGCCGTGACCAAGCAGATCCGCTTCCGGTCCACGGCGTCCGAGTACGGCGCGACCGTCGACTTCATCACCAACGCCACATGGCCCGACGGAGACAACCTGCCCACCTTTGTCATCGACAAGGTCGTCTACAACTACAACAACCTGGGCGGCCGCTTCGTCACCGGCTCGGGCCCCTACCTCGGCACCACCCAGCTGTGGATCGGCTTCAACCAGGACACGCCCGGCTCCGTCTCGGGCGAGTCCACCCCGCTCGTCGCCCCCCGCTGGACATACCTCGCCAGCCCGGACGCCAAGAGCTTCACCCTGCGCAACTACCGCCAGGGCGCCGGTGACATCTTTGACTGCGGCACCCTGTGCACGTACGATGACATCCCCGGCCTCGAGTCCATCGACAGCGACAAGCCCCCTTCGGCCAAGGCCCGTCGTGTCTTCAAGGCTTAAGTCCGTCTTGAGCTGGGAGTGAGGATTTGATGCAGTGGAGTGGGAAGGACAAGTGAGCGCGCGTGCTGCATGCAGGGATGAATGGCGTTCGGCTTTATCTACGTTTCTTGATGTATATTGATGAGCACTTAACGTATGGCTCCGGCACTTCCCAGGCGCCTGGAGCTTGACTACGTATAAACTGTATATAGCAATGATTACAAATGTCAAATCACATACTCCAGCCTTTCTACGTGTTGAGTGAGCGCATCCGCGGGTAAGGTCTGCCAGTACCGTCCCTGTAACCAGTTCCATTTTCCTGACGTGTGTGGTTTGAATGAATCAACTGCTCTTCGATCACCACCAGCCTCTACATTGTGCAATACACAGCTGAATCTGTAGGTGCCTCCCACCGACCTTGTTTATCTTGAGCTAGCATTCTGAGGCTCTGCTTCTGTTTCTGTTCCCTCCATAGTAATCTGCGTGCAAGCCTGGGGAGGCGCAGGCTGGAAATCGCCGGGCTCGTCTTGTCTTACACATTTCGTAGCGATTTGTTTCAGGCCGGAGTCGGCCAGGCCGAGATGCCTGAGAGAATTTGAGCAGTCACGTCAAACACTGCTGCCTATGAATCAGATGATCAAGGCTGCTTAGTGATGGTGACTACTTATCGAGAAAACGATAATGCCTGCTGTTTCTTTCGAAAGCTCTTGGCGGCCATGATTCTCTGCCTGCCCGCTTAGAATCTAGTGACTCCGGTTGCCTAAGTTTCTCTCTGCCACCTTCCCTACAGAATGTCTTTGAGATGATCACTGCAGAAAGCATTGTATGCTGTTTGAATGAAAGTGGTATGGATCATCACAATTCAGAGTGATTAGTTTAGATGTATTTGTTCGGCAAAGTTCTGACTTGCTTTAGCATATGCAGTATTCCTAGTCCCCAAAATGAGACACAGTAGCTGATGCCTAGGTGGTGCTGCATGCTTCCACGGCAACCTGCCACTGGATGACGTTGACATGATACTTAGGGACGGTGCATTGAGAGATACTGATTCCCAGCTGATGCTATAAACTTGGTCGTCTGCCCCACCTCCCTTCGCCTTTTTTCCCCTGACCAACCATCCACCATCACCAGACCAGCAGCAACCATGGCGGAGCCTGCAGCAGTCCTCTCGATCATAAGCGAGCTTGCAACCACAGCAAATTTCTGCTTCCAGATTATCAAGAGAGCGTGCAATGCTCCAGATGAGATCAAGCGCCTCAATGCTGAGATATCAAACTGGAGACCGCAACTTGAGGTGAGACCAAAACTGCTGTGGGGATGCGCGCAGGATGGCATGATCTCTGCTGACATCTATGAAAGAGCCTTGCAGAACTCTTGAACGGCGACAGCCAGTCTGCCACCCGTTTGAGAGACAAGTTCAAAGACGGAGCCTTGGCTGATATCGAGAATCTCATCAAAGAGTTGAACCATGTTTTGGAGCCATTTCAAAATCCCAGTCCCTGGAGGAAGTTCAAGTGGTCTATCACTACCGGAGACCAGGTCAAGGATCTCTTGAGCCAACTTCAACGGGACATAGGACTCGTTCTGGGCAACCTGCACATCGAAAACCAGTGAGTGAACTGGTCTGCCTACCTTACCGTCTTGATCCTTGCTGATAGTGTCACAGTCTTTCTCTTGTCGGGCTCCACAAGGAGATCCGCCAGATCCAACTCATGGAGACCAGTAAGTCGATCTCATGTCAAAATCTGTTACTTGAGCTTACATGTAAAATCAGACGAGCATGAGAGAAGAAACATTTTGGAGTGGCTCAGGCCTCCAGGCATCGATATCCACGAGTTCCACCGTCAGAAACGAGCGTTACGAGAGGAAGGCACTTGCAACTGGCTCGCTGACTCAGGCGAGTGGCAGGCATGGTGCGAGGGTGGCTCAGCGGAATATGCTCGCTTCCTTTGGATACATGGACTCGCTGGAGCTGGAAAGACAGTCCTGGCATCTTTTGCTATCGACGACGTCACATCCAAGTACCAACACAAGGGGGTCTCTTACTACTACTGCTCTCACGAGCGCCAGAGGAAGGGGCACACCTCGTCTGAAGAAGCATGCTCATTCCTCCGATGGGTCATCAGAGACCTGACTGCTCAAGTCACCCGGCCCATGACCCGAGCCTCCAATCGCCAAGCGACCATCCCAAAGACTCTGGAGAATTTGTACGTGGAGCATGATTTCACAATCCCAAAATTGCTGGAATGTCTATTGGCTGTCACGGAGTACATCACGGCGGAGTTCTCGCAGCAAGTCTGCATCATCGTTGACGCAGTTGATGAGAGTCCGTCACCGCGGGATGCCCTTCTCAAGGTCCTGACTACAATTGGAACTGACCCCGACTGGCAACATGTGTCTCTCTGCTTCACAAGCCGAAAGGAGACAGACATTGCTAAAGCCATTGGAGCTATCCAGCCACCCCAGTCACCCAAGCCCAAGCCCTACCGTCCGTCTGGGCCATACCCGCGGTCCCAGTCATCCCCGTCACACACACCGACGTCTCCACAACGTCAAATTCTAGTACCAAGAAGTCCAGCAGAAAAGCTCAAGCAACGTGGAATATATGCCAGCGTGAGTCCGGCTGGTTTTGACGGTGGACCCTCATCCAGCAAGGAGATGGGCCCTCCCCCTCTTCCACAAAATGAAGACATGCGGGGACGACTTCCTTCAGGTCACAGAGTGTCTAGGGCCGTGGAAAGCGGAGGGCGACCAGGTGGCCTGCCATCGCCCGAAGACGGACGAGAACGATCTTCGTCTGCCTACCCGACACCTGACCCAATGGATATTGACCCTCCCGTTCATGCTATTCCTCGTAACGTGAAGGAAGGCTGCACGATCCTTTCCATGGACGATAATCCAGATGCGAAGGAGGCCATACGCACATTTGTGCGCAACCAGCTGCAGAACAATGATACGTTCAAGAATCACCACAGAGACCTAGAGGAGGTCATCAATTTGATTGCAAGGAGGGCAAAGGGAATGTAAGTTACGACAACTCCTTCAAGGTTCAATAGATCTCGCTGACATCATCAAAGGTTCAGATGGGCTGCATGCCAAGTCGACATCATCATCCGGTCGAACCTCTGCGACATGGTCTCAATCTCTGAGATGCTGGAAAAGATCCCTCCGGACATTTTCGGCACTTACGAGCACATGATCACAAAGCTGCTTCCAAGTGGTCAGGGTGAAAACGAACACAACCGCAATTTTGCGCGCACCGCGTTGGCTCTCATCTGCAGTGAATCGTCTGGAGTTTCCTGCGCCGAAGTGCTCGTCGAGGCTTCCCGCTTCAATGTTCCCCATGGTGCCGCCCACAGGTTTAACCTCGATCAACTTGAAAAGATACTCGGATGCTTGATCACGGTGACATATCTTTCCCGGCGGCCCGTGTCTATGTACAGCCGAAATAATGAGGGTGTCGGTTCCAAAAAACAAGTTTCGGTGGCTCATTACACGGTCAAGGAGTACCTCTTTGACAAGGCGACTGCAGAGGGATCGGTCAAAGACTTTGCTCTGTCCAAAGAAGCCATCCAGATCTTGGAACTCCAAGTCGTCTTCAGCGGTCTGCAGCAGTTCGGTAGCAATCGGCCCATCGATGCGAGATTCCCGACTCGCTATGAAGAGTACTGCCTTAAGATGACGGACAAGGCCCTCAAAGACCGAAGGGATCTTATACTTCGGGACAAGACAGTGTGGAAAATTGTCACGGAGTGCTTGAGATGGAACAGCAGGCACCATCAGGCGAGAGCTGGAGCATTTCCAAACATGAGAATCCGAGCCAATCTTCCCAGTTGGACGAAGACGTCACCCTTCGATCACGGAAACGAGCCCAAGGTCCCCGAGACAAGCGTGCTTGTCAGTCTTCTCCTGCTCCAGTGGCCCGAGCTAGCCAAGGTGTACCTCGCAGACCTCCCGGAGTCCACCAAGAGGGAGATCTGGAAGGACGAATTCGAGCTGGCCAAGGCCTTCAAGATCGAGGGGACCAATCCGCGCAGCCTCATGCAGGCGTGCGTGACTCGGCGGGACGACGCCTTCCTGAAGGCGCTGATCGACTCGCGCGCCGATGTCTCGGGCGAGACGGACCTGGTCATGGACCTCTTCTACAACGCGTACGGCCACCGGAGCCTGGACGACCAGGACGGCGGCGCCAAGACGGGCAGGATGCTCAAGATGCTGCTCGAGCGCGGCGTGCGGCCCGAGGCCCCCGGATACGTCTTCACGCCGCTGCAGTTTGCCGTCAGCAACCTCGAGGAGAACTGGGTGTACGACCTGCTCTACGAGGGAGCCGACCCCAACGCTGTCGGCAGGACTAAAGGGGTTCATCCGTTCGGCAAGAACGAGGATGAGGTCCAGGGCCACTTGCCTCCGTTGGAGATTTGCAAGGTGGCGACGCCCGAGTGGCTCAAGGCTCAAGACGATCGGGAACCCCTGGATGCCGAGCTGATGGAGGATGCTAGACAGAGGGTCGAGTTGACGCTGCGTCAATGGGGCGCGGAGGACTCGACTACGCACCCTTCGACTACGCACCCTATTGTTGTTCCTGATGATGATGACGGTTAGTCGGGCCAACACATATGCAGGGACTCTGGTTGAGAAAACCTGGACCTTTTTGGGGACTGCTTTTGTATTAAAAATGCCGAGAGAGAACACAGCAAGGACTAGGCAGCCACCTTGGCGGACGAGTTATGTAGTCCGAGTATAATCTACCCCAGGCTGTGTCTGCAAATCGCAATGCGTGAAGTGAACCTGAGATGTACTTCGCGTATTAGCAGATAAATCCCCATATGATTTCAGTACTCGCACTGAACGAATGAGCCAAAATAGGGAGCATGTTTCATATCACCAAAAAGGCATTCCACGAGGATGACCCGGGAAAAGGCGTCAGGAGGTAAGAATAGAGATAAAGATAATGAGACAGGAAGGACCATGCCTGGTAAAACATTGATTGACTACAGGTTACGATGAAAAGATGGCGCTCCCAGCTGTTCACGCCATCTCCGGCCCCTGAACATGAGGATGACCACGCCGGAGTACAATGACAGGCCGCAGATGGCCACAACAGCCCACGCGATGCCAAAAGTGGTTTTCTCCGCGAAGGGGATCATATAGAAGCCCAGAGTAAATGAGAACACCTGACGGCCGAAGTTGAGCAAGGTGGAAATCTCAGCCGACTGGGGCTTGTAACACTGCAGAAAAGGGTTCATTCAGTACTGTCCGAGAATTAGGTTATTGGAGGCGAGGCTTACATCCGTGATATAGGCATAGATGTTGGTCGTGACGATCTGCAGGCCGACTGCTGCAATTGCAATTCCCATGACGGGACCCATGTAATGCGTCTTGAACTGGAAGCAGAGACCCTCGATGATGACTCCGATGGGGATGAGAATGGCTCCCGGAATGGTAGCATATAGCCGACTCTCAGGATTAATATCGCCATTGTGTGCCTTCGCGTGCAGATATACGAGTCGATCGGATACAGGACCTGCTGATATCTCTCCAATGAGTGTCCCGATGAAAGTAGACAGGCCAATCGCGAGACCTATGCCGACAGTATCCTGTCAAATGCAAACGTCAGTGGGCCCCTTTGCCGTGTTGTGCTCGATTCGTGGGTGGGAAGAAACCTTACAAAGTGGTAGATACCTCCAAATGCTGCTGCGCCGGTCACAGCAAACAACACACTGCCCAGTCCGAAGTGAATGGCGTAGTACAAGGCTGGGAAAAGCACGCTCGGATATCGCAGCATCAAGAAGACATGTGTAAAGTCCCATAGCTGCAGCTTTCTCTTGACTGTGCCAGCCTGGGACCTGAAGGTGAAGAGCCCCAGCCAGCTGCCAGATTCCTGCAAGGACTCGCCAGTAGAGTTGTTGCGGTGGTAAAGTGTCTCCGGAAGGGCGACCAACAGCAGGACCCAGGCAGACCCAAGAATGATGGCGGGGATCCAGAAACACCACCTCCAACCAAGGTATTTCGCGATAGGCCCGCCGATCATACCGGCGACATGTGCCCCGTTGGTGACAAAGACAGTGTACACCCCCATGAACCGGCCTCGCTCATGCATGAAGAACATATCAGCCACACAAGCCGCGCCGATGCCCATCCCGGCCGAGGTCCCGACCCCGACGAAGAACCTGGCCACGAGGACACCGGACCACGTAGCCGCGGCGGCCGACGCGGCATGGCTGGCTACCCCGACGGCGGTGACGACGAGGAAGACGGGCCGGCGGCCGTAGACGTTGGCTATCGGGGCGAGGAACAGCGGCGCGATGCCGGCGCCGAGGATGGCGACGTTGGTGCAGTAGGACGCGGTGGTGACGGAGATGTGGAAGGACTTCGACACGGGGACGAAGGCGCTGTTGATTACGGCCTGGGTGAATGGCCCGAGGAAGGCGAGGTAGGAGACTTGGAAGAGCACCCAGAGCTTGAGTTTGAAGGGCCAGTTGAGAGGGTCTTTGGTATCGTCTGCGTGGAAGTCGGTTAGGACCAGTTTGAATTCTACTTCAGTAATCGGTGTATTCGACAATCAACGTACTTGAAGGCTGCGGCCTCAATGGAAGGCCATGAGTATCAAGCTTGAGAGGACTAGTCTCCTTGGTGGCATTGTGACCTTGATCTTCAAGGTGGGAGATATCGTGCTTGGCCGAAGCCTGCACCTCCGAGTCTCGTTTGGTCATATCTGGTGACGACTGGAGAAAAGATACAATATGATGCAGAGAGAAGAAGAGAATTTCTGGGCGCGTACCGTGTTTGTATGCAGATCATTTCGATCTGGTAGGAGTTATCGAACCGATGCTACCTGCCGATACTATCAGACGGTTGGACGGATACAGTGCGGAGTAGACTAGCCGTAGACTAGGTCCTGAGCGATGGAATTAAGCCTTTATGATCGGCATTATACCGTTGCATGGCACGGCCTGTAGATGGCGTACGCCACGTGAGGCTCGCGAGACTCGCGACGTTTTAACTGGTGGGAGCCGAGTCCCGTTGTGGCGGTAGAGAAGGTGGGTGAGGGGGTTTTCCTTGGGTCTTCTCCATCCCTAGGCTGATGAATCATCCGACAGTAGTATATCACAGGCGATTGGGGATGGATACCTGATGTGACACCGCTGACTATAACCATGAGGTATGTGGTCGATTAGCCTATTTACAATATCTACCTGTGTAGCTTGCAGATTATCGTTGCGAGGTCAGGATAGCCTCACACTTTAACGTTTGTCTTCATTCTTGGTACCTCTGTCATCAATTTCACAATCAACATATCCTGGAGTAATGCGATGGCACCCCTTCCCATCACTTTCGCGTCAGGCTTGTACGACCGGATGATCCCACTTGCCACAGGCGAAGTTCGTCCGACTGGCATCGACCTCAACTTCCTGGAGCTAGATCACCCTCGAGATGTCTTTGACCGTATGGTCTCGACCAAAGACTTTGACTGCTCCGAGCTATCAGCATCCGAGTACATCACTATGTACGCCGCAGGAAAACGAGACTTTATCGCCATCCCCGTCTTCCCCTCCCGAGCCTTCCGCCACAGCTTCATCGCAGTCAATGGTGATCGGATCAAGTCGCCCCAGGACCTTAATGGCAAGCGAATCGGAGTGCAGCACTACACTATGACTGCTGCGGTGTGGCAGAGGGGGTTGCTGCAGCATGAACATGGTGTAGACCTAAGTTCCATAGAATGGGTCGAAGGCAAAATGGAAGGGCCTGGGTCGCACGGCAAGCCTTCCAGTCTTCCAGCCCTGAAGCCCGTCAAGATCACTCAGAACACCAACCCCGAGAAATCGCTCAGTGATCTCCTCCGCGACGGCGAGATAGACGCCACCATAGGAGCAGACCCGCCGGAGTGTCTGGGCAGGGCGCCGCACATCAGGCGGCTGTTTCCGGACTTCAAGCAGGTGGAGAAGGACTACTTTAAGCGGACGGGGATATTCCCCATCATGCACCTGGTCGCCATCAGGCGGGAGCTGTACGAGAAAAACAGGTGGATCGCGACGAACATGTTCGAGGCGCTGGACGATAGCAAGGAGCTGGCAAGGAAGAGGATGTTCACGACGAGTGCTCTCCGGTATATGCTACCGTGGCTGCCGGAGGCAATCGATGATATCAGGGAGACGTTTGGCGAGGATTGCTGGCCTTATGGGCTGGAGGCGAACAGGAAGACGCTCGAAGCGCTACTCACGTATTTGGAGGAACAGTCCATGATCGACAGGAAGATACCTATTGAAGAGTTGTTTGCGCCTGTCAGGCCTGCCAACTTTAGGATCAGATAGATCACAGATACGGCCCAAATAAATTGACCGATCGCCCAGTATGTTTATCATGTTGAAGAGCGAGCATTTATTTGCACGAGTTTCTTTGGCCATGAGGTGGCCGTTGTAATTGGATTAATAAAAGATTAGGTTATTGGGTTCAACTCAGAGCTTCAATCCACCGAGACTGTGTCTGCGTACATGTATGCCTATCAGGCTGTCTAGCCCTAGTTCTCTTCATTCGAAATAACGGTCAAAGGAATTTTCGTGACTCAAATTTGCCACAAACCGCATATAAAGTATAAAGTAAGAGCAACGAAAGGGAGAGGAGTCGGCCCGCACTATTCGAGATTTAACGTGATGACTTGAACACCTCCGGAAAGAGCTGCGAGACGCGCTGCATAAAGTCAAACCGAATTCAGGAGGGCGCAGTGCAAGGAAGTGATCATGTTTGGCACGAGTTCACATGCACATCGAACAGACCAGTTTACACCATTCCCCCCATACCCCTTGAGCGTGGTATACGCCACAGGGCGCACATGTACTGTAACACACCTAAACTGAATCGGCGGTGTATAAAACCAAGATAGCGGCTCCCCCAGGACCCATAGTTTCAGGAGCAAAGCATTCATGAAGTATCAGAGTCTCGTTATGCTAACTGGCGGGAAATAAATAACTTATGTGACAAACGGATTTAATTGGCCGGACACCGCAAGTTGCCTCCACGAAAGTTACCTAGGTAGTCATACCGAAAACTTATATTCAACATTGAGGAGTTGAGAGTTTGGGTCCAGCAAGTCTGTTCTGGAACGTTGATGGCAGCTGCTAGTTATCAGGAGTGCATTCATCAGGCGAACGTTGAACGGGTACGTGGGTTGGGAGGAGCTGGATATGACGTTTCACGCGTTTTATCATCTCGAGTTCATCCATGTCAACATTTGGATCACAACGAAATCGCCCGAGCATTTCGAAAATGTTTCGTGCCGATTTCAACACTGGCGTTCGGATAGATGTAGATTGTGATTTTGGCGAACGAAACTTTCCAGCCGGGTCGGGTTGCCCAAAATTCACTATCTAGGCGATATGCACTGTCAAGGTTGAGTAATCAGGCCATACAATATGTACGGTGTGGCACAGCACTGAGGCTAATGCAGGTTGGAAGGTTGATAACCCGTTGGTCATGCTGAGACGAGCAGGTATCCTCATTTGTCTGGGCAAGCGCGTTGACGTCTGAAAGCAAGCCCCTTTTCACGAGGTCCATTCGAACCGGAAAAGTCATCGGGGCCGTCGAGCGGATTTAGCTCCCGACCGGGTTGTCCCCACATGCACTGCGATGCACTGCTCCACCGTTCGGGAGCACTGCCAAGGAGGTCAACCTTTGAGCCAACAACAGATTGATGGATGAGACTACTTGAATAGCTGAATTTAAACGCTGTCTTTGGGATTGTCTTTTTACCCGTCGGACCTTGAAGATCCGCATCGATATGGTCGCGAACGCTGACAGCATAGCGGGCATCTGGGCGAGGTCGAACGAATCGTAAATCCGGGGGAATAGCGGCTAAACGTTTCACGGTCTGCAGCGATCTCTGCTTGTTCCCCACAATAACAAAGATAGGGAGCCAACACTCCGTGGCAAAGTTGGTTGGCCGTTCGTCCTGGAGCACACGCCAAGGACGACCCCTCCGACTCATCGTGTCGATATTCGGTCACGCTGGCCGATGTTCTCGTAGCCCCAAGCTGTGTAAAGTAACGTACACGGCACCATCGAGCTAGTTCCAACGCCTGGGTGCATTCGTCCCGTTGCTCGGCTGCACGACCGTTGATGTTCGGGAGCAGACCGCGGCAGCTGCATGCATGACATCGCCTTGCTCGGCGAAGGGAACTAAGCGCAGAAGAGATCCACACCACACCCATCGTAGCTGCGCAGATCCCGGCTAGAGTCTAAATAAGCTCAGTATAATCATTTGGTAATGGACGTTTCCTTGGTGCATAAAGAGGCACGGCACGCGCCAGATAAATAACCACTTCAACATCCCAGCTGTGCCCCTTGCAGCAGCTACTTATTAAGGGTCCATTTTCTTTTGACGACGGGAATTCGAGCTCGTCAAAACCACCAACCACCGGACCCAGCACCAGCTTACCGCCAAGACGAGCCGCCGCCACCATGGGCGACGAAGACATCGTCAAGACCGACCTCCTGATAGTCGGCGCGGGCCCCGCCGGCGCCGCGCTGGCATGCTTCCTGGGGTCGCACGGCCTCAAGGGGATCATGATCGCCGCTGCGCCGGGCAACGCCGACACGCCGCGGGCGCACATCACCAACATGGCGGGGCTGGAGTGCCTGCGCGACATCGGGCTCGAGGGCGCGTGCTTCGACGCCAGCACGAAAGGAGACAGCATGGAGCACACGCGGTGGTGCCGCAGCATGGCGGGCGACGAGTTCGCGCGCATCCACAGCTGGGGCAACGACCCGGCCCGCAGGGGTGACTACGCGGCGGCGTCGCCCTGCGCGCACGTCGACCTGCCGCAGACGGAGCTCGAGCCCATCCTCACGCGGCGGGCGACGCACGAGGGCTGGACGGTGCGGTTCAACACGCGGCTGGTGACGTTCACGAGGCCGCAGAGGGACCAGATCATCTCCGAGGTGCACGATGATGTTCTCGGCAAGACGTACAGGATACAGTCGAGGTTCCTGTTCGGGTGCGACGGCGCGCGCAGCCAGGTCGTGCGGGAGCTGGGGATCCCGCTTATCAAGAAGCCCGGGCAGGGCCTGGCGCTCAACATCTTTGTCGACGCCGACCTGTCGCACCTGATCCCGAACCGCTCGGGAAACCTGCACTGGGTGTTTCAGCCTGAGAAGGACTACCCGCCCTGGGGTTGGGCGGTCATCGTGAGGATGGTCCGGCCGTGGAAGGAGTGGATGTTCATCTGCCTCCCCGTGCCGGGGGCAGACGTCTCGGTCGACCAGTTCAGCCCCACGGAAGAGGAGTGCATAGTGCGGGTGAAGGAGATTATTGGAGACGACTCGGTCAAGGTTGGCATCAAGGACGTGAGCAAGTGGTGGATCAACGAGATTGTGGCTGAGTACTACTCCGACGGCAACGTGTAAGTGCACCCAGTAATTGCGGAAAATAAACATCCCGAGGGTAATGCTGACCCCCGCAGCTTCTGCTTCGGCGACGCCACGCACCGGCACCCGCCATTCAACGGCCTCGGCTCCAACACCTGCATCCAGGACGCCTTCAACCTGGCCTGGAAGATCTCCTACGTCATGTCAGGCAAGGCAGGCCCGGAGCTCCTGGACTCGTTCAGCACGGAGCGGCAGCCCGTGGGCCAGGACGTCATCACGCGCGCGAACCAGGGGCTGCGCGACCACGGCGGCTGGATCCACGCGATGGGCATGGACCACCCGGACAAGGAGGAGCGCGCCAGGATCCTCGCCGAGTTCGAGGACCCCGGGCCCGAGGGCCGCAGGCGCCGGCAGGAGTTCCAGCGGGGCATCGAGAACACGGCGAGCGAGTTCCACGGGCTCGGCATCGAGATGAACCAGCGCTACTTCTCGGGCGCCGTGTACCAGGACGACGAGGGCGAGGGCGCCGCGCCGCCGCCGCCTGCGGACCCCGTTAAGGACCTGGTGATCTCGACGTACCCGGGCAGGCGGCTTCCGCACGCGTGGCTCAACGAGCGCACGCCGGTCAAGAAGTTCTCGACCATCGACCTTGCCGGCCACGGGCGCTTCTGCTTGCTCACCGGCCCCGGCGGTCAGGAGTGGAAGGCCGCGGCTGAGAAGGTCACCAAGGCGCTCGGCGTCGAGATCAAGGCGTACTCGATCGGCTGGAAGCAGGACTACGAGGACGTGTACTTTGACTGGGCGAGGAGGAGGCAGGTCGAGGAGGACGGCTGCGTGCTGGTGCGCCCCGATCGCTTCGTTGCCTGGAGGTCTCGAGAGATCATCCCGGATGCGGCAGCGAAGCTGGAGAAGGTGATGCGCAAGATTTTGTCCCTAGAATGAGTTCTACATTATAGATAGATTGTCACTTGTACGTGGATAGATAGAGGCTACCCCAGCGAGACGTCTTTTGAGCTGATCAATTTACTTTTGTACATTCATGGTGATCGCTGCCAGAGATCTTTCCAGAATTCTTTAAAACCGTAATGAGGTGCTCTCGAGTCGTAAACCTTGCTGGATTTACCCTCCACAAAATGATCCAGCAAACTGCTACCCTGGGGCCCAAGCTGGCCCTGGGCCGGCCTGGATGGCCGTCGAGCGCGGTCCCTGATCTCATTGGCGACTTGCGGGGCAACATCGGCAAAGCAGGCCTTCAGCTCCCTTTCCAGAGAAAAGTACGGCTTCTTTGCCAGTTCAGGGGCCATCAGGTTGTACGCTCGCGTGAGGGTGTTCATGTTGTTGACGGCCAGCTCCATGTATGATCGTTCGGTAGCCTCCCAATCAGCGTCCCGAAAAGGCCTCGTCAGCGTGACCTCCGGCTCGGACGTTGCAGCCGTGGTTGGGGCAGGAACATCGGCTGGTGACACTGGCAGTGCCTCCTGCCGCATTGCTACCATCACGACGTCGTCGGTCGTATTTGTCGGCACGGCCACCTGGTCAGAGTTCCTACGCCGCGGGTTGTGCACTTCCTCCGCCCGAGCATATTCTTCAGCGGTGCGTATCTGCTGCTCCAGGGAGCCCCCGCGGCTTGCGATCATTCGGGCCGCATGTCGCTTCCAGTCATTGCGCAAGCGCGCTCTGAAAACCGTAGCAGCCTTGACAAGTTCCTGTTGCTTTTCGATCCACGGGGGCACCATCTCCTGCTTCTTGATCATCTTGTTCATGATATACTCCGTGGTATCTATAAACGGGTTGTCGGCCCTCGAATCGCGCTCGACCCCTTTCCCGCGTGGTATGTGTTTGAACTGCCCTCGTGCGATCGCATCTTCGATTCTCTCGTTTGCCAGGGCCGAGAGGCCAGAGATGGTATTGGGCAACGCCCGAGCCGCCGGCGCAAAGCGATCACGCAGCTCCTTCTTCATGGCTTCTCTTTCCTTGTCACTCAGACCCTTCTCTTTGTCTTTGCTGGCCATCCCAGCGTACACGGAAGCCGCCTCTTTCGCATTCGCCACCTTCCTGCCAGCACTGAGCACGGGCTGCTTCTTGAGTCGCATATCAACTGGTATAGGGATGTTCGGTTTGCCCCGAAGCCCGGGCCTCAGAGGCTTGTGCGCATCGTTAAGCATCCGCAGGACTGCGTCGGACTCGGTCTCTGTCCCCGTCCATGGCTGCGCAGTCGCGACGTCTCGGGTCCCCCGGCCGGCTGCTTCTGGTATGTTGCTCGTAAGACCGGCCTCGCGTAACGACGCGGCATGTTCTTCGCGGAACTTGGCATCGGCGACCTTATCTAGCAGGCGTTGCTTGAGTTCCTCGTTGAACCCGGCGTCTTCGACGGCGCGTCGTCCGGCTCGACCGCCTGTGAAGAGAGCTTCTTCTGTGGCTTCCTCCAGCCGACGGGCCATGGGCCCTGGTTCCTTTTGGGCTGCATTTGGGTCGGATTTGGTGTTGCTCGAAGCCACGGAGGAGTCGGGGTCGGGATTGGGCGATCTGGTCCCCTCGGAGTATGGGCGCGATGCGCAGTGGATGACGGCTGGTGGTAATGGACGAGCAAGCCATTGGTGAAGGCCTTTCAAGTAGCGCCCAGACACGCGACAAGAAAGAGCCATTCTGTCATGAAGATTGAAGAGACCTCATACGAGCGAGGCATAGCAGAGCAATGGGTGCTCCTGGAGAAGCTCACCATTAATGTGAGACGGGCAGCGTCGATGACGATCTGAAGCTCTGGTTGCCACCCACGGACTTGACGGGCGGAGATAAGATAAGGAGCTTTTGGGTACCTAGGCACCTAGCTCTATATTCACCCCTCGTGTGAATGTCCTCCTGGATCTGGAATAGTTACCAGGGCAGAATGTGACCGTGCTAAAGTGATAGTAGTGTGGATCTAGAGTGATCCAAACAGAGTTTGGTTAGCCACGGTTAAACTTGCCCTCACTTGCGATCACAGCGAGTGTGCCAGGTGGTTGGTTTTGGGATGCTGCCAGCCGCCTGAATCCTGGGCACGGCCAGACACCAGCTGGTTGGTCTAAGCTGCCTGTCGGTATGAAAAAAAAACCGCCCGTATCTTTATACCAGAATCAGGATAACACAACTCTTCTACCAATTTTCCCACCATAACCTCTAATAATAATAAATATTTTAATATGATTTAAATTAAAAGCTTATTTTAAAGATGCTAATATAAATAAAATCAAATATATTTAATATAGTTATGGAATAATTAAGATGTTAATATAAAGAGTTTGGGCGGATTTAGGAGGTACTTAGAGCTATGGTCGGTTTTTTTTTATGCTAATACTGTAGGCTGCCGGCAGCCCGGATCCTAAACCCAGCTAGACATCAGGTGTATGTCGCGAGAGGGGATAAGAGGCAGCTGTCCTGAATACGTCAATTATATATTAATAGTAGGCCCTGTTGCTAAAACGTTACCAGTTTCAATGGTGTGTTCTTTTGTAAAGTGGGGAAGTTTTTATATAAGAGATTGAGGGGAGGAATTCCCAAGTCTGTACACTGCGAATGAAATTACGAGAAAATGAGTTAACTGTTTCCCGACAACCGTTACAGTAATTATGCAAGTGAAAGACGTCCTATATACAACCCGCCATGTCAGCATCCTATATACGGCGAGCAAGGAAGTGAGTTTTATGCGGCTGCCAGCGGGGCCGGGGCGGGGCCGGGGCGGGCCCAAGGGGTACGCCCTGGTGAGATTCCTCTATATCAGGCTGGCGGCGAACGGGGCCTGGCCGCACACAATCGGTTGTAGTTAGGCATGCAACCAGTGTGCTGGCGTTACCAACGCAACAAACGCCAATAAATAGTCTGCCGCCACCTTCCCCAAACACAGGCACATTCGCGGATAAGCCCGGATGACCCGTGGTTCGTCCGATAACGAAGTTCCCGCAGAGTCTCAAGCTTGGGCGTTGCTCAGTCCACCACGGGCCGTACCAATGTAGCATAGCCTAGGCGAAGGAGACCTTGGTTGAGCCATTGTCTGAACAAGTGACCAAGGCGAGCCATTAATTCGGTCGCTGTGGTTGGAGGCTCGACTGATCGTTGCATACATCCCAAAGCTTCCTGGCGCATGGGATCGGGCGGCATGCTGCGGCGAGGCTGTCCGAGACCGATGGCGCTACGGTTCGCTAGCCAGGAGACTTGTACTCGCTGAGAGGTATTGGCAGTATGTCTACCTTGATCAGGCGGTAGAATACTGGGGATTGGCATCACTAGAGCTGCACGATAATCACGGGGGCTTTTCTTACAGCGTGAATTGTAGCACTTGTGGCATGGCTGGTCGGCATGCCAGGCTTCCATCTGCGCTGTCATGCAGAGGGCGCGGGATCAAATCCTGTTGGTGTTTGTTTTCGACTGTGCCTGCAGAAGAAGTTGGTTGTGTCCCTCTTGCTTGGCCCTATTCCAGCGAACCATATGCTTCGGTCCGTACTTGTTGGGTAGCCAGCCTGACTTGCCCGCCCACCGTTGAGGTTGGTGTGGTTGCTCAATGACCGCTGCCAAGCTGCATGTGCTTGATTCCTCCCGACCAGGAAGTTAGAGACGACCACCTCGCGGTCCTTCTCTTTCCTAGCTGAGATGATAGGTATAAAATGGCCCCATCCTCTCGATCCACAACGCTGCCCATGGTCCTCACCCTCAGGCTCAGTCAGAAAACCTATTTGCACGTCCTTTCGACAGTTTACACAAACATCCTTCCGAAAATCCTCCAAGATTTAGTTTCAACAAGGAAACAGCCAGTCAGTCACCAGCACTGATAACCCCAGAATTCTATCTAACTCTTCCCTGCCAGTGGCTTGCTCGACTAACACCCCGCTTGTCAACGAGAACAAGTGTGGCAAGTGTGGAAAGAATTTCACCGGCTCTACCAACACTTGCCAGTGCAATAGTTGAGCAACGTACCTAGTTTGCTTGGATTGGTTGAGACATGTTGGTTGTTTGCTTTTTTGGTGGCGGAGGGAGCAGGGTCAGGGGCGGGGTCATTCATTTGTGTAACTTAACTTAGTAAACATCAAAGTCAGCAAACGATTTGGGTGCAGATAGGGTTAATACCCCGCGCTCCCCAGCTTTTCTCTTCTGCCTGCTACGTCCCTCCCAGGACAATCATACTTCATCCGCGAGATGGCTTCAGATGAGCAACGAGAACTCGTCCCCGATGAGAAGATCCTGTCCGCCATCTTCTCGGCTGCTCCCAATGTCACGCTGGCAAGCTGCAACGTTCTTACAACAACATTCGACACTTGCACGTTTAGCATCCATCTCGATGTCGCGGCTCTTCCCAACTATCCCAAAGATCTCCTTGTCCGCTTAGAAACCTCGGGAGGTCGCCTGACCATCGTTGCATCTCTCCAGCGACTAGGGCACGCCCAACTAGCCGATCTCGTTCCGTTGGTACTAGATGTCGGCAACACGATAACGGCAGACGGAAAACCGGTTGAGTACTCCGTCACGGAGTACTGCATGGGGACAATTACACTCGAGGACATCTGGGACACAATTACGCCAGCCCATCAGGTGGAAACAGTGGATTCAGTTGTTCGTGCTGTGGAGAAGCTTCAGAAACTGGACCCAAAAAGCGAAGACGTCAGAAGCCGATTGGATACCCCATACTGTTCGGACAATGGCGCCTCTTTATCAGACCGTCTGCAGTCTGTCAAAGACTTGATTGGTGGACCAAGCCTTGGATACTCTCCAGACATCAAGCAGTTCTTGGGCCGGATCCTTCAGGTGTGTGGTCCAAAGACGCCTAATTGCACGGTCTCGGAATCCGATCAAGGAGTCATGCTCGTGTCAGAATTTGAAGACATCGGGGGGGTTGAGTTTACTCACTCGGACCTTGATGATCTCCAGAACCATGTCGTATTTTGCCACAACGATCTCGAGCCTCGCAACGTTCTCGTTAGGGAACTATCGCCGAACGAAGATAAAAGTCCGCGCTATGAGCTGGCTGCCGTCATCGACTGGGAAATGGCTGGCTTCTACCCATTTGCATACGAGTATGGCGTCAAGGATACCATCCTTGGTTCTTCGAACCTGTCCTTCAGCTGGTATTCGTTGTTCAAGGAGCGGACATCCCATCTGTTGCCCCGAGCAGACGGCCATACAAAGCTGATAAAGGCGCTCAGGGTTATTGATGAGTCCAAGAAGAGAGCTATGACGCGAAACGTCGGCATCCGAGTTCAGGGGAAGTGGGTGGAAAGGGAGAACGTTGAATTATCTCCAGACCTTCGTCAAGGTTGGGTTCTCAAAGCTGGTGCTGAGGTTCCCGGTCCATTCACCAAGGATGACCAAGCGAATCTCGAGATGGAGGTTCTGAGGGAACTCGGCTATGTGTAGATTAGACGATACTTGAGAAGGAGCAGACTCCCGGAGGAAGAGTGCCGGCTCCTACTCCCGCCTACTGCGGTGGCGCTCTGATTTTACGGTCTTTTTTTGCTTGGAGAATATAACTTTCCGTCTCAATCGGCCTTGTTTGACCCAACTCCGTGTTGACGGCCTCCTCCGCCTCCTGGCCCTTTGCCCTACACGAGTAGAGCGGGCGGCCGCAGCCATTCCGCCACCACCGGATCCTACCATTTTCATAATCATACTCATCGGCCGACTCCATTCGACGGAGTGCCTGAATCTCGCCCGAATTCCAAATGCCTAGGAGCCGGGAGCCCGGGTTGACCTAAAAGAGTTTATAATGAGGCGGGTGCAAGCAAGCTTAAATGAATACGTATCTTCTATACATTATTATAAATAATAACCTAATACTTACCTAACTATATTATAGTCTTTAAAATGTAATAATATAAAAAATACCTTAATAAAGCAATTAATATTATAATTATATTTTTAAAAAAAGTGTTTTTAATTAATAAAAATAATATTATATAATTTATATTATTAAAAAGAATTATAATAATATAAATTAAAATTAAAAAGGGACTTTATAAGTATATATAAAAACTTTTTTAAAAGCTTTAATTAAGCAAGATAGTTTAATCTTAGGTTTATAAGTATACCCCCCCTTTAGGAGGGTACTAAAGGTAGGGGTGTTAAGGTTTACCCCGAGTCAACCCCTCTCAGACCCCTTTCATATGCGAAGGGGGTTAGGGTGCAACCCAGAGTCAGTCCCCCTTGGATACCCCCTGACGAGGGGGTGTGTGAGGGTTGTCTCCCTCCGGTTGCCCTGCCAGTGGCTGTTGCAGGGGCTAGGGCTCCAGAATTAACTTTCTCGCTTAATCAAAACTTCTGGGAGGGGCCTCCGTAGTCTGCTTGGGTGCTTGGGCCCTTGGACCCCACGTCCTGCTAGCCTGCGTACCCTATCCCTTCTTTCTCGCGTGCCTGTACATGGGAGGGAAGGTGCTGCTCCTGTGAGGCAGGCAGTGAGGTCTGCCATCTCCTCTAACTCCTGCAATCCAGTTCCAAGCACAAGTGCGGCACATTGGTTTAATTGCCATATTCACGGAGCCTTATGCAGACAAACTGCCATCCCCAGATTCTCTGGCGCCACAGTCTGCTACACAGCACGCGGTTAGCTCCCAAGCACCACGTTTATGGACTCGCAAAAGACCCGCTTTCACGACCAGGCACCAGAAGGATCGTGAAGTCTATTGATCCCTCGGCATTACGGGCGTCCGAGAACGAGATCATGGACCCGCTCGAGTCTCAGGGCTCAAAACTAGATCACGTTATTCACGTGGGGGCTGGAATTGCTGCTTTCGGTGATGGGCCGTGCCACGGACGCCTCAGCCGGCTGGGTTTCAAGGTTTCTATAAGGAGGATTCCACTCCTCCTTTCTCGACCACAATAATGACGATGGGCTAACAGGCAACCGTAGTTGCATCCCCTCGAAGACGTCAAAGTAAGTGATATATCAGTTGATACCACACGGATCATGCCAAATTTAGCATTGCTCCTGGCAATAGAGCTCGGGCACAGCCAGAATAGTTCGGGACCGTCCAGGGACCGTCCAGTCTGCCAGTGGGGCTGCGACTCTGTCGTCTGCGTGGTGCTCTTTTTCATTCCATTGGGATCCAGGATGCAGTTTGTGTCACCTCAACGGTTCTCCACAAGACCGCGCTTGATGCAACGCCTGTTCCGTGGACCAGTCTCAACAGTCAAAGTAGTGGGCCTGTGAAATGCTACCAGAGGTCCAGGACCGATTCCATCCGCTCCTGCCGCTGTCTCCAGAATCTTGGCCCGGCATGCAGCCCGGAAGACTGGATGGCATCCCGCTGCTCGTCTCGATCATTTGGTCACCCACCGGTATGGAGTTTCTGGTTATAGGGCTGCCTTGCAAGTGGACCCGGACACAGCCCGCCCCTGGATCCCAGCATTCGAGGTGGACTCCTCCATTGTCACTCTCGCTCAAGTCTACTACCTTGAAATGGGCCGCAATGGCCGCCGTCGGAGCATCGGGGCCCAAAGCTCCCAATTTACCCGTCTTGCCAACTACCCCATTGCGGCACCGAAGAAGTCTCAATGTCTGCACGTGAGAAACTTCAGACGGAGACCACCTCCGCTACTCACGCACGTCGTATATCGTAAGTTCCGATTCGAGGAACTGCCTTGCACCTGATTGATCCATTGGCTGACCAGAACAAGATGCAAGCGATGTCAGAAGCGAAAGGTGCGCCTTCCCGGGCGGTTGGCCCCTCCTCTACCCACCAAGAAACCAGGGGACCTCAACTGAAGGCTTTCTCCGTTGCAGATAAAATGCACGAGGACGTATCCCTGTTCGAGCTGCTCTGCAGCCAATGTACGGTGCGAATTCCGCGAAGACGACTTCAAGCGACCACCAGTGTCCCGAGAGTACATCGCCGCCCTTGAATCAAGAGTCGCAACCCTCGAAGCCGTCATCGGGAGGCTGAAGAGGGCTTCATATGAGGAGCGGGATGAGATACTGGAGGGTATCACAATCCAGGAGCACACGCAGCCCTTTGCTCCCGAGACAGCGGCCGATCCAGACGTGGACGAGATTGCGCTGAGCGATGCTATAAGAAAGGCGACACTCCATGAGACCGATGAAGGTATCTCAGTAATCCACATGGAACCTCCCCCCCCCCCCCCCGAAATCGAGACACCGTCTAACATATAATTCTACAAGGTGCATTGGCGTATCACGGCCCCACGAGTATATTCAACAGCAGCCTTATCGAGCCACCAAGCCCATTAGTCTCGTCGGCTGTTTCGTCGCCCTTCAGTAACAGTATCAGCGCCTTGCACACGCCAACCATCCGTTTCTGCATCGGACTCTTCTTCAGGTGGCAATATGAACAATTCATATTTATCGACCGAGAGTACTTCGTGCACATGTTCGAAGAAGGCTCTACCGGCAGTGACCTTGGCTTCGTCCCCCTCACATACGCCTGCTGTTCAGTAGGCGCGCTGATGTCTCCGGATCCTGAGATTCGAACACAGGCGGCGTCCTTTGCAGAGTACTCGGAATCGCTCCTAAACTTGGACAAATTAAATGCACCAAGCACCACTATGGTCCAGGCCGTACTGGTTTTGGCGGGTTTTAATATTGGATCAGGCAGGATAGCCAAGGGCTGGATGCTGTCAGGTATGATTCCCGCTCCAGAGCCTTGATTGTTTCAGGCACTGACGTAGGTCACCACAGGGCTCTCTTTCCGAATGGGACAGGAGCTGGGATTTCAACGGGATCATTCCCACTGGGATGTTGCCCTCAAGTCCTCCAATACGCCGTCTGTTTACTTCAACAATGAGCATTGGCGGAAGCTGTATTGGGGCTCGTTCCTGGTCGATAAGTGAGTAGATACCAATGAAGTTTGAGTCGTTGTATCTGACACTGCTACCTAGAATACTGAGTCTTTTCCTTGGTCGCCCAACTTTCATGCAAGATAACGATGCAGACGTTGATATCAGCGAACCTCCACCGTTGGTCCTCCCAAGTACCTTTGGCCCGGCATGTCTAACAGTGACTAACAGGGACGACCCCCATACCTGGGAAGACTGGCTGATCTCTCATGATCTTGGCTTTCTACAGACAAACAGAACGGCCGGTCCTAATATTACATCGCTGTTGCAGCAGCAAGTCGAGCTCGGCCGCATCATCCATGACATCCTAGGCACAACTTTTGTGCCGAAGCGAAACGAGAAATCCAAGGCCAGGCGGTGGACCAACGTGCTGCTCAATAAGCTTAATGCTAGGCTTGTTGCATGGCACGAGGCATTGCCGAACGACATGAGATGGAAGAAATGGCTTACCGCAAAAGATAATCTGCTACCAGACATCTGCATGCTACAGTACGCCAAACCCAGAGTCCGTTCATATTCTCTCATGCTGACGTTCTACTTCCGCAAAGCACTTTGTATCACAACACTCGCATCTGCCTTAACCTTCCCTTCCTCGTCTCATCCATAGAGCGCGATCCCAGTGCCCCGGACACAAACCAAGGCCAAGGGGCCCCAAGCGAGCCCAACGCTGCTCGAATGCGCTACCTCACCGAGTCGGCCAACATATGCAAACAATCCTCTGAGAGCCTTGTAGACATCCTGCATCGATTCAGAGCACAGCACACCCTCGTGAACTCACCAATCATCCTGGTGTACGGTGCCATCGTCGCAACCAACGCAGTCCTTGTGACGTTGAGGCACCAGCACAGGAACGCAAACGAGCCCCCAATGCGGATAAAGGACACAGCGCTGCCGGCGCTGGACACATACCTGCAGGAGCTGAGCGTGCCATGGGCACTCGCTGGCGAGGCGAGGATCAAGTTCCAGCGGGCGTTGAGTGCATGGTATCGTCAGACCCCGGCCGAAACGGGGCAACCAGCCTTCAGCGAGCAATGGCCCACCAACTCAAGCCAGCCAAGCACGGGGCCAACCGCAGGAACAGATATGCGATACATGGACCTATACCCCGTCGATCCCGCTCTGCAGGCTTCCCTGGACAAGAACCAGTACCAAGAGCAGCCCCACGGCTGGTACCAAGAAACCCGCCCCGAGTACATGCAGCCGCAGCCGCAGCCTCAGCAGGGCGACGCTGCCACCGGCACCGGCTCGTCCCCGGACGTCAACTTCGAGAGCCCCGTGCCGCTCGTCTGGGACCCTATGAACGTGTTTGACGGCGAGGTGGCGCTGTGGGCGACCATCGGGGGTGGTTTCCCGGCCGGGATCGATGCGGGCTTTGACACGAGCGGGATGGCGTGGACGGAGGAATAGCCGCACGAAACGACTCTGTGATAGATTGATGACCTGCGGGCCGTTAATTAACAAATACTGTCTTCGCTTGCTTCTCTATATTTTGAAGAACTTGCAAGACTAGCTGGCACAGGCTGGACTTTGAGACCTGGGTACAGGTACTACGCCAATGTCCAGTACTTTCCAGGTCTTCATCACTTGAAAATGATGTTTCCAGGTCTGTTATGTATACGTATGCCATGACAAGCGAAGTAACTCTATTGAAGCTAGCCTAATATACCGATCCTACTTAGCGACCGGCTCCTCATGCTTGTGGTGACATCCCGAAGCCTTCGTCTTGGGGTTGTACGCATCACGGCGCACAATCCGAGCACTGCGTGGAGGCAGGGTGTCAAAGGACGTGGCATACGTCGCAACCGAGTGAGCAATCGCACGGCTGTTGACCAGGAACGCCTCCAGGTTGAGGTTGTCCACCGTGTCGCCGACCTTGTGGTAGTTCTCGTCAAAGGCGATGCCGGCCGTGCCGCCGTAAAGCGCGGCCTCGGCCTCGGTCTTGATCTGCTCGGCGCCGGTGAACAGGCCGCCCGCCGCGACTCCGACGTCCAGGAAGGGCCCATAGTCGGAGCGGCCGTTGAACTCGGTCGGCTGGGAGGGCAGGCCCTTGCTCTCGAAGTAGTTCTCGAAGAGGGCCTCGGCCTCGGCGGAGCCCGGGGGACCGCTGAGGTTGAAGGCGGACCCGTCGCCGTCGTAGATGGAGAGCTTGTAGTTTGGCGAGGCGATCATGTCGAAGTTGAGGTACAGCCGGATCTTGTCGAGGTCCTCGGGCGTCGACTGGTTGACGTAGTACTCGGAGCCCAGCAGGCCGAACTCCTCGGCCGACCACCAGGCGAAGCGCACCGCGTTGGTGACCTCGTACTTGGCGAGCTGCAGGGCGACCTCGAGGATGCCCACGGTGCCCGAGCCGTCGTCGTTGATCCCGGGCCCGGCCTCGACCGAGTCTGCGTGCGCGCCGACGAAGATGACGTTGTCGGGGTCGCCGGACTTGGTCTGGGCGATGACGTTCATGCTGGTGAACACGGATCAGCGGCATGTTTGGCAAAGTCTTGTAAAGGGACAACTCACGTTACACGGTCTTCAATGATGGAGTTTACATTGAGGTCACCGATGACCTCACCTGCAGCGAGAAGAGACACAAGGGACTGACCAGCCGCCTGGGATATGGCAGCTGTTGGAGGATAAGGCCCCTCAGGGCGGCTGGGTGCTCCAAGAGTACCACTCAGCGTGCCGGCGACATTGTTGTAGATGACTGCTCCAGCAGCACCGGCGGCCCCAGCTAGAGCAGCCTTCAAGCCGAAGTCGCAGGTCCCACGAGAGATGAGAGCGATGGCCCCACTGACTTCAGCTGGGAAGTCGCTCTGTGATTGTATTGTCAGCATGACGACAGCAACACGTTGTTCTGACCTCTCTGTTAGTGGTGAAAGACTTACAGCATTGCAACCCAAGTTTGAGACAGCCACAAACGCAGCCTCAACCTGCCCGTTGGGAGCATAGGTCATCAAGCTCGCGTTCTGCGACTCCCCGTTGACCACCAAGGAAGCACTTCCGCCCGAGTACGTCTCGATGAAAGGCTGGTACTCGACATCGTAGTACTCCTCGAGCTGGGACACAAGCTCATAGAGATATAGGGCCGTGAAGTTATGGCCAGGGCTGCCGAAGACACGGTTACGCCCGGTAGTCTGGTAGGCTATGGCCTGGAGGTCCTCGGAGCGGTCAAGCAGAGCTTGCGACGTGATGTCATTTTGAAGGGCATCCTTCAGGGAAGTATGTTAGGATGTGAATCGGTCTGATGTATCAAAACGCATGGTGCGGATCCAACGT
The DNA here is from genome assembly GCA_013364905.1 of Diaporthe capsici. Classification (NCBI taxonomy): domain Eukaryota; kingdom Fungi; phylum Ascomycota; class Sordariomycetes; order Diaporthales; family Diaporthaceae; genus Diaporthe; species Diaporthe capsici. The sequence goes on along the minus strand of WNXA01000006.1, from coordinate 4,143,325 downwards.
ACCGACGTTACAGGCGTCTTCGTTCCTGGCTCGGTGCTACCCTGCAGTGAAGAGGCCGCGCTGATCACCTCCGGTATTGGGCCCCAGTTCTCGACATCGGGTTGCCAATCAGGCGCGAACACAGCCGGCCCACGGCGTTGCAGGTGCGAGGACACAGGTTCCACGGCATGCACGTGGCCTGCAGGAGTCGAGGCCTCGCCAAGGGCCACGAGGGCTGCCAGGGGCACAACAGCTTTCAGGGGCCAAGTCATCTTTGATACTCCTGCTGGGCTGGAAACGAGAGAGTCGATGCAGGAAAGAAGAACCTTGATGGCACGGTCACCACGTCTCCTCACCCTAGAACGACGCGCTTCTTATACCACGTCCTGGCATCTAGCTGCAACGGCGCTTACACGGCCCATCCAGCCCCTCATTTCCACTGGGCCCCAACAGAGGAGAAAAAAAGGGCATCTTGGCGGTGATGATTTTCGTAGGCCACCCTCCGCGCATTGCTGATAGTCGATTGCGCGATCCGCAGGAACGAGCAGGAAACGATGCCCAAAGCGGCAGGCGACAACAAGGTCAAGTTGTATTTCCAAGGATTCGTCCTATCAATCCATAGCAGGCCAAGAGAACCAAGACTGAGCCAAGTGCGGGTCACGGCCTTGGTAATGTGGAGTGATGTCGTCCACTGATTAGTCCGTTCTAGCGTGGCAATCACCTTCCCTCACGCGTCTAACACGTACCTCAGCCATCGTCGGCGTACCCGACTCGCTCTGGGCGCCCACCTAGCACAAAAGAATAGCTGGACACGCCACCGGAAAGAATATGACTATGAATAATTTTTTTTCTGTTGATTAATTGTGTGGCTGTTTAAGTGCACATTGGCATGATCCCGAGACCCCTGACTTAATGCTGATAAACGGCATCATGGCTTCCAATCGCCGAGTGGTAGTGCCAATGTAAAGCCTGCCCGTATTTCACATCACAAAAGACCAAGCATAATAAGAATGCCACTTACAGGCACGAAACACCACACAAAAACTGTTCAGCTTTGCCAGCTTAAAGCCTCGAGAAGATCTAGACCTCTGTACACTGTTTTCTGGTCTCGTTTAAGTCGCTGATCGTCTCAAGGCTTGCAAAGGGTGTGATTATTGATATCCCTACAATGAGGCCTTCAATTGTGACGGTTGATTTCAAGCTCTTCCAGCAGCTGTCACCTCCTTGAAATAGGCAGAATAAGCTGCTTAGTTTGTTATTGTCTTACTGAAGGATTCGGCAGGGGCTAAGTAAGCACGGATTGCCGGGCATCAAATCTGACAGCGTGTGCCCTTTCCCCGCTCTCTCACGATGTCTTGTTACCTGTTCATCATAAGAGTGTTTAGATGAGATGGCGGGCCCAGCATTCTCATCCCCTGAATGGTACCGCAACCTCAAGGAAACGGATGTCAGTACCGATATTGGTCGACTGACTATTTACCACCTGGGATTCAAGCAAGCGGCCGATGGTACTCTGATATTCCCGCCATTGGACTTTTCTACCACTCCACGAGCCGTGCTTGACGTTGGAACCGCCGACGGCCTATGGATACGCGATGTCCAATCTTCGCTGGCCACGCCGCCTCACGGCGCACATACCTTCACCGGCACTGACCTGAACTCTTCATTCTTCCCCAGCACCACTCCCCCAAACACGACGTTTGTCAAGCAAGACATCAACCAAGCGCCCCCATCATCCTGGCACGCATCCTTCGACCTCGTGCACCTGCGCATGATCCTCATCGCCGCCGGGCCCGGCGCGAAGCAGCGCGCCGTCGTCGACGAGCACATCAAGCTCGTCAGGCCCGGTGGCTGGATCCAGATCGGGGACTGCGACCGGGTCTGCCCGACGCCCGAGGGGGAGAACCCGCGCTACCACGACATGTTTGCGTGCATCCGGGCGGTGTGCGAGGCATCTGGGGCGGCGGCCCTGGAAGCGCCCAAGATGAAGGCGTGGCTGGAGGAGGCTGGGCTTGAGGACGTCCAGGAGCGCACGGTGATGCGGGCAGTGGGGAAGAGGAATGTGGCTGATGAGGATCTGGGCAGGAAAGGCATTGAGGCGGACTTGATTATTGCGCGGGCTTTTGCGGGAGCCGCAAAAGGTGAGTGACCGTACACCCTAGTGCATTGTTGACATCTGCGATATGTGACGACATGCTGATTGTGGTAGCTCTGGATCAATCTCTGAAGCCTCTGCCAGACGCGCGACTAGATACGTTAGAAGTAGACTTGGAGAAGGAGTTAAACGAGACAGGGGCTTTCTTCCCGATGCGCTTTGTTTGGGGTAGAAAACCGCATTAGTCCTCCGGTCCGGATATAAACTTACAATCATGGCAAAGACTTTACCCATTTGTATACAGGAATTACTTACTGCGATTCTCTTAACTTGATATGTTTACTTTCTCAATGTGGTGATATCTCTTACAGACGCTAACTAACTTTGGAAGATGCTAGTCTCAGAGGGTTAAAGCGAGTGATCCTTTGCAGCAAGGAGCTGCAGATTCCCCATCCTGTGTCTCTTTGCTGATTTGTCCCTAGCTGAGTATGGCCCACAGGATACCCCTCTTTTCCTAACCGCATTTTTTTATTCTCATTTGAGCCTCCATATTCGGGTGATCAAGTCTCTCAAATATACTATCCTTGTCTCGGCCAAGGGCTGAAATCCGAAGGCGAGCACTCTTTTCGCCTAGGGAATCGAAACATCACCTCTATGACTAGGTACAGGGTCTTGAAAGCCAGCCAATAGTTGTGCCGTCAGACTTGGGACATATTTCTTACCGACGTTCAGCCTCACCAGACAGCATGGCTGGCACGGATCAACCCAATGGTGATGAGAGCCGCGAATCGGGCTTCGGAGTAAGTAAACTACCACCGCCGCTGCCGTCCTTTTCTGAGTCCGTCGATGTAAAAGGAGAATTTACTAACCTCCCACGTAGCTATGCTCCGATTGTCAAGGTCTGGATCTCCGCGAGGACAAGTTTATTCTCCAATCGGTCGCTCCCACGGCTCCCCTTCCTAGGCCGCATCGTGGTGATAGGCCAGCTGTCCGGCCCTCGAAAACGCATCTGACGTCAGGAAACGGGCAAAGAGTCTTCTCGAGCCTGGAGACCATCTCAGAACGGAGAGATACTTGCGTGTTTTGCCATGTTCTATGGCGAGCTGTCAATCGGTATAGTGGCAGCATAGCCCCGACTACGGGTCCTGTGATGCTCGCATGGGAGCTGGACGGGCGCAGGGCCGGCGAAGACAACCGGCTGGTGAACCGCACACGAAGAATCCGGATTTCATGGCCGGAGGTGGACGGGAAGCTGGAGTCGATATGCATCATCCTGGTGGGCAGTCCGAATGATGGCCGCGACGATTTCGCATTCCTTGGCAGAGAAGCAGTACCCCCTCAGGAAAAACTCGATCTAATAAAGTGGTGGATAGAGGTCTGCGCTGAAAAGCACGACTCGAGTTGTGCTGATGAGCTAGGGACCATGGACGAATTCGAGAAACTCGTCCAGGCCACGTACTTTGGGGTCATCGACGTCCTTGACATGCAGCTCAAGCCACTGCCACTTGCTGCCGATGGGCGCCCTGAGAAGTATGTGGCTCTGAGCTACGTGTGGGGAAATACCGCAAACCCCCAAGGCCGACACATGACCACACGGGTCAACGTGATGAGTCGGATACAGCCAATGGGTCTCAGAAAGGACTGGGCAGTACTCCCAAAGACTATCCAGGTGCGTACTGCCGAAGTGATAGACCTTCAATATGGTCGTTAAGGATAACACCCATTCAGGACGCTATGCTTTTAGTCAGGGCTATTGGACAGCGCTACCTCTGGGTGGACTCGTTGTGCATCGTCCAAGACAGCACAAGCTCGTGGGAGCTCAATGCAAAGGCAATGCATCTCATTTATGGCAACGCCTACTTCACCATATGTGCTGCTGATGGAGATGCTACGACGGGACTTCGTGCTGTCAGACCCATTCTTTCAGTGGTTAGAGACTATTTAATGAGCACGAAGTCACGCCGCCAGCATTGGTCTCACTCGGCGGTCTATTTGACGCCCGAGCGCTTGCAAATGATGGCCAAGGATCCTATTCGCGAGGCCATAAGCAACGATATCTCCATCAAGCCTCAAGGCCTCAACTCGTCAAATCCCACGTCATCATCAGAAAAAGCTTTTGGAGACCTCGCCGAGGATGACGAGAAATACAAGCCCTTGGTAATTGATTATTCACCAACAGTGAGGCTGCTAGTATCAAGGTCTCCCGAGGACGTTATCCAGGGCTCGTCCTGGGACGAACGTGGTTGGACCTTCCAGGAACGCCTGTTGTCACGCCGGTGTCTCATTTTTGCGGAGGGCCAAGCATACTTCCAGTGCCGGTCGACTGTCATGTCGCAAGACAAGCATTCTGACCCTAGACAACGCGGGTGGTCACTGGACTGGACTAATTCGCCGTTGCGGACACTGGGCGAGTTGAAGAAGAGGGCATTCTGGTTTTACATGAAATGCGTTGGACTCTACACCGGCAGGCACCTGACAAAATCCACGGACATATTGACGGCCTTTCAGGGGAGCGCATGGCTGCTGGAACAGTACTTGAGGGCCCCACTCCTGTATGGAATGCCCAGATCTCACTTCGACTTGGCTCTCCTGTGGACACCTATGTCCACTCTGTGTCGGAGGACGAGAAAGCACCAGAACAGTCACCATTCATCAGCGACTTCTTCAAGCTGGGAAGGTCATTTCCATTGCGACGAGTGCTTATCCGCAGACACCGAGTTTGGGCCAAATGAATTCCCAAGCTGGTCGTGGAGCGGATGGATGCATGGCAAGTGTGAGTACGAAGCTGGGATGCTTGATGGATGTCTTCCCAATGTGCAAGCATGGCTGACGCATCACACGTGGATCCTGTGGTACGTACGAGATCAAGAGGGGAACTTGAGGCCTCTGTGGGACAAGAAATCACTCCAAGAAGACAGCAGCGAAGATGGTCGCTGGCGAGGCTACTCGGGGCATGATACACCGCAGGGGGCCCCCAATACGAGTTTCGACCCACCCTCGGCCGGTCTCACAAGCGCGAAGTCACGAAAACGTGGTTCTTCGAACAATGGAAGTTTTTACAGCGGGTCGAGCCATTCGAGTGACACCGAAACACCAGAGAAGCCATATGAAGATGGGGCGATGGATGCATCCAGACAGGCAGCGTCGACAAGAGATGGCTGGATGCTTCGTTCCAACCAGGCCTACCTAGATGGTCTCACGCCTGGTTATTATAGCAAAGCCGATCATGAGTCAGGCGCAAGTCGGAATGAATCCAAACACGTCAGCTTCGGACGTGATCATGGCGTACGAGACTTCGAGGGGCCTCAATATAGCCCCGCGATGCCATACACGTATTACCCTGGTCCACCTCCGCCTCCTCCAGTCGAAGTTCCCCATCACTATCCACGCCGAAGACCAGACAAACGGGTGGCTTTTGACGACGAGCGTGCCCCTCAACAAGACGCGAGCCCACAGTTCGGGAACAGAGCTCCAAAGACAAACCACGTGCCTCCGAGCGAGACCTCCTCTACAACAAGCTCCCAACAAGAGGCCCACACATACCCCGTGCCGGATGTGGACGCCTACGGCCGACCTACCAGGCCAGACGCCCAAGTCGGAAACGAATTCACGGGCATTCTGCCGGACAACCCGTTCGGGGTCAACCGCGGACCATTCAGCGCACCCGGCCACGGAAACGCGGGGGCAATGCCCGTGTTGCAATTCTGGACGTTCAGGCACTGGCTGTCTGTAAGCATCCAGGAGCCTCGAGATCAAAGTAGCAGCAGCAGCAGCAGAAGCAGCAGTAGTCAGCCGGGCGCCGGCCTCTGCAACTGTGACATCCGCGACGGCTCGGGCGACTGGTGCGGAGTCATCAGACTGCCCCGGTCATACGCCGAGGCCCGCCTCAACAAGCAGCTCTTTTTTGTGGCACTAGCGGATGCGAAGGGCTTCACCATGGAAGAGTGCCCGGTCTGGAACTACTATATCACCAAGGAGAGGGAAGACTCCGAGTGGGATGTGTACTTTGTCTTGTTGCTGGAGAGGAACAATGAGAGGGCATTATGGGAGCGCGTCGCTCTGGGGAAGGTGTTCAAGGCTGCTTTCAGCGATTCTAAATGGGATGAGATCAAGCTCGGCTAGAGAACGAGGACTAGACTCTAGACTTAACATGCTATTTGGAGAGACCTAGTGACGGTGCACAAAATTTCAATATATGTTGAATACAGAGGTATGCAGATGTTCCCAGAACGCCACGTGCAAGCTTTCCTGCGGATTTCGTCGACCCAAGTTCTCGTACGAAGGCCACCCAGGGAGTCCTACAGTAGGAGAACGTCTCGAGTCCGGGCTGAGTCGACATGGTGCAATATTCGATGATTCATTGTATAGATAAGCAGTTCCACAATATAAACTGACAGCAAGACTGCACACCTTCACACAGTGGAATCAACTTGACCACATTCTCGAAGCAATGATCAAGACGGTCATGCGCCAGATGTCCTCGAACGTAGCCACTCAGCCTTACAAAGACTGCAAGAGTACTCAATTCGAACATTTCTCGTGAGTAGAATATTTCGTTCGTTCCCAGAAAATGCCCTGTGTCATTCCAAAGATCCGGTCTCATGCATGTATACGATGAGCTCATCCATATTTTCAAACTTTCAGACCAAGCTTCCGTTTAGGTCTACGCCCCCTCCCTCCATGCTACAAACCCCCCGCCCCCCACGATGCGGATCGTGCGGGAGCATGCCGCTATCCATTGGATCACGATACCATCTACGGCTGAAAATTGAATGTCCAGCTGATTGAGCGAACATGCTTTGCCGCTATCGAGCCCTCGTTTCAATCCAGGTGGCCGCGCGGTGACCGGCTCGGTCGATGTTAGCAATCGGAATACGACGATTACGAAGAAGCCGGAGTCCGTGGATGGGCGACAGGTACGGATAGACGGATATGCTCCACAGGCAACGTCGGCTCTTCATCTACTCGTGACTTTTTGAGATGCGGACGAGCGTCAGGCATATGGCTGTTGTGACGCCTGCGCCGTGGTGTGGCTTGGCCCGCGTGGTATCTGGATCGTGCGAGCGCCTCGGCAGGACAAACGTCTCCGAGGTATCTGCATGTGTACCGCGTGGACCCCAATTGCGAGGCAGCTTACGCGGAGCGAGGCACATGGCTTCATGAAAAGCAGGCTTGCACGCATTGTTGCACAAGCTGAGTGCCGACCGGCTGGGGAGTTAATGCAGCGGTGCCGCGGTGCCGCGTGTGAGCGGCACATGTTGGCTCTGCAGGGGGGCACGGTGACCAGGTATCTATCTATGCAGGCGGCTCACAATAACCCAGCAGGTCTGCGTCAGACCACAACAATCCTTGCGGCAATCCCGCAGGGAGGCGGCCTCCGCTCAAATGCGGAAAACTTGGGACGAATTGTCATCACGCGTATGAGTTTACGGGTCGGACGCAGACCGCATGAATTCAGGTTCCTACTCTGGAAGCTGCCCCTTGGTCAACGCCCTCCCCATGCCCGCACGGCAAGCTTATTCACTCGGGCCACATTTGACGCCCTCCCCCCACCTAACAAAACAGGAAACAAATGAAGCTGCGCATTTGACACCTGCTTATTTGTGACACCTGCTTGTTTTGAACTGCACGCATGTCACATTCGGAGAAGACTCAACAACCCTTGTATACTCAAATGTGTTCATCTCAATACGGAAATCGCGCTCATCACCGTTCCGTGCCAGCAAGGATCGCTTCGAGTCTTTTTTGTTTTATGTGAATTTAAAATAAATTGTGACAAAAACCATGCCCTATCATATACCCTCTGAAGAACTCGCATAAATCAATCAACTCCGTCGCCGTGTAGGAATCATGCTGAAAGCTGTGGAGCTCAGCCGATATCCCACGGCTCTTTGCCTAATACCCAGTCCCCCCTCTCCATCTAGCTGAAAAGTTTACTCGTCGGGATAGTCGACGTTGGGCGGGTTGACCTTCCTCACGGTGATGAGCTCGGCGTCCGTCACGCCAGCGCCGGTGGCGTTCCAGCCGACGCTCCACAGGCCGTCGATGCTGGTGTTGACGGCGTACCACTCGGTGTAGAGGGTGCCGTCGAGCTTGAGCATGGCGGTTGTGCCGTAGAAGGTGAAGCCCGTGGTGACGATGTCGGACTCGGTCACGTTGCTGACGCCGGACTTGTAGAAGCCGGTGGGGCCGTAGGGGGTTGGGACATAGAAGAGGGAGTCGGTCCAGGTGGTGTTGCTGGTGGTCAGCGGGCTGGCTACCCACGTGGTCGTGTCATCTGTGCCTGGGGCTGTCATGCCGTATCAGCGGTGAACGGAGGCCGTGGTCTTTACTCATTGGGTGAACTTACTGAAGAGGACATATTTGTCGGTGTAGTTCACCTTCGCGGGATTGGCGATGTAGGCAAATCCTGAAAATTATGGATCAGCCTTGTGTCTTCGTGGTGTCTCTAGAAGTGGGAGAGTTGTTGTCTTTACCCTCGTTATAGAAGATCGGATAGCCTCCAATGGCACTGTCTGTATCGGATCCGTAGGCAAAGAGACTGAAATTGCTGGAGGTCGCGCGGGTCTGCAGATCGCTGGGGCGAGCTGTCACGCCAACAATGGCGGCGGACACGGCCGCAATAGCCGTGATGATCTTGGACATTGTGGGAATGGATAAAGAATGAGGAGATGAGATAATCGGGCTGCCCTCAGTATACGTGCTGCCTTCAGATTGTTGTTTGTAACGAGCGTTAGTTAGAGAGTGTGAGGGGAAATCGAGGCGATAATGAAAGGATCGGGGGAGACAAGTAGGTGGAACAACGAGGCGTTGGTGATGTGAAGCAGAACGGCAGGCGTCGTAAGGCGTCCACTGAAGTCATATATCTAGCGAACAATACGCAACTGGCAAAGCCTCACAGCCTTGGTCGAATGACATGGTCGTCCAGCTGCTATTTTCATGCCTCCCACATTCCGGCAGATTATGGCCGACGTCCGAGTCGCCGATCACATAGAATAAACTTGGGTTTTCTGCCTTCATAGCAGATCGGTAGGCGGATCCATGATAGGGATGACGCCTAGGTGGCTGACTCGTCGCAAGCACAACGCGCAAGCATCCCTTGCAGATCCCTACGCGATCCGTCATAGCAGGAGCGGGAGAAGAAAATGCTTGGCAGGGCCCACAGGGCGATGCTTGACCCATCCGAGCCTCACCTCAACGGGCTAATAGTCTAGAACAGGACTGCATCCACGGAACGTGTCCCTGGAACCTCAAGGTAAATCCCGGTCGGTAGACCACGGCCGAATGCCCCGGACCTGAAACAAAAATAGCATGGCAGTTTGCATGGGACATTTTTGGTGGGTTTGATTGGGCCTAGCGTCTGTATGTCGAGCTGAACGTGTACGTTGCACATCGTGCTATGTTGCGCATATAGCCGCCATTACGAAGATCAGCACCTCGTGGTCTGTTGTACGCGTGCCACATGCAGGGCTAGACTGCATCTTGACATGTAATACGCGGCACAGTTCGCTAGTCCAACATCAAAGTCGAATATCATAATTCGGTACGTGAATATCCCTCAGTCCAGCAAGGATCAATGGATAAAGATTCAGTCATTGAAACCTAATCTGAACTGCCGTAGCACTCTTCAACTTGAGCCTCCAAAATAAACATGTTTAAAATTGCGACGTGCTGGGGCATGACGGTGTTGCCGTGAGATCGACTGAAAATTATGACCGGATGGGCAGCACATCCTTCCCGTGATTCCCGACAAGGGCAACCCTATTTTTGAGTTGATGGATACGGGTGGGCGTCGGCACTTGGCAGCCCAACTACGCCCTGTATAGATTTTTGACAGTGTGGGGGGCTACCTCCTTAACCTAGCTTTGTTTTCATAGCAGGACACCTGAATGCAGGGGTACATGTTGCATGCCGTTTAAGCGTTCGTCTCTAGTCGACTGTTTCGAGCACCGGCCAATCCTGGGTAAAGCATTCACCCAACCCCTGACAGCTTGCGTCATGCGCACCCTGCCGCCCATGGATACGTGCACATAGAGTGGAAGGGATTGTGGTCATACCCTCCTTAATCGATCCACAAATTCACGTAGAGATCTTTTCCGTCCAGCATAAACGGCGAGGGCAAAAATGGAATTGTCTTTTCGAAAGCCGAGGTTCTCAATTCCCGTTGATAGTTCAAACTTAGAACATTAGGGGCATGAGGTGAACCCGACACTAAGAACACACGATCAAGGATTCACCATTGAGTGAGTAGCGCAGTGGTGTTAGCTCCACAAGGCTTAATCTCAATATTGTCGTCGGGATGTGGTGGGGGTCCACTTTGGTCCAGCCCAGAAAATCATGTGCACGGATCGTAAGCGAGAGACGCGGGAGCATGAGCCTCAATTCTTACGCAGTGTAAAGCGCAGCGAATAGCCATCCTGAATTTTAGTGTGGGTCATGCCATGGATGTGTTGCGAGTAATTCCTCCGCCCACCCCCAATTCCCCGGTGATGGTTCGGACGAGAATAGCAAGTCAGAATCAGGAGTAAACATTCAGGCAGAATTGTCGGCCGAGCACAGATGGAGCGCCGAGCTGAGGTCTAGTGTCTAGGTAGGATATATATCTAGTGACTGAATTCCACCACAGCAAGTATGTGTTCACCATCATCGCCATCATCACCGCTCCTCAGCAACAGCCCTCATTCTCTGTGGTTGATTGTTTTTCCTTCTCTCCATTCTGCCATCTCTGTCACCCTCACACATTCTTTTCCCTGTCTCTCATTTCCAACATGCTGTCCTCCCTGGCCTTTGCCACCTCTCTGGTTGGCTTGGCCGTCGCAAACCCCTTCGACTCTAACCTCTTGCCCCGAGCCGCATGTGACGGCAACACAGCTTCCACTCGCTCTACATGGTGTGACTACGATCTCAGCACCGACTGGTACAACACCGTTCCTGACACGGGTGTCACTCGGGAATACTGGGTACGATTGTCTTTCCTCACAACCACCTTTAGCCCAAAGTCATACTAACTTGTCATCACAGCTCGAGTTGTCAGACACAACTGTCTCCCCCGATGGCGTTTCGCGCTATGCTATGGCCATCAACGGGTCCATCCCCGGCCCAACCCTTTACGGAGACTGGGGTGACTACTTCAAGATCCATGTGACGAACTCGCTCACTCAAAGCACCAACGGGACGTCGATTCACTTCCACGGTATCCGACAAAACTACACAGTCCAGAACGACGGTGTTGTCTCTATTACCCAATGTCCCACACCTCCCGGGTCTTCTATCACCTATGAGTGGAGGGCGACTCAGTACGGGTCGACCTGGTACCACTCCCACTTCGCCCTGCAAGCCTGGGAGGGTGTCTTCGGCGGAATTCTCATCAACGGACCTGCCTCTGCCAACTACGACGAGGATCTCGGCCACATGTTCCTCAACGACTGGGATCACTCGACCGTCGATGAGCTCTACATCTCTGCCGAGACAGATGGCCCTCCCACGCTCGACACTGGTCTGCTTAACGGCACCAACGTCTACGGTGATGATGGTGACGCCGACCAGACCGGTTACCGCTGGAACGCCACTCTTACTGAGGGAACCAGCTACCGCATGCGCTTGGTGAACGCCGCTGTCGACACCCACTGGAAGTTCTCCATTGACAACCACACAATCGGTGTCATTGCCACGGATCTCGTTCCAATTGTGCCTTACAACACCACCACGCTCAGCATCGGCATGGGCCAGCGCTACGACATCATCATCTACACCGAGGGCATGACTGATATCGCCACCGACTTCTGGATGCGCGCCATCCCCCAGACCGCCTGCTCCGACAATGACAACGCCGACAACATCAAGGGAATAATCTCCTACGGCACCACCGTGTCCACCCCGTCCACGACCGCCTACGACTACACCGACTCGTGCGACGACGAGGACGCCTCCACGCTCGTCCCCTACCTCTCCAAGACCGTCTCGGGCTCGACCTGGGACGTCGGCGAGGCCGCTTCGGTGTCCACCAACGACGACGGCTACTTCCGCTGGTACCTGAACTCGACGACCATGGAGGTCAAGTGGGCGAACCCGACCCTGGCGCAGATCTACAACGGCACCACGACCTTCGACGACAGCTCCGCGGTCGTGACCCTCGACGGCGAGGACGAGTGGGCCTACGTCATCATCGAGACGACCCTCGCCGTCCCGCACCCCATCCACCTGCACGGCTTCGACTTCTTCGTGCTCGCCCAGGGATCCGGCACCTACACGTCCGGGACAACCACGCTCAACCTCGACAACCCGCCCCGCCGCGACACGGCCATGCTGCCGTCGAGCGGCTACCTGGTCCTCGCCTTCGAGACCGACAACCCGGGCGCCTGGCTCATGCACTGCCACATCGGCTGGCACACGTCCGAGGGCTTCGCCATGCAGTGGGTCGTCCGACAGGACGAGGTCACCGACCTCATCGACTACGACAGCCTCGAGAGCACGTGTGATGCCTGGGACACGTACGCGGCTGAGTACTCCGTCACCGAGGACGACTCTGGCGTGTAAAGGAGGGATGGCTTTTGAGAGTCTACAGGGTGGAGAAGGGTGATACCCTCCAGGGCGGTAATTTCTTTTGTATTTGGGTTTAGTGGCCCTCTTATGAATCAGAGGAATCATTCATTGAAGAGCTTGACATCTGCCTGGGTGAGCTTTTGGGTGGTGCATATAGCATGATGAGGCTGGAGTTATACTCGGCGTTTATAATTTCTTTTCGGCAATATAACATGATGCCATCTCACATTTGTTCCTCGCAACCTTGAAATCATATGCGTCTTGGGTACCCTGATGAATGTCTCATACAAATGAGCTGTGTGCTATGGACATTGGCTTTCTTCTCCTTTCCATACAAGATATTAACTTTCTAGTGTTGGCTCCTAAACTACGCTTGGGTCAATGTAGCACGGATGAATATTTCTTATTTACAAACAGTTTAGATCAATCTAGGTTGGGACTGCATTTGTGGGATGTCACATATGACTAATCAGATCGCCTGACTGTGATAGTCTTGGGCTACTTGTGTCGCCAATCCATAGCGCCGCCAAAAGCGATTCTTGCTAGCCTCGTCTGTGTGGCCTATCACAAGGCTATTTCTGTCTTCGGGCCACAAGTCACAGATAATTGTGTTTAAACCCTACTGGTCTCGGCATTGTCTTTATATATCTTTTCTACAAAATCCCTGGGTGTTCAACCATTTACCACTATCTGAAGGGACTGGATGCATACTGCTTAAAAGCATATGTGTACGGATTGAAAACAGTATTATGCACAATAAGATACTTCATCGCCATGTCAGTTGGCTCTGATTGACTAGCTCTCGTCGAGAATTCCGTATTGCAGTTTTGTGAGCAGCGTATCAAAGATCATTTGTTCAAGATAGAAGAAGAGATGTTCAAACTGTGGCTGAGATTTTTAAAATGACCACCTCTGGTAACGACTACAATGGTCATTGAATTCAACAGTTCCTTCCCATGGGTCGTTGATGAAAACCGGTCATCTCAAATTTGGTCCTCAACATTGGTCCAGCCAATAGAAGCTGATATGATATACAAGGCAGCTATGTACAACCCAATGAAGAAGGTGTCATACTCAAAGCCACGGCCATGAAAAACTTAGTGGCATGAAGCTCTCCAAGGGCTTGGCTCTTTGGGGAGCCTTGGTAGCCAGCCATGGTCGAGCATTAATAGTGTAGCCTAAACTGTACTTAGAAAGCAATAAAAGCTTTAGCAGTCGGACGAGGTATCTGCCTTGGGCGAACCCCAAGCTTTCAACTGATATGTACCAGACTTAATGCGAGGCCAGTACGTACTAGCCATCTAGTATCGAGCTTGCTATCATCTGAAGCTTAGATGTCACTACATAGACTCCGTTTGTCCCCCACAACCATCCGGTGGACATGAGACCTGATTGTTACGCTCTAGTCAATGGTTAAGTGCCGCTACTGATTCGCTCCCTTTCAGCTCAACACATCTTTATAATTTCTTTCTGGCCACCGCCTATTCCATTTCTACTTCTCTTCACCTTTCTCACACTTCTCAAGCACTCCAGCACGCAAACAAACACAAGCACACCGACAGCACCTCGAATTTTCTCAAGATGCTTCCCAACGGCAAACCCATTCTCCTGGCCCTCCTAGCGGCCTACTGTGCCCTAGCCGCGCCCGTCAAAGCCCAGCCTGACCAATTCCATGCAGTCCTCGACGCCCTCAAGGCCCAGATGAAGGCTGAGTACAACATCGATGCCTCCCTCGCGGTCGACGAGGTCGAGGCTTTCCTCTGGGCCAAGGGTGTCCTTAACAACGAGATCTATGCCGAGCTCAATCAAGAGATCCTGGTAAGCAAACGCTCCCACTTCTTCGTGTTACCCCTCGCGCTGCAACTCGAAATTCTAAACTTTTGGCGGTACTGTATTTGATTGGCTAACAAACGGCTCATTACAAGAACCTGACCACCGAGGGCGGCTTCAGCGTCGACGACCTCGCCAAGGGCACCGCTGAGTACCTCGACACCAAGCGCGCCCTCCAGAAGCGCGACCAGGAGGAGACCGCGGACGAAACCTCCGTCCCCGACGCTGAGACGATCAAGCAGGTGGTGGATCATGGAGTCAAGCACTGGAAAAGGGGCCAATGCCCTGACGGTAGCCAGGCCGACCTCTGCTGTGTCGTTATGTGAGGAGAGGGTTCATGCCAAACTGATGATTCTCTCTATGATCCACATTACGGCGGCATGTCTGGTGGCCACAAATACCAACTTCGGGTATCATACGTGTGATGGTCAGCAGTGATGGGATCATTAGCGTCTTAGAATCCTCTGGCAAAAATCAGGACTTTCCTGACTAATTTCACCTTCAGTTCTGCCATCTCAGATAGCTGCAACAGAGCGTTCACCTAAGTTGTATAGTTGTTCGTTCGATTGTGTGTATGTGATATGTCGAACACCGTCTACCCAACGCCCACCATCTATGAGTGAGCTACTTCCGTATTGAGCCCCATCGTCGGTCGTGAAAGGTCCTGACCGCTTGCCAAAACATGCCGCATGCTCTTCTTTGCTCTGTCATAATGCTGAAAGTACCTGGCACTCCAGTCAGTCGCCAGTCAAGCCATAATTGCATGTGCGCTCTCATACACTCCCTCCTTCCACCAAAGTGTGAGCTTCATCAACACTGCCAGCGCTGAAATTGGAGCATTTTGTAATGTGGGACCCGTCAGGTTTGACCTCGTCTAGCTGCACTTGGCGTCCCTGCTGCCCAGCAATGCGAGCTCTACCAGGGCTCACTGTCAGGGAACACTGGCCAGGAAAGGTGGTGTCATTCTTCCTTTGATAATCGCTAACCGCGTCACCCAGACTTCAGCCCTCGACAAGCTTTCCAACCCGAACCTTCAGGAATAAAACGCAGTATAGCTTCCCGACATTAGCCAAACGTTACGTTTCTACCCCCAAGCATCGTCCTAGTGTCCCAACCAGTGCAATAAGTTGACAAACTTCACCCATCAGCATCTGTACAAAGGGCGGAAGGCGTGTTTCCAACGACAGGAGCACATGTACATGTACTAAATTCTGCCAAGAAACTGCCCCCTCTTTTTCGACACAGTAGAGTATTTGCAGTTTGGGATCATGTAAGTCCCTCGTCACCGACAACCATGCCGGCTTCCTGTCCTCGGCAGCCATTCCTCGAGAATCAGTCCATTTGAATGACATAGGCATCAAGATCTGTGCGATCAGGGGCATAAGAAAGTCCGAGCGGTGGATGAGACGAGGCTACTGACTAGAGTAGCCTGCGTTTTAGGGCGAACCCGACGAGGGAGTAGGGCGGGGGCGGGACGGAGTATTGTTATTGACGTGCATGCTCGCGAGAAGGCCTAATTCGAATAGGTGACGAGTCCTCAATGAGTGCGTTCGAGGTCAGCAAGGCTTCCCGTCAGTCACTGCGCCTAGTCTCACCACATTCGTCGCTGCTAAGCCCATAGGCCGTACCACGGTACTGCCGGTGTCAAGTTTACTCTATGGGCTCTGTGTCCTTGTGATGCAATGTGCGTGATACATGGTTCCTCATTCCCAACCGATATTGACTCGTGCACTTTGATTCAACCATCCGAGTCTCATCTGACATCAGTGGTTCGTCTCCACAAGCACATCGCAGCTGAAGCTGAAGATGCGCTGTTAATAAAGCTCAAGCGTAATACCGGGACCCCGTGTTGACATTTGTGCAGTCCGAATTTGCAACGTTGAGTCTAAGGGGAACTTCAGATTTGACTTCGGCCGAGACAATCCGACGACAGCTGAAGGATGCCGCATGCCCAAAAGCCGCTTCGACTGGCAGCAGTCGGGCGTAAAGTAAAGACGGGAATGATTTGGATGAAGTCTCATTTAAGTTGGCGCCCATTGGGGGCCGGCGCCTCATCCTCTTTGACGTTGCCTTAAAGGCGTCTCAACGGTGTCAATCAGGGGTTACCGCATTGCTTTCGGCACTCTGACCTACAGCACAGTGGTCACTCAGGCCAGTCAAGCCGGATTTGACTCAATCTTTGATACGCCAACAAGGATGGGCCGAAACCGTGCAGTTCATGATCGGGTGAAGACTTAGATAAGCTTCCTCGGCGTCCAGACGTAGCCGAAAGCTTAACCTTGCCCTCTGCAGACACCGATTCTGGGCACCCGCGCGCCATGCAGGCACACCCTCAGACCATTTCCGAAACGCTGGGAATTGCTGCCCTAAAAGTCGCAAGAAGGCAACGTCCAAGCCTTTTGGACCTGCAGGGGGCACAGACCTTGCTTTTAAACTTCGAGTCCAGATGTCAGGCGGGTTTGAAATACCAACGATATTTTCTAGTCAGTCCAGCAAACAACGGGGCGGCTCACATCCACATCGGGTGTGAAACTCCTGGATGGCTAAGCACCGGCCAAGATATGATGGACCGGAGAGTTGTTGGTGACAATGTTATATATCTCCGGGGTTCTCCATGATGTTTCTCCTCGTCTGCTCAGGATCAGCACTACCCACCAATTCTTTCTCTTCAACATCCCCACAAATTAAAGACCGGCAGGGCCGATTTGTAGATATCCCGTAACATTCATTTCCGCGTATACTGTTCCAGTTACGCAATTCTACAATACACCCTATTTTAATTTCTATTCAATCCACAAATCCTTTCATTCACAAAAACGATGAGGACCTCGCAAGCAATCATCGCAGTCTTTGCAGCCACGGCCTACGGGCGCGTGGCCAGGCGGGCCAACTTCGCCGACGGCGACGGGTGCATCGCCGCACAGGCCCTGGCCGACGGCATCCAGAGCAACATCGACCTGCAGACGGGCGAGCAGGCCAGCGTCGAGAAGGTCAAGGCCGCCGTGAGCCAGAACCCGGTCGACACGGCCGCCTTCACCGCCGCCAAGTCGCAGCTGCTCGACTTTGTCAACGCCGGCATCTCGGCCCGCGAGAACAACCAGGCCATCGCGCCTCAGGGCAACGCTGCCATCGATGGCCTCGGGATTGTGAGTTGTGACGGGCCGCTGAACCGGCGTGGTTTAATCCGGTGGACCCCCCTCGCTGACATGATTCACTTCACCAGGTGCAAAACGCCCAGGCCGAGGAGCTCAACCTGGCGCAGTCTCTTATTGGACAAGCTAGTGATCTCGATATCGTCTCGAAGCTCGAGACAGACTTTGCTGGTGGCATCAAGCAGAACCAGCAGAACGCCGCCGACGTGAGTGCCCCTCTGCTTTCCTAACTAATCCACCACCCCTCATCTCATTAGCCTCGGACTTCCGGTCTCTGAATATCCATCCTCCCGTCTGGCGGCGTCGAAGCGCACAAACATAATGTGTTATAAGCCTCTGCCCCCTTTGCGTGGTGTATCTTGTCTTGCCTGCTCGCGTGTGCCTTGCGTGTACAGGGCGTGGTGCCAACTGGCTCTGTCTTCCCACAGAAAAGAAAACGACAGACGACCGAGGTCGTCACCCCGCAGACGGGCTGGATATTCGGGGCCGTCATGATCTCCCAGGCGCTGGTGGTCGTGGCCATCCTCTCCCTCCGGAAGAGGCGGCATGAGAACCTGGCCAGGGCCGATGAGGGTTACGAGATGAAGTCTCACGAGGACGCGCTGACATGATTCGACTGTGTAGGCGTTGAAGGGCTGCGCAAATGCCAATGCCAATGCCGGCGGCGCTGCTGCTGCCAACGGTACTGCTAACGCCGGAGGTGGCAAGGCTAATGGTGGCAAGGCAGGTGGAAAGGCCGGAAAGAATGGCGGTGCTGACGCTGGAGCCGCCCAGGAGGGAGGAGCCCAGCAGAACGGCGCGGATGCGGGTGCCGCGAAGGCTGCACAGGACCAGCAGGCCGGACAAGACCAAGCCGCACAGGATCAAGCTGCACAGCAGCAACAAGAAGGTCAACAGGCTCAGCAGGCACAGGCTGGACAGGCCCAGGGCAACAGCGCACTTGCCGCAGCGCTTGCTGGGGCACAGCTTCAGAGTGCACAGGCCCAAGCACAGAACACGGTTCAGACCTTGAAGGTGATCAATGTCGTCTGAGAGACGTCAGCTGTACGGGTGCCGCGGTGTCACTGGATGAGATGTCGGGAGAAGGTGGGCTGAAGGCAGTGACAGGCTTAATCTGGCGTTGACGGTTGTTGCAGATCCTTGATTTTGGAGTCCAAGGCGTGAATAGCTGTTTTCTTATCATACTAGGTCAATGATATCCACTTCTATCCACGGAGCATGATTTCTGTATTTTTCGATGAGAGTCGACTGTGATTGATGTGAGGCGGTTGAAGAAAGATACTAGAATTCACCTCCAGCAGCAATTCATGAGACTTGCTCTGTATTGAACAAGTTCAGACTACCACGGTTTCCTACATCTTGGTGAGTTGACCTCTCGGTTATGGCTGTGCCGCACAACCCTCAACTGTGATTTGGCCGCTGAAATTTACACTGGCTTCCCTTACATGTCTCGATTAATCACTGTTGTAAGAGCACGGGAGACCGCTGCTGCTGAAGATCGACCACAAGACTATTTTGGTAATTCAAGTTCAACGGCGGGACGGACAAGACTTCCATTTTCATCGAAATCAATCAGAGACGATGTCTGCGGAATTATAATCCGCCAGCATCCGGGCAGGTAGGGTCCGTCCTGGGCGCGAATCTTCACCAAGTAAAGTATGATAGAGCTCCTTCATGATTCCCGCTGCAGTTCTATCAGGGAGAATCATGTCAGTTTTCAAACAGCTCCTCCCTTGGCGAGGACAACCAGCCATGGAGAAACTCGAGCGAGGTTCCCAAGAGGCTGGGCGCCTAAGGCTCGGCACTATATCCGAGTGGAGCTGCCGAACCGTCAGTTTGTTTCACGTGTCAGAATCGCCAATGAGCGTCGAGTCCAGCTGCATCCCCCTTTTTTTGTTTGGAGACCTGGGGAAAGGTGGTTTAAGCTTGCAGGTCGTTACATCATGGGGCATCCACATCATGACTACCGGCACTACACTGAATCGCGCATACACCCACGGAGCCCAGAAGTCGCTTTCTTACGCAAAATATATCGTAGCTTCATTGAAGGGATCTTCTGTCGCGTGTCATAGAATATCGTTGATTGGACATGGTACATGAGCAAGACTGCGACCAAACTGGATCTGATTCCCACTGTCAGCAGGCAGTATTTCCTTGGTAATGACTTCGAGGCTACTCATGTGCTGACAATGTGTTGCTCCAAGCCAAGCTCGGCTAGCCTTTGAAATAGCCCAAGACCTGTAAGGACCACATGCAGGTCATCGTATGCGGTCTCTAGGTGGGGGCGTATCGTTTCGGCGAGGAGTGTGCCCAGCCGCGCTTCGCAAACCAAGCTTTTTCTCTTGTTGTTCCTCCTATCACGCGCCGTTCATGCAAGGAGAGCGTTTATTCGGTGTGAGTATCGATTCGGAACTGGATGAGCGGATTGTCGATCTGAACGGAACAAGGGCCACACTCAATCTATCCGAGATTACCAACGGAGGCTCCAAGACTTTGGAGCTTTCGCTCAGCAGACCACGATGTTGAGGCTCACGGCTGATAAAATGCAGCTCCCTTCGCCGTGAGGAGATGCGAAAAAATTGTCAAAGGCGCAACCTGACATTCCGTTCTCTATCCACCCCATTAAACACATTCATTTCACAACAGCGCATTTACTGTCACCATGAAGTCCACCACATCAGTAGCAGCCCTCCTGACAGCGTTCTTCGCTTCAGCAGCGGCCTTCCCTACCGTCACCGTCAAGAGACAATCCAACGGCACCTCGAGCGGCCCAATCGGCTTCGGCGCCGGAACGACCGGCGGAGGCTCAGCGGCAGCTGTCACGGTCTCGTCCTGCGCTGACCTCGAGGCCGCCATCGCCGGCGAGGAGGCCAAGGTCGTGCAGATCGACGGCGTGGTCAAGGACTGCGGCACCCTGGAGGTCGGCAGCAACACCTCGCTCCTTGGTGTCGGGGCCGAGTCCGGAGCCAGCGGCACGGGGTTCCGGATCAAGGACAGCACCAACATCATCATCCAGAACCTGAAGATTGGGCCACCGCCTGCCAAGGCTGATGCCATCGACGTTGAGTCGAGCACCCAGATCTGGGTTGACCACTGCGAGCTGTTCTCCGTCGGCCTGACTGGTGGCAAGGACGATTTCGATGGTGAGTTCCGGCACATGCGGGACTTCCGTCCAGGAGCATGGGATATTCCAAGTCGAAGGTGTTGACGTTTTGCACAGGACTGTTCGACGCCAAGCGCGGATCCGACAACTTGGAGGTGTCGTACACGAAGTTCCACGATCACTTCAAGGTAAGCCGAGAAACTTTCCCCCTACAAGGAAATACAACATCAGCTGACATTGAAAAAGGGGAGCCTGATCGGACACTCCGACAGCAACGCAGACCAGGACACCGGCAAGCTGCGCATCACCTACCACCACAACAGCTTCGTCAACGTCGGCTCCCGCCTGCCGTCCCTGCGCTTCGGCACCGGCCACATCTTCAACTCGGTGTTCCAGGACTGCCCCACCTCGGGCATCAACAGCCGCATGGGCGCACAGGTGCTCGCCGAGAACAACGTCTTCGACAATGTCGACCGTGCCATCGTCACGAACCTCGACAGCGACGAGCCGGGCTTCGCCTGTGACAAGGGCAACGTCCTGAGCGGGACCAGCACCGTTGAGATCACACAGGAGTGCAGCTTCACGCCTGCGTACGACTACACTCTTGATGCGACTGACGGGCTGATTGCTGCTATTGAGGCTAGTGCTGGTACCGGCAAGATTTGAGATCTAAAAGGGTTGTGAAGTGGTGTCGCTTCTAGTACACACTTCGGCCGCTTTTCCTTCTATGTGCACATATCTTTAGTTCGAGATTGGGCAGGCCCTGCCTTTGAATATACAGCCGGCCATTCTATGGCAATCCAGTTTCCCGTGTTGTTTCTCTAGAGATTGGTCTGATGTTGAGCTACTTAAGTAGCCGAATTAGGCGTGTTCTTCTGTGGATGCTCGTATTCATCAAACGTATGTCAGGCTATTTACGGGCTCCATGCGTCCATTCTCTGACTGCTGATGGTCAGAGGGCATTAGTCCAGACTCACAGTATGAACAGTCAATGAATACAACCCTGCCGTGGCCACGTTGTGTCGTTTGGGGGAAAGGAGAGGAGATATGAGCAGAAGTCATTGGGCAAGGATAAACTTCACATGCAATTCAAAAGAGTTGGCGCTACCCAGCTGTGGCTTCCGAAGCAATTTCAATCGGAGAAAGTCGCCGACCAGATGTGCCGGGTTCGTTCCAAAGACAAGACAGGCTAACCGAACCTTATGAGTGTTTATGGACAGTAGCCCGGTGACCCAGGATGTTGCCCAGCATGTTCTCTTCGTTTACTGTGTGCCGACGAACGCGTCCAGCTTATTTTGGTCGTAAACCTCTCCCTCGACCAACTGAGACCAAGTCTACGTGATGATTAGTGAATCCGACTGATTGAATTGAGACAGAGAAAGTGAGGGCAATGACAACGTACCCCATCCGGCGTGACTTTGTAGAGCGTAGGCAGAGCAGGAACGCCAAACTTGCGCCACTCGTTCTCGGGCGATCTCCATCTACTCATCACAACAGGTTAGTCACACAAGAGCAGAGAAATTTAACGCAGGGCGAATGTAGGCGCGGGGGGTGGCGAAGGAAACCACGCTTGTCCCCAGTCCTGGAGAAAGGGGGGGGGGAGCATGTCAACTCTGGGGCTCAAAAACCTACGTTTCCCTGTCGCCCGCGTACTGGACCGTCAGGCGCGTCTGCTCGCCGGCGGGGAACTTCTCCTGGACCAGCGGCTCCGCCCGGACGCAGTCGCCGCACCAGCTGCGGCCGTTGACGATGCTGGCGTAGACCACCAGGAAGTGGGGGGCCTGGTTCTTGGCTGCCAGGGCGGCAACGGCGTCGGCGACCGCCCTGGGCGCGTTTGAGGCCATGCCGGAAGGAGAAGGGGAATCGGGGCGGGGAGGAGAGGATGAGGGGCTGCTTGCTAGGCCTAGTATGCACTACAGCCGGGATGGATGGTGGAGGGGATATTTGGGATTGCTGGTGCTAGCTTTGTCCTTGTCGGTCTGAATTCAAATCTGCAAGCTGTCAACATACGAGGTGGTAGGGTTTTGCTTGATTGGGTGCTGATAATTGCGAAGGGTTCGGGTTTTGAATGCAAAATCGACCACAGTTTTTTTTATGGTCAAACAAGACTGCAGCCTGGCCAAGTCGACACAGCAGAGGATTGAACAGTGAAATAGAACAAGAAAGTATGCATTTTTCATTGTGCTTCTGACGTCACATAGGTGTAGAAGGCTCTTACAGCTTTGTGCTAAAGTCTAGGGTAAGCCAGTGCTGACACTCATCTCAAGAGAAATGAGAAGCTGAAGTTGGATCTAACATGTGGACGGTGAATTCTTGTTAGAGATTGAATGCAATAATGATTGTCTTGCCAGTCAGACTCACTTCCTTCAGATTGATGCATTCTTGCAGCAAGTCAAACTTTCTCCCACATTATATTGACCCGGTTGTTCAAGATTGTTATAACCCCTTGGAACGAACGGAAGATTTCTTTCTGAGAAACATGGTAAATGTTTCGCCTCCTCTCACCCACTGATTGATGAGAATGGCTGGTTTTATAGCACTTATAAACCCTTCACTCCAAACCATTTACGCCCGGGCTGGTTGCTGGATATCATCGATGAGGATTGGAGCCTGGTCCAGCCAGGCAATTGCATCTATGTTACCAGTGACTGCCCTTTTTGATCCGGTGTGTCTTTTTAGGCCTGTCTGGGATTTTAACGAGTAACTTTCTAAAACTTGGTCTTAATTTCGGCTCACAAAACATCAAAGAAAGTTGCAGTGATCGGGGCCATGTTCATGTGATGCCAACCTCCTGACCCGGCGAAACCTTTGCAGAGTGTTACAACAACTTCACAATCATCCCACAGTCTGCCACTCTCAAATGGTCGTAACTCCGAATTGTACCTTATGTTTCCTATAATAGAAATCTGCTGGCGGAGCGTGCTGAAAGCAGACTGCATTTTTGGTTCTCTCACAAAAGGCTCGTTTTCGGGGATTACAGTGCAAGCGTGCAGGAAACATGAGCCACGGTGGTCCTAGGCAGAGGGCTTACACTGGACCGGCTTTGATTGCTCACCTTGTTTTCTGTTGAGAGCCAGTGACGGTATGTAGATGTGATGACGCGTTGCCACAGACCAAGCCATGCATCTGGTGGACGGATGTTCGGTTACCTCCCCGCGGTCAAGGCTGACGAGTTCCAATGTTGACCACGTCATGTATGTCCTGCACCAGCGGCTGGAAAGGACACCGAAATGCAAAGGTGTGCGAATCACGTACCATGCTGCAGCATGTAGCGTCTCATCTCACTTGCAACATAGCAGGGAGGCTTGCGACTGCAAGCCGGTAGAATGAGAGCCTGTTGATCAATTTCCCCAGTCGGAACTCATTCCATATTGAAAAAGAATGTCAGGCTGAGTGAGGTACGTGGCCAGCAAGAAGTATACCAACACGCTGCTGGGGTCCGAGGATCACCTTTCACCACGTCCAGAAAATGAGAGAGGATTGGGGGTGGGGACCGGTTGATTGTCCACCGTTAGTCCCTCAGAAAGACCTTGCTACTTGCCAATCAGCATAGTAGACCGGGGTAGGATACGCATTAAACCGGTGAACAGTATACGGCGGCGCACGGGTGCGCAGTACTCATGAGTCCTCAAACAAGGCAAAAAGATCCGAGCGAGGAAACATCCGGAGCGAGAGTTATGTTCCGAAACAGCGGCCAAACTCTTCTCCACTATACAAGCTCCGTGGAATCACTAACAAAGTTCACAAGAGGCAATCACTTTCATTTCCCGTTCAGGGACTGTCATCTATTGTCAATGGTTGCTGAATTGGCAAAGAACCATCTTGCACTGCGTGATGTGATGCAAATGGACAGACTGCACCACCACGGGAAGGCACATCAAACACTTGAGACTGGCCTGCGACTTGTGATTGCGATGAAGATGAAGAAAACCACCCTGAGATCGCCAATAGATCATACTTATCTTATATTTTGGACTCCATTTATCCTGCTAGCCTTTTGGTCTCCCCTGTGGCAAATCGTTGGGCTACAAGTGGGAACCTATTTTGGCAGGCAAGGCGGTGAGCTCATGGCGTTTGGTCCTGATGTCTCTTAAGGATCTTTAACGACCGAAGAATATCGCCGAGCTGTCATAGTCGTCGGTGAGCAAGAAGTATCCAACTTG
The DNA here is from genome assembly GCA_013364905.1 of Diaporthe capsici. Lineage (NCBI taxonomy): Eukaryota > Fungi > Ascomycota > Sordariomycetes > Diaporthales > Diaporthaceae > Diaporthe > Diaporthe capsici. The sequence continues at coordinate 4,118,461 of WNXA01000006.1, read as the reverse complement.
GACCAACTCATGTGACAATAGAACATTCAAGTATCCACTAGATCTGGCTATACACGGATCCATATTGGTCACTGCCGGTCACAATACATATGCCGGGACCAGGAACACTGCTGGCAGAGTCTGCTCACCGCTCTGAGCAGCTTCAAGGAACTACCTACCTGTGAATTCATGTGAAATTAGTACTCAGAAGACTCAACCTTTCCATCGCAATTATAGAATGCTGCCCGCCTTTTCGTAAGCTTCAGACATCATCACATTAGTTGACGGCACGGCTGCACAGCGTAAGGAAGGCGGAAGTGACGGGCAGACCCCGTCTCCCGATGACTCAAGGATGAGGAGATTGTTCGTCCTCCAGCGCATTGTCAATTCTACAGGCCAAGCCCGTTGACCCCATATGACTAGCTCGAGGGCGACACTTGCCACCCGAAAACGGGCCTCTCGTGCGCTTTTTGTCACCAACGGCATCAACTCCAAAAACGGTCCTTCGTTGCTCCTCGACGATGGGAAAATTTTCAATCGAACCGGTGAGGAGGCCGCCCAACCCCTCATCGGCGCGGCCGCGTGTTTGTGGGACTCAATTCTAAAACCACTCCAAATCCTACGCAAAAGTGCAGGTAGCGAGCGGGCATGGGTAGACTGAATGGGCGGCGACAACAGTCACGAGGGATGCCCAAAGAGGGGCGGCGGCAGCAATTTTTCGCATTCTGGCTGCTCGGCTGTGGCTAGCGCCCAGGTGAGGAGTGAGGCTGTCGTGATCTAGGCAGGCCGTCGAGGTGGGCTCGAATCCATTCCGTGGTGCATCGTGACTGCTGCAAGCAGCAGTAGTGGGAACGCAAATCGATTTGCGGGCTGCACGGCGGCGGGCTCTAGCCTGCCATGTGTCTTGGGCGGTCCAGACCTTTTACTCGGGGTGGATCTGCGGCCAGGTTCGCCCCAACCTTATTACCAACCAAAGCTTGGGCAGGGACCCAAGAGCCCCCTCTGCCTACCCTGATCACAGGATTTCGCAAGGCAAGCGAATGTCCGTTAACGGTCCTCCTGACGTTTGGCCAAGGCCGAGCTAGAAATGACGGGCATTAATGCCGACCCTTGGGTTCGTGGGCGACTGACACTACACTACTGTAGTGTACCCCGTATCATGGTAGGACGTGCTCGCTTGCCCCTTTGACAATGGCGATCCGAGTGGAACCGCCCGTTTGCTACGTGTTTCGCTGGGGGCTGGCAAATCAAGGCGGCGCTGGACTCCGCCTCCCGGGAGACCCGCGCTGCAATCGCTTGACATGTCAGTATGGGACGCTGCAGGACGAGTCACGTCTTTCTTGGGGACAAAGGGAATAATCAGGACTTCGGCGTGCTGTGACGCCGAGGGAAGACACGTGCGTTGCGTGATGCGGTAGTCAGTCCAAAGGGATGGATGCATTTCACTTTGGCCGTTCGGTCGGGGTTGACTGTGACCCGTTATCGGCGCGCCGCCCCTTCTCCTTTTCCTCGGCTTCGTCATGGGGGCATACTGCTGCTGCAGTACGGGAGAGTCGGACGGCTTTTTCGTGTTTTGTGATGGGGTCTAAAAATAGTGACGATCTCACTATTTTTCTGCTGCCCTAACTTGATAGACGCCGCCACGATCCGGGACGACGTGATATTGACAGCTACCCTACCACCCCACTCGGGTAGTTGCAGCCGACGGGTTTTCGTATGGGGAGACCCCATAATCTTGGCAGCTCCGAGTTGGGACAGGCAGGCGCTGGAAGGGTGCAGGCGGCATCTGCATAAGGAGGTGCGGGAGTCCCCGCATGGACGGGTGCAATGCAAGGAGGGACTCTGCTGGGAGAGTGCACGAATGTGGCTGACAGGACGATCTGGGTGATCTGGATCTGGCCCGAGATTTGGATGCTCTTGTGTGATATGACCCTCTGAATGCCTTTCTATTTACAGTGTTTGTTCTATGATATATCACATGTTTCTGTCTCCTTTTTTCTGAGGAAATGGCCAATGCCTTTGAGCTAGAATATTCCATTTTCTTCGATTCTCCGTCTCTCCGACCCGAGATGCGACACACAAGCAGCGGGTAGTTGTCGTGATGATCACTGACCCGGTCGTGGTGAATACATCTTCAACCGACCAACCAAGCAACCAAATTTTTTTTACCCGCACCAGCACCAAGTTCTATGCGTCAGGCTCTGACCGGGCCGGGCGGCCACAGCTCCAAACAGCTCCAAAAAGTTCCATCCCCATCCAACCAGCACAGATCGACGGGCTGGGCCTGCCGTCGACAAGCTGCTCGGGCCAACTTCGTCGTTGCTGTTACCTAACAAAATCCTCACCTTGGCCCCACAATGATGAATGTCGCCCCGGGGATCACGATTTCACGGCCCAATACTGGCATCGACGAGAGACACGCGTGTCTGGTACTTCCGCCGATACCTATGCAACCGCATGTCAGTCTCAGCGATGACGGAGCCCCAGCCCATCTCCCCCAGACATTCTCTCGGTCTAGCGCATACGGAGAAACGGACAGGCGGAGCAGATGCCCGCAGAGACTGCAAATGATACAATGCAGATGGATCTCAACGTAGAAACGTCAGAGGCTGGGGACATGTCCAGCTTCCCGCCAGTTGGAGCAGCATCGAAACTGAAGGCTATACATAGTAGATAGAATGTTCTCCTGAGGAAGGCTATGCTCTCCTGCACCGCCCATTCACATTCGAGCAGGTTCCACAGAAGCTTCATCAGCCTGGACATATAATCGCGAGACCACGCATTAACACGGAAGGCGCTGCGTAAAAACGGTCCGACGTCAAAATCAGAGGTACGAAGGTACTTGGGTACATATTTACGCGGGTACCTGGTCAGGTCCCGCGCCAACGTCCGCCAAACGGAACGGAGCCATGGCCCCTGCGACTGCCCAAAGTTGACTTGATCCAGGGCATCTCATCCCGTCCCACACATCCACCCACCCACTCTTATAACCCGACCTGATATGCTCTTTCTGCGCCCTGTCCTACACGTTCATTACCTTTATCTCACATAAGAATACCCATCCATCCCTTCCAGAACAATCAGTGTCGGTTGTGGGCACCTTCCAAGTCACGATACTCGGAGAGATGGAGCAAAGCCCTACTGATGCTGACCACGATCCTGGCCCTGTTCCTGGGCCTCGCCATGGGCATGGGAATGAGCTCGACCTCGAGCTCGAGCAGCTGGAGCTACAGGACGTATCATCTGGAACACAGTCGCCCGAAGGCGAGGCGGCCGTCGCGAGAAATGACGAGCAACCGCCCGCGACGTCGCAATCAGGGTTTGCTTTTCAGCAGAGGAAGGAGAAGGGACGCGTACGATTCAACAGCAAGTCTCACATGACATCAGAGCCCAGCACAGCGGCATCGGGATCTGAGAATAGGCGGCCTTCCGAAGGCGCCAAACCCCGACCGTCCCTTGTACGGAACCCGAACTCGTCGAACTCGGTCGTCTCCTCCGAGCCCGACCCGGACGTCTCCGATCCAAAGAAGTACAAGTCCGCCATCGAGGCCCAGCAACGGGCCAAAGCACTCGCCGAGGATGCTCAAAGAAACCCGCTCAGCCCCGGCAATCACGAAGATGAAGACGACAGGTTGTTCAACTGGGTGCGGGGCAGCCGCAGCCCGCCGAGTACCGCATGGTCGGAAGACCTGGAGGATAGAAACGATCTGGTCCCTCTGACGACACTGGAGAGTAACCAGAGAGCAGGAGAGCCGTCCGGGACCAAGCCTGAAGAGATAACTGCCGAGGAGCAGAATGAACGGCGCAACTTGGAGGCTCAAGAGCTTCTCATGGCACATGGTTTTGGAGCACAGGCCCAGGGTCTCCAGCAAGTGGCCGCAACCGCAGCGCAGGTAGACGGCGTAGCTGGTCCGAGGGACTCCGTCATGAGCACTCGAGGTAGTGCTCCTCGAGGTGGTGTTTTCTACCAGATCTTGCAGGCATACCGCAACCCCGACCTGACATTCCATCCGATGCAAAGCATCGAGTCTGGCCTGACTGCCTACGACTCACCAGCAGCTGGCCTTGGCACCGTGCGGACACCAAGTTCATCTGGCAGACAGACACCCAGGAGGAAATGGCACGAGAAGCCCGAGGCACGATCGACCGAGACGCTGGCCACGCTGGTCGGCGCGTCGACCAAGCTGGCAAACCCGAACGCCAAGGAGAAGCAGACGCGCCCCCAAACGTCTGCGAGCAGCACTAGACCCAACCACCGACGGAAGACTAGTGGCTCGCGCATCCTTTCCATGATTGGGGCCAGGGCGCCTGAGGATGAGGCCCGAATCACCATCCATGTCGCCGACATCCTTCAGAGGCAGAAGTATCTGATCAAGATGTGCCGGGCTCTGATGCTGTTCGGCGCGCCGACGCACAGGCTGGAGGAGTACCTGTCCATGGCTGCCAACGTCCTCGAGATCACCTGCCAGTTTTTGTATATACCTGGCTGTATGATCATCTCGTTCGACGACGTGCTCACCCACACGGCCGAGGTCAAGATCGTGCGCACACAGCAGGGCGTGAACCTGGGGAAGCTTAAGGATATTCATGACATCTACAAGGAGGTGCTACACGACTGCATCGGCCTGGATGACGCTGTCGCCCACCTCGACGAGATCATCTCGGCCAAGGACCGATTCCCGCTATGGGTGGTGATCCTCGCGTACGGCTTCGCCAGCGCCGTGGTAGCCTGTTTCTTCAGCGCCCGGCTCATCGACCTGCCGCCCATCTTCGTGATGGGCACGGCATTGGGCTTCATGCAGCTTTATCTGGCGCCCATGTCTCGCACCTACAGCAACGTGTTCGAGATCGTAGCCGCGGTGCTGCTGTCGTTCATCGCGCGCGGGCTGGGCAGCATCCAGGGCGGCGGCCTGTTCTGCTTCTCAGCGCTGGCACAGAGCTCTATCGCGCTGATCCTGCCGGGCTGGATGGTGTTGTGCTCGGCGCTCGAGCTGCAGTCCAAGTCGATGGTCGCCGGCTCGGTGCGCATGGTCTACGCCGTCATCTACTCGCTCTTCCTCGGCTACGGCATCACCGTCGGCACCGCGCTCTACGGCGCCATCGACCCCAACGCCTCGAACGACTCCACCTGCCGCGAACCCCTGGCCTCCCACTGGAATTTCCTCTTCATCCCGCTCTACGCCTTCTTCAGCACCATCATGGTGCAGGCAAAGTGGAAGCAGATGCCCGTCATGATCCTCATTGCCACGGCGGGCTACGCGGTCAACTTCTGGAGCAGCCAAAAGTTCAGCGCCAGCGCCCCCATCGCCTACACCTTCGGCGCCTTCACCATCGGCGTCCTGGCCAACCTCTACAGTCGCCTCAGGCACGGCGTTGCGGCGGCTGCGCTGCTACCTGCCGTGTACTGCCAAGTCCCGGGGAGTCTGGCGTCCTCGGGGGCGGTCACGAGCGCGATTTGCATTTCCCAGTCCCTTGCTAACGACATCGGGTCTGAGGCGTGCGACACCTCTAATAACCTTGTGAGTCCGAACCCCTCTCTGGTTTTTTCTGCCTTTCCACCGACAACACTGGTAACTAACCACCTTCATCACAGGTTTTCAGCGTTGCGGCAAGCATGATTCAGATAGCGATTGGCATCACTGTTGGTTTGTTTCTCAGCGCACTTATCATATACCCCCTGGGGAAGCGACGGAGTGGTCTGTGGACTTTGTAACTTAGGGGTCCCGGGGAAGGATTTAGACCCGGGACGGGGGATTGCGATGGATTGATTGATAAAAATTGCATTAGATTTGGAGTTGTGGAGTTTAGTTGCATGTTAGAGAGAGAGAGAGCGATGTCTTGATGGTCCGGTCATCTTGTCCGCTTGACTCTCGTTTGGTATTAGTGGCTAGCATGTTGATGAATGCCACCATATCGGTCCCAGTTGGGGCTTGAGCACTGCCAACTTGATTCCCATGAGATGTGACTGCAATCTTGAAAATTGAGTGACATGTCATCTTTCGGACTTTCCGTCAAGCAATCCCCCCCCCCCCTTTTTTTTTTTTTTTTTTTTTTTTTTGCATTGGCTTGGCGAACTCTTGGTCCGGGTTAAGCTTTGCACAAGCAATCGCGAGTTATTTCGCCATTTACCTGTTTCTGTACTGTCCACGTGTACCTTCTACAATTTGTTCATGTCGGTCTCTTCGATCTCGCTAAATTTATATGGATTTGAGATCCCGTTTTAGCGGGGCGCGTGCGCTGCCCACGTTCTCATCGCCTTCATCGAATCTGCTATTTAGGTTCTCAAGCCAGTCGAGGAGCTGATCAGCATTGCAAAGAACGATGTGGGAAAATCTACAATCGGAATTATGCCGCAGACGGAGCACGAGATTGCATTTTCAGATTCCGACGGTGGCGTTGCTGCGCTGTGGTCGCCCGGTCTTGTACAAGCCAGAGGCGTGCTGCGCAGACTCAGCTGAAGACAAGAGCTTTCTCAATACCCACCTGGAGTGCAGTCGCATGCATCTGAGTGGCTGGCCGGTGGAGTGGTACTTCTTCGGCAACAACTCAATTTGCATCAGTTGCCGATACTTACCGGATCCGTGACCGCTGGCGGCCCCTAAGGTCCACACCAGAACCATGTGATGTCGTACGTGCTGCTGCTTCAGCTAGCCACAATCTCGTATCGCAGTAATACTTGTGCAACGATAATCAATATCCTCGCACAGATTGGTTTCACATTTGACCGGATAACTTGTTCTGCTACGGAATCATTGCTTTTCATGCAGGGCGAGTGGGGCAGGATGCGTTTTCGCACATGAAATGGCTACATAAGTATTGACGCCCTACAGGCTCAGGATAGCCCAGCTCGGTTTACATTCCGCAGTTCGTATACCGATGTATTCTCAGCTGTCAATTAGGACAGTCTTCTATCTATAAAGCAAGTAGGGCAGCAGCAACTTGGAACTGTGCAGGTTCCTTGGAGCTAAAGACACTTCGTAGAGACAGTTGTGCGAGATCATTCTGCTCCCCATTTCGATCCCTCTCCCCTTGAACCACGTTGTCTGTGTCTAGGAAAGGCTACTGCCAATATCCGATCCAGGAGCAGGTGTACAAATGATGTCTGAAATTGACTCTGGGAACGGAGCAAAGCCTAAGGCTGGTGAGGTAAAGTTCTGGGATGAGGCTAATCTGGAAACGGACCACGGGGAATTTGCGCGATGCTTAAATGTCCCTGTTAGCGATATCACGAGCTCGGCTCCCTCGAACGCAGCGGATTCCCTAGCCAGCGACTGCAATAACTCAGATTGCGGCAGCAATACTGAATCAGCTGCGCGTGACTGGAAGATCTTTGTCCCCAAGGACCAGCATTGTGCGATCTGGAACAACTCGCCGAACAACTACCGCTACGCCTCTTTCGGGGACAAGGGAACCACCGCCAGCACCGATTGTTATGGTTGTCTTATACAAATGAGCCAGCATCTGAACGCCGGTCGGTCTGGCATTTTTACGATCGACGATACCTCGGTGAAGGAACCGTGAGCAGCCTTCCCCCTCTCCACCTGTTTCTCGCAGTCTTTTCCGGGTTTTCTCAAGATTCACTTAGCTGTTGTGATTTCGGGGCTCGGGTGAGCTGATGAACCACCAGCTATTTCGTCGAAAGCAGGTCTCAGGGCCTGGACAACTTTTTAAGGACATCGGGATTTGGCCTCTATATGCCGCTTGAATCTATTGCAAACGAGACGAGCCCCCCCGAAGTGAGATGGGTGAACTGGAGGTGGCCTAGATATGAGTACACCTACACGACTAAATGCGGCACGGATGTCAAAGCATGTGGGCAGTATATGGTGCACGAAGGAGTTGTGCTCCAACAGTTCACCTTGGAGAATACCGGAGACACGAGCGTTCAGATTGGTCCGTTCAGCTTTGTACCAAACCATCTGATACGCGACCTCGACTTTTTGAAAGGCGACTATCGATTCAATAAAGATGGGGGAGATTCAAATGAGTACTACCGCAGGACCCCTGGTCCCAATGGCTACGGGTATGTTTGCGTGCACAGAGGTGCAGAAGACCCATCGGGAACCGGCTCTTCCTCGAACGGCGACTCCGAACTTCCAACAGACAACTCATCCGCGACGCATGACACCGTGGCTTCCGTGATAACACTTTTCGTTAACGGGTCAGCAATCAAGACGGTATCCCAATATGAGGACTTTCTGGAAAGGCGGGACTTGGCAGCAAAGGTTAGCGACCAGAACAAACTTCAAGACCACAACAAGCTTCAAGACCAGAACAAACTTCAAATCGTTATTGCGTACAGATTGTTCCCGATAACAGAGCCACAGATGCCTTGGAGGAGTTTCGTGGTCTCAGCGGAGGATGCCAACCTCAATCACTGGTTGCGAGAAGAAAGCAAGCTCCTGTGGGATTCGGACGATAACATCGCCAGTTGTGTCGCAGGCCTGGCGCTGTCGACGGTCAACCTTAAGGAAGACGCATCGGAAGCAGCTGAAGATGGGGATCAAGCTGCAAGTAAGCAGTGGGCGGCGTATACTCAGTCCAAGGATCACTACCATGAGATCCACGACAAGATCGCTGGTTTCAGGATGCCATTAGGCACGCCGACTCAATCCTCAAATCCGATGGATCATCTCGATTACCTTGCATGGAGGCATTTAGAGCATATCTTGTCTGTTTGCGCTATCCCGCTGTCCGATTTCAAAGAAAATCACGGTCAAAAGTCAGATCCTGCAATTGCTCTCACATGTGGTGACATGTGCGGGCACCGAATCAACACTTCAGCGAGCTTGTGAGTCCCCGATTCCAGCCAACAGTAATATCTAGTTTACTGATATGTTCTGTGCAGCTTTGCCTTCAAATTCTTAGTTGACGTGTGGCTTCGTTTTCGAGATGTGCGACTGCAAAGCGGCAAAGATCATGTAAACAAGTTCTTGGCTGAGACGGAAAAACGAATCGAGGACACATGCAACGGGCACATCAGATGGCTTCAACTGCTTCGAAGAAACAACGAGCAGGAATATTCCGGCGTGCGGACACCGCCTGCTGAGGAGAAATTGAGAAATGGCAATATCTTGCCGGCGGGCTGTTTTGCCGCGAATTACTGGATTACAGGCAACGCAATGACCGAAGATACTTGGACCTGGCTGCCGGAGAACTCGATGGTAGACACGGCGCTCCAGATCTTGAAGATTGAAGAGTACATGAAGCTTTTTCCGGATTCGAATGACGCAAAATGGTCAACAGCACAGGCTCTGTTGGATGATGTCTATATTCCATGGCTCACTGGACTCAACAAGTTGGATATTCGCGGGACCTTCACGTGGCCTCACCGGAAGACTGAGGATGTCGATACATTTCGTCTGGATGACCACTTCTGGATTTGGAAGGCCTCGAACTTTTTACACGCTCAAGCCACGAAGATCCGCCCACCACAGAGACGCGGCACCACAAGCGCCGAGCTACCAATTCCAGAGCAGAGGGAGTGGATTCGTCGCCTCTACATAGGAAGGGAGCAGTGGGACGAATGCAACAGAGATCCAAAGCATGACCTGTGGAAGACGGCAATTCGCGAATTCTTGACAGTCGCGAAGCGGCTTTCGCCAATCAACGTACAGCGGGGGGTACTGCAACGCTTCACGACTCTTGAAGACGCCTCGCAGGAGAGAATGCTGGCTGTCACTCGAACGGCAGGCCAGACCAGGTTCCTACTTCACGCGCGCGATATCGTGCTGCTCTATGGCGAAGAAAATGGATTCTTTCCTGAAAATAGTCCATCCAAGCAGGTATGGGACAATACGAAGCGCGCTCAGCTCCGCCATGAGGAGAACCTCAATGCCGAATGGGATACCACTCTGCGTTATGCGCTGGGAATTGCCATGGGCGTGCGGAACTATACTCTCAATGCTAGTGGCGCTACTGAACTTGTGAAGAGATGCGTCAGGATTTTGATCAGCTCGAGTGGGTCAGACGCATTCTTCCCTGGATTTTTAGATGACTTAGGGAACGAGCCGACAAATTTTGGCGACGAGAGGTACCGGGATTCTTTCTACCGTGCCGGTTTCGAAATACATTACGTCCTTCTCTCCAGCGCCCACGAAATTGCTGCACGGTTTCATGAGGGAATGAATTGGAGCGATTCACCAAAAACCAAAACAGGTACGCAACATCTAGCTACGAGGTTTGGTCAAAAAAAGCGTTCTGGCCAGCATGCGAGGCGTGGCAAGGCTTCTTCTGTCCGAAGACAATCCGACAACAAGGCTACAATCGCACAGAACGAATCTCGGCAGACTTTGCTCATGAAGAAATTTTCCCCCTTCGCCAACACCATACTTGCGACCAATTGCAGCACATTCAAAGACGAGTGGTTATACAAGTATCCCGACTTTCTCCGCAGTGACAGGATTGGCATCGATCACGTCAAGAAATACATACTAGAGAACCCTGCATTGAGCAACGAGCAATCGAAAGACGCAGGGTCCATCGTTGGCAGGGCGATTGCAGAGTTAGCTCTGGGGGATCCTGCCTTCTTTCCGCGGATCGAAGTCATTGAACCGTCCCCCCCCGAACAAGCTAGACTCAAATTGTGCGCGAAAGTTGTTGACAGGGAGAAGAAAAAGCATCTAGGCAGAGGGCAGAAAGATGATGGCGAGAGTGAGACACCTGAAGACTTGTATGGCCATCGCAGGATGCTGGACTATCTCGGAAGCCCAAGGTCGGCTCTGAACGCTAAGAAGAGACTCATTGGCCTGCGTGCCGCAGATCTCAAAACGGCATTTGTCAGTTGGTTAGTGAGCCCTGAGCGAGAAAGACAGCCCATCTCTGAATTCTTTGACCGTCATGCCAGATGCGACAAGGATGTGTTGGACAGGACAAGCCTGGTATTCAACGAATGGCAGACTGAGCTGCACCTCAGTTTCTATGTCTTGGTTAAGGGTCCAGTGGAGGGTGGAACTGACTTGTTGTCGGTGCTAAATCGCGAATCTTCGATGCCTTTCCCAGGAAGCGGCAAACAGAAAATACGACGCGCATCGATATCATTTCGCTTCGACGGCGATTTCTTCGATCGCTACTGGACTTGCCATTTCATCGAGTCAGTGCCAGTCGCAGAGAACCTGACGAATAAGCACGTGTTCGACGACCTGGAGGAAGACTATCTACTGAGGCCAAGATGGCAAAGGAAGGTCCTTGAACTATACTTCCTCAACCAGATGCTTGAGAGGATAGTCCGAGCATCCAAGATATTCCCGACTCAAGTTCGAGAAGCCCTGAAACTCGGAGGATCCGAAGCCAAGAGCCTGGTGATGGAAAAGCTGCTCGAAGTGGAAGAGAAGGACGCGACATCTATGAAGAGGTGGCAGGAATTCGAGAGGATTCTTCACCTCGTGGAAGAGGACCTCTCATCCGTCCTTAAACTACTGCAAAAGTGGAATCGCAGAGAGCGCGACCGTGGAAATGAACAGCCAAGATGGACGCAGAATGACGAGAAGAAGTACCGGACAACCATCAACAAGCTACACGGCCAAACACAAATAACGACTGCAGACTTGGAAGTGAGTCGAGACACTCTTCGCAAGCTAAGGGAGTTCCTAGCTGCTAGTCGAAAGAGCTGTCGAGACAAGCTGGAGCGGATTCAAGCCGATCGTGATCGCACACAGAATGAGTATATCCGCTATTTCACCTATTCCACAGTAATCTTCCTACCTCTCGGTTTTGCCACAAGCTTTTACAGCATGGGGGGTCCTCCGGATCACAACCTCATTGCTTCTTTGGTTGAATTTGCAGCTGCTGCCTTTACTGCAACCTTCTTTCTTATCCTCGGCTTCACTTATATGTTCAAGAAGCTGGAATCGAAACGCGGTACGTGCAACTCAAGTCTCTCTCCCACGCTACCATTGGCTGACTTGGTGCATAGGCTTTCCGCATAGAGATGAGACGCCAGCCGAACCAGCTGCGGGACATGCCGGACAATCTCAAGAGCCAGGGGTTTTGCGCAGGTTGTTCCGGAGGAGGCCACGACGGATGCGTACGAATGCAGTGGGGGAGGAGCCGGATGGCACTGTTCAAACTGTTTAGCGGGGAGCAAAGAGAAAGTCTTCCCTAAGGTGCTTCTGATTCCTGATGTAGCTTTCATTCGTGCTAAGACCCGCTCTTGAGGTTTCTCATAGTACGAGGGGCTCTTCAGGGCAGAGGAGTGTAAAAATGGACGACGAGTCTCATATGGGACCCTCATCGCTAATCTTGCTCAACCCTAGAAATTGACCGTGATGATCGATGTGGCGTTTCACTAAATCCTTCCAAGCACCAATGACAACAAGCTGGGGCCGATCTGCACCTTTGCGATCCTTCCCGCAAACAAGCTGAAGCTGCGCCACGCGGCTCACGCCAAGCCCTGCCCATTTCGACAAAGAAGCTTAGAGCGACTAGAGCGACTGGGCCTGCTGACGCACTGCCACACGCGACTGCCTATTGAGACATGCATATGAAGGCTTACCCGCCTTGTTGGTCTCCCTGTCTTTGATGACGTCCGAACTTCATCTTACACCTACTCATTCATATAGAACCTAATAAGTCACCAGTCGCATGCAACTCACTTCTGCCGTTTTTCAACTCACCTAGAGCAGCGACTAGATTCTCAAAACACGCGATTCGATCTGGGTTACGATGCCACAAGCAGCACGAACGACAGGTCCACATCTGGACATCCACCTCGACAGCATCGGCCGTCCGTATCAGCCTGGAGATGTCATAACGGGGCGGGTTGTGCGACAGACGCACGCGGTCAGCCCGCAGGCTTCGGTGACGATCCAGTTGTTGGGCCGAGCAAAATCCAAGATCGTGGTCACGAGATACAACGGCAACAACACTACTAAGAGTTTCTATCGGAGCCGCTACAATTTCGTATGAATCCATTGCACGACTCCCTTCTTATCACTACAGAATGCTGACACGACAGACGAGCAGTTTGACGCAGGATATATGCAAACACGCCAGCAGCTGCACCAAGGACCACTCCACGTCCCCTCCTCGGCCGAACCGGTCTCGTGGGAGTTCGCGATAGAGATACCCACGCACCCGTCCCCTCGCGCAGTAGTCAGCGAGATGAAGGACCCGAAGGCGTGCTACCTGCCCCTGGACACGGGCAACGTGGCCGACTACCCGCTGCCCTCTTCCTTCTCCAACAGCGGCCACAAGGGTAACACGCGCTTCTACACCTACGTCGAGTACCACCTCGAGGCCACCCTCGTGCAGCAGGGCGGTAGCAGCCGCCACGGCGACACCATCGCGGCCACGCTCCCTATCCGCATCCGCGCCGTGCCAATGCCCTACCCGCTGACCGACTTCGACCTGCGCCGCCGCTCCGCACAGTTCGCCGCGAGCTCGTACCGCCTCGTGCCCGGGATGGAGACGGTCGAGTTGAGCTTTAAGCAAAAGTCCAAAAAGTTCTTTGGTTCGTCCAAGGTCCCCATGTTCGGCTTCACGCTGCAGCACGAGGCCCCCGCCGTCATCCAGCTGGACAACCGGGCCCCCGTCCCGTTCCGCGTGCGCGTCGTCCCCGATAGCAGAAGGACCAGCGAGGTGCTGCACGGCGTGCCGCAGGTCGTGACGCTCAGCTCTCTGGAGCTTGTGCTCAAGGCTGACACGTGTTGCATTGCCCCCGGGCACTTTGGGACGCATACCGGGGGCGACACCGTCAAGCACAATATCCAGTTGCCCGTGGCGTTTGCTGGGGATGTGCCGGCCGCCGTGCTGAGGACCACGGACCGTGAGGTCAAGGGTCAGGAGCCCGTTAGGAAGGAGGCGGCAAATGCAAGGGCGGTCTACAGGCCGGGTACTGCAGATGGCAAGCAAAGGGCGGAGCCTTCACAGGAAGAAGAGCAAGGCGAGTCGTCAGCGTCACAGAGCAACCAGCCGCCGGCAACAGTCTCCGAACACAAGAGTGCTGTTGAGCAGGCCCCCACACCATCCCCGAGGACGGAAGTCGAGCCGGAAGCAGAGTCGTCCTCCCCACCTACATACCAACCACGAACCAAAGAGCCACCACCAGCAGCAGCAGCGCCGCCAGCAGCAGCCGAGCAGCCGCCCGCGTACCAGCTCCCCGAGGACCTCAGCCGCCGCGGCCCGCTCGTCATCCCCAGCGCGTGGGGCACCGCCGACGGGCCCTGGCTCGACGTCGGCGAGGCGGTCGGCCTGCGCCTGCACGAGACGCACGCTACCGCGCTGGGCCGGTCCATCGCGGGGACGGCGGCGGACCCCATCTCCCCTGGTTTCACGACGTACTGCATAATGCACTCGCACCGCCTCAAGTGGAAGATGACTGTTGCTGTTGGGGGCGAGACGGTTAGTCTTGAGGGGGAGGGGGGTGTTTCTGTTGTCGGGGGGGCTGAGTCTGGGTAGGCGGGAGGGCTGCGTCCGTGGGGATTGCCCGGTGGGAGGGGAGTGGTTATTATACGGTGCTTTTGTGTGCGGTGGTTGGTTTATACCCTGAAGATACCCAGTTATACAGAGTTACGTTTCAAAGATTCATGTAGATTATTGAAAGCGGCCCTGCTCGTGATGTTGGCCGCACCATGCGCCTTTCCCATTTCACCTTAACGCAGACTTGTGTCGGGAAACCAGTCATGCAAGTTATGGACACATTCAAATTTAGCATTACCCACGCTCCGAGCTTTACTCGGCCATCATTGCACCCCAACGCAACGTCGATGTTGTATAGCAGGGGGGGGGGGTCGTACAGCGCCGGCGCAGGGAGAGCGAAATCCCGACATAAATCATGATCATACATGTCTCCATTCGTCTGCATCGTACACACCTGGAACCAGCGGAATGCAGAGAGTCCAAAGAGAGGATGAGTGAAGAGGGAGGGATCCACGGATCGTCATGGCCTAGATATAGCCAGCGTGATTGGGTGTATTCGTGTCAGAACACCGTGGTACATGCATCAGGGGCAAAATGGAGCGTTCTCACAGGGCAGCACATGTTACTCACGGCCATTGTATCAAATTCACTCAACTTCAGGTCATGTAAGCTACCTTCAAAACGCCTGCTCTTGCGACCCAGAAGGCCCACTCACTGTGAAGAGTCCCTACCCGGACGGCACCGTGGAGGCAGAGGCGGCATGGCGCAGACTTTGCAGGCCTCAACGGAAGACACTTCTAGAGACTGAGATGAAGCAGAAGGCCTGAATTTACGGCAAACTTTAGACGGTCAGTTAGATTGTGACGAGATCTGAATCTCGTTACTGCAGAAATGGGAGCTGGGGGGAAGGGGTGACCAGGCCCAGATAGAATAGAAAATTGGGTTCTGAAGTCATTTGGCTGGTTCTAATATGAGAAAGCTCCGTGAGGTGTCATTTGTACGTCGTCAACATCTTGTTTCTGTGCCGAGCTGGATTTTCGTACTCACAATCTCTTGTACTTAAGTAAGCTACCCGTAAGGCTTGGAGCACAATAGATGGTTCGCACTTCGATAATGTGTTTTCACAGAGCACAATATTGTTATTTCTTACTTGCTGCATTTGACACATTTCTTTTGGCTTTTTTCCTTGGTGATTTTATCAATATAAGATTCATTTCGATGAAGGACTGTTATGGTGTTTTGGAAACGTTTGATGCTCGCCGTCGAATCCGCCGCAGGTTCAGAGTTGCATGATCAGCAATTCCATGAATGTGTTCCAAGGTTGCTAACAACGCACGGCTGGACATGTCCGGTATACACCCCCTTAGCTGTAGATGAACAGAAGTCTGACTGATTTCCGGCCCTGTCGTATTCATTAAGCCATTCCGTAAGAACTGAAAGATTTCTACTTGAATGTGTGACATAGCGAATTCAGTTAGTCACGGGTTGATCACGATATGAAGTTCGTCAGAGGGCAAGTTTTGAGTGAGGCGGAACAGTCACTGGTGAAAGAAAAATTTACATAAGGCTCCATTCGCGTCGTTCAGCAACGGCTCGTTTCCAAAACATACCACGGCAAGGTCAACAGTATCGCAGTACCACAACATCACAGCCCTTATCTAGACGAAGTCATCTACAAGACAGACGCAGCCACTCGAGAAAAGGGGCAGACTCAAATCATAAGTCAACAACCCCGACCTCCCCCTTCCCCGCCCGGCAGAGACCAGCATTATGGAAGCGCCACCCCTGGTAGCACGACACCGGTTCCTCATGGGTGATTCGGTCAAAGTCGACATCGAGGGGAAAACGTACAGGGGGATAGTGATAGGAATATCTGCTCCTAAGATAGAGCTCTCAAAAATAAACCCCTACGCAATTCCTGCCCATCAAATCAATGTTTATCACAGCGATACCTACACAGTGATCTTTTATGGACCCCGACCATACCAATTCAACCAGAATCAGAATATGCAGCCTTACAGCGTCAACCAGGATGAGAATGCTCAACCTTACCAGGTCAACCGGGCTGAGAACACGCAGACTGGAGCTACCTCACATGGAACCAACAATGGCCCAGTCACCAATCATGAGAGCAGCCGCGGAATGATGATTAGCTATGCAACTAACCCAGGACAATTGGACGTCGACCGAAGTCATTTTGCCGCATTAATGCCCCCTGGAGTTGATCTTTACAATACCAACGCCTACATCGCCCCGTATACAGTGATTTTGTACGGTATGATCCCTGGAGACGTCGACACATATGTCAACAACCCATATCCAATGGCATATTTTGGAATCAGCCCCAACTCAATAAACGCAGATGATGTCTATCTCGATGCAGATGTTCCATTCGGAACCGAGCCTCATAGAGGAGTCTATGGTCTGCTCCCCCGCGATGCAACCATTACTAGCTACATGGTCGATATTCAGCATCGGGTCAAGTCTTTCCGCAGGCAAGTTCTTTCTCTAGCCCTCCTCAGTACACAGAGGCCTGACTGTTTCCCATAGTAGCGATGAGTACGGGGAGCCCATATCGTGGGAAGAATGGGAAGGCACAGATCTCGGGGTCACGATTTTCTTCGAAGACAGACTGAGAAGAGATGACGAGCACCCAGACGTGCAACCTGTGTCCAATCCGGACGAACAAGGACCTTAAATGTAATGTGCCACAAAAGCAATTTCGAGGAACATGATACTGGTTGAGAGGTCGCTGAGGAAACATGCACATTGGTCAACTTCACGAATTTAGGACACGTGGATTGGTCAAGATCCCCTACAGCCGATTCTGTTGTTCTTCAAGAGTGTAGGGAGTATCGGTCTCGGAGTGGAAAGATTATCATGAGGCTCTCGGTGGGCGAAACTTCATCTGACTGTCAATGAAGTACACGAAGTAGAAAAGGTGGTCTTACCACTGCCCACGATGGAATAATGGAATTGGCAGAGCGGCGAAGCCTTCTCTGTGATTGCTCGAGGTAATTTGTAGCTCACGCTCTAGCGGATCCACCTATGCTTCACAACACACATCTTAATAAATAGCATCAACCAAATTTCGTCCCAGACACATAGGATTTCGATTCACAAGAGATGTACTGAAGAATGGACATGTGCTCCTACAGGAACATTATCAGTCATGTTCAGGCGTATTGTTTTTCTGGTTGTCAGACACGTTTCAAGGCATTGTGTAGTTTCCAGTTAATCAAGATATAAACGCCTTCCTGCCTTGTTTGAAGTGAATAGAAGTTCTCCGCCAACCATAATGGGATCCACGTGAGCGTCGACAATGCCAACTGAGTCCTTTTTTAGCCCTGAGCTCCAGGGCTGAGTGAATCGCTTATTGATGGTGTGTGGGGCCAAGTGCTCTTCGCAGGAAAGTTCTCGCTAAAAGTGGATCCTGAATGCTCCCAGAACGGTGAAATCCAATGGTTCTGAAGACTGCCATGCTAGGTACCTTCATCACATGGAGATGATGTCCCGCTGGTGTAGCATGTTTGCTGCAGCTCCCCAGGGAGTAAACAATCTTTGCGTGTCTACCTTTCGCCTCTTCATCACTTGATCGTATTATCTCCGCCAGCTTCTCGAGCACTTCCTTCACAGATAGACGGTCTTCCGGCTCCGGGACTAACATATGGTCCTCTATAATTCTCAGGAATCGATGTAGAGCAACAGAACAGTGTGTTGAACCATGGAGGCGTAAGAACCACTTGGCACCGGTTGTCAGAGAATGCCAAAGTGCGGGGATCACGTGAACGGTGTTGAGCAACTTACTTGTCTCACTGAAGTCTTAACCTCAGCACAGAGTGTTTCTCTATTGTCTGGGCATCTTTTCCTATACCGGTTGAAATACTTGTCTCCGAGGAAAGTCCGTTCATTATCATCATCCATTTGGCGCATAACCCTAAAACTCGGGTGGTTTCGTTCATCGACTGTACTGAAGTGGTTTCCTCGAGTGGCATCGTATCCGAGTAGGTAGCAACTGATAAACTC
Organism: Diaporthe capsici; assembly: GCA_013364905.1. Taxonomy (NCBI): domain Eukaryota; kingdom Fungi; phylum Ascomycota; class Sordariomycetes; order Diaporthales; family Diaporthaceae; genus Diaporthe; species Diaporthe capsici. The sequence goes on along the minus strand of WNXA01000006.1, from coordinate 4,100,098 downwards.
CAGGAAGACGCACCCCAGACTCCAGACATCGTATTGAGGGCTAACATGCTTCATAGGCGAAACGTCTGTCTCTGGCGCACGATATGTATAAGTCCCTCCGATATCTCTCAAAGTGGTGTAGTTGCTGGACCCTTCGGCGTGAAAGCGCATCAGGGTGAAGTCGGAAAGAACGAGCCGATCTTCTTCATTTTCCGGGAGATAACTGCTATACCACAGGATGTTCTGCGGCTTGATATCCCCATGTCTACCCATGAAGACTATGTTCTTGCGATTGGATTCTGATGTGTAAGCGTTATGGTTGTGAATTCTCTGCAACCCCTGAGCGATCCCATGGCATTGTTCAATCAAAAACATGAGGTTCCACGGTGACGGTGTTATTGTTTGCCACAGCATCTCAAGATTGCCTTTGGCCACTGGGAGAATGAGGTAGTATTTCCAGCCATGTGAGAATGCAGACAACACTTTCATCAAGTGCGCATGTCTCATGTGTGATCCACTGACTTTCTGCGACGCCTCTAGCTCGCTACGGAATTCGGGTTCGTTCCAGAATTCTTTCACGGCGAAATCAGGACCTCTGTGTAGCTTTGCCCATTGGTTCTGAAGGCGAGCCGTGGTTAGCAGATAACACTGGAAATACTTTTGGGGGGTTCTCTTTACTCACGGTACTAAGTTTAGACCTGTAGTGATCTTCATGGATCCTCACCTTCCAGACCAGCCCCTGGCCTCCCCTAGATATCCTCTGTTTCTCAATGAAAGGTAATATGTATCGGCTCCCATAAGATACGTAAGGAACCTCATCCAGAGAAAAGCTCCAAGCGGGTACATGGATGCAGTATTGGTAGTTGTAAAAGGAATAGGCGTCTGTGTAGTCCAAAAACAATCGTAAGGAGTCCATCTTCATGGGCAGATCTTTGTCACAAAGACCTTTTTCGATAAATCTTCCAATGTGTCTGACACCATCTCGAATGAGAATTAGTGTAGCCAGGATCTCTCTTCTCATGGTTGTGCCGACAATGGCACTCAAGTCGATCGTATCAGTCTCTGGATTCCCCTTGAGCAATATTTCAACGGTTTCGTGGGTCAAGATGTCATCAAGAGCCTTGGTGGGAAGGAAACTGTCTTCTCCGCCAACGTCGGCCCAAGCCGAAGGTATCATTTTGCGGCAGAGTTCATTGCGGATTCCGTCGATAAAGTCCATTTCTATCGCTGGTGTATCATTCGCCATCAAACATTGCCTGGGTACCAGAGCACTGTATGAGAGCATACATAAATGTCCTTGTGCAGTCTGTTGGGCTCTGAGTTTACTGGATCGATGCTGTGTTTCAACAATGCCCGATGGTCAGTGTTGAGGATGAGATTCGCCTGGCCGATGGACCATCCCCCCGGTACGCACATTGGCAGTCGTTAATAAGTAATGATTAGCAAGCACACATGAACTAGAGTCTAGAGAAATAAAAGCGGGGAAAATATGGTCAATCACCGTGCAAGCCTAAAATATCAGCCGTCCTGTCATCCCCACCACGATATACTGTACTTCCTGGGGGAAGACCGCATTTGTATGATATGGCTCACAGTCAGGAAATCATTGATTGCTTCGCACAATTCAATTTGGTGATGACCTCCACAGCAACACCCATGCTTCCACTCGTCGCCTGTTCGCGGAGACTTTCCAAGAGTTCGGTCGGCGACCACCCAGGTGCCATTGTACTGAGGTCTGCATGTCGAGCCCGGTTCAAATTTGCCGGAAAGCCGAGCTGAGAAATCTTTCCGGACGCAGATGACTGTGCATGCTGCGATCCTTGCAGTTGCCAAGTTCGATCCGCGTAACCTGACTGTTACACAGCAGCCTTGTTATCGATATGGCCGCGTCACTAGAGCTTCGTGACATCTGCTGTCGATTCGACACTTTTCTCGCGAGACCGCTTATTCGGCACACAAGTGTGATCAACCATTTGTGGCCCGGTACTTCAACCACGAGGCTATCAATTTGCGGCTCTGCAGACGGCATTTTCCTTATTGCAACACGTGCAGCACACTAGGCACCTAATCTCCATCCAATCAAGCGTCTCTGAGCGAACACCTTCTTCATTGGGATATTGTTGGGACAAGCTTACATCAAGCCACAGTATTTCAGTAATGCCAAGAAAATAGCAATTCGTTCTAGGCACCACTCACAACCCAACATTCCTTGTCGTACCACCACACAAAACCAGATAATCACTTCTCATTTGACAGGTACTTCCCGGCTTCCGAGGCTCAACACAGTCAGCTGGACTGTGGTTAGTGAGCACCCATGAAAATAATATTCTAGCCGCAGCAGCTGCGAGGGGGCAGGAGACCATTTACAACTACGCAGCTGCAGATCATACTTGAAATCAAACCGGTCGGGCAAAGAGGGTGGCATCAGCTGAGCGGGGTATCCTCAGCCTGATCTGGAAGTTTGTTCGGAAAAAGATCTGCTGCGAAGCCTCGCCGTTCAAGTCTAACAAGATATCAGTGCCATGATAGAGACGCTCATTTGCAAAGAACCCCAGGAAGTACTTAAGTAAGTTAAGCTCTCGAAACTTATTCCACGAACCTTCAGCCCCGTAACACCAAACACGTCAACAGACCTTGTCCGAGTCTGAGTTCCATTCGGCTGCTCAATAACATAATTGTCACTGCGTTCTTTTTGTTCCAGATGTGCATCCAATTCACGGTATCCAAACTTCAACCACAAAGCTCGATTGCCCGCTCTCGCGCCATGACTAAAGAGCATCATCCATTGACCGTCGACAGTGTCGGTAAACAATTCGTGGAAGAAATCGATTTGAAAGGACTGTTCAATCCCGCATACCTGCCCGAAAGTGCTTTCAATGATCTCGTCGACCCCGAAACTGTGAAGGCAACCATCTCGACACACTTTCCGAAGCGAAAAGTGAAATCTCTCGTCCAATACTCGATCACAAACAAACGGGTGTTCCTGACTTGTGTCATCTCCAAGCACGTGCCTTGTATCAACGACTTAAGAAGTGCTACATTCTCCGACGACAGCCTCCCAGTCCTGGAGGGATCCCGCCAAGCTGGCTCCCCAATCTCCTCTAGTGATCAGGCAAGGTCATGGGATTGTTTCCAAGGTAAATCCTGGGATGTGGAGGAGAGGAGACATTTCTGTGATTACCAATGGAAATTCTCCGCATTCGTCTTCGAGGGTGGCGATTTCTCCTTCAGGATTGACAGGAGGTGCCCCTTGCCTTACAAAGAGTTGAAGGACACGTCGTCCAGCGACGACCGTGGCCAATCCGGCTTGGTCTATAAAGTTGGGCTCTTGAGAGATCATTTCAAGGCTACACCTCCACTATATCTGGCATCTTCGAACTCAAATGGGGCCTATGAAGTGGCCGTGAAAAGACTGCAAATCGAGGGGGCCAAGGAACGTGACATCGAGAACTACTTCAGCAAGGAAAAGGAAACTTTGCGAATCATGAAAGGACTGAACCATAAACACCTCATCCAAGCCATTGCTGTGTATGAGAGGGGATCAGGAAACCCGATGAAGTATGTGGAGAAATATTTCTTGTTCCCATGGGCTGCCAGGGGTAACCTCCGCAGCTTCTGGAGTGGAAATGATCCCTCAAAAGATAGGCCGGATCGCATTTCCTGGGCCTTGAAGGAGATGAAGGGTCTCGCGGATGGCCTCGTGCAGTTGCATCAGAAAAAGACCCGTCACGGAGATATCAAACCAGAGAACATTCTACTATTCGCCAGTGACGGAGGCAACCAATCGACGCTGGTGATTGCGGATGTCGGAATTGCGAAGTTTCATTCAGAAGAAACCCGCAAGCGACAGGAGGAGGGCTACGTAACGACGAATGCAAAGGGGACTCTCAGATATGAGCCGCCAGAGATCGAACTACGGCCAGGCGAGAACATCTCACGCAGATTCGACGTCTGGTCCATGGGATGTGTTCTATTGGAATTCATCATTTGGTTGCTTCATGGCAGCACCGGCCAGGAAGAATTCAACAAAGCGCTTCGCGACAAAGAACCAAGGATACAACGATTCTGGCACGTCGATGAGCAAAGAAAGCCATGTATCCACCCTGTAGTGCAAGGGTGGTTGAACAGCCTCGGCCAGGACGCGAAAGGCACTCCAGTCCTGGAAGAATTGCTGAAACTGGTGGAGCACCGGTTACTCGTGGGATCCGTCAGTGAAGAGCCGCAGGCGAATGCAAAAGAGCAGAGGGCAGATTCCAAGGAGATGCGCGAAAGTATCTCTCGAATGGAAGAAAAATGTCTAATTAACCCGTCATATCTATGGAACCCGACCAGCATGGTACTGCCTGACAGCAGGGGGCCGGCGACGAAGGCAGTAGCCAGCGGAAAGTCACAAGCACTCTCACAAAACGTGGGTCCACAACTACCCCGAAACTCCTTCTCGTAATGACTGACTTTGAAAAAGTATGTAAGTCCACGCCGTATTTAGCTTTCTGAGTTATCAGTGGCTAATTTCAGCCTGTTGCGACTTGTCAAGAACGTGAGTATGAACACATCTGAATGCCTCAACTCTTCAACCTTCTAACAGTTTGCTAGCCGGTATGACACTCAAATCCTGCTTTAATGGACTCTTGAGGCCTAATACTCGAAACAGGGCACCATTGGATTGATAGACCGATGGGAGACTGTGACGGTACCGACTCTGGCGAGCTGGCCGTTTTTCCGCTCGCACGCCTCCAAGCTGCAGCCATCGGTGGCTTCTTCACCTCATCCATGCAGCTTCTGTGCGACAATTGACTTTGGTTCATCAAAATACGAGCTGGATCGAGACCTGGAAGACCTTCGAAATACATCCACTGGATGTGCTCTGTGCCATTTCTTATATCGGCGCCTCTCAACCAATCATGCAACCCCGCAAGGCCACCTGAAGCTGTATCGAGACGGTTCGACAGTCCGAACCACTCCTGACGGACCAGCTGTGATTTCTATCTATTGTAATATAAGTGAGTCTCAGTCAATTCCTAATCCAAATTCCGCTAACCCATTTTAGACGCTCGGGACACCACACCCACACACTCGTATGCGCAATTGGGTCTCCCTGTGCTGCCGAGGGCTTTCAGCATTGAGCAGATCAACTTGTTGCACTCCTGGATACGTAGTTGTGATCATGACCATGAATGCATGGTCCCGGAGAATCCTCCGGAGATCTCTACGTCACCTACGCGGGTGATCGACGTTGGAGATGACAATGGCAGGCCAGTGCGGCTTGTTGAGGATGAACACAAGTCCACAGAGAGATACCTTGCATTAAGTCACCGATGGGGCAATTTGAGCGAGGAGGAAAAGTTCTGCACCCTCGAAGGCAACAAGAATGACCTCAAAAAGGAAATTCCTTGCGACAGGTTGCCTAAGAGCTTCCAGGACGCTGTGCGATTGACCAGGGCTTTACAAGTCCAGTACCTTTGGATCGATTCTCTCTGCATTATACAGGACAACAAGCAAGACTGGGAAAGAGAGGCCCAGAAAATGGAAGACGTTTTCAGCAACGCCTATTGCACGATTGCAGCAAGCTCTGCAGAGTCGTCGCGTAAGGGCTTTTTAGGGGAGAGGAAGCAAAGAGACGTGATGAGTATTCAAACTCCCTCAGGACTTCTGCATCTTGCGGAGCCAATCGACGACTTCAGCTCCCATGTCGAGAATAGCGTCTTGAATTCCCGTGGGTGGGTTTTGCAAGAAAGGGCTCTATCCAGACGAACGATTCACTTTACCACCACTCAAACTTATTGGGAATGCGGGCGTGGTGTATTTTGTGAAACGCTGGCACGACTGCGAAAGTGAGTGAGCTTATTTGTTCATATTCCACTTCTCTTCCAGCTTCATTTGTGGAGCATATGCGCATAACTGACCGTCTCTTGAGTCCCCTATCCCGATTCCTCGGCGACAGTAACTTCCCCTCCATAGGACTTCGATTTTTCAAGGGCGAACGGATCCAGCTAGTGCAATACCTCTATCAGAGATATTCTGCACTCAGTCTTTCGGTGAGATCTGACAAATCGAAGGCCATTCTCGGACTCCAGAGACGCGTCGGGCGGACATTTGCTTCAGGTGCGCAGCACGGTATTCTGTGGCGCTGGTTGGAGAGAACCCTACTGTGGCAAGCTGAGAGCCCGGAATCCTTGGAAAAGATTCAATATAGTCCGGGCTACACGGTGCCCTCCTGGTCATGGATGGCTTACTACGGCCGCATCGGTTTCCTGGAGCTTCCCTTTAGTGGCGTCGAGTGGACCGGACATATCACACCACCTGAAACAGCGGAGTCGCGTCACGCCCATTGGGATGGGCGTTTGCAGGTAGAGTCAAGTGGTCTCTTGCTCGAAAGCCCAGAGCTGATGGAAAGGGCCATACTTGACGAGCAGGTTGGTAACACCGTCACGAGCTCCTGGCGATGCGTCGTGGTGGGAAGAGACAAGGTCCAAACAGAAAGTGACGGGGTTGCGCATTACGTTCTTTTGATCCGACCTGTGTGCCTGGAGGAATCGGATTGCCTGTTCGTGCGTGTGGGGATTGCTACTTTGTCAGCTAGGCATGTATCGGCGGAGACTCGGTCTGGTTTTCTCATCTAGCTAAGGCGCAGATTCGGTAGGATACACCGGAATCCCTGACTTGGACGATTTGCTTGCAAGATAGCGTTTACTCCAATCTTGCTTCGACCGTTTCGCCGTGAGTTATAATCATAGGGTTGAATGGGTTTATTGTAGGAGATTTAGAAGGTAAAATTTGAATTCATTGGCTCTGTTGTGATTGAGGGAAATGTTCCATGCTGTTTCTGCATGCAAGACCAGCCGTGGAAATAATTGTCGTCGACTACACCCACCCCAGGGACGAGACCCGTCCCTTTCTGGTCGGAAACAGAAGAGCATTATGAACCTATTCAATGATAACGGTGATTATATAATAGGTTACCTATGTGCCCCGATATTTAAACTAAGGAATGAGCACACCAGAATGTGTTACCATGTATTCAGACCCCAAATGGCTCCCTACACCGCGGAATGCTTTTGGCATACCTATTATGAAATAGCAGATTTGATGACAAAATAAAAAGACAAAATGTCATGAAGGGGAATCGAACCCCTGCCCCAGGCATGGGAAGCCTGGATTCTACCACTAAACTATCATGACTACCGAGTTGGTGTGGTTTTGGGCGTAGATAAGCTGTTGTCCGTCAGCAAGAGGTGGGACCGTCGTGAGGGAGGCTTTTAGGTGGCATTATGCAGAGACACTAACGTCCCCGGCCCTGATTCCGATACACCCCTAATTCTGATAATTACCAACACACTTAAATGCCTCTATTTACACTATCAATTACCCATTATAACAATACAAAACCCTGCTTTTAATAATATATCTAATATATCTAATTCCTCACTTTCTTTTAATACCCTATTAATATTAATTTAAGCATAATAAATAACCTTAATATTAATAAAAACTACATTTAAATTAATTTAAACTTTCTTCCTTTTAACCTTCTTAATAACTTTAATTTATACTTCCAATAATTAATTTTTTTATAAAAATATTACTAACTTAATATCTTTTTAATTATACCTTTTAAAAAACTTTTTAAAAAATTATTATTATATAAGACTTAAATATTTCTAATAAATATAATAGGCAATTAAACTATACATCTCTTATAATTATATAAAAATTAAAAAAATAAATCTTAATAATTAAGAAAAAATTTATAATATATTAAATTAATTAATATAGCTATTTATTATAACAGATTATAAAAATATCTACTAATTTTAATAATTCTAAAAAATATAATAATTATTGCATTCCTGCACATATTGGGACAGGGGAGGCAAGTTATAAGCTTATTAGCAAAGCAATTCTAATAATTTTATAAATTAAAAAAATGAATAACTTACCCTTTTACTTTCCTATAAGGGAAGCATTAAAGGACCCATAGGTTATATACAAGATAGCTATTTAAGGCTTACTAGCAAGCTTTTATTTTACTAAGTAAGCCCTAATAGATATACATATAATAATTACCTTAAATAAAAAATAATAATATTTATAAAATCTATTATACTTAAAAATAACACGCATAATTACTAAGATAATCTTATTAATAATTATATTATATTATTTTAAGCTAAATATAATATATATAAATAATAATAATAATTTATTTTAATATAAAATAACCTTTAAATAAAGTTATTATATTATTATATATCTTTTTATTTTTATAAGCCTTTATTTATAAATTTATTTAACTTAAATATTATATTAACTTAGCTAATTTAATTTATAATATAAATAAAATAATTAAAGTAATATAATAATTATTAAATTTAATATAAGATATTTATTATTTTTTATATAAAAAGTTTTTATTAATAACACTAATTAATTTCTATTTATATATATTTATAATATAAAGGATATTATTTTTATTTTTTTTTTAAAAACTTTTAAAATTATTTTCTTATTAAAAACTTTTAAAATCTTAATTAAGTTTAAATAATAGGGCTAATACTTAATATATATTACTTATTTAATGCTTATATAATTAGCCCTAAGGGCTATATAAATCTTTTTTTATAAAGGATTTATTAGCTTAGCTATATATATTATTACTATCTTAGCTTTTATATTTATATTATAAGGATAAATAATTATAATATTTTTAATTAAATATAAGGATATTTTATTTAGCCTTTTTTTTATTATTTTTATAATTTATAAAATAAACTAATAATACTTAACTAATTAAATCTCTTAAATTATAATAAAAACTAATAATTTATAAGTATTAAAGCTATAATATAATTAAATTAAATTATTCCTAATTAATAGGGTTTTACTTAATTTTATATTAAAATAAGCTATTTTAAAATAAAAAGGCTAATAATTAAAGTTAAAATAAAAAGGCTAATAGCTAAAATTAAAAGCTAAAGTAAAATAACTAACTCTATAATTATAAAGCTAACAGCTAATTATATAAGCCGTTAAGGTTATAAAAATACAATAATATATTTCAACCTTATATAACTATTAATAAAGCTAATATTAAAATTAAGGGCGCTGCTTATAAGATACTTATTGGCAGGATAATGCATTAAATTATAAACTTAAGGACCTAAAGCTTATTTTATATATTATACTTAACTAATAATTATAAGCCTAATTAATAATTTTAAGCCTACTTAATTTTAACTTAAATAAATAAATTTTATTAATATTAAATATACTAATAATTAAATTACTAGGCATTTATTATTATTTTATTAATTATAATAGCTATATTATAAATTTAATTATATTATTAATAAATTAGCTTAATAAGATTTTTTTTATTAAGGTATTTAAAATAAAGGGGTAAAGTATTATATTATTTATTTAAGTTATATAACTATAAAAATCCTTATTTATTATAATATATTACTTATTTTATTTTTATAATATAAGCTTTTTTTAATATATTAATAGGGATAATATCTACTTTTAAATTTATATTATTAGATATAATAAGTAAATTAAGGAACTCTTTAAGCATTAAATTTTTTAAAAAAATACATAAAAGGGTATATAAATCTATTTATTAAATATTATAAAGTTATTTATAAAAAGCTTAATTATTTTCTAGCATTTTAAAAAGGGTAAACTTATAACTATTTAGCTATATACCTAATAATAAAGCTAATGGTAAAGTATTATCTTTTATAATAAAATATTAACTTATAATTATATTAAGCAAAAAATATAAATACTCATTAATTATCAATTTTTATACCTTTATAATAATAAACTAGGAATTATTTTACATCTTAAGGATGCCTTAAATAAGGGGATATATACTTTAATTTCCAATAATTTTATAATTAACTAGGTAAAACTTATTACCTATATATAGCATTAATATACCCTAGATAATTATAATACCTATTAATTAATTAATAATAATATTATTATAATAAAAAAGGCTATTATAAATATTTAGGCTTATTACTTTTATATTAAATAATTTCTTTATTATAAAGGTATTAAAAATATACTTAATAGCTATATTATTCTTAAAGGCTTTATAATATTTTAAAAGCTTATTTAATAGCTTCTTTATCTTTAATTAATAGGAAGGTATAAATAATATAATAATATTATTTTAATATAATAATTAAAGATATAAGGGTAGCTAAATTAATTTTTAAGAAGGGAAGGTAATTAAATACTAAAAATAAAAATAAAGGGAGGTATTATTTTTTAAAAAAGTAAAGTAATTAAATATTAAAAATAAGGATTAAAAGAAATATTAGCTTTTTAAGAAAGTAAATAAGTTAAATATTAAAAAAAAAAATAATTAAAATATTAAAAAAGAAATATAATTAACTTATTAAAGATATAAAAAGATTAGTATTTATAAAGGCATAATATAAGTATATTATTTAAAAAGGGTGTTATTTAAAAAGTAACTTACTAAGAAAGTTAGTTAATTATAATTATAAGTTTTCTACTTTTAGCTTACTATTTATAAGTATTAAGTAAGCAAAGCTTTTTAAATTTAAAATATACTAGCCTTAGTAATAATTTATATAATATTTATTATTAAAGCTAAAATTAAGGTAACTTATAAGGGAGGTATATTAACTTTAAAGCTATATATATATCTTACATAAGTTTTTTAATAGGGTTATTAAAATTAATAAGGGAGAGATATATCTTACTATTAAAAGTTTATAAGAAATATATTATAAGCTTTTTTAATATATAATAGAAAAGAAAAAAGAGTATTTAAGGTAAGAATATAAAATAAATTTTAAATATAGGCAGCTAGCTTATACTTTACTAACTTAATTAATTATAAATAAAGCAATTACTTACTTATATAAATTACTACTTTATATAAATTGCTATTAAATGCCTTATAAATAAAACTATTACTTTATAAAGGTTATATTAATAAATACTTACTTTAGGCAAAATAATATACTTAGGATAATTTTTATAATATTATATTATTAGGACGCAAGAGAGGCTTAATATAAAAAGAAAGGAAGCCTTAAATAGCTAAAAGAAAAAAAAAGGAATAAATTTATATTTATTATATAATTACTACCCCCCTTTAAGAAATTATTTAAAGTTATTCTTAATCTTTTCTTTTTTTTATATTATTAAGAATATTAAAGTTAGTTACTAGCTTTTTTACAAAATTTAAGTTATTTTTATTAAAAATTATATTATATATACTTAGCTAGCTAAGCTATTTAACCTAATATTTATTTTTTCTTACCTTTATTATCTACTTCTTAATTATCTTTTTTATCTCCTAATGCTTATATAAATCCCTATACTTAAAGGTATTCTCTTTAACTAATACTAAACTTAGTATTAGTACTTATTATTAATAAGGGTCTTTAGCTAGGTTAGATATTTTTTATAATATATAGATAAAAATTACTAAGTATATATTTTAGTATATTAATAAGTCTAGCTTATATATATTCTTACTTACTACTTTTATTATATAAAATAATTTTTTATATTTAAGATTAAGTTTTCTTTATAAACCTTTAAATATATATTTTTTTTCTAAGTAAAAATAAATTATATCTTTTAGCTAAAATTTCTTTTAAGTTTTTCTTAAATTATAGTGCTTTTTTATTCTCTTTATTACTAAATTTCTAATAATAATAGCTTAATTTTAGAAATCTTTTTTACTTTACTATATTATTTTTCTTATTAGCAGCTTAGCAAAGGAATTAAGTATAAGCTTTATATTTATAATAAGTTAAGATAATATATACTTTATTACTTTTAATACTATATTATTTAAGCTTACTTATAGCAAAAGAATTATATTTATTTATATTTTCTTTATATTATTATTAATAAAAAAGCATAAGGCTATCTTAATAATTTAATTTTATCTTTTAATAAGCCTATTTATTTATAAATAGTAAGTAATTAAAAATAGCAAGGTAATATTTATTTACTTAAATAGTTTTTTTTAAAAGGCACTTATTTATTATAAATTTTTATTTAATATTAGGGCTGCTAATATATTCTAGCTAGCTATAAATAGAGAATAAAAGAATAACTCTGCTTATTTTAGCGCAAAATATTTAATAAACCCTAAGATAATAAAATTAGCCTTTATATACTTATCTACTATTATTAGATAGGCATTTAATATATTATAGCTTTTTAAATTCTACTTAGTATTCTTACTTAGTACTAATAGTAACCTAATTACTATATTTAATAAAAAAGTATAAAATAATATTAATAAAGAGTATATTAAGATAAGCATTTTTATAAGCCTTATATGGCTTATTTAATTCTTTTAACAGCCTAAATAATACTTAATATACTACTTAATATATTTTTATAAATACTTAATTATAAATTTACTTACTAAATTATACTATATTTTTATTTCTTTAAAGTAAAATTAATTATTATAAATAAATTTAAGTAGGTTAGGTATACAGAATTTAGGAATATATAAGTAGAAATGTCCTTTATATGTTTTTATATATAGCAGGTTATATCTTAGCTTAAAAAAATAAAAATTATTAATTTTATTTTTTTTTAAATAGTTTATTTTTTTTTTTTATACCTTATTATTTAAATATTTTTTTAAGATTCTTTTTTTAAAGTTATTAATAAGTTATGAAAAGCTATATATAAAGTATATATAGTTTATTCTTATAATAGCTTTGCTATATTATACTAACTAGGCATCTTAACTATAATAAGTATAATCTTAATTTACTTAAAATTTAGTTTTAATTAAGTCATTATTTATAAGTAGGCCTATATACTAAACTTTTTTTTCCTTTAATTAAGCTAGATATTTTATTCTAGCCTATACTAAACTTAGCGTAGCATAAGTATAATATGTTATTTTAAAGATCTTTTTTAATATATTTATAAAGTTATTTACTAGTTAGTTATTTAATAGGCAGCTAAGGATATTTGCTACTATATTTAACTTTTTAAATACATAATATACTTTAAGGTTATATTAGCTTAGGAATACTAACGCGGCTTACAAGCATATATTTACCTATATACTATCCATGGAATGCAAGTTAATTTTTTCAAGGATTCCTCTAATTACTCTATAATTAATTAAGATAACTAGGTTTAGGTTTAGGTAATTTAAAATAATTATTTTAATTTTCTTAATTCCTTAAATAATAGCTGCTACTTTTAATTTTATAAGCTAATATTTTTTTTTTACATTATTAGTTTTCTTACTTAGGTATAAAATAGGGAGTTATTTATTATAGGAAATCTTAATATTATCTTTTTAAATATACTTATTTTATAATTGGAAGAAAATTAAGCTAAACTCTTTTTGCAATACATTTATTTATATAAATAGCTATTTTTTAGGGTTATAATAATATAGATTATTCTTACTGCTTAATGCTTTTTTAATGTTTTTAAAGTACTTTATCTTTTCTTTTATAAGTTGCTAAGCAGTTTTATTTATATATGCCTTTTGCTTTCTTAGAAATATATTTATATTATGCTTTTTACATCTTTTTTAAAATAAAAAGATTTTTTATACTTAAAGGAATTATATTTAAGTGCTAAAGTTTAATATTAGATATTATAGGAAGTTAACCTTATTTAACTAGGATTTTAAGTAAAATAGCTTATTTAAGAAGGTTATACTTTTAATAGCACGGTATCTTTCTTTAATAATAAATAGCTTAAAGGCATTTATTTTAAATCTTAGGAATTATATTAATGGGAACTTAATAAATAACTTTTTAAATAATAAAGTTATGCCTTACTTATCTAGTTTTAAGAATACTTTATTAAGGTAATAAGCATACTTTTTAATAATTTCTAAGAATATTATAATATTATTAATATAGCTAGCTATAAATTTTTAAAAGTCCTTTATTTATTTATTTATAAAGCATTAAGTAAATAATAATAAGTTTTTATAACTTATAGGGGTTATCTTAAAATACTTTATTTTTCTTTATATAATTATTATTAACTTATATTAATCTTTTAATAATATTAATAGTTAATAAAAAAACTTAAGTATATTTATAATAATAATATATTTTTTATTATATATTTTGGCTAATATATTTTTTTAATATAATAATGAATATTAATTTATTATTATAACTTAATTTAATAATTATAAGTTAACTATTAATTAATCTTTTTATTTATTATTTACTTACCTTTATATTATAAATACTAAATAAACATATAAAGTTAATCTTTTTTATTACTTTATTTAATCTAGGTATAAATAATTAAATAGCTTTTATATATTATTATAATTATTAATACCTAATAGGTAGACTTTTATTTTTACTTTAAAGTTATATTAATTATTAATTAATAGAATTTAAAGCTATTTGCTTTCTGGCAAGCTAATAAGCGGCTATTCTTTTTAAAAAGCAGGATACTTTAGGGCTATTTACTTAAAGGTATTTACTATTATTAAGTTTTTATTATAAAAGGTTATCTTAAATACTTTAATTTTTTCTTAAATATTATTAAATTTTTTAATTTTTAAGGTAAGGTTTAGGATTATTAATAATAATTTTTATTTTATATTAAAAGTTTTTTATTTTAACTAATTATTAATTTATTTAATTTTTATACTTTTTTTACTAGCTTAAATTTATTTAATATTTATAAGCTATGCTTCTTATCTACTATATATTTATTATTTATTAAGGGTCTCTTTTTAGCTATACATACCTAGCTAGCTAGCATTATTAATCTTCATCTAATATTATTCTTTTTACTTTGCTTTACTATATTATATAGAGTGGATATAAGGTTTTGCTTTACCTCTTTTTAATTCTCACAACATAAGGTCTGTTAATATTTAACTTAGCAGGTTTCTTATATTAAGGTTATAATTACCTATCTTTATTGCTTTAGCTATATAATAAATTATAATATATTTTAAGGATATATTTAAGTTGCTAGATTTAAAAAGCTTATTATTTTTTTATATAGCTTAACTAACTTATACTTATTTTAGCTAATATATAGCTTTTTTTTAATTTAAATGCCTTATTTTATTAAAAAAGTATAAATAATAATATTTTAATAACTACTTTTTTTAAATAATAATAAATTTACTTATTTTATTTTTATAAATAAAGAAATGGCTTTAATTTATAATAGTATTAAATATTTTATTATACTTTAAGTTAAAGAATTAATATAAGTTTAACTTTAAAGGTTTTTATTAAGGTAGGTAATTAAAGCTAATTTTAATAAACTTATTAATTTCTATAAGGATAATAAATTATTGCTTAATATATACTAATTATGGCGTATTTAATATCTTACTTAGTTTTATAAAGGTATATAACTTAATAAATAAAGATATTTTATTCTTAATGCTTATAATTAAGCTTTTTTAATTAATAAGTATATTTATAATATATAAATATAATATTAATATTTTTAATAAGATATTTAAAGAAAAGGTATTTAATATATATTCTTTAATTTAAATCTCTAAGTATTGCTTTTATTTGCCTATAAACCTTATAATATATATAGGCATAATTATTATTTTATAAAAGATTATTTTTACTTTAATTTCTTTTAAGTATTAATGTTTTTGCTAATCTTATTTAGCCTTTAGGCTTTACTTTATAACTAACTAAGTAATTAACATTAGGCTAGCTTTTATATTTATATAGATTTTTATAGCTAATTTATAGTGATTTAGCCTTGCTAAGAAGGTAATATAATGGAAAGCATTAAAGTTTTTAATATAGGTTAATGGTTTTTATTATAAAGGAATAATGACTTTCTAGGTATAATCTTTATACTTTAGCTGCTATTTATAATCCTTACTTATAAAGGTTATTATACTTTCTATTTTAGGGTATTATTAATAATAAGCTTTATATCTTATTTTTTTTTTTTATATCTTAATAAATAATTATTAAGGATATACTGGCACTTATTTTTTACTATCCTTTTATTATTATAAAGTAGCCTTGCTTTTTTTTTATATTACTTAATATACTATATAATATACTTACTTAGCTTGCTTATTAATTAGCAAGGCATTAAGTTTTTATATATAAAATATATTATTTTAGGGTCCTTTAGCATAGCTTAGGTTATTAAATAAAGGCATAGTAATATTATATGCTTATTAATTTATAATTAGGGGCTTTTTAGATATGGCTTACTATAATTTATTTCTTTTTTTTTTACTTAAATTTTACTTATTTAGGTTTCATTAATTTTAATTCTTTTAATATACTTAATATTTAGATTTTAAGTTAATTAAATGATTTATATATTTTTTTTACTTATTTAATAATATATCTTTAGTTTTTAATATTATTTTATCTTTATATTTTTTACTAAAATAAGCTTATTATATAGGTTAATAGATTGAGCAACTTAATGGGCTAATAAGTTGAGATTAAGTAGCGGTATTTATAAATGGTTATTCCTACAGGTAATATGGCATTTAATGGCTAGAAGTACTTAGGCTTAATAATGTATATAATTACAGGCAAAAGGGCATTATATTTATAGTAGCAAAGCTTTAATATAATGCTTATAATATATTTTTTTTTTCTTAAAGGATATTTATAAAGATATTAATATTAATAATAATGAATATAAATAGTAAGTATTGCTGGATTTTATAATTAACCTTAGTATAAAGTTTATAAATTATATTTCCATCTTATTCTATAATATTATATATTAATATTATTTAATTATATTAATTTTTAAAGTAATTTTATTTTTAATTATTATAAAGGTAGGATATAAAATAGTTAATATTAAGTTGGTTAAGTTAAGATATTATTATTATCTTAGAAATATAGAATTATGCTTTTAAAATAATAGCTTATTATTTTACTTTAATGCTTTCTTAGAGTTATTTCTTTTTATAAATACTTAAGGTTTAATATTAAATAAAGGTAATTCTTTAAAGGCCTTTTTATACTTTATTATATATAGATTAAGTGTATATTATTTTTATCTTAGTAAAGGTTTATAGCTAGTTTATAAATAACATTAGGTTATTTAATACCTTTTTGCTATCTTTATTTTTTATAAAGCCTTTAAGAATATTATTTTTTTAAGATCTTAATTAAAAAAATTTGATTTTTAATTTAAATTATAATTAAGTATTTAGCTACTTATTATACTTTATTTATTATTAGATAATAGCTAAGTTTTTAAAAATGTTGAAAGGCGAAGGCATTAGGTAATTAAGTTAGTTAAGGGGTAATCTTTAGCGCCTTATCTTATTAAGGTTGTTATTTTAATATAAGTTGTTATAATTCTAGATGTTTTAATTAGCTTGTTTTATATTACTCTTTATAGATTCTTTATTATTTAATAGCTTATTACTTAGGCCTATTATAATTATTCTACTTAATAGGTTTTTTATAAATATAAGAATTTTTTTTAATATAAGGAGTTTATAAAGGTTGTATTTTATATTAATGTTTTCTTTTTATACTTAATGCTAATTATATATATTTAATGTTTTTAATTTATAAATAGTGCTTTTAAAAGCTGCTTTTTATAATGGTAGTATTAAGGCAAAGATTTATAAAGTAAAAGTAATTAGCATTAAATAATTTTAATAAAAATCAAGGCTTAATTATTTAGGGAATGCTTAGCTAATAATAGCTTTATAAAATATCTGTACTTTTATTAGGGCATTACTTTCTTCTTAGCTTTTATAAATAACTAATTACTATTTAAATATATTTTTTAATGCTAGGCTTATAGCATTTTTAGGCTAATAAACTTATTAATAGCTTTTTTAAAAGTTTGCCTATCTTAAATTAATTAATAATTAAGTGGCTTATTTACTTAAAGCATCTTTAATTGCCTATATAAAAGCATATATAGCAACTTTTATTTTATTAACTTTAAATAGCTTAATTAAGATAGTTTTTAAAAATATTTTCTTAAACTAAATTTATATATAAATAGCTTTAACTTATAATTTATTTATAAACTTATATATATATTATTAATCCTTAATATATATTTCTTAGCTGGCAAGGATATATTAGCTACTTATAAGGGTAGCTAAGCTGGCTATATTAATAAGGCCTACCTACTTAGAGTTGCTTTTATATATTTTAAAGGTAGTATAAAGTTATTTTAATCCCTTACTTTTATTTATTAATAGTTATAAAAGCTTGCCTTTATTTTTATTATTATTATTTTTAATATCTTAATATACTTAATTATTAATAAAAGATATAGTTTAATAAAGATTATACTTAGCGTTAGCCTATTAAACTTATTAGGGCTGCTTTTAGTTATGCTATATAGTATATTTAAGGGGTTTTTTAAAGCTTTTATTGCTAATCTTAAGTATATAGTTTAAATTAACTTATATAAATTATGTTAATATTTTATTTTATTTTTTAATAATGATATTTTATAATAAAGTTTCTTTTTTTATTAATTGCTATAGTATTTAAATAGCTTAGACCTATTTTTTAATTAATGCCTTTTTTAAATTAATATAGATATACTAGAATTAAATAGTAATTAATTATATATTATAACTAGGCATACTTAGTTGCTAGCTAGGCTGAGATAATATATGAAATTATTAAAATAAAGGTTTAATAATTATTTAAGAGGGACTTACTTTAAAAGAGCCTTTTTAATCTTTTTATAAAATTTAAAGGGTTTTAGCTATCTTTATTAACTTTATAATTTCTTTAAGGTATTTATTTATAATTATTTATAAAGCTTAATATAAGCTAAGGTAATATTTCCTACTTACTGGCCTTTATAAAGGTAGATAAGTGATATTATAATGGGGTTTTATATAAGCTTAGGATTTTAATATCTTATTTTTAATATAATATTATAAGCTTAAATGCTTTTTTATATTTTTAAGAAAGAGTATAATTAGCTTTTTATTAGCTAGGCTTTTCTATAAATAGTTCTTAAATTGCTTTAAGTTATAATTATATTCTTATTATATTTTAAATATATCTATAATGAAGACTTACTGGCCTGAAAACATATATCTTAAAAGGTTTTATGAATAACTAATTATAGCTATTAAATATTGTGTTTCTATATATATTAGGATAAGGGAGGTAAGCTATAGGCTTATTAGTAAAGCAATTTTAATAATTTTATGGATTGAAAGAATAAATAACTTACCCTCTTGCTTTCTTATAAGGGAAGCATTAAAAGACCTATAGGTTATATATAAGATAGCCATTTAGGGCTTACTAGCAAGCCCTTACCCTGCTAGGCAAGCCCTAGTAGGCGTGTACGTAATAATAACTTTTAAATACCCTATACTTTAATATAAACTAAAGCCCCATTACCCTTTACCTAGAATATATATTTTCCTTTATAAATACCTCTTATTATACCTTATAATAATAATAAAAAAACCTCCTCTTTATTATTATAATTAATAAATTAAATTACTTAAATTAATATAAATATTTTTAAAAAACTATTTTTAAAAAAAAAAAATATAACTATATCAAGGAGCTATAATATATATAAAGTATATATAAGTAAAAAGATTATATATATTTAATATAAAAAGCACTTCTATATAAAGTTAATAATTATATATATATAATGCTTATTTATTATTAATAAATATTAATTAAAAGGGTTTAAAAAAGTAATTTAAAGAATAAATATCTTTTTAAGCTACTTAATTATTATTCTCTCTTCTATCTACCCTTTTTTTTAATTAGCAAATTATTAATTATTATAATCTTTAAAAACAATAAAAAATCATTATTATTATATATTTAATCCTTTAAAAATAATAAAAAGAATAAGCAATTTCCTTATAATAAATATATACTTTATAAAGGAGATCTAAGCTCTTAAATTATAATCCTTTTAACTAATAAGGCTATTTTTTATATAGCTAAGAATAAGGGCATTCTTTAAGCAACTCTTTATAAGCCTACCCTTATTATTATTCCATCAATAAGCCAATTTAATTAACTTAACTATAAATAACTTAAAAAGGATAAATTATAACTCTATATTTTCTTTTATTATTATTTAAAAATAAAAAGCCTTAATATATTAATTTTTATAGCTTTAAAATTAAGAATAATAAAAAAGGAAAGCTCTTAACTATTTCCTACCTAAGGAAGGGTAATCTTTATAAAAATAAGCTATTTAAGCTATAAAAGCCTTCATTTTATATTACATTAATACTAACTCTAAACTATTTTAATTAACTATAAATAAAGTTAATTAATTCTCTTAATAATTAAAAAAAAGCCTTTAAGTATTAATAATATTATAATAGCTTTATATACCTATAATATAATCATATAATATAATATAAGGGATATACTAAAGCCTAGAGGCTAAGTAAATAGAATCCCTACTAGCAATAACCTTAAGAGCTTATTTAATTTTAATTTTAAAATAAATCTTTATAATAATTTAATTAACTTATTAATAAAGTTTAATAATAAGAAAAAAATCCCTTATAAAGATATTAAGGAATATATAAGGGGTGGGGGTAGATGTATGTATATATGCATGCGCATGTGGGTCTATCGGAATCAGGGGTGTATCGGAATCGGGGCCGGGGACGTTACTACAAGGGTGGAGATGTGCATTCCAAATGCAGACCTGCCCCTCTCTAAAACTGCACAATGGCTGAATCCGTACGGGTGAATGGGCGGAAACCGCGGTTGAGAAAAAGCAACATGTCGGACGTCTGGAACACGGGAAAGTCAGACGCGGCATACTGTGCACAGGGCGGGGCGGGGCAAATCGGAGTGCTTGAGGGCCAAACCCTGGTGAACAGTGAGGATGAGGCATCATGTGCTAGATCGGTATTGTCGACCGTGAACATGTGTCAAAGGTTCTTGGGGCTCGAGGAAACGCAGTAGCAAGTGACCTTAAATCTTCCCCTAATACTACCACAGATACAGTACATGTACAATGGTACTCGAGTCGAATTGTTAAACCGTCTCCTCTCAACGTACAAAGAAAACCAAACATCCTAATAACAGCGCAACATTGCCTCAACCAGACCACTCAACAATCTTGGTGATGATACGATGACGATAAGTCCAACTCCTAGCCCTCTTGCCAAAGATGTACATCGGAATAGTCGTGAGCACCACCGCAGCCGTGATGCCCCCGATGACGAAGAAGCAGTTCCGCACGCCCTGGACCATGATCCAGTCATTGGCATAAAAGGTCAGCCCGAAGGCGAACATGTTCTTGACAAAGTTCATGATGGCAAAGGCCTCGGCCGCCTGCTCGCGGTGGCAGTCGACGATGTAGGTCACCACCCCCGTCGTGCCGAGCTGGACGCCGAGGTTGATCAGGCCCAGGCACACGATGACGGGCACGGGCCAGGGGTCCTGGGCGTAGAGGGACTGGCCCCAGGAGAAGAAGCCCACGGCTGTGAAGACGAGGTAGGTGGTCATGATGGGCAAGCGGAACTCAGGCTCTGAAAAGGCTGTCAGCTGTTGACTGATTGGCTTGAGAGGGGATAAAAAGCAGACTTACCGAATATACCCTTGTTCCTCTTCGACATGAACTTTGCGAGGCCATCGATGAGCGGTCCAGCCAGACCCGTGGCGATCAAGGTAGCCACGAAGGAGGACAGGTTCGAGGCGCCAACGGCCGTGATCGAGAAATTGTATGGAGGGGCCGAGAAGATCTGTGAGAGCGTGATGGAGATGAGCACCAGCCACGAGATGCACGTCGTGAACAGAAGGGTGGCCCAGGCGACCATAGGCGAGCCGAGGAAGAAGAACGGGCGGATAAGGGTCCGCCAGAACGATGTCTTATCCCAGTATCCACTGTACGGGAGCAGCTCGCGCACGAACGACTTCTTTGGCTCGTTGCTTGACTCTGTGGTCGGGCTCGAGGTCGTCTTCTCCTCGGTGTGCTCGAAATCGGATTTCTTGTCGAGCACCTGGCTATAGGACTTGTCCGTGGTGTCGATGTCAATCGCGCCGTGGCGGTGGTAAGCCGACTCGGGCATGAAGAGCACGGTGAGTATCAGCTGCAGGACAAAGGCGCCTCCCATTGCGTTAAGGCAGATGCGATAGGACCCGTATTGGATGATCGAGCCAGCTATTTGTA
The DNA here is from genome assembly GCA_013364905.1 of Diaporthe capsici. Taxonomy (NCBI): domain Eukaryota; kingdom Fungi; phylum Ascomycota; class Sordariomycetes; order Diaporthales; family Diaporthaceae; genus Diaporthe; species Diaporthe capsici. Next base: position 4,077,982 of record WNXA01000006.1, on the reverse strand, counting down.
TTCAGCCATCTTGCAAAATTTGGATCTTGGTACAAACTATCACTCACCGATGGGGGAGGCGAGGTTGATGCCGCCCAGCACGCCGAGGTTGAACACAGCAGACTGGAACCCACGCTCGTGTACAAACCAGATATCGGCGATGGAAGCCGGCACGAGCGCTTCCATAGGAGCCATGGCGAAACCCTGGACCGCTCGTGCCGCGGCGAGGGACCCGAACGACTTGGACTCGGCAGCCCAGAAACACGAGACCATGAGCAGGATCGATGTCACGATGTATACCGGTCGCTTTCCAATCTTCACGGCCAGGGTATTGCAGACCAGACTAGACACGGCGATGGCGACGATACAAGAGCCCTGGAGGCCGAGGGTAAACTGCTGCAAGGGGATGTCGAACTGCTCGGCGAGGGGCGCCAGGGCGGCCGTGAGCAATGGGCCGACCGCTGGATAATCGCGTCAGTGACGTGCCTAGATTAAGTGTTTGTAAATAGCAATAATCCAATGAGATTTACGTACCTCCCACGCATCCACAGCCATACGCGATGGCAACCGTGAACATCCTCTTCTTCCATTTCGGCCAGTTGTAAGGATCATTGGGCGAGTCGGACGGCTGCGGGACGAGCACGATCTGCCCGGTCGGGTCGTGCTTGAGGAAGTTGGAATCGACGGCCGCGGCCGTGTCCTCGATCCCGACATGGCCCAGTTCATTCAAGGGCGACGTCCCGGGGACGTGCTCCAGCTCGCGGTCCTCGAGTATTCCCAGAGGCATTTTTCGCTTTATTCACGATTTGCGTATATGTCAATAATTACTTTTTTTTTTCAAAAAGAAGATGAGGACACCATTTGGCTTGGAGAAGACCTGCCCAACTCGCAAAAGATGCGTTGTTCGTGGAGCGCCGGGCCCCAGGTTATAATCCCGAGAATCACACGCTCCCCCACAACCACGGGCACGTCAGGCAAGGTCTGGAGGGCAGGTGTCACCCGTGTGTTTCAGCGGGTTTCTTAGACGTCGCTGTGTAAGCGATTGCTCAAGCGGAAACCCCAGAAACCCCAGCCCATTTTAGCCGAATCCAAGCAGATCTAAGCCTTTAGGGTGCGGGGGAAGGGCCGGGGGGCTGGATCTGGGGTAGACGGGCATGAACCATGTAATGCCTGCACGCGCCCGGGACAACGTTGTTTCGCCGGTACCGCCCAATATCGCTTCGCCGGAATGGGTGTGTGATTGCTGTGTTATCTCGGGTGATATATTTGATGCGTCTTTTCTCCCCATCCTGGTTGGCCTGCGACTCGTCAGGCTGTTCCGTCTTTATGTAGTCCTCGTACCGAACACGCCAATTAGGCACAGAGGTCCTGCATCCGAAAGCTTGCTCAGGGGACTGTCTACAGAATATAGTCTGACCTCCTTCATTTATTCATCAGCGCCAAGACGCTGACATGGAGCTGTATGGATGAACTCGAATAGAACCTGCAAGCGAAAGGTGACACTACGTGAGGGGATTGAGTATTGAGCCGCTGCAGTCATTGTTCCACCGGACGATGCAAGTCAGATTTATATATGAGAGACACATGTCAGACTTCTAGATTGCTTATCTCGACCACCGTGCATAATCAAGCATAACCTAAGCTCCAAAATCTCTGCAGGTTCTTCTTACTATCCTCATCGACGTAGTCGTGTGGTGGGCGAAGTGTGGCGCTCTCCCCGTGAATCTCGGCCAGCTCGCCATTCAAACTTGGATCGTCCACAAACTTTGTAACACCCTTGATCAACGTTGACATTGGCGTAATGATCATGCCCTCGAATAGTGCCTTGTTTGGTGCGATGTTCGTGACTAGCGCGATATTGTCAGCTGGGAGTCCGGAAGAGCAGGAGAATGGTATATCCGACCTAGCACTGCAGGCGCCAGACCATTGATCTGGATTTTGTGGCGCTCGACTATCGGCGCGGTAGAGCGAACGAGGCCTATAACGCCTGCCTTCGCAGCTGCGTAGAGTGGTGAAACCGGAAATGGGTACAGCCCGGCGTTGGAAGCTGTGCAGATGATCGAGCCTCGAGATGCGTCTGTCGATGGGTTCTTGTTCATGTAGTGTATGGCGAGTTTCACAGCTGCGACTCCCATCAGTTTGAGTAAGTCGACATACCCCGTGACCAAGACTTACTGTAAATGACGCCAGAAAGGTCCACATCCATGATCTTCAAGTTGGGCTCCTTCGGCTCGTCCTCTTCGATGCTTGCCATGGCGCTTCCGCCCTGCTCGGAGATCCCAGCATTTGCCATAACGATATCGATTCGTCCGAACTCGTTAAACACATCTTTGAAAGCTTGCGCCTGGTTTTCCCACGACGAAACGTCGCACTTCTTGAACTGAATTTTGGCTTTTGGGCTTTTCTCCGCGACGCTGGATACGACTTGATTTCCGACTTCTAGGTTCACGTCGAAGACTGCGACGTTGTGTCCCTGCGAAGCAAAGTGCTCCACCATAGCGAGACCGATGCCGCTGGCGCCCCCGGTCACAATGACCGTCTTCTTTGGTGCATGACCGTTGACTGGCTCGCCGTCCATCATAGGCGTCGTAACTCGTAATAAATGATGATGATGGTTTAGGAATTCGTTGTCAAGCAGCACGCGAAGTCGGACTCTGAATTTGGCCCGTATGTGCTGTCCAGATGTCTGTTTGGAGCTCTTGGCTGTGTAGCCGGGATCTCTCCTCTCTCCAAAAGATATAGTTGACCCGGTCTCCACACAATGATGTCGAGCTGCCGATCCCGCCGGTTTGGGTGCCGAGACTTTGGGGGTTTTGGCTTTCAATGCTTGGATTGTCAGGAGGACAACCCCGCAGCCACATCTCGTTTAGTATCGTCGGTGCGGGTACCTAGTGGCCCCCTCGGTCGACAGATGATAAACCGAGAGACCTAATCCCCCATCGTCGAACGCGTAGTGGCTCAAACAAGATTGACTCGGTCTCAAGATCCAAATCCTACCGTCTATACCAAACTCAACATCCCCCTGCACCACACTGCCATAGTAACAAATCCTTTCAGTTTACAACTCCGATATGGCTGAGATACACTTTTCGGAGGAGGATGCCAAGGCATTAAAGGGCAGGGTTGTTGTGTTGACAGGTTCGAGCTACCCATACACCATCTATCTGCCAGCACAGGGACACTGATATCGAACCTCCTGCAAGGCGGAGCGCAAGGAATCGGCGCGGCGGCCGTATCTTTATACCACAGCCATGGCGCACATGTCTATTTCGGAGACTGGGACGAGGCAAAAGGCAAGGCAGTTGTGCAAGAGCTGCAGTCCAAAAACACAGGAGGCTCGGTGCATTTCCAGAAGCTCGACGTCCGGGATTACGACTCACAGCTAGCCCTCTTCGATACTCCATTCAAGGACCACGGCCGTGTTGATGTCGCCGTGTCCTGTGCCGCCGTAAAGGAGCAAGGCGGGTGGTTTGAACCAGAGGATTTGGACTTGGCGAGCGTCCGGCTTGTGAGTGAACACCCTCTGCAGAACGGAACGGTCATGGTCTGACATTCGCCCTAGGAGCCGGTACCACTCAAAGATCACATCGATATAAACTTGGTTAGTGTTTTATCATTTTGCCGGATCGCTCTGGCGTATATGAAGGCCAGCCATCCTGCAGGCGAGGAGGGCACAGACTTTTCAAAATCCATCGTGCTCGTCTCTTCTATAGCCGGCATCACCGAGGCACCTGGGCTGTTCGCCTATTCGACGGCGAAACACGGTGTTATTGGTCTCATGCGAGCCCTCCGGCCATGGGCCCCACTCAAGTACGGTGTCAGGGTGAACGCGCTCTGCCCATGGGCGACGGATACTCAATTGCTTGGTGTGAAAGAGAAGTGGGTAAAAGAGAAGATGCCTTTGAATACGCCGGCCGATGTCGGAAAGATTATACTCCAATGCTCAGCCGATCAGGGTCTTAATGGGAAGGCGGTTTTCATCACTGGAGGAAGATTCTTCGATACTGAAGAGGGCGTCGATAGAACATTGCCGCAGTGGATGGGGGAGCAGAACTCAAAGGATTTCCTCAAGGGCCAAGAGCTCCTTGGGCTGGTGAGTTCGGTCCAAAGCTTCCAAGATGAGATTTTTGTGCTAAACAAATATGTCATTACAGGGAGATGGCTGGACAGACTAAGTCATCGAGCAGTTGCTTGTTCGGACGGCACACGAGCAAGGAAGCTATTTTGGCCTCGTAGCTCATCCGACAAAGTTCAAATAATGGCGGCCAGAAAACAAGTCTCGATTCATCTAACAAGACGTGATTCTATGAAAAGCCGCTATGTGGTAAATTCATCTGCTTGGGACCCTTTCTTAGATCCCGCTCCTCGTAGGCTTTGTTATGTAATTTTGTCAGACCATCCAGATTCAATACGCATCAGAATTCGTCAGTGAACGCGCCCCATTCCTTTGCAGCCGCCTGCTCTTCCGCAACACGCGCCTCGTTCGCGACACGCGCCTCCTCCTCCTCGATCTCCGCCTGCTTCGCCCAGCAGGCGCAGCAGTACAGCACCTCGGGCCGCATCCCCTTGGGCTTGTTGTCCAGCCCCTTGCGATACGCCTCCTGGAAGGCGGCACAGTGAGCCTCCCCGTCAGGACCATCGTGTTGCTCCGTCACACGCAGGGAGATGGCGTCCCATTCTTGCAGGGTGATATATGAGTTTGGGTCCTTGGGCCACCACGTCTTGCCGCCCGGGTCGGTGACGGTGATGGTCGGGACGCCCGGCATCGGTTCCGGCGGCTTTACCGTCATCGGCTTCAGCACCCATCGCCGGCATTGGTTGTCCTTGTGAGAAGGTAGTTCGTACTTTTTGTCGCCTAAAAGAAGACGCTTGAGGCTGACTCTGGCGAGATCCTGATGTTTTTGACTCTTCGCTTTTGAGGCCATTCTCTCTTGACGTTCGAAATATCTCGGGGGCACTGGGAGGTAGTACAGGTTCTTGGCGAGCCTCTTGATGATTCCCTCCCAATAGTTTGGGTTGTGCTTTTCTTTGATCCGGACTTTATGCTCATGTTCTTCTGCTGCATATGGTGCGATAGTGCGAGGCGGCTTGAAGAATGGGAAGATTTTTTCCATCTCGTTCGTGGGTGTGCACACGGACAGGGCCGTGGTGAAGTGGTGGATGAGTTGGTAAATGTCGTGCAAGAAGGGTTTGATGGTTGCAAATGTGATAAATGCAGCAGCTTTGTCTCCGAAGACGAGGCTCAAATACTGACAGGGCAAATTAGCAAAGCTTCATAAATCGATATCTGGGCGCATAAAGTACTCACTGAGGACAAGCCGTATTGACAGAGAAAAGAGTTTTGTGTGTGTGAAGACCGGTCGACGGCCATCTCTCGACCCAAATGCGTGATGTTGTAAATGTGATGTGACAGGATGAGTGGGCAGATGGTGTGTCAAAGGGAAGGATAAGAAATGTGTGTCCCGGTTCGATAATTTGTTTTTTTTAAGAAATCCTTAGCCCAGTGGACCTACGGACTAGGAAGACGCTACGCAAGTTGGTATTCTTTTCAATTAGTGGTCCGCACCTTGACGGCATTCACCTCGATGGCCACACTATTCGAATATAGCGTGGACGTACTATAGCACACTACGAAGAGTATTCCAGAGATTACAGATAATCACACGTGACCGAATCACTCTAGAATTCGGACGGAACTAGGGACTGCGAGTCTAATGGTTTTTGACTGACTCGATCGCTCAACTGACTGCGTTGAGAAGAACTATAGGACTAAACATATGGAGTGAGTCTCATATAGTAATATTTATGTCGATGGAGTTTTGTCCATCGTAGGCGCAGGAGACACTGTGTCTTCAAGTTATGCCTAGGCGCCCACAGCGCTTCCGTTCTGCCTTCATCCCCGAACCGTCTATCCACTCCAGCCTCCGTCACCGTTAATTCGCCTCGTCCCCCATCGCCCAATATTCCGCTGCCAGCCCTTTTCTGCAGCCACTGACTAGTTTTGTGAATTGAACTCCGCCACTGGCGCCAGACTGTCGGCCAGCTCCAGCTCCAACTGCTGCTCGAAGTCGAGATCGCCGAACATGTCATCGTCATCCGCCGCTTGTTGAGCGGACTCGACCTCAGGCTGCGACTGGGTAGGTTGGCCCTGGGTCTGATCGGTGGAGTCCATCGGGGAGTACCCCCAGAGCGAAGAGTCGAGCACTGGGTTGACGCTCGGGTTGACGCTCGGGTTTCCAACGGCCTGACTGCTAGAAGAACCCTGCGGCTGGCTGGGCGTGTCAGGTTTCTTCATCACATTCCCGAAGAAGAGGTTGTACTGCATCTCCGTAACCTCCTCAGGGGTTGGTTTCTTCGGCTGGCTGGGCTGACCGGGTGCCACGTTTTGGTTGACGAGCTCGTTTGGCTGAGGGGTTTGGATTGAGCCATCCTGGTTGAGGTTGTTGGTTGGAATGTTGATCGCCCGGCCAGCCTGAATGACAGGAGTGTGAGACGCGATGGCGGCATCGGCGTGAGCGTGGCCGTTGGAAGGGCCAGCTGCGTAGGGCTCAATCGGTTGGGGCTGCTCCTGTGGGCGAGCCTCGCGAGCCTCGATTGGGTTCTGGGTTCGGGCCGCCTGTGAGGACTTCTTGGTTGTTCGTGGTCGCTTGGTTGGACGACCTCGAGAAGGATTTGCTGGGTTCTGATCACCGTTGGCGTTCACAGCATTGGCTGCCTAAGCCTCTGCTTGAGAAGCGCGAACGGCCTCGGAGACCTCGGGGGTAGCCTCGTGGTATGGCTCGGCGTCGGGCTCAGCTGCAGCGGTCCTCTTTCCCTTGCCCTTGCCCTTCCTGGCCGTTCCCTTCTTCTGGGACTCAGCCGCGAGGACCTTGTTCTTCCTGGTGTTGTTGTTGATGTTGAGAATCTTTTGGCGGCGCTCTCCCGAAGGATCGGCGGCAATGCGAGACACCCAATTGTCGGTGGTCGTCGCACTGCGGCAGAGGAGCTTGTTTACCTAGTTAGACCGACTGTTAGTATCCGTCTCATGCCAGTCTGGAAGTATTCGTATTTGGCGTATCCTGGGGGAATGCGACTTACGCTCAACGCTGCCACCACCTTGTCAACTTTGGCCATAAAGGAATCTTCCTGAATGATCTTGGCCTCCGGCTCAAGCACACGCTCTCCAGACTGGATCTTGTGCATGTCTCTCTGTTTTCAAAATTAGTTTAGCCCAGGAACTTTATAATGAAGTAAATATTTAGTTTATTATTATTTAGTCTAATCTTATATAAACTCCCAGTAAATTCCTAATAGGAAATTTATAATAAATTTAGCATTAATTGCTAATATAAATTTATAATAAATTTACCATAAATTCACTATATATTTACTATATAATAACATAAATCAAATCATAATATACCCTTTATTTATAAATTAAGTTTATTTTATAAATACCTATAAATTCACTATAAATTCTCTATAGATTTTCTAAAAATATTTATTATGAATTCTTTATAAATTATTTATAAACATTATTAATTCTTATCTAACAATTTAAATATATAATAGAAATTTTCTAATATTAATTTTAATAACGCCTTAATATAAATATTAATAATATTTTTTATAAAGGAGATATATTTAATATTATAGATAATGCCTAAACCTTTTTAAATAAAATAATAATATATTATAATATACTTAGATTATTAAGTAATCTTAATATTTTATATTAAATTTATAATTAATTAATTATTAATATGAAATATTAATAATTAAAGGATATAATAAATATATAAATTATTTAAGGCTTAAATTATTTATCTTAGATAAGAGGTAGCTATTAAGCTAGCTATATATTTTACTTTATAAGTTAATTTTATTATTATAGATTATTATTTTAATAATTAAGTTATAAGGCAGCCGTTTAATAATTAAATAAAGTTATTAAAGGCTTTAAAATTATTTAAATCTATATTATAAGAAGTGTTTATATAAATATCTAGCTTTATATAAATAAATATATATTTTAGATATTAAATCTTATATTTTAATATTTATTTTAAATATTATAAGACTTTTTTTATGATAGATATATAGTATTTTATTAAATTAGTATTAAATATAGAAAGGATATTATATAGAAATATTAAATTAATTTTAGTTTTAGTGATTAAGAAATTAATAAAGCTTATTAATAATTAATATATTGTTAGATTAAATGGAATATCTTTTTATTTATAATAATATAGAAAGGTATTTAGGTTTATAGGTGTGAAATAATTATTATATTAAAGTATATTAAATTGCTTAAGGATTCATTCTATATAACTTTTTTATAATATTATGATTTCATTTAGCTTTTAATGAATCTTAAGACTAAGGAAGTACTTATAAAGGCTTATATTTATATATTTAAATTTATTTAAGATAATCTTCTTGAATTAAGTGGTTAATTTAGGATGGTTAATAATTAGAATATTATTAATATAAATTATAATAATAATATTTAAATTAATAAAAATATATAAATTAAAGATAACTTATTAGTAATATTAAATAAATTTAATATAAAGAGTCCTAAATTATTTATATCTTGATTATTTAAGATTATATAATGTTTTTAAGATTTTTAAGATAATATTCTTATTTAATATATAGTAACTTAGTAGTAGGTATATATATACCTTATATTTTAAAAAGCTATAAAAATAAGTTATTTTAATATTGAATTAGGAAAGATTTATTTTTATTAATAATATAATATATATTATAATTTAAAGTGTTTTATATTATATGATGGGATTATATATATTATTATAATTTATTTTATAGATTTAAGTGAAATCTTATACTATAAGTTGGGCTTTATAATATAATAATACTTTATTAATATTATACTTCTTTATATATACTTAATATAAGTTGATTATATATTGATTTTAATATATTAGTATCTCCTCCTAGGTCCTTATAGATATTAAAGAATTTAATTCCTTTTTTATAGCTTTTAGCTAATAATCTCTATTTAAATTTTTAAAGGCTTAATTATAATTTTAAGGTATATTAGCATTTTAAGTAATTAAAAATATAAATTTAAAAACTCTACTATTTATATTAATATTTACTAAATAAATATTTTTTCTTATTTTTAATAAGGGTTTAATAATTCTCTTAAAATATATCTATCTTATCTATATTTAATCTAAGGATTTTAATAATAAAATCTCTTATTTTAATATAGCTAGTTAATTTAATATCTAAGTTAATAATTATAGTATTACAACCTTTAATATAATTATAGGAGTTAGTAGTAATTATTTTTTAACTAAATAATTAAGTTTTATAATAAATATCTTATTCTTAATTAATTATATAATTATGGGTTGAAATATAGCTTATTTAATATAATTATTAATTATAGTTATTATTACTTTCCTTAATAAAATATAAATATAATAAATATTTCTATTTTAATCTTTAAATTTAATAAAATAAATTCTTTTAGCCTAATCTAGAAGCTTTATTCCCAATTTATAAGCTTTTATAGGAATATATAAATATCCTAGCTAAAAGTATAGCTAAAAGTACTTAATGGATAGTTTTTTATAATAAAGGGCTTTAAATAGCGTTTAATAATAAGGTAATTTTAAATATAGCTTATGGTTTTAGAAATATATAGTATATATAATGGCTTTTAGCTATAGATATAAATAATTATTATCCTGGATTATGGCTCTTTTATTAATAATAATTATATATATAAAATATTTAGGAATTTTATTTAATTTATAATAATAAGGCAATATTTTATAATAAATAATATTATATTTATAAAAGAGATTTATAATATCTTAATTAATATATTTATTTTTATTATTAAAGCTAAAGAATTTAACTTTTATATTATATTATATCTTTATTATAATAAAGAAATTTTTTAATATTTAAGTAATATTAAATTTCTTTTTAATAAAGAATATTTAATAATATCTTATATAATTATTAATAAGTAGGAGGAAGTAATGTGAGCTTTAAAGGAATTTAATGGAAAATTTTTTAAAGAAATTAAATTAAATATATTTAAATAAGGTAAATAATTATTTATTAAATAAAATGCTAAGTCTTTATTTAATTAACTTTATAAGTTAATAAGGTTTATATTTAAAATTCTATAGTTTTTATAATATAACCTTTTCATTAATATATAAATGTTAAGTAGTTATCTATATAATATGATTATATCTAAAGGCTTTATAGAATTATTTATATAAGCTAAAAAGTATTTTTATAAATTTATTTTAAATAGTTTAAATCTTAAAATTCCTATTATAATATTTTATTTATAAAATTTATTTTAATTTATTATCTTTTAGAATTAAGTAAATATTATTTCTTTATATAATTATTTGAAATTAATTATATATTATTATTTAATTAAATAAATATATATTTCTTAATATTAGGTTATAAAGTATATTAATAAAAGTATTTTAAGTAATAAAGCTATTAAATAGTTATAAAAGTATATTTATAATGCTAATATCCTTTATAATAAGGTATATATTATTAATAATAGTAATTATTCTTAATTATAAATAAATAAACTTAAAGTTATTTATATATCTTATTATATATTTAAAAGCTTTAAAATTAAAGATTTAAGATAAGTTTAAAGTATTTATATATTTAAATAATAATTTCGCTATATATATTAATATATTAGTAATAAAGGCTATATCTTTCTTAGAATTAAAAGAAATCTTTATAATATCCTTATTATAAGTTTAATTTATTATAATATATTTCTTGCCTTTTTATTACTCTTTTTTATATTATATTAGTTTATTATAATTAATATATAAATACTTAATAAATATAAAGTTTTAAAATTAATATTAAATATATTCCTTTTTACTTAATTAATCTTTTAAAGATACCTTAGTAGTATTTAAAGTGCCTATTTTTTTTATGCCTTATAATATTAATTTCTTTTAAGAGGATATTAATATATAATATATTTCTAATTATTCTACCTTAGAATAAGCTATGATATTTATTATTTTTAATTTAATTTTAAAGAAGTTTAAAATATTTTTACTATTAAAATTATTAATAATATAATTTATAAAATTAAATAATATAATTAAAAAGAATAATCCCTTTATTTCTTTATTTTTAAATAATATCTTTATAAATTTCACAACTAATTAATTAAATATTAATATCTTAAAATATAATTATATTTATAAATAATAAAATATATTAAAATACTCTTATAAATTAAATTTATCTTTATATTTTAAGTTTATAAGCTAATAAAAAAGATAAATAATTAAGTTTTTAATATTATAATTAAATTATTTTCCTAAAGTTTTTTATATATTAACTATATTTTTATATAATATAATATATATTATTAAGGTAAAATAAATTATATTTAAAAATATAATAAATACTTAATTATTAAAATATTATTATTATATTAATTTATTATTAATAGTAAATTAAGGTTTTATATTAATAATAATCTTATTTAAATTAATAAAATAGAAAGCTTTATTTTATATAAAATATTAATTTAAATAATTATTATCTTTTAAATTAAGCTTTAAAAATAATAATAAGTTGATTTTAAAATTAATAATATTTAATATTTTAAATGATTAAATAATAATAAATTATTAAATATATAGGGAATTTATAATAGATTATTAAAATAAATAAGTTATAATAAGATAAGCTTTATATTAATAATATAATTAAAAAGATTAAAATAAAAATAATAATTTATTAAATCATAATAGTTAATTAAATAGCGATTAATAGATTATAATGGTAAAATTATAATAAATTTATGATAAATTTATAATTAATATTAATAATAATTAATATCTTAACTATAGCATTACATAAATTAATTCTTAATAATCTTTTAATATTAATTAATATAAAAGTAATAATATAAATAAATTTAAGCAAATATTGAACTAAATGAATATTATTAGGCTTATAACTTAATAAAGTAAATATTTAATTTATTATTATTTAATTTAATTTTATATAAATTCCTAATGAATTCTTAATGGGGAATTTATAATGAATTTAGTGTTAATTGCTAGCGTGAATTTATAGTGAATTTACTATAAATTCATTGTATATTCACCGTATGATGACGTAAGTCAAATCACAACACTTTGTACCGGTGGGATTGCGGCGGTACTCACCATGAGCTTGTGAGCCAGCAGCTCAACGTCAATCGTGGACAGTCCCTGGATGATCTTGACCGCCAAGCAGTTGGCAAAGTCACCAGTGTCTGTCGCAGGATCCTGTTCGCCCTCGACGTTGACGATGGCGTTGAAGATGCGCTCGATGACCCTCAATTCACCGGCTTCATCTTGCGGGTAGTCGCCAGACTTGCTCTCCTGCTTTCCGCCGCTCAACTTCGCCTTCCAAACCGCTTGCTCGTAACGAGCAAACTGGGTACGATTCTTGATGTGGGCTTTGAAGGTGGTTGCCTTCTCCCGAACAAGCTCGTTGACATGATTCTGAAACTCTTCGGTGACCTCCGTAACCGAAGAGGGCTGAATGGGCTCCGCGGCACCGACTTCAGGAGAGCCAGCGTTGGGATGAGAGCCAGGCTGAGGAGGGTTGCCAGACTGAGATGGAATGCCAACCTGAGGCGGGGTTCCAGACTGAGGAGGTTTGGCAGCTTGCGGAGGAGTACCAGCTTGAGGAGGAGTACCTGCTTGAGGAGGGAAGCCAGCGCCAGCTTGATGACGGCCGCCGGTAGGATTGGTGGCGTAGCTCTGGTTGATCGGGGAGTTGTGATGGTTCTGCACCGGCTGGTAGTTCTGCGCCAGCTGGTAGTTCTGGCCGAACTGGTAGTTTTGGCCGTACTGATACTGCTCGGTATTCTGGTAGATCTGGCCGTGCTGGTCGTTCTGGACGTTCTGGAACTGGCCGGGCTGTTGTCCGATCGAGGTCTGGAATTGAGCAACGGCGTCCATGGCGAAAGGGTTGATTCCAAGGGCCATCTCGGGGTTCCAGGTGTTGGAATTGATCATCTGCTGATTGACGTAGCCAGGCTGAGATCGTGGAACCTGCTGGGCGAGCTGCGTGTTGCCCGGAGCGAAGTTCATGGCTCCGCTAGAAGGGGTTCGCATGGGCAAGGTGAAGAGATTGCCGTCGAAATTGACCACCGGCTGCTGGCCACCGAAGTGAGGTTGAGTGTGAAGGGAACCCTGCTGGGTCTGCGCGTTGCCGTAGGTGTTGAGCTGGCCCATCGCGGTAGAGTAGATGTTCTGGGAGGGCATGGCGGAGTACATGCCGTTGACGTTGTTCGTCTGCGCACCAGCGAAACCAGACTGACCCTGAAGACCGTTGCTAGCCGACATGGTGATCGTGTTCGCTTTCCTGAGGCGCGGGAGTTAGTATTTCCTGGCGATTCACCGTCGTTCGTAGTAGTCGTCAGACTACTCGAGGCTTCCGCGTGCGTGGTCAAAGTCGCGACGAGAAGACCGTCTGGGAGAAGAATGGAACGGTATTTGGGGAGGTGTCCTGGGTAGTATTGAAGTGTAATTTGTGCAGGAGGACAGTGAACGCGTGGCAGCGTCTTGTGCGAGATGCGTGAGGATCGTGGAGGAAGGAGACGAGTGCTACTTACTGATCAATTGATGCAGTCGCGGTATTACGACGAGTGAGAGAAGGTATGTTGAGGGTGTCTCGTGTGAGGTCAGAAGAGGACCTTGTGTGAGAAGTCACGATTAGATGGAAGGTCAAGACGATAGAAGAAGAAGGAGTGTGTTGTGAGAAGTCTGGACGACAAGACTGGATGTGTTGTGTTGAGGAGACAGCAGTTCACAACACACAACAACTCTCGAGATTGAAGGAAAGAAAGGAAGCAAGAAAAGATGGGTCGATTGGAAAGGAGGCCACATATTTAAGCTACTGCTCTGAAGGGAGTGTGATCTGTGATCTGGCCGAAGGCTGTGATCTGCCGTTTTAGGCAAGATGATGTCGTCGATGGGCCGTTTGAAGTGAAGATAATAGTCTTGAAGAATCAAACGGGGCACTTGTGGGTCCCTGCCCGTGGCTAGCAACCCAGAAGTACTTCTCGCTGACCTAATTAGTGCGGTGAAGCTATTCGCACTTTGATTTTTTGCCAAATCGGGCTAGATCGACAGGGGTTCAAGGGGCAGACTGCGATTCAGAGCTACAGAAAATCGACATAGATCGCGATAGAATGCAGGTGAAGCTTGAAATTGAACTAGTCTCGACTTTCTAGATGTGAATCAGCTGCTAATCAGCAACAATGGCTGAATACCGATCGTGTGCGGTGTGGTGTAGCAATTCCCAATGCGGTAAGGTGTCGACGGCCACTCTTCATGGGCTCAGATGTGCTCAATTGCAGTTTCCACATACCAGACCGCATGGTATCGCAGATATTCTGCCCTGAGGCAGGGTCCTCGAGTATCAAGGAGAACAAGGGCGAGTAGAGGAGCTTAAAATGACCTCTCAAATGTGGTTTCAGGTCGAACGTAGGTATATAAGTACCCAGAGAGAACGCGAAGAGACAGACAGTCCAGAGAGACTGTATAAATAGCTATAAAACACCAGACGAACATCTGATACAACGGGTGGATGTTCTCAAAACGCAGCATCAGAGTCTCTCGAGATACTAGGGCCCAAGTCTACTCTCCGGATTTCCATTCCACCCTTGGCCCCTCGCTCCAGCTGATTGAATCAGCTTGAAAATTCCCCGCCCTCATTCGTCGAGCCTAGACCGAAGTGATTTTGTGACTCACTGGCAATGGCTGATTCGGGTCGTTCGTATGTGTGATAGACGCACTGGGTGAATAGTGGCCCCGCAAACGACCTCGTGCCTGCCCGCTCGCGTCTCCCTGGAGGGGTGATTCGAGGCAGAATTAACTAGAAGCCCATTTATCAAGAGATCTAGGATAGGTTTAGTGCGACTTCACATCGCCAAAAGCTACGTAGTTGTCTCAGCTGTGTATCAGGGATGTGATATTGGTTTAGGACATCGGCCATGGACTTCGCAATCTGCGTGAAGGAAACGAGGACGTAAGATGAATGTTGACAGCTATGGTGATATGGAGTTTGGGACGTCCTCGAGGGGACAGCTAGCTGGTTGTGAATGAAACCAATAGCGCTAAGTGATAAGGAAGAATCATTTCTCATTCAATTAATTGTATGTAGAATCATGCGGAAACCCCATGAAAATCCAGCAGAAAATGGCCAAATCTTCCGCAAAGCGTAAACGCTGACTATGAACTGAGTGTCTGTCCGAAGTTCTATGGCAGTGGAGTATGCCAGGACACGAATCTGTCCTGCAACAACAATGTTCCCAAGCCCTTCGCAAAGATTAAAAAATTAAGCTCCGTTCCCATTGTAAGCCAGCAGGTTGGGGCTCCCAGTACCCAGCCCAGTAAGCACGCCCTCGGTCGCGAGCTCAGTAAGCTTGGCAGCGACGTCAGCAGGGGCCTCGAGGCCGCCCAGCACGCTCTTGAGGTACAGCACCAGGCCCGAGACGTGCGGGGTGGCCATGCTGGTGCCGGAGATGACGTTGGTGGCCGTGTCGGAGCCGATCCACGACGAGAGCGTGTCGACGCCCGGGGCGAAGATGTCAACGATACTGCCGTAGTTGCTCCACGAGGGCTTGGTGTTGTTGACGGCGACGGCCCCGACGGTGACGGCCTCGGGCGCGCTGGCCGGCGAGTAGTTCTTTGCGTCGACGCCGTTGTTGCCCGCCGCGACGACCGTCGTGATGCCTGCTTCGTAGGCGGCGGCCACGGCGGCGTTGAAGGCTGAGGAGAAGCCACCGCCTGGAAGTGGGTTGTCAGTCAAAATGTTCAAGGTGGTGGCAATTCTGTGTTGAAGGTGGGGGGGGGGGTGAGCATTTGTTGCGTACCCAAGCTGAGGCTGACGACGGACGTTGCCTCCCGCGCTTCGGCGGTGATATTGTTTACTGCCCAGTTGTAGCCGTCCAAGACAATCGAGGTTGAGGACTGGATGAAATCATTAGCTAATCTTCCTAGCAGGTGACCCTATCGTCCCAGAATTGCGACGAAAGCGACTTACGCTACCGGTGTCGAACACCCTGATAGAGATCAAGCTGGCCTGCTTCGCAACACCGTACGCACGTGAGCCTATCGTGCCCGCAACGTGGGTGCCGTGCCCAATCAGGTCAACAAAGTCAGAGTTCGGGTAGGCGTTGTAGCCCAGGGATGCGCGACCCTCGAACTCGACGTGGGTCGTCAGTAAACCAGTGTCGATGATGTAGGCGTATGTGCCAACACCTCCTTCGGTGTCGTAGATGTAATCAGTCGAGTTCTCCCCCTTGTGGGAGATGGAACCCAGGCCCCATGGCGCGTCGGCCTGCGTGGTCAGCTCATAGAGCTCCCAGACGGCGTCCTCCTCCACGGCGGCTACCTAGACGATTGTTAATATTTGTTCAACACGGTCGCTTGGGTTGAAGGGCCGATCATGACGTACCTCGGCGCTGTTGCGGATCTCCTCGATGGTGGCATCGTCGAAGGCGCCGGCGTAGCCACTGAAGCTCTTGAAAGCGTATGATTTGGTGACACCGCTGTCAGCGTCTTGTCGGCGCACGCTGCGGGCTTGGATGCCGTTGACCCATGTGATGTGGCTCCCGACGTCGGCCTCTGGCTTCAGAGTGACGATGTACTTGCCCGGGATGGCGGCCCGTTTGTGCTGGACTGGGTGGGTCCAGGCCAGAGAGAAGGTGCTTAAAGCAAGAGCGAGGTGGTTCAAGCCCAGCATGATGGCACAGTGAAGGATGATTGATAAGGTGTAGTGTGAAGCTGCTGAAGATGAGCCCTGATCATTCTTCCACTGGAACCGTTAAACTCCCATATGCCTCTCTTTATATACTCGAGCCAAGCTAGGTGTTCCACGTTCACCGCGAACGTGCCTCCTTGCAGAAGCAAACCCCCTCTCCCGCATCAGCTGCAGCCAAGAGCTCACGAGACTCGCCATTCGGATGTCGACATGGCTTATCGCGGGCTCTTTTTGCCCAGGTGAAGGCGACATTGGCCTGCATATTTCGCTCGTGAGTCAACCTTGCTGACTGCCTTGATAACTTGCTCCTGGTGGTGGGAACCGCTGTGTTGTTCTCCCCAGTCGTGGCTTGAAGTCCAATGAGGCACAGTGGTTGGCCGACTCGGCAGGTAAGAGGGATGCAGTCTCGTCTTGGCGATGGAACGTTGAGGGTCCACTGTAGATTTGCCCGCGTTCTTTGAGGCTTGAAGGGCATCCCGAAGGCGAAGGCGCAGAAAGCTTTGCCTGCTTAAGCCGACTTGGCATCCAAAACTGCAACCTCTGAGTCGCCGGCGATGTGGTGGTACAGTCCGAAAGGTATGATGCTATTCCCGCGCCAAGCCAACAATTGGTGGGGGAACATGCACGCAGAGATCCTATTCATCTCCATGCAGTAAGTCGTCCTATACTGATCTAGCCACCGCTGTGCTGATCGCTGCACACCGTGCTTGTCGGGTGGCCGTGCCCGGGTCCGAGCTCTTGGAGATATCGGTCAGCGTTCCGAGGATGTGAGTGACATTTCAGACGCACGTTTTGACTGACAGCAACATATGCGAGATTTACATACGAGGTTGGGCGAAGACAACAAAGCGGGGACACCCGAGCCCCCCTCACCCTCCCCGGTCGGACTGGTTCTCGTCGTCGCGGGGAAAAGTGGAAATGAGCGTCGTACGAACAGCATTATACCCTGCGGGCTGCAGAATCAAGGGCCACGACTACAGGGCGGTAAGGGAATGGGGAACAAAGACGCAAGATAACGACTCTACACCAATGTGACATTGTGACCGACTTTCAGCACTAGCGGCCGCACACGAGCTCCCAACCCTGACTCGCTGTGACGGTTCGGAGGGTAGCATTCGCTGATATCTCGAAGCACTACTGCGGCACATGAGGTCGAATGGAAAAGTTGTTGGGGGTATTTAATGTCGGGGAGGAGGGTAGTGGAGTGAGACCGCGACCAAGGTTACGGCAATCAGAGGATGACAGCTGCGTGGGGAAACATCAGCAGGTTTCTGCTTCGCAAAGAATAGCAAAGACGTCTGCACAGTTTGAGTGCAGCACACACAGGCAATCATTCCACTTGGACGATAAGAGCGATGAGCAAGACAACTTGATCATGGTGGCAGAGGCACCATGGGGCAGACAGGCAGAGGCATCATGGGGGGCAGAGTGGCAGAGGCAGAGGCAGACCGCGAGTCGCGTGATTTGCTCCGCGCATGGGAGAAGAGGGCCCTCCCTTGTGGCTGGGCAGCCGGGGCGACCACTGAAGTCGTGCTCGAACGCGACGCAAAGGCTCTCCAGATGTCACAGCTGCCACCGGGAGACATGCACTCTGCTTTTATGGCCCAGAAGGCATTCGGAAGCATAACAGCGCTGGAGAAGATGTTAGGCCGATGGAGTTGGAACAGCTGGTCGGATGAAGTCGAAATAAGGTTACGGTGATTGCCGGATCACCGTAGCTCTAAATTCAACTGAAGTACCGACTCGTGAGCGCAGACTGTCGAGTACTCCCGACCGAGACCGCTGACGCCCGTTGAGCAAGCGCAAGACTTCCTGCATCCCATTGCGGACGGCGAGCTCTCAATCATCTGCACATTCTCTCAGGGGAAATAGGAGAAAGGGAAAAGTAGGTCGCATGCTCCCATTCTTCGGAGGAATGTTGATTGACTCCATCACATAGGAAAGTGGATTCTCCAGGCTGTTGGCGGCGGCCCCGCCGAATAGGCGAGTGCTCTGCCAGATTTGGCGACCGAATACCCGCCTGCTGATGGGCTTATCTCAGAGGCTCTGACGAGTTTACGCCGAGTTCATGCCGAGTCGAGGCGCACCAGCCGCAAGAAGGTAGAAAGGTGAGGTTGCAAATCGGCTTTTCTGGCATATGCAGCACACCACGTGCAGATGGTAGCAGACAAGATCTCGTGAGTCGGCCGCTGCCAGGCACATGTACCCTGAGGTCCTTGGTGGCTGAAAATCCAAATTTGCAGGGATGGACGGGTCTTGGTGAGTCAAGGTCGCGGAAGAGACGGCGTCTAAAGCTAGGCAGTGACATTAAGGCTAACTGTGTACATCCAGACTTTAGCCGCGGACCCTAGCGCTTGTGGTAGGGTGTTGACTTGTGTCGCATAGTTATTTCTGGCAATTTGCAGCCTCGAGCTGGATGTTTTTGGGCACTATGCCCCTGTAGCGGGCCCGGCGCCTGGCTTTCTATGAATGAAGTGCTCCAGCGCTTCTTCCTGCGCCCAAAAGGCCTGTTGCTGGGTAATCATGGACTCTAGTGGTTGGTGCGAGAGCCCCAGCCAGTGTCCGTCCGTAATGTGCTGCAGTTCATCCAGTGGCTCGGTTGGGGATGCGAGACATGACTTGTAAGGGACGTCCCAAGTGCCGCGTCTGTGACCGAAACACAATGCTGACGAGATTGGCCAGTTTTGCCAGTACCTGTCTCAAGCTCCGTAGTGAATACGAATGGGAGGTTTTGTTGGATGCTTGGTCTCTTCTCACCGGCCGCCAGTTCTGGTCCCGACTACGGCAATAAGTGGAATACAGTGTGCCGGTGCTGGTCGGCATTTTGCGTCTGCAAGCTCCATCTGCTCTTCTCGTGTGTCTCTCCAGGGTGTCTCTCCCATGTGCTCCATTCGATGGCTTGTGGAAAACAACCGCCACTGCCTTCTCTTGTGCGAGTCGTAGCTTGGACTCGTTGTGTGTCTCCTGGGGCTTTGCGATTGGAGACCAAAGTTTCAGACCGCGTGGGATGGATACATGATCGTTGCGAGATTGCAATCATCGAAAAACAGGGAAGGCCACTTCCTGCGTAGATGCCATTAGCTTCAAGAACACATATTAGACTATAGTCAGATACGGCGCAATGTGGTTGCAAATGCCTTGTCTTTCGTCGAGGGGTCTTGACGATCGAGATGATGAGTGACGTAGAATGGCCACAACTTTCAGATGATGATCATGCTCGTCGGTCCAAACTGGCCCAAGATGTAGACCGACCTGTGCCGCGAGACGATTGAGCATTGGGCTGATGTTCTCTAACGAATCGGAAGGTAACAACAGCTGATTTGGTGGCAGTAGTCGATAGCAGAACTGTTGTCGACCATCTCTCAAGGCTTGGCTATGATCTTGACTTTTTGCTCTGGAGCTTGCAAGTAGGCGAGCTGAGAAATGAATCCAGAAAGGAACCCACCCTGCCGGAAAGGAAGGCCCAGGGAAATTCGACGGGTCGGGGGAAGGAGGCGCTCGAGCAACCAGGAGGCAAAGACTGTGAACGACGAGAAGTATTTCTCTCCCAACGAGGAGATGTCGTGCCCGCAGGGCCTGGGAAGAGACATGTACGTGTCCAAAGGACCAGAGATACAGCCTGCTACCAGCCCTGGAGCTTACTCCGTAGGCACTCCGCAAAAGAGCAGTGTTATGCAGCAGTGACAGGCTCTACGGTGTCAAACCCGCTGCGAGGAAGGCACCCAGAGCGTACCTACGTAGTACTACGATAGGACTGCGCCTTCCCGTGCAGGCTGCGTCTTCACTACGATGTTCTTGACTTGACTTGACGACTTCAGAACATGCCCACCTACAAGCGCGTCGCTTCGAATTCCATTGATGCATTGGTTCCTCGCCGTAGATACTTCTACGTCTCCTTTGCTGCATCTAGTCGCCAATTCCATCTGCGACCTCGGCCTCACCAGAGCATCGGTGTGTCACAGACTCGACATTTGATCTCGCCTGTCACGAGCAGCGTCAAATCGGCGTCAAAAGTATCGCCACGTACACGATTCAGCGATTTGCCGAGGGCGCACCACGATCCGTCTACAGCACCGTCGTGCGAGCCAGCCAACCTGAGTACCACGACACATGTGGTGCGTCGGTGGCGCGTCGAATCTCCATGTTCCCTCCGAAAAGGCCGCTACGGTGAAGAGATTGACAGATCCCACAGCTAATGTCGGAGGCATCAAGCTTTGAGGCTAGACTGACTTGTGTGTATCATCAGACGACTCGCCGTACCTACGCATCGCATAACTCGGCCGGGCGCCCCGTGGGCCATTTTCCCGGAGAATCTTGGCACCAGCAAGCCTAGCCCGGCGGTGGGATGATGTGGAGGAAGCCAAGATGTCCCCACGAGGCACGGCTAGATTGAGAAATGAAAAATGGGGACCCTCTCCCTATCAATCCATATCAACAATGCGCACACTGGGCCCCGAGCTGCCGCCCCGAACCGCCACGGTCGATCGCCAAGTGTGCGACAGGCTAAGCTTTCTGTCAAGGTTTATACCTACGCCGTGGCACGTGTGGCTAAACGCACAACCGGTGATCGAGCTTGGCACCCTGCGTTTCGGACATGATCGTCATTGGTCTAGAAGTAGATCTCCCGGCGCGATTGACGTGCTGCGCAGTACTACAGGTGCGCGCTTCTTACTTGCTTGATGGGTCACGCTCGTGCTTGCTGGAGGAGGTGGAATTGGCGCCAACCTTAAACGTTATCCTCGAACCTTCGCGATCCGTTTCCGATGGCGCTCTCGCGGTGTCAAACACCAAAGGATCCATACACAAGGCGACATCAACGCCGAGGAGATAGCCAGCAGCCCGGCTCGACGGCATTTGCGGAAATAACGTGAGCATCTGGAGGAGCTGCACAACCTGTTTTCCGTGGTTGACAATGCCTGTTTGGCCTCGCACAATCTCGAATGCTTCCTCGTCCCCTTCCCCTGGCCAGATGGTCAAACGCCAAGACGTGAACGCTGGCGCCCATTCGCCCGGCTGTGTCCACACGGCCCCGGAGAGATGAACGATTCCACCGCAGGGGGAGGCTGCAAGGTGGGTGCCGAGCTCCACCCTGCGAATGGGGCTCCGTTTGCCCTCGGTGCAAGGCCGAGTGCCGTTCACACAGCCTTCTGGAATGTTTCTGGATGATTGCTTGTGGACCGCTACTACTGTTGTGTATGCAACGGATGGCACACATCGGCACACTCGGCACGCATCCTCTGGATGCACACCGGATGGGATGAGGTCGAGCCCAGGTATAAAGATCGTGAGGACTTCGTCTTCTAGGACAATTCCTGATCTTGTTCTGCACCCACTCATCCACATTCATTGACTGAACTCTACGACACTCATTCTTTTCTAACCAACTTCACTCTTTAACAAATCACTTACCAACCGTCAAAATGGTTTTCAAGTCTGGACTTATCGCGGCTGCCCTGGCGGCATCCGTCATGGCGTCGCCTATGAACGCCGGCGACGTTATGAAGCGCGCCTCCAGCTGCACCTTTTCTGGCTCCAGCGGTGCCGCTGACGCCATGAAGCAGCAGGCTTCTTGCTCTACCATCACCCTCAAGGATGTTGCCGTCCCTGCGGGAACCACCCTGGACCTCACCAAGCTGAAGGACAACACCAAGGTCATCTTCGAGGGCGAGACCACCTTTGGCTACAAGGAGTGGAAGGGACCTCTTCTGTCCATTGCCGGCACTGGCATCACCGTCGAGGGTGCCTCCGGCGCTACGCTGAACGGCCTCGGCGAGAAGTACTGGGACACCAAGGGCTCCAACGGTGGCAAGACCAAGCCCAAGTTCTTCGCTGCCCACAAGTTGATTGACTCTCACATCAACAACATCCACATCGTGAACTCCCCAGTCCAGGTGGTCTCCATCAACGGCTGTGACGGCCTCACCATCAACTCTATGACCATCGACAACTCCGCCGGTGACTCCAAGGGAGGCCACAACACCGACGGCTTCGACATTGGCTCCTCCAACAACATCCACATCAACGGCGCCAAGGTCTACAACCAGGACGACTGCGTTGCCATCAACTCTGGCACCAACATCAAGTTCGACTCTGGTCTCTGCTCCGGTGGCCACGGTCTCAGCATCGGAAGTGTGGGCGGCCGAGACGACAACACCGTCACGGGCGTGACCTTCTCCAAGAGCACCGTCAAGAACTCCGACAACGGTATCCGCATCAAGGCCAAGAAGAACACCTCTGGCAAGATCAGCGGCATCGCCTACGAGGACATCACCCTTGACAACATCGCCAAGTACGGTGTCCTGATCGAGCAGAACTACGACGGCGGCGACCTGCACGGCGACCCCACCAGCGACCTGCCCATCACCGGTGTCACCGTCAACGGCCTGCACGGCGACGGCGCGGTCGCCGCCAAGGGCCACAACCTGGCCATCGTCTGCGGCTCCGGCGCCTGCTCCAACTGGACCTGGAAGGACGTCTCCGTCTCCGGCGGCAAGAAGTACGACTCTTGCCAGAACGTCCCCAGCGTCGCCTCTTGTTAAGTTGCTGGCTGTGGCCTTTGTCTCGGGGGTTGCTGATCTCGCCCAGCTTTTTGGGTGATGGAGTTAGCTGGTGGTTTTGTGTATATAGTTATCTTTGGAGTCGCTAGGCATTTAGTTGTACATAATTGGTAAATGCTAGTCTGCTGTTAAAGTATATTCTTGATGTTGCTCTCGATGTTCTCCCTGGTAAGCGTCTCATCAGCGTGGTATCTCGATTCACCTCAGTCTCCTCACCCTCTAAACCATGACTTCCTAACTACTGGTTTCCACTACTTCTATTTCCTCAATTAGTTCCACCGTATTCGCAGCGAAGCCAAAGTCTTGATGTATACTCCTGCGTATTTTGACCTCTATTAATTGAGTTGTTTCGTTTCGTTTCGTTTCGTTTCGTCTCGTCTCGATGCGAGCAGAAGTGTTTGGCAGGAGCTTTCCTCCTTTTCTGCTGTTGGGTCAGAGGGTTCCGTCCGAACACCTCAGGCGGGAACGACAAGTCGCAAGTACAGATTCGTGGCGATGAGATTGCCGTGGTGGTGTTCGGAAACCACGGCCGATCTAGCATACACGAGGGCCATAGTTATGCTTTCAATAATGGAAGAGCCTCATCTAGGATATTATTTCGCGCCCCAAGGAAGGGGATATGATGTTCTGATATGGGATTATCGGCAGAGCGAGTGGCCACAGTCGAGAGACTTGGGCGCGCTGTCAGGGCTTCTTTGGTTGCATGCATGACATGTCACTGTCACTTGATATCTACAATGATGGCACAGTCTTTGTTGGGTACAACGTCTTCATTTATTTCGCTGTCTACCTATCTTATAGTTTTTTTGTGGGTTTTTTGTTTTCTGATTTTGGGATGGTGTTGCCCCTTGGGTATCTTGAGTGTCGTGGGTATCTCAAATTGTTGCAGCCCGTACTCCAAACGTTGTTGCTCTTCGCGAAGAGCTTGATGTAAATGTGTGTGTAAAAAATCAGTTCGCAGAAGAGAAAATGCCCAAGCCCGAAATTCCTTTTTCCAAAACGGTACCCAAAGATTCTTCCTCGCGAGAAGAAAGAAAGAAAAAAGACAAATGGTCGATCTGGTGTGTGTCATCGCTCGCTGTTCTGTGTATAGAGATTTCACAGGTTTTTCTGCAAAAGTCTCGGGTCGATGGTTCTGACTTGGTTGTCGTTGTTGTAGTAGTCGTTGTTGTTGTCGGAGGAAGAGAAGGAGAAAGGGGGAGACAAGTCCACTTGCTCGTTGGTGGCTGCCTCTTGCGCTGGAGGCGGCTCAAGCTGGAATTCTCCGTGTGAGTCGACGATGGCGTCGTATTCCGCGATTTCTTGCTCCGTGAATTTGGGGTGGCCTCGCGCTTCGAAGTCTCTGAGTATCTCGTCGACTTGGGACGGACCGAGTTCTAAATCCCACGTGGAAGGGTCAGGGTTTGAAAACCGCTTCCGAAATCCGATGTTTTGCGGGGAGTCGCCCGGAAACGTCCAAAGAGACCATCCTTCGTAGCAACCAAGTGCGTGGATCCGCGATCCGTAAAGTACGGCGGCTTCCCGCAACGTCCCATATGCGCGATGGTGTGCGTCCCTCATGGTCCAAAATGAGTCGCAAAGAGCGAGCCATTTGTGTCGTACCCAGTTGATCATGGTTTGCAGGCCTTGCCGGTCTTTTACACCCAGGCGTTTCATGTCGATTTCGCCGTCGTCGCCAACGGCATGTGGGTGTTCTGTTCTCAGACTGGCTTGCCTTGCTTGTAGTCGGGCGCGGCCATCTGCCCATGACTGGTGCAATCTCTTCGTTTTGGCCTCGGCCTCTGAAAGAGGGAGCTCGATGGCGACCTTGCCTCGCTCTAGGCGTTCGCATTCAGTCCACAGTTCCTCCCGTTCCTGCATGTTCCGCAGAACCATAGTCTGCAGGTGCGCAGTCTGGGAGGGCTTGTTGTTCTTCGCGAGCTTTTTCTCGGCCATGTCGACCCTATCGTCGACAGTTTGAAGCATCTCATATCTGTGTCTGAGATCTTCGTTGGCGTCTGCGGGAGCCCAGAATCGCTGGTTCTTCTTCTTTCGACCTCGACCAGGCCGTGGTGTGGGCTCTGGGCGAGGTGCTGGAACTGGGCGGAAGGCGGCTATCTTCTGCTGGAATGTCAACGGTGGCGCTTCTGGTTGGTGCTGAGCCAGTGGTTGCTGAGCTTGTGCTTGATAGTGCGGCTGCTGGGTGGTCTGCTGGGGTATAGCCTGCGGTGCGGTAACCGCCTGTGGGACAGTGGCCTCTGGGTAAGCCGTGCGTGGTAAAACCACCTGTGAGCCCTGGGGGTTGGCCGCCTGTGTGAAATCCGACTGTGGGAAATCCACCTGTGGGAAATCCACCTGTGGGAAATAGGCCTGCGGGAAAAACGCCTGTGCGGTAGCCGCCTGTGAGATTGTTGGCTGCTGGGTGATCTGCTGAGGTATAGCCGCCTGTGGGTTGGCCAGCAGTGAGAAAGCCGCCTGCGAGCTGGGTGGCTGTGTCTGAGGGCCCTGGAGACTAGGGCAGTAAGGACAGACTACGCCATGACCATGGCCGGCCGGACCCATGGGCCAATAGGGCGCTTGGAAGCCCATGGGCATCCCTGAGCCATGTTGTTGGTGGTGGCCTGTAGTGGTACGCTGGTGGGTAGCTGTAGACTTGTCAGAACCTTGAAGGTCTCTCTGATAGAGAGGCAGGAGTTTGGAGTTAATAGTACCTTGTGGATGAGCCATGTAAGGGTTACCACTGAAGTCTTGACCGGGGTAGCGGCCCATGGCGTGAGGGTTCGGACCGAACTGATGTTGCTGTTGTTGCCGAGACGAACCTGGGCTTGGAGCCATGTTGTTGTTCGGAGGGTACCCCATCGACTCAAAATTGTTGGAATTCATGGCGACTGGTGAATGTAGGTCGCGATGTAGTTGAGTCAGAGTTGAATATGGGGATACGAGGATATGAGAGAGTGATAGAGTGATAGTATTAGACAGTGAGAGCGTGTATGTGTCCAAGACACTAAGAGTGTTGAGTCTCGTTATCTTGTATAGCAGAGAGTGTTGATCTTGATATAGTTGCAGTTTTGTGTGAGGTTTAGAAAAAGGTAGGAATGGAAATGGGAGGCAGAGAGATGGAGACTGCTTAAATGTAACTTGGGCCCGCCAGTCGTGCGAACCTGGACGGACAGGCGAAAGATCGCGTTCATCTAGTGTACATAGGAATCTGAGCTATACGCGGCCAGTTGGGAATAGTATGTCGTTGATGGAGTTAGAGCAACAGTGTAAGTGTTCAACAAGGCTTGTTTGTATCTTGCCGTAGGATACCGAGGTATGTGAGGAGGACACCTGACTGACAAGTCCGGGCGCCATGTTATGGTCGCGCTGCGTCGTGATGGTACCTGGGGTCTGCCCTGATGCTAGGATACGACTGAACTGAACGGCCCAAGAAAATCCTGACTTTCTGCTTTGTCAAGGGAATCATTCGGTCGTAGCTACTTTCTGTGTCCTCAATATGGAGCGACAAATGCAGTCCACCTCGCTCTTGCTGACGTTAAGGTTCGGAAAATTGGACTCGCGGACGTCTCAGATATCACAGTATAGCCTACAACTCATTAAAAGGCGCGAAAGAGTCACAACTGTATTGTGAATCATCCCAACGCTGCGTCCTAGTGGTAGGAACATCTCATATGATGGGCAAGCTGATTCTGCTATCCGCTGAGCTGAGGGGATTCCGCGATGGCTTCTCCCCATGTGAAATTCCGAGGGCTCTTTCCACAATGCACAGGTTTCATGCTCACAAAACGCCAGGAACAACCGAACTCTTCACTTCTATTTCGCACAGTGAATCATGTCCAAGACTGGACGGCGCAATCAGGATATTGGCTAGCACATGCCCAAGTAGGTAGGCACAGTCGATGAAATGACCGGGGGTGCCTGGGCAATCAGGCCACATGTAGTCATTTTCTAGCACTAGGACGGCCATGTAGACCGCAAGCGCGCCTTTGCGGCTCTTGCACTGTGTATTCGTACGGGGTCTGGATTAATCGGCCGGCTTCAGCATGATCTCAACCTATAAAGGCGCCATCCACGCTTTATAGAGCACTAGGGAGTACTTGAAAGGGCTAGTGACTGAGCCCGCGTCAAATCGCCCAATAAACACATTTTATCTGACGCCTTGCCCATCATTCAACGGCAGCCACGTTCTACACGATATTCGCACTGTCATTGGACACCCTTGCGGATCTTTTCGAGCAATCGCCGCCTGAGGCCAGGAGAAATGACAGTGAAATTAGTGCCAGCCAGCGTGAAACTAGTCGCTTCAGGGGAAAATCTCTGGCTGGATGGTCACCTGTGGACCAGTTTACTTTCCCCGGGGTTGCATCTTGAGAATCATCCCTCTGAAAGCACTGGAACTTGGCACTGAGGCTGTGTACATACATAGGTTTCTGTCCTTGGGTACTCTGCTGGAAAGGAAAGTGTACGAAATGCCACTACATCTCTCATCGCGTGGCCGCTGCTGGGACTCGACCCAACTGGATGATGTTCCACGAGGAACGTTCAGAAGCCTCTTCAGCAGAACGAGCCACCGGAGCTTCCTCTGCACATGAGCTTTCGTTTCCGTTCGATTCCCGGAAAAGTGAATGAAGTCATCGGCCCAAATATAGTATAGGGACGTCTTGATCATGTCTAGCGAAAGATGCCCAGAATCAAGAACAAAGGCGGCCACCCAGGGTTTCACTCCCGTCCGGTATTCGCACAGAACGCTCCATCTTCCCATTTCAAGGACCCCATACCAAACACTACACAAACAAACAACCCTCAACAATTTAGAGCCCGTCGAAACAAGATGTTCCAGTCCTGTCATATAGATCATGCTCCACGCCAGCAGCCTAAGTACTATGCCAACCGGTATAAGGACATCAGGGAGCCCTCATCAGACTTTATCACGAGTGTATCGTATACAGCTCAATCGATGGCACCAACTCCTTCATAGCATTCAGCCATTCCAGGCACTGAGATAATACGATTCGCCATATCGGAATCTCAATTCTTATGCACCGAATTTTCTCCAGGATGGTCCACTAATGATCTTCCTCCGTATACTATACAGCTCCGGCAAGATGTTCTTTACAATGAACCTGCAACCCACAGACATTACCCAATGGCCTTGCCAGTAGCCATTGCCAGTAGCCTCGCCCACGCAGACGTATGAAGCACCTCCGCAATGGCCGCCACAGACAGCCACAGCCAGCCCGCGTGCCACGCTTCCTGGCCAACGCCCCGGGATCCGGTCACAGATCAGGACTTTCAGGAACATTTGACAGAACTCGCGCCCCGACGGAGAGGTTTCAGGCTCAAGAATACAAGATCGGACGTCCGCGGGAGTGCGAGCTTGCGGCACCGAAGCAGCAGTATTACACAGCGGAATTCTTCGAGGGCCCAGAGATATTACAGAAAGTATCATAATGCTTGGAGAAACTTCCATTCGGCGAAGTTGAGACTCGCGGAAGCATCCGCTCAAGACAATGGGAGGTTGCAAAAACTAACTTTGAAAAACGCCGAGCTGCTCAAGCATGGGAAGGAGGACTACTTATCTTTCGATCGGACTCGGTTACCACTGAAAAGCGGTGCCAGCCCTGAACAAAGACAAAAGCGGTTCATTTTGCTGCAAAAGAAACTCGAGGATTCGCGCCAAAAGATCAGCAAGACGGAGGAGTTCCTTGCTCAAGGGAAAATCGCCCCAGAAGAGGCGGCTGCATCACTCCAGCGTCAGAACCACTGGAAGTCGAAGATGGAGGGAGATTTTGCAGATATCGACTTCGAGATTCAGCATGAGAGCGTCCTCCCGAATGATAACCAGCTCGCCTGTGGAATCGCAGGCACAGGCAACATACCTCTTGCCGACGGATCGCTTCTCAGCCTGGAGGACTCCAGTGACTATTTTACGAATACTGTTTCCAGTTTCACTGATGGATTTCAAGTGGGAGAGACGCCTATATATCTCTTTCCCCCTCAGCAGCCTACCAGGCCTCCAGCAACCACATCTTCCATTGCGGATCAAGTCGCCCACGGGAACCCAGACAATGACATAACGCCTCCTGCATGCATAGGACTTGCCAGTCAAGGAATTCCCAACAACCTTTTCGCGAACAATGATCCTAATCTTACCGCTGGTTGCAACGGGTTACAGCAGTTGCTTAATACACATGTTTGTCCCCAGAATCTCACCATCAGCCCAGATGCTGCACGTCTCGGACGGGCTGGGGCTCAGGCAGCGATGGGTCAGTCTCCATCAAGTCACATTCCTGGAGAATGCTATAATCAGTTTTGCCCGCACTGCCGCCTGATACGGCCAAAGATTCCAATCAATGGATCTGGTCTTGACCCATCGAGTTCATCCATTTGAAACCAGCACAAGACCCTATAGGGATGATGACCTGGGCTTGAAATTGTCATGCATTTAGACCAAGATAGCGACGTCCACACAAGTGATTTGCTCGGTACGTGAAGGGTCTTCCAGAAGAATGAAGACCGCGCAAGGGAAGTAGATGAGCGCCAAGAAGGAAAAGAAAAAGTGAAAAAGGAAAGAAAAAAGCCGAGGGAAAAAGCATTTCCACACCTCAGAAAAGGGGCGAATGGGAGGAATATATGCACAAAACCATATTTCGCGATGCCTATATCTGTTCCTCCAGCAGACAGTCGCGATAGTTTAGATACCCCGGAACAGGAAGGATACGACAAGGGTACTTGTCGGTGGTTATGCAGGATCTGGAACGGGAGGATCATCTACACATGATCAAGGATGCACAGGATGGCAAGCCGGACAAACTTGTCGATAGAGTCATCACGACTCAGTTGGAGGCGATACAAACATTCAAAATGCGGGAGGAGCGGGGTGAGAGAGACAGGGGGAGTGCAAGGCCAGACTCTCAGCCTCCAAACGTTCCCTCTGTGAGGAGCGGAAAACGGCATCCCGGACTAGCCAAGAATGATTGACCAGTACTTCGATGAAGCCCTCTCTCGGATAGTGACCTAGTCCATCGAACATGTGCTCTTGCCATGCTACAACACGTTAGGGCATGTTCGCCGGCAGAAAACGATAACTCTTGTCTCTAATGTACTTATTCATGCTGATCATTCCCCAATTGTCTGTCAGAATTCGATCAAGGACTCTATATTATTGAGTCTACCCAGCATATAAGACTTCCATAGCTGCATGAAGATCTCTGTTTGTATCGCGCCTATAGTATCTCTGGATCCGTCGCTGATGAGTGCATAACAGGGAAAACAATGGCAGCAAAAGTACTCACAACCGTTGTATCATGATCCAGCAATATTCACTATCGTTATACGCTGTAGGAAAAGTTCATGCAAGAGTACACTGTCGCCTTTGAAAGGAGCAAGCCCAAAGTGTGTGCTCAGATATCTGATTTTGGATCAATTAGAAGAAGCTGTCGATATGAGACTAGATGCCGCTTCGTGAGAGCGACAACAAAGACAGTCTTAGCTATTATCTGTGTCCCGAAGTGTTCCTTATTATAGTGCCTAGACAACTCGGCTCGTCCGCGGCCAAGCCAGACACTCCATTACGGACAACTACAGTCAACCTGAACCCTCCCAAAAATTAGCCACCCCCTCCAGATCATCGACATTCAACAGGTCCACGCCACCGTCGTACAGCGACCTCCAGACCGCGTTCCGCGTTCCCACCGGCCAGCCGGGCTGGTCCCAGTACCGCACCTTGATGCCCTTGGCGTGCGCGACGGCGACCTGGGCGGCGAGGAGCGTCTTCTGCACGTCGTTGAACCCGCCCGCGCCGCGCACGCCGGGGAACACCAGGTTGAAGTTTGTGCTGGCGATGGGCGAGACGGCGGAGGTGATGTTGGCGAAGGTGAGCGCCAGCAGCGGGATAGGCGCGTCCCAGAAGTAGTCGCGCGGTGCGACGCCTTGCACCTGGCTGAGCGGGGTGTTACCCGTGCCGATGACGGTGACGGGGCCCTGGGTTACGGTGGTGCCGTCATAGGTGGTCAGGTAGCCCGCGTCGCGGAGGGGCTGGAGGGCCTCGACGACTACTGGGAAGGTGGTGGCTCCGTCCGTCTTGAGGTCGATGAAGAGGTACAGCGTCTGGCTGGGGGAGGTGTCGTAGACGCCGTTCTTGGTGGCGCCGGGGACGAAGGAGCTGTTTGGGTTCTGGCGCTGCAGGACGGACAGGATGGGCTGGATGTAGAGGCTGTCCAGGGTGCGCTCGTCGGTCAGGGAGGACTGGTCGTGGCCGACGTGGAGGGTGCCGTTGTAGAGCCAGACGTCGGCCTCGACGCTGATTGCGCCTGCCTTCAGGGCTGAGTAGAAGGGGACCTCACGCCAGTAGTCATTGTGAGAGTGCTAGGTGACCTCGGGTCAGCCACTGTTTGCTTTGGTTGAGCTACAGGTCTCACTTACAAATCCCTTGGGGACGATGTCCCCGGTCAGAGAGGTCGGATAGTCATATTTTGGGTCCGAGGCGGCATCACTGATGATCTTCTGCAGGGCTGGTGAAACCGGCACGTCTGACTGGGCAAAGACAGCCGGAATTGCGGCCAGGGCCGTGGTGATCAGAGAGCCCAGCATGGTGGAGGAGTGAGGTGCGAAAGAAAGGTTGGCCGGGATGGTCGGGTGCGGGGTTGGGTGGTGATGTTATTGCTCCGGAAGGGCACAGCAAGCACCTTGCGAACTGGTGTTCGTCCCAACTCCCCTGGCATTTAAATGCACTTGTAATCTTAGGGATATCACGACTTATATGTGATGTCACCTGGGCCCTGTTCCCGCTCGGGGTGGTGTAGATGGTATTGGTTGCTGGTTGACAGGGGAGAGCTCCAGATGGGCCAATGAAACGCGCACGTGGACCATGGACCTGGGCTTGTTACCTTTGATCACCCACACGAGGGTTTACACGTGCTGTTACCCTGGGCCATGGGGACATCTTGTCGGGTGGACAGTGAATGGCATTTAAGCATGGGGCTAAGATCGAAGACTGGGGCCATGCTCATTATAAGCAAGCAAGGAACACCATTTCCTTGACCAGACTCCTGGAAAGGCAACGGAATCCAACTTGGTAGCATATGGCCCGTTCCGAAGCTATGGTGCATATGGCGTCAGGTTCGGTGAGCTGTATGTTCTTTCTGGAGTTTGGAACCCACTCCCATTCTTGATCTGACATCAAGAGAGAGGTCGCGTGCGCATCATCCGCAACGGTCGCGTGTGCACGCGTTGGCCGGCTGCTGTTCCAGGGCTGAAATGGCTTCATGGAGTATTGGTGCGTAATTATATAGTAGGCGAGACGCATACATGGTAAATTAGTCAGAGAGGCTGCCAGTACGGTTTGAGGGACCAAAGTCAATCTGCTGCAGCCATCGTGCCCAGAGCAGCCTCTTGCGATTATTCGAAGGTGCATCCCATGTGGCACGTGACCCTCTGCGCTTGTCGGCGGGCCGCAACGTGGATGTTACAGGGATACGCCCACTTTGAAGTGATGGAGAGAAGAGGTCGAAGGAGGCGGATGACGCCGTCAAAGTTGAGACAGACAGGCACAAGACATGCGATGCGACACGTGCCCTTGTCTCTGCAACAAGCCTGTCTTCTCATCGCACCCCGTATTGTGCATCGTAGAGTAGACTGCTAAAGACCATCGGCAGTGCTTCTAGTCCGACTTGTCCTCTGCAGGTTGCTGGAAGGATGGAAAAGCCGGGAAAGATACGAGCGGAATATTATACGGTAGCTCCAGTATTTCACCCTGGATCTTTGTGCGGCCTGTGCGCACCACCAGCACCGGTGACGGCGATGGCTACGGTTACGGGAACGGATACGGTAGTGGTGGGCCGTTGGCATCACATCCAGGGTTTGAGCTTCTCAGGTTCAGGCAAGATCAACCCGACCAGTGTGGATATCGGGGATATCAGTGACGCAACAAGCAGAGGCATTTTTTAGGACAAAAAGCATGCCCTGGTTCAAGATAGGTTAATTGAGGACCAACTGATGAGGCGGGCGGGCGCGTAGTCGTCTAGATAAAACGTCCCAAGCTCCAGGGTTAACGTTTGTTGGGGCGGCCAGCTCGCTGGATAACGGATTAGAAACGGCAGCTGGGCTCCAGGGCGCCTGCCAGCTGCCAGGAGCAGGCCTAGGCCCCACGGACAAGCTGCCCTGCCCTGCCCTGCCACCCGCTCCCCTGACGCCCTGCATGAGCATCTGAGCAGTTGAGCGTGAGCACGAGCAGCACCTGGCCCTGAGCATCCCACCAGCCCTCGGCCGGTCTCGACCCTCAACTCGCCCACTGTTCAGCAAACTGGCAATCTGTTTGTTGACTGACTGACGTCCACCCGCCCTCGGATCTCCCGTCCATCCAACTTCTCCTTCAACACCAGCTGGTGACAACACCACCTGCAGTGCACAGCTTCCAGAACCAGCACTGACTTGACCGACCGTCCTGCCCTCGACGCGACACACCACAATCCATCATCCCTCCCTCATTTATGGCTTTGTTTTTCTCCTCGGGTCTGTGCTTTTCTGTCTCTGGAACAGTCACGGCGCATACGCTCTGACGAGATCACCACTGTTGGGTCCAGGGGAGCTTTCCAAGATTTGTAGGTCCTGTCTTCCCCCCTCCATCTGCTTCCTTTGAGCTTGGCCATCCGGAGCCCTCGCAGCAGGATCTGCAAGGGTCCATCGACGAGAAGGATACCATCTTGACCGTCCCTCGGTGTCGCACCCGTGTCGTCCATCGCCGAGTCGCGGCGCAAACTCGAGTCGAATGGCGGTAGCCAGCGGGTTATGACTCTTGCGCGGCGCCCCCTACGGTTTTGCCATCCGGTTCCATCCCATCCCATTCCTCGCATGACAGCACCGGCCTCGATACTGCTATGACAGCCCCGTGCATCTGTTCCAGCATGGCCAAGTCGAGCCGAGGCTGTATCTGGAATTCAAATCGCATAGCTTGATTGCGACGTGTGGCATGGGAATCGGCATCGGGCATGGATGGCATCATCGACCAGTCATTCTGCCAGTTGGTCGTCAGGGCCAGCCCGAGGCTTGAGCTCCAGCTTCCAACCCCGGACCGCACTGGGCTCGACTTGGACTGGCCTGGGGGATAGACAAAGGACCCCGAACCTGGACAGCACCCCAGCATTGGAACCACGCACCACTGGGCCTCCTGATTCGGTCTCTCACATGTTGTTTCACTGCCGCTGCTAGGCTGGCACCAAACACACTCGTCCACTCCCATCGGTACCCCGATCCTGCCAAGACCGTTGTGTTCATCCGCCTGCCTGCTGCTTGGTTGGCCAAGCCTCGCTGACAAGTCATTTGGTTTCTCCGACTTCATCTCGACCACGAACGCTGACCCACGCCTTTTCCCTCGCAGACAATAGACTTCATTGAGATACCCCCTCGCGATTGACCATCACAGCTCGACCGCGACTGCATGCTTTTGGGTGTATTTTAGACTGCCGTGCCGAACACGGCCTTCCAGCCCCGTTCCAGCCCCTTCCCGCACCGTCCCGGCACGGTCCTCGACAGCCCTCGACCACAATACCGACACGATACATCGCCATCCATCGAATCGACATCGCCCGGCCCCCTCTACAGTCTTGTACCTCGACCGCCAAGCGGCCATCTGCATGCCCGCCGCGCAGTCTCATTACCTACCTTCCTACCACCCATCCCCTGTCGGGCGTCAGATCGCTGGCGCTGTGACGTAGGGGCTTGTGGGCACCACCGGCAAGATGTTTTGGAGGTTTGGCGGCTACGCCAACATATCCACGATCGATACCATTCTCGACAAAAATGACTTTACACTTGAAGAGCTTCTTGATGAAGGCGACCTGATACAGGAATTGAAACAACACAATGCGAAGCTCATCGACTACCTACGGGACGAGCCCGTCCTGGTCAAGCTACTTGAATACGTCGTCGCCCCCAAACTAGAGCCAGTCGCGACTCCCGATGTCGACGATGACGACGAAAAGGAACTCGAAGCCGACACAGAAAAGGGCAAGGGCCGCGTCCTGCCCTTCTCGAGGCCAAGGGCGTCATCCAGGGCGTCCGAGCCTGAGAACAAGGAAGAAGAGATGGAGAAGAAGCGCAATAGGTATGCGTACGTCGCAGCCGAGATTCTTGCGTCAGACAACTGGTCAATATGCGAAGCACTGCTGGCAAACAAGACCATGCTGCGCAATTTCTGGGAGTTCCTGCAGCATCCTATCCCTCTCGACCCTCTGCAGGCCAGTTACTTCACCAAGGTCAACGAGGCCCTGTTTGACAAAAAGACCGAGGAGATGATCGAGCTGCTCAAGTCTATCGACAACGCTGTCCCAGACATGCTTCGGCACGTTGACTGCCCCATGATTATGGACTTGCTGCTCAAGATCATCAGCCTCGAGCGGACGGAGGCTGGCCAGGGAATAGTCGAGGTAAATCCCACGCATAGTATCGTGTAACCACCGCCCCTGCTAACCAGATTTGTCACACAGTGGCTCTATACTCAAGATGTCATGCCAACACTCCTTTCCTTCCTCGGCCCCGAGCACAGCTGGGCCACCCAGACCTCGGCAGGCGACTTCATGAAAGCCATCATCACCGTATCTGCAAACGCCTCGCAAAACGAGCAGACGTGCATCGGTCCGAACGAGCTTACTAGGCAGTTGGTATCAAAAGATTGCGTCGAAAAGCTGATATCCTACATGCTGGGCGGGGGCAACGCCTTGACCGTCGGAGTGGGAATCGTCATCGAGGTTATCCGCAAGAACAATTCGGACTATGATCCCGATGTTGGTGCCGAGGCCAGCTCCTCCCCTTCAAGCCGAGACCCCATCTACCTGGGCACCCTCCTGCGACTATTTGCCGAACACGTCCCCGACTTTGCGCATCTGATTATGAATGCCCCGGCACAGAAAGCTCGCCTCGATTCCACTTTCGGTGACAAGATCGAGCCGCTCGGCTTTGATCGCTTCAAGACCTGCGAGCTGATGGCCGAGCTCTTGCACTGCAGCAATATGGGCTTGTTGAATGAAGTCGGTTCCGAGGAGCTTATCGCTGCTAGAGATAGCGAACGCCAGCGGTTACGTGTTGAGGGCAAGCTTTCAGCTCTGCGCGGTGAGGACGTCCCATCCTCAGCAGATGACCTGACCATGCGTATATCACACTCTTCGCCCGCCGACGAAGGTCGGCGCTTGGAAATTACCAACATCTCCGAAGATGACGGCTTTGAGGAGGTCGCACACAGCAAAGAGATGACGGAAGACACGTCGCACGAGTTCGTCAAGGCCGAGGAGGAGATACAAGCTGGCCAGGCAACTTCATTCCTAGATAAGGACGAGGACGATTTCGTCGACGAGCCACTGAGCTCCCCTCGGCTTCAGGTCAGCGACGCCAAGATCGAAGAGCCTGAGTTTGATGATCCAGATTTGGTTGTGGCACCGTTGTCTCCTTCAAAGCAGAAGGCGAGTGACTTGAACGAGCTTCCCTCGTCCCCGTCAAAGGAGGAAGGTGCCAAGGTTGAAGATCTGGTGGAAGACATGCAGAAGTCCCTGTTGGAGGACAAGCCGAAGACTCCAGAGCCACAAGATGCAGCAGGCTCCGCGGACGACAGTGAAACTTCTACTCCTGCTGTTGATACGCCAGCAGCATCATCAGTAGCCGAGTCCGAGACCACGAAACCTGAAGCTCAAGAGCCCCAACCATCCGAATCTGAGGCTCCCTCTTCCGAGCCACAGGCCGAGGAAGCAGACAAGCCCGCGCCACTTTTCTCCCAGCCGCAAACTGCTCCCGAGGAGATTGCTGCCTCAGCTGAAGAGCCAAAGGAGTCTGAGGCCTCTGATGCCGCCAAGCAGGCGGATGAGCCCCAAGCCGCACCACAAGTTGCCGAGCCCGACCAGCCAGAGCAAGCAGCGGGCGACGCATCTATTGTTGTTGGCCACGAGGTACAGCCCGAGGCGCAGGACCTCAGTAACGTCCAGCCAGTCGTGGGCGATTATCTGAAGATGCAATTTGTTGAGTATGGAATCGTTCCTACGATCCTGTCGTTCTTCTTCAAATACCCTTGGAACAACTTCCTCCACAACGTTGTTTATGATATTGTGCAGCAAGTCTTCAATGGACCAATGGACCGTGGCTTCAACCCCACGCTCGCGATTTCTCTGTTCGAATCTGCGGACATCACGAGTCAGATCATCAACGGCCAACAAGCCAGTGAGCAGTCCCAGCAACAGAACAAGACCCGCATGGGCTACATGGGCCACCTCACACTTATCGCCGAGGAGGTGGTCAAATTCACCGAACGCCACCCGCCTGAGCTTCTCAGTGAGACGGTACTGCAGAAGGTCATGGACCAGGAATGGATCAACTATGTTGAGGGCGCTCTTGCGGAGACCCGCGAGCGTGACAACGCCATCCTGGGAGGTGTGCGGCCCGAGGTGGCCATGAGCAATAGACAAGCTGGTGGTCTTTCAGCGGTCGGTCTATCCAGTCTCGGCGCCGCGTTCGGCAGCTCACAAGGCGGCAGCTCGAACGCCCTGGCGGACGCGGGTCTTAACGGCGGCTTGAATGACATGAGTGACAATGGTGGTGGCAACGGGATAGGACCCTTTGCCATCTCATCGGGCACTTTGATGTCTGGTTTTGGTAGCAGTTCTGATGAGGACGAGGATGAAGAGGCTGAGAACGAGGAGGATGTTAACAACGAGGTTGGTATTCTTCCCTTTGTCCCTTCCCAACCACGCCCTAGGAGGTCTTCTGGTTTGTCATCTTTTGCTGGCCGCCCTGTGCCGCGGCTTTTTACCCGTTCTGCATCTGGTTTCCAAAGGAGCGAGGACTGCATCGAGGATTCCGACTCCGACGATCCTGAGAGGTCATGCCCGGATTTGGACGACAACCACGACCACGATAGCGCCGACGAGGACGAGTTGGAGCCACGCAAGATGATCCAGAAGAGAATCGCTCCTCCTATAACCGCAGGCTCCCGCAGAGGCAGCTTGGCCGACACCATGGACGACTTTGAGGATGTCTCGTTGGCCGACGACGAAAGTGACTCCAACTCCTTGGGCCACATCTCGCCCGATGAGTGGGAAGATGTTGAGGACCAGGGGTTAGAGTGCACGGACGACGAACCCACAGGCCCTGTCCTACGAGTGGACGATGGGGCGCCGGAGCAGGAAACAGACGTCGTCGACCAAGCGGACGATGACAGCGATCCCCTGTTCCGCCTACTCATCTCAGTCAACTTCCCATCAGAGGAGGAGATGCGACCGCGCCGAGCACGGCGAGACGAGGAGATCCACGTGGGCATGCTCCACCTTGTGAAAGAGCTCTTCGAAGGCAAATACCCTGACACGTTCTTGGACCGCATGGCCGACATACTTTCTTGTCCGCCTGCCAACCCTCCGAGTGAACACGACATGAGGGTGCAGGCCTGCCTGGTCGAGATGGGACGACTGGTCCGGATGAGCGCGCCATCGGACGAGGCCACGAACCCAGACTCTCAGTTGGACAAGCCGGTAGCCGACGAAGAGAAATGTGGAATGGAGAAGCAGCTCTAGGAAAATCAATAGTTGTAGGATTAAGCACAATGACTCGGGTCTACAAGAGCTGGAGTGATGTGCCGGCTGCTAGGCCTGGTTCAACGGAATAATGGGCGTCCAGTCGGCCATCGGATCGCAACCTCGTGCCACATTGGCTGTCACCTGTTGTGTCCTTGTGGGTCTGATGCTGTGGGACGGTGGATGGGTGATGGTGGCCCCTGCTCCGGTCTGGAATCCTCTTCGGCCAAGCGAACCCTTCTCGGCCACGATCCGCCAGCCTATCCGACTCGCACACTCGTTCTGGGTCCATCTTCCCGTTCAAATGGGCGCCCGTCCTCCTCCATGCTCTGGTGGCGGCTGCTTGCGCTCCACATCGACCCCGGATTTCCTTTCGTCTATCTCCTTATGTCTCACTATTGCACCGTTGCGGCTATCTAACGATGATTACAGTTAGGCATACATGCTAATAGCTCATAGTTCCGTGCCTACACCGACCCCCTCAACTCCTCAGGCCAGTCTGCATCCAACAGCTTAAACCCTCCCTCGATCCCGCCTCCCCCACCTCCCCCGCCACCGCTGAATATCCCCCCTTCTCGCGCCCGCATGGCCTTTGCGGCTCGCCTTGCCTCAAAACGCAAGGAAGCAGAAGAAGCGGGTGAGGACGGCGAGGTCAGCGAGGAAAAAGGCCTAGGTAGGGGAGGCATGAGCTCGTTGCTTCAGCAAGGCAAGGAAAAGGAAGGCGATGGACAGCTGCGGAACCCGTTCGCGGATGATGAGGACGATGACGAGCAGAGTGACGACGAGGATGAAGAGGATGACGAAGGCGACCTCGGGCGCGGCGAGAATAGCAGCGGACAAGGTAGCAGCTGGAACCGGGGAGGGTGGTGGCGTGGGGCTCTGGGCAACAGAAAAGACAACAGCGCCAAGGAGACCTTCGGCGACGGCAGAGACTCCACCGACTCGGAAGACGAAGCCGAGGGCCAGGGCGGCGATGGCGGCAACAGCAGCGACGAGGAGTTTGGCGACTTCGCCATGCCCGAGTCGTCTGGAACTGCTGCCGAGGCCGGCGGAGGGACGTCGGGCTTCGACGCGGAGCGGGAAAAGGTGCTGGTCAAGCCAATGCCTGTGCACCCACCCGGCGGCGGCGGGAACAAGGGAAATTTTTTGGGGCTCTGGCCTTTTGCGAAGAAGGACAAAGACAGCAGCCCTACCAAGGAGGAAGCTGGTGCCGAGAAGGAGAAGACGGCTGACGCCGCGGCTACCTCCGAGAAACCCGTCGAGGCACAGGCAGCGGACGAGGCTGCTCAGGAAGAAAAAGAGAAGGAAGCTGCTGCCGATAAGGACGGTGTGGAAGAGGACGAGAAAACCAAAGATGAGCCCCCGGTCGTGCTGAGCGAGGACGGCGAGAAAGTCCAGCCGACCACCGAGGCCAAGAGGCGCACGAGCATCGAGGAGCCCGATGAGGGCGACGAGGTTGTTGTCTAGGATGGCCTGGCGTGACTGGGAGACGCACAAGTGATCTTTGGGGTCGTGTGGGTTTATGATGATCAGCACTGCCACAACCGCCTCGACGTACCAATGATGTTGATAAGAGAATTCTTGTACGTGTATCACGGTTCAAATTCACACATCATGAGGTGACAGAGAGTATAAGAGAGAGCATCTGTATGTGTGTACGCGAGTGTATGTGGAAGGTCTTTTAGGGAGTCCTGGGATTATGGTTTGGTTAGAGGTCACGACGATGATGACACACCCATGGCCGGTGCGTGTGTAGGTAGTTCAGCCTATTGGCGCCGTCTTTGCTACTGGCTGGCTGGCTGGCTAGCACGTGAGAATTGTATTATATGTGTTTTTCTACCCTTCCCTGAGTCGAGTCGACCCGTCGAATCTGGTGAGCGTGCTCTCTACGTGGAGGACTTGGAACGTGTGCTGCTGGTGCGTGCTCCGCCTGTCGGGACCGAGCTCGGCGAATATCATCGGGCCCGGCTGCGTGTGTGCGGCCGATGACGCCGAGGCTGGATTGAGCATGGGCTCTTGGCTGCTGCCGACATGCGACGAGACAAGATGCGGGTGCGTGTCACCAGCAACCTAGTGCCACTGCTGCTGTTTCTTGGAATAAACGAGCTTGATAGCTTCCTTGTCATTTACACAACTTCATTTGTTCGAGTATATGGTCCACCCAGCTCCTGCACCAGTTACACGCAGCTGACGTCGCGTGCACACCCACACACCCTGGAGCGCTGGACCAAAGGCAGGGACGCATAAACCCCGCGACCCAGAGAAACGCCGGGCAGGCGCCCACCCCCTCAGGAGGAGGTATACGGCTCGCATTAATCCACCACTTCGCCGGGTGTTTCATCGACAGGGGGGAGGGGCGAGGCCTTGGGTTCCCTCTGGGCCTTCTCTTGATTTACGGCCTGCGCCTATTATTGTTCAAAAGGGCCAGTTTGGGTTTTATATACCTGGACGGCGGGCCGGCACCATGATCGTCAGGGCTTTCCTTGCCGTGTTTGCGGTGCTCTATGTGCACGTTTACTTGAGGGTATGTTACTGTGTCTATCTCTTTGTGAAATGGTACTGTGATAGGTATTTGTGAAGGCTGATATTGATGCTTCGTCGTGGCCAGGCTTTGTATTTCATCCGACCGCCGCCTAAGGAGCGGACGTGACGAAAAAGACGAGTTGACGACAACGAAGCAGTCCAATACTGAACAAAACCAGCAAATATCCACGCCACCCATTTCAATCGCCGAATCATTCGAATCTGGACCTCTTCCCAGCAACGGCGAAATGGCCACGGTGACCCTGACCCAGGCGCCTCTGCCTTCCACCTCGTCCACCTCGTTCGCGCCGTCGCCACCAAGAAAGAAACGGGCGAATTCTCGACAACAAGCATGGCACGACGGCGCGGACAAGCAACAAGGGAGGGCAAAGAGCAGGAAGCCAAGAGCAGGAGGGGTCAAGAAAGACCCGCCGCCGCTGATACGCAAGGTCGGGCTCGCGGCACAGATCTATGGTATCCAGGGCGTCATGGGCACGGTGGTGTGGTTCCAGGGCTGGCGGGAATGGCTTTACCCTCCAAATGGTGGCCCGGACATCGTGAAGGCTTATGAGTGTCGGCCTGGCATGGGCGTGCGGTACGTTTGTTAATATCCTCCCATTCCCTAATCCTACCGCTATGCTCGGGGCGCATACAGTTCTGACGAGCCCGCCCGTGCGTAACAGCATCTTCTTCCCCAAGAGCTTCGACCTGACCTCCCCGCAAACTCTCCCCACCATCCTGACGGTCCACGGCGGCGGCTTCTGTGTCGGCACGAGCCGCGACGACGACGAATGGAACAGGCGCGTGGCGGATTCCCAGAACATGCTCGTCATC
Organism: Diaporthe capsici; assembly: GCA_013364905.1. Taxonomy (NCBI): domain Eukaryota; kingdom Fungi; phylum Ascomycota; class Sordariomycetes; order Diaporthales; family Diaporthaceae; genus Diaporthe; species Diaporthe capsici. The sequence goes on along the minus strand of WNXA01000006.1, from coordinate 4,035,759 downwards.
AGCCTGCCCTACTCCAAGGCCCCCCGCGCGCCGTTTCCCGCGGGGCTCAACGACCTCGAGGCGCTCTACCTGGCCGTGCTGGCCGACGAGAGCTTGCCCATCGATCGGACCTCGAGCGCAAGTAGAAGCAAAGGCAGAAACGGGAGAGCAGGCCGCGGGGACAGGGCTAGGGGCAGGGTCGCACTGGCGGGCTTCGACGCCGGGGCCAACCTCGCGCTCGCCCTCAGCCAGCTGCCAGCCGTGCAGAAGAGCGCCGCCCCGCCGACGGCCGTGGTCAGCATTTCGGGGATCCTGGACCTGTCGCGCCCCCTCGAGGCCAAGGCGCGCGGCCGGCCGTACAAGCCCGGGCTGCCGCACCCGCGCAACGGCGCCGCGGACGTGCTGGCGGCGACGTACTCGGCGTACGCGTGGAGCTACGTGCCCTACGGGGAGGACCTGCGCGACCCGCTGCTGAGCCCGGCGTTCGCGGGATGGGACGGGGATGGTGGGGTCGACGGGGATGGTGAAGGAGCGCTGCCGCCGCACGTGTGCCTCGTCGGCGCCGAGCTGGACCTCCTCGCGCACGAGAGCTGGCGCATGGCGTGCCGGCTCGTGCAGGAGGGGGGCATCCGGCGCGGGGACGGGCGGAGGGCGCGGTGGAGGGTTCCGGACCCTGACGCTGGGGATGACAAGACGCAGTCCGTGTGCGGGCGGGAGCAGCTGAGCGCCGTGAAGGGGTCGCTGGAGATGGAGGACTTGTCCTTGTCAGCACGGGAGGACGAGGACGGGCTGGGCGGGCGGAAGAGGTTTGGGTTCGAGGTCACTTGGTCCTCTGGGGACGATGATGGAGGAGGTGGGGAGGAGGATGGGAGTGTCAGGTGGATTCTCGTGCCGGATGTGATGCATGGTTTTGATCGGTCGCTTTGGAGGTACGGCGGCGAGGAGACGATCCGGGATGCTGAGCTCAAGACTGTTGCTTATATCGACGCTGTGGGGAAATGGCTGCGGGATACCGTGTGGAAGATTTAACCAGGGGCAGATACCAGAAAAGACGCTGTGCCGACTCACTCACTCACCTTGGCTTGAACCTCATGTTTGACTGTGATGTCTAGGAGTGAGCACTGGCGGTTGACGATGGGTGTGGACGGACACGGATACGACTGAGTCTTGTACAGATTTATCCTTCAGGCCAAAGTACACAACACTGGAAGTTGGAACATCAGCCACGCCACACTATGACAAGCACTTGTGATATAACGAAAACTTGTGATGGGGATACGTCAGAAACACCCTTCCATACTATTCCTTACAGCTATAGCCACGATAATATAGAATACGGAGATTTGCACCTGAAAAAAACGGAGGGCACACCAGTACATTAGAGCGCATCAACCAGCACCCACAACCAGCACCCACATTCAACACCTACCTACACCCAGCACCTACACCCAATGCCCGTACCTAATACCTATATATCTAACTCACTTTCCCAATTCTTATAGCCGGGGCTAAACAAGTGTGTTATTTAGATATGTAGATAAGGTGTATGAGTTAAGTGTGTAAGTGTTAGGCATGCGAATTTCCCTATGGCTTAATGCCAACGATGTACCAGTGTACCCTCCATTTTTTTCAAATACAAATCTCCAAATTCAATACATATGCATGTTATCACCTTTATATATGACGTATCCAAACCTGGAGCGGCTTCGTCTAATACATGTTTCTATTTCATACCTGTCCTCTCAACTTTGATTTCACAAGCATTATAACGTTGATCATAGTACTTTCAATCAAGTATAATATGATCGCCCACCAAGGTCCATAGACCACATACACGACCCATGGTCGATCTGGTGTACCTAGCGGCGATGACCTCTGGGGAGCGAGGACGTCGAGCATGGTCAACACAATCATGCAGAGAGGACCTAGAGTTGCGGTCACCATCGTCAAACGAGATGCCTTGGATATCCACGTTATGAGGCGAGAGCCATGATGATATCCCGAGGCGTAGTGAGCAGCCTCGCTCCGGATGGAAAGTCCCACGAGGACCCACGGAGCACAGTATGTTGGAAGCGTCCCAAAAACCAGCATGAGAAGTATCGAGAGCCTTTTGATATCCGAATAGCCCCCGTAAATGTAAACAAGCTCGGCAGAAGCGAGCAGTGTCACTGTGACGACCGCGAACCAGACTGCGATGGACATCCATATGCTGGAGCGATGTTCCGGACTGTCGAGTACGGAGGTGACGCCATCTGGGTCGATGTCGCCTTCTCCTTGGTCATTCGCGTTCCGTATTTGTCCCGCGCTGGGCCCAGTGACATTTCCCTCTGTATGCCCGTTGTTCATTTCACGCAACCCGATGCCGCTGTCATGGCTGGGACTGGCTGTTTGAGTGGTTACGGTAGCAGGAGTCGGATGTGGTGCTGGTTGGTTGCTTGATGCGTGCCATGCACGACGTCCGCCATTCAAGACCTCGTGAACTACCAGAGCCAGAGGGCTGAGTGGAGAAAGAGCGGCCAGGATTTGGCCGAATGTCCAGCCCTCGTGTTGAACCCTGTGGAAATAGGGGTCGTGTGCTGGATAAAGTCTGATACATCCTTGGACAAATGTAAATATCAAAAGAAGTACCTGATGTTGAAGCAAATCAGCAGTTATCCCCCCAGTCTCCAAAATAGTTCGGCCTCTAGGTTGGCCTACCTTTGTGAGCTTCGCGGTGTACAGATTGAACATTAGGCGATGTATCAGATACGTGGCCAACAGCGGAGTCGTGACAAGACTCTCCGCAAGATCGGGTTTGTGGCCAGTCGCCGGAAACCAATGCATTGCCCGGCCGGATTCCTTTTCGATCCCGCGTCGGCTGTAGCGGCTTATGGGGTTCCTGATGTGTCTTCTGAAAAACGACGATGGAAATCCAAACAGCCTAACAGCGTTCCACGAAGACAGTATGGCCATGCTTGCCATCCCAAGAACAGCAGCCTGGAAGGAAACGGTCCCAAACAGTGGGGTATGGAGATCGCAATTTTGTTCAAGGGCGGATATGAGATCCAGACCTGATACTTCACGGAAACTCACAAAGAGCCTTGCCTTTTCGTCTCTGATAAATCTTCTAATTATCCAGTCGGCGGCAGCAGTAAGCCGAGGAGGCCTTACTGGAGTGAAGTCACCCCATGGGCAAGGGTCGGCCTCGCTATACAGATCATTCGCGGTGGAAAGGTCGAAATAGCACAACGCGGGTGAGACGGGCTGGGCAGCCGACTTTGCAAGCGTAGAATACTGGACCAGCCAGTTGTCTGGAACCAAGCCTCGGGAATCCGATGGCCCCTCAAGCAGTATGAGGTCGCGCTTGCTGTACCAGTTGAAAGACGCCGTGGGGACCATTGCGATCATGAGCAAGACCAGCAGCGCGCACATGAGCAAGAGGCGAACGTTCCTCTGCCAGCGGTGCTCTCGGAAGTATTTCTGCATCAGGAAGAGAGTTCCCTGGTGGGTAATCGTCGAAAACCATGCGAGGTGGACTAGGATCTGCCAGTGATAGGCTGGGAACCCGTTTGGCTGGGTTGGAGATGGACAGAGCGAGACGAAGCCACTGATGAGAATAGCCAGGCCTGTGAATATTTGGATGTCGCTCAAGGCTAAGAGAGACTGTTGTCGTCAGAATTGGTATTTGTATCTCTGATATACCATATCACTCACGGTGGAAGATACACGTCTGACCCTATCTCGACTCAGAATTACGGCCAGCCAAGATGATACCCGGCTTGGGACCAAGCTGTCGGTGTACGCAAGGATCAACCGGCCTGTCGCTCGTGTAGAGTTGAGCACTACCTCATCAACGAGGTTCTTCTGCGCATGGTGGATCCCATCGTGTGCATCTGACCAGAGAAAATAGGTGGCTATGACGGCCAATACAGTGATCCCAGCGGTGACAACAAATCCAGCTACGACCTAGTGCAGCGTCAGAATATCCATCGAAAACAAGGGCCTGCTCGAGTTACGCACGCCTGGACCTGATATGTCTCCGTAAGGTGCTACCTCGGTCCTTTCGGTGTCCGGCAGGCTGCAGTCGACGGGACAGGTCCACGGTCCCCACGCCATTTCGGCTTTGTTGGAAACAGTAAAGGATGAAGACGACAGAGGTAAAGTTTCCACTTCCCGGGAGATGAAAAGATGAAGGGCTTCGGCTTGATGTGAGCAGTGTCTCTCAGCTCAGCCTGATTTTGCATCCGCATTTCTCACTGCCACTGCAGTTGTGGCTGCCTGCCGCAGTTGCTTATCTTTTCCAAGCCCCTGGCCCCCGCCTCGAGAACTGTAGCACAGCAGCATGTAGCATTGATCCTTCGTGCCTCTAGCCCCCATTTGGCCCCTTGTCAATATATAGCCCCACCCCTCATGTTTCTGTCGATTCGCGTGGGAAATGTGACCAACTACAGACTAGACTCTTTGTGTTCTATAAGTTCCTCTACTAAGCCGGAACGACAATTATTGTCCTGGTAGGACAAGACACAATGCATGCTGTAGACAATCACAGTCGTGACTAACTACAGTATACATACAAATCCCTGCCTCGAAATATGGCCTCTTCGAAGCCTTCAGACTTCACCCTCACATCCACGGTGGACCTCCTGGCCCCGGGTGTCAGCATGCCCCGTCTCGGCTTCGGCATCTACCGAGTCCAGCCCTCCGAGACAGTCGACGTGGTACTCGCCTCGCTGGAGGCCGGCTACCGCCACATCGACTCGGCGCAGCTGTACAACAACGAGGCGGAGCTCGGCCAGGCCATCTGCAAGTCCGGCGTCGCCCGGAAGGACGTCTTCCTCACCACCAAGATCCGCTACCCGGGCGTTAACAAGGCCAAGACCTGGAACAAGGTCCTCGACAGCGTGAAGAAGGTCTCCGGGGCCGAGGTGGCCTCCGGGCGGAAGAGGAAGCGCGCCGATAATGGGGCACCTGTTGGGGAGCAGGCGAACGGTGGCGCTGAGTATGTGGACTTGTTCCTGGTCCACACGCCCTACGGGGGCCCGAATGCCAAGAAGGAGCGCAGGGAGATGTGGCTTGCGCTGGAGAGGGCCTTCGAGGAGGGCAAAGCCCGGGCCATTGGCGTTAGCAATTACAAGGTCGAGCACCTTGAGGAGATGCGGGAGTATGCAAAGGTGTGGCCGCCGCACGTCAATCAGATACAGGTAGACTTTTTCCTCAGTGCCATTGAATTCTACGCGTCCATGCAAGAGGAACATGTGCTCACACGCCGCAGCTCAATCCTTGGACGCAGCAGCGCGAGGTCGATGCCTACTGCCGGGACCACGGCATCGTGGTCCAGGCGTTCAGCCCGCTCGCCCGCGGCGACAGGTGGGACGAGCCGGTTGTTGATGAGCTCGCAGAGAAATATGGGAAGTCGCCGGCGCAGCTTTTGATACGCTATGCGCTGCAGAAACTTTGGGTGCCACTGCCGAAGAGCGAGAGACCGGAGAGGATGAGGGCAAACACGGAGGTATTCGACTTTGCGATTGAGGATGGGGATATGGAGATGCTTGATGGGCTTGATGGGAAGAAGCTGGGCTATTTTGAGTGAAAGACAAATACCTCAGACCAATGATTTCTTTCCCCTGCCATCAGCTCTGTCATTTTCTGGTATAAAGCTTGAGATTATTTAGAATACTGCTCTTGGAAGGTGCAATATCGTAGTACATCATAAAAGCTATCTTTTAGAGATCAGAGATTCACACCTGCAAAAACAGCGGGTATACCAGTAACCAGTTACATCAACTCATGCCATAACTATAAACAGCCAGAGCACATCAACCAAGCCTACTTCGCCCACTCACGCCTCACACTAATACACCCGGTTTAAATTAAGCGTATAAGTTGGGCATAGGTAATGGGTGTGGGTGTGGGTGCAGGTGTTAGTGTAAGTGTTGGATAATGGGTTGTGGGTGTGGGTGTTGGGTGTGTTAACTCTTGACTGGTCTAAAGGTGGCGATGTACTGGTGTACCCTCCGTTTCTGCAGGCACGAATCTCCGTATTCATCTTTTATTGCATATCGCAGTCAGAAGCGGATTGAATTGTCTTCAGTTGGGGTTTTCATTCCCGTATTCCTAAGAGCAATATACCGTAAAAACATGACACTCTATTCCAACTCAAGGATTAGGTCCACTTGGCTGTTCGGGGTACATGGTGCGAAATCCATCACACATGTTTCATTGTGTATTTCGGCAAAAGTGACAAAGTATCAAAGCACCCTGGATGTTTCTAGTTAAAGGGCTGCTCTCCCGACTGTAAATTCGTGAAAGAGAGCCGTCTTTCATTATCTGCCGCCTCCTTCTTGCCGCGTGACAACTTTGATTGATGTCGGTCAATGGTGGCCATATAGCCCTTCATCACAATTCAGACACGGTCACTGTGTGGTAGAATTACCCGTCGTTTTCCGGTTGAGGAATAGCGAGGAAATTATCCCTCTATGTGTACAGTTAATATGCCTTTCTCGCTATTGTACTTGATCCTGCGAGGCGCTAGTAGATAAAGCTGATGGTTGCTTGGTTTAAATACTGATGAGACCATCGCCCGTGTCCATCTCGTGAGGGAGAAGTTGCTCAACGGCTTGCACAGTTGACCCATGCTCTCTCTTGGTGATTTGTTTCGACTAAACTGTCATTATCTTCAAAACCCCGAAAATGGAGGAAATGGAAAGAATTGTACCTGCGGGTGTGTCGGCCTTGCTGGACAATGACTCGATAAGGATTGACTGGAGGTGGAATAGATTCAGGTTTCCGGATGGTGCCGGGGCCGCACGCAGAACCATTCAAGCGATGAATATCCTCCAGGTACATCTCTGCCCTGTTGTGTCACCAACCAATGTGCCTTGCTGATAGTGTTCCGATGAGCCAGAGCAGCAAAACGGGAGCTACTACCATGCCTATAGTTGACGAATGCATGCAATTCCACCTGTCATACCTCCCACCCGAGACGAGCAGAATTCTAAACTATCAGCTTGCATATCATCCCACCAATCCGTCAAATCTGTTCGACCGCACTCTGACCTTGGAAGATTTCCAACGGGTCAACCGGGAATTTCGTAAGATTCATCAGCAATTCTTCGATAATATAGGAAAAGCGACATGGACCATACTGCCCCTTGCGGTAAACGAACACTTTACGGCGGTCATCCTACATGCCAAGGCGAAAGATATGCCTAATACTAAAAGGGGATTTCGCACGGTGATAACGAGTGTCGCAGTGATAGAACCAGAAAGAAACGCGCAGGTGGAAAAGTTCATATGGGAACGCCTCCAGCTGATTCTCACCGCAAAGAGGGGCTTCACATTTAAGCATGACCAACCGGTCAAGCTCTGGTTCCCCAAGCAGTGGGACACAAATACTTGTGGATTCAGGGTGTACGAGATCATGAGAATCATGACGATGCGGATTAGTCAGTCCGCTGCAGAGGAGGGTCTTAAGGATGGGTACAACCCTAGATACATTTGGCAGAATTTCAGTGGTATGTGTTTCCTGATTTATTCCTTTCTACTCTGGAAGCCCGAGAGCGCTCGCCTTAGGAAAATACCGTGATCGGAAACATGACTGACGAGGCTCCAACAGGCGACTTCCAACCAGACAAGGTACGCGCTGAGATGATTGGGATACTGGCAAACGTGGCGATGCGATACACGCACTGGTCGACAAGGATATGTATCTGCCCCGTAAGCCATGTCAAGGACCGCTCCATAGGCTCCCTGCCAGACACCTGGATCCCCACAGAGCATTGCGGCGCCAGGCTGAGCGACCTGCCGAAGCGTAACGCCATGCAGTATAGCGAGGAAATTATGGTGGACAGGCTTCTGCGCCTGGAAGTTGCCCAGACGCCCGATCCGATGCAAACGAGTCCTGACTGGTGGAACAAAACGGTCACGGACAACGCCAATGGGCGTCGAAGTTCAGAAACCAGAGACTGGGGTCTGCTGCCGCGGCAGTCCAGCGCGCCCTCGACACCAACGTCGTCACCACCATCGCGGCGGGGCATGCCAACGTCGCCACTGACACCTCCTCCGTCACGGGAACCCGACCAAACTGTGACACCGGCACCACCTGTATCAGGCACTGGACCTGGACCCAGTCTGGCGCCGCTCGCACTGATAACACCTCCATCTGGGCTGCCACCCGCGCTGTCACCCGGTCTGCCAATTGCACTAGTGAAGGGATCAAGAGCTGGGGTATTTGTACCAACTGGGCCCGGCCTGAACACGCCGCCAAGGTCGGGGCCTTCGCCACTCAGAAATCCCTTCGAAACACCCGAGGAACCAAAGGAACGTTCACCAGATAACGATATCGCCATGGAGGACGCATGAAACCCTCGACGAAGAAATGGAAAGAAACCATCCTCTGTTGTCCCTTTTTATTTGAGGACGGATATTTACACCCGCACAAATAGAGGTACGCCCATACATCGCCAACAGTAAACCAGCGTCCACGCCCCATTCACAAACTCAATTCATGCAACTCATACCTATACATCTAATTTATACGAGTATTAGGTTTGTAGGTGTTGGGTGGGCTATATCGTGTGTGGGTGTGAAGATAGGCCTGAGAATGTGCTCTAATTAATCGCAGCTATAGCGCGAGTGATTTCCGGGTGTACATTTCGTTTTTGCGGGTGCGAATATCCGTTCTCTTTTATTTTGGTTTACTCGTCTTCTTCTTGTGGAGCAATATGGATGTAATCTGTTGCTTGGAACTGATGTGACTTGTGTGCTATTGACCGGGAGGAACGAGTTGGTGCGGTTCTCGTATATTGTTTTGAGTTCGGTACAGTAGTGTTTGGGTCATGTCATTGGCTTGATTTCAGGTATTTGTCAGGGGACAGCTGGTGTGATAGCGAAATATGCTATTCTGGTTGAAATATTCGATACTGCTAATATACAAGTCATCTAATCACTGCAAATTACGAGTCCGTCTAGCGAATATTATAATAGACTCAGCCTCTCCGGCCATACACATTCGCGTTTGCCGCTTGCTGAGCCGTCAGCTGCTGCCGCCTCCTCGCCTCCGCCTCGGCTCGAGCCTTCTCCTTCTGCGCCCTGGTTAGCTCAAAAGGAGGCGGAAGGGGATGCTCGAACTTGGCGTTGTTCCGGTCACTGTAGGCTTCCAAGATGAATCCCAGCAGTGCCTTGCGGTAGTCTTCTCTTCTCTCGACTGGTGTCCCGAATGCCCACCTGGCATGGCCGTCCTGGCCCAACGACGGAGAATTGCTCGTGGCTCCGCTCCTGAAGTCACAGCCGGCGAAATGCCAAAGGAAAAAGTTGTCCCAGTCGAACAGACCGACGTAGCGCGTCTTCCACTTTGTGGCGTAGGCTGCCGCCTGTTTCGTAAGAGCGACAGCGTTGTGGGCCATCAGGCTCTTGTTGGCTGTCTTCATGGCCACATTGATTCTGTCCACGATTTCGCTGCGATTCGCGTATGTAGAGTCCCGGATCAAACCCCTTTCAAACTGCGCCCTGTTGATGTGGCCACGGTTCTTGTATTCCAGCACAACCATGGTCTCCCCGTTGATTTTGACGAGCGCATCACACCGGCAGTCATCAATGGTCACTTCTGCGTAGCAGCCGACGCTTTTGAACTCGCTCTGCAAGGCTATGATCACAGGGTGGAGTAGCCACAATGCTGAAGAGCGGACGATATCTGCCTCACTCTCAAGTATGCAGGGGCTATAAGGCGCAGGGAGATAAGATCGCTTCAGTGCAGCTGCGTTTCTTTTGCATATCTCGGAGGCCCTGTCGACGTAGTACCCCGAGCCCTTTTTGAACCACACAGCTGGTGGTGTAGCGGCTTGAGTAGAGCCGCCGCGCTTTCTCATATCGATGGTAGGCACCTGCAGATGCACCGGTGCATTGGAGAGGATCAAGACCTCTTCATGAAATGATTCATACAGAGTGAGGGCATCGAACTTCGGATCGTAGCTTAAAGGGTGATAAGCCATGGTGTTCGCTTGGTGATAGGGGTTTTTGGTGGTAAAAAGATATGTAAATGAGGCTCGACAGTGGTACAATCAGTTGAGACTTCTAAGTCGTGGGCAATGTAGGGATTGAGTAACGGTGATAAAGACTCGCGCGGCGAGGACTGATGAGTATGGTCGGTCATCTACACTCTGACTTGCAGGTGAGACAGGACATTTATAAATTCCAAAGCCCAGCAGGAGAGACGGCGACAGCCTCTCTGGGCACACATTCTTGATACTGGAATCACCAGAGTTCTGACCTGTTGGCAATACTCGAAACCAGATATCACCAATGACATCTCAGTCTCGAACTCCGGATTGATGCTAGAGAAAGAACATGCGCTGACTTGGCCGGATTTGAGGTCAGCGAACCGCCCAAGCAAAGCATACCGGGATACGAAACATGGTAAAGAGACGTGATCTTGCGAGTATTATCTAGCCTTGGCGTGCGAGACCAATCGGATATTATTCGGGCGCTGCATCAACGAGGGATCACATGGTACGATCTCGGTCCCACGGCCATGATCGTCGCGAGACTGATACCGATAAACAGCAGCAAGGGTGACCTCGGGTCAGGTTACGTCCGTTCTTGACGCCCGTTCGACTGGCATTAGATGGGCTAGGCGATGTGATCCAGGGGGTTTGGCGCCCCTGCAATTGGCTCAATTAGCCGCTGTGATTGCGTATCCCAGAGCTTATCAAGCGCCTGGAAGAGCCGCTAGGCCGATGCAACCCTACCTGAAATTTCCAAGCACGGCGGTTCCTTGACTGCATTCTTGGTCCGGTTAGTGTCTGGAGACAGATCATACTCACCTCTTTCGACCGGAAATGACTGTTTTCCCTTGAACCGCCAGCGGCCACATGAATAGCCAAAATTCTGGGATTCTATATTCGCATTCTTTCCACCGCCTGTGTCCCGCTTTGGGCTTCATGCTTCCAGAGTATCCAACATGATGGACAAGAGATCACCCCAAAGTCCTGCATTGCCGTCACAGAAACGGTCCAAGACATTCCCTTTGGCCTCGGATGATGAAGACGCCAACACTCTATGCCGCCGTGCTACTGCGCCTATAGCTGAGAAGTCACCAGAAGACACCTTCTCAAGCAGGCAGGAGGATACAGAGGCGGAGGCTGAAACAACAGACGAGGAGAAGCACGCAAGCACCGAAGGCAGTCCAGATCGTGAATTACAGCCGAGCAACCACCCGGCTACGGACCAAAAGTCTCCGGCTTTCCCAGAGCCCGAAAATATAGAAGCTCGCAGAGACGATGATGACAAGCTGTTGAAAAATGATGACGATGATCTGCCAGCGCTTCGGGGCGATGAGGGTGGGCGCTATCCAGACGGCTACTTTACCCGGGATTATGACGACGACAGATCAGAATCAGGCTCATTTGTGCACCTCGAGAACCTGGACGAGGAATTAGGCCGGTGGACGCCACCTCCTGAGCCGCTTAGACCGGAAAACCCATACAGCAAAGGGCAAAGCTTTGAAATCAGAAAGCATGCTGCTCGGCCCCCTTTCGGCGAGGACTACCCATACTACGAAGGGGTCAGGGAATGTGCCTCGGAGAGAGAGCTGCGAGGAAAGACACTCGTCGAGCTGTGCCTCGACCACCCTCCATTCGAAGGTGTCACTGCAGCGGATCAGGAGGCGCGGATTCTAGAGATCGTGGAGGAATTACGAGTGAAAGATGATGGTGGTGCTCAGATTGTTGTTTGCCGATTCTCTGGCGACAAGGAACAGTTTGTTGCAAAGATCTACGACCCTCTGTACTACGGCTTCGCGGACAGGATGTGGTCAGACCGGCCGCGAGACGTCACTTACGAAGCCGATAAGGACTATAGCAGGGAGGTGGCTGCGTATTCAGAACTCGATGGCGAAATCGGCGGCACAGATATTCCCAAGTACCACGGCTCGTGGACGTTTCAGTTGCCTCTTGATGTCCCTGATGGTCGGAAGATACGAGATGTTCGGCTCATCTTGATAGAGCACATCAAAGGCCGGCCGATGACCGATTTGAGACCGGACGCGTTCTCAGAATCAGTGGGCCTGGACCTTGTCAGGCGTATGATTGAGGCGGAGGTCAGGGTCCAATTCGCCGGTGTCAGGCATGGCGACGTCTCTCAGCGGAACATCATGGTGTGCCTCGCCGAGCCTGACAAGATTGAGCGGGTCGCCTTGATCGACTTCAACTTTGCGGTCGTCATTCGACTTGACAACTTCGAGCAACAATTCAACGGCTTGAAGCGGAGGCCGAAGGCGAAAAAGCCTCCCAACCCGATTGATATGTGGTGGAGTGGAGCACTGTACGGCGTGGCCGGAGAGTGGTTCCCAAAGAGCTGGGAGCTCAGGCTGAGAGCGTGTCAGGAGTGGCTGTATGAGAATTATGGCAAGTCAGAGGTGTACGAGCCTCCTCTTGTGCCTCTCGATTGGGATGAAGAAAATCTTCCACAGAGTTGGATTGCTACTTGAGATGTGGCAGACTCTACACAGCGATGAATTCGCCTACTATAACCTACTCTGACTCGAGCATGTCGTCATATTCCTGGCATAGAATAATTTCACGACGAAAAAGGGCGCTCAAAGTAAGTATAGGTATTAAAATGACTATTTGAGTGTCAAAAATACCTGCAACACAGAAAGAATGGCCTATCCTCATTTGCAATTACATGCCGGGTATCAATCGTTCCCATCACCGCTTGCAGCCTCAACATAGATCTCGTCCAACTGCCTCCTCATAACTAGGTGGCGGGGTCGGTTCACGCTCAAAGGTCGTGGCGTTGCTCCTCATAACAGAATCCTGTCTTCTCATGATTTGTCGCCGAGGGCCTCCACTATTTGAAGTCGTCGGCCTCCTCAGATATTCAAACGCGAACTCCGGAGCCCGCAGAACCACACCGTGTTCCGCCGCTGTCCTCTTGGCCACAGAAAGCATCTGAATCTTACTCTCTTCATCTTTAACATAGCGTGATATAAGCTTGTTCACGTCGACGGACAGTTTCCGCATCAACCGATCGGTTCCCATGGTTGGAATCTCGGATATCATCTCGTTTAGGACACCGTCATAGCCAGTGAGTCCCTTGTTGTATTCGTCTTTGCTGATGTCGTGTCGGCGCGTCCAGAAAAAGTAGAACATGAGGGACACATCGGAAAAGTCGTCGCAGGCGCTGCTCTTGTCCTCATATGACTGTATACACTCGTCCATCCACGCTAGTCTGCAGTACCAGATATCTTTCCCGCTCCTGCAGTCGTCTGCCAGTTTTGTCAACCTTCTGCAGAACTCATGACAGACGACTCTGGTCATGTAATTTGTCATCCATCTTGGTTCCGGACCCAACGGCCGCAAGGGGTGTTCCCCAAGGCCGTAGTCGATCAGCAACATGTGCTCGATCAGGGACGCCACCATGCGGGCCCCAGATTGGCCAGACCAGGACAAGAACGACAGAGGTGGTGCTATAAAAGTCGACCACGGGGCTGGGTCCATCGTCGGGATGGAGCATCTTGACCGGTTCGTACTGCTGCTGGATTCTTTGTCGAATAATATTGCCGTGAGCCCGATGATAATGCGCTTATTTTGTGCAAGAGGCACCAGGGAGCAGCAACTTGTCCCGCCCGCGAGGCTGTTGTAGAGAAGTCGGACGACGCTTTGTCGCTTGGCGGTCGCGTTATCGCCCCCGCGTTCCATAATCATAGAGTATTCGGGTCTCTCTGGACGGAGTATGCGTGTCCGGATTCTTGCGTACCAGGGAGAGTAGCAAATCCGGCTGAACGTCTGAAGGTGATCGTTCAGATCAGGTTCGAATGTCATTTTGGAGATGCTGAGCTGAGATAATGTAAAATGAGGTACCAATACACCAAAAAGTAGTTTGGTCAGTCTGCCGAATCTTTCATCCAAAGCTTAGAAGTTTCCAGTCAGGAGTCTTCTTCGTTTTGTGCAATCGACGAGATGAGAGGGGGTCGTAGACTTGAATATTGAAAGTGAGACCGTTAACCCATTGGCTTTCTCCAGTTCTCCATGAAATCGCCAGAAAATACCAAGTATGAGTGCACTATCTTTCGTGGAAAATTGGGCCAAAATGACCTGTGGCGTATTTGGGTGCATTTTAGTCCGTGTGAGGCTTGGGCTAAAGATCGTGTAGTCTGGCATTGTGGACGACCAGTCCTCTGATTCTTCGGCGCTATGTTCTATCCGGGCGCTAGCATCGTATAGATGGACACAAATCAGATTAGAAATTGAACCTTTAATATTTAGACGCTGTTATATAATTCTCCCAATTATCTGTCTAGAGTGTGACCTCTGGCTCCTCGCGCCAAATTGTCTTGCCGCCTAAACCACCGCGGGTGTGTCGTGCTTTCTTGCACATAAATACGGCAGTCAATTGACATCAAAGCCATTATGGTACAAGCACACGATGTTCTTCGGCAGCATAACGCCTTTTCCGTAGTGTTCATGCATCGACGTCTGGTGTTTTCGGTGGTAAATGAATGCACAAAACTCCATGTCCAGATATGAGCATTTCACTCGGATCATGTCATGATATGAGGGCATCCGATCAAAGATATTGTGTCTACTTGTCTCTCAGGGCAGTGGCCAGAAGAACGATAAAACAGGAAACACTCGCAGGTCACAGTAGGGGAGATAGTTCATCGTGATAGCTCTCGGTCGTTATCCTTGACACATCTTGTGGGGCTGTGGAAAACTAGCAGACTCTCCTTGAAAGTGGTTCCCCATCGGCCTGGGCCGGCCTTCCAGCCCTCTCTGTAGTAGTATTGGGTATGGGTATTGGGCGTATGGGTGTTGGGTGTTGGGTGTGCGGACAGCTGCAGCTATGGTGTGAGTGATGTACGGGTGTACCCTCCGTTTTTTAGGTGCGGATATTCGGTTTCATAAATATGCACACGGGTACTTCACAGCGGCAAAACGCGAAAATGTATGACCAGCGGAACAATATCACAGGTATAACAAGCTTTCCGGTCTACTACTTGATATGAAGGGGTTGAGAAGTAGACAACCAGTGCTCTTACGTGTACTTGATTGGTCAATTGATCGGCCTACCCCACTTGAAGTCCACATATGCATTTTGCGGCATTATTTAGGTGCATTGCGCAATCCAGACGATCCATCAACTCATGTCGAGACGAACCTCTGTTTGGTTTTTTGACCTGTGTCTGTTAAAAGCATATGATACGTCGAACAACATTATAGGCAACGACATAACTCTGATAATTTAGCGGTTAAGATGCACCTCCGATCCATTTTCTGGTCAGCTTGGCTAGCCGTCCTGACACATGCAGACATTGCCCGCGCCAACCTTTCACCGCAAGAGGATGATCAGGCAGTGCTTGGCGGCGAGTCGACATGTCCGAGCCCTGCGAAGAAGCCGAAGAACGTGGTATTCATCCTGACAGATGATCAAGATGCAGCCATGGACTCGGTTTCCTACATGCCCTTGGTGCAGAAGCATCTGGCAAAGAAGGGCACCACCTATGCGAACCATTTCACAACAACGGCGATTTGCTGTCCCTCGCGAGTATCTCTATGGACAGGAAAGCAACCACATAACACTAACGTGACCGATGTCCATCCACCATACGGGGGATACCCGAAGTTTGTCTCGCAGGGGTTAAACGACAACTACCTTCCTGTGTGGCTCCGGGAAGGGGGCTATAATACGTATTATACCGGAAAGCTCTTCAACGCGCATACAATCTTCAACTATGACAGCCCGTATCCTGCAGCATGGACGTCGACGGACTTTCTTCTCGACCCAGGGACCTATTCCTACCTGCACCCCATCTATCAGGCCAACCACGACGCACCAGTTCATCACCATGATGAACACACCTCTGACCTCATCACCAGCAAGGCACAAGCCCTTCTGGACGAGGCAATTACATCGGATAAACCTTTCTTCCTTGGTGTAGCACCTATAGCACCACACTCTGATATCAGCCCTCACCACGACAGCTCGTCTTTACCCCTGATGACGGAGCCGATCCCTGCGGAACGCCATGGCGGCCTGTTCAAGGACGTCAAGATCCCCAGGACGGACAATTTCAACCCGGATTCCCCGAGCGGCGCCTCGTGGGTAAGGAAGCTAGCGCAACACAACGCATCCGCCGTGGAGTACCTGGACCACTACTATCGACAGCGTCTGCGGGCACTGCAGGCGGTGGACGAGCTAGTTGAGAAGCTTATCGTGCAACTCGACGAGGCTGGGATCTTGGACGATACGTACGTGATCTTCAGTTCCGACAATGGCTTCCACCTTGGCCAGCACCGCTTGCCGCCGGGAAAGACGTGCGGGTACGAGGAGGACATCCGGGTGCCGTTGATCATTCGCGGCCCGGGTGTTCCAGAGGGGCATGTTGAGGACGCTGTGACTACCCATATTGACCTTGCGCCAACAATTCTCGCGATAACCGGGTCGGACACCCGGGCTGACTTTGATGGGACACCCATCCCACTCGGCGTGGAGGGTGCACTTGAAACCGAACATGTGGAAGAAGTCGTTTCATTGCAACTCAAGCGGCATGAACATGTTGGTGTTGAGTACTGGGGCTTCGCTCTGGCAGAAGGCGAGGGTGGAGGTTTTGACGGCCAGGGGCAGCTTGTCGTATGGAACAACACTTACAAAGCCGTGAGAATCCTTGGTCGGGGCTACAATCTCTACTACTCGGTCTGGTGTAACAACGAACATGAGCTTTACAACCTCGAGGTAAGTCGGAGTTCTGTGGCACATATTCAGCCACAGCACCACCTGTTCCCACGCCGACGAAACGTGACTAACAAATTGTCATTCACCAGACGGACCCAGGACAGCTGCACAATCTATACCCATCTAAATCCAGCGAAAATGACATCAAACTCCTGGGCACTCACGTTTCTCTCGTAGTCAGCCGTCTGGACGCGCTCATGATGGTGCTGAAGTCTTGCAAAGGCGACATCTGCATCGAGCCGTGGAAGGTGCTGCACCCACGAGGAGATGTACACAGCCTTTCGGACGCACTACAGGTGCGCTTCGATTCGTTCTATCGACACCAGGCAAAAGTGGCATACGACAGGTGCGAGCCCGGCTACATCATTGACGCAGAAGGTCCCCAGGAGCCGTATCAGTATCGCAAGGGGTGGAGCTGGCACAGCTGGGTATGATGGCGGGGGAGAGTGTATGCTTGACCCGTTTTGGCCTCACAGAAAAATGATCCGGGGGGGGGGGGCTTTGGTGAGATGACTGGTCCAGTATGAGAATCAACGGCTACCACAGCAAATGACCAGCCTGGGTTCACCACTGATCCAAAATGAGACCCTTCAAAGAGTACGTGCGCCCAAGTCGATTCTGGTTGCATCCATGGTCTTGTCTTGCTCCTCTACGGAAGTTATCCTATGGCGGGTTGTCCTACTGTAGGTCATCCTATAGGAAGTCATGCTACTATCCTATAGGCGATTATCCCACAGGAGGCAACATCCTCCTTGTCATTCGCTGCAGCCATCAGTCAGTCAAGCCTGTCTGACTACCTGTCTTGACAAGATCCCCCTTCGCCTGGTCACTGGAGCCGAAGCACATGTAAGCAGACACGTCCGGATTGAGTTGTAGACAGGAATACAATCGGAACCAGTTCAAGGCATCCAAGGTCGTCCTGTATCTTAGGATCGCATCGAAATGTCAATATCGGCCCCTTCATCGACATATCAGACGAAACACACGTCATAGTCTTCAGCCACAGAATAATTGGGGCGTTGTTTCGCTTAGTGCCGCCCTTGGTGTATGCGAATGCGATGTGGGCCAGCCGCAGCAAGCACATAGCTTTGGTCTGCGTCGGGCCGTCCCCTGCTTCAGACTTTCCCCATAAACCCCGTCCGGCCTAACATCCCTCCGCCGCCAAACATGTCTACACCCGCTTCGATGAGCTGTCTGGCGTCATCCCGGATGCTAAGCCTCACAGCTTCAGCACTAATTGGCTCCGCCTGGCATATCAGATGAGATGAAGCCGTTTCATTGATCCGAGGCAGGCTTCGCAGGGTAGAGCCACATGTGACATATAAGTAGTCAAATGCCTACCCAAGGAAATATCTTGAATAGATGCCAAAGGTGAATTCAGCCTCTACGAATTTGAGACATTCATATTCTAACGATCAAATCGCGGCGATTCTGTCCCACGATCATCTTCTCGACCATCTCAGTTTATCTACCCGCATAAGCCACCGCCTGCACAATGTGCGGTTCCAAGAGACGCGCCGCTGCTTGCAACAGATACCCACCAGCATTCGGAACTGTTGATCCCGCTTCTGGTCCCTACTATGGCCGAAGGGGATGTGGACAGGGCCGTTGCGGACCGGGACTGATTCGAAAACTGGTCACGAAGGCTATCGAGAACCGGAACAAGAAGATGGTACGTCGCCGTACAGTGGCATTCAAAGATTCCCCACCGCAACTCCGATCTCACTCGAGACTCTTGCTAATTCCCAGTTCCAGGAGGCGCGTCAGCAGCTAGAGGCAGCACACCAAGTTCCCCAACGATCCAACCTGCCCGATTTGGAAAAGCAGGAATCCGCTGTCCTCCAGGAACGCCATCCTAGGGCGCAGCCTGTCAAGGTTGTCTTCGATGACGGACATGAGGAGTATATTTCGACAAATGCTAAAGAGCAAGAGCTTGAATATGAGACGGCGGCTCAACTGCAGCGAGGTGAAAATTTGCCGAGGTATTCTGAGGTCATGAAGGCCTAGTGAGGTACTGGGTTGCTTCCAATAGGGCGGGTGTCTGTCCATTCTTTCGCCATTCCCGTTTATGTTTGAGGCGACGCTGGATTGGAAACTCCTTTGACCATCAGGCTATCAGGTCATCAGTTCCGTGTCTTTGACAGCCTAGTCTTTCATACATCTAGACAAGGGCCTTGTTCTGCTGCCTTTGCTTGCAACATACACAACAGTGCACATTATGTATTGCAAATCATCATAGGTAGTCTTCATCTAAATGGTTAAGCCTTTTGGATGATAGCTCAGAATAATCCCATTGTTTCCTCAAATCACTTTGCATAGGCATTGTCCCTTGTGTAATGCTGTACTGACTGACAGTCCCTTCTCTCTGTACATAAATGCCCCGTGATCTTTTACGATCATCAACTCCATTCAATCCTCATCACTCCTCCATCACTCACACTCACAACACCCAAGCCTGACAACCTACGATTCGATCATCAACGATTACCCAACCTACATTACAGTTCATCGGGACAGAGTCAAGATGGCGAACAATGGAAGGGCCTCTAACGAAGCTGCTAGCGGCAGATCTTTCAACGATTTCTGCGAGGGCTACCTTCTCGGCCTCAACCAAAATCACGCTAACTGTCAGCAGAATACTGGCATGAACACTGAACAAGGTTTTCAGGCTCCTAACGCTTTTGCCACGGAGCTCCCTGGAGATCTTGCTGGCGGCTTGTTCTATGGACGTCCTGATGCTTTTGACGGCGGCATATCCTTTGAGCAGCTCGAAGATGTTCTCGAAGATGCTCTCGAAGATGATCAAGCCGCTAACTTTTTGTTTGAGCAGCCTGTCAATACGCAGCTTCCCCTCACACTTGTCAACCCTCTTTACATGCATCCTGCAGATACTCAGGGAGGCTCAGGCAACCCGGCCAATGGGCACGGCCCCTTGTCCGCGGTCCCTTTTTCACCTTTCTACGTTGCCCATCCCGATCCCTTGGTCCCGACTCAGAGTCGGTTTTTGCCAACAACGGTTAACGGCTTTTTGGGCATGCATGTTGAGGATCTTATCTTTGAAAGACCGGATCCTTTGAACGAATCCTGCAACCTCGCTCTGTCTGATGCTGGAGACGAGAACGTAACCCACGAACAGGGCAACTGGGAGATCGAAGGGCAGTTGGCTCACCTTCCCGCTCAACCACAACCGCCACAACCCTCGCCAGAAGAACATCCGATCCCTTGTGGACGTGAGCAGTGCCACATCTGCCAGGTACTTTCTCTCCCCTTTTAAGTGTGAGGCTGAAAAATCTGGTGAAGACAGCTACTGTGTGCGAAATCGAGATACAGATTGAAAGATATTGGTAGTAGATATTACCCATGAGGATCTGGAAAGGTAGGTACGCAGGCGTTCGGTGTTCTCAATATTTGAATCCCATCCATTTAACCTTAAATTTCAATCAAACAACATTCAAACAAAATAAAACTGTTCCCAAAACAGACGTCTAAATCATATTGATCATTTGTGATGTTTTGGGTTTGTTGATTGAGCTCACTCCCTCATTGTGATTCTGCTTTGCTTCTGTACTACAAGTGTCTAGGGCTTCTCTCTTGAGACAAGACAAGACATCAGGAGGCAGGACGATGATCTCCAGCTTTCACTTTTTGTATAGAATACGGAGATTCGCACCTGCAAAAACAGAGAGTAAACCGGTATATCGCTCATGCCGTAGCTATAGAAAATTAGAGCGTATTACCCAGGCCTAGTTGGCATATACACACCCATACACCCAACACCTACACACCTAACACCTACAAACCCAACATCCATATACCCAATCTTATAAACCCAATCCTAGAAATCCAACACTTGTATACCAGACTCATATACCTAGGGCTAATTAGATGTGCTAAATTGCGTAACTATGTCAATGCTGGTATTGGGTGTGTGAATTCTCGTGTGGTTTAGTGTTGGCAATGTACCGGTGTACCTACCCTTTGTTCTTGCAGGTGCGAAGCTCTGATTTCTTTGTACGTCGTCAACATTGTGAGCCGTAGTCACTGCCAGTGCCTCATTCTCGAAAAAAGGTGATGCTGATTTTTACCCTTCTAAAATATCGCCTGTATCTTCTTCAAGCTTGTCGCCAGAGTGCTTCTGCTCAGTCATATGGCTGTGCCCTCGTATCTCGTCTGTAGCATAAGTACATTCATGGTGATACCAAGCATGGAAGTATCAATTACATAGTACTTATTCCGTTGAGCGGCTGATTATGATGCTATCATGTATCTACAAAGCTGCTGATGAAATATACACTTCCAATCACCTAGGGTTCTCCTCCCACGGCAGACCGGTGCAGTTGAACCCAGTCGGATCAACAACATTATCACACAAGTAATTCGCCGGGCGCGTGCCGTTGACCGAGTCGATAATGTCAACCTGGTCGATCACGATGCCCGTGCAGGGGCTCGCGGCGCTGCACTGGATGTCGGAGACGACGTCGCTGGCGGCGGTGCCGGTCCAGTTGACCAGGCGCAGGTCGCGGATGTTGAACTCGCTCGTGTCGCAGCCGCCGTTGGCCGAGTTGTAGCTCGTGCACTGCGTGATGGCGAAGATGCCCGCCGAGTCCTTGAGGTAGAAGTCCTCAAAGGTGATGTTGGCGGCGTAGCCCAGGCCGCCGCCGCCGCCGTTGGGCGGGTAGCCGGTGTGGTTGCCCGTCCATGTCTTTACGTAGGCGCCGTAGCGCATGTTCTTGTTGATGGTGACGTTGCGGATTGTCACGTTCTCGATGGTCTCGAATTGTCCGTCTGGAAAGGCGTTCGTGTTAATCACTGACTGCGTTTCTTGATGCCAGGGCCCAGGAGGTTTGCACTCACCATACTGCCCGATACTGCCGATGGCAATGCCAAGTCCGGTGTAGAAATCACAGTTCTCGATGAGAATGTTGGTACTATTGGCCTTCATTGCGATGCTGTCATCGCCGTTGTCTACGACCCAATTCCTGAAGGTAATGTTGTTGGCATAGATGGTGTCAGCTCCGTCAGTCTGCGGTTCTGGTCAGTACACGCTCATTCCTCCCGACCTTGTGTTGGAGGCTGGGCATCTTACGTTCAGGGACGAGAAGTCGAAGCCAACAGGGTGCTCCAAATCTGTGCTGTTGACGTAGATATTCTCCAAGAGCACGTTCTCGGCGTGGATGATCGTCATGGTCCTGGAATATGTGAGTAAGTGATTATTCCAACTTGGTAACCCAGCACAGCCAGGCTGGATGTGACTTATTCAGTACTTACCACATTTGACTCTGGACGAATCTCAGACTCTCAATAACGGTGTCTCTCACACCAGTAAAGGTGATCGAGTGTGGGCGCCCGGGATAGTTGTTGGTACCATTGATGTAGTCATACCACACCTGGCCATTACCATCAAGAGTTCCGTACCCATGTCCATCCCAGGTAATTCCCTCTCCGCCGAACAACCAGGCACTGCTCTGGTTCTGGTAGCCCACGGGGAGGGAGTTGTTGAGCCAGTACTCGACGTTCTGGTCCCACAGGAGGGTGCCCTGGTGGTCGACATCAACGTTGCTCAGACCAGTCGTGTTCATGACCGTCTTGACCGTGTAGGTCTGGTTCAGGAACACGACCTTGCCCCTGCTGGCGGCATCATTGTGCCCGCAGTTCTCAAAAGCCTCAATGATCGCCGGCGCCGAGTCGGTGCCGTTGGGCCCCGGCTGGACGACGCACACGTTGCCGGAGGCCGGGGGCGTGACCTGTGAGAAGACGAGGGGCAGCTGGAGCGCCGCCGCGGCAATGGTCTTGCGCATTGTGAGAGGCATGATGAGGAGGGCCTTGCTGCTGGACGAAGACATCTCGCGTTCTGTCTGCGCGCGAGTCGCCCTGCCCTTTTATATCGGGGAGAATCGTGAACTTCGGGAATGAATACACCGCTCACGGGTCCGCTATGTCGTCACTGGGGAAGCCGTTCCTGGGGTCTGGGGGATGTGTTCTGTGGGGGTCTCCAAGATATTTGTGCAGATCCCGGCCTTCCCCTGGATGTGTATCCACTCTTCCGGTGCGGCAGCGGAAGGCAGTTGAACGGCACTTGAGACGATCGTGAGTGAGCGACGAGCGTCTCTTGCTTCCGAGACATCAACTAGCAGCACTTGAGATTTGTCGGGTTCTCAAACAATTTGACCCCTCAAAAATAGCGAGAAAGCTGCTTCATTGCATGTTCGACATTGTACACTATTTCCCCAGACTTTGAATCGGAAGCTACTCGATGAAGGCAAGGGCCTAAGCTTTCTCTCCGAGTCAAGCTTGGTCAAGAGATGCCAATTTTCTCGCCAAGAGCGTCCGCGGTCCACTCCCGGCCCGACTCTAAGAACGCTCGATGCGGGTACAGGTGCCATTGACCGGCGATAACGGACGAATCACGGCGATTCAGGCAGTCGGGTCGGATGGTGAACCACATCCAGACCGGAGCAGCGTTCCAAGCACGTGCATCCGGGGATGGAACTTCGGAAAAGTGCCGCCACGACCTGCATCTTACAAGTTGGCAAAGACGCGTACACCTTGCCTTTACCTCTTTGATCAATACAGGCAGTATAGACGGCCAGCCAAAAAATTGCGCAAGGGAAGTTCCTTGTGTAAGTGTCCCCTGCTCCGGCATGGCTCTCTATTAAATCTCAGTGTGCTTTTCTTTGGATGTAACGTCCCCGGCCCACATTTGCCGCACCCCCTGGTCTGCCGCACCCCACAAACGCGTTCGCACATAAACACATCTAGCCACCCCCTATATAAACTCCTTAATATCTCTATAAAGGATTTTTTTCTAATTACTAAACTTCTCTTAAATATTAATCTATTTATTATAAAGCTATATTATAAAGATAATATACTTAATATTATTACCATAATTAAGGATAAAATAGCAATTTAAGTAGCTAGCAGGACATAGCATATCTTTAAATGTATACTTTAATATCACCTTAATAACACCTAAAGCTATCATATTATTATAAAACCTTAAAGGCATTTTTTTAATTATTAAAAAGCTTAATTAGCTTTATTTATAATTAATTAAAGTAGCCTAGGGTTGGTATTAATACAATATAAAATAAAAGCTCTGGGAGCTTAATTAGCTTACTTAAATAAAGATTACACTCCCCTTAAAAGGAATTAGCTAAAAGCCTTTCTTTCTTATTATTCTATTTTTTAAAGTTAAAAGAATTAATATATAAAAGCTATTTATTTTTAATTAATTATTAAAAAAAATATTAAGTTTTAATTTAACCTCTTTTAGCTATTTATTATTAAATTTATTTAATTAGCCTACTATTAAAATATTAATAAAAGGGAGTTAATAAAGGGTTACTTAAAGAATACCCTTATTCTTAACTATTTAAATAATAACTCTTTTTTATAAAAAGACTTTAATTTATAAGCCTAAACCTTATTTATAAAATATATATCTATCTTAAGCAAATTACTTAACTCTTTTATTATTTTTAAAGGATTAAATATATAATAATAATAATTTCCTATTGCCCTTAAGGATTATAATAATTAATAATTTATAATAATAAAGAAGGAATAAATAAAAGAAAGAATTGCTATTAAGTAGCTTAAAAAAATATTTATTCCTTAAATTACCCCTTTAAACCCTTTTAAATAATAATTATTAGTTATAAATAGGCATTATATATATATAACTATTAATTTTATATAAGAATACTTCTTATATTAAATATATATAATCTTTTTACTTATATATACTTTTTATATATTATAGCCCCTTAATATATTAATATTTTCTTCACTAAAAACAGCATTTTAAAAGTATTTATATTTAATAAAATAATATAATTCCTTATTAATAATAATAAAGAAAAAATTCTTTTATTATTATTATAAGATATAAAAGGAAATATTTATAAAGTTAAATATATATTTAAGGTAAAGGGCGATAAGACTTTAGCTAATATTTAAATATAAAGTATTTAAAAATTATTATATTTTTAAAAACCGCTAAATTAAATATAAATCATCAAAATTTAATATAAAAAAAAGCTTTATTAGGTAATTCTTTATATCAAAGGCTTTTTTTTAATAACTAAAACCTATTTTTAAAACCCTTAAATAATTATAAAAAGTGTAAGGTTTAATAACCCATTTCACTTATAAGAAATATATAAGCCTTATATTATAAACACTCTTTAAGAAATTTATCAAAGCATATAATGAGAAAAAGGTATAATTAATAATAACCATATAAAAAAACTAATAGCTAAAAGCTTAAATTAAAGCTAATAGGAGGATCATAAAGAGGAAAGTTTAAATTAACCCTAATACGGCTTTTATTAATATTAAGGCTATTCATTATACCTAAATTAAGGTAGGAAGGATATTAGAAAAAAGCAATGCTTTAAAAGAAGCATTAATATCAATGGAAGAGGGATTAGTTATCGTTATGGCGGGCAATTAATATTAATAAGAAGGCGTTTAATGTGGACGGCGGTGCGGCAGATCGGGGGGTGCGGCAAATCGCAGCCGGGGACGTTATGTCAACCTAGCATCTGAGCCCGAAGTAGCGGTACGTGGGCTCTCTTTAGCCTGAACTTGCGTACAGAACATCATGCTTTGCCCGCAGCGAAGCCCAAAGACCAGGTCTTAGTTGCGGGCGGTCTACTCCTCGTCGCTAGAAGTCTCCTCATCATCGCTGCTGGATTCATCCTCGTCGGTGTCGATCAGACCGGAAAAATCGAACACGGTCTTGGTGGCGGCGGCGGCGGGGGAGCCTTGCACCTTGTCGCCGTCCTTCGAGACACGCTGGCTGTCCGCAGAAGCAGTAGAAGAAGGGCTCTTTTCGCTGGCCTTTCTGGTCTTCACAACCTCCTCGCCGTCACTGTCCTCGCTGTCCTCGTCATCCTCGGGCCTGCCCTCCTGCGCCTCTTTCATCTCCTTCTCCTCACGCTCCCTCTTCTGCCGCCTCTCAAACTTCTCCTGCTGCCGCTTGTTGTGTGCGTCCTGAAGCCACATTCCCATAAGCGTGCGGAAACGCACAGTGAGTGACTGGTGCTTGGGCTCCTCTCGGAGGAGGTGGTCGATGGTGGAGCGGTCATCCGCAAAGTCCTGGCCTCGGCCCTCCGCATAGGCTCTGGCAACTTGGGTCATCAGAACGGCGAAGTGGTGCTCCCGCAGGCTGGTCACGGCCGGGGTGCTGGGACGACCACGCACGCCTTCTGGGCAGAGCTGAAGCTACAATTATTGACGTCAGTGGGATGGCCCGACAGTATTTGTGGCTATGCACTTAGGGCATGATTTCCGCACCTCACTCTGAGGCCTGGGCTGAGGGCTTGCTTGAGCTGTCCAAGGGTGATGTGGCGTTGGGTATGGATCTTTGGTATGGATCTGGACGGTGAGTGTCACATACCGAGGCATCGACCATGAAGCTGGCAGTTTCAGAAGCAACGGCGGGGCTGAGCAAGCCGATGACAATCTTGACAGCCTCATTGTTATTCGCGAAGGCCATCTCAGGCGTCTCCTGGAGTGCGAGGGCAGTTTTGAGGTCCATGGTGATTGTTGTCGAGGTCTGCAGTTGTGGGAAGCATAGAATGCAAGAGAAGTGTCGAGGTTGACTAAAAAAGAACGGAAGATTTGTGGATGGACTTCGCTCACTCAAAGACAAGTGTGTTGCCAAACAAAAAGCAAATGAATGTCAACGAGATCGGACCTGGTAGCACTGATTCTGAATTCACTTCGGATGGAATATAGGACGTAGTCTGGATGGCTGTTTGAAAGGCGCAAACAAAAGACTCTCTCTGCCACAGAAGACCATTATCTATGACAGTTCTGTCAGCAACTTTGGTGGTGATAATATTCACTGCAGCCGTATCACATCTGATATGATATATAATTCTTCACTCACGGATAATGACCAACATGCTGTGTCTAGGGAACGTGGTCTGGTTCAACACCTGCATTGGTAGCGTATGCCGTGTTGAATGATCATTTCAAGATCCTTATCTAGGGAATATCTTGGACTTATTATTAGAGCCTGGCTAATCAGGGACATCTGTACGAGCAAGTCTACACTCAAAGATTTATTCAAAGACTTATAGGCAATGTTAAACGTTCGTATTTTACTGTCACATTGTCACTTGCCTTTCGCATTAAATGAAGAATCTGTCCCATCCAACAGTTCCCATGAATCTCTTGTTGGCTTTAACTAAGAGACTCTTGAGCCGAACATCTACTCATTTTTGTAAGTAGCCGGTATGGAAGTCTCCATCGCCTTGCAAATGGTCAGCAGTGTTGCCACCTAGCATATTCATACCAAGCTTCAGAAACCGATACATCTAGCACACTCGATCACTCACTTCTCCCTCGCCAGCCTCAAGCCTTGGACTTGTTACGCCCAAGATTTTGACAACAACACAGTTACACCGCATCAACAAGGGTGATTTGCTAATTCGTTATATCCAGTAATGATTACCCCTTGGCTCCTTGACGGCGCAGGCACACTAGGGTTATACCCATTCGTGCGATGTCAATATCCTCGACCTTCAACAATGAGCAAGCCACTCAATTGATCGAGCCTACCCCAAGCAACAAGCCTTTCTCCCACAGGAAGTTATCCCACAGGAGGTTACCCAACAGGAGGTTATCCCACAGGATGCCTTGAATCAATAGACAGTGGTTATTGTAGACACACGGCACGATGCAGTCGAGATGGTGCAGTCATATGATTGCCAAGGTGCCGGTGCAGGGGAGCTATCAATTGGTCTATGGCGTACAGGGTGTCTAGGCCCAGTAGAGGAGGTCAGGGGGCAGAGGAGGAGGGGCTGCCAGTCAACGGTCGACCGTTTTGGGGAAACGAGCCGGGTTGGGGAGGTTGTTTTTCCCCGCACCTGACAACCATCGCGACAGGCCCTTGGCTTGGCCGCTGACGGGTGACACTGACGGTGACATTGACAGCGCTTGGCCGAGGTTTTGGGTTCGCGCCGCAACACGTCAGTCGAAGTGTAGTAAGAGTTGCTGAGTTAATCTAGTCAATCTCAAGCTCAATTCGTCTCATCATCTCGTTTGGTGTCTGGAATGCAAAACGGCCATGCTGGCAACATCGGCGTCGAGTTGATTTGATTCCAACAGACGGATTCATTGACGGAGGTTGAAGAAGGAAAAGACCGAGGACTGCAGAGCTGACGGTAGCACAGACAGGGGGCGTTCCTGTGCTAGGAAGGTTCCCCCGTGGGGAGAGGTGTTCCTTCCCGGTTATCAGTTCCTCCTGGTCCTCTAAGGAGTAGCCTGGCCGTCCCCCTCTCCCCGCCACCAACAACTGTGCCTCATTACACTGCAGCCTTGAAAGCAGCACAAGCGAAGGATCGCATGGTTGCAATCAGCGCACATGGACACATGAATCTTGATGCCTCATCCGTCCTAGCCCTGCGCAACCTACTTCCAGCCTTTCAGCATGGCACTTGCATTAGGTCGACAATAACAGCCAGCAAAAACCCCCCTCCTCGCTGACTCTCCATCCCCCCACAACACGAAGACCGCGGTTCCGAGCTCCTACAATTATGTTAGACATAGCCCACTTTTGTGCATAGTGGTTTGCTAATTGCTGGTGATGTGAGACATCAGACATCAAATCTGTCTCGGCAAGATGCGAGCCTCAGCACTGCGCTCCGCCATCACGGCCATGATGGCGGTGCCTCTTACGAGCGGCCTCGCTGTCCCAGACGCTGCAACCGACAGCACTTCTCCCTCTGCTGCAATTGCTTCGAGTCCAGACACGAGCACGGTCAGGATACTCGTCTGCGGCGACTCCATCTCCCAAGGAAGAGAAGGGGACTTCACGTGGAGGTACCGACTGTGGGAATGGTTTCATAACAACTCCAAAACACAGTCGACGACGACGACGAAGACGACGCCAACAGCACCAAACCGCCCGACACAGCCTTCAAATTCCCCTTCCTCCTCCTCGTCTTCCTCCAGTGACAACGACACCAAAAACACCTACCCGACCATCCAATACGTCGGCCCCTTCAACGGCACGCTCCCCGCCGAGGTAGACGCAATCAACGTCGACCCGACCAACCCTCAGACCTGGGGCACCTACCACCCCTCCGTCTCGCCGCTCTTCTCCCCCGGCGGCGGCAGCTCCCACTTCGCCGTCTACGGCCGCCCGGCCTGGCAGGACATCGAGCCGCTGCACGCCCAGGTCTCCACCCACCAGCCGGACGTCCTCGTGCTGCACCTCGGCTTCAACGACATCGGCTGGTGGGGGCACAACGCCACAGATCTGATCCTCAGCATCCAGCGCCTCGTCTTCAATGCTCGCCTGGCCCGCCCGGACATAAAGGTTCTCATCGCAGATGTCTCCCACCGCGTGGCCGTCTCGGGAAGAGAGGACATCGAGGCCATCACCAACGAGTACAACAACCTGCTGGACGCCGGCGCCGCCGAGTGGTGGACCGCCGGCAGCCCCGTCGAGGTCGTCAAGGTCAGCAAGGTCTATGACTGTACGTCTTCCTCTTTCCTCTCCCTTGCCCATTGCCTACTTCTAAATAACCATCTGCTGATTTCACCTCACCCCTGCAGGCCAAGTAACAGCCTGCCCCGCCGGTATCGACGGCCTGCACCCCAACTCCCTAGGCGACTTCCAGATCGCCCGCGCCTACACCCAGGTGCTGCACGACAAGTTCCACTACGGCGACGCGCCGCTCGAGGTTCCCTCCCCCGACACCATCCCGGGCTTCGCCGCCTCGTCCTCCTCCCCGAACGGGAACGGCAGGCTCGTCGGCGGCCACGCGCCGTCTCCCCCGGTCACGTTCCTCGCCGCCGGCGCGGGCCTGTTTTCCCTTGTCCTCGTCGCCGCCCTGAGGCCTGAATGGATCCGCCTGCGGAGGGGCCGCTTCGGGCTGGGCGGCGTCATGAAGGGGCGCTATCACCTCTTGCCGTCGAGGTGATGTGCGGCGGCTGGCAGGATGGGACGGACGGATCGGGAACAAAGCGAATACACGCACAGTATGTGCGCGCGTATATACATACCTCGTCATCGAGGTCAAACTCGTGGAGGCGATGGGAGCCAAAGGTCGTCACCACGGACCTTTGCGCCACGACAGATTGGATGGTCGGACGTCGGACGTCTCGGGGGCATCACGAACAGTTTTGGAGCAGTAAGGCGCTCTCCGCCGTCTTTTTTTCTTTGCATAGCCAGCTTGGATCGGGATGAGCAAGCTACTCCAGGCGCGGTGGAGGAAGAACATATATTTGTACGAGGGCTTGCACTTAGCGTGGCGTACTGACATGGGATGCGAGAAGACGGATGATCTATGACTTGCGTACTAGCGGGCGTCGACTCTAGTGGCGACTTCACGACGAGGAGTAGATGGATAGAGCTACAGAAAGACGGGGCACAGGACGTTTGGGGAGTCACATTCCCAATCAACCTGGACGGCGAGACGGAAGTTGATGTGTTTTTTAGCATTTAGTGCCTACGGCACGTATATAGAGTGATATCAGACAACGCAGGGCGGGTCATCCGTCCCATGTTCACAATGGAATGAATTCAAAATAGCAGGCAAGCATTTGATAAACATTCAGATAATTGGTCTCAACAGTCAATATGTTGGTATAAAAACTAGGAATCCGCCCGATCGACGTCTTGCCGACGGGGGGAGTGCACTCTTTTTCGCGTTGCAAGACGGTGGTAGTATGTGTACCAAGAAAACAATTGGAAATCCCATGACACAGACAAACAGACAGGCAGGCAGACCAATAGTTTGAAAGATCCCCCAGAATCCAAGCAAAAAGAAAGAAGACTTGATATCATCCCATGCATTAATTACATCACAGCCCACACAAAACTCCCATGGATATGCAGATAGCTCTAAAAGAAACCAGGATTCCAGGCTTATACCCAAACAAGAAAATGGGAACACCCAAGAAAAGAAATCAAACGTAATGAACAACAAAATATAACACGCAATTATGCCAGAAAAAGAACAACATCGCCTTCTCTCCAACACGTGAGATTCTCTACACCCTCAATTTTGGGGTCCTTGATTTCCCAACACCATCACATGGCGTGAAACCCGCCCATCATCTCCTGCTCGGCGGCATGGCCCTGAGCCTGGGGGACGCCATACCCCGGTGTCATGGGGCTGATGTTGTTGCCATTTTGATGGCTCGCCCGCCCGCCGCCCGACCGGTGGTGGTTCGAGCCGCGGGCTCCCATCCCCTGCTGCTTGTACAGCATCGCCCGCTCCACGGGGGTGAGCGGGGACACCATGTCGTCCATCTCGGCCGCCTCGATGGCCGCGAAGTCCATCACGTCCGTGCCGCCTGATCCTGACGCCGATGCGGCTGCTGCAACCGCTACCGCCGCTTTTGGCTCGACGATGGTCGGGGAGTCCTGCATCTGCTGCTGCTGCTGGTAGTTTTGCGGGATCGAGCCCGGCATCGGCGGCTCGTCCCTCTTGGTGTTGTTGGACTGCAGCGGCGAGTGGATCATGGTGATGGGCCGCGACGAGGGTTGCCGCGGCGTCTCGGGCGCGTCGTCAAACTCCTCGTACGAGTCGTACTGCGCGTCGTTCGGCGCCTCCACGTGCTGCTCCTCTTCCACTTCTTCTGTTTCCTCGTCGTCCGTCTCCTCGTCCTCCTCCATGTAGAACGTCTCCCTGTAGGGGCTCGCTTTGGACTGCTGGGACTGGCGATGGCTATCACGCGAGCGTTGGCTCTCAGGCGACGGCGGCGGCGGCTCGAGTTGCGCAGCTGGTGGTGGCTGCAGTCCCGTGCTGTACAAATACTTCAGGTTCTGCGCCTGGTGCGGCCGGAGCGTGCTTTCCTCCTCGTTCTCGGCCTCTTGGTGGTCGTCGATGTGTTCGTCCACGTCCTCTGCGCTCGAGCCCTCCGTCATCGACCCGCACGATCCCGCCCGTGAGAGCTGCCCGTCTTGCTGTCCGCCTTGACTGTTCCTGGCGGCCTTGCTCTCCACAATTGTGTCCCCGCTCTCGTCGCTTTGCGGTTCGGCGGCTTCAGCACTCAGGTCCGGCGAAGTCCCCGCGCTCGTCTGTCCTAGGCTCAAATCCGGGCTGGCACCGGCACTGCCGCTCACAGAGAAGGTGTCCTCTGTTACGGGTGTGAAAGGAGGGAACGGCGGTAACTGGGGCGCCATGCTCTGGACCCTGAGCCACGGCGAGACCGGTGGCAGGGGCACGTCCTTGCTCATTTCACTCCCGGACGAGGTTGATCTGCCATTCGACTTGAGGTTTGGGCGAGGAATCGGGGGCGGTGGTGGGGGTGACCGCATGTTGGTGCTGGAGCGAGCGAGAATGTTCTCTTTGCTGTTTTCTCTGCTGTGCCCACCTGCACTTCCCGGCCTCAGAGTGCTTGCTACCCGACGCAGGCTGGCTCCCAGCCCAAGGTTGCTCTTCTTCCGAGTCGCTGAAAAGCCCGCCTGCACCAGTGGTGGGCTGGTCATCATGTTGGTCCCGAGAATTGGAGACTCAGGCTGGTTGGACTTGAGACTCTTGTTCGAGCGCTTCACGCGCAAGGCATGGACGGCCGATCCCGGGAGTTCGCTGGGGTTCGACGACCCGGGGCTCGTCATGCTCAAAGGAGGAGTGTTACTGACGCTTGTCGGTGCTGTGATTACACTGCCACTGCTGCTTCCCGGTGCGGTACTGACTACATCTGTCAGGGCGGTCGTGTGAGTGGTGTTGCTAGCGTTGCTATCGCTCCTTTTGTGTTGACGCTGTACAGGCTGGGCACCACGTTGGGAAATAGGCGGATGCACAGCTGGGTGGCTCGGGAAGATTGACTTTGATGCCACTGCAGGTGATCCAGTGGATGAGCCTGTCACCGCCGTATTTGTCGTCGAGTCGCTCCGTGTCCTGCTATGGCCCAGTTTTGACGGCTCGTAAGTGCTGACTGTGCCCGCGCGGTTGAGGTGTCCGGGTCCAAGGTTGCTGTTGCTGCTGCTCTTACGCACAGCCCCAGTTGCGTTCGCCACGTTGGTCAAACTGTTGCTCTTCCTGACCACGTGCGGCAGGCTGTTGGTTCTCGAGGTGCTCTTGAAGCTGCCAGACCTGTCGCGGGCTTCACCGCCAAAGGCCTTGCGGACGACCAGCTCAAATTGGCCCAGCATGGTGGGATGATTAACGATTTCCTGCATAGTGATGCGGAAACCGTCCAGGTTGCCTCCAAACACGTTTGTGGTCAGATCGCCAACCAGTCGCTCGGGGATCGTCTCGGTCAGGAAGTCGGCCAGCTGTGCGGCAGGTATCAGTGAGCCCCACAGGTCGTAGAACGCGGCGGATGTGACATGCTCCTCGGGCACGCCGAGGGTGCGAGGATCAAGTGTACTGCGCCAAGCATCTTCGATGGTGGATTGGATCGTTGTTGTCTGGTCAGGCGACATCTTGCCCTCGAGCTGGGCAAAGTTGACACCAGAGGACCCTCCGTTTCCAAAGGGGTTCGAGAATTGGACTCCTTGGCCAAAGGTCGCAGACGTAGGGCTATTTGCGAACACGGGCAGCGGGAGCGGGATCTGCTTCGTCAAGGTCGAGTATTGAGCCGCGGTCGGCACGACAGACTGCATGATGCTGAAGCCTGTCAACATGCCAACATAGCCACAAACCTTGTTAAGAACCTCCTGGGCGAGGGTGGCGGGGACAGACTGCTCCGGGAAAGAGACCGTCACCTCAAGATCCTCTTCCTCCTCCCTCCAGCTCGTCGCGCCTGGCAGCTTTCCACCCGCCGTGTTGCCAGCTGCCCCTGCACCGACCTTCTTCTTCACAACCACGCTCTTCACGACGAAGTCCGCCACATCGATAACGTCACTCTCCATCACACTGACCCTGCAGAGCGCCGCACCAAGCCGGAAAGTCTTCGTCCGTCCATCGTCTACAAAGACTGTCTCCGGATCCGTACGATGCTGTACAACCGTGCTAAGTCGCGTCCAGTAGGGCCACGGGGTACACTTTTCAATAATGTCCATCATGCCGAGATTCTCGTATGGCACACCGGAGGACCTTTGCTCAGCAATACACTTGAGTAAGTTCAGCGGGCTCGTCGGTGAGTCGGCGAATCGTACGCGCACCGGCAGGATGGTAGAGGTGGGACCGAGGACACCGCCGCGGTTGACGCTCGAGGGTCCAAGATGGTGCTGTAGCCGTGAGTGACAGCCCTCCACGACCTCACCGAAGACGACATCCGGTGTTCCTGAGATGCTGGCAAGAACCATTCCCCACGCGGCTTTGAGTACCGTGTCAAAGCCAATGCCAAGACCACCCATAGCAGTGGAGCTGACCGGCACTGTTTCTCGCAGTGTGCGGACTCCGCTGCTCAACTTTGGGGGCTTGGGATGCCGCACCACACACGTAGGCTGTGCACCTTCCAACAATCCACGCCAGTACCTCTCCGCCTCACCACCGACGTTCGCAAGTGCTGCCTCGCGGACAAAATCCGCGAATCCCGGTCGGCGAGGGGGGTTCTGCCCGCCGTCGTACAGCTTCTTCAGGTCCTTGACAAGCAACCCGATCGACACGTCGTCATATTGCGCTCGTGACAGTCTCAGCACGAGGGTGCTCGTCTTGCCGGCGTCTAGAAACATGAACTTCGTGATCGGCCTCGCAAACAGATCCAGCTGGTTCCTGCTCTGCAACTTCTCGCGATCGCGCTTGATCTCCTTTTCGACTGCCGTGTTAAGACGCCAGCTTTGCACTCGTGGGATGCTCTTGAAGTCAACACTGTGGTTCTTCAAGACGGCCTGGTACACCTTTCTTGTCTGACCTTCCACATGCGGAATAAAGGCGGTGCGGAGAATTGGGTGCACAGATGCCAGAATCTGGCAAACTTCTTCAATGCGCCGCGCGGACACTGAGGTGGTTGAGCTGGCCGCTGTAAAATGGAAGACAAAATAGTTGATGCTTGCCGGGCCTTGGCCGTGCGCGATGGAAGAGGACCGTTGAGGGCCCTGAGTGAGCATGGCAGTCTCAATGTGACGGATCTGTGTTGATGTCGCTTCGGCAACGTCTCTGATCAGGATATATTCGATGCCGAGCTTTGGCGCGAGAGTATTTTCAATAAAGCTCTTTTCGATGACTTGAGGGGCTGGGGCCGTCGCTGCACTGGGGCTGCTTGTCTCCTCGTACTCGATATCGGCGGACGCATCGGCAGCCTGTTCGATGGATGAGTTGTCTTCCGCTGAAATACTCACATCTCCCGCATCAAGTTCATAGCGATTACCGGCCCTGCAGATCTCAGCCAGCGGAACATCACTCAAGAGATCAGAGATGAACACCGGAGCTCCTTCCCTCCGGCACTGGACCACGACTTCAGCGGCCGAGATCTCGTCGCCGCCTGACTTGATAAACCCGTTGGCGGTGTCGATCGCACCTTGCTCGACGCCGAGGGCCCTGGCCCAGATGGCCCTGACCTTGTCTGCAAGCTCGTTCAGTGGCAATGTCTTCAGTGCGTTGACACTCTCCACTTGCTTTTGACTCTCCTCCGTCCCCAGCTCAAGAAGCTGATCTCGGGAGAGGCCTTTGATGACCTTCTGCAGCTTACGGCGGTTGACTTTGAGCGAATATGTTGTTGGCAGGTGCCGGACGGGAATGAAGATCTTGGGGATCATGAAGTCGGGCACGACACCGGACAGGGCCTTTTCCACGAGATTTCTCGAGACGAAAACACGATGCTTGATCTCGGGTGTGAGGTTCGACAGGTCGAGACTGTGTTGGCCAAGGGCTGTGTTGCCATCGCTTCCCAGTTCGAGGAAAGCCGCTAATGTTGGGGATCTGCTTCGATCGCCCTTGAAAGCAAGCGCCTCAACCATCACATCGACTCCCGGTCCCAGTGCCCGACGGATTTGCTGTTCAAGCTCGGCAAGATTGACAACGCGCCCGTTGATCTCAAGGTCGTCACGCTTGGACGAGACGTACTCCATCAGTCCGCCTTCAATGTAGCGCACGCTGTGGCCAGTCTTGTAATAGCGCTTCTTGCTCTCTTTCTGCTCGTCTGACGCGACCGCGTCATCAAGGCTTCGATGACGACTGTGTCCTTGCGCATTTGCAGCGGAGAAGGGGCTCCGACTCTCGGGAGACACTGGGGTTTCTGCTACGTCCCGTGTGTCCTCGTGGTCGCCGCTCAAATATGATCGCCGGAACGTCCTGCCCAGGGTTGGTCCTTCGATGACCATCTCTCCAACAGCGCCGACGGGCATGAGGTTTCTGTGATCTTCCCCGGATACGATCCATGCAGAGCCTGCAATCGGTCGTCCGATGGCTTTCAAGTGATGCGGGCCATGAATTTCCAGGAAAGAGATTCCCAGAGGGCAGACATCCGGTGCACCATACGCCATGATGACCCTCTTCCTACCGCGCCATGGGGCATATGTATCCTCATCGAGCCCACGTGTGCGGAAACACACCGTCTTAAGGGACGGCAAAAGGTCAACATTGAGCTTTCGGGCGAGCAAAGGCGTCATGTAACTCCAGGTTGCGCTAAACCTAGTCACGCATCCGGTGTAGTCGTTGTACCTATCCCTGGAGGTCGGGATGCATATGGTACCGCCACTGACAAGTGTCGTGAAAATCTCGGCCAGTGCAACATCGACATTGAAGCTTGACAGCTGAAGCACGCGTGTGGTATTGTTGATTCCCGCTGCAGGCCCTTGTCCGATGAATGCGGTTGATAACGATGCATGAGTGAAGCTGATACCGCGGACTGATCTGGAGGATGTCGCGGTGAAGTAGACACAGGCTACGTCCTCGGGCTTGCTAGGCGGAAGCAGTTGCCCAGGTACGGGTGCTTCACGCTCAAGTCGCTTCATGAGGGCATCGTCGAGGCGAACCACACGGTCGAATAGAGGCGCTGGTTCTGTGGCATTGTCCAGGGCCTCAGCAGCGGATGTACACGCGACAGCAACCCGGCAGCTCGAACCTAATTGCTCAGAAATCTTGGCAACAAAGCCCATTTCGTCTGCATCCACAGGCACAAAAGCCGCGCCGACTTTCAAAACAGCAAGGAGGGCTATAGGGGCCCACTTTGACTTGTCAAGGATCACTGGTATGGCTGCTTTAGTGTTTCCTTTGGGTAGCACGCCAGCTTCGAGGAGCACGTGTGCCAGTCTGTGTGAGAGGACTTCGACCTGAAGGAAAGTGAGGTCGCCGTCATGTGCACAGATTGCCTTTGAATCCGGGCGGGTGATACTCTGCGCGAATACCAGCTCATGTAGTAGGGTTCTCTGCTGGTTCTGGGAGTCTTTGTCGGCTGGGGTAGTCCAGTTAACTATCTGGGCATAATCTCGGTCAGAAAACAGGTCGAGGGATCCGATGTGTGCAGATGGCACTGTGCACTTGATAATGGCGCTGACAGCTCTGCCAAATGTGTTCGCAATGTTGTGCGCCTGGGTCTCGGAGAGGATGGAGTGTCCAACATCGACGACCAGTCTGCCCGTGGCGTTGCTGAAGCGAGTGTTGATGGTCAAGTCGTAATCACTTGTTTCGTGGTTCAACACATTCCGCAACTCAAAGTTCGTCCGAGAACCGAGGCGACTGTTCAGATCGGAGGGCTCTTCTGTGAAGGATAGAACAGAGTTAAAAAGCTTAACATCAACGGCGACTCCCTTCTTTCCGCTCGCGAGTGCATGTCGGACCTCGGCCATGGTGATGTGCTGGTGTGGCAGGGCGGCGTTGTACACGTCTTCGATCTGCTTCAAGACAATGGCGAGGGGCTTGAAGGGTGACAGGTCGAAAGCTACGGCGATGGTGTTCGCGAAGCATCCCACCGCGGCCCTCATGCCCTCTAAGGTGGCTGATCGTCCGGGAGCTCTATAGCCAAAGCAGACAGAGCTGTTGCCAGTGACGGTCCGCAGTACTAAGCCCCATGCGAGCCTCAGAATCGCGCCTGTGGTCGTCTTGTTCGCCCTCCCGAACTCGGCAACTTTGAAGAAGGGGGCATCGTTGATTTCTACATGGACGTTGTCGTATCGTCGAGTCGCCGTTGAATCCTTGCTCTCACCGCCATAGTAGAAGTCAAGCCTTGGGAAAAGGCATGGCTGCGTAACGCTGGCCAACGTATCGCGCCACCAGCCGATGCTCCTGTCACGATCCAATCCGCGCAGGATGTCAAGGTAGCCAGAATAAGAGAAAACCGAGGCATCACCACTTGTGGCTGGCAATGCTCGTCCTGTAGCGTACCCCCTTCTCAGGTCAGCGATGAGAGTGTTCACGCTCATCATGTCACACAGCGCCGCAGAGACATCCAGCTTGATGACAGTCTTCATAGGCGAGTGGCACACTGTGAGTCGATGACGTGGTACACTCTTCAGTGCAGGGAAGGCCGTCAGCGGAGGAAGGTTATTCAAGGTATCGACGGGATCTTCACTGGGCGTCGCATCGAGGAAGAGCATGTTAGGGCTCGATCGTCTTAATATGACAGCGTTGTAGAGACCTTTCTCGGCGACACTGTCAATGAAGACGGTCCTGAGTGCAGGATACCTGGCGACGACTTGACCCCATGCTGCACATATCCGCTCGAGGTCAACTGGCGCACCGTCTGAGCTTGCGAATTCGTACATGGTGTGGATATGGCAAGCATTCGCGTTTCCGTTGTTACTCGGGTTGGGAACGTAGCTGTAGCTATCGTTCACGCCCGCTCCTCCAGCGTGGAGGCGCATCTGACGATCTTGGGACACCAGGACACTCTGCTGCACCGGTGTCAGTGGAAACACGGCCTCGATATCCTTGACACTGCTCAGGCCTAGATCCGCAACGATCACTCGGTTCAATCTGTCCAAGCCATCATACGTGACACCAGTGGCCCACAACTGCGGGATGTCGGCCAGTGTGAGCTCCGGGTCGTGGAAGCGAAGACGGCCAATTGCCTCGAGGAGGAGATGCTCATAATTGTTGATCCAGGCAGTGATCTTGTCCGCATGGAGGGAGTTTCGGTTGTACAGAAATTTGATCTTGGCGGACCCCTGATCGATCGTGGTGTTGACTTCGAAAAGAGCGATGCGTCCTACAGCAGGGCCAATGTCGGACGTGCGCGAATTGAGGGTACGTCCTGGAAGGATCATTTGTTCGAGAACACCATCACCATTCAGCGGGTCCTTTCCGAGGTTCTGCAAGCTTCCGGCATAACTGAAAAGGATTTCAATGGGCCAGTCACGGGTTGCAATCTGGAGGAAATTCGGAGACAACCGCCTGGAGCCCTCGATTCCGCTCGAGCATTCGTTGTCGCCAGGGAAAAACTTGCTGGCGAAGTAGTGTGCACCCCGGTGCGGAACTGCTCTTCTGGTATCCTTCATGCGCCGCAGAATGTCGATGAAATCGCTTGCCGGGGTGATCTGCTGATTCAGGGGACATAGCGTCGTAAACCACCCAACCGTCTCGGTGATGTCAATGTCGTTACTCCAAAGATCGCGGCCATGCTCTTGGTTCCAGATATCGGGTACATTTCTGTCAGGGAATGTTTGTGCAAAGGAGAGCATCAGTGCGGCAACGTAGATATCCACGGCATCTGTTTGCAGAACTTGACAGCACGTCGTCTCCAGGATGGAAG
This sequence comes from Diaporthe capsici, assembly GCA_013364905.1. NCBI lineage: Eukaryota > Fungi > Ascomycota > Sordariomycetes > Diaporthales > Diaporthaceae > Diaporthe > Diaporthe capsici. Next base: position 3,996,522 of record WNXA01000006.1, on the reverse strand, counting down.
TCAGCTCCGCAGTCAGTGAGAAGCTGGCCTCGTTGGCATCTCCGTACGTATTTGGCGCATCCGACAGACCCCAGTAGCTCAAGTCTCCTGGACAAATTTCGAATGGCAGCCCACCTGAAGGCACTTGCGCGTCGAGCTTCTGCAGCTCGGTCCACTTTTGAAAGGGCATTGACCTCTGAGACAAAAGGCTGCCGCTCTGGAGGAGCTCGTCCAGATCCCGAATGATCAGCCGCCAAGACACCAGGTCGACGACGAGGTGGTGTGCGGCTAGATATACCATTTGGTGCCCGTCCGCCGTAGAAAAATGGGCCACAGCAAAAACGGGCCCATCTTCAATATCGAGCGATGTTTGAACTTGGTGGACCGCGGATTCAAGCTGCTCATTCGTGCTGATGGTGTAGTGCGTGAAGGAGTATGAGCTGTCGACCTCGGGTAATATGCGCTGGATCCACTCGTTGCGAACATGGGAGAACCTCGCTCTCAGCATGGAGTGATGCCCGACAACCGCGTCGGTAGCGGCTGAAATATCCTGCACGGAGAAGCACTTCGCCACGCGCAGCAGTAGAGACTGGTTGAAGCGATAGCTCCCATCAGCAGCAGCGCGGCTGACTAAGTCGCCGCCCATCGCGGTGTTGAAGTAAAGCTTCTGCATGGGCGAGAGTTCGAAGTAATGGTACGGAGAGCTGTCCTCACCGTCGACGGCAATTTTCTCTTCCTCCTCGGCGGCCCATTTGTGCGCCAGCCCGCCTCTTTGGGTTGCCAGGGTGGCAAGGTGGGCCAGCGTGTTGTTCGACTGCAGAATCTCATGGCTTTCCAAGAATATCGACTCAACTCTTGCGTTTGTGACAAGTGCCATTGCGGTTACCTCGTCACCTCCAAACTGCGCAAAAGTGAAGTTCATGCCCACCTGATCTGGTGGTACCTGTAGGACTCTGGCGACCAACTTCTGTACACTCTTCTCCATCTCGGTAGCAGGTGGCTGCAGGGGCTGATCAGTGCATAGGCTCATGACCTTCTCGAAGACGTCTTGATTGGCATTCTGCACCCATGTGCGAAGTTTCCTGCGGTCGATTTCACCAGAGTCGGGCAAAGAGGGTAGGTCGTCCAATGGCACCCACACTTCAGGTATGACCTTTGCCTCAACGGTTGGTAATGATCTGAGGTTATGCTTGATAGTTGCTATCTGGGAACCGGCGAAGAACATCTGCGATGGTGACACGAGCTCGACCTTGGGGGAGTCCGGTTCCCGGGGCGGAATGCTGCTTAGTGTCAGGCAAGCGACCAGTTTCTCGTCGAAGAGACCGGCCCGTGGCTTCAGGACGACTACTTTCGATACTGCGTTTTCTGAGCCGAGGAATAGTTCAACCTCGCTCGGGTTGTCAAGATGAATTACTGGTGTCGCCGATGCGGCGCTTGCGTTCCGCGAGTGTCCGTGGGGCTCCTGTCGCTTGGGCCGTAGTCGATTTGAATCCATGCGGCTGGCTCGATGTATCCTCTCAGGGGCAATCATGACGGATGCCGAGCGCATGTCCACCTCGGGCCCTTCGCTGTCCTCGTCTTCCGAAGAAGAGTCGTGGTCGTGGTCGTGGTCATGGTCATGGTCGTTGCTGTCAAGCTGAACAAGTGAACCATGCAGGGAATGTGCGGAGTACGGTATCACGCGAGTTTCCACATCAGCAAGAGTTTTGGAGCCGGCTATCACTTTGGTCTGGATGGTAACGTCTTCCTCCGCGAAAGCCTTGGTGAAGGGCGCACCCTCGTTCGTCGCAGCTGACTCTTGATCCCCATTACGACCAGACAGGGACTCGCGAAGCTTGTCCGGGGATAATGACAGGGAGCTGGCAAAGGAGTCGAGGATGCGGTCCTCCAGCGTGCGAGGCCGAGTCTGTTGCTGCTGGCTGCCGTCGTCCGCGGTGCCGGCGTGCTGCTCAGGCTGCTTGGCAGATAAGGAAGTGGTGTCGATCCGAGGCAGAGAGCTCCGCTTGGCTCTCGACCGGTCGTCTGCCATGACGAGTATGAATGGCGTCGTCGAATGCGAATGAGTATGGGGTTAAGTTGAAGAAATATCGTGCACGAGGGTATAGCGTACAAGGATGTGCAGGGAGGGGTACGTGCAATGCCAACAGCAAGATAGCGAGTGACCGCGTCAGCGCAGGCAAGATGAGGTGAGTTTAGGGTAAGCAACGCGGAGACTGTTGGCCTTGGATCGACTGGCAGGTCATTGCAAGACACAGCGATGCGGACAAACAAAAACGGACAGGCTGGGTATCTCTGGTATAGTACAGTGGCCTAGGCCCAGATGGAAATAACGGAAAGGAGACGGCTGGCTATCAGTTTGATATGCCAACATGGATGATAGGAAAAGGCGTCAGTGGGCACGTCAGGCGGGCAGTAAGGGAGAGAGCCAGAGTAGAGTAGCTGTCGGAAGAATGGGAGAGGAAGGTTGAGAGAGGGAGAGGAAAAAAAAGTCTAATGCAGGATGTCAGCAAGATTGGGTTTGGTGGGAGGTTGGTGAGAAAAAAGTGACAAGACGGCTGACAAGGGACTGACAGCTGATGGGAGGTTTGGCCAGAAGGGGAAGGGCAGAGAAGGAGGATTCCAGGGACCGCTTGGAGAAGGAGAGGCGACAGGCGGCGCAGGAATACAGAGACGTGAGAAAGGATCCGTCTTGGTGTGTCGATGTGGGTGGTGGAAGTGGATCCCGAGGTGTCAATGTCACTTCAGTGGGTGGCAGGAGGTGATACAGATCAGGCACCATGTAATCTGGGCTGGTATGTGTGTATGTATGTATATGGACAGCGGATGTGTGTCGCGAGCTGGGCGGGGTGGCTGCCCTGCCTCACGAGGTGTCTCTCAGTTTCTGAAGATGACATGACGCCCAGTAGACACGGAGCTGTGCTGTGCTGAGCTGCCTGCAGCGCGGTGCCGTGGCAGAACACAGCTCAGCGTACAGAATCGAGTGCAGTCTGCATTCTGCATTCTCCACCCTGCACCGGGCAGTCCATGTGGAGAGCGAACTAAAGATTTGCAGTGTTCTGCCTCTGCCGAGCAGTTGGTGCCGCGCCCCTGCACCCAACAATAGCATCTGCTGATGGCGGCTAGGCGGTGGTAGAGATGCCAGGACAAAGACTAGACTACTCCCGCCATTGTCCTCGAGGTCAATCGCAGCGGGCCGTTGAGGGACCGCGGCAGCGCTGGTGTGGGCTCCGCAGGGATACCTGGGCATGCGGTCGCGTCTGGCTGCTAGCAGGCACCAGGGTGGTAGAGCTGGTGGGTACCTGTAGTACACCACTGGTGGGTATGGACATGGAATAGCTAGGTGTTGGCTTGGGTGGGCTGCTGATGATGCGTGCAGTACCTAGGTAGGTCTATTGCTGACGCTGATGCCGCTGGTACTGTTGCTCCCTGATGCTGCTGCCGGTGTGACAAGGGCATTGGAACAGGTCCTGAGGCGGAGGCCCGGCGCTGAAGATGGACCTGAGCATGCATGTAAGACCGGAATTCCACCGCCTTCGCGAAGATTTTCGTCGATGGCGGATTCGTGGCGCCGTGGTGCGAGCAACGTCCATGACCCGGGCCTGGACCTCAACCCCAAGCTCCACGTCGACCTCAGGCTCGACCCGAACATGTGCATTCAGGACGGACCTGGTGATCTTCTGCTATTGGTGGTGCGAGCGCGTGAGATTGGACGTGCCCACAGGATGTGGCTATCCTGCCATGCCCATGACGACAGGCTCCGGCCAGGTGAGAATGGACTCAGTCAGAGCGGGATCGAGGCTGAGGTGAGCTCGGCCTCGATTGTGCAACTAAGGGCCAGAAACGATGGCTGTGTGCACTTTAAACAGTACTGTGTGTGTGTGTTTGTATGCTGGTATCGTGCGGATCTAAGCAAACAGTTTTCGAACAGTGAGCGAGCATGCATCTCAGGGCCCGCCCATCCCCTGTCGAAACATGGGCATTCGCTGTCTGCTGCACACAATCGCCTTACCAGCAGATGCAGACATGCGTGGCCAAGGACGTGGCCATCGGGTTGGGGGCGAGAATGTGGACGAGTGGCGGCCAATTCCACGGCCTGCTCATTCATCAAAGATCATGTCAGTCAGCCCTGGGGCCGCGTCCGGGGCCAGGGAGCGGCGTTTGAGCCTCCAAGAGCACCCACATCAGAGGGCAGGTGCTTGTGGATAGTGGCGAGGCCCGTCCGGAGTCCAGATGGGCCTTTGAGTCTGGTTAGGCGCGCGATGCAACCGTGGCATAGAAATAATACAATATAGCAGACTGAGTCCGACGGAGCGAGTTGGTCGCAGCCACGATGATGTTCAGACAGGCCTGTCCTGGCCGTTGACTCGCGACTAGGGACAGGGCCGTGGGTGTGAGCTTTGGATGCCGATTGATCATTGAACATGATAGACGCCCTCGCCTCGTCGTCGAGGTTGGCATTCTGGATTTGGAAGCTACAGTCATGATGCATGCAGTGATCCCAGGGACGCTTGTGCAGGGAGGAGCCGGTGGAAACAAACAGCCTGGAGGAGCGAAATCAGAAACAGAAACAGCCAGAAACAGCAGCAGCCATCATGACGGGCCGGGGGGCTGTGAGCTCCTTCCCTGCCCCGCCCTCACCCGCCCTGCCCCTGCCCTGCCCTGCTGAATTTAGCCCGTCAGTGTGCCCTCACTTGGTCTACCAACCTCGGTACCCCATGCAGCCCGGAATGCCCTGAGAGCCGCCCAAGAGCAGCCCGACGCTACTTCCAGGCAGTCAGATTCCTGGGTACCTGTACGTAGACACCTGCAGGCCTTGCAGTAGTGGGAGGAAGGTCGGCTGTGTCGGCCCAATCCAGAGCTGTTCTCGCGCATAGTACGTACCTCGCGCGGTTAAGCAAGGCTTTTTCACCAATCATAGAGGCCCTCTTCTCGGCTGTTCCCTTAGTGGCTTGAACTTCCCCACTCGCCCAGATACCGTGGCACCCTATCTCCTGCAGGGTACGTACCGACGACCCTGACCTGCAAGCCTCGATTCTCGAGTCTGGAGGTTCTCTGCTCCCTGAGCTGCCAGACCCTGCCAGGCCTGCCCGACACCGATGATCAATCTCCACCGCAGTCCATGTCCAATGTCCATTTTTGAGCACCAACGGTCCCCAGCACCCGCACCAACACCAACAATTGACAAGCTCTTTTTCGCTCGTCGCGAAAATCACATCACGTCTGATTCAGCCGATGCAACGTGGTCGAAGGACACTACCAACCAACAGGCACATTGGCCTCCCCCTTGGAACCACACGAAATCACACGAGCAACCAGGGCCACCACGTACCGCTGCCGGTTCTGCTGCATTCCTGGTCTGCTGGTAACCCAAAACTGCGCGAAGGATTCCGGATCCCCCTGCCCCTCCTGCGCAATGACAGCATCTGCCCGGCCCAATCGCCGTCCACCGGCGGTGGGGAAAGGGGACCCGGACACCTGTGAGCTGCGAGCTGCGAGCTGCGAAGCGACACAGCAACGACCATGCCGTCCGCCCAGATTAGCTTACGCGGTGACACCTCCATCGGGGCCTTTCTATCTGACTGTTCTGGCTGTGTGTGGCCCATCTATTCCCCCGACTCGCGCACCGCAGCCCGTAGTCGCAATACGTGCGGTGTGATATAGACGCAGCTGCCCGTATCACATCAGAGATGGCATCAGAGATGATGTTGCGAGCCGAAGTATGCCTTGTGTTGTGTCGCCCTGTCGTCATCCCATCCTGCCACCTGCACGAAAGAGAAGATTGATCACGGGCAGCACCCGAAATCCTATCCTTTCTGGGCAAAATCAAGGTGATGACAGCAGAATGCATCAACCTGCGCACCGTACCGGCTGCCCGGTGCATGAGTCGCATCGGGAACGGGGGGTTGATGGATCGCAGACCACCAAGTTGGGGGTCTCATGTCGGGTCTCGCACTTGGAGGCCGTCCATGGATCATCACCAGCAGCAAGATCATCATCATCATCACCATCGCCCGCTCTGGCCTCAGGATCAACATGCGCGAGAGAGATATTAAAAGGTGAAACTTCCCTCCAGGCCCCAACACTCGCCCCAAGGCACAATCACCAGGCAGGGCATTCTTGAATTCGCCCTCCCTCAGGTGGCAAGGTCACCCTGCCCACCTTGCCCGCGCACCATCGTGAAGCCCACACCGGCCAAAGGCTGAGGGCCTCACGGCTGCTCTCCTGCCCAACTGCCCGCAAGTCGGGCATTGCATGGGTTGGCCGGTGGTGCTTGTTTACCAGCAGCACCCAACCAGCCAGCCAGGCTGGTCTGGACTAAAGTCGTCGTCGACATCCACTTGCTGGCGCCAATACCTTCCACAATCATCCAACATCATGTTCTCGGCCTTTGTCTCCCCTTGCATCAGCGCCACTGTCAGTCCCCACGAGCGGGGCAGGTCGGCTGCTAAGGCGGAGGGAGCTACTTCTATGCATTTGAGCCTCGTACCTGCGCCGCAGGATTCGGATGCTTTTGAAGGATTCGCAATGTCGATGCCACTAGCACCTGTAGAGCCCGTCAATCTTGTTTCTCACGAGCTACGGACAAATGAAAGCAGCCATCCCGACTGCCTCGACGTCCCATTAATCAATGCGCGAGACAAACAGGCCTCTAAATGACTGCCACATGCCACCCACTGCGTCCCTTCCACCTCGTTTTCCACGTGGATGGCGTGGATGGCGTAGATAACGGGCTGAACGGGTAGGCAAGGTACTTTTGTCCGCCCCGACGAACCATTCCGGGGTCCCGCCGAGCTTGCAGATTTGCATCTCCACACTGGCTCAGATTTGACTGCTCAAGGCTTAGGCACGGTCTCCCGTCTGCACGAGGCCCGCCCCGGGTCGCTGCTTTCAGCACAAAAGACCCGCGGGGCAACCTGACGTGGAGTACCGGCCCGCCTGGTCGGAATCCTCTTTCCGATGCTTCGACCAGGCGCCGCGCACGCGTGTGACGCCCTCGTGCAACGAAGGACGTCAACGCCTCGCCTGCGGGCTTCACTGACTGCCCAGGCCATATCGAGATGCAGTGACCTTCCAGGTTGCACGGGACCGGATGCACCAGCAACAATATTCGGCAACCGCTCTTCCCATCACTGCAAACCGCTCAGCCCAAAATGTTTTGGGGGCAAGGGCAAGGGCTGGCGATATTCCCTGGCTGCAGCCAGCCGCACGACATGTTGTGGTTGGCCAGATGCTCGCCCGGATCAGCCCAAAAGGGTTGTCAAGCCCGGGACTACTTGCACGCCCTTGTGCCCTTCCCGAATGATGTTCCCTCTTCGAGAACGATTGCGCGAGCATCTTTGACTCGCCATCGAAGTCCAGCCTCACCGCCGACTACTTGCTTTACGGGTTCCTTTTAAGCTTTGGTTATGCTCCCCAGCTCGAGATTTGCTGTCGCACATCAGGCCAACCAAATACCTGCGACGACATACCAGCTCAACTCTGCCACTGCTGGCGAGACCTCGAAGTTTGGGGGCCACCTCAGGTGGCCATCCCAATCTTACCCTGCGTCCAGAACGGCCGGCTGTCCTTTTGGCCCCCAAACTCAGCTCCCTCGGATGCGACCGGTCCGTGACAAGCGTCACACTGGCAAATATCCCCATCTGCCCTTTTTTTGCCCTCCCACGCCGTGCCGTACAAGCGCTGCAACGTGTGTGCGTGCTCCCTCCACCTGAAGCCGTCTTCTGCAGCACTTTCTCTGCAGCCACAGACGGTCCTGCTGCGCGCTGCAGACAAATCGTCCCAGCGTCGTTGCGAGCAGGCTGAGGTGCGGGCGCTGCCGAGATATCGCCGCCAATCGCAAGAGCCGTCGGCCGGCGCAACCCCATCCATCAAACCCCCCTCGGTCCCGATCCTTCCTCGATTCCTGGCCTAGCGAACCCTCTCCAACCGCATAATGTGGTATTGACCTACCGTTCATGGCAGGTCAGGGCCCCCGGCTCCAGGCAGACAGATAACAAGCCCACTCCTCCAATCCTCCCAGCAGAGAGAATACAGGCTTGACGTGCATATTTGACACGTGGGTAGGAAGGGTGGGTGCAGCACCGGCCGGCGAAGGATTCATTGATTTCCCTTTCGCCTCCGGTCTGCGGCGAATCAACGCCCCCTGGCGATGGCGGATCTGGACAAGATGCTCACTTGCACTGCATGTCTGTTCCCGTGTGTTGTGTCGTGTGTGTGTCCGTGTGTGTGTCCGTGTGTGCGACCTTCCTTTGCCGCGCTTTCTGGCGCTTGTCGGCTATGTATGTGTCTGTGCTGTATGTATGTATGCACTGATCGCATCATATGTCTCCCTCTGTCCTACTCCTCCTCCTCCCGCCGCATGCACCCCAGCTGCTTTTGCCCACGCTCCTCGTGCCGTGTGTATCATGTCGTTGATTGGCCTGCGGCCCCAAGTCCGAGGGACCCTTTGCCCTCTTGTGTAGCCCTCGCTTGCGGCTTCCTGCGCGGGCGGCCGTGGGCCGACTGGACTGGGTCGCTGGGTGTGGCCTCTGCTGCGCACATGGGCGGTCGCTTCCGCAGGGGTGGGACATCAATGACCACGGGCGGGTCGTCGGTGGATGGGCTTGGGTTGTCTGATGGGACTTCCTTCGGGTTTTGGGTAGATGTGGCTGTGGCACGTCCTGTTGTCTGGTTGCGAGTTCAGGATTTGTGGATTCCGAGGGGTAATTTCCCTCATTCAGATGTCTCGTACAGTTTTCGTGCCCTTGGTTTCATGGGTAGTTTTGGAATATTGCAGTATCGCTGTGTCTCAATTTTCTAGTACGATGTGTGTCCTCCCTCCTCGAAGCCTGGAGTGCCTCAGGGCTAGTACGTAGACATGGTTTCGAGCGACCAGTCACTAACGTTGATGAAATTCGAAGGGTGCGAGTCGTCACCTGGGCAGCTCTTGAAATTATTACAGATCAAGATGCTACACATACGCCCGTCTTTGGACAGTGTCATTCTTGAGGCTTCAATGGTTCTCATTTTAGAGTGACACAAGATATCCAAGTGTCACTTCCAAGTAATTGTCAATTTGGCCTACAATCAACACCGGAATTCTCACAAGACATTCAGAGCGGCAATCTTGCTTTTCGGTTTAGGTAGTCTCCATTGCCCGAAGCTGCCTCACAAGCTACCCAAATCTTATCCCGACCGCGAGGTCCAATGCGCCCGCTCCTGGCGTCTAATTGTGCGCATAATCCAAAAAAAAGAGGGGGGATATCAACCGCTCGCAACACAAAAGAATTCCTGACTGTGCCCTCCAGCACATTCATCTTCGTATCGGGGTCTGAAGGGCGTGTTTCCTTCCATGCCAGCGCTGCCGTTGCTTCCTCCTTGACTCTTATGGCCTCCCTGGGGCCGTATGAACCGTCCTAACTATGGCCATTGGTACCGTTCGCGCCGGTGCCGTTCGCGCCACCGCCGTCCTGGCCCTGCTGCTGGGAGCCAGAGGAAGCCTGGGCCTGCTCCGTGGCTTCTCGCCTCTCGCGCCGACGCGTATAGTCGACCAGGAAGCCTGCGTTGCCTTGACCCGGCGACGCACCGCCAGACCCCTGGGAGCCGCCAGTTCCGTTGACGCCGGATGTGCCGTTCTGCTGGCTTGACATTTTGTGTGTGTTCTTTGAGAGCTCGTTCCGTGAAGGTATGCGTGAAGGGTTATTGTAGATAGTTTAGGCTCGTTGGGGTATCTTGTATAGGAGGCTGTGTTGTTTCGGTGGATAGATGTGTTTCTCTTGCTTTGACTTATTGCTGTGGAAGTTCAGAGCAGTAGGAAAGAGGTCCGCAGGACGCAGGTATTTATAGTTGACCGCGATGTCGAGTCTCAGCGTCGAAAATGTGTCACTGGTCTTGCTCACACACGCAGGTATGGACAAAGGGCTGGAGTTGGTCACTGGTCCTCGATGTTGGCCGAGTACTGTCCAGTGATAAGACAGGAACTATGCTCACTATGACCGTAACTCGTTGGGTACTTCTGGATGTCTTTGTGACTGGAGAGGTAGAGTCACCGGATTTATCGAGACTTTCTGAAATAATTCCATATTGTGACTCCAGTCGCTGTGATGTGTCAAGGTCTATTTTCTAAATGTGTTGGCCACACGACAGCTTGTAACGGATCTCCGAGTTGGCTTTTACCCGCTCATGGTTATTCTTGGACAATGAACTCTGACCGAAGTATGACATAAAGCTCTTCATTATTGCCGGGCTGGAGCATCATGTGTGTACCGTCGGTGAGATGATTGCCATAAGAAATTGCCAATAATATTGAAATGTTCCCAGTTTTCCAAATTTTGTAATGAGGTCTGTCAGTGTGGCTTTGATCGCTGGTACAATTTCAGATTACGGATGAATATTCACACGAGCGGGAAGATTGAGACTGTGGCGACGGAGAAGCAGCCTCCCATCGTCTCTTCAAGACTCGCATGCTCCTGATGCCACGCAATACGATTTTAGGCGCAGAGCTTTGAGGATCTTTGCTTGTACTCAATCGTGCATCATACTGTCTTAGTTGGTCGCGGCCGCTCAGGTACTTGCGTAGAACGCGTCAATGTAATGGATGGCGATGGCAACCTTCGGCGTTGGAATACATTTCAAATGAAGAGGATATCATGCAAAAGAAATCACTTTGAATTTAAACTTTTATTACAATTATATCTAGATCTAAACCTAGAAGCCGTGGTCCAAATACCAAAACTAACCGCTGAAATTAAATCAAAAGTCATCGCCTGCGATGTTGACTCCTGCCCTCATTCTTCACCTCACAAATCTAATTACCCCATGCTAGTGATTTTTCTGTTTCTTCCCATGATTATGGCCATGATGAGAACCAGCTCCGGAGCCATGACTGCTCGAGCCTGAACGATGCGACGGCGCGGTCCTGCCAGATTCTTCACCAGACAAGCCGGACCTGGGAGACGACTGCGGCACACTGGAGGCAGCGGGCTGAATGACCTCACCCCGGTCGTTGATATGTTCGCCCATGCCGTTGCAGAGACGCCCTGCATGGTCCCGGAACCAGCCCCGAGACTCCTGAAGGGGAGTGACGTCTCTGCCCTCTTGGTACGACGAGCCCTGCGTGGTGAATCCGGGAGGGTGCTGCGGAGCTATGAACACGCCGCTGTAGCTTGTAAGGTAGCCGCCCTCGCTCGCAGGGTGGCCAGCATGGCTCCCATCGTGGCCGCTGTGGTCTGGAGGATTGCCTCGTCCCGCGTACGAGGCGGAGCCATAGTTCATCGGTCGCACTGGCTGGTACTGCTGGGCGATCTGCCGCGGCTGACTGGGCCCCTGTCCAGACGAGGCGACGGAAAGGAGGGATTCGCGGGCGGTGAGTTGTTGATATGGAGCGGCTGCTGGCTGACCTCTCGACTCGTCGTCCGGGTTTTGTGGGTGGTAGTCACAGTCGCAGCATTCGCCATCCAGGCAGTTTTGAATGCACGCCTTGATGCTGATGTCGGAGCCGAAGTTGAGTGGTTGGTCGTCGTCGTCCGATGGCTGAGACATAACTACCGCTCGTGGTGTTCCACGAGGTGGTTTCAGGGGCAAGGAGGCTGCGTGCTTGTCACTCACATGTTCAGGGGAGGTGGGAAGATAATTTGAACTTCTAGTTCTATTGGGGATTATTGATGCCCAAAGACCACTATTTTGTCTGTTCAACCCGATCATAATTAAGGTTTGAGGAAGCGAGAATGGCAATATTACTATGTTGTTCTGTGCATACTGATTGTGATCTCCAGGTGGCCTGAGTGTCGCCTTACGCTATTGATTCACAACCGTGATTACGGGAGTGTTCGGCAGAATAGGACTATACGAAATCGCTAAACAATCCTCGGAGATTCTTGTAATGACAAGCAACATTGTTCGTGATAAACATAGGTCCAGTCGGGCACGGTGGCTTGAAGTTGCCCCAGTGTTTTGGAGACTTTGATGGAGACTACCAATGATCAAGACCATGACTACCAATGATCAAGACCATAACTACCTATTTATCGCCAGAGCTCATGGAATCAAGTCTCCCGAATTAGAAACAATTGCTTGCTGAGAACGAGGCGTATCTAGGTTAAAATTGATGAGTCCGTTTTCTAAAAAAAAGTGAACAGCAGTTCATTTGGGCAGCCAGCGGCTGAAAATGCGACATTGGTCAGAGCAAAAAGAGAGGTCGTCGCCAACACCCTCCTCACGCCCTGCCACCCCTACAAGGTGCTACAGCGCGTCCCTCCTTTCGGTACTTCCTTTTGCAGGAGCTTCGGGATATTTATTTGCAGTGTCATTATTACCCCACCTGCCTGTGTGTTTATTGGCGTTGCGGTGGGCACTGTGTCTGAACGTGTGGCCTTTGGGTTTCCCACCTACCTGTGTGCTTATTGGCTTTGCAGTGGGATGTGTGGCTGGGCTTATCTGGTCTTCCAAGTCGCTCGCTTTGCCGTTGTGCCAGCTCGCCTTGTCGTTGGGATTATTGGGATGCGAAAGCTTATGAGGCTGGGTCGAGGGGTGAATGGTTGGAGGTGAATTGACCAGAGACCTGCTCGGTAGGCGTGGACGTCCTCTGGCAGCTGGCATCTGAACAATTCCCTTAGCTCTCTCTGCCATCACCGTTCGTATCAACTTTCAGTTGGCCTTTGAACACGATTCTCTCATGCCTCATTGCCTCTGTGGACTTGAAGAACGCCTTCTGAGGTCGACGCACAAGACTACACGACGGGGTCGAACCGGGGGACCTGGTCGGCTGAGGATTTTGCCAGACTGGTACACATGAGACTAAATCTCATTGGGCACAAGCAAAGACGAAGGCATATCTCCATGTACAGTGTGGGCTCGAGGCTTACGAGCAAGCCGCCTATGTAAGACATACACAAACTAAGCGCATGTCTACAAGCGCACAGCCTACGGATATGCTTGTATGTGAGTGCGATGCCGCTCAATGAGGAAGCTTTTTGACCAAACCATGAGCATAATGGGCAGTACCTCACAACAAACCTGGGCTACGTTCCAGATGTATCGAGAGACCTGTGTCCTGGATATGTACTCGCTGGTAAATCACCGCCTGGGATGAGCCTACACAAGACCCTTGATTCGTGACATTGCATTATTGCCTTTGGTTTTCCAGATCATCGCTTCCCTTGGTCCGCGAGGCGCACGTGCTCAAAAGCGATCTCTTAATGCGCATTTACGAAACCAATTCTACCATACACAACCAGATACCCCCAGTATTCCCCGTCGGCTTCGAGTGTTGCCTAGACCTGCACGAGATATTTGCGCACACGCAAGCAATAAAAAGACGCAGATTGGTAGTTGGATTAAATCGTTCTCGTGTTACATTCTTTGAGTGCACAACTTTTACAAATCGTATGAACACCCCAGAAATATGCCTAAAACTACATCCAAGCGTGTAAAAGGTTACAAATGAAAACTGATGCCTGCAAGATTTTCAACTTCAGAACACAGCGCCAATACCCCTCTACAGCTCCTTCTCCTCGTCGTCGGCAGCCGAGGTCTCGTCGTCCGAGTACTTGGTGACGGGGTCCTTGGCGGCGCTCTTGATCTTGGCGAGGAACTTCTCGGCGTTCTCCGGGTCGCCCTGGAACAGGTGGTCGGCGACCATGCGCTGCGGGGTCTCGCCGAGCCACTGGAAGAGGGAGAAGTCGCGGAACTCGTCGGCGCGGAAGACCTCGAGCATCTCGACGGGCTCGTCGCCGATGTTCTCGACAAAGTGGCCCATGTTGCGCGGGACGATGCCGACGTCGCCGGGGACGTAGTCGAAGGTGCGGGCGGTGCCCTCGGCGGCGAAGATGGTGATGCGCGCGCGGCCGCGGATGAAGAAGTTCCACTCGTCGGCGTTGGGGTGCCAGTGCATCTCGCGCAGGGCGCCCGGCTGGATGATGGCGTGGGCGGCGGCCACGGTGGTGGAGATGGGGAAGTTCTTGGAGTCGGTGATGCGCACCTCGCCGCCCGAGGTGACGATGGGCTCCTGGGCGAGCATCTTGTGGGCGAAGTTGTACTTGGACTTCTTGATGTTCTTGCCCGTGGGACGCTCCTCGTCGATGGAGCCAGGGTTGGAGCCCTGGAAGATGTACTTCTCGCCCTCGGGCAGGTGCGCAAAGACCTCCGGGGCGAGGTGGAAGTTCTCGGCAATGACAGACTTGGGCGTGTGGGCTGCAGGCGTCTGGAGTCAGTGGATGGGCGGGTAAGGAGGAGAAGCCACAGGCAGGACTCACCGAGCCAGTCAGTCAGGATGAAAGTGCTCTCCTCGGAGAAGCGCCCGTCGTCAAAGACAAGCAGGAACTCTGTGCCGTTGGGGCTGAGACCCTGCAAGCTGTGGGGAACGCCGCTGGGGAAGTACCACAGGTCGCCCTTCTCGAGGTCCTCGATGAAGTTGCCGCCCTCGTAGTCTAGAGCGGTGACACGCACAGAGCCGTCGAGGATGTAGGCCCACTCGGCCTCCTTGTGCCAATGCAGCTCGCGGATGACGCCCTCGCCCAGGCGCATGTTGACGGAGGCCAGCTCGCTGGAGGTGGGCAGCTCGCGAACGGTGGTCTGGCGGGTCCATCCTCCTTCCTGTATGGGGGTAGAACATGTTAGCTGCTGTGCTCGTGCAGAGATGAGATGGGGAGTGGGGGGTTTAGACGGAACAAACGTACCTCGATCCTCACGTGGGAGTCAGCGAAACTCCAGCGCATGTTGGCCATGTTGCCGTGGTCGGTGCTGGGCGGCCTGACCAGGTCCGGACTCTGGCGGGAGCGCTCCGGGTTCCACGGCCCCAGGACGGAGGCGCCCAGGCCATTGCGCCAGGGCAGCGGGTCGAGGTCGTCCTTGACGGGGTCGACCTTGTTGTCATATGGGTCGCGGAAGTCTGGGGTATATGGGTTCTGCTTGGAGGTCTTCTTGCTGGTCAGGAACTTATCGGGCAGCTCGAGGCCGGCCTGGAGACGCTGCTGGGGAGAGTCGCGATGAGGGACGGCCTGCGACAGGGTGGCGAGCGAGGCCGTCACGAGAAGCTGTGGGAGGAGCATCTTGGTGGTTGGTCTTGATCGCCTGCGAGTCAATGTGTGGGGGTGGGGGTAGAAGAGAGAGAACGTGTGAGGGTGCGTGTACCTGGCTACGAGGTATGAGGAAGGGTTGTGGAACAGAAGAAGTAGAAAGAGCAGGCGAAGATAGGAAAACAAATACTTCCCAGAAATAGAGAAAAACGGTTGGACTGTCAGGGCCGGTGCATGTGCCTTTTTGGACCGGGCATGGACTTTCTGGTCTGGGGTATAGACTAATAGCGTCACCATTCCGTGCCAGCTACTGCGACGGACTGGAGAAAGCGCAGGCTGTGTGCTTGCATGGGATGCATGTACCTTGCAGGGGGAGCTCCAACCGGGCCACCCAAACTGCTTGTGACAGGGTCCGCCCCATACAACAGCTCAAGCTCCAAGCATTTGTTTACCCCTCCCGTTTCGACCCATTACATGTACTGTGGTATTTGCCTGCCTTGATCATGCCATGCCAACGCCAGCCTGCACCAGCCCAGCGCCGCATTTGCACTACTTGCAGCACTCGCAGCGGACCGCAGACGGGGAAAACGGGAGACTGACAGCTAAGCTTTCGCTTGTGCCCATGCACAGCTTCTCTGAGACAAGACGTTGAGCCATCAGTGCCGTCTGCAGTCTGTCAAATCTAATGTAGCTCTTTCTAGTGCACTCGGGGCTCTGTGCACACCAAACCCATCTCGCTCGCACCTCCGACCAGCCATTGCCTTTTCCTCCCTCTGCAACGTCGTTTCCGCCCCTGGACCTGCCCCCGGCAGAGTATTATTCCATACAATGGTTCATGTCGGTTGGTCGGCCAGAACGACCGTGCAAGCAGCACGACGCCGACGAGTGTGGCGTGCAACCTCGAGTTGCCGAGACAAGACCGAACTCGAGCGAGGACGTCCGGTTGGAGGGCGGTTGGAGGGCGAGCTCCTAGCTCTCTGCTTCCCAGTCCAGGTCGACTGCCGATGCCCTGAAACGGGCCTAGCTCGTCCGAAAGGCCTTGTCGAGTTGGCGTGCTGCTATTTCCAGAGCGACAGGGCAACGCGCCAGAACGGAAAAGGATGCTCGGTGAGGGTGTGGGTGCTGGTGCGGGGGAAGGGGGAAACGGGGAGCCCTTGTTGTTAGATCGCATCAGTGTGAGAGATATAGACCATCTGGTCTATCAGACGACGGCGGTTGTGGTCCGCGGGCAGCTTGGGTTGATCAACGTGTGTGGGAGCTTCCACAACGCCCACGCACCTGAGCACCCACACCTGCACGTCCGCGCATGGCCAAGACGTGACGGTCGGCCAAGAGATGATTGTCGCCCAAGAACCGGCAGACCGGGTAGGCTGGTCTGGAGGGAGCATGTCATCCCCTCAGGCTCAGCCACGACGACCCCAATCGCCAGTGCCGGGTGCCGTGTGGCCCCAATCGAGCTGAGGCTGGGCCACAAACACATCAGATGGATGGATGAAGCAACGTCTGGGCCGCCCATTCAGCCATCGTGAGCCATTGTTGCATTTACAGTAGCAGCTAGTAGCAGCAGCTGCATTGGTGAGCCAAGTCCTTGGGTCCTCCGAGCGACGGCCGAATCGCAGCCAATATCTCCGTCCAGATCTGATCTGATAACTCTGGGCCGCGCTATATTAGCATCATAGTTTTGAGAAAAAGCTCCATACCATGCCGCAGCCTAACAACGGCCGGCCTTGCTGCTTGCTGCTTGCCGTGCTTGCGACTAGCCTCTGTCCCTGGCGCTCGCGCTCCCATGCCTGTCTGTTTCCCCGGGGAAGCTGGCGCAGGGCCCCGCAGTGACGCCAGTCCTCGGCCCTCAACCCTTCAATTCTCACACAAGCCCCAGCGAGTCAGCGCCCCTTCATACTAATACTGTCTGACCGTCCGGGGCTCGATCAACGACGGCCCCCGTCCACACGCCGTGCCTTGCCCGAGGACCTCAAGTCATACACGTGAAAGCTGCTGAGCACCCCAACAAATTCAGCAATCGCCAGGTCCTCGCTCGCAAGAAACCCCAGAAAGAAACCCCCAACTCAGCCGACAAGATGAGCTCCGTCAATGGATACGGTACTGCTGGCCCCGGCGGCACCGCCCGCCAGAGGGACACCGGCCGGGCCGGCTACAATGAGTCCGACGAAGAGCAACCTCTGCTCAACGGAGTCAGCACGCCTAGAGGGAACTCAAAGTCGCTCACCTCGCGGCTGCGCAAGGCCGCCGCCGCCGATGTCAAGCGCGACTGGGCCGACGTCGTGCTCATCTTCTGCTACATCATCACGGGCCTGCTGGACAGCTCTGCCATCTCGGACTGGGGATCTTTCGTCTCCATGCAGACAGGTAGGTTATCAACAGGAACAGAACCGCCCCAACCCCCCTGCCACAATTCACCGTCACGGGGGACATCATCATTAACGCGCATCCACAGGAAACACCGTCTACATCGGCCTCGGCCTGGCAGCACCAACTGAGGGCACCCGCTGGATCAAATCCGGCACCTCCCTGGGCTTCTTCTGCATCGGCTCCTTCTTCTTCAGCCGCTTCCACCGGCACTTCGGCCCCAAGAAGCGCGCGACCCTCATCGCCTCCTTCACGCTGCAGGCGACCCTCTGCATCGCCGCCGCGTCCATCGTCACCTTCGGGCCCGGCGCAGGCGGCAGCGGCCCGCCCAACAGCAAGGACGCCATCACGTGGGACGTCCTGGTGCCCATCGCGCTCGTGGCCTTCCAGGCGTGCGGGCAGGCCGTGACGAGCCGCGCCATCAAGTACAACGCCCTCACGTCCGTCGTGCTCACCAGCATCTACTGCGACCTCTTCAGCGACCAGGACCTGTTCCGCGCCGACAACGCCGAGCGCAACAGGCGCGTCGGCGCGCCGTCCATGTGTCTCCTCGGCGCCATCCTGGGCGGGCTCTTCGCGCACTCGCGGTTCGGCATCGCCGGCGCCATGTGGACGGCCAGTGCCATGAAGGTTTTTGTCATTATCGTCTGGCTCCTGTGGCCTGGCGAGGAGGTGGAGGAGGACTGAGGTGGCTGCGCGGCGGGGAAAGGGGGCGTTCTTGTGTGGGCTCTATCTTCCAGGGTAGAGGTGGGATGTCGACGTTGGTGAGTTCTTCGGGCTGTGGCGCAATGGCTGGAGATTTTGTGGGACAGAGGGGCGTGGGTCTCTTGAAAACGGGATGTTTGGCAATGATACCAGGGGACAATACACTTGGCTAGATTACGGCTGTCTTTTTCAAACCCTGCTGACGTCCGCGGTGCCGTACACCCGGTGCACACTGGCTTCCGTGACATATCGTCCCCTTCTGTGAGCAACATCACTGCCCTGGCCGACGAGGAAGGAGCTTGTCGTCTCCACGCCTATCATAGCGACACACGATAACCTCAGTATCCTCCCGTTTGTCCCCAGCTTGAACGGGAGCGAACATGGAGAGAAAATCCCGCGCCTCGCAGCTGCGAGTGGGAGGCTGGAGGTGCCCGGATCCAGTGTCTGTTTCTCTCTGAACCTAGGTCATGCCGTTAAGGGTCCTCTGTCCAGTTCCACTGCCGCGTCTTGCTCGCTTCTTTCCCATGTGCTCTGCTTCAAGTGACTGCGAATGCATTCTGATAAGAATGCAGAGATTCGCACCCTCTAAAACGGAGGGTACACCCGTACATTACTCATTGTAGCTACAACACACCCAACACCCACACACACACTCACACACCCACATACCCAATACCCACACACTTAACACCTATACACCCAAAACCCATACACCTACACACCCAATTCACATATCTGATTCATATACCCAATTTATGTATTTAATAAGTATTTGTAACTAGCTCTAAGTATATAAATTAGCTCTGGGTGAATATTAGATTTATAGATATTAGGTATGTGAATTGGGCGTGTGAATTGGGTTTGTGAGTGTTGGTTTAGTACTGGTGATGTATGGGTGTACTCTCCATTTTAGAGGGTGCGAATCTCGTGGGCAAAGACCGTTCTCTCTATATACAGTGTAAGTGCCACTTGCACTCAGTAGATATGCACTCAGCAGATACGCTGGAAAGTCTGTGTACACCCATCACGCATTATCGACGAATACGGAGATTCGCAGGGCTCAAATCAGAGGGTACAGGGGTACATGCTTAGTCTCAACGAGCTGCAGCCAATCACAGAGCAGTCTTTGTCACCCGCAATTCGCACACCAGGGCCAATTCGCACGCCCAATCCGCACGCCCAATCTACACACCAGGGCCAATCTACATACCCAGGGCTAATCTATATACCCAATTTATACGCCTAATTTATACGCCTAGAGCTAAGTTGCACGTCTAGGGCTTTCAATATGCAACTTAGCTCTGGGCGTTTGAATTGGGTGTGCGAATTGGTGTTGCGAATTGGTGTTGCGAATTGGTGTTGCGAATTGGTGTTGCGAATTGGTGTGAATTGAGGGTGTAAATTGGTGCACTGGGGGCAATATGTACCCCTGTACCCTCCGATTTGAGCCCTGCGAATCTCCGTATTCTTATCGACTGTCTGCACAAGCCCACCCGCCGCGCCCTGGTCCAGCCCGTCCAGCAGCCTCTCGTCGTCCGCGCTCAGCTCGAAGCCAAAGACGTCGCAGTTGAGGCGTATCCGGTCGGGGTTGTCGCTCTTGGGCAGCGAAACCCACCCCTTCTGCAGGCTCCAACGGATAAGGACCTGGTTGGGCGTGACGCCGTACCTCTCCGCGATTCCCACGAGGGTCGGGTCGTCGGCCTTCTGGTTCCTGACGATGGGGCAGTAGGCCTGCACGACGATGCCGTTGTCACGGCAGTACTGCACGATCTCGCGCTGCTGGTGCCACGGGTGCAGCTAGTGTGGGAGACTACGTCAGCTTGTGCTACGCCCGTTGTGTGAGGCAGCTACAGCATCAGGACGGTTGACTCACCTCGATCTGGTTCACATGCGGCGGCCAGACCTCCCCGACCCCCCTGAGCCCCTCGATCTGGCCCCTCCCAAAGTTGCTCGTGCCGATGGCCCTCGCCTTGCCCTCGCGGTGCAGCCTCTCGAGCGCGAGCCACATCTCCTTCCTCTTGGCCTCGCCAACATTCGGCGAGTGGATGAGGAAGCAGTCGACATAGCCGCCGGTACCGCCAATCTTCTCGACGCTCTCGAGGCACGCTGCGTACGTGGCTTCAGGTCCGTCCCCCGGGGTCAAAACCTTGGTGGTGACGAAGACGTCCTCCCGGGCCAGGCCCGACTGCCGGATTGCCTCGCCTACCTCTGCCTCGTTCTGGTAGTACTGCGCCGTGTCGATGTGGCGGTAGCCTGCCTGCAGGGCCGTGAGGCAGGACTTGAGGGTCAGGTCTGGCGGGGAGAGGTAGGTCCCGAAGCCAAGCTGGGGCATGCGAGGGCTTGTGGGGGAGTTTGGGAGGGGGAGGGCGTCGGTTCTGGATCGGCTGGTTGGGGCCATTGTGGAAGGTGGGTTTCGGTCACCTTTTGGATTGGACGGATGAGGCACGAGGTGACGCGTGTGAGGTTGCAGTCATTGTTGGGGGAGGGAGGGACGGATGGACATGCATCCTTACCTACGAGGTTGTGCCTACGGTGACAGGTACCCAGGCAGCTGTTTGTAGGTGCGGAACGGGGTCCTGCTTCTAATCCGAAAAGGGAGGAAAAGAAGGGATGGTATACCTGTACTCGAGCTGTAGTCAATTGCGGATATGCGAATCATTGACTGGTGTGGAGTGTCCAGAAACAGCAGCAGCCGCTGGATGATCTCATTGACTACCTAGGTACTGCTTTTCAGATCTGGCTCGGCCCGTGGAGAAGGGGCAAGAAGCAACAGCTCGATTGCCGCTAACCATGGAAGCTGCAATTGTTCTTACTGGACAGCTGGGGCGACTGGACTGTGGTTGCCCTTGCCAGTCGCCACCATATCTCTCGCTAAGCTAAGGTAGCCCCGAGACCGTCTCAGACACCCGAGGTCTAGAATCCCATCGGCCTTGGACCTCACAATGCAGGCTGAGCTGGGGACATCCGGGACCTGCTCCCCTCCCAACCCATGGCCTCAGCTTCCCTTGACGTTGCGTCTGCCTTGATGCTGCTGTCCGTCGTGAAAAGAAAATCAGGCACGCCTGGAAGGAAGGGCAGAAACGCGTGGATGGCAGTGTGATGGCATATCCACCCACACCCGCACCCACATACGTTTCCGACCACAAGAGCCCCCTACCAATGTCCAAGAAGGTGCGGTTTAACGTCCATGCTTGGAGCCAGGACTCAACATCGGCCGCCATGGCGCAGGTTGACACACGCCTCAACTACTTCACCTGCACCCTGGGCGAGGCGGCAACGTGGAACGCAGACCACCCCCACCCCTTCCACACCATCAACCACCTCATAGACGAGCAAGCAGAGGACCTGAGACAGAGGCCGGCCGTCAACTTCCCAGGCGGGTGCTTTGCCGAAGATGGCAGGGAGATCAAGTCGGGTACGTAGCACTTCACTCTCTCGACCTCCGCCGTGAGCCAATAGCTCCCTTGCTTACACTTTCGCCTTAGATTTCACCTATCGCGAACTCAGGACATATTCCGTGGCCACGGCAGCACGTCTGCGCCGGAGACTCCAGGTGTCCGACCGAAATGCATCTGGTACGGCTGGGCTGCTCTGCTCGAGCACCCCCGAGTTCATTCTGACCTGGCTGGGTCTCATGCGGTTGGGATTATCCGTCATGCTGTTCGCGTACGTGATATTCCATCCTCCCGCATCACAGCACCAAACCTGACCAGTCATCATTGTAGTCCCCAGCTGGAGCGCACCGCTATCAAGCATTTGTGTTCAACGTGTAATGTCTCGGTGATTTTCGCCGATGCTAGGAACTACGACAGGGTCAAGAACCTAAAGGACGGCAGTCTGGCCATAAATATCAGCAACGTACTCTACAACCTCAAGCCTGAACAGAGCCCAGCCAAAATGCCCTCGCGTGTCAAGTCGGACGACATAGCCTATCTATTTCACACGTCTGGCACTTCTTCTGGCCTGCCCAAGCCTATACCGCAGTCCCATTTTTCTGCAGTCGGGGTCCTCCCTCGTCTTCCTGGCGGCGGTGCTGCCTCGACATTTTCCACGACACCTTTATATCACGGTGGAATCGCTGACTGCTTCCGAGCATGGGCAAGTGGCGCCACCATCCATCTTTTCCCTGGTACTCTTCCCATCACAGCTGCCAATGTTCAACGGGCTGTCGGCCTCGCGAATAGATACCTTGCAAACGCGTGCCCCGTCAAATATTTCACCAGCGTTCCATACATCCTTCAGATGCTAGGAGGCGACCCAGCGGATCCTGAAAATGATTCGGGCCTCCAGCTTCTGCAAGAAATGGACCTGGTAGGTGTCGGCGGAGCCGCTCTGCCAGCGTCCGTGGGCGAGTACCTCACTTCCAGAAATGTAAATCTGGTCTCCCGCTTCGGCAGCGCAGAGTGTGGCTTTCTGCTTTCCTCGCACCGGGACTACAGCACTGACCGCGATTGGTCCTACCTTCGTGCTGATTCGTCCCTGCAGCCGGATTATTACGATTTCGAACCCCAAGCAAGAGAGGACGGCGAACCATCTCTTTTCGAGTTTGTTGTCAAGCCGAAGTGGCCGCACCGTGGAAAGACCAATCGCCCTGATGGTTCCTTTGCCACATCGGACTTGTTCGAGCGGCATCCCACCATCGAAAACGCATGGCGCTATCACAGTCGCGCGGATGCGCAGATAACACTTCTGAATGGGAAGAAATTCGATCCAGCTCCAGTGGAAGGCGAGCTACTCGCGTCAGAAATGGGAAAGAGAGTCTTGAGTGACGCCATGATCTTTGGGACTGGCAGAGAAATGCCAGGGATCCTAATCTTTCCCAAGCCGGGAACTGGCTTTAGTGACGACCAGATAGTTGAAGAGTTGTGGCCCACTATCGAGCAAATGAACGAGGAAACACAGAGCCATGCGCGACTGGCCAAAAGAAGCATAGTTGTCGTCAAGAGGGAGCATGGCGAGATACCGCAGCTCCCGAAGAGCAGCAAAGGCACTATTCTCAGAGGACAGGCCGAGAAGATATTCGCGGAGGAGATCGAGCGCGCCGACGACCATGACCCGGAGTTGAATGGAAAGAGGCGGATACCCGACAGCAAAGTCATGAATGAGTTGGGCCGTCTCTTCGATGATGTTGTGGGTAGACATATCGAACCCCATGCCGACCTTTTCGCGCAGGGTGTGGACTCTCTCGCCTGTTCACAGCTTAGGAAGACCATCTCCAAGGCATTCTTTCCTGACTCCGACATATCATTGCCCCTGAATGTCGTTTATGACCAAGGCTCGGTAGAACGCCTATCAAAGTATATTCTGCGGTGCCGAGTGTCTGGAGCGGCGGTCCCAGATGGCCTGAATGAAGAGGACCCAGATGAGCAGCTCATGCTGGACCTAGTGGAGCAATATCGACGGGAGATACACGCACCCGCAGGCTCTTTCGACCACCAAAAGGACCGCGTGGTTGTTTTGACCGGCGCGACCGGGGCCCTGGGAGCCCATATCTTGGAGATCCTGCTCCAGGACGCGAATGTGGCGCGGGTCTACTGCCTCGTACGAGCAGAAAGTCCAGAGCAAGCAAGCGAGAGAATATTAGCATCGCTTAGGTCACGCGATCTCGCAATGCCCCCTAGCGAGATCGGCAAGGACTCTAAGCTGGTTTCCCTCGCGTGCAGTCTCCAGAACGATAAACTCGGCCTCGCAGGCTCTGAGTGGGAAAGGTTAGCTGGCGAAGCAACGCTGATGATTCACTCGGCGTGGTCGGTAAACTTTAGCCTCAAGCTCCGATCCTTCCAGGACCAGCTCAGAGGCCTGACCAACCTTCTAGAGCTGCGCAACGCCTCGCGCAGCTCCGCGGCCCGGTTTGTCTTCATCTCCTCAACTGCGTCTGTAATCTCAGCGGCCAAAGGCGATCGCCCCATCAGCGAGACGCTCAGCTCCGACCCAGATGACGCTTCGCCACTTGGCTACTCACGATCGAAGTGGGTGGCCGAGAATATTCTTTCCTCGGCCAGGGTGAGCGGCAGCTTCGCGACGCCAATATCGTCGAGCACCTCAGGGCTCCGGTCGCCTGGCATCGCAGAGGAGAGGACGCCGATAATCATCATCCGTGTCGGCCAACTCTGTGGCAACTCTAGGACGGGCGCGTGGAATGCAGCCGAGGCGTACCCCATTATGCTATCGTCCGCGCGTGTGTCAGGCTGTCTGCCCGACCTGCCCGGCGAGTCACTCAGCTGGCTGCCCGTCGACACCGCCGCCCGCTCCGTGCTGGAGATCGCGACCTTGCCGCCGGACCCGCCGGAGCCCCCCCGCGCCCCTGGCCAGCGCTACTGCCAGTCACGTTCGCAACACCTGCATAAAACACCAGTTTACCATGTGGTGAACCCACACCAGGAGCCTGAGTGGGGGGACATTTTGGGGTGGATCTGCGGCGGCGACGGCGACGAAGGGGATCAGAACGGCCGAGCGGAAGTGAGTGTTGTCCCCGCCCCGGAGTGGATCGACCGACTCGAGCGGGCGCTGGAGACACGGGACCACCCTGCACGGGCGCTTCTGCATCTCTGGAAGGCGGCCTACGGGGGTAGGCGCGGTAGTTTGGGGGTAGGAGAGGGGTCGGCGGCGCGGTTCGCCACTCGGAGGACGGAGAGGGTCTCGGAGACTATGAGGGAGGTTCGGCCTTTGGGCCGGGAGGACGTCTTGCGCATGTGGCGATGGATAGAGGGCAATGTTTAGATCTGTATGGTTGCATGATTATACCATATACGCTTGAATGCATTTAGATCAAGTCTTGGATATGTTTGGGCTTGGTATTTGAAGAGCAAAAGGTGTCTCCCCCCATTAAGCAGTGATTGTGAATTGGCAGTGTGCCTGCTGTCACATCGCAGGCTTCTTTATTTCTTCCCTCTCTTTTACGCATATGATCTGAAAGTGTGTGGTAATTACAGCAAGGCTGGATGAGGTTTCGGTCCCTTCTTTCACTGATGTGGATTGGTGATGAATGTAGAGGACGTGATGGCTCGGGGAGAGTGGGTGTCTTATGTGTGCTTGTGGTATGTAGGAGTGATATGAGGTAGGAGTGATACGGAAAGGGACTGGAAGCTAGGAATGGACTGCGTCGTATTTCCTGTGTCAGTGATGCATCAGTCTCGGTGGCAGGATGCCGTCTCCCGAATCATACTTGCCCGTGACGCGTGCTTCTTGTCCAAAGGTGGGATGGGGAGGGGGAAGGGGGCTGGGGAACTATCCGCCGGGTTCAGGACGGTGTTTGTATCGTGGGACGACCTCTTTGATCGGCCGGTCCGGCTCTTGTCTGGGCCTCGGAATGCTTTAATCCTTCCACTTGACCGCTTCGACCATGCCCTTGAATGGCGTGTAACGGAGTGTCGCGGCCAGTATGGATACTTGCGTTGGGCCTGTTCTCGACCAACTGGACTTGATTTAGAATTACCAACTGCATCAAGCCACTTCTAAATCGAGTTGATATCATTAAGATATTTTTGAAAACCACGGTCATGACCTGCATATATCTGAAGCTGCGAACCAACACTAAGCGGCGTAGCGCCAGCCTCAACACCAGAGCTGAGCTGATGTGCCGTACCTCGGAGACCCAACAACCTGTCTCCATGTTCATTTGCACGTCAGATATCATAGGCTGCCGATTGTTTACAGTTTCAACTTCGCCCTTCTAGCACACTATTATCTCACTCATCGATTGGAAGCCCTTGCAGCTGGTCAGTCACGCGTAATGTTATGTAGTAAAACTACAATGGGACTGAGCACCAACCTATTTTCCGGAAACTGATCAGAAACCAGTGAGAGGCTCGGCGCATGGCCTCAATATTGCTCTCTGGTAGCTGTAGCCTATCTTTGATCCAAAAGCCAACCGGCCACTTGTCAGCCAAGGCGTACGCCATGAAGCTGAGAGGCAGGAACCCGGCCTGGTCGAAGTCGATCAAATAAAGATCTCCAGAATCTGTGAAGATGAAGTTTCCCTCGTAGAAATCGGCGAAGTAGAAATGTAGCTTCCGCTCCAGGGTAACTATTGGTGGATTCTCGTTGTTTATCGCTGCAACCTGGGTACATCAGTACGGGCCGTCTTCGGGAACGGGAGAAACACTGACCTTATTCAAGTGCCTCTCGAGCATGTCAATAGATTTGTACTCTATTGAAGCCTCGCAGTCTTTGAACAATGGATGCCGAATGTGACCGCCCCCTACAGGCCCTGGTTTGGCATCGCGCGGGACGGGAAGCGACAAGAGCAGTTTGATGGCGTGGTAGATCTTGTCGGTGACTTCCTCCCGCCGTGATTCCCAGCTTTCGCTGTCTTCCATGATCTGGGCGAGAGTCCTCCCAGGCACGAATTCCATGATGATGAAAAACAGATGCCCGATTTTCATGGTGCGGTACACTTCGGGCGCATGACATGCCTGCTTTGCTCCAGGCGGCAGTTTCTGTAGAGCGTCGTGGACAAAGATCTGGTTCCGGGCTTCCGCCTGCCTCCACTCGATGGGATGTCCGAATTTGACGTAGGCTAATGGCTTGGAGGCTGGGTAGGGGAAACCAGTTACGGAAAACCCATTGGATTTGATTTTGGGTACTTGCTTCCAAGCATTCTCGATCTCTTCTGCTGACCACGACATGGCGGCACGGCGCTGGTCGGACATGGGCTTTTCCGTGAATGATCCGGCGTCCATATTTTCTCACACAAGCGTGGCTTTTTTTCCGAATGATTTTGTTAGAGAGTTCAGACTGGAGGAATTCGCATGACAGTCTAACGATGGGGATTTGAGAAGGTGAGGTTGTTGGTGACAGACAGGAAGTTCAGATACTGGACAGGGTCGTGTGTTGGTGGACGTTGGTTGTGCCTCCCAGTGCATGCTAGTCCCCCTCTAATTGGACCGGGCCATTCCAGGCCGCCTCCGCCGCACTCCGCTTCTAAACCAGGTCAGCCGGCGCTTTGCCGCAGTTGATGCAACCTCAGCGGCCACTTTCTACAGACATGAGATTCTGTCGGTAAACACAACGAATCTCGGCCTCGGGTGACTTCCGTGCGGCTCTGCGTTAACGGCGCAGCGCGACACCAGTGCAGTGCCGCATACATTCATGCAGGCGGCTATTCTTGGGAGTTACTCCCGACTCTCCCTCAGTGCTTGTGGGGCGGGACCATTTGGCCAGTCTTTTAGTTAGAGAGCGGATATTCGCACCGGTCCAAACGGATGGTACACCGGCACTTACAGCCCACCCTCCCTACACCTTTAACCCAATTCGCACAGCCGCCCATAACCGCCCACACCCAAGCCCACGCTTGATTTATATAGCCAATCTGTATGAAATATATAGATGTTGGGTATATGCATTAAGTACCTATATGGGTATTGGGCGTGTAGGTGTTGGGCGTGTAGGTGTTTGGTATGTGGGTGTTTGGTATGTGGGCAGTGACATACTGGTGCACCATCCGTTTTGACCAGTGCAAATATCCGCTCTCTTTAGTTACATTTCGCTTCAGGCAGTCACCTGCATGCGCCTGGTTCCACCTCTGTTGATACACAACAGATATCTTGCTAATAATAATCATTAGGCGAGTCAAAGGCCTGGTGGCACATTTGGCCAGCTTTCCACATGCGGTATGGATGGTGGCCATCTCATACATCGCTGAGAAAGGCTGCAGCAGTATCGATGTACTCGGAAGGCTATGAGCCGGCACCTGGGCTGGAAAACCGAAGCGATCGGATAATAGATGAGTTCGCTCGGTGCTCCTGCCTTATTTATCTCAAAGAAAGATATTCTGTGAAAGCGATTCAACTTACAGAACCTAGACTTGACATCATGATTCCAAAATTATCGTGGCCGGTTTGGCTCGACGGTCATGCGGTGGCCGACCTCCGCGGCCATGGCATCGTGTACCTTCACCCATAGGAACGCCGCATTGCTGCTTCCAATTGTTTGAGCTGTGGAGTGTAGTCGCAGCTGTCAGGTACTTGTCAGCGACAACCATGGAAACGAGATCTCTATGCCCATGGGGGTTTCGTAGGTATATAAACACTAGAACTTCCGCGTCCTCCTCATCATTTCCAAAGATCAATCAGTATACTCCCAGATCTCAAAGCCTCCAAATTATTCCATCAAATTCATTGTCCAATTCTCACTTACTAATTATTTGTCTGCCAAACCTCCTACACAATGTCTACCAGAGCCTACGAATACGGACTAGAGGAGGTGGATGCCCGTGACGACGATGATCTCATCCACGCCATTGATGCTCCTGTGCATTACATGAGCGTCGAATTTCTCCGCGACGCGAACCGCAAGAAGCCACATGTCGTGTTCAATTTCAAGACGATCAGTCCTGCCGAATTGCAGGCCACTGGAGACCAGAAGTGGAAAGGTTGCCGCGTCTCAATGGAATACACCGGTCCGGGTTTCCGAGGCCAAATGCAAATCACACTTTTGCCTTATATGGATTCGTCATACTCGGCCACCGGTGCCATGCCTTTCCCTGTCATCAATACAGGCTTTACGCTCAGGGCAGTGATTGACATCCTGAGGGGCCGTCACCCTCTCAACACACAAATGGCACACCCGCCCGGAGCAAGTGCACGACCTGACTTTCTTTCTGACCTGACTAAGTTTGACTTCGTTTTGGCTCAACCTGGCTCGTCAGACATGGATGGGTGTCGTGACTTCATGTGAGTTGGAACATCTCCAGGTTTATAGTCCTTGTCGAGTGCTAACCCGGTCAATAGCTGCCAATCTTTCATCCGGCTATACGAGTTCGGCGTTGTCGGCTGCCTTGGAGATGGCCTCGCAAAGCATATGTCCTATCAAAATTTCAATGAAATGATACCTGATGTAAGAGTTCCAGGCTCTTCGGCTCGTCACTTCGGCTTCTACGATATCATTCACATGAACTTTGTGCCGGTCGATCCAGTAGCGTTCGATGCTAGGAAAGACAGTCATGTCAGACCAGTAGAAATGCCGATGCATAGGGGAAGATTTCATGACCCCAGATTTCAACGGAGAGAGCGGATGTATGTTCGTGAGCTCCATGATATGAGGAGGCTGAGATATAGGGAAAGCAGCCAGGCAGGTCACCAATCAATGTCTCAGGATGGAGGCGATAATCCCGGTCCAGGCAACACGGGATCAGGCCGAGGTGTGGGCACCGGGGACCCTAGTGCAGGCACTGGACAGAAAGGCCACCAGGCATCTCAGGCCTCCTCCAGCCACGCTCAGACAGGACAACAAGGCCATCATGGCGGCGGCGGAGCAGGTCACCAGCAAAACCCAACCGCGCGAGCCGATGCACCAAGAACTGTCAAAAAGGCCACCCGGTCTAGTGCCATACCGATACACCATGATGAGAGACCCCACGATAAACCATCTTCCTCTGAGAGCCGGGGGCCGAGACTGCCAGTTTCCGCCGGAGCGCCCAATCCAACCCCCACGCCACCTCAGTCGTTGGGTGTGAAGAAGGCCGGTACAAAAGTCAAATCTGAGTTAATCGCTCCCCCTAAGGACGCGAACAACAACAATCCAGGCTCGGAAACTACCACTCGACCGGCTGGAAATACTCTGGCTCTTCGGCCTAGTAATACGCATAATGTCCCCCTGGGTGGAAAGACTGCAGGCGACGGCCCCGCGAAGACCAACAACGGGAACACTGCGACCCACGCGCGTGGTGCATCAAAGGCAGCTTCGTCCCAGGAAGTAAATCGCGTGGTGACGCCTTCTCAAGCTCAAGATAAGGCACGAACCCCGGCGGCCAGCCAGGACCAAGTCAGTTCTACGACGAAGACAGCTAGGGCAGTACCGAGGGCAAACCAGGCGCAGCAAGCGGCCAAGACTAAGCCTTTGGTGGGACACGGGACTCCGAAGGTGGCTCCGACCACTCACCCAAAGCCGGTATCAACCTAAAGCTTGCAGAATCATAATGAACATCTCCGGCTTTGGATCGAACTGCGTTGAGATGTGTGGAAGGCTTTTGGTGCTGGGCACGGCACTTCCGCAGAAGCACGGGACCGAAGCAGATTCTGTATTGAGAAGAAGTCTAAGGCTTTCTCAATGGAAATTTATCACGGCCGGCTATTATTACGGAATCGAATTTGCTTTATTGACTAGATAGAATCAGAATCAGGTGTTCACGTTGATCGTTTGCCGAAGCTGGACTTCAGGTATCGCATTCAGGAGCAACGCCAGGCAGGAATGAATTAAACAAGTCTTGCACAAATGACTGATTCTCATTGCGTCCCCATTATACCGTGTTGAAGCCGGTGCTTACATCTTCACTTCAAAATTACAGTCATCATGTATGGTCGTGACGAATTCGAAACACTACATGATCATAGGTACCGTCAAAGAACAATTTAATGATCAGAGCCACTCGCATCATATAGTACTAGATTCGTTTCCTAAAGACCCGAATGCCCTTTGAAGGCACTCTCCTCCGAGGTGCTTGGAGGGATTCAGACAGACGAGTCTAGACATAGGTTTTACCTTTCGGATTAGCGTAGGTGGATCCTATAAGACTGAGAACGGATACTCATACCGAGGGTACACCCGTACACGCCATAACCGCAGCTATTCACACCCATATACCAAATACCCATATGCCCAACACCCCACACCCCATACCTACACACCTAGCACCTACACACCTAGCACCTAACACCCACACACCTAGCACCCAACACCCACACACCTAGCACCCAACACCCAACACCCAACACCCAATACCCACACAGCTACTGTAAGGGTATAGCAGGCTTTGAATCACTTGTATGGCGATAGTATAGTGGGTTATATAGCTAATTTAATTGATTATGCGTGAAGTATTGGTATATATGTTGAGGGGAGAAAATTAAGCTATAGCTGTTATAGGGCCGAAGTGCTCTAATATACTACTATGCTTACGTAATATACCCTCCTCCTGAAAATATATATATTTTTATATATTATTTATAATATAAATATATAGAAATATATTTATAAGTAAAGTATATAGTTTTATTTTATATTAAAGTTTTATTAAATCTTAAAAAGTTTTAAATATTATTATAATTTAATAATTCTAATCCTTTTTATTTTTAACCTTAATTTTCACTCTATTATTTATTTACTTTTTTATTACTTTATATAATAACGCTAAAGCTAAAGTTATTTACTTAATTAAATATATTTTTTATAAATATTAAATTTAAAATTTTTATTATAATTAAAGCATTTTTTAAATTAATATTATTTATTTAATTTAATATATTATTAATAATAATAAATTTTTAAGCCTTAATATTTTAAATTTTAATATTAATAATAATTTTAAATAAAATAATAATAATTTAATTAAACTTTTTAAGATTTTAAATAATAAATTAATACTTTTTTTTAATTAATTTAATTTTTATAATTTTTTTATTATTATTTAATATTATATTATTATTATTATTCTTTTCCTTATTTAAAATTTTATAAATATCTTTTTTTTAAATAATTTTTATAAATATAAGTTATTAAAATTTAAATAATATTATATTTAAATTAAAAAAGTATTTTTAAATTTCTTATTTTATTTTAAATTTAAATTAATAAATAATAAATTCTTTATTAATTAAAGATTTTTATTTATTATTAAAACTTTAAAGAATAATAAAATCTATAATATTTTAAAATTATTTAATTATAATAAATTATATTACTTTTTAATAATTTTTAAAAAGCTTTAAAAGGTTTTTAAAGATCCTTAAAAGGTTTTATAAAAGTAAATAAAATGCTAAGAATTAATTATTAAGGGAACTTAAGATATTAATAATATAATAAAATAAGTTAATTAATTTTAATTAATTTATAAAATATAATTATTAAGGGTTAAATAATAAATAATTTTTTAAGAGAAAATTTAAAAAAAGAAAAAAAGGGCTTTTATTTATAATTTAAAAGTTTTTTTTTTAAGTTTTATTTAAAATTAAATAAATAAAAATAATTATAAAAATATATTATAATATTTTTAATATAAAAGCTATTTTAAATTAAATTAATTTTTTTTTAAATTTATTAATAATTAAAATTATAAAATGTAAAAGCTTATTTAAATAAATATTTATAAAAAATTAATTTTATAAATCTTAAAAAGTATATTTTTAATAAATTAATTAAATTTATTTTAAAGTTAATATAAAGCTTAATACTTTCTTTTATTTATATAAAGGTTATTTTATATATATAAGGAAAACTAAGTATATATATATATATATAAATTAATAAGAATTAATTAAAAAAATTTAATAATTAAAAAAGTTAAAGCTATTTAACTAAGTAATATTTATATTTATTTAAGTAAGGATTATTTAAAAATATATATAATATTATAATATTTATAAGGCTTTTAGCTTAATTAAAATTAATTAATAAAGGAATTATAAATATTATTAATTAATAGATAGATTTATAAATAGTTAAAGGGCTATTAATAATTAATTTTTATTATAAAAATAATAAAAATAAATAATTAAAGTTATAATTATTATATAAGGATATAATAAGCTTTAAATTATTTATATAATAATAATATAATAAGTTATATAGCTAATTTAATTAATTATATATAAAGCATTAATATATATATTAAGGGGAGAAAACTAAGTTATAGCTGCTATAGGGCTGAAGTGCTTTAGTGCACCGCCGTGCTTACGTAATAGCTACATACCTACCACCTGTATACCTAATACCCAATACCTACCACCTATTGATCTCGACAGCTTGGTCCATAGTAAGTAGCTGCGCCCATGCAGCCATAAAGTCGGTTTTCTATTGGTTTAGCAGCTTAAGATAAACATCGTACGAGTCTTCTCCGAGGTTAACTAAAGTTAGCGTCCATAGCGACGCGACGAATAGCCCGAGCATCATCAACAAGGTACCAGTAATCCAGGACCTCTGAGAATGAGGTTGTTATAGAGAAGTCTTCAATGCTGTTAAACATCGTTAATTGCGGGATTCATTACAATATACACATAATATCCCCTTCGAAGCGACTAAACCGGTCGGGGTTCCAGACGACGGGTTGGTCTGTATTGTAAAAGCGGAGCTGCGTCAAAATTCGAGGCCGTGATGTTCCACGAACCATTTCTCCCTAAGAAATGATTGCGCGCGCATTGGGGGCCTGGATACCCAACACCCCGCACCTATACACCTAACACCCACACACCTAAAACCCATAAGACTTTCTTTTTCAGCTGTGCTGCCCAGGTAGGCGAGGATCACTCAATTCGTGGCACGTATCCATCACAATTCACTCGCGGGCCTTTTCTGAGGCCCTAATTCCAGAACAGTTTCCAGCTCTTTTGATCCTGTGTCAGTCAAAAGACGATGTAAACTACATTAGTACCCACCGCGCGGGGTGGAGTGCTCGCCTACAGTGTATTCAAGGTGTTGTCCTCTGCCCCTGAAGGGAGCGTGAACTTCGCTAGACCAGACTTTTTCTTCTGGAGATTCACGACGTTCTAAACAATTCTCAGAAGTTCAGCGACTGCAAAGTCTCAAGGGAGGTGGATGAAAAGATGAGTATTTCCTCTCCTGCTCTACAGTATTCTGCGTCACGTATCGAAAAACAACAACTTCTGACTTCTGGCCCATTCGTAACGCCCGCGCTACTGCTTGCGCTTCAATCGATGGATTCCACTGCGGTTCGATGATATGAAGTCGACTTACCATGGCGAGGTTGAGCCTGACAAATTTCGATTAGTTTTGATAAGCAAAACATTTTGGAGAAATCTCACGACACTTGCCCTACCGAGCCAGTCTGGATTGTCATGAGAAGGACATGCACTTCTGGGTCTTTTTGAAACTCATCAGATTCGTCGATCTAGCGGCGTAGCTTGTTATTTCATCGACTTCAATGTAAAAGCCGAGGTAAAACGCGTAAATTACTCTTCCACTATGAAAAGACGGATACTTGGTTTTAACACAATAAGCAAACACAAACGTAGGGAAATCGCCTCACGTCTTGCTTTCCAAGCCGCTCAGTGCATGCGATTGTCAACGGGTTTGATATAACATTGAAAAGCCCCAAATTGTGGTGTAGCTGATTCACCACAGGATTTGCCACACAGCAAGACCATACACAGCACGTGGACAGCCACGAACGGCCCTTTCGCTGTCACGAGGACGGCTGTTTTGCGTTACAACTGGCACTTGACGTCAGGGGAACACTCAGCTAACATTCAAAAAGTCATCACTGTATGTCCAAAGAAGAAGTGAGGTTTCCAAAAATGGTTTCCCAGACACCATCGCCACCCCTTCATCGGCCCGCTTCCGAGGACGGCGCGGAGGGAGTCTTGTCAGTAGACCAGAGACTTGAATACGCAGCATTACTCAAAGTGAGATATATTTAAGGCTCTGATGATACAGAGCAACTTTGGACGCGACTGCGTCCTCGCGACACCCGTGCTGATCATATCGAACAGGAAGCTGTCACCTATGTCGACGAGGTCAAGATGCAGTTTTTGGAAATGCCTGTTGTGTATAACGAATTTCTTGACATCTTGAGTGATTACAAAACTCAAGCGTGAGTTTTGATTGTACCCTGTCCTCTCTTTGGCATCATGTGGCGTAGCTAAACGGCTGCAGGATCGATACCATAGACGTTATCACACGTGTCTGCGAAGCTTTTACCGGCTATTCCCACCTGATCCAAGGTTTCAGCAGGTTCCTTCCACCAGGGTATCGAATTGAATTTGGCTTGGGAAACAGTCCGAACAGCATTTTCGTGTCGACGCCCTCGGGTTGGACAAACTTGGAACCCATTCAAGGGCGTCCAGGTAGCTGGACTCAGGGGTCAACCTAGATACAACAAGACTGAATCCTAGCTCCCTTTGCGTAGCAATGACAAAACACCACATTGAAATTTGCAAGCTGTTGATAGCCAGAAGTACCAGCCTTGAGCGACGGAACATATTCGCTTTAAGGACAAGGCAGTCCAGAAGAGATCATTGCATGATTCCCACTTTTCCTTCTTCTTCTTTGGTGCGCCGACCAGAACGGAAACGTCAATTAGAACGGGGCATAAGCATAGTTAGCGAGCGTACATGAGCAGGGGCGGCATGCTGAGCCAGTGGCTGCGAGGTTTTAACAGCCCGATGACTGGCACCAATTGTCGGGGTAGGGGCTGTAAGGAGCCGGGCTTTATACCCCGCCCTCGCGCGTCCATTCCTGTGAAATGATGACTGGAAGT
This sequence comes from Diaporthe capsici, assembly GCA_013364905.1. Lineage (NCBI taxonomy): Eukaryota > Fungi > Ascomycota > Sordariomycetes > Diaporthales > Diaporthaceae > Diaporthe > Diaporthe capsici. The sequence continues at coordinate 3,961,269 of WNXA01000006.1, read as the reverse complement.
GTATGGTGATGCTTGTGCAGAGATGATTCATTTTGATTCAGAGCGGGCTGCACCTGGTTTACACAGCCACTGGTGCCATGTTCTTTCCTGTCACCAATACAGGTTTTACACTCAGGGCAGTGATTTACATGTTGACGCGGCCGTCACCCTCTCAACAAGAAATTGGAAAATCCGTGTGGAGCCAGTAACCCACGTCGATCTGATCTTCTGTCTAAGTGGTCTCGTTTTTAATCTGTATACATATGCCTCTTAAGCAGTATGCATCAGTCCCTTCATACAGTAATAAACGCTTAAACACCTAGCGTTAAAAAAAATACAATGCCGATAACAGTAGGTTTCGAACACAATTGTCTGTAGCTTGCGGCTAAGCAAACAGTGACAGCCGCACAGACGAGGCTAGCGAGAATCGCTTCTGACGGCGCCATAGACCGTCGACACAAGTAGCCGAAGACTAATAGTCGGGCTCTTCTGTCTAACCTGACTAAGTCTGACTTCGTTTTGGCCCAACCTGGCTCGTCAGATATGGATGGGTATTATGATTTTATATGAGTTGGAATATCTTTAGAGTTATGGTTATGAACGAGTAACGATGCTATCAGCGTAACATCATTGTGACACTGAATTTCATGATGAAGGTGGTCTATACAATATCCTGGATGTTTGACGCGGTCCATGTCAGTAAGCAGCTGGATGGAAATGATTAGTGTAGAATGGTCGGCTCGGCCTTGGCACGGATTAATTGTCATGAATGGTTTTGGCTGGTTAATTAACCTCGCAGCGGAAAATTAATGTGCGGGGGCGTGGCGGCATCAGTTTATTAAAGCTATATAACTACCAATATTTCAAAGATGCATCATTCTTGATTCTTTGAGCGACAAGCATGGAGATGAGCAACAACAGTTTCCTTTTTAATATTGTCTCTACTTTCCCCCGTCTTGGGATATGTGTCATCGTCAGCCGAATCGCTTTTCAATGACCAGGGTTTTTTTTGTTTTTCTTTTTCGTCCCGGACCAGTCGATCGACCTCAACGTCGTTTCTTTAGCACACATTAGACTTAGTCGAAGGGCTGCCAAGGAAATCTTGTGTGCTTTGGGAGTCCCATTTCGGACTCATCCAGCTGGACAACATGACCATAGATCCAGGAGTTCAGAGAAAAAACAATGCGAGGTGCGAGGGAGCCGCTGATGCAGTAGTCTGTCTGATGGCTGTGCCCCCGTTCTTTTGTGACCACGCGCCCTCGAGTTTGACGCCTTTTCCTCGGGGGTCGTGGGAAAAGGGCTAGTATCGGCGGTGGTACAGCCAAGCAGGCAGTGACCAGCCACTCAGCCCAGCGGCGCTGCACGGGCCCAACCGACCTGCCCCACAGCCACTAGCCTTGACTCTAACACGGTTGGAATACATTTAGGGAAAGACTACCTATAGGTATTGTGCTCTCTTGCCCACCGCTAACCTCCACAATAAGCTTGGACATTGATGCTATGCCCATTAAGTTTGAATTGGTCTCAATTACCTTCAAAAATGTTCAGACAGTGCGAGTCAAGCGTGCTTCAAGAACAGAATTGCCAAGAGTATAAATTCACAGACCGCCCCTAGAACGATCCCTCTCTGCTTTGCAAACATCCATCATCCCCCATACTCTTAGTCTTGACAACCACCCAGAAGAGATCTCAGAGTCAAATCTTATCTTTTATTTTGACCATTATACACAAGTGCCCATCTATCAGCACTTCCTCTGAGTCCTCCAAAATACACATCATCCATCTTACATCAGAAAAACCACGACAATGCAGCTGTTCAAGATACTCCTTTGGGCTGCCTCCCTTGCCCATGTTTCTCTCGCACTCCCTGTGCAGGACGGAACAGACAAGAAAAGGATTGAAAGCCGTGACACGCCTCTGACGCAGGCACAGGTAGAGGGGCTTCCCAACGTTCCTTGTATCAAGGAAGGGGCGATTCCGGGTGACGTATACACATTTATGTGCGTTTATGCGGATAATTGCAAGGAATGCCTAGATTCCATCAGCAAGATCGGGCTCCCACACTCACACTAGGGAAGCATGTCTCTCATCAAGTTATTGTGCACGCAATATTCAGGTATGTACTTTCAAGGATTCACCTCCCTCTCACTTTGACATGAGAGCTTTCTAAAATTTATTTACCGCAAATTCTGACATGATTATAAGGAAAGTACGACTTGGAAACACTTGGCAGCGACGCTGAAGAAGTTTGACGTCGATCACGCCCAAGGATGGAATGAAAGGGGCTCAGATCTTGCTTACCTCAATATTTTGAAGAGCAGTTAGTTGGATGAACACCTTTAATTTACAATAAAGTCACTCAGCTTTCCCCGGAGTGTCACGAATCTATCTACTGCATAGCGAAATAGACCTAAAATATGGACCATCTATGCTCAATTAATGCAATGGCAACTCAGTACTTTGATCTGAAAAGTTGATTGTTGGATGGCAGGATATCCTTGTTGCAGGGCTCCGGCCAGTACTGATCCAGCGACTATGGCAATAGATATGCATTAAAAGCTCACACGGTTCCCACCATCTCCGGCGCATTCAGGATTCCGATCCCCGTCAGTCGCGGGTGTGCGGCACGCTGGAGGTGGGAAAATGTACGCAGATGTAGTGCCGCGCCCTCGGCGGCTCGGCGAGGACCAATCGCCGATTTAAGCCGTTGGATAGGGGCCACGGATTTGTTGTGAGGTGTACTCAACGCAACTCCACTGTCCTCAGCTAACGGCCCAAGGTGGTACTGCATCAAGCGGGGCATGAACATGAGTGTGTCCGGACTTGTTGCTCTCATTTAAACGTGTACACAAAAGTTGACATTCGCAATGGATTATTCGGTCCCCGAACAGACGAAGCAGCTCCTCATTAAAGGGGTCTTGGAAAATCCCTTGATCGCCTCTCATCTCCCCACCGGTGCTGCTGAAGCTGCCAGCAAGATCTCCTTCACTGGGAGCGACTTATCCAGCATCCCTGTCAATTGGCGCTTTGCCGAGAGCATATCTGCCCTCAAGGCTTTCGAGGCTATCCTCGTCAATGTGCTGCTCAAGAGAAAATACGGCCTTGAGCCCGTGTCAATCACTATCGACACGTGAGTTCTTTTTCTGCAATGTTTTTCCAAATGTCTCTAGCTACTAGGGATCAGATGAAAGAGACCGAGACTCACACAAGGACGGCAGTGACCATGCTCAGCTTTTCATCATGTCGTCCATGCTCTGGACGATTGATCCCGCAGGAGAGAACCTCTCTGCGATGTCCAACGTGACGAGCCCCCAGGGTCGGGCAAAGCTCTCGAGATATTTTCCCGACTGGGACATCCACCGTTCCAAGTCGAGCATTTATAGAATGGCTGCTACCAACATATATAAGACTCTGGACGGGAAGTTCTTTCATCTTCACGGTAGGTCGCACCCACCACTGATAAGCCGTGAGGATCTTCTTCTGACTCTTCCCATCTTGATGGGTAGGCTCAATGAACCCTGATCTCACCCTGGACAGCATTGAGATGCCCCATGACATGGAAATCGAGTCTATTCCAGAGGCTTCGGCCGCCATCGGCGAGGCGGTGGGCAAGCTGACGGCCGACGAATTGCAGCATCGCGCGGCCGACATATACAAGCAGGCTGGCACTGTTTGCTACACCCGGGAGCAGTTCCGCGAAAGCGAGCACGGAAAGGCTAATGCCCACGTGGGTCTCTTTGAGATCCGCGAGCACCCCAACCCTCAGCAGAAGCCATGCTGGTGGCCCGATGCACCTCAGACATCTGCCGAGCGGCCGCTCGCGGGGCTCAAGGTCGTTGATCTCAGCCGCGTCATCGCTGCGCCGGCCATCACCCGCGGCCTGGCCGAGCTCGGGGCAAGTGTCATGCGTATTGTCGCACCTCACCTGCCCGACATGTCAGCCTTGCATTTTGACTTGAATCATGGCAAATGGAACGCGCTGCTGGACCTGCGCGAGGAAAGAGACCGGGCTACTTTGCGAGAGCTTATTCTTGAAGCCGATGTCGTTGTCCAGGGTTACCGGCCCGGTATACTTGACAAGTACGGCTTCGGCGAGAAGGACATCGTGGAGATGGTTCAAGACCGCGGCCGTGGCATCATATACGTGCGCGAGAACTGCTACGGCTGGAACGGTCCCTGGAAGGACAGGAGCGGCTGGCAACAGATCAGTGATGCTGTAAGTTTCTCTGACATGGTGTACTGAATCCGCCTGGGTTGCTGTTGACAATGCTGTCCTTAGAACTGCGGAGTCTCGTACGAGTTCGGTCGTGCAATGGGCAATGACGAGCCGGTCACCCCAGTGTTTCCAAACTCGGACTACTGGTGAGTCGACGACCTGCACATGATGCACGAGCATTCATCCTCTCCCTCTATTCACAAGCTGACAACACAACCTCTATCAGCACAGGAGTAGTTGGTGTTGCCGGCGTGCTGACATCTTTGATACGCCGAGCTGAGACTGGAGGATCATATAGCGTAGATGTGAGTCAAACCCAGCCCTATGACTTCTAGCTGACACGCACACAAAAATTAGCGAAATAAATCTCCTGACAAATATTCTCCTCATGTAAAAACAGATTGCGCTCAACTACTACTCGACATGGCTGGTCAATAGCGTCGGCATGTACCCCGACCCGGTATGGCAGGACCTGTGGAAGAGCAACGGCTCGCTTGTCTTCCGGTACGACCAACCCATGCAAACAATGCTGGCCGCCATGATGCAAACCATCGTGAAGCACGGCGCAAACAAGCTGTTCAAATCAAATCACTTCACGACGTACTACTGCAGGTACCTTCAAAAGGACATCAAACTTGTCGCACCAATCTTGCAGTTCCCGCAGGGTGAGGTCAAGCCCGGATACAGCGTCGGCACGAGGACGAACGGTGTCGACAAGCCAAGATGGCCCGCCGATTTGACTGTTGAGATGGTAGAATAAGATAAAGGCAAGCCAGGTTCCACCACGGCTTTGCGCTTAAGTTGTGGGTGTAATGAGAAATGGGAAGTCAATTCTTCAATACGAAAACAGCTATGAGCTTCGTAGAAGTCTCCCCGCTCTTGTTCCCTGCCTTTTTTTTTTTTGAAGTGGACTGACTACCTTTGACTTCTGGGGATTTTCTGTCGCGGTCTATTTTGGCAGCACACGGGTGGTATACGAGGTCAATATCTACCCTAGATTTTACGCTCAATCACAGTCTCTCTTTCTATGTGCTCGCATGCAATCGAAATGACGGCTTGGTTGGGGACAATCTGAGACAGACAGAGTGGCAACTCACTTCATTCCATCCACTGAATTTTACAGTGAAATAGAATGGAAAAATCCCAGCTATCAGCCTTCTTTCTTTTGTGACCTCGCACCCGCGGATTTGCAGCCCCTTCCTTGGGGGCCAATATCGGCGGTGGTACAGCAAAGCAGGCAGTGATCAGCCGACCCAGCCTATCACACAGAGAATCGTAGTTTGACGGCCTGATGGCGCAGAAACTGCCCCCATTGAGAGATTATTTCAGCCCCTGGGAGGTCACACGTTGCACTCCGCATATGCACCTCGCCTTCGTAAATGAGCAGCTGGAAGGCAGTGCTGCTGTCTTTTGCTCAAATGAACAGATGTAAAGTTTTAAAATATGGGTTCCTCTCTACCAAGGCAGCCAGCTAGCATCGACTAGAATAGAGTATGCCATCCCTTGCTTTTACGATGCACCAAATTCCAACACCAGACAGTCACTCGGTCAGCGGATTATCCCGCGCTCCTATCAGAAGCCCACGACCACTACCATCTGATTTTGACTCCCTCATCACGATATCATCGCGGACGTCAGTTGATCAGCCTCAAACCCCCTCTATTGAGCCCGCTCACTTGCCGACGCAGGCACTCAAGCCACAAAAGAGAGCCCTGCCAGCGGTGCGCTGGGGAGGAGAGATAGTCGCAGGAGTCATCAGCGTCGCAGCCCTGGTAGCTCTCATCACAATCCTCTCAAAGCAGGATGGGCAGCCGCTCTCAGCCTGGACGTTTGGACTTTCGCTGAATACGGTGGCTTCTATCATCTCTGCCCTGTTCAAGACCCCGCTGGCCTATCTAGTGGGATCAGCAATAGACCAGAGCAAATGGATCTGGTTCACAGGAAACGATGGTCCCCTCTCTACCTTTACTACTATAGATGAGGCCGGAAGAGGGCCTCTAGGCTGCATATCGTTGCTGTGGTTGCTCCGGCTTGGGTAGGGCGGCTTCTCACGTGTCTCAACAGTCTTCAACAATTCCCGGGGCTGTACAGGCGGCTGACAGCAATAATGATGTAGGCTCTTTCGACGATGGGTGGCGATTGGAGCTTGGGTCACTATAGCCCTGCTGGCCACTGACCCTTTTCTTCAGTCCGTTATTGAATATCACGGCAACGATACGTTGATAGACAGCCAAAACGCGACCGTCGGAGTTACAAGAAATTTCGACACTGGCAGCTGGATTACTACCGGCGACGTCCAGTTCGGGAACAGGCCACTTGACATTACTACCCCCATCATGGGTACTTGCGTCATTCCCTACGAAGACAACGGCATGTCCGCCACCACGATGTTGGGCTTCATCGACGGGTCGACATCACGGCTGTCTCAGCCTCCCTCACTGAGTTGTGCTACTGGAAACTGCACTTGGACTTACTCCACACTCGCAATCTGCAGCAAGTGTGAAGACATCACGCAGTTCATCACTACCGAGACCTTTAAGCCATTATCCTACACGTCTTATGACCGAGATCCTGTTTTTGGAGATTGTGCGACCGAGTCATATTACTGGATTCATGGCAATTATACGAGGCATCGTCTTGTGGGCGGCTACGATTTGAGCTTCTGTGCTCCTGAAGGAATTCTCGAGGCTTCGGGACCAAACCCTCTCGAGCCTGGTGAATCTGGTTTCGGGACGACGAAAAGAGTGCGATTGGCAGCTGGATTGGTTGTAAACCCTCAGGATACGTACAGCTTCACCACGGCAGACACCCTCCTGTCGTCCTTCGCGGTGTTGCAGGTTTCGGATGATTACTGGGCTCGAAAGACGGCCTTCAATGCTGCCAGTGCTACGGCCACGGAATGCAGCCTCAGCCTCTGCACTCAACTATACGAGGCCGAGATGAAGCTAGGAGAGGTGAAAGAACGGCTTTTACCGTCGACATGCGAGAGGGAGCCAGACTCGTTCTCCCCTATCGACCTCGATGCGCCACCGGCAGAAGATCCCGGCATCTCTCTGGCACGTCAAGGCCCTCACTACGCATCCTGCGGCGGACGGGACAAGATGACGGGCGGGGGCTTACAGCTTCTTATCAACCGGACGGACCTGCAGCTGCACTTGTCCCACGAAGCCGACGTCCAAGTCCAGACCACTTTCAACATCACCCACAACGCAATCGACACCATGATACACGACCTCACGACCAACCTCGCGCCGAGGATGTCGGACCTCCTTTCCCCATCGCGCAACATCTCGGAGACGTTCGGCCGCGCCGCGAGGCTGATGAGCTACCACATGCGTGAGACCACCGACGCCGGCTCGGTAGCGAGGGGCGAGACGCGCCAATGGGTCACGTACATCCGCGTGCGCTGGGCGTACATGTCCTTCCCGATCTCGCTCGCCGCCGCCGTCGCGGTCTTTACGGCGGGCGTGACCGCCCAGTCGTGGAGGCTAGGCCTGAACGACGTCAAGGGCGATGCTGTCTCTGCCATGCTGCTGGTCGACGGACAAACGCGGGACAATTTGAGATCGGAGCCGCGCGGCGCACGGCGGGATGTCGTTGTCCTGCAGACACCCTTGCGGCTTGCAAGGGATGAGAAGGGGCTTTGTCTGGAAAGCCGAATGGCTGCGTTGCCCACCGGTAGTGCAGGGAAGTCCACTCATGGGGCAGCGGCTGTGGGACAGAACTAGAATTCAATAGGAATTATCGTGTTATTCTTCATTGGAATCGGAGTGTACATCAACCGTTCCTTCATTATGGAATCCTATCCTAACATGCTATAGCGATTTCTACTTCGGAGCACGGCCATTGTAATCATGACCCGCCTCTGCTGTGTAATTACCAAAGCAGTCGTAGTCGTAGTCAATCTCATCAATGCGCTTCTGCAGGACAGATACGACGTTGTCAAATGAGCAGAGACCGTCCGCATCATAGTCGCAGCCGGGATACGAGCCGTTGACGGGGATAACGGCGTCATTACTGTGCTCACGTGTTAGCGAGTCCAATCACGAGTGTCTTAATCCCGAGACAATTAGCAAAATTGTCGGGAGGTACTCACACAATGAAGCGGATTTGCTTTGTAGGCTGGTAAGCAGGGCACTCGAGCACCTGGACGGTGAAGTGGGTGGCAAACGGCACGACCTTGCTGGCCACGAAGTTGCTTTGCCGGCTGTTACCCGTCGCCGACAGGGGGCCGCCCTCGAACAAGGCAGTGAGGTTGAACGCGGTCAGCGCGTCCAGGACAACGACCTCGTGTGTGGCGTCCGCGTAGATGCTCTGGTTGAGCGGGAAGTAGGTCGGGTTGTTATCATAGTTCTCGTCGAGTGCGGACTCGGCAGCCGGATAGCTGCCGGTGAAGCGGGCGACGAATTCCTGGAGGTAACCCTTGCCCTGGGCGGCGGAGACGGGGGAGCCGGGGCCGTTTGAGTAGTAGAATGAGAGGTCGTAGTAGTACTCGTAGTTCAGGTAGTCCTCCTGGGTGAAGAGGTCGCAGAACGCAGAGTAGCCCAGGGAGATCGTCTCGTACGAGCAGAGCTGCAGCATCGTAATGGCGTCTGAGGGTGTGAATGTGATTCCCGTAACCTGGGAGTTGAGGCGAGCAAGGGTGGCGTTGAAAGCGTTGTTTGCAAACTTGGCCGCCACGGTGCTGCCGATCGATCCTCTGCTGGAGACGTCGGCGTTTGTGCAGGTCTCGTAGGGAGCACCGGAGTTGTTCAGGCCGGAAGCCTCGACCAGAATCTCGATGCTGACTTGGTCCAGATACTCGGGCACACCGAAGAATCCAGCCGCAAAGTTGTTGGCCGTCTTGACCATCCGGTCCTGGGACTGAGTCCGGAAGACGGGGATGGTTCCCTGCTCGGTAAAGTTGTTGAGCAGCGATCCATAGAGCTGGCGGTACTCGATACCAAGCAGGAAGTTCTGGCTCCGGCCGAATGGGGTGAGCAGCTCAGAACCTAGCTTGTAAGTCCAATCAGCCAGGAAACTCAAATCTCCCGAGGCACTGAAGCCGGTCTTGGTGGCGTTGTGGATCTTCTGTGCGAACTGTGCGGGGGCAGCGCCAGTGGTGGGATAACGGGCACCATGCCGGTACAGCAGATGGACCTGGACTATGTCGCATCCATCAGGAATGAGCGGGCTGGCATCTGGAAGACCGTAGTCTGCAGATGAGACCGAGTACCACGGAGACAAGTTGCCCCAGTACTTCTTGATGTCGAACGTCGACGCGTCCGACTCGCCGTGCGGCACCGGAGCAACGAGGGGAAACTGGTTGGCCGGGCCGTCGTTGTACGGGTAAGAGGGCGCCGTCTCCGCAGCAGCGGGCTCAACACCAGTCACCGTAGTGCCGGGATATCCGACGACAGGCTCTCCAGGGAAGAGCGCAGTGTTCACGGACGCTGTGAGAATAAAGTGTTAGCGATAATTGGCAGCCTGTTCCTTGAGACCAACACATCGGACGACGATCGGATGAAGCCAAACAAGCACGTACTGGCCGAAGGAGGGTACTTGTCCGACGTCGTAGAGCCGGCTTCGGGCGAGTTGCTGACGGGGCTCGCATGGCTGAGAGCCGCCAGGATCGCAACGGACAGGAAGCAAATGTTCTTCATCTTATTAAAGATATAAACTTGACTGGGCACGTTGTATGAGGGGGTACTTGAACAAACGCCGCCGTGGAGAGGAGAGCCAAGAAAAAGCTTGTCTGTACTTGGCGATCGAAAGTATTTAAATACCACCATATCCCAGTCAATGTTTATTCTCACCGGGTTTCCGGAAATGAGATGGATCTGAGCCTGGGATGTAACAGTTGAGCTGATGGTGCAGGCATTGGCCTATCAACAGCGTCGTTTGCTGCATGTGCCAAGCAAAAGTAGGCTTTAATTCCATGGGTCCCTTCACCTGACGTAGTGAATCGCAGCTAGCGTCGAGTCGAGCTGTTCCTCCACTGCGTTTCCCCAGTTCGTCCTTTTGGCTTACCAGGTTCTCGGATTATGCCTGTCAAACAAATTGCACCTTATCTTTCCCAAGCTGATGCTGACTCCCACGTGCCGATTTGCGGGCTCGGCGGGAAACGGCTTGCGCGCTGTGAGTTCATTGTAAGACTTTGTGCAGCAACTAACTTCTAGCTAGAACCTTGATGCATGCGCTAGAGGATAAATTCACAGGCGGGGCCATGATGCGTCCAAGTGAATGTCAACCTACATGTACAGACACAGGCAAGACTGCTGACTTACAAGATCGGACTGTCCCCTTTCTTTGAGTGACTCGATCTCTTACCTGACTCACTGGTCCATCACACCCATATGCGGGCCCTTCAATGCGCTTACGGGCAAGCTCCTGTCATTTGGCCATTTAGAAATTTCCATGTCATTTCTGCGTCTGGCCTTTCGGCGGCTCTAGCCATGGATGAATCCGTTGAGCATGACGTTGTTTAAGCCACAAAGATGCTTGAATCCATCTTGAGAAGCCATTGGCAGCCGCAGTCATTCTCACTCGTGCCCAATTGCTCAATTCTGTTTTGACGCCCAGTATTCAGCCTGGACGACATCCACTGCTTAGCCTCCATCACCTCCCAGTGTCTCAAACCGGCTCAGAGCACCAAAGTCCCTCCTAGAATACATGTTCATCACCTCGTCTAACTTTCCATCCGGTATACGTATCCTCCGAGGCGTGAGGCCATCATTGTAGATCAGGAAGTTCGGCTGAAAGCACGGCTTCTCCGCCATGACTTGGACATCTGGGTGGTTTGGATCCGGGCTCGGCTCACCATAGTGCCTTGAGACAAACTTATGTCAGCATAACTCCACTTTGTGATATGACAGGTGAAGGCATCGGCTGACTAACCAGTACGCCGAGCATTTGCTGTTGTCCTGAGCCACCGGAAGGTACAAGCAGCACGCGTCGGACGTGATGCACCGGTCGCAGAAACTCAGATCGGTATGGACCGCGCAGTTGCTCCCGTTGGTGAAGTAGGTGGTGTGGGTAATCATGTCGCTGTCCGCCAGGAGGGCAGTGACGCAGAACGGGTCGGCCGAGTGGCAGCAGTGATTCTCGCCGATATCGTAACAGCCGATGTGCTGTAGCAGGGCGTGAGAATGCGCATCCAAGTAAAAGGTTCCAGGAGGGATCAGAGCTTACGTCTGTGACGCCGGTCCAGCAGTTATCACCGGCGCCGAAGAAAATGAGAGACATGGCTGAGGCCATTCCCAGGAGGGCCAGGATGGCAATTTGCAGAAACGCCGGGTGCTTCATCTCGAGCGACGTTGTTGGAAAAGAAGAGGCTTATTTTCGTTGTTTGAGGTTTTCATATGGCTTTAAGCTTCGTGTGAGGACGGTTCACTCGTACCTAATGTGTTTCGGAGAAGAGCAAGTAGACGACCTCGCCACAGAAGGAGTGTTAAAGCGTTTGATGAGTTTCTGCTGGTCAGATTGAAGGTCTTAGTCTCGAAGAAGGGGAGAGAGCGATGACAAGCAAGGGCCAACAATTCAATCAAAAAAAATGATACCTCGAATCCAAACGAAATGGAAACCCGGTCGTTGGTCAATCAGGGTGTCCACTTTGGACAGCAAACCAACTCAGCTCTGATGTTGAGCTTGGCACTACACGCGCATTGTGAACCGTAGCTTCGGGCATATGAATGTCAAGATCATCATTTTTAGAAAGCGTTCAGAGATATCAAACAATCTTGTCTGTTGCTTGATGTAGTTAGTAATTCTAAAATTCAGGCCAATTTATCTAAAAGCAGATATTCGCATCCACAGAAACGAATAATATAATTATAGAGAAGCTATTTAAGACATATTTTTTTAACATACCATGGTTGTTATAAGGTTGCCATAGTTTTCTTAGTTACAAGCTATAATTATGTTCAAAACCCACTGTTTAGGGTTCTGATGCTTTTTAAATAGAGGGGGATGTTATTTTCATATACAATCCAGCAGCACAATAAGGGACCCTAGTCACACCCCCCCCCCCACCACACACCCCGGCAAAATGATAGCCAATCGACTGGCATGTGTATTGTGTGGTCACAATTGTGATGCTGAGAACAATAGGCATAAATGAAACTCTAAAATGGAAAACCAGAGCTTCTGAATAGACACAATAGGATGAATAGACGACTGCCACACAACTTGCAGGTGCTTTCATATCTATATAAACCTCCCACTGATCACAATTGTTAGTTTTTCGAGCGTAGTACATCGAACAGTGCAATCTGACTGGAGACTAGTAATACTTTCAGTTCAGTTTCAGCATACTCAACATTGAACATGCCTCTCTATCGTCTTCCCCCCGGCATGAGCCAAGAGGCTCTACAGCGTCGCGGCCTTGTTGAGCGCGCTATCACAATCATGTTGCTGGTCATATTCCAGCACATTTTCGACATCATATCTCTGGTTTTTGGCGGTTTATCCGTCTACTTCATTTGCGCAAGAATCCCCCGTAAGTGCCGCTAATGCGAAAAATATTGCAGAGCATTGCATTTCATTGCCTTTCTATTAACAGATCCTTGACTAACATATGTAGTCCGTGCCTGGCAATCTTCGCAGCGCCATCTCGGTTTCGTGAGCGGCGATGATACCGTGCTCAAAGCCCACCGCTGGCATATCAGCCTCGCGCTGGCAATTATTCATGGCCTGCTGCTCGTCAATTGGTTTGGAGCCGTCATGCGGTGCCGGTGGCTCGCGCGCCGTCGCCGCATGCGAGCTGGGCCTTGGGAAAGGCCTCAGAACAAAGCTGTGATCCAGATTGACGATCCTGCACGTGATCTCGAAGTGAACTGGTAAGCAGCTTTCAGGCACATATATATCATATGGGCATCAAAGTGCCTATCAAATACCTTGTCTATTGTCCTACTAGGACCATTACTGTTATTTCGGCTCAAACTCAAAGAATACGATTAGTCTATAGACTACTAGTATAGCACACAGGCGCAAGAGAGACTAACTGCAATATAGGCCGGCTGATCAGGCATCCGGTACGGTCTTCATGCAGGTCCGGACACGCATACGAAGATGCGATCATTGTGGTATTGTGGCAGACCGGGTATGGTTCCTTCTCCCTTTTCATAACATGTCTGCTGCTGACTTAAATTAATTCAAAGATGTACCACTGCGAAGAGCTCGGAAAATGCCTGCCTGTCTTCAACCACTTCTGTGGCGTTCTGAACGTCCCTGTCTACCTGGAAACCGTCAAATCATATTTGTCGTTCCTCTTTCTCCTCTGCCTTGATGGCTTCATAGTGGTGGGCTGTTGCGTTTGGACGTGGTCCGACAGGCAGCTGAGATCTACCGCCGTGGAGGGAACGCTTCTGTTCCTTGTCATCATTAATTTCTGCCACGCTGGCCTTATGCTAGCTTATGTCGGCACAGGAATGGCCTTCCACAATATTGTCAACAACGAACGTGGAAGAGATGGAAATTTCCGAGGTACCTTTATGGCAGCACAGGAGGAAGTTCCCGGTGGAGTGGTCGTACGAGTGAGATGTAAGTCAACTCTTTTTTGGACTGCCAATTACCATCATAATAGGTCCTAACATGTTTACAGGGCTCGCAGATAATCCTTGGGACTTCGGAAAATGGAACAACTTTTGTGCCTTGATGGGAAGACCTCTGTCGTGGTTGCTTTAGTGGCGCACACCACCTCAGGTCCGGCGATATGGCCGCAACATTCTCTCCGACTTGCCCTTGACAGGACCAGGACAGCTTTCCGACCTGAGACAGCAGCATTGGGTACCTCCAGTGTCTCCAGTTCCCTCATCTCACAATTCAAATCGGACATCGATAACCCGGGTTTCAGTCTCTTCACTAGGTCTCACCAGATCGTCTCCCGGCCTTTCCATTCAGCCGTCAACCTCAAACGCGTCGCGTTTTCTACAAGGCCTGGCCCGCCCTTCTGAGCTTGGAAGCGAGCACTCCACTCGGAGTGACTCGGCTTACATTGTCGAAAGGAGCCCAGCAGTTCCAAGATCGCGGCGTTCATATCGCACGGACTGAAATGACGGGTGGAAAGATGGGAAATAGTCAGCAGAGAAAGGCTGAAGGCTTGGCAGAAAAGTGCAGTTTAAACAGTCCGAATTTGAGTGATGATCGAAGTCTGACAGTATACCATCGTATTCTCTTGATACAATACCGTCAGTTCATAGAGGTCACAATCATGCGGTATGCTTTATTGAAGATGAAATCCTCTCAAACAATAGTCTCTATTCAGTACGGGCAGATCCCTTTGTCCTAGAAACGAGATCGGGTCCATGCCTGTCACCAATCCTGCCCGCAAACAGTTTTCCCGTTGAGGAACACTCTTGTTATCAAAGGGTTGGTACTTGTTCTTTACTTCGCGTTTTTAACGAAGCAGCATTCCAATCTTTTTAGCCGGTCTTCGGAATTTCACCGTCACCCGAAACCTGAGATTAGGGCTGTATTGCTACAGTGTATCTACTTGTAGCTAGTTTGCTAGCCTCTTGTTATCAGACTGAGACGAATTGTGTTCTTCCGGTTGTCTTGTGTGCAATAGTATCTCATCCAGTGTGTATTCCCAGCTCAGTCGCTCGGAGAAACTCTTAAGTTGAGTGGCATATAATTTATGCATCCAGCTGAATATCCCTACTACTCTCTGATGGTTGTGAAGATTTCTGGACTCACATATCTTGCAATTATGCAGACAAGGAAAACAAAGTTGGCCAGAGCCCTTTAAGAGTTGTTCTAACTGGATCTACTCTCAGGCAACAAACCCTAGTCAGGCAACCAGATTTGATCCTATGATGAACTGTGTATTAATATTTTGAAACTTCTAGTGTGCTGATAGATCGTTCAATAGGAGGTTGGTGAAACTGTAAATCTCCTTTGCCTCTCTTTTTCGCAACGGTTTATACCATTAACCTGACCACCCACAAGTATTCCGGAACCAATTTGCGGATTCTGGAAAAAGATCAGCAAAGTGTCACACCACAAATTAAATCGGCTAAGGAATGAGTTGTCCATGCCAACCTACCCCTTTCAGAGTCGTCCCTAGGCCAGGGGCACTTTTTGTCTAGGCAAGGGAAGTAGTGCCAGTCTATCCAACTTCCGACACGGATCCAGTTCGGCATGTCGCAGAAGTCTTTGACGTTCAATTTCAGGATTGGCAGGTTTTTGACAGCGTTGGCCTTCTCGATCATGCATTCTTTCTGTAGGAAGAATTGACTAACGGTTAGCATCTGTATCAAACTTTGCGAGGATGGAGTTTGCATACATAGCACTCTGGTAAGCCCTCAAGATTCTCGCCAATAACGCTGTGGTCTGGGAGCCTTCTGGCTTCCAGGCGGCCTTTGGTTTTCAGCGCAGCCGCTGGAGTGATCAGCATAGCCGCTGAAGTACTCAGCATGAGGAGAATGGGCGACAGCTTCATTTTGGACTGGGTATTGCTTGGCGTGCTCGATAGGCGGTGCGGATGTGGTGAGGTGGTGTTTCGTTTGCAGGTTTGAAGTATGTCAAGAGAGAATGAAGAGTTCGACTGAGACTGGCTTGGGACATTGGGTATGTTTATTATAAATCATCTGTATTTCTGCAGCTCAGACCAATTTTCATTGAGCCATGAATCGTTAGGCCCCAGCTCATCCTAATGGTGTGTGCAAATTATCAAAGAAAAGGCTTAGCCACGCTGTTGGAGCGTACTGCTAACGACAGACCATCGCGCACGTGTGAATTAGCTTCCTAATGGTCGAATCGCCATTCATCCTTTCGACAGGCAACTTTGAAGGGCTAATGACGCTCCAACCTTCTAGTCCGTCTATAGATAAGAGACCACCAAAACGGTATGCTCGTCTACTAGACAGGTTAGGAAAAAGAGTTCGACTCGATCAGGGAAAACGGAAATCTACACCCTCCGTACCTTTTGGTAACAAGCTTCAATGGAAATGAATCGGGGCATCACGCAATCGTGTGGTTTTGATGTCCATCGGTAGCCAAATATGGTTCCAAATCAAGAAAACGGATATTCGCACCCATAGAAACGGATAGGACGTCCATATCCATCATTCCGCTTTCCTTTTGTCAATATTTAGCATGGTCTCGTTCTTAATCTGTACACATATGCTTCTTAGGCCTGATGCATGTATCGGTACTGGCCGCAACACTCCTTGTCATGCCATGTTAAGGGAAGAATGAAAGTGGACAAGTCATATCATCAAAGCATATCAGATTGTGCATTTACAGATAAAATATTTAGATAAAAAGAGTTTCTCATCTTCCCTTTCAAGCAAGGTGATGATAAATGGCTGCTTCCTGTGAATCCCACAAATGGTTCTTCAGTCCACATTGCGAATAAGCAGCATGTGTCTTAGGCCAGTATGCATCCGAGATGGCATCCTGACCTCAGACCAATGGATTACTATCAGAAAATGCTAACCAGTAGAAAGGCAAAAGTCTCAACCGCGGTGCAAACTTCAATGAGTACATAGTGTCGAATTGTAGCTGGGCGTGGAACTCTGCGTGGTTGATACATTTAGCCCGCTTCTCTCCTTCTTTGGAGTGACTGATGAGCTGATCTTCATCAAGTTCACAGGTATAATTCTTCTGTTCTTAGGGGTCTTGTGATCATAACTGCCTGCATTGAAGCATACACACTTGGGCTAGGACTGATTGTACTAAATCTTGATTGTGTCTAAAACACTTCAACAAGCTTTCAATGTCATGCTGGCTGTTTCCTGGCGGATATTCTGGCTTGGTTTACATTCCATTCTACCTCAAAGAAGCCACCTAGGTAACTACGCATCCCATCATCAATACCGCTTCATCCATCACAGGGCACAGATATGGGAGAGACAGTATTACGTCCACTTTCTTGTTGCTAAATTTGTATCCTTTGTCTATGCTGACAATAGCTCTTCGGCTTTCGTTGTTGATTGATACAAGTGACTGGAAGAATTTGAACAAAAAGTTCTACACATGGAATTTGTTCCCGAAATACCCAGGCCTTTTCATTGTCGACAACCATACAGCATTGTCTTTGTTTCGACGATACTTATTAAACAACTGGCTATTGTCATGGCGTTTTCCAGATCCGTAGAACCAATTCAATCATATTTCTTTTCATACACAATCAATACCTTAAGGCACCGTGCTCAGCACTGCTCAAACTCATAATGAATCCCAATCAAGCAAGTCATATCCCAACAAAGTTCAGGCGCCCCATAGCGGCGTCTCGAAGAATTGCGAGATGGGGCGGGGCCAGAATGTTCAGCAGACCGGCCAAGGACGCATTCGACGCCGCGAGGAAGCTGTATAAGCGCAGCCGCAGGATCGCAAGGGCGAGGTCCCTTGACCAGCCGATGGGCGCATCCATTCCAGTGACAAGCGCCGGGTCAGACCTGGAGATACTCGCCGTGGAGGCCACTGTTCACCATAGCATGTCCCAAGGTTTGAACGGCGGTACTATCGATGGCCATCTGCGGATGGTGTGCAATTATGCTAATGAATGGCACCAGCGCATGGATCCAAGCCGCAATTATACGGGAGTCGATGTAAGTAATTCTCCATGGGTCGTGATGAGAATTGCTCAATCTGTAGATTAAGCGAGGATCTTAGAGAAGCGTTTTCCTTCCAAACTGTCGATAGATGAGCTAACTTGTTGGAACCAGGCACCAGATGGGCCGCTCAGAGGAGGACGTCCACTTTTCTATGTCGCAGACGTGAATAATGACGGTGAGCCGTTTGCTAACCCTTCAGCCGAGCAGTTTTGGATGATGAGGTATATCTTTGTTCCCGTATACATGGCCCCCAAAAGGGAGGACGGCCCGAATCATGTTTCCTTGCTTGTCATCTGCCCAGTCACCAAAACCTTAGAGTTTCTCGATAGTGACAATGACCCGGTAGATGATGATTACACGCATGGTCTCGTTGGGCGCATAATGAAATGGATGTCGACATTCTTGGACAATCCTAGGGATCTCGATGCACCTCAATTTGTGCCCGAGGAATGGAAGTTCCGGGATTCCCGTTCAAGACAGCAGTTTGAAGGCTTCAATGATTGCGGTGTGTTCGTTCTCACTCAGGCGCAGTATATGGCCTTTGGTTACGATAATAGCCAGAGTCAGCTGCAACAATGGCCGACTAACTTTGGCGATTCATTGACCCGTGGTCACCGCCGATACAGGATCACCACAGACATCACTGGAGAAGGTGTACCCGCTCCCTTCTTCACCTTCTTTAACCCCGAGTTCCGGCTCAATGAGATCCAGAACCATCAGTACTACCCCATCCTCGACACCCCTCCAGTGCTAATCGGTCGTACCTGGCGAGGCTACAGAAGTCACCCTCAATTTGGAACGCTGCTGACCGCCCGCTTGCGGAACAGGAGGACATGCTACGTGGACTGCCGCTGCAAGACCTGGTTGATCAAGCACTGTCGACGCAACCTGAGATTCTACCCTAACTATTCAGACGCCTGCCAATCGGGCCGTTCTTTGCAATATTTTAGAGAGTGGGTAGAGTATATGGACCAGAGGCGACTCAGTGGAACTTTCAACCCCAAAGCATTTAAGAAGGATGGTAAGAGGGATGCTTGGCCTAGGGCTTGGATAGACCCGAGGGAGGAAACTACACTCGCCCGGTGCAAGGCACCTAATCTGTTACAGCCACTCTGGTAAAGAGTGCTTCATGATTTTACAAACAACGGGAACCTTAACTCCGGACTTGGTGGGTGTGGACGAGGTGTGGCCATATGCCTACTACGGTCAGATACTGGTAGGTTGTTTTATTACTATGTCTTTTTAGTTATATCAGCTCATTGGATGTATGGGCCAGACCAATGATACTCAATTCATGTTAATAATTCCGCGATGCCGGTGGTGCTACATGAGTGACCTCAATTCTTGGGCCTTTAAATATGAGAGCGGATATTCGCACCGGTCAAAACGGATGATACGCCGGTACGTCACCAGCATAAGACCAACGCCCACGCCTAATTCGTATAGTTACTCAATTCACATACCCATACACCAAACACCCACATACCAAACACCTAAAAATACAACACCCACACACACCCAGCACCTATACACCCAACACCTATACACCCAAATTATATACCCGATACTTAAATATCTAATGCAAATTAGGCTTATGAACTGGAATGTAAGTGTAATGAGGGTGGGCTGTAAGTACCGGTATACCATCCATTTCAACCGGTGCAAATATCTGCTCTCTTATATATTGTGAGCCAGCGTATGCGTCGAGATGTGGTCTTACATCGTGTTCGCAACAAATTTCAAATTATGGGTATGGAGTCTGATCTCTTCAACTCATGGCTCAACTGTAGTGAACCATGCTCTGGGACAAAGCTCATAGGCATTCGCCTCTGATTCAATTACTCAAACCTTGCGCACCTCCGGACCACCACAACACACAAAACGCACACTGGCGTCAACGACCTTCTTGCAGACCTCCAGCTCAGCGTCATCCCTCGGCGCATAAATCATGACATACGTGATCGGCCAAAACCCCCTCACCCCACTGAGTGGATGCCTCTCCCCCCAGCCCTTCTTGACAACCTCCTCAGCATCGGCCAGACTCAGCGTGACGTGCATCGTAGCCTCAGGGTGCACATGCGCGAATTCACCCTTTGTCTTCCTCAGGTAGTGCGGAAAGACCCGTTCGCGGTTCACGGCGAACCACAGCGCGGCGTGCTCGCTGGGGTTTCCCACGCCCTCGAGTCGGGACACATCAACAAATACCAGCGTGGGATTAGCCCGCGCGATATCCTCCTGGTAGGCGACAAGGCGGTCTTTCATCTCGGCGTTCCGGGGCCCGCGGTCGCTCATCTGCCGCTGTGGCGCCACAAAGCCGGGGACAATGGGCCGGTCCCCCTTGCGCTCTGGGAGGCGTCCCGACAGGAAGCTCTTGGTTCCGTGCTCGCCCAGTGATGCGCGAAAATTGGGATCGGAGAAGGGGTTGTGGTCGCGGGTGTCGTGTCGTGCGACGATCTGTGTTGCGCCTTGGAGCATCCAGCCGAAAACGTTGTACGGCATTCCTCCAGGCCCGACATCGAGGTATGATTGGTATGACTCTCTGGCCCAGGCGATGACGGGGCATAATACAAGGCCGACCATGATCGCCGTGGTGCCTAGAACGCGCCAGTTGTCCCTGATCGTGTCGGGCACATATTTCTGGACGAGGAGCACCGCGTGCTCGAGCTGGGGGTTGTGGATTTTGGTCGCCATCTTTTTGGTCTCAAAATGCGACTATTGATTGAAAGTCAGGTCTTTGAAGCCTCTTCTCAAATAGTCATGGTAGGAATTGCAATGTGCTCCGATGACCTGGTGGATTGAATGGGTTTTATGACACGCTTTTGGGCGATCCTATCCGGGTGGGTCCGGATCATTGTGGTCTGACATGAAGCCACTGGTCAGCACATTTGCTCGCCTGTTCCGCCCTTAGGATCGGACAAGACTTTGCGTGACTTTAAAATTGCGATCTTTCTTTTCCAAGCCTTTGTGGCACTTTGCTTCTTTAAATGCCGAGAAATATCGCATTTGAATAAATTTGAAGACAAGTTTGATTGGCTTTTCTGTTTGCGAATCCGTTGAATTGTCCATAAAATTGATCTTTTCGAACAGCTTGTCATTGAATTGACTCTACTTCAGCCTATTAGAGACGTTGATCAATCATTCGATGTTCAGCAATAGGGGTAAATCACATCGTTACTCAAAGAACAACGTTTTGGTCTATGTTTCCACTGAAATGGGCCCCTGCGTCTGAATTCACGTCCTACGCAAAACTTGAACTTGCTCCGTTTCTGGCTAATGAGAATACTCAGTATGTAAAAGCAAGTCAAGCTGTACGCTGCACAACACAGACAGCTTTGGCATAAGAATCTCCCGAACACTTGTCGACAGATGGTTCTCCTTTGCTACGACTACCTACCAAAGACCGCTCACCCATACTCCTCAATGCATTAATTAAAGAACGATTGTACAGACACGTCACTAGTGCATCGACTTCAGTTATGAATGATATCATCTAGGCAGTGGGCTACTGCCGTTGTTTACTAATCAGAGGCAGTGGATGCGGGTACAGTGCCCGGTCAAGCTTGGCTGGTACACATAAAGTCGAGGCAATCCGAAGAATGATTAGAATGACGAGAACACTTCAGTAATCAGGACCGGAGTAATCAAAAATTGATGAAACTTCATAAATCCGCGATTTACTGCTGTCAGTCCCTCGGGGTTTATTTACGAGCTCTTTCTCTCCCAAACAAATGCAGCAACTTGTGCAGTCTGACAAACATATAATCACAATTCAACCTCGCTCGAGAACAATACGTCAATCTCACTATTCACAATGGCATCTACAAAGAAAATTTTCATCATCGGCGGCACAGGCGCCCAAGGCATCCCCGTGGTGCGGGACCTCGCCGCTGACCCTCAATACAGCCTGCGTATCCTCACGCGCGACGCCTCCGGCTCCCGGGCCCAGGAGCTCCTCGCCCTGGCCCCAGACAGGATCGAGCTCCAGGAGGGGACGCTGGAGTCGGAAGCCGCTCTGCGCCGGGGTTTCAAGGGCTGCTGGGGCGCCTTCGTCAACATCGACGGCTTCATCGTGGGCGAGAAGGCGGAGGTGTTCTGGGCGATGCGCACGTACGAGATCGCGGTCGAGTGCGGCCTCAAGAGCTTCGTGTATGGGAACCTGGATTATGGGTACAAGAAGAGCGGGTATAATCCTCAACTTCATGCGGCGCACTATGACGGGAAGGGGAGGGTGGGAGAGTGGATCCTCGACCAGCACAAACGGAACAACAGTGGGAGCCTTCCGGGGTATGACATGAAGGTTTCCTTGTTTACCACGGGTCCCTACCTGGACATGGCCATCTCTAGCTCGGGTCCGATGGTCCCCAAAGTCGAGAAGGATGAGAATGGGGACGAAGTCCTAACCTGGAGGGTGCCACTAACCGCCGATGGAGCCATCCCACACATTGCCTTGGGTGACTGCGGCAACTACGTGAAGTGGCTAATCGAGAACCCGGGCGAGGCCGACGGCCTTGACCTGGAGGTGTCAATCGAGCACGTCCACTACGCCAACCTGGCCAAGGCCTTCGAGAAAGTCACGGGCCACAAGGCACGCTTCATCGATACCGACTGGGCCACCTACTGGCAGGAGGGCTCCATGTCCCAAATCAAGGACGGGGCGCTGGGTGTCCACGCCGACCTTGACGACCCTGCCACCTTGACCGTCCAGCAGAACTTCACGGCCTGGTGGAACATCTGGAGGGCTTCGGGTTACAACAGGGGAGTTGTCCGGAGGGATTACGCGCAGCTGGACAGGATCTTTCCGGGCAGGATCAGGACGGCTGAGGAGTTCCTACGCCGCCAGGATCAACTGCTGCGGGAGCGAGGTAGTTCCCTCTGGGAAAAGATGATTAAAAACAAGCCGATCCTGAAGATCCACGAAGATGGCAAACGGTGATCAGAGCGAAGGTCGAAGATCTAGGATGATCCAGGTGGAGTTGAGGGAGGGTTACAAGTCATTGTCCCATCTATTTGCGCCGTTTCTCTGAAGAGTTTTCATTATTTGTCGTTTGGGCCTACTCCATTTTGTGACAAGATCAGTACAGTATCTTTTGTACTGTACCTGCAGCAAAGCAATACACTTTCTTGACATGAAACTGTAAAAGCTCATGAGTTTCACTTGACTTGCTCAATCATCATCATCCAGGAAGCGTGTCAATAGCTCGTTCTTCTCGAGAACGGATATTCGCACCTGCGAAAACAGATGGTACACCGGTATATCACTCATACCACAGCTGCAGCTAATCCAAGCATATTACCCAATTCACACCCACACCCAAACACCCACACCTAAGTAACCACACCTAAACACCTACATTCCTAATACCTACACTCATAATACCTACCTACACTCCTACTACCGACATATATAATATTTGTATCTATTAATACTTATATAATGACTAAGTATATACGTTAAATATGTGAATTAAGTGTATAAGTATGAGTGTGGGTATCAGGTGTGGGTGTTGGGTGTGTGAATTGGACCTGAGTGTTGGTTTAGTGTTAATGTACCGGTGTATCATGCGTTTTTGCAAGGGCGAATATCGATTCTCGTTCTTCTCACCGGTGGGATGGCACAAATATCCGAGTAGATGTATTTTCCTAATTGCCGAAGCGCTACGTGCCAAATCGTACAGCTACAAGAAGCAAAGCAAGGATTTCCTATACTAGGAAACAATCTAAAACCTACTGTTACTAGAAGTAGTGGACGACGCGTTCAAAGACAGGGCGGCCAAGTCTCCCCACACGAATCCCAAGGAGCTTCCAACAGTATGCGACCCATCCGACCACACCAGCCTGCCCCACGCGTTCTTCCCCGAATCAGCCTCCGCACCGGCCTCCGCCAGGGTGACAGAAACAACGAAGCTCTTCTGCTCCTGAGCGGCGGCAAAGTCCAGCTGCTGGGGGTCGACGGTGACCTGGACCAGGCTCGGGTCGCTGACGGAGACATTGACGTGGTATGTGCCAGCCTCGCCGACGTTGGTGACCGTGCGCGTGAAGTTGACCGTCTTGGGCCCGGTCTCGGTCTTTGTGTCGTAGCCCGCCGCGAAGGACGGGTAGTTGAGGTCGTACTGGCTGTAGGTCTTGTCCGCGGAGCAGGTGCTGTTGGTGCCGCTGATGCCCTGCACGTACTCGGTCGTCGAGTTGAGCGCGCACAGGAAGTCGAGGTAGTCCTCGGTCTTGATGTCGTAGATCAGCCCTGGGTCCAGGGCGGCGGTCACATCCACGTGGCCGTTTCCGTAGTCGAAGGGGGTCGCTGCTTCCTGCGTGGCTTCGTCTCGGAACGTTGATGCGCCGCCCTTGGTGTTCGTGTAGGCCGTGGTCATGAGGGCGGAGCGGATGGCGGCGGCGCTCCATTCGGGACGCCTGGCCATGATGAAGGCGGCGATGCCGCTCAGGTGTGGGCAGGACATGGACGTGCCCGAGATGACGTTGAATTTCACCCGGCGCGTGTCCTCGGGAAGCCCCGTGGTGCCGACGTTGTCGGGCCATGCGGCTAGGATCTCAACTCCGGGCCCGGTGATATCCGGCTTGAGCAGGTCCGGGGCAGGGTAATTAGGGCCCCTTGAGCTGAAGGCCGCCATCTGTGGGGCCTCGACGCCGAGGACGGTGCCCTTGATGTCCAGACCGGCCGTGGCATCTGCGGACTTTGCGTATGCGAGCACAGCCGTGCCGTCTGCTGCCCCGAGGTGCACGGCAGGGAGGACATGCGTGTCAGCCAGGATGTCCTCACCGGTCGCCGCGGTGTTGACGAGTACCATGCCCGCGCCGCCGGCGTCCTTGACAGTCTGGCCCTTGCCAACCCTCGCGATATCGCCGCCTCTGACACAGACGACAATCTTGCCCGCAACCTTGGTCGGCGATAGCGAGCCAGCAAGACACAGGGACGCATCGGTGTTGTTGGTGATATTCCCATTGGCCGCGTTGCTGGCCAGGATCAGAGGAAGCTCCTGGAACGCGGGTAAGGTGTCATCTTCGTTAACGGAGAGGGACTTCCCGGTGAAGTTCTGCCCGTTTCCGAGGACAACGGTAGCAGGGAACCCACGGTCCTGCGTGCTCGCGCCGACGGTCAGGACCCATGGAACATTGTTGGAAACCGTCCCAGCACCGGGGCCTGAGTTCCCACCAGACATGGACACGAAAATGCCCTTGGCCATGGCCGAGAACGCGCCGACGTACACAGGGTCTGTTCCCAGAGTCGGGCTACCTCCAAGGGACAGGGAAGCCACGTTGATGCCGTCCTCGATGGCCTCGTCGAACGCAGCGAGGATGTCCGCCTCAGCACAGCCCGCGTTGGGCCAGCAGACCTTGTACATGGCCACGCGGGCCTTGGGGGCCATGCCACGGGCTGTGCCAGAAGCCTGCCCAAAGATGCTCGCGTTCTCGACGGCTGCTCCGGCGGCGGTGGATGAGGTGTGTGTCCCGTGGCCGTCCGGGTCCCGCGCAGATACGTACGCGCCGGTGAAATTGTACGCCGTCCCGTTGGTGTCGGCGATCCACGCGGCCTCGAGGGCCTTGCTGTACCACTTGGCCCCGATCAGCTTGTTGTTGCAGTTCGCAGCCGTGAATTCCTCCCCCTCCACGCAGGACCCCTTCCACCGGCTCGGGATGGGCGGGAGCCCCGTGTCGTCGTAGCTAGCACTTTCGGGCCAGATCCCGGTGTCAAAGACACCAATGATCAGGTCAGACTCGGCGTCGGTGGTGTTACCGGTATCAACTGCGCCCGAGAAGACCGTCCCCTGCTGGCCCAGGAGCTCCGCCTTGTCGAGCCCAAGGAACTCGGGCGTGTGGGTGGTGTGAAGCTGGTAAATCTTCTGGCGGCTGACGGACTTGACGCCGGGCTGGGCCATCAGGTCCCGGGCCTGGGCATCGGTGAGCTTTGCAGCATACCCGTTCATGGCTGAGCTGTATGAGTAGAGAATGGTGTCACGCGAAGTCACTGATCGGAGTGAACTTTCATGCAAGGAGCGACGAGCGATTGAAGATTGGCCAGTGACCGGTGTGGACTCCATCTGGACGATGTAAGTCCGCTCCGGCCCCTGCGCGTTGCCAGTCCCGAGGAGGGCGGCGGAGAGAAGTAGAGCCCATGCCAGTTTGGCCATGGTGTTGAGACGTCCAAGGGGACCGTATGCCCGACTAAATGAATGAAAGTGTCTTGCAGACAGTAATATCCCAGAAGTGGGAGTGAATGTAGAGTATCAAAGAGTGAATAGAGGACATTAGCGAAATCTGCTAGTAGATAGAAGTGAAGGGGTCCTCTTCTTATAGAGGGACTAGCATGGAAGCCAGCGGTGATAGGCATTGCACAATGGAAGGTATAGGAACTGGGGCATCGTGAAGGCTTCTAATAATACACACATGGTTCGCTAATGCGGTTAAATAGGAGTTCTGCGCAACTCAAATTAAGTAGGGGACCAGGTCCACAAGATTCTTATCCGCGTATTGAAATTGCACCTCGACCTTGGAATTATCTTTCCACGATACGGCTGAAGTTAAGGTTTACTAGTCGCCGATATCCAGAGTTTGATGTATGGCCTGAATCAGGTGACAACCACCTCGCCCCATATTCCACCGACTCTGCATATATCTACCCGGAAAGAACGGTTGTTGACTGTGTTCCTAGGTGGTAAGTACCAATAGCATGCGGAAAAGCATATCTTCCAGAACGCATAAGGCATCAAAAGTGTATACGGGCACAACTCTGACGCCCAGAGATTCCAGGGTCCAATGATTTATGGGCGAACATGATAATTAACTCAAGTCTTGTCAGGAGAGAATGAAGGGTCTAATCTCCTTTTGGTTATGCACTGGGGTTGAAGCCCCTGCTGTGGAAGCTGAAGGTCCGCCGAACCCAGAGGCCCGGTAAAGCTTAACGAGGGAGCTTCTCAAGGGGGACCAGTCATCTTTTGATGCCCCTTGGCTGCCCAGGGGCTAAGCTCAATCTAGTCCAACTCTAACTGAAGCAGCGCTGCTCAAGTTGATTGCTTGCTCACAAGATTGCGGAGGAACGAATGTTGGAACCGATGGCTTCAAGATAGCTTCAAGTTTTGACACAGAATCACATCGGCTTACACCGAAAGTGCAAAAGGGAAAGAAATCGAATTAGAAACCATTGAGTGACGCGGCATCAGCCTCGAGGTCGAGTTCGCAGTGGCCGTCGCACTCGCACTCGGGCCACGATTGGGATCGCTTATGCACGAAACACTTGTCCCGCCCTCCGTCCGTAATCGTTAGCTCCATGGACACCTCGGGAACCGTAATCCCCCTGTCTTTGTCAGTTCCATGCAGGGGGGACCGGCTCAAATCCGACCCGACGGCCCTTTCCCGCCCCTCATCCTGCCGTCCCTACATGTGCTGACCGTTTCTGGTCAAGCTTGTCTCCGTCATGCCATCATTTCGCAGCCACATTTTTGGTGCGCGGCCGTGGGCCCATGACCTCAACATGAAGCGCTCTGGTTTCTCCATCTGCGTCTTCTTCAGTTTAGTAAGGTCAATGTCCACCCGTGAAGTTATGTAGCCTACTAGTAAGCTGATGCGGTGATCGGACCAACGACCCACGCCCAACATTCTGTAGTCCGTGACCTAGTCTACACCAACGTGAACCATCCCTTACCGGCCTTTTGGGATTCACCCGACCGAATTGTTGATGTCCTTTTCACAGACCACGATGATGTCCTGGGGCAAAGTGATTTGAAATTGCAACAACCATAAACCATAAAACCGCAGCTGTCTGCTGCCATCACTGCTTTTTTCGAGCCTCGCATCCGTCGTCAAAACTTAGAAGAAACTCTTACCCATCACCAGCATCAACCTCCGACACAATGACAGCAGGAGACTTCCAGCCCGTCTTTTCGACGACCAGCTCTCCCGTACTAGCCAGACCACCACCTGTCCTGGAAGTGAGCCAAGGTCCCTATCCCTCTTGCCCTCATGAGTAGATACTGACCAGCCTCGCAGGGCTTTTTCAAGGACTCGTTCAAGCTCTCCACGATCTTGGCACTAGGCGCCCTCCTCCAGACCATAGTGATCTCGACCCTCCCCGCCCGCTACGCCCTCATCCCGCTCGCCCTCCTGCTCGGCATTTCCATCATCAACACAGTAATCCAAGCCCGATCACCAAAGGACAATGCCTTCACCCTCGACGTCGTCCCCGGCCGGGTGACGGCGCAGCTCCCCTCCCGCACGACGGGCACCTTCGGCTCCCGGCCCGCCGCCCAGCCCCTAGTCGTCTTCCACCTGGGCGTGCGCTTCAACCACCCGCTCGGGCTCCTCAGCCCCGGCGCCAAGGAGATCGGCGACTCCTTCACGGCCATGATCAAGGCCCTCGGCGACCGGCGCGACGAGTTCGGCATGCTGCACATCAGCAGCTGGCGCGCGGCCGAGCGGCGGTCCAACAACACGCTCATGACCATCGCCTACTTCCGCGACGTCGCGGGGCTCAACCGGTTCGCGCACGACGCCGTCCACCGCGAGGGGTGGGACTGGTACCTCCGCTTCGCCAAGAAGGAGGGCAACTCGCACATTGGCATCTTCCACGAGACATTTGTCACGCGGCCCGGCGACTACGAGACTATCTACGTCGACTGCCCGCCGACCCTGCTGGGCGCTGCGAATGTCAGGGTTGATGGTGATGCGGGCGGTGAGAAGGCGTCACAGGGCGGGGAGACTTGGGCCCGGCCGCTGGTCAGTGCTAATCACTCTGCGCTGCGTAGTCAGTCGCAGCGTATGGGCACGGCACTACCATTTGAGGGGGACGTTGAGATGTATTGAGGTATGATGGGGAACATGGCCGCTGATGATGGATGGGCTTGAGAAATTAAGCAGGATGCTGGCAATTGAGGTTTTGGCAGATTTTGGAAGGCGTATGTGAGATTGCTCATACAGTCCCACCAATGCAAGATGGATGGCTGGGCACTACAAGAGCTCATTTCTAGAGCCTCACGGCTAACTCAAATTAATGAGTACCTAGGCAATGTCCTTTGCATGTGACCATGGATCTCTATATCAGGCACATTCATTGTTATGTGATCCTGAACCTCTAAAGAGTCCAATGCAAATTTCTGTGAAGCTTTGGTCATCGAAAGTTCTTGCCATACTTCAATACTCCGTGATCAACTGGAATCGTCTGGTTCAGATTATGATGCTGGGCTAGATTGAAAACTCCAAGGCCATTGCACGGTCTAATGATCCCATGCCCATGATAACATGCGTCGAAGACTGTTAACTACGGCGCACATAATTGTTCAAGGTTGCCCATTAACCGCAAGGCTCTTTCCTTCTCTGAATCGACCGCAAACCAAATCCCGCGTCGTATCCATCCGATATCCTCGAGCCGAAAGACGCTCGCCAAACTTTGGAAGCGGCTTTTCGTTTCCGTGGCCTTTAACTCGATAACGCTTTCACAGCTTACCTTACCTCCCAATCTCCAGTGCAATCATTGCTTCCTTGAGAACCCTGCCATTCAGGCAAGGACACATGTGTATTCCAGTGCTTTTCGTTCCAGCGCCCGTTCAGCCTCCATCTTCCGGCCCTCTTGACTCGTATTCTTCGCCAAATCTCCTTTCCAGCGGGAGCAAGTACATCGCTATTTCTAGGGTACCTCGCATGTGGCTCGTGCCTACCGGGCTCCTGACCGCTGCTGTAGAAGAACCTGCCTCCTCCCTTGTATGGTGTCCCTCAGATGTTGTCTGGCCCCCACGCAGAAACCCCTCGCCTCCGTGAGAAGTTAGGGGCCTTCCGAATGGACTGATACCAAATGAGAGGTGAGCAGATCCCGGGTACGGGCGGCTGGATAGCCCGCCACTACCGCGAGAGAGGCCGTCTGCAGGAGAGCTGCCGTTGGTCTGGTCCTGAGAATCAGGGGCATGGGCTTGATGTGCCGGCTCCAATGGTAAGATTGCGGTTGCAGGAGTGGCCATCTGAGATCCAGCATCGGCTGGCGATATTGATGCTGGCGGTATAGATGCTCTTGGTACCGATGGTCGTCGAGCTAGTTCGGGCGGGCTCCCGGGCGGCGTGTGTGAAGGCGGCAGATGTCGTGGCCTGCGTCGCCTCCGCTCTTCTCCCTTGTAGGTTTCGTACTGGAAGTGCCGCATCCTGACCTCCTCCCAAGTGTCCTTGAGCGGGCTGTCACAGAAACGACGCCAGCTGGCGGAGCCCCAGTCCAAGTCCGGCGCCGGATACGCGTCGTTATCCGTCAAGTTGATCATCCTGGCCGTCGTGGCCGTGTGCGGCTCAGGCGACCAGGGGAACCTGACCATTCCGAACAGAGTTTTATATGTGCGGATGTCGCCTTCAGTATCACGACTGAAGGAGTCGTGGTAGATGCGGTACGAGGAGCGTTTGTCCCTCCCCGAGCCCAGATACAGCAGAAGGTGCTTGACGGCGACGGCCATGCTCTCGCTGAGTGGGATGTAGTCAAATCTTCCCGAGGTCATGTGAGCGCTCAGGCCCTTCTTTTGGCCGAACTTCGAGACCCTGACCTCGTACTTCTTGTCGCTCACCATCTCCTTTTGAAATCTCGTCAATGATGCCTTCGTCGCAAACCACCTTCCGAGCTGGGTCTCACCGTCTGTGTGATTACCATTCTCGGGGATTACTGCGACTTGACACTCGTAGAAGAACTCGCCGATGATCGGGAGCAGGCCAGCCCACACCAGCGCGCAGCCCCGGCCGTGGCTGCTGTCCGGGGCGATTTTTCTCCAGACTGTGGCCCTTCGGTGAAGAACCGAGGTTCCTCCGGTTTGCCCTTGCTTGTAGATAGAAACTTCTTGAGAGTTCGACGGGCTCATCAGGTTGGCAGGACGTACGATCGTGAGCGCATCTTGGGCTTGCTCGGCCCGGGCGCAGGGTGCACATGAAAGGCTCCCGTGTGTGGTACATCTGAGCCGCGAAAGCGTGCTTCTACCATTGAATCCACCGTATGTGCGATTGATAGGGTTTGCATCGTTTTCATTAGTCTGGGGCGTAGGGGGAGACATGACATGCAGGGCGTTCCGCCACAGTGTTTTGCGAGATGTGCCCCTTTTCTTGCACTCGGGACAGAAGTGAAGCCGACTTTGTTCCAAATCGTCCCAAAAACAAAGCAAAGAGTGGCCGTCGTCAAGTGCTTCTGCTATTTAGGTGGAAAAGCAGGAACTCAGGTTTGCGAATAGTCTTCTGCGTTCAGAGATTGTTTTCGAGAATGTGCGACAGCGGCGAGTTGGATCCCTGGTCACGGCATAACCATGCCTAGCGACAACGCAGAGCTGTCCTACTTGTTCAACATCATTTGTGCAGTCACCATTTCGTTCAATTGTTCTACTTTGCGGTGCACTTGAATCTGTCATTGGAACCGATATTGGACGAAATCCAATAATACTACTAGAGTCCAAAGCTGCGCTAGCGACTTAGTCTGGGTGTTGTGATAGACTACCACCACTAAGACATCTACAAGCCTGATACAAAACGGAATGAATATATAGATATTATATAAAGGAATACTTTAAAATGCTAGCGTCTTGACTGTCCTGAGACGACTAGCGTTGAACTGTCAGGTATTGAGCTTTATTCCGCATTCATATGTGATGTTGGACTTCAGGAGTCTTGCGTCCAGAACCCAAAACCTTGAGTCTTTAGACACGCAAAATACCAGCCAAACTACCCCCAAGAGCCCGAACGAACTCGACAAGACATCTTTCACATACTCTTAACACAAAAAGCGGCAATTATCCAGGAATGGCGAACTCAGCGATTCAACGGTCGTCGAGAACTCCCCCTCCTATAGAGGAAGCAGAACAGCTTAGTGCCTGGAGGTACAGCAGATTCAACTGGGGAAAAAGCGTGAACTTTGAACAGTTTGTCGCAAGATGCCCTTGGAGAGAGTGCCAAGTGGACCGGATCCACGGGAGGCGGTGTCCGGTCAGATGTCGGTGGTGCATATCCGGGACGACACCTCTTATGGTAGAAGCACAGCACCGCGAAGCAGAAGCGGCACGAGAAAAGGCCGCAGAGGAGGCAAAGGCCCGCGAGGACCACGCTGAGGCGGAAAACCCCGGCCTGTACCGACGAGACAAGCTCTGGCTCCCGCACGCCCCCGGCGTCGCCGTCATCCGCGGCGACCTGCTGGTCGACGTCGCGAGCTTCTTCCGCGACTGCGACATCACCGTGCGCGAGCACAACGCGCCGAACACAAACCGCTCGTTGAAGGGCAAGGGTGGCGATATCGCCGATGCCCACGATGACGCCGAAATCAACCGGTTCTTCATGCGCTGGCACTCGCAACTACAGGTGCAGATCGACGAGTTTCACTCACCACCTGACACGATCGACCTCGAGCATCCTGGCGAACGGGTCCTCTGCGGTTTGCGAGGTGCGCACGGGAACGCCATGTGTGGGCTGATCTTCTTCCTTGGGAGCACCGGGGAGCCCGAGGCCGGAAGGGTCGACAAGAAATGCTCGTACGGCTTTCACTCCGCGTTGGGGTTTTCGGACAAGGATATACGGAACGTTGGGGATAATTCGTTCCGTATGGTCAGGATACCCAAAAAGCCAGTCTCTGATATTTACGACATCATGCTGCGCTTCGACTTGCCGAGAGGGAAGAAGAGCGCGAAACGTTTCCACGACAACTTCAGTAAGAATGTGAAGAATTGGACAGTCAGCCATAGGCCATTCGAGGGCTTTTACTGGGGCAGCTTGCAAAATGTGTCTGCTGAGCCTAGCGATGACGATGAGTCCAAGGTGCCCGACCCGACGGAGTCATCTGAAAGCTCTGACGTGACAAATCTATCCCAAATGTCTGGATCGGAAGATATGTCCGGCATTCCCATGAGACCTCGCGAAAGGACTGCCTGTGAAAGGAGATTCGCCGAGCTCCAAGCTCAAGCTTCTCGCAGAAGGAAACTCGCCGAAGCTCGAGCCGCACGCTTAAGGGAAATGGCGGAAGATCAGGCTGATCGTGAGAGGGTACGCGCCGAAGTTCGAGCTGCTGATTTAGAGAGACACACCAGAGCTAGAGCTGATCGTGAACGGAGGCACGCCGCTCAAGCTGCTCGTGAAAGGGCGGAACACCCTGAAGCTCAGGTTGCCCGTGGGACGAGACTCGCCGAAACTCAAGACGATCATGAAGAGAGATACTACGAAGCCGATGATGAAGACGAAGAGTCCCAAACTGAATCGGGCCGCACCCTAGTCCCTGAGGAAGGCGACTCTGAAGACCCGCCCAGACGCGACATCACGCGTTTAGCTCCTGAATGCCTCAGGCGTGGCGGAAAGATCTGATCGGATGTTTCCTTTCCTGTCTCCATCACTTTGACGGTTGGGCGGTGATGGACCAGTATTATGGACATCGAGGACAAATGGATGACACCTGGGCAGGAGAACATGTTCACGACCGAGCCTCGTGAGGAAAGTGAAACCACGGACATTAATCAAGTCGGGGCCGTTGTATTTGTTGTTGGCTTCTTGTGTCCAATATTGTGGACCCCTACACAAAGATTATCTCAACGAAAAGCAGGCTGGGTTATAGGAGAGTTAGAAGATGAAAATGGCGGCATGGATCAGAACACTCGGTGGGGGGAGGGGGTGTGGGCAGGGATCCGGAAAGAATTGGCACTTAGGTCCCAATGATCATAGTTAGACAGCGATCATAACAGAGTTTGGAACCAACTGCAGCGATTACCTTTGAGACAGTGATATTTATCTCCACTCAGATTTCTGTTTCAAGGGAATATGTACACGATGAAATTGCCTCATTGCCTGCCCGATTCTCTGTAGGACTTCCACCGCCATGATGATGTTCGGAATTCTAGTCTTTATCATCGGTACCTCACTCCCGAGGTCCTTTTAACTCCGTCTAGCAACCGTTGGCGATGGCATCGGCGTACAAAGCGTAGCTGCACAACTCGTTAGAATACAAAAACCAACATCAACAAGAGGGAATCAAGAGGATACATACTTGTCGGCGTTGGTGTAGGCCCGAGCCGCAGACAGAGAAGTCGACGCAGCGTATCCGTAGGCGTGGTCGGTGGTGCCAGCGAGGATGTGAGTGAACTCGTGCAGCACAGTCGAGGCCTGGCTCTGCTGTCCACAGCCGGAAGAGACGGCGCGCAGCTGCCAGAAGATGGGGCACGAGGCCATGCGACCAGTCGCGGGCTGGGCGTAGGCGATGGTGTTGGACGTGCAGACGCCGAGGAAGTCGACGCACGAGTAGGAGCTGGAGCCGGAGGTGGTGGACGAGGCCTCGGAGGCGAAGGACCTGAAGCGGGCGGCGACGTTGCTGCGGGTCGTGGCCGACGTGGTGCGGAAGTACTCGTTGAACTTGGTCGACGAGCCGCTGGAGGCCGCGCTGGCTGCGCTCGTGGACAGGCGCTGGGTGGCGGACACGGCGTTGGTCAGGGCCGTCAGCTGGGAGCCGGAGCACGAGACGATGCGGACGCGCTTCTCCAGGGGCAGGACCTCAAAGTCAATGGCTTTCGGGACGGCAGCAGCGATGGTCTCCTCGATGTTAAACTCCAGAGTGTTGGTGTTGAACTCGTAGACACCCTCCAGCTGGGTGTTGTCGACACCAGCGAATGCGATCTCGCCGTTGAGGGACACGGAGTAGTCACCACCCTTGATAGCATCTAAGGGGCTCGGATTAGGCCTTGTCGAATGATTGTAAGTATGTGCGAGCGTGACTTACAAAGAGCAGGGATGTTGACGAGAGCCTCCGCAGTCTCACCAGGGGCAAGAGTGATGAAAGAGTCTTCCTGGAGGTCCTCAGCCAGGTAGTCGATGATCAAACCAAGGTATTCGGCAGATTCCCCTGTTCCAAGTCAGCAACGCGATCAGTTAATATAGGAGTCTAGTTAGTACACGCGTACCATTCTGGGTCACGTCCAGCTGCTGCACAGGGGCATCATCCAGGATGGTACCGCTTGTGAACAGGTGCAGAGTCTCAGCACCCGTGTTGGACACGACTGCCTTGACCTCAGTCTCGCTGGCCTGGGACAGCTCGACGGAGAGGCCCTCTGTTCGCCTGTTGCTCTGGTGTGGCAGGGCAGAAGCAAGCAGGGGGGCGGCCACGAGGGCACTGAGGAGTGACTGGACAAGCATTTTGAAACGCGACGGACAGAATAATCAACAAGATGACTTCAGTTGGAGGAGAGCGGACAAATGCAGGATGAACAGCCTTGAATTGAGAGGACCACGCCGGCGATGGGGAATATTATATATTTCAAGGCTTCACTCTGATATACCCATAACTATCTCCAGTCTGCGGCCAATGACCACTCCTACATTATACCTCTCAGGCTACTCCTGAGTGTGAGCATGGCTTCGAAACCACATTCCGTATGCCTCATTGACGGGTGGAGCCTCTCAATTGAGAAGGTCACCGTGATGAATGATCCCCATATGCACACAAGAACGATCGAGCGTATCAATGCTTACAGGGCTAAGCTTCAAATAGAAGGTGTAGTCAATATACCGCGGTAGATATGGTCCTGAAATGTCAAGAGACCGTATGAGAACAATTGCAATTCGCAGTCGTGATCGCTTCAGAAGCTTGGGTTTGCTTGGTCGTGCTTGGTCGTGCTTGGTATTGCTTGGTTGTTGCGACCTGATCATGGACTTATCCGGGTCATTGGTGCCGAGCTGGCACTTCCCACCTAATCTCCGACTCGTTTGACTTGGGAGACCGGCTAGTGGCTCTTGTCACCGGGGCATAGAATTGAGATCGACCTGACTCGGCTAAGCTACTCGTGCCGAATAAGAATATTCGAAGGGGGCCGCCATGGCGACAAGGCTCTCGGCATGACCAAGACTTCAACCTAAGAGCCTGGGCAACTGTTATCAACGGCGGGCCTTTATGACCCACCCAATCCCTATTGACGTGAAAAAAGATTTCTTTCGTGCCACCTTCCGATTTCTAAAAAGGGTTTGTGATAATGTCGAGACCCAGTGGACGAGAGATAGTAGTATGAGTGAAAAAGTGTACTGGTTATGTTGCCTCTATCGTTCTCTCGAGGCAGATCTGTTTCTCCAAGGTTCGGAGATGGATCGAAGTCTTGAAGTTTAAAATGAGGGACTGTCCTTGTGTACGGAGTATCTGTTAGGAGCCCTGTACGAAGCGACATGTACAACTGCTAGAAAAGAGATTTATTCGATGTTACATGGTAGATATCTATCCACATCTCCGAAGGTGGCAGAGCGGCAAACTGCGTCCCAAGTCTCGAGCGGAACTTCCCGAGGCTGGGAACTGTCTATCAATGGCTGGTATATCGACCACACAACCGTTCGAATCTTCAGTTCAGGCCGTAGGAGTGGGCTTCACGGTGCTGGCTTGTTTTCCAAAGTCAGAGAAGCAGAAGCCCGCCAGCTTAGGAGTCTCCCCTATCAAAATCATCGGCGTGATGAGAGCAAGGCAACAAGCGACGAGTTATTGACAATTGAATAATTGACATTTAACCTTCAAATTCGAGCTAGATCTTGTACGGATGCAAATGGTTATCAATAGGTCGTTTTTGGAACACAGACAGCTAATATAATACACATTGGTGATATCACTCAGGTATGCGGAGACCGTTTTCTGCATGGTCATGACATATACTGTCCAAAACACCCAGCAATGGTGAGATAGATATACGCATAGAAAATCCCGACAGTGTGGCTTTTCCAACTAGCGACCGCTAAATCCCAGATCTTGAAGCCAAACAATCCGTTGCTGGCAAGCTTCTCTCCTTTGAAGTTGACACCTAATTATGCCCAGTCGCTGGCATTGAGTGATCACACGCGGAGCAGGCGGGCGGCGAGTTCACGCAGGGCAGGGAGCAGCGCGGGTCGGTGGCGGGTTTGCTGGACGAGAGCAAGCCGGACTTGCCCGGGGATGCTCCCAACAGGCCTGACAACCTGGCCGTCTCGGAGGAGAAGATGCGGTCCAAGGCATCGAGCAAGCGGACGGATCCGCAGGCTTGAAAGAAGTTGCGTGGTTCAGAGGGCGCGGTGGGAGGAGGGGGAGGAGGTCATCGGCATGGTGACGGCTTCTAGGGCGTATTCCTGATGGCTTGTGCAAGCTCCGGTGTGTCGTTGGAGAGGCTTTGACGGCCTGTCTTGAGCGCAGATATAGAAAGGGACAGCAATCCTCATGTACTTCAAAATAATGTATTCATGGATTGAGAATTGAGGCCGAATTATCCAAGATTTGAACAAGTATTTACTCGGTGTTGACCACTACGCCCACCCAGAAGTGGTTCCGGGCAGCCATTCGGGGCTGTCACACGGGCCCGAGGCCCATCTTCGTGGCCATCGGTCATTTCCCGCCCTTCTTACCTCTCCCCTTGAAGGTTGGATGACCCTTCGGATCCCTTTTCACTTCCTCCATCGCCTCGACATGCGGTGAGCCTTCGCCCTTCTCGATCTTCAAAGCATCGATGGCCAAGGAGGCATACTTGACAGCGCGCTGGTCAAACCCCAGCACGTTGAAATTCAGCGCCGCAAGGATATACGCGTTGGCGATGCGGCAGTGGAGTCGCTCATCCTCGTACAGCTTCAGCAGGTAGGTGATGAGCCCGACGGAGACGTCGTTAGAGGTGTTCTTCAGGTCCTGGAGCTGCCCCTCGATCCACTTGAGCTCCTTTAGACGCTTGTCCGACTCAGCAACATCGTCAGCGGTAGCACTGCAGTGAGGACAGGTGCAACCGAAGCCCCAGTGGGACTGAGCACGCTCCTGTCTGTCGGCACGTGGGGCGAGAGGATCCAGATATGTGATGGTGATCTCCGCGCCAGCTTCAATGGGGCGGACGGCGGTGGTGATATGCATCAGCGTTGACTGGTCGACATAGTATGCAGCGTTGGGCCGACAGTCATGATTTGTCTTGCCCACCTCGGGGAAAGCACCGTAGTGCTGGCCGTCATCCCCGCTCAGGTCCAGCCTGAAGGCATTGGTTGTGAGACGGGCTGCGACGGGATGCTCGTCGGGGTTGTGGGCCATCTGGCCCATGAACAGGTCCGCGCTGTGACCAGGCAGTGATTTCAGAGCTAGGTCTAGCAGGTGGTGTTGCCTTTCCCGGTCGGGCTCCTCCTTGAAGGCCTGATGGATAAGAAGGACAGGGGTGTGGGCCATGATGGGATCGCCTCGGGCGAGACGGTGGTTGGCGACAACACCATTCCCTTTGCCCTCGACCTCTGCAACGTGGAAGGGTAGGTTTTCATCGTCATTGTTAAATGAGACCTCGTATTGGTGCAGGAGGTCCCCGACTTCCTTGACCTTGGCGATGTTCTCGGCGGTGGTGATGGCAGCGAGGCCTCTGCCGCCGGCGAACCGCGTGCTGTTGTAGAGGCAGTATTTGCCGACGCACTCGTCACCACCAGTCCATCGCGGGGGCCCGGCGAGGCTGTTGACGATGTCGGTGAGGTTCTGCTGCCTGAGGACGGGGCAGACAAGGTCTGGAGGGATCAGACCCCACCAGCAGACATCTGAATTGTCGAAGGCAACCTGCTCATGGATTAGGGCGTTGGTGACTGGCGACGTGACCAGCTGCAGAGCTGCCAGCAGCGCGAGCGATGGGGAGAGCGAGTGCGACCACGACCGGAGATATGCAGCAGCTGTAGGTAGCATGCTTCATTTAGGCTAGCTGGCCGTTGCAAGGGCCGGCTACGAATGCGTCGGAAGGTGCGATGGGTGCTGATGACATTCGAGTGACCAGACTTTTGCTGGCTGGCCGGCTGGCTTGCTTGGATTGAGTGCATGTGAGAGCTGGCCACAAGAGCCCAAGGTTGCGTGGTTGGTTCGGGCCGGGCTCCCCAAATGGAACCACGTTTCATGGGTACCTACAGTAGGCAGGCCGCAGGCAAAGGTCGGCACTGCGGCACTGCGGCCAGGATCTGAGCGCCGCACGGAGATCTGCAGAGGAACATCCCGCCCCTGCACCCGCCCGGCACATCGTGGGTCATTGGTGTGCACATGTGCCGACCACACACACAGCGCCATCAGTTCAGTCACATCTGCATCATCATGCTTACGTGGTACGCTTTACTGATGCAAATGCTTGAATGTGGTTCAGCCAGAGCAAGCCTTTCATTCTGCCATTTCCTCAGAGGAACCACAGAAGGATGGCTTGCCCCGTTATCAGCGATCGATCGACGCGTCGCTCAACGACCCGAAGTGACCGACTGATTGGATTATGCATTTTGGCAGCTGCGATTGTGGAAATGCCATGATGACGCAAGGCGGTGTCACGGCCGGAGCATTTGGGCCTGTGTGGCCCGTGCTCAACCTCACCTCAACCTCATTCTTCACACCTTAGCTCGCTTCTTTGCTACGCCTAGCGCTGGCTCTCTCGAGCATGGCCAGGCCATGCCCCGTGCCCCGTTGCCCCATGCCTCCGTCCTCATCCTACTCTTCTGCCCACAGACAAGCAGATAAAGACTTGATGTCTGACCATGTAGTCCAGATATGCAAGGCAAACCTGCTGTCAAGACGCTCCTTGCCCACGGTCTACGGCCACGGATGCCCCAGTACAGCACGCTTCTGTAGCAACCTGCGACTGTGGCAGGTGACAGGTGACAGGTCGGGAAGGTGCCGTCGACATTGTGTGGCAGGATGCAATCCTGTTCGCTACCGCGATACCAAGCGACGAGATTTGCACAAGGATCCACATGTCTAGCATCCACGCTCACTTCCACGGTATCGGCCGTATCCTGGAGCTTCAGCAACGAACCGTCCTACCGTCCTGCTCCACTCAATGCCTTTCCCCAGCTGTGCGCCGAATTCCTGGATGGGTTCTTCTCCATTCCCAGCTTTGTGGTACCGTCCGTCCGTAGTGTGCTTGGTGCAGCCATACAGCCCACAGCGTCTTGGTTCCTGGAGTGCTATGCACCGGCCGACTGGCTGCCATTCACTGTACCATCCGATCCGTCTGATGTTGGCTGGCCCACCACAGACACTGTCGAAGCCCGGGCGTTTCAATGCTCCATCCTTCCATTTTCCCATTCTTCCCTCCCCTACCAGCAAGAGGATGAGGTCGAGACGGAGACGGAGAGTGAGTGCGTCGGGTGCCACGAGCTCTTTCGCTGCCGAGATGCACCTTCCAGCAGCCCGGTCAGCAACTGCACCAGCAACTGCCAGTACAGATTCTGCTCGAAATTAACAAGTCTGCACTACGCCTCTTGCAGGCCACTCTGCGATGTGGTGGCATGGTAGCATCGGACGAGCTGCCACCTGCAGCACCAGGGAGGCAAGCTTTGAGGAGACAAGCATCACCCATCCAGCCTCAGCCCCAATCTGTCATCAGCCTTATGATACGGCGACACGCGGCACTCCACGCATCGTTTTCCCCGGCTGTCCGGCCACTCCCTTCCATCGTATATTGACAGAGCCATAGCCACTCTTGCCAGCATGTCTCATTTGAATTGTCTAGACCACAACGGATCCACGTCCACGCCATCCGCCCAGCCCGTCTCGCCCGTTCACAGCTCCTTGCTCGAGCACTGCCGACTAGCCGCCGGCCTGCGTCATGGTTGCACAGATGCACCTCAAGCTCCGTGCTTCCTTGCACAGTAGTCTACATGTCTTTCAGATGCACCATGGTCCCTTTGCCTTGTTTTGCCACCAGGTACTGCC
This sequence comes from Diaporthe capsici, assembly GCA_013364905.1. Taxonomy (NCBI): domain Eukaryota; kingdom Fungi; phylum Ascomycota; class Sordariomycetes; order Diaporthales; family Diaporthaceae; genus Diaporthe; species Diaporthe capsici. The sequence goes on along the minus strand of WNXA01000006.1, from coordinate 3,920,915 downwards.
GGTAACTGCCTTCCCTAGCCTGGCTCTAACACTGCGTGATGGGGATTCCTCACCCAACCACCTGGTTCCCCCCTGCGGCGCATCCTCCGAGCGAGAGGTCCAGATGTCCCAGGGCTTATCTGTGCAGCGAGCTGTTCCAAGGTTTTGTCCAGCACCGAGCTGTCCGTCTAGGCACTCGGTTGGGATGACGGTAGGATGAGCGTTTGTTTTCTCCTTCAGCCGTCCTCCTCCGCCCTTTCCCTGACTTTCCCTACCTGTGACAAGTAAATGCTCCTCCCTGTTACCTCTCCTCTACCTCCTCCTCCCTCTTCTTACCTTCTAACCCACTCGATTTCTCCTCCTCGCTCGGCCCCAGTTCTGGTCCCAGTCCAGCGCCTTGCGTGGCTTCCTAGCTCCTTCCGGACTTGTGCTCCACTCGTACCTGTGGCGGACACCTCGCTGCCTTCCTCGGAAGTCCAGGACCCGTACCGAGCATCTTGTGCCATTTTCTTCATATTCTTCACTGGTTGTTCGGCTGTTGCCTCGGATCGTTTGCACATTTCTGTGTCGCTGGGCAAGGAGCCGTCTGCTGCCTAAGCATCTCCGTCTGGTCCGTGTCAAATGTCCACTTGCGCGGTGACGCTCGTCCGAGACAAGACCTCTCAGTCACGATCTGCCTGCTGCTGCTACTGTTGCTGTTCGTAATCCTACTTTACATCTTTGGCATCCCATGGGATTTTCGCACTCATATTTCGCGATCCCATACTTACGATACCGGCCCCCTTCTAGGCCCTGAACCTTAACGTCACCCTCATAACAGCCAAGGCATTAAAGGGACCAAGCCACACTGGTTTCGTGATCTCATTGCCACAAGCATAGTTGCCGTCTTATAATCACCCACCAGCTCCGAACTCAGTCCTCCTATAGACGATCGCGCCTCCGACTAGACTCGTCGCGCGTGTAATCCCACCAGCCCTGCGCTCGCTGGACTTACCGGCTTTGTACTGAATGAAGCCTGCCCGTTGACCAGATATGTCCACCATCATGTCCACTCGTCGGCACTTCAACTTCTTCATCGTCGCATGTCTCTTCATCTTCTTCATCTTCTTCCTCCGTCTTGACTTTTCTGGCAATAATGTTGCAAAACAAGTCAAGGGCGACGTCGAGACCTGGGTCGAAGGGCTGCGTGCTCCTACGGAGCCGAAAGAGAAACCAAAACCAACCCCGAAGTACAAACCTACACCGACCTTCACCCCTCCTCCTGTTCGCGATCCATTCCCTCTTCTAGCGATGTCGACGCCCCCGCCTATCCCACGATGGAATAAGCCCCGACCGAATCTTCACGAGGAGTACGACCTGCCAATACCGCCTCCCCTGCTTATTGGATTCACACGCACCTGGCCCATCTTGCTGCAAGCAGTCGTCTCCTACATCACAGCGGGATGGCCACCCGAGCAGATATACGTCATCGAGAATACCGGCGTTCAGATGGCCAACGCCCGTGGCCAGCTCTCTCTTCAGAACCCTTTCTACCTGAACCACGCGCAGCTCAAGAAGCTTGGTGTCAATGTCGTACAGACTCCAGTGCTCCTCAACTTCGCTCAGCTCCAAAACTTCTTCCTGTCTATGGCCAACACGCACGAGTGGCCCTACTATTTCTGGTCTCATCAGGACGTGCTCACCCTGTCGTTCGAAGAAGGGTTTGAAGGGGTCACACCACCATACGACCAACCTGGATATAAGACAGTGTACGAGCTTGGATGCCAGTGGCTTGACGATGCGCGCAAGAACGACAGTCGATGGGGCGTGCGATTCTTCGCATACGATCACCTCGCATTGGTCAACCCGAAGGCTTACGAGGAGGTTGGAGGATGGGATACTCTCATCCCGTACTATTTGACAGACTGCGACATGCACAGCCGACTCCTCATGTCGAACCTCAGTATGATCGACAAACACGCTGGAACGGTCACCGATACCAGCTCCGCGCTGAACGACCTCCTTGCGCTATATCGCGACCCGAGAGTTGTCCCCGATTTCACAGACCCGAACCCACCCGCGCCACACCCAGAACCAGATACCAAAGAGAAGCGAGCGCCGACCCCCGAGGCGACCGATTCTGAAGATCCGAATCTGGCGTATTACCACTCATTGCGACATGTGTCAGATCGCATGTTCCATTACAAACACGGCGAGCGTGGCCGTAACACGTGGCAGCAGGGCCAGCACGGCGGCGTAGGGGAGCCGTTCTACTATTCTGCCGCTGGGCTGGCGGAGGCAATCGACGTCCTGACCGAAGCAGGGCGCGAGGTGTTCCGCCGGAAATGGGGCCACCGGGACTGTGATCTGATCTCCGGGGCAGGGCTGAGGCCGAGCGACGCGTGGCGTGTCGAGAAGGACTGGTCGGACTAGTTCCCCGGCGGGACTAGATGGAGCCCAGAGTGGAGCTCTCTGTTGGGTATTTACAGGCGTGGTGGTGAAGGTGGCCACGGCTGACGACCCTCCATGATGGAGCCAAGATGCTACTTCTGTGAGCAGTTGGCTCAAGTAATTTTATCGTTATGACGGTCATTTTGATGCGGAATCGGTGTGCATTTTGGTGTAAGGGCTTTGGTGGCTGTCCTTATGTGCGTGGTTTATTTTTCACGGAAGGCATGGAGTACCGGGTCATTGACGGATGAACCATACAAGTCTTATTACTTATTTCATTACACGTTCTCAATGGAGAGGCAGAGGTGGAGATACCATATTGAAGTAGATAACACTTATTTTTGACCTACTTAAGCTGGCCAAAAACGTGCTGTAAGTTGTTCAACCATGTATCGGCACCACTCTTTGTGGAGATGCACTTGGGAACCAATAATAATGAGAAAGGATATTCACACCTGCAAAAATGGATAATATACCGGTATATTGCCAACACTAAACCAACACTCTCGCCTAATTTACACGCCTAATTCACATACCCAATTCATACACTCAATTCATACATCCAGCACCTATACACTCATACTTATCCACCTAGTTTATATACTTAATTTATATACTTGATCCTTATATAAATATTATAAGTATTTAATATATAGGTATTAGTATATATATATTGTGTGTATATCTAGGTAGGTGTTAGGTATGTGGATGTTAGGAGTGTGGGTATTTCGGTATGGGTGTTTGGGTATGGATGTGTGAGTGATGTACCGGTGTACTATCTGTTTTCGCCGATGCAAGTATCCGCTCTCATAACAATTATGCAAAAGTTTAGGTCTCTGTTCTCTCACTTGTTATGTCATTAGTCTTGAGTCTTTGGGTTGAGTAACAAGTTGATCACTGAGCGTTGTATGGTGCACTATCCATGCTTCGGCCTGGAATTGTTTACATGTGGATCTCCTGGAAGCCTCGGGCCAACTCAAGTCCTGACTGTGTGGCTTGTAAGATTATCTCTCAGGTTGAAGTTAAAAAGCAACGAAGGATGCAATGAGCGTACTTGGCCGGGTCGCTGGGCGCCCAGCCTCCCGGAGGGGCGAAGCTCTCACCCCCGGAAGCGACCGCGCGCCAGCGTCTTCTCGACGTCGTCGACGGCGACGGCGAAATGCATGAACGAGGGTGATTGGTTGTGGGCCTTCAGGAATACTTATTCTCAAAAGTTTTGTATCATAATCCTTTCTTACTGGACACAGCCGCAAAATGGCCCGAATCATACTGGACAGCATTTGTGTGTGGTTGAAGCTGCATGTAGATACTTGACTGCTCCAGTGGGTAATTTAGGTCTCATTGAATCAAACTCTGATCTTCCTTTTATGCAAGCCTTCTTGTTTTCAAAGGCATGAGCCATTCTATTCTTTACACCAATATATATTTGGGGAAAATGCTGCTTTTTCTTTTGGCCGGCCAGGGTTGGAAGTCACTTCGCTCACAAAGACTGCACATGTGAGGTGTATGAATCTGTCATAGCTTCACACATTCCACGCTCCTGTCACTGTTGCGGTCATGACAATGATTCCGAAAAGAAATTGGATACAGGTTCCAAGTTCAGAAACCTGATGGCTAGGCAGGTGTGGACATTCTTCTTCACTTAAACGAGGCTCAGGTTAGGAATGGCATGACAGGGCAGCACGGCTGTCTGCATGACGCGGCTACAAGACGAGGCTGCAAACCAAATTGCAGCCTGGTGAATTTCGAGTAACAACCCTGACCCCGAAGAAAGAGATCAACGACTTTTCCACCATTCTTTTCATGACCATGGAGCCCACCAAGATTTCTTCCAGGCACACCTGACGTCCTCCGTCTCAACGCTCGTCAGACCGTCCACGTATCTCATCTGATGCTCCATCCAATTGCCTTGCAGCGCATTCAGTCCACGTCAGACAGGTATGTGAGCTGAGTTCCGCTTGAACTCCCACCGTTAGCATCTTTCCGCCGACCATCAGCACAGAACAACCACAGAAATTGCCTTCACGATGTGGTCGAGCCCCTGGGAAAGAGAATGGGAAAGATTCTTGGACCGCCACGGGGCACAGCAGAATCCCGTGTCTCGCCGCCGGCTCGCCCGCGACATCGCCGAAATGGTGAACGACCCTTATCCCAACACCGAACTGAGACCCAGTAAAATCTCACTCGATGAGACGTGTCTTGTTCTCAACACGGGCACCCGACACGTGCACGTGTTTTTGAGGTTCGGCGCCCACTACCCTCACATTGCTCCCACCTTATTTATCGGTGGCCGAAGAAGACACCCAGATCGGGGTGGACTTCTATGTTCTGCGTCACTGGTGTCCAGGAATGAAGACACATCATCCTACACCATCAAGACCTTCGCGATGCTTCTCTTGAGCATGTTCGACGGGGATAGCGAACTTGCAACATCCCCCGACGGGACTGAGTCCAGAATCCAGTTCGAATGGGACGAATACACGTGCTATAGCTGCGGTACCCGCATTTTGCAGAATGGAGACCTCGACCTCCGGCAGGATTTGATTAGTCTCTGCTATCGACCTGAACGCCCACGACTCCCCATTTCCTCGATCGACGATCTTACGGACCCAACCGAGTCCCCAACTATTCATAACCCCCGGACCATTCATGACTTTCCGGTCGAGATACTGAGCAAGATTCTCGATGATCTCGACGTCCAAGACGTTGTGCGGTTCGGACAAGCGTGGGGCAAGATTGAGGACATCATCGAGACCAACTTGGTCATCCGCGACCGCGAACTCCAGTGCTTCGTCACAAAGGAGCACTTCACACACTCTCCGCTTGGCATCGGCATCCGCAACAACAACGACGACGACGGCGACGACGACGACGAAGGCAGACGGGTTCCGTTGGGACTGGAGTCGGAGTTCGACCTGATCTCCCAGACTGCTATCCGCGATCTCGAAATCCGCACATCTGCTTACGGCTACGGGTTTGACGAATGGCTCCCGCTGCCGCTGTCTGAACGACACTGGGAACAAGTCAAGGGGGACACCTTCCAATGCCTCGACGGGCTGGCCGAGACGACGCACAGCGGCTTTAGGGGCTCGCCGACTTCCGACGCCCTGGACGTCCTGACCACCCTCATGGACGACCACGTCGTTAAGCTCTTTACCAACGTGGAGAGGCGGCCGACGCACGGAGGCACGTCCAGAGCAGGAGTGCGATGGGGCACAGACACCACGGGTCTACTTCAAGCTTCCGAGAAGGGCATAGAGTCGATGTTCTTCCTCTTCCACCTCCTCCTGTGCGTCGCGGTCGCCAAGCCCGAGCTCGTCGACAAGGCCAACAGCATGGTCAGATCCTTCCACTCCGGCAGCCCACCCGCCCAGGACATGCCCGGCCCAGGCCGCATCCTCGTGGCCCTGCTGATCTCAGACGTGAGGGTGGACAGCAGCTTCATGGTACGCGTCGTCACCGAGGCGGTCACGCGCAACGTGCCGGGCCTGCTGACCAGACACCCAGAGCTGTCCCACCTGGAACCCGACGGCGCCGCCTCCCCGTACCGCCTCCACCACACCTTCACGGGCGACCTCGCCTCATACCGTGCCCTAATGTTCATGGACGTCTTCCAGCGCACCGTCCGGCCAGCCACCAACGGCACGACCCTCAAGCAGGCCCGCGACGCCCTCTTCCACCGCCGCGGGTTTCCGCCCTCGGCCACCACCGGTCACCTCGCCGCGGAGACCCGCCGCATTCTGGCCGTCGACTCGCTCCCGGGCTTCCTCGCCTGCCTCGGTGTGCTCCCCGTCCCCGGCGGCCCGCGCTTCCTCTCGGGCTGCCTGCGCGATACGGTCCGCGAGGGCTTGCGCAGGGGGAACGTGTTAGCGTGGCCCCTCGACCAGGCCGCGGCGCTGGTGCTGCGGCTCACGGCTGAGCACTGGTCCACGCTGCCGAGGACGGAGCGCCTGACGCCTTGCCCTGAGTGGCCTCCCCCTTGGGAGGTCATTGCCAGGGCTCAGGCGTTGAGTCACTATCCTGATATGACTCCCTGATGGGGATCATGGAACCGGATCCGTATGTCGGAGAGGTCCAGGCTGGGATAGCGTGGGGCCTAATGTCGTGGGCTTTTGGTGCTGAACTAATCTGGATGCTTTGCGCCCGGGGAGGAGCTAGGCCACGGAGATTAGCAGCGGCACACGGGGAATGAAAGCCACAGCCTACAATTGACTGACAAGTTGGGTAGCTTGGTAGCGTCGGAAAGGAGTACTCTGGGGGTAGGGGCAAAAGATGGGCGCACTTGTCAACTCCCAACTCACCAGCACCCGCGCCGAAAGACGCTTGCCAAAGGTGCGCCTTTTCCAGTACAGAATCAAGTAGACAGTCAAAAGGCGTCGAAGACAGACGTAACATGGCGCAGTAATAAGACTCTAATACGAAAATGACAATTGGTATGCAGATGAAACCTATAACCCTCAACGCCGCTCAGAATGACACGATACAAGAAACAAGAATGGCCAGGTTAAGCGTATAGTACACCGCTTGGAAAAACACGGGCCGTTGTATCTCAAGAGCCCTCCCACAAAGACTGCCAGGTATATAATAGTGACCAAGGAAAAACCACAGAAGACGAGTCGAGTCATTTAAAGCTCATCATGAATATGCTTCACCGGCGTGACACCCTGCAACGGCTTCTCGTGTATGTCATCCGCGGTCCCGATGGGGACCTGCTGCGCCCCACCGTCCACCACCTGCTGCTGCTCCTGGCCAATAGGCTCGGCACCGTGGCGGGCATGCTCCTTGACGAACTTGACCAGGTCGCTGTGTGTGCGCTGGCCCTCGTAAGAGATGGGGTTCGACTTGTCGTCAGCCCTGTAGAGCCGCACCCACGGGACGTACGGCACGTCCTCGGGCAGATCGTTCTTCATGATGTCCATCTTGGCAATAACAACGTTGGAACCGGAAGAGCCGCTGCCGTACGTGGTCGCGAGGGCATCGTAGACGGGCGCCAGGGCCTTGCAGTAAGGGCAGTCCTCGCGGAAATAGTACAGCAGGACGTCCTTGGAGCCGTCGAGCACCACGTTCTGGAAGCTGTCGGCCACGACGGTGGTGACGGGCCCGGCCTGCACGGCGGGGATCGGCTCGGACTTGACGACGGGCTTGAGGCGGCCGGCCAGGAAGTCGTCGGCGAAGCGGCCGATGTTGCCGGCCGACAGGTCCTTGGTGCTGCCCTGGGTGGTGTACGGGTACTTTCCGCGCTTGGTGCCGTCGTAGATGGCAAAGGCGGGGAAGTTCTTCTCGGCGCCGTTGTCGAGGTGCAGGTAGCCCGCAAACCCGGCAAAGTCGGGGGTCTCGGCCGTCGCGAATGTCAGCCTGCCCTTGAGCTTCTTGGCCAGGGGCCTCAGCTCGTCGACCACGGCCCGTCGGTCGTCGTCGGTGCGCGAGAAGATGAAGGCGGTGGGGCCGTTGTTGCCCGAGACGTAGTTGCGCCAGGTGTTGTAGCCGAGCTCGCCGATCAGAGGGGTATATGTGGTCTTGGCGAAGGTCTTGATGGCCTCGATGTCCTCGATGTCGCCCTTGTAAACCTCCTTGCCCTCGCCGTTGGGCTCATACATGACAATAGAGGGGAAGCTGACGCCTGCTTTGGCGGCGGCATCTGCGTTGAAAGTGACACCGATGGGGAAGTCCTCGTGGAGCTTCTCAGCGGCAGCCCAGAGCGCGCCCTTGGCGACCGTGTCAGCTGCGTCGAAGTAGCCGATCAAGACGATCTCCTCCTTCTCCTTCTCGAGGAAGGCATCATGGTGCGCCTTGGTGGCAAGGGAATTGACGGTAGCGAGCACTTGCTTCTTCACAAAGTCGACGATGCTAAAGTCCGATTAGCCGACTGTTCTCATGGCGATTTTCGAAGTGGAACTGGTGTCATGGTTCTTACGCAGAAGACCTCCTCGGGCCATCATACTCGTGATACAGTTCACGGCCCTCTTTGAAGATCTTGAGGGTAGGGAAGGCCCTGATCATGTAATCCTGGCAAAAGGTGGAAAACCTCTGGCAGTCGATCTTGGCGAGCTTGACGTCGATGTTCTGTTCCCTCAAGGTCTTGGCAGCAGCCTCGTACTTGGGAGCAAAAGTCTGGCAGTGCCGACTGTAGCAAAGGGTTAGCAGCGGACGGGAAGGGCGGCTTGGGTGGCTGAGACAAAGGGTGTGCGGCTGGAGCAGCTCAGCACAGCACTCTCAGGAGAGACTCACCACCAGGGCTAGATATCAGGGAGTCACGGTCAGCAGATGTTCGTCCAGAGCGGGGCCCAATCGGGCACAGGGGAGCGAACACATACCGCATAGAATTCCGCCATAACCACATCGTTTTCCTTGATGAAAGCCCGGAAGCTGGTTGGCTGCAGCTCGATGGCGGACTCTGTCGAGGGATCCTCGGCGACGGCGGCTGCAGCGAGCCCGAGCAGGCCGAGGGCGAGGCGTGTCAAGAGCCTCATGGCGGCGGTGGTGGGTAGTATGAACTCTGAAGCTATGGACAGCGAGTAAGAAGACAAGGATACGGTAATGAACAGTTCAGCGTGTGTGTGCTAGCACGGCATGTGCAGCCGTCGAAGTGAAGTGAAGTCCAGGCGAGGCAAGGCAGGTCAATTCAAGTCAAAGAGAGCGAATGTGAGTGTGATTAGATAAGGAAAGGGCCTTTGAAGGATGAAGGACCGGGTCGGGGTCGCGGGCGTGGGACGAGATTTCCTGGGGTCTCTCAGGAGGCGGCAAGAAACGTCCAGGACGTCCAGACGATGAGACGTGGCCAATTTCCCGTTTCGGCCCCAATCTACGGCGCTCCGTCGGTACGTACCTCGCGGCGCTTGCGCAGCCTCCCACGCCTCCGTTTCAGGAGATACCCTAACCCTCGCTCTCGCAGACCCATTTCACAGCCCTGAGGGAAACGGAAACGGGGTGCAACGCGAGAAAACGGGAAAATTGCATTCACAGGGTGTGTGCGTACTGCGAACCAAGTGACTATCCATTTCAAATGCATACAATTCATAGGTGGTCGTCGGCAGGCCAAAGCGGTCAAAGGTCGCAGCCCAGGAGGGGTCCCACTGGGGCCAAGGGGGCGGCTCAACCCCGTACTTGCATCAAGGCGGGCCTGGATCCGAACGAAAATAGCCCGAACAGCCCACCCGCACAGCTTGCTGACATAACCATGCCCCTGATTCTTCGACGTCGCTGGTCTAGCAGCAGTCAGAGTTAGTCACTGCCAAGTCGGCCCATTTTTCTCACGCAGTCTCGACGATTCAATTCTCTGGCTTGACGCTCGACACTCCAGTCACTTCCAACGTCTTTAACCGCTAGGCACCATCCGAGACAATTGCTGATCAAGGTGTCACACGAGGTTCCATCTTACGCCTGGGGCGGTGCCTCTGATTAATAGTTGCGTCACTATGTCCATAGGCAAGATCGGATCTCGCTCCCTGTCGGCAGTAGAGCAGCCAAGCCCATTATGAATTTATTGGAGTCTACAACCGTATCAAAAGTAGGAAAGTAACTCGAATTTGTCCTGCCGTTTTGACACATCCCTCAAAGGTATACGCGTACTTCAAGTTGAGAGCTTTCCCGTAGAATGAACTGGGAATGGATGTGAAGAGTAATGTAGAGTCGATAGCAGACACCTAAACACAAGTAGCCTCTGCATCGTTACATATGTATGAATCCCTCTAAATCGAGGCCTTATATGGCATAAGAAGTAAGTGGTCTCGTTTTTAATCTGTACACATATGCCTCTTAAGCAGGATGCATCAGTCCCTTCATCCAGTGATAAACGCTTAAACACCTAGCGTTGGAAAAAAAAAAGGCAAAAAAAAAGAAGAAAAAAAGGCCGATAACAGTAGGTTTCGAACACAATTGTCTGTACATACCTAGGTAAGAAGTAACCTTACGCGTTACGTTGAAGCACGGAGCATTGGAACATAGGGCTGCCTAGGTATACCGCGGCATTGATTGCCCAAGGCTTTTCTAGGTCGAAGCAAATTATTCTGAATAAAACCTACGAAGGTCAGTTGAGAGGACACACAAAGACTTCTGGCCAAGAGGCAACACGGCCCTCCATATTATCCTAATTAAGGATGACCTGCAAACCCGAGAAGCCTTATGTCAAATATAACATGCCCCAGCTATGAGTAGGGAACGACATGTATTCATCTGGATGAGGATATTTCATGGATCATGACATCGCATCGAATGCGACTTGAAGTCTCGAATTTTCCAGAGTGAGCATAATGTGAGACCATCAACTATGTGACTGGATTACCAAGGCTTTTCATGACGTTCAATCAACTTTACCTTGACTTCTTCAACTCAGCCAGCGCGGGGAGTCCCCATCTTAGCATCCACTCCGTGCAAAGAACATCTTGAGCATTCATTCGTTCCGCCGGCTTGTACGCCAGCATTCCTCGGAGCATCTCCAACAGCGCCGCCTTCTCCTCAACCAGGAACTCCTCCACTCCTTCTTCCCGCCTCGGCTCCTGCACCAGGAGCTCAAACCGCCCCTCTAGCCCGGGATCACAACCGATAAAATGATCTCGGCGATCATCCCTGACAGCGCCATCCTCGGTGAAGAGGTCGCGCCGAAACTCCCCGTCCCACGCATCCCACCACTCATCAGGCAGCCTCCCCATGGTATGCACCCAGTCTTGGCGCAGAGTATCGTTGCTTGGGAAGAAGCCCGACCCGAACAGCGACCCGCTGCCGCCGACGACCTCCCAGATCACGCAGGCGAGCGCCCAGATATCCGCGGCGAAACCCAGCTCACCCGTGGCGAAGTGCGCCTCGGGCGGCGTCACCCGCAGCGGGGCGTGACAGTAGCTGCGCTGCGGGCCAGGGGCTGAGGGCATATACGACTCGCCAAAGTCGGCAAGGAGGATGGCGCTCTCCGCAAGCGGCACCCAAGGAATGCCGGCGCAACGCCGTGGGTCGGCACGCCGTCGCCGATACCGCCGCCGCCGATGCGCGTGACTGCTTCTTGGTACGGTTCCCCGAAGCGTTCGTAGAGAGCTGGTTGGGATAGGGCGTGTATGTTGTCCCCCGGGGCGAAGCGGAGCAGGACGTTACCGGTGTGAAGGTCGCCGTGCACTACGCCCTGCGCGTGGCAGAAGGCCACGGCCTGCGCCATCTGAGCGGCTGTTGCGCGGGCGCTGGGCAGCGGGAAGATGTCGTAGCCCTGTGTTGCGGACTTTGAGGCCGCGATGCTCATGCGGGCGGGCAGGGTGACTATACACGGGTGTTGTCCATTGGGACCGTCGAGCACGAACTCGTCCAGGATGGGGAGGATCATCGAGGCTCTTTCGTCGTCCGAGTGAAGAAGCCGGTGTAGTATCTCATTTTCATGTGACGTGATGATCTTGTCGGAAATGCAGACCTTCACCGAGACGTATTGAGTGACCGCGTCTCTGTCCCGTGCGATCCAGATTGTCGAATACCCGCCGTGTCCAAGCTTGTCCACGATTTGATACCGGCCGTCTTTAAGCGTGTCTCCGATGGCGATGGGGTGGTAGCCGCCGATTTGATACTTCTCCAAGTTCTCCACGTCCTCTATGGGATAGTATTTGAAAGCAAATGCCTTCTGGCTATCGTCCTGGCCATTAGTCGCAACATTCTCATCGGAAGCCGCCTTCTCATTACTTGCGTTGGTGTTTATACTAGTGTGGTTTGAGTATTCAAGTCTTCGACGGCTAAAACTGCTGGGGAAGCGGTAGCTGCGCCATCGTTGAATCTGTTCATTTGGTCTGCATCCTCCAAGCCAGCTTCGGTTACAAGAGAAAATGGAGCGAAGTTGCCGTGCGGGCAGTAAAAGACATCGAGGAAAGTACCTCAGGTCGCAAGGATTTCCCAGTGATATTGAGGGACACGCGGAAGTCCCTGAAGCCATCCAGAAGGGCTGTGCTCTGATTGGTCTCATTGCGAGGTTCTGGGGTGCACCGTGTGCTGCCTTGCAAAATAAGCCAGGCTTGGGGGCCAGGTGTCCTTTTACAGTCGACAGATTGGCATTGCAAGAACAGCAGTATGGGGATTGGAGATCACTCGGCTTGGGGTATCTGCGCATAAGACAGTGATTCGAGACGTGTGGGCAAAGCAGTGGAGGATTGAAGTCTGCTCTGCTGCCTGGTAGCACATACTTGGCATTGCAAGTGGGGTCTCGATTTAACCTGGGCGAGCTTGGGTCAGCCCCCTGGCCTGCTCATAGAGTGCATCTGCAGCGATTAGTGGAGGCATGATAAACTACGACCAACCAGTGAAGGGCCCGCATCAGACGTCAGGCCATGGAATAATGCAGACTGTGCCTGCAATCCATCCTCTCCGGATCAGATCCCCTCCCCGGACTACTAGAATTAGATATTGCACCGACAATCAGAATACACAGATTCTCCCTTCTGCCTTCTCGGTAATTCAGTCTATTTGAACAGGCCTGATGGACAAAGTTTTAAGTGTTTGCCATGGCCATACATGTTTCAGGGCCGGTTTCCACCTTGCCCTGATCTTCTGTCGGCATTTATCCTCCAGGTGCCGTCCAATGTATTGCGCACACTGATAGGTTCCGAGCTCCGAGTATAGCTGTAGCTCGCTCTGGACCTCGAGATGCTGGAATAGGCTTCTTGAAATTCTTGTGTTATCACCGAGAACCAATGTCCACAGCCAAGCCAGAAGACGCATGCACATGCTGTTCCGTTCACGAGCTACGAAAGCTGAGAACCTTCCAATTTCCTTCTTGCAGCGGAATGAATTCCGTCCAAAGTTTGTTTGGGGGAAGGACTCATCCCGATCTTGTTCCACCGGGTCAACAGATCATCAGACGTCCACAGCGGCACTTGCACACCACGGGTCCGTCGCTCATGCCTGCATACTGAAGATTTGTTTCCGAATTTGCGGGTAAGAAAATCTTAATCAGATAAGTTCGAGGCGCTAGTATGACACGATGGGTTTCTGACGAAACGTTTGCCACCTGTCAAGATGATTTCACGGCCCAGCTACTGCATCTTGAATCCCATACTCCACGTAGTTGCATGAGGCCCTGGCCAGATTTACACGATTCATGGCATGGAGAAAGGGAAGAATTGGGTAGCCTTTGTCATGACTTTACTCGGCGTATTGAGCAAGCCATGCATGCCATCGGGGAAACAGATGCTGCCGGTCAACCGAAGTCCAATAATCTGTGATTACCATTCTATGTCGATTAGCATGGGGAACAGAGCCAAGGAGCCCGGGCTGTATATCATCAGTGACGTGCTTATAGTGCCGGATTTTCTCCACCTCTAGTAGAAGTTCGATCAGCCTTCCCTCATTTGGTGAATGTACAGGCAACCCGTTTAGACAATACATGTAATCTTGCAATAGCCTCTTGTGAATCCCAGATTGTCAGCCCACCCGAATACGACGGCCATATTAGACTGCCGTAAAGACCGCCCAGCACAGGCTTGAGCGACCCCGAGTCAGAGATCTGACTTTATACTTTTGGGCTTTGCTTCAGAGAATCTGCTTCTAGCTGCTCGAGCACTGCACTATGCGAGTCATACTCGCGGCAACATGGAAGCGCCACCCGCTGAATTCGGGCGCGAATGCAAGCGAAGCTGTTTCGGGAAACCCCTGTTCTCGCCCGCTAACCCATGTTTTCCACACGCACCCTGACCGGAGCATACATCAGACGACACGCTAAGCGAAGTATAAAAGAATAGGCCTTGCGATGCATGCGCGCCGGAACCATGCTACCGCACTGCAGCTGCCATGTGTTCCTCCCCCCGGTCAGTGCCGGAGGGCTGTGGGCCGGGCGGAACTTAAATCGTAAGCGTTATGTCGTGCGCGATTGTATGCTTTATAACAGAGTACCCAGCCCGTGCAGTCGGTCCTGGCGGGGGGCTACTTGTCGTGACTGGACCTCTCCTCCTGATCTAGGTACACGGAATCAGACCTGGCTCGAGGGATGTTCATATTATCAGTCTCAAATTGCGCGCCCTTTCAATGTGGGAAGGAGATCACCAGGACAGGTGGCCTCTCGGCACTTCCACAGACATGAGAAAAACGGACCGCAGCCTCAGCTTCGAGGAGCTGGACGACTACTCGGGCGACAAGGTGCTGGCGATCTCGATACCCTTCACGGTCCTGACGACAATGTTCGTGGCGCTCCGATTCTGCTCCAAGAGGCTTATGCGTTCACGTTCTGGCTTGGATGATCTCTTGCTCGTGGTTGCTTATTTGGTCAACGTGGGTCTATTTGCAGTTGTGATCGGTCAGTTGAGCTGGATAACTGCGTCCATCTTTTATTTATGGCAATCCGGCTGACAATATCATATGCAGTGATGACCAAAATCGCGGGCGTAGGGCACCATGAAGAATGGATCACAAACACCAACCCCTCGCAGATCGTCCGCTGGGCGCAGCTCGTCCTGGTCTTCGAATTCTTACATTTCGCAGGCGTCGCCTTGCCAAAACTTGCGATCATCGTCTTCTATATCCGGGTGTTCAACTGGAAGGGCAGGATGCGGACAATATGCTACACGACGATGGGCCTCTTGGTTGCGACCTGGCTGGGAAGTGTCCTCGCCGCCTGTCTCCAATGCAGACCGTTGGCGTTCTGGTGGGACAAGACAATCCAGGGAGGAACGTGTTTCGACGTGCAGCTTTTCTTTCGGGCACAAGCTATCACGAGTCCTATCCTGGACATGGTGATACTCGCATTACCTGTGAGGTCAATATGGGGCCTGAAGCTGCCAGAGAGTAAGAGGATCGAGTTGTTGCTCGTGTTTGGTGTGGCAGGCTTCGGAATTATAGCTTCTATTATCCGCGTTCAGATCTTTTTCACCACCGCTGCATTTGCAGACCGAACTTGTCTGTTGCCCCTGGCCCTACCCGTACTCTCAACGTCAAGGTGATGCTAACGTACAAAGCAGGGGCGACAGTTGACTTGTGTGGATGGTCTATTGTTGAGGTTGGAACGTATATTATTACAGCATGTCTTCCAGAAATGAGACCATTGGTGCCTTTCCTTGTCCCGACACGTCTGCTAGCAAAAGCACGAAAACTCATGACAGTCCCGAGCGCGGCCGGTTCCAGCCCAGCCAGCAAGGTCCGCCAATATGACAACCAAATTGGGCTTCCTTCGGTTATCACGCACAATAGTAACACGCAAGGAGAATTTAAAGAATGTGGGGCCTGGGATAGGACGTCCCAGGACCAGAGGATGCAAGAGCCTCGCAGTGAGCGGACCGAGATACACGGGTCGCACAAAGAGTCGCATAGAGAGGAAGTAACAGAGAGGATCGATTGGGAAAGGGAGGGCGGTTTGACGATCTTCGTCACCCGAACTACGTTAGTGACTATCGACACGCTCGGTTCGTTCGACAGACCGTGGGAATACCTAGGCCCGTCCCTCGGGAGTCCCACAATTGCAAGCGGGTAATCGGGACGACGAGCATAATCGAATACAGATCCAAGCATATTAATTCATCGCATTACTATAAATATATACCAGCAACAAAGAAGGCGGCAAAACCTGTAAGCACCTCAAATCGCCGCAGAGAAAGGTCCGCCAGCCCCTCTCGAATACTCCCAGCGCCGCTATCTACCGCCTGGCCAGTAGAAGCCAGGACCTTTTCTCCAGTCGGGTATCGAATATTATACACAGGATCCGACGTCAGCTCGGCCTGCGAGCCAAGCGTGTGATCGCAAGTGGCCTGGTTCTGCCCAGACCCCCAATCCAGCTTGCACTTCTCATCATAGCCCAGCGAGCAGACGGGGTCAGCGATGTTGAACAGCACGTGGTTCTGCCCGACCCAGCTATCCGACTCCCCCAGGCAGCTCGCAAGGTAGTTCATGCTGTTGGCGGCGCTCAGCGGCAGCCCGTCCGTGTGGATGAGGTCCTCGCAGCTGGACGCGTCCGCCTCCTCATAGGTCATTGCGACGCCGCCCCCCGCGATTGGCTCCTTGGAGGCGGACTTGCCCGTCTGCAGATAGTTCCACGCGTCGTAGCTAACATCATAGGCACCACCGGACTGGTCGATGCGCAGGAGGTGGACGGAGCGGTCGCCGTAGCTCAGCTTGACGCAGATGTTGTTGCAGTCGACGCTCATGGGCCAGTAGGCCACCCGGTTCGTGTTGATCTTGCACCCCAGGACGCCGACCGACGACGAGTAGCTGTCGTGGGGCGTCGCCCAGATGCCCGTCCCGTCCGCCGAGGCGAGGGCGACGAGCGCGGCGAGGCACAGGGCCAGGCGGAGAAGAGGCGAGGGTGCGTTCATCATGGCCGTCGCGTGACTGAGTGACTGACGGGCTTATCGACCGACCGATCAAATGAGGGACTGGCAAGCAAGACGATCGAGTTGTGCTTGCATAAAAACGATTGACTAGGGCATTAAGGATTGACCCTGCCGCCCCATTTGCGGCTCGTGCTGGTGCGTGTGTGTGCGTGTGTGTTCCGGACAGACTCCACGCGGTTCGTGTGCGGCGCGCGGATGGATTGCACGTTTTCGTTGAGGGGAGGATCCTGTCTGACCACGAGATTATCTGAGATTAAGCTTTGTCGGTTAAAATTAGGTGAGACTGTTTCGGGCCTAGCGGCTCCCGGCCAGTCGACCGGCGACTCGGGCCGGGGCCCGGCCGACTGGAAACAATTAATAGAGTTTTGCTATAGTTTAGGAGCAGTCGGGGGATGTTCAGATAAGAAGGGCTGTCAACACTGTTCATCTTCTCCCCCGAAAGACGAGCAAGCACGAAGACTTGAGGAGGAACGCGCTAGCATATGCACGAGGTCGCCCGGCTCTAAAGACTGGCTGACTGCGGTGCCAAGTCAGTGGCTGCCGCTCAGTGATCAGCTAAGTCACCAACCCAATGGCGAGTGGTACCGAGCCCCCGGACCCAACTTGTGGTCTATGCAGGAACATACCCGCTACTCTACAACCTGCCACGTGAATTCTCCAATAATCCATTCCGGTTTGGTATTCATGAGCAAGCAAGCTTTCAAAAATACATGGCTAATGCGTGAATTCGTCCCTGTTGATATCAAACTACACATCAGTGTGACGTTGCGAGTGCAGCACTTCCGAAAATATATGGTATCCTGGGCCAGAGAAGATCGACGGTACCCAAAAGTATCTCTGCAAAATGACCGAGGCATCGTGCCATGATGTGAGCGCCAAAGCGACAACTATTCGGTTGAGCCGTAACGTGAAGAACGATTTGGTCCGATCATCAGGGGCAGCAATTATACCCATCATTGTTTGCCAGAACTGCGACTCCAAGGAAGAGCACAGCGCCAAAGAAGATGGTAATTGCTGCTCAGGTCGCTGGAAAACCTCCATCAACTGAACCGCCGTATTTCCGGGGCCGTCCTCTGTGTCTGTGGTGCGCCGCAGCACGATTTTCAGGAACACCTTGATTGACAGTGCTATCGCCGTAAGAAACGCCTCTCTTGGGTATGAGGTGCGGTCCAACTGGATGGCTGTATCCAGGGACTCGATAACGCGACTAAGGCGTGACCGTTGACCACTGGTGAGTTGTTTATTTGGAACATACGTCTGCAACATCTCATTCACCTGTTCCGCGTTCTCGAGAATGAGGTAGGCTGCTTTCTTGGCGGGGGCGGAGAACATCGTGTCGAACATGCCGGTTTTCTCCACCGTGTTCAACACTGTCACGTCGTGCCGAGCTAATAGAAGTAGTCCCTGAATAGCTGTGCTGTAGAAAATGGTTAGATGTCCGTACGTGCAAGCCTGTCGGAGTGTACGAACCGTGGGACTGCAGTTGATGTCCAATGGTCAGTTTCGTCATGTGAATTTCTAGAACGAACAGCGAGGATTTGGAGGAGGCCGGAGATGTGGATTTTCCACGCTTCAACATTGCCTAAACCTTGCTATTGAGATCATATCGTCAGCAGGGATGCAGGTAAAGATACTGGAATGCAGTTTGATTTAGGGAGACAAACATCGAGAACAGCAAGGATCAATACGGCCGCGACGACGCTATCCGTAACACCCTCAGGCCCATGGTTGAGCCGCTCCCTCACGGATTGAATAGCTTTGCCTTTGTACGTATCCAAAATAACTTGAACCGAACGGTGTTGCCGCCGAGCTGCATATACATGTCTGGCAAAGTACAGCGAGACATCCAGCATAGTAGGATCGGGAAGGAAGCGAGCCCAGTCAGACTGAATCACGGCGAAGGCAGTGTCCGATTCTGGAATGTCTGTAACTAAATGAAGCTTTTCCATCGCTGTCGTCACTACGAAATGGTGATGTGTCAGCCAGGAGAAACGACAAAGGCGGCACTATCCATATCCGACGCACAATGATGAATGAAGAATGCATCTTTTCTGTTCAATCTGTAATTCAATCCCGGATGGCTGAAGATGGGGTGCTGAATATCGAACACTAGGCCACGATCTGTATTCAGACCATCTTCCCCGAACCGTAGAGAGCCGAAGCGTGCGGCACTCTCTTTTTGCTCAGCATAATCCCGTACTAAGCGTCGTCGTCGTCGCGCGAAATTGGCCCTGGTGGTGTGAGCCCTCATCGCTTTCGCGTTGACCTTGTCAAGTGTGGGTCCGGTTATCGACACAAATGTTAAGTCAGCTGCCGAGCCCATCTTGTTAACCGGCATGCCAATCTATTTCAAGATGCGTCGGTCGGTGCAAGGAAATACAAAAACTTAGCGCACAAGTTCGGCCGGACTTGAACTGAGTTGTGGTGGGAGTTGATGGGAATCCTTTGCTTACCAATAATGGAAGCATGACGTCCATTTAGAGGCGTGATGCCAAGCATTCTTGTTTTCCTGAAACGGTTTAGTCGAGCAACAGCAAGTCCCGCTAGGTCCGAATTTGGACTGGTGGCAACTAAACGACAAAGACGGATCACACTTGGGTGAGGCTTGGTGACACGCAACTCGTACACTGCCTTGAAGAATCCCAGCTGTTGCGGAAAAGTTTCAGAGCTGACTGGTTTTCGGGAGGCGGCGAGTCTTGTCGTCCCGATAGGAACGCAATAAGGGAGAAAGATTTCAGAGCTGACTGTATTTCGGGAGGCGGCGGGTCTTATCGTCCCGGTAGTAACGCAATAAGGGAATTGATCAAGCTTGGCAGCCATAGAGGGTCACTGGCTGCTTTCCTAAGCTGCGTCCTGATCAGGACTATTGATAGATTCATGTGGAACGGGCGTATTACAAATGCATCAGCATGGCGGCACGAGCCTGGAGTTTGGACGTCAAGGGACTCGAATATATATTGTAGACTGCATATGCCACTCTCTTTCTGCTCGGCTCACCTTTATTCTATTCCACCAGCCACGAAGTCCTTCACAAGTGTTCTTCTTCTCGCTTATTCATCACTCTTCCCAAGCATCAAGCAGGATGTCCTCATACGTGATCAATGGAGCCTCGACCGGCATTGGGGTAGGACGCTCCCAGTACCTTGCGTGACACAAAACATCTCTAACTTATGCAATGGGACAGTTCGAGTTCCTACGACAACTTTCACTCAACCCAGCCAATACCGTCATCGGACTAGTTCGCAACGTCAAGAGCGTTGAAGCCAAGGCGAAGACGGAATTAAACAGGACCAATGTTCATATTATTCATGGAGATTTAGACAGCTACGAAGTGCTAAAGGCAGGTTTTGCTGATGACCTCCTCCTCGGGATGTATTTCTGACTAACCCCTTCAAACAAACAGGAAGCAAGCGAAGCCACCGCGAGAATAACTGGCGGAAAGCTCGACTACCTCATCTCCAATGGAGCTTACCTTCACAAGGAGTCCGGTCTCGTCAACTTTGGAAAGCTGTAAGTGTTGATACCCTTTGATTGTCAGAGTCTTGTTACAACACTGTCATACGATGGTATCACTTAATGCTGACGGATCTAAAGAGGAGAGAACCCTGCCGCTCTGGAAAAAGAGCTCCTAGCAGGTTGCAAAACCAATATCATTGGCAACATTCATCTCTTCAACCTCTTCCTGCCACTAATCCTGAAAGGCACGCAGAAGAAAGTCGTCTTCATCTCTTCGGGACATGCCGACCTTGACCTTATCTCTAAATACGAGGTTGATATCACCGGACCTTACGCACTCGGGAAGGCCGCCACGAATGTCGTCGTGGCCAAGTTCCATGCTGAACATGCCAAGCATGGAGTTCTTTTCATGAGCATCAGC
The DNA here is from genome assembly GCA_013364905.1 of Diaporthe capsici. Classification (NCBI taxonomy): domain Eukaryota; kingdom Fungi; phylum Ascomycota; class Sordariomycetes; order Diaporthales; family Diaporthaceae; genus Diaporthe; species Diaporthe capsici. The sequence goes on along the minus strand of WNXA01000006.1, from coordinate 3,900,353 downwards.
CCAGGAGTGGTTGATACTGGGCATTTTGACCCTTCCGGACGTAAGATACTCGATTCTGACTTTCCCGTCCCAAATCAAATCCATAGGAGCGACACGAAACTAATATGGTGCGGACGCATAGTGACGGAGGAAGAACAGCAGAGTTTTGCAGGAATTTCGGCCAAGTTCCAGCAATATGCACCACACTTCAATGGTCCCATCACCCCAGAGGAATCTGTCAAGAAGGTCATCTCGGTCTATGAGAAAGCGAGCGTCGCGAATGGAGATGGAGGTTCCTTCGTTTCTCATCTTGGAACTAAGCAATGGCTTTGATTTGTGGACAACGAGGGATATTCTGCCACTCTGGCAACTCAACTTGCCAGATCAAGTGCTGTAGACTCGAAAGATCTTGAATATGAGCAAGTAGTAAGAATTCAAGAAGTTTAGTAGCAGTAGGAAACGATGTGCAACGCAATGTCATTTATCACTTATAACTCATCAGAAATGATGCCCACGATGATGGCTTCCGTACCACACGTCTGTTTCTTCTCTTAACATGCACTCTGGAGGCTTCATCTGATATTTATAACCTGTTTAAAGATTGATCTATCTCTAAAAGGTACAGAAACATTGTTTGACTGGTCCCCATATGCTATGCTCTACTTCGGGGCAGGTTGACGACAGCGAAGGTGATGTGACGTTTCGCACAAGCGTTTAACTTAAAGTCTGAGCCATCAAAGCAATCCCGGCCCAATATTGAAATAATGCCTCACGATACCTCATTGCCAACTCCGTGGTAAGTTTAACAGTATCCCATCCAAGGACACTGTCCTCACACAAATGCGCGAGTTCAGAGAACATTAGAGTTGGAACACAGGAACAAAGAATTACCTCGATTGACTCCCAAATAGCAGCACCACCTAATTGAGAATGAGGCGCTTGAGACACCTCAGAAAGATGGTAATAGACAGGCTCTACCTGTAAGTTTTTTTTTTAACTTTACATGCACAATAGTGTAAACTGAATGTCTTACACTCGGAAAGATCATATCTTGACGAAAGGCGAGTTTGAAAAGCTGAATAAACACTAGAATTTCATTAATCAGTCCCAATAATGAAGAACGGGGTCGATGTAAACACGTGACTTTTTTAAATATAACGCAGAAAGCGGGATTCCTAGCCAGTAGGGAGCGTACACACTACCGAAGGTGAATCCTAAAAGCGAAAGCAGGTTCATCCAGATTGGGTTCATCATCTCCACGCATAGGAAGAAACTCGAACGACTCTATCTGAACCCCTGCACTGGCATACTCACGACACTGCTCCAACATCTTCTTCGCACCGTTGCAGAATGGCGTCCTCTGCACCAAGGCATTAAAAGCCTCTGCCTCTTGCGGAGACTCAGCGGCACGACGAACAACCAGTCTATCCCTGGGGTCTTCACCCAGCAGTCTGTAAACATAGGGCCGCTGCTCAATGCTGAGATCCTCTTGTACCACATTGTAATACATGATTCTCCTCAGATCTAGGACCTTCCTGTTGAGATAGAACACCCAGAAACTAAGAAGGATTTCGCGAAGAGGAAGCTTTTCGTGGTTGGGACGCCTGTCGGCGAAGTCGTTCCAGGCCTGGGTACAGGCTATGGTGTCCCCGAAGCTGGTGTCGGAGACGAAAAAGAGAAGCTCGTCGACCAAGCCCGAGTTAACGTTCGACGGCACGGTGATGCGGCATACTCGAAACTGTGACGGGTCGAGAATTGGGTAGAGTGAGAGTTTGGTGTGGATCTCCTTGGTAATGGGAATGTCCGTGACCAGATAGCCCCAATCTTCCATCCGCTGTATGGCTCTGAAACCATCTGTCTCGGCAAGTACCAACGGGCGAAAGATCTCGAAAGGATCGTTTCTGATAATGCGACCGCCGTATGTTGCAACGTTGATTTGATCGGCAGGATTGTCCTGGGTTATCAGCACGCTGTGGTGGAGTGGGAGCCGCTGCCCCGTCCGATTCGTCCTCGCAAAGCATTGCGTCTCCCTGTCCCGGCTGTTTAGAGGGCTGACGATGATTTGGTAGTTGGCCGACTGTAGGTTGAGCCCGGTTCCGCCAGCGGAGAAGGGTGTGATGAGAATATAAGAGTGCTTAGCATTCTTCCGAGCTGTGAGTGAGGTAAAACTGTTAATAGCAGCTTCACGATGTTCAGAGCGACCGCGAGCGTGAAAAAGGACGGGGTTAAGAGCGGGCAAGCGCTTCAGAAGAATCAAGTATAGAAAGACGGCAGCACCGAGCGTCGGAGTCACTATTACCATTTTCTTCAAAGAAAGATTCTCCTCGTGGATGCTGGTCCGTGCCTCAGGGTTTGGAGCGCGTTTGTCGTTGTCTTGTTCACACATGCGCCGGATCTCGTCTTGGATGAAGTCAAGCTTCGGAGAGTCGTGGACAATTTCCTCGAGGTGCTGCTGGAACGATGCTATTGTCTCGACCTTGAGCTTGTTGGGCTGCGTCATCGCCTCGATGGTGTTCCTCACGCTCTCCTCCCCAATGTCGAGGTCTCCCTGCCGAATAAGTTTAGCAGCGCCAGGGAAAAGCGAGACGAAGTGAAGACCAGCGTCAACGTTCAAGGCGTACTGAGGTTGGTAGACTTCTTCATTGATTCTGGCGGTGCGTGCTTGACTGCGGAATACTTCTCTGGCTTCATACGCGACTTCCTGAACATGGCCAAGATATTGCTGTGGGGTTGTCAACCAAACCCTGTTCGGGCTGATAATCTGCTGGTCAGTGATTGGCTTTCCCAGAAATTGCGATGTGACCGTATTCCTCAAAACGAGGTTGTCATCAAAGACTCTCCTCCAGTGAGCTTGGAACGTGTTCATGTTCTCGTCCGAGGATCTGGCCGTATCACGTGCGGCGATAATGTCCGCCACGGCCGCCGCGCGAGGTAGATCGCTAGAGCTGCTGATGAGGCTGATGGGTAGCTCGAAGTCTTCCAGTGATCGGATCGGAGTAGCACTTACCAGCCATAGGTCCAAGCCTCCTTGGCCGACCTTCGATTGTGCCTTGGCAATAGCCATAGATCGGGTCTCCAGACGCATCGCCATGTGGCTTTCGTCACTGAACATGATCCCAATCGATGGAGTGTCCTCACTCGTGAAAGTATCAAGCATTTTCGTATTCCCATGGGCTGAGAGGAAGATGTACGTTTCTGGCGCGTCCAGCGTGCCCTTTCCTGCTGGACGAGTGAGGGCCTTAGTGACCTGGCTAAAGTCTCGCTTCAACCGTGATGGCACATCTGCATGAAGAATACAGAGATTGTACGCCGGATCGAGGACTGCCTTTTCGAAAGTCGAAATCCACTCCCCAACCACTGGTAGGGGCGCTTGAATAAGGGCAACGCCAGAGGGGTGGACGCCAGCGTCAATGAAGCTGCGAGCTTTTGAGGTTGGTACGCAATAGCAGAGTATCGCGCCGGCTTTCTGAGAAGGACACTTGAGCCCCTCACCGCTAGCAGAAGCCAGCAAGTGAGAGGCAGCAGCTGGCCCTGTCTTGCGTCCCTTTTTGGGGTCGCTCCAAAAGGCCTTGACCTGCCGCGCAGACTCAAAAATGGTTGCACGAAGAAGGGCAGCACATATGACGATGACCGTCTTGCCGATTCCGGGGGCGCTGGCCTGCAGACCGCCGCGTAGTCCTCCGGTCCTTTCACGTTGGTTAAGCATCCTCCAAGATTCCCAGAGTTGGAACGGAGTTACAGCAAGTTTGCTCTTTGGTATAGAGATAGAGCGCTTTCGAGGATCCGTATGAGAACGAGGGTCAACCCCGTCGATTAATCCACTGCATTCAGCAACAAACTCCTCCATGCTTACCGGCGACGCTACGGGCAGTTGAGAGTTGAGGTTGCTGACGGGGTCGGATTCCGCCAGAAGGCTTGCAAGTTGAGGCTGGTGATCCATGGTTATGGATGACTGTGTTTGTTTGAGTTTAATGAATGGGTGTGAATGGATAGCTTGCAAGTTCTGTTGTGAATCCAGTGGTTCGCAGTTGATGAAGATTCAATTGATGGTTACCAACAATCTAATTGTTGCGCACATTTTATACTTACACAGATCTATTCATCATAGGATAGGAGCCTATGATGGGCCGTTCGAAGTTACCGTAAGCACCGCCGAATAATGAGATTCATTGTCAACTGCACATTGTCGATCTTGACCTCATTTATCGTAGCTATTTGGAAGACGGGATATTAAGCAAAAGAATGCCATTGTGATATCACAATTTGATTCACCAATCGATTATGAGCAACGCCAATATCATCTTCCTACCGGTACTTTGTCGTACAACAATGATTTCTACGGCATAGAGTCTGCATTGAGACCTGATCTATTAATAGTATACATGAAGTGGACAAAATCTTAATTTTTATGCCAATCCAATTCACCCGGACTGCGTGGTGTTGCCAAGTGGACTGCTGCCAAGGTTGCCATCCTGTTGGATGACCTGTTGCGCACCATAGTGCGCGAAGGCATACACAGACGCCATAGGGTGACATCCAGTTGCGTACGGCATAGCGGACGAGTCTATGACACGGATGCCGTCAAGCCCTCTGATTCGAAACGAGCCCCCCTCCAAGACGCGTCCCAAAGAAACTGTTCCAACCTAGGAAAAGGAATTAGCGAACATTGCACCTTAACAAGTTACAGGTGGTTTGCAATGCCGAGAACCACCTCATTCACTTACTGGGTGATGAAATGTAGTCGCTGAATTCTGGATGGCACGCCACAGGTCCTCATCCGAAACGACGTCCGATCCAGGGAAGACCTCTCGAACAACAAGTTTACTGAGAGATTTGTCAGCCCAGACGTCGCGAAGTCTCTTGTACCCATGTAGCATGGCGGCTTTGTCACCTAAGATAAAAAAAGACGATATGGTTAGCATGTGCATCAGAGGGCCTCAACGGCTTCTATGACTTGACCAAGGTCATTTCACAGCAAAAGTAAGGTGTGATAAGGTGTACATACTGGCAGAGCCCCAATAATTGGAATTGATTATCGGATCGTCGCGGAAGTCATTCGAAGCCAAGTGCATCTCTCCGTTTGCTTCGGGCTGCACAAGACCAACAAAGCCCGATACGACATTCCCGGTGGCATTGCCGCTTAAGGGAACTGTGGCGCACTGGATCAAAAGGTGACCTCGATCCGCGGGTAGATCCGTGTGAAAGGAGCTGTTGACGTTGTCGAATACCGAGTCAGGGGCACGGTAGACTGCAAAGGACACGCCGTTGGGGGATCCTAGGACGCCTGGTGACGCCACCTCTGTGTAGTCTGCATTTGCTTGGGTAGCCATGGTCTGGTTATTGTCGTATTGGTACAGAGTCTGCACGTCATCGACGACCTCGTACTCAATGAAAGAATTGTGGTGGTCGAACCTGTAAGTGAAGTACAAAGAGTTGTGAGAAAGGCTTTTTATTCCGAAGGAGTATCGTGGGTTCGGGCTCATTGACTCACAAATTCCTTCCAATATCTGGTATATCTGCCACAACATCAATGCTGAGGTTTCGCAGATGATCAGCTGGTCCTACGCCGGAGAGCATGAGAAGCTAAATCGCAAATGTCAGTCATGTGTACCCGGTAAGCATTGATATTATTCAGAACATCTTACCTTTGGGGTGTTAATGGCGCCGCCTGAAAGAATGACTTCCCGGGCCTGGACAGTAGTTTCCTCGGAGGGGTCGTTGGGATTAACATATGTCACACCAGTTGCGCGAGTACCGTCGAAGTTGACCCTGGTGACCCAAGCATGATGCAGTTGCTGAGCATTCGACCTAGTGGCCATCTGCCAACCGAAAGCCTGGGGCGCGAAGACTCTCGTCCTGTTTTCTCCGCGAACCCCAACGAGACCGCTCGAAACACCAATGCCAGTGCCATCGCTCAGGTCGACAAGAGGGAGACCCAATGTGGAAGTATAGGCCATCATGACGGCCGTCTCGATACCGAGGTCATTATTCCGCATCGTGAGCTCTATGGGCCCATCACCGTAGACACTATGGTTGACGGGCGGGTTGAAGGTCTGGTCAGGCAGCCGGTTGTAGTGAGTGACAGCTCTGAAGTTCTCGACCAGATTTTCCCATCGTAATCCATCATCACCCGCGATGTCCGCCCATTCATCGAAAATGGAAGCAGCTCCACGACAGTGTCCAAGGTAGTTGATAGCGCTACCACCGCCGAAGCCACGGCCTTGATCGAGTGTAGGCGTGCGGCCGTTGAGATTCGGATCGGGCTGGGACGTATAATTCCAGGCATGCTCAGTGAAGAGCAGTCGAGGGGCGAAAAGCGGCACGTCTATGTTCTCGACGCCCGCATTGTCTGGGCCGGCCTCTAATAGCATCACAGACACGTCGGGATTCCGCGACAGCTGCTCAGCCACTACAAAACCTGCTGTTCCACCCCCAACAACCACATAGTCGACCTGTTGGGTCTGGCCTCCGCCACCGCTTTGTCGACGGCCTGTGGGCGAGGAGGGCAATGCAGAAACAGGGCAAGCAACAAGTGCCCAAAGCAGGGAATGCATCATGCTGTTGCCCATGGTGGAAGATTTCATGATGTAAGCTGGTCTGCTATGGGTGGAAAATCCTTTGAACGCGAATTACTGTAGCTGAGGCCCCTCGCTAGTGGCTCTCTACTCGATGCCTTAAAAACAAGCCGGTCGGGGTAAAAAAGAAAGACTTGTCGAAGTATCTACGATTTACTTCTTGGCCGCCATCTCAAGCACGACATTAAGTATTCCTGCACGGTCTTGCAAGCGTTGCTTCGTTATAGTACCTCATGTGATAATTTGGTATGAATCAGGTGTTATCACAACTGTATCTCCCGTTAAGTCCAAGATGATCGCCCGTTGAGCGCAGCTGTTCCCCGTTGATTGGAACGAAAGAAGCCAAAGAGAGCCACGGAGCACGAAGGCCGGCATTATCGGAGCATTGAATAGAATCTGCCCGAGATTGCGTCCGAGCTCTGCTCGGCACCCGGAAAGCGGCCTGGTTCGAGTACTCCGCAAATCCCTGCGCGGACGGAGATCTCGTTATGAACGCCTCTAACGAACGGCCGCCGATAATTGGAGAGGAGTTCACCCCGCCCTGACTACTCAAACCTTAATACAGCGGTACATGCAGAGAGTATGACGCCGTCGACCGCTGGCATTAGCCGCATTGCGTTGCGTGGCGTGTTGACCCCAGGAAGATCTTGGAGAGGGAGATGAGTTTTAGTCTCATGCAGGCTAGTTTGCCCGCAGATTGGCGTGTATAAAGGCGTCACACACTCACATTAGCACTAAAAGTGATAAGCCTTCCCAACCTATAACCTTCAATTGACGAACTTGAAGCTCACTTCCAGAATGGCCACCTACCTCATCACCGGAACAGCGAAGGGTCTCGGCCTCGAGCTGACCAAGCAACTCTCCGAGCTTCCAGAGTCACAGGTATCCAAGATCTTCGCGGTAACCCGCAGCCCACCATCGACGGCCCTGAGCGATCTTATCAGTCGCAACAATGGGCGAATCGTAAACGTTGTTGCGTCGGTTGACGATACTAAAAGCGTAGAGAAAGCGGCGCAGGAGGTGAAGGGCCAGCTTGGATCTAAGGGTCTAGATGTGCTCATCAACAACGCCGCCATACAGCAGCACAGCGCCAACAACAAGATGGAGGACTTCAGTCCAGCTGACTTCTCCCGAATCCTTGAAACCAACCTTGTAGGACCGCACCGCGTGATCACCGCCTTTCTGCCGCTCCTTCGGGCCGGTGCACAGAAGAAGATCATCAACATGTAAGCTGTCTCCAACACATTACTCCCGCCCGTTTTCGTCGAGATTTCGTGGGGTCCGTAGCGATGTCGACTGACCATAAATAGCTCTTCAACGATGGGATCCATTGCGTGGGCGGACGCCATGAACATCGCGCAAGGGTCCGCGTACAAGGTCTCCAAGGCAGGCTTTCATATGCTGAACAAACAGTTCTCCCTGGACCTCGCCGACGAGGGCTTCACATGCCTGCTGGTATCGCCAGGGGTGAGTCTAATTCTCCAACAATACGAATTATGCACGTTTCTGACTAAATACCTCATCAAGTGGCTCAAGACAGACCTAGGCACCGATTACGGAGACTTCACTGTCGACGTGGGTGCTGCCGAGATCAAGAGGATCGTCTTAGCATCCACCCCAGGTCAAAATGGAAAGTTTCTGAACATCCATGTTCCTGGGCACGAGAATTCACCGGGCCGATACGACGGGAAGGAGATTGAATGGTGAGGCTGAAAGGGCATGTTGTAGCCAAATCATCGTTCATTACTTCGTAGTAAATTGGCTGTAGACGATGTTGTCAGACCGGCCGTATAGTCTAAGAAATTGATTTGGCACTCCTTCCTTCCTCCAAGACTGTATTCACTTTCCTCAGTGTCCAAGGTTCGGCGAGCCCAGATGCCGTCTTTACTTACCAACTCCTGAAGCCGCCGGCTGGCCGGAGGCCGGAGACCTAAGAATATTTTGCAGGTCATCTGAAGACATATGGACACTCTAGACTGTAATATAATGGATCTTTTAGACTCAAATAAAGGTATTTGGATTTTCAAGGTCAGTACTAAAAACGGCTTGCCGGCTGCCCACTCGCCATCTTTTGCTTGGTACATGAATACGGCCTTGAATATGCGGGCGGATACAGCATAATGATGAACCTGTTTGTTCAAATCAAGATGAAACTCAGGCCACCCTCTTCAGGAGAGTTCAAATTCGAATCGTATCTATTGAGGAAACCTGAATTAGGCAGATGATGCGTAGAGCACTTGTGAGCGGCACGTGTGCGCGATCACGTCGCAGGGATCCCAAGCGCTTGGGTAGACTAATCTTCACAAATCTGTTCCTCAGAATCTACCCAAGCATGGTCCTCCTCCGAAGGCTTGCTGAAACTACATCTAGTAAGTGGCAGGTACCGAACTAATTTTACCCCCATCAGTTAGAACCACATTGCCGTGGACCCATGCGCCGGCCCTTGATGCAAGCCACAAGGCGACACCGGCCATATCTTCTATATTGCCCGGTCTCTGCATTGGTGACACAAGAGATGACTTCTCGTCGTCTGACAATTTCTCAGTGCTAGCGATGAAACCCGCTGTCAACTCGGAGGGATACACTGGGTCTCGTCAGTTATGCTACTATGATGAAAAAAGAATGATTCAAAACTCACGGCCGGGGGCAATCACATTGAACCGAATCTTGTACTTGATGAAGGTAGTTGCAAATTGTTTCATCATGTGGGTCAAACCCGCCTTGCTAGCACTGTATGTATAGTGCGGTATTGGAATCCGGTCATAAGCAGCCTCTGATCCAGTCGCAACCACTTGTGAGCTCTGCATGACGTTACCCTTCCTGTTCCCTGCATCAAGAAGGGGGAGGAAAGCCACTATGGACCAGAATGGACCACCGATATTCGTAGCGAACGTGTTGAGGAACAGGTCCTGATCGATGTTCCAGAGGTCTCTTTGCACATCGGATAAGGTCGACTGGTCCGGCCCGCAAATGGAGATTTTGTCACCGAACATGGGACCCGTGGTACCGGCGTTGGCCACCAGCAGATTAAGGTAGCCGACTTCGGATGAAATTCGCTTTGTGATTCGTTCCAAGTCTGCCTTTGAGGTGACGTCGCCCACAACAGGAATGAGGTTTCCATGTTTCTGCGCAAGTATCTGTCAGGATCGTCCATTTTGATTAAGGGAAGAGCCCGATTGGGCAGCTCCGTGTGGTTTCAAGGATCCAATGAGACGTACAGCTTCTTTCTCGGCAACACTTTCCAACACATCTTTACGACGCCCAATGATATAGACTTTTGCTCCGTTCTCCTCCAGCCCTTTGGCAATCATGAGTCCAATACCTATATTTTCTGTTACTTGCAATTCCTTACAAAACCCTTGCTCGACCACTGACTCACCTGTTGCACCGCCAGTAACGACGGCGACTAGGCCTTTAACCGTAAAGAGATCTGCTGCTGCTAGTGACGGAGACATGATGATTTTATAAAATCGTGAAATTTCTTGCAGCACTATTGTCCTTGGACTGTACGTATTCTGGATGTTGTAGTTCTTAAGATGACCTAGTCAATCTCATAATTTCGTGCTGCTTAGGTCTTGCTCCAGTGTCAATGAGAACGGTGAGCATGAATAGACAGAATTTGACAGTCATTGTATATGAAATTGCTATTACAAGTATATCAAACACGTCGAAACCTTGTTCCATAGATAAGGAGCCGACCAATTTGCTTCGCGCCGTCTTGCATTGCGCGGACTCGGGATCCGGGGTCCGAGCCGTCTGCATTGATTTCAACTCATTGGCCGGCGGATGCCGACACCAGAAACAACATTATGTACACGCCCACAGAACTATTATTATTCAAATCCACTAATGAAGGATAGTAGACAATACAAAGGGGGAAGATACCTCGGGGAAACGGTTCCCACAAAGCTTTGATGCATCTAGCTACGCGAAATGAAAGGATTCCATCCTCTGATCCCTCCTGCCCGTGCGTGGCCTAACTAATGTGCGCGTAGGATCTGGCATCCCAGCATCCCCCGCTCAATGGACCGAATCAGGGCTTCAGTGCTGACTGCTGGCGCTAGATTTCAATTGGGACAACCTCTTGAGCTCTACTGCAGCTTCCAACTACCAAACCTACTAGGGCTGAATAGACACGCACAGATTCGGTGTAGAGACTTGCATGTAAGGTATCACGCATACATACAAACACATACACACAGTTCCATCCTCTGCTCCTTTTGCCTCTTTGTTCTTTTCCACCGAGTTTGCGCTTTCTTTTCGGTCCCTCGATATTCTTCGCTTTTTTCCTATGTTTATCCCGCTGGGTGTTGTCATCGACGACGGAACAGCGACCATTAGCTCTCGAGGCATTTCTCTCTAATGTCCCGTGCAGTTGGGAACATCGCGTACCCTATAAGCCCGGGCAACCGGAATGATAGTTCCCGAGGACCTTGATGAGGCGCAGTGTGGGACGTGGCTGTTCAGAGCACAACGCTAAAGCTGTCAGAATCCATCACGGAGAACCTTCCGAGGCATGGTTCGTTTCAATGTGTTTGCACTTGCGCCTTGGGTGTTGATCTTTGCTTTCATTGATCGTGGTCAGGTCCAGGCGAGTTGCTTGATGGGGACAGAACGGTATGCTAGGTATGTATTGTTGATGTCTTGGGAGTCGCAACTTGCAATTTCAACAGTCTGTTGGGAATGCAATGCAATTGTGTTAGGTATGTGTACAGCAGCTCCGCCGTCTGCTGAGGTAATTTGTTGAGGAGCAAGGTATCCCAGTGCCCAGAGATTCATCAGCTATATCACACTTGAGGTAGCGCAATACATGGTAATGCATTGAAGACCAAAGCAAAAAGTCGGATAAAGAATATAGACCTTCGACCGTGACATGAAAATCTTGTCTCTTGTCCTTGCATGAGGAGCGTTCAATTTGAGAGGTGGACACTTGGGAGTCAGGGGCCATATTTGCTCGTTTCTTCTGCAGATATCAAAGTGTTGATTTCTTGAGTCCTCCAAGCCAGTTCAAGTTTTCGGATGAGTATTTGTTGTCAGAATGACCAAATCAATCGCCGCTCAGTTTGATTAGGTCCAATACTGATGGGCTAACCTCCCCAAAACCTTAAGTCTTGTTACTTTTGGTCAACGATGTAACCAGAGTCACCCCGCGAACCTTCTCTTCAAGCCGTACAAACAAAAAGTGCTCGAACTCAGTCTTGCCTCGGATAGTCTGTAGCTGGTCCCAGCCAACCAAGCCGACCCTGACTTTTGCCGGCTTCCCGTTCCCGTCAAGGTGGTTCGGATCGGGGTCCCCATCAAGGGTCGTGTAGGTTGTTTCGATGACCTCAGGGGTGGTGTCCAGCCCTGCTATCTCCTTCAGTTTCTGTGGCGTTGATATTGGGCTGTTGGCGGAAATGACGATTGGGAACTGGGGGGTCGGCCGCTTCCAACCATTGGCATATGCGTCTAGGGCTTGGTTCCAGTGGCTGAATTTGTCGCTCGGTCTTGCACGCTGTTCTTCCTCGCGCATGTGGTTTTGGACTTGGGACTTCCCCAGGTTCTGCGAAGGTTATCGGCCATGGTTGTGGAGGTGAGGGGTGAGGGAGTGTTGAATCAGAGTGATGAGGGAACTGAGAGATTGATGGATCGGGTATAATGGAGAGCTTTCCAGCCTCTGCGACAATGCTCCTCTTCGTCAACGGGAAATGGGGATTCAAGAACGAGACGCGCTGCTTCAAAGCAATGACTCACCAGACTGTCCAACATAGGCCGCGTCGAGTTCGTTTCCAGGACCATTGCCTCAGACGATGCTTGGCAGATGGAATTCGACCAGCTGTATGGCTTTCTCACCGAGTACTGTGATGTCTCACGCACGATGGGCTGCTCTACCCATGTCCACGTCTCGCCCTATGCTAAGCCGAAGGGAAGGGAAGACAAGTGGAGCCACTTGGATCTAAGGTCGATCATGAAGGCTCTCTCATACTACGACCAGCCAATCACCAAAGTCATACCCACCGAGAGAAGCAAAACCCTTATGCCATGTCAAACATGACACTTCCGAAATTGTCCAATTACTACGCAGTTGTCGAGAAGAATTCCTGGAAGCCCCTGTTCGACTTTTACGATGCGTCACTGAAGAGCGCTATTCTCGCGCGCAACGCCCACGCGACCATGGGGGGCGACCGGCTCGCATCCTGGAACTTTGAGCACATCACGGATCAGTGTGGCACCATCGAGTTCAGACGCAGTCCCGGATGCGACAATGTGGCCAAGGCGAAGCACTGGGTGAACTTCACGCTCGGCTTCGTGTACCATGCCGCCAAGGGTGGTGTCGATTGGAGTGTCCACCAGAATGAGAAGAAGCACCCGTCGGTCGCAGATCTCAAGGCCTTCGTTACCAGGGGTGTCAGCCTGCTGGAGCCCGGCTGCAGTGCCCTTGGGACCATTGCGGAGGACAAGAGCCCAGCAACGGTCTTCAACGCCGCGGAGACCGCGAGGAAGAAGGCCGAGAAGCTGCGGCGAGCAAGTCCATACGCAGAATCGGTAAGTCTCGCCGGGCCACAGCCCACGCTCATCCGATTCTAAGCGCATGTAATGGTTTCTTATGTATACTGACTGTGAGATCTTGCGGACGTATAGGTCGCCCGGACGCCGCCCGGCACTCCCGTGGCTCGCAGCCCTGCCAATAGCCCGGCTGGCAGCCGTCCTGGCACTCCATCCGGCCGCCCCGGCACTCCCACCGGCCGCGCCCCGGCGCCGAGCACCGGCAACACCCCGAACAACAGCCGCCCTTCTACTCCCACCGGCCGCGCCCCGGCGCCAAGCACCGGCGGCACCCCGCCGCGCACCACCACCACTCTGCCTACTCGCACAGCAGCGCCGAGTTCCAGCGGCGCCCCGAAGGGCAGCAGTTCTGCGACGAAGACGGGGAAGAAATAGCCCTAAGCAATTGCCCTCAGTGAAGGTTTATCCTCCATGTATAGAGGAGGGGTGATGCGGAGAACTACCACTACGGGCCAGGTGCCCGTATTGTCGCGTTTCCCGCTAACCGTTTGACGCAATCTGCGCATATATTATGTGAGATGTGTTAGACACGACGTTCGCTTTGCTCTTGTTTCTTGCTTGTCTTCATTTAGCAATGTTCTGGAGTTATGTCTTAGTTTATATAGTGCTTTGAAAGCACTACCATTCTAATAAATATACTAGATTGGTCTGCCGTGTAACTCTCCCCAGTGACATACTCGGCCCCAACTTGAGTGAACTATAAGTAGCGAATTAAAATTGTAGCAGGATGCTCCAAGTTACCTTGTGTTATACCATTTCTTGGAAGCGATGCTCTGGCATCACATTCGTCGAGGTATTCTCACCGGCTACGCCACGTCTTTAATGCCAGCGCAAAGGTGAGATGAGTTAATAGTGCTACATTATATACACGGCTAATTAGAGCTAGGGGGCTTAACTCGGTGCGGTGATACATACATATGCAAGCTTATAAAAGACATTGTCGACACCTCAGCTGAATTGATTTGCAATCATTGCCTCATTCTTGCTCAGCTAAGGTGTCGAACTTGATATTGCTACACTAGAGCTCATAATGAGTGTTACCGGCAGTAATTTCCCGCACACCAAGAATGCAAATGACCAGTCACTGGTACTGCAACTCAGGTGCAATTCATATTTTTGGTCTCGGGCCAGTGCAAGAAAGCGGACTAAGCAAATACAATTGCTGCAATTTATCGCGAACGTATGAACAATTGTGAAAGCTCGCGTAGTCTGTTTTAAATGCAAGGCTCCCATGTCTAATTCCGCCTGTCTATCTACAAGTCATGTCTAGCCATCTTGCTCTTATTCCGCAGCCACGTGCCATATTTGACCAAAATAAAAGGAATCGGTGTAAAAGCCACAGCAATGAACCCCAGAATAGATGTACTCCAAGCTACACCCAGACCCTCGTAAATATTCGTGGCAAAAAGTGGGAAGCTTGCACCAACAAGACAGCGGCTTAGATCGTTTCCTGCGAGAACTGTTGCTGCTTGTGTTGGATACGCCAGAACCAAATAGTTCAGTAGTGCGTTGAAGAGCAGAACGATTGCCACGGAGAAGAACGCGGTGCCAATTACGGGCACAATCCAGTGTACCTCTGCTCTGCTCGTCCACCCGAACCAGAACAAGCACACCGGCAAGGAGATAGCGCCAACATAGCACGGCGGAAGAATCCATTCAGGGACAAGATCTGATTTCTAGCTTAGCAATAGCCTCATCGCATGGTATCCTAAAACAATTGAACTGGGGAGGCGGGGTGCTGTTTTGTGACTTACCGCCGTGCTTCGCAACTTTCGGCTCAAGAGAAACACGCAACCACCAGAAATATCCCGGGAGCGTCAAGATGGCACCTATTAGGATACCCAAGAACATGAGTCCCGAGGTACCCAGGCCAAACCCGTAAATCTCCACAAAGACGATCGGAAAAGATTCAAACCACATATACAGCAGGCCGTAAATAAATGCCGAGTAGAGATTGAGCGCTAAAACAATTGGCTCTGTAAATGTTACTGTGAACGGTCGCACAAGCGTGTTCATCAGCATGTCCTTGACTGTCATCCCTCGCTCATTCGAGGCAATGTCGGCTTCACACACGAGCTTGAGATTCCCAGTTAGCTTTCGTAACCGGCTAGCTCTCCTGTGCAAGATATTGGCGGCCGATGTTTCCGGCAGCAGGAAGAAGAGAATCAGGAGTGTGAAGGCAGAAATCCAAAAGACAATGAGGAACACCCAGGTCCAATCTCTGGCTTCGACTGCGAAGCCACCGATGAGCGGGCCCAAGGTCGGTCCGCAGATGCAGAAGAGTCCCCACAAAGCCATCCCATATGCGCCTTTGGTCGGAGTAAACATCTCGGCAATACTTGCTCCTCCAGTCGCCAGGCTCGGACTCCCCATGAATCCGGCCAGGAATCGCAGGCCCAGCAGGGCCGAAATATTTGTAGCCAAGGCGGTGGGCACTTGTAGAGCCACAAATGCCACAAGTGTGAGAATGTAGATGCTGGTACGGCCGACCGCCGGAACCTCCGAGAGGGGTGACCAAAGCATGGGTCCAAAGCCGTACCCAACCACAAATAGCGTAAGGCCCGAGATAGACACGACGTGTGACACGTTGAACGCGCGGCCGATGTCGACCACTGCTGAAGAATAGATGGCGGCGGCGATGTAGACAGCAAACGTAAGCAAGCACACTTCAAAAGTCACAAATGTTTTCTTGGCTCCCGACCAGTTCTGGGGGTTCTGCATCACGTTGTTCTCTCAGGATTACTCTCTGGCTCTCTGTGGGTTCAGATGGACTCACCTCTGGATCATCTGGCCCGTACCAGCCAACAATGTACAGACCAGCTCTTCTGTCGACTTCCCAGTCCGGGTTGATAACCTCATTATAATCCCACGATTCCTCGGAATCATTGGGCCCCTTTTCTATGTCGAGCTTGTCGAGATGGATCTCCCGCAGTGGAATCTCATCACTCGGCCGTCGCTTTGGTTTTGAGCGCCGATCTCCCGTGAACTTTGGGCGCTTGGCTGGCTGGGGAGAGAGACCTTTTCGGTTGCTGGACACAGTGACAGTCTTCTCGGATCCGACGAAGACCATGCATGATATGAATTTGAGGATTTCGAAGCCGATGAAATACCGCTTTACAGATGCCGACTTGTTGTTGTTGGTCGCCTATCATCAGTGATATTAGCAGGGACGAAATGACGGAAGCTTCGGCATAACTCTAGAAATCCATTCTGCAAACATGATAATCAGCCGTACTTACGGCAGAGTCGTTTCTCGCGTGTATTGATGTGTCCTGCAGACCCGCCGAGTCCCTGTCGGCACGAGTGCGGACGGCCCCCTTGCTGCTGCTTCTTGGGCTGATTGGAGGATAGGCTACCTCGCGGTCTCGCCCTGGTGAGACCAGTGTGTCGGCAGAGCGGCTGTTGCTAAGCCTCGTTGCTTTCGGTGTTGATCTGAAGGTCTCGTGCAGGCGGTGAGTCGGCTGCCCCCCGAGACTGTCGAGCCGGATTGTCTCCGCAGTGATCGAAGGGTACGATCCTTCTGGCACAAGCGTTGCTGCTGAGGGCTTGCTGTTCAGCCAGACTGACCTCCCCACGCTCTCTTCACTTGGCCGTCGTGATTTCCTGATCCAAGCGTCTTCCGGGGGCTCAGGTGGCAAAGGTGGGTTCTGTGAGCGCCTGAGGTGCTGATATTCCTCAGCCAAGTAATTGTCTTGGGCAAAGGACGAGTATCCCTCAGGTGGCGAATTCCGCCGGGGGTTCTTTGGGGGTAATGAAGGAACTATTGGGCTTGTTACTGCGACGCCAATGGTTGAGAGGAATGGATCATCGTCAGCAAGATAGTGCTGCCAGATGGTCTGCTGGACTTCCTCTGGATACTTGAAGACCCTGCCGCCTGTAATAAAGCGGCAGCACCAGCCGAAGAACGAATCACGAAGTATTGCTATCACCATATCGAGAGACGCACCCAGCGCAGGTGTACTCAAACGACTGATCTCTGGAACGAACGTAAACGAACTGTGTATGAATACAGACTTGCTCAAACCCAGTTGAGGCTGTCTAGTTCAGCAGTCGCAGCTGTGCTCACGTACATCAGTGACCTGGTTAGCTAAGGGCCCCGTCGCTTCTGTTGGCCCCGGATGCCCCGGTATCCCTTGCTTCTGAGCATATTTGGGCGCTGGGATATCCTCGACAGAATCATGCAAGCATGCCGGGGCACTCCGTGGCCAGAAAGCCGCCCATGGCGTTGACGAAGCAGCTTGGAAAACCAGAGTCAGAGTGTCGGACAATCTTTTAGTCGCACCTCCTGTGAACGCACTATACTTTTTGCCGGCCTGCTTCAAACTGTTCATGGAGGTTGAGGCTTAAAGTTTAAAGCTCATGCACGTGGGACGAGACCAGTTGATAGTGTCCGTGTTGGAGAACCCGACAACCCTGCACACTTTATTCCGGCCGCCGCTTCCACTCGGCACCCGGCCACCGCACGCGAAACGAATTAAACTTCTTCCCGGTCCGTCCCGCCGCCGTGCAAAGGGCAGGCCAGTTCGATCAGCAGTGAAGGTTGCGTGCAGCTTTCGTGGTTACTCACTCAACCCACACAAGGCCACTTTCAGGCCTGACCGCCTCCTAGATCTAAGGCTATGACTGCTTTCATGTAGATCCTGCATGGCGTAGCAACTCTACATACAACATCAGTATGCTTGCTGTATTTTTGGGAGGTGTCTATGACAGATTATATCACCGACTCAAAAAAATACAAGGGACCAGGTAACAGGCTCGGCTGGCAACTTAAAAGGTGGCATTTGTTTAAGCAGGCTAAGTTATAAAGGTCTATAGAGTTGTCTGAACCAGGTTACATTCTAAGCTACTCACCATTTCTCTATTACAACACCTCAGTAAAGGTCTAATCAAAGCATCGGTTCTAATTGAGAATATCTCTCACTGCCTCTCGAGTTTAACCTTGGATATTTTGAAACCTCCTGGGACTCTTCTTTGAAAAACACCCGTTGGGTCGTACTTGTTCGCCACTTCCCGCATTTGCTTGACATTACCGTCACCATAAGTGGCCAGAGGGTCATCAGAAATATCACTGTAATTAAGGTAACGAAACTTCACGCTTCTAATGATGTCTTCAGCACGAGCGGAGTTATCAGGGTAATTCTCTCAGATAACTTACTGATCGATAGACTGGGCAAATACCTCGAGCTCATCGAGGCCTTCTTTGAAAATTGGGAAGTAAGCTGATCTCGGTAAGTTGTCGGTCGCCAACGATGCTTGGAGAAGAATGCAGTCTTCTTCGATATTTTCGACGCCTATAACGTTTCCGCCACATGCTGCCGAGTTTCGGCCGAAGCGAGCTGGGAATGGATGGACAACGAAGTATACAGCGGTTTCTTTATCAGGTAAACGCTCTGCAAACCTGCTGATTATGCTTGCGTGGGTTTCAGCTATCTTCCTCAGGATCCGCATGTCTAGTCTCAGAACGAGGTTGCACGTGGTGTACCTATGATTGAAATTCATCAGTCCGTGATGAGTCCGTCAAGCAGATGAGGACTCAAAACAATTGTGCGCAGACACTTACTCCCCTGGAGGCGTTGCGAGTGTTTCCATTTTCTTAGCGACCGTTGTGACTCCCGCCTTCATAATCTGTTTGCCAGGAATTGCCATGAATGATGCTAGACATTTGCTATCTTCTAGACCGTCGAGGTGCGTCAGTATCGCGGTGATAACCGGCCTCTGGGATTTGGTTGAAGAGAACCACTTAAGTCTCGTGTCAGTAAATCAAACTTTAGTCTAGGTTCAGGGAGCCGGAACTTACAAAAGGTAGTACATGAGCATCAGATTCATGGTTGAGGCCCTTCGTGAAGTCAAAATGAGCTGTCAAAAACTCATCTGTTGCCTCGGCCGGGTATGTCATTATGGCGTCCCATATGCCATTTTGGCTGGCCGGGAATGCTTGCACGTCAAACCGGGTGACGATGCCGAAATTGTTGCCGCCGCCCTTCAAGACCTTGAACAAGTCGGCGTGCTCGTCACTGTTTGCCTGGATAATCCTGCCATCGGCGAGCACTACCTCAAAGTTGACGACTTGGTCGCATCCGAATCCCCCACGGCAGGTATACAAACTTGTCCCACCACCCAGCAGAAATCCTGCCACGGCAACATCTCGTTCACGGCCACCCGCAACAAGCACATCGTCTTGCAAGTGGAACAGCCATATGTTAGCCGATGTAATTCCAGGGTACACAGGAAGGCCAAGATCCAGACGACTCACGCTTTTCTAGTTCGGCATACACATCTCCCCACCGCGCGCTTGGACCGAGACATGCCAAGTTATTCTTGGCGTCGTATGTCGTCTTATTGAGGAGGCCGAGATCGATTGTGACTCCGTCTTCGATACTACTTGCCCCAGGAGCAGCCATGTGCCCTCCGCTGCGTATGGCAATCTGGCACCCAGGCGTGGCAACAAGGGCCCTCAGGGCCGTTGATACCTCATGCGCATCACGTGGCTGGACGATGGCCCACGGTCGGAGCTGCGACGTACGCGACCAGTAGGATGCTGTTCGAGCTTCAAAGTGGCCCTCCCCGGGCAGATGCACGACATCTCCCAGTCCGGCTTCGCGCAGTGCTTTTACTGCGGAGTCGGCTGTGGTGTTGCTGAGGCCATTACGAACATTTTCAGATGGGTCCCTAGTGTCGATTAGAGCGACGGCAGTGGTGGTCGCGATTATCGCCATTGTGACCGGGACAGATGGGCTCGGAATAAGTGCGGTCTGGAGAGCGGACGGAGAGGATGTCCATGAGAAAGTAGCATAAAGCTGTATTTTACAATGAAAATACTTCAAACTTATCATAGATATCTTGCGAATTAAGATGTTTCATACCTCCCTCCCCTCCTCTCCTCTAACGTAGTCATTCTTTCCTCGTCAAGGTCCATACGCCGCACGAACAACGAGTTCGCAAAACAGCTCGGCCTCCGACCATTGGAGTCCTGGTTGTTCTGAAAGTAGTACAAACCTCAACAATTGATTCGTTAGCTTGTTGGGTACCTTGATGTCAAATCAACAAACCTGTCTGGTGCGCAGATCGGCCTCCGGAACTCTAATAAAGTTAAGTGGCTTCGCGGTGTGACCAAGGATGCCAAGACCTTGCCTACCGAGTATCTGGTCCGCATAAAACCCACTTATTAGACACATGGGCGATAGGGTTTTAATCCTTCGCATGTCCCGGGGCTATAATGCAACACACCTTCCTCCCTTCTACGCCTGTCCCACTGCAAGTCGGCGCCTCGAATGTGACATCTCAATCCTGAAATGCAACCGCCTGCGAGGGAACATGCACGGCACTGAATCAGCTCCCGAACACATGCCTCGGCGCTGATGCGATCGCCATGGGCGGCTGACTCGCCCAGCGCTGACTGCACACCGCAGCCGGTGCATGAAATCGCGACGACTTCGACGCAAGAGGACATCCCACTGGCGACCCATGGCTCATGTATATTGCCGCCCTCTTCGAGGCGGCAGTTGCAGGCACTGTCTGGGGGAGGGGGCCTTGAAGCTGAGCCTGCAGGTCCATGGGCATGAATCCCCAGGTGTCGCGATTCATCGAACCGTCTGATAATCAGCAGCTCTGGCAGCTTCGGCAAAGCCATTACCCTCCGATCGAAGAATTGAGCCCATACATCCGGACAACGTGCACATCCAGCCCCAGCGTCTATCCACAATTCCGATGGGGCCTCGATAAGAAAGCAAGCTCTCGTGATGACGGAATAATCTTGGCTTTCCCCCACAGGGCGCCGCTATCGACTACGGCGAGGCTACCGTCAATAGTAGACGCCACAACCTCCCGTGCGGCACTGCGGCTATATGCTTTCGGCGCATGACCAACCAGGGCATGATCTCCTGGAACCCACTGCGGCGGTTTCACGACGTTCCAGTTTTGGGCCTGGTGTGGCCTGTCTTGCCTCCAAAGGGGCTAGCACGCCAAGTTGGATCTGGCACCCCAAGAACCGGCGCGCCTGGTTGTTGAGTCAGGGCCTCAGGTAGTGCTACGGCTAGACAGCAATTACTAAATAAAGATTTTACCAATTCGTCGGGAACATGCGAGAGCCCGCGTCGATAGAAAAATGTCAGGTTGGCCTGTGCCAACTCCTCCTTGCTCCACGAGTCCCGTGATAGTTGGCTCTCCGTGTGATTTCGAGAATGTCCACCTGTTGTTGACATGGCGCCGCCTTTCTCATCGCCCCAAGGCAACGCGCCGCAGACGCTGGCTGCTCTGTGGTGCCTGGTAGCCGTGGCGCTGGTGTTTGTCCTCCTGAGGCTTTATACCCGCTACAAGGTCATTGATGCCATAGGGATAGATGACCACCTCTTCAATGTCGCCTTCGTGAGTAACCGAGATGTGTGGGGACATGTCCCAAACTTTCCGCGTACTGACATATAGCCCCCTGTCGCGAATAGGTCCTCCTGGTCGCGTACTGTGTCTTGATCACGGTATCTGCCTTCTACGGCTTCGGTTTGATTCGCGACGATGTGCCTGATCCGTGGGATCGGTCGATGGTGATCATCCTCACAAACGCCGGCCAGACCGTCGTCGGGGTTGCAGTCTGGATCTCCAAGACCGCTCTGGCCTTCTTCCTGCTGCGCATATTTGGCGCTTGTGGTCGGAAAACTCGCTGGACTATCATACTGCCGCCTGCTCTCCTCGGACTGTTTGTCACCTCGGGTCTGCTGGCCTTCTGGCTCGAATGCCGACCGATCTCTTTCTTGTGGGACCGCTTGAATCCGGACGGAGTATGCGGTGATATTGCCGTGTACTTGAACCTTATCGCGGCCATTCTCAGCTTTTTGTGCGACTTCATCTTTGCGGCACTGCCGTGGTTTACCCTCAGAAACATTCAAAGTAAGCACGATGAAACACTCATGGAGGATTCTCGGCTGACTCTTGCAACTAGTGCCACCTCGGGAGAAGAACATCGTACTGTATAGTCTGAGTCTGGGCATTTTGTAAGTCTGTTTTGTTATGGCTGTCAGAAAGGCTCTCAATTTGCACTCAAAACATCATTCAGACCTCTAACAGCTTCTCGTATTAGTGCTGGCGCATGTGGGATTATGAGGGCAGTAAAGCTGCCAACCATGTCTGACGGGGAATATATGAGTACGTTACGGAATACCTTGGCAAGACAATCCCAAAACCTTATTTGCTAATTAAGTCTCTGCCTGATTATAGGGGACAGGGCAACATTGATCATATGGCACGCTGCCGAGCTCACAGTGACCATGGTTGCCATTGGAATTCCAGTTTGCCGCCCATTGTGGAAGGGCTGGGTGAGTCGGCTACTGCCAGGCGGCTCTCAAGACGAGATACACTCGGACAGTTATTACAGTGGTCAGCAGAGGACAATTGGAGGTTCCGAGATGTGGCCGTCGAAAGAGGGTGATTCAAAGTCGAGGTCCAAATCCAGGAAGGGTAGCAAGGGCCACAAGTCCCGGCCCAGTGACATCAACATCCACACCGACGACATCGAGATGCTCGACGTAGGAGATGTGAGGGAAAAGTATCCTACTTCGGGTGGCCATACTCCAGATAGCTGGTCATCTTGGAGCCGTGCATGATCCTCGAGATCAAGAGCAACAGCAGCTCCACTTTGGATGCCCAGCGCAACGGGTTTCCAACTTCGAAGTAGATATTACACTTTACGTTAACGTTATTACTGTACAAATACGATATTCCGATAATAGCACAAGCAAAGAAGCATGAGAACAGTGGATTATACGCCAAAAGAAGTTTCCCTGTTGAAATAGCTACCCACTGACATGCCTGGTATTCCTCAATTCATCGATCAACAAGATCGGCGCACCACAGACCAACTCTCAGAACACAGCGCATAGGGCCGTAATTAATCACCGACAATTCTAACTCCGTTTGTTGATTTGTATCTGTCTCGTGTCTGATATACTATTACCGTCCAAGAGCAAAATCCGCGGATACATGCCCCGATCGTGGTCAAGAAGCCACCTGGCAAGGACCAACAAGTGCTACCGGATAATCAGCTTCTGGAAAAATCGTACAAATGTAGAGCCTGGGGTTTTCCTTCGAACATCATGCCAAATCTGTTTGCTCAGAACCATTAGCTGCCAGTCAGGCTATTTTGTCCATATCACCGATGTACCCTTTCACATTTCACCGTTTCAGGCCCCAGGACCCTTTTGCCGCTGTACGAGCTGGGGAGATGAGAATGGCTGATCCTTGTGCGGAGAGAATGTCGTAGTCAAATTTATAGCTAGCAGAGCACAGTGTCGGAAGGGCGACTTGTGCAGGTGAATCCAATTCCTGTGGTGGGAGCCTTTGCAGCAGATGACTTCTCTCGGTTTGCGCTGCGGTTGTCTGAGCACTTATGGACTACCATGCCTTTAGTGAGTAGTCTACTAAGTCCCATTGTTGACGTGACCAACGTCTTGAGGTCTGAATCTTCAGAGTGTGCCCTAAAGCGTGTCCGTAGAGTACTAGGTGCTATTCTCGCCGCGTGGGAGGGCAGGCCCTGGTACGTTAAGTTACCTTGCAATTCTGCGCAGCCGGTGGTACCTGTCTGAGTACTTAGGGTTGCAACTCACACAGGCTTCATCCTAATACTCTATATCTATTTGTTAATGCTCCTTGCCTGTTCATCAGAGGTTCCTGGGGCTTTACTGGCATCTCCTAGCCCTGGATCGACATGCAGTGACTTGATATTGGAGGCCTTGGATTCTGCGTAATCACCGCCGACGTCGTCATCGGCATGTTTGTCGATCCTTGTGTTACTGAGAGATCCATCTTTTCATGACAGCCTTTACTAGAGAATATCTCCCGGAATGATTGGGTGCGAGTACCTCTGGGTAATGACGGACCAATCTTTGCCGTGTCGCCGATACATATTTGCTGCCTTGGTTCAGAGTCGCACTGCAAGATCGTATAGGTCGGCATGTCAAGATAGGCGGAAGCCTGATTCAATTCACTCCAGCATTTTGGAAGTTCAGTGATGGACAATAGAATAGGGCGAGTCACGAACCACCTGCATATCCAGCAGTTCCTTTTCCATCATCTGACATGCATAAAGTGCAACGAGCCATATTTCTTCCAGCTCATCTCTTCAGATTACTTGCCACTTACGATCATTAAAATGGAGAAGTCGACGTCTTCACTCGTTTTCTAGTGTTTTCATTCCAGACGTACTGCTGCTTCCAGTGCCCCCCAAATCTGGAACAAACGCTCTTGAAGCTCAAGGCTCCCCGTGACGTCTATACCGAGGGATCCTACACGGCACTGAGAATTTTAAGTACCAATTTATAGAAGCTCCAGGCTGTACTAAGTGACAAGATATTGAGATTTCAATCATTAAACATGTGTAGACGCTCCGTCCACGGGAACTCGTCATAAAGATTTCGCAACTTGGCCAGACGCGTCTGTCCTTTGGAGGCAGCTCTCGGAGGTTAGATTTACGAAAGTGCACTGAAAACTCCCAAAGTGGCTTTCTCGTCTAGTTGCGCAGGAGTTGTCATCTACAGGCGGGCAGTGATAGAGCAGTGGACGTCATTCTCTCCTCTGCTGTGAATGGTTTTTTAGGGGGGGGGTCAGTCTGCTGGGGGGGGGTATGGAGGATCCAAACCAAGCCTTCTCTCAGGTTAGGGTTCGCATGAAAAAGGGATTGCCCCTTTTACCCAAAAGCTGTGCAGGCTGCGCCCCTTTCCAGGTCCTTCCTTCAAGCACCAGGATGCTAGTTGCAATATTCCGGCGGTGCTTGGCGCCATTTGGGATGAACTCTCGTTCCTCCCTAAGCACTTGGACTGCTTTTGGGGTGTGCGCTCACTCAGCGAGATGCAGGCGCCGGTCTGACGTCGCTGGCCTGTGAAACCGCGGCATGACATGGCCCAATTTCATGGGGGGAATCTCCGACGATGCCGGTCACCGAACTTTGAGGACTTTGCTGACCTGAGGAGGTGGGAGAGACGGTGAGGGGAAAGCAGCTAGGTCGAGACGTAATGTGAGGTTGCGAGGGTGACAAAAAAAACCCAGATTGGCGGTCAGTTTTGAGATCGCCTCGTTCTGGGAGGCCAACTACGGGATGGGATAGTGTGATTCTGCAGCCTCCAACGCCGGATTATTCCCAGCGGGTAGCGCAAGGTCCGGCGCAGCGGTCACTGCCGGGATCTACAGCGGCACTTCCGTGGGGGGGAAGTCGGATGGCGGAGCGCCCGCCGAGCTCGGATGCTGCTGTCTGTGCTGTCCGCCGGCAACGGGACTCGCGCCTTTTTGATTTGGCATGATCGTTGGAGATGAGCACGACGGCTGAGGATGCTTTGCTGAAACTTTAGAATTACCGCAGCAGCCGTGAGGGGGTCAACACCAACAAGAGTCAGGAATTTGATTTGTCGAGGCCATTCATGGGCTTTGTTGACAACCTTATTGTTGATGTTCGCCGGTCAACACGTCCACGTATTCAGCTGAGGGGATAAGCTTTCAGGTCGCTGCTAAGGTCCTGGGCGTTCCGCCGTGCTTGCCCTGGGCAAGTGCTGGGCTGACCCCTGAAACGCTCCTGGAGTCCTGCCAGCGGCCGGTGAGCCTCACATATGACCCGTTGTCGTCAGCTAGGATACTTCTGGCGTGAGTCGAGCTGCACCACTCTGGCTGGTATGGCTGGCAAGTCCAGAATCTTGTGGTCCTATCAGCCTCTGGGCTTGGCGTTCGGTTTGCCCCTCTGGGTAAAGGGATGCCAGATTCGTGCAGCGATGCGACTGGCCTGCGCCTGCCAGCCCTCCGCTGGAACCAGAGAATGACTCTCCGCTGATCGACAAGACACCACACTGGTCTGTACCGTACTGCAGTTCCACCCCACGCTACGGCGTCACGAGCGGCCGTTGGAGCCATGTTGGCGTGAGGGGGGGTGTCCGAGACATCACTTCACTGTCTAGTCCAAGACATCGGCTACACCCTCCCTTCTTGGAAAATCCCCATGTGCTCAATCGTTATCATGCTTGAGTCCTTGTGAACCGTTAACCACCAATAATGGTCAAAGTAGCCACCCACGCGTCCAAGGGTTGCAGGGGAAAAGAAAATCACGATGGCAGAATTTTTGCTTGCCACCGTGGTTGCGAGGTCAAGCCGAGGAATAGTGTCGTCAGTCTCAGGAAATTTTCTGTTTTGTTTCTCGATTTTTCAATTTTTTTTCTTCGCGCGTTCTCCACCCCTACCTGTTTTTAAGCAGTGGTCAGTGCTCACGATGTGTAAATCTCCTTTCAATCTTGCGGCCTTAGTGGACGGCGGGGAGGAAAGCCGAAGCCAAGGTTGCATCGCAGATCCGCTCGTCGGGCGCGAAAGGGCGAGGTCATGACATGCCCCACTCCACGGCCATCACACTCGGGCGGTAAATCAGACCATGAAGCACAGGTGTGCATACGAGAGAGTCTTTCTCCGGGTCTTGATCCCCAGATTCTGTCCAACTGGTGCTGTTCCACAGGACGTGTCACGGCCTTCGTATCCGGCACTTGTCGAGCTGGCGGGCCAGGGCGCATGAAGCCCCAGGCTTTTGGGAAATCAGGGAAGGATAATGAGGTCAATGCCGTGACGACAGCTGAGAACCTGTCGGGCGCCGCAGGACAATGAGACAGCGCCAGCAGGGAAGACTAGCCAATGCCTACCCAGCAATCAGGTACCCATCTTGGTGCCCACACCGGCGAGACCAAGGTCACCTCAGCCCAACCGCCAGCGGGTACGGTACTTCCCTGTCCTGAATCAAGGTACAGGCGAATAAGAGATCTTCGCATCGCACCTGTGAGCTGTCAATCCAAGGCTCTCACCTCCCGCAGATATGCCGGGTGATGGCACCCACTCAAATGAGAGCCCAACCCCACCCCAGACGACACCCTATTCTACATGTAGCGCTGTTGGTGTGCAACAAGGGAGTCACCGTAGTCACAGAGACGGAGTAGATGATCGCATGCTGTAGTGCAGCGCATTGACAGGAGCACCGCGAAGACGGCCGGACGTCCAGGCCTTGACTCGGGCCAACGCTTGCAGGATAAGAAGCGAGCAGCGCCGTCACACACTCACACACTCACACTCGTACAAAGCGAGAGTGCACGCACATGGGCCTTGAATGCAACCATAGTGACGAGATCACGCTCCAACCCGCTCTAGACCACCTCACACACACGCACACACTGGCACCCACCCACACATTTGTCACTTTTATATATAAGTAATAGGCCCCCCTCGGCAGCCCTCCGTCGCGGCCTGACTCATGCATGCCCTGCCTCGCTGGATTCCGCGATAATAAGCAAACTCATACACACTCTACCACCCACATCTGACTGCGGCGCGGTTGACCTGCATACGCGCCGATCCATAAAAAGAAAGCTGACGACCCCCAAAAAATCCTTCCACTTGGAAATTCGGGTCGCCCTGGGACTTATATCCACCACAACAACACAATAACAACCCAACAACCTTGAAATTTCAGCACTCTAGCTGGAAAGGAAATTCGCCAATCGCCGACTCTACCTTACAAAATCGGTCAAATCAATCCCACACACACAAAATGGCACTATCACAACGACTCCAAAGAAGCGGCCACCGCCGCTCCATCACAGCCAAGGCCTCCTTCAGCGACGACGAGGACGCCATCACCCCCTGCTCGTCACCGCCGCCCGAGCCCCAGCAGCAGCCCCTGGTGGTGGACTCATGCATCAAGTCCAAGAGCCCCCGCCACTCCATCATCTCGGCCGTCCCCTCGTCGCGCAAGACATCGTCGTCCACCCGCACCTGGCACCTCGACCCGGCCGCGGGAGAGGACCTGGACGATGCAGGACTCTGGAGGCGCATGCTCGACATCCAGCGCGAGTTCCACTGTTACAACAGCGCGCGCATGGCGGCCGCGCTGCTGGAGCTGGAGATGGGGGTTGACGTTGGCAGATATGCTCGTGAGTACTCACTCGTTCCCACCTCCCTCGTTCTCTGCGGAACCCGGTTTACTGACTTACCTTTGTTGTGTATAGCATCGCGGAGCTGTCTTGACCTCCTGAACGACAGCGTGTCTGACCTGCCCGACGAGGACAAGGAGAGGCTCGTCGAGTGGCTGCACGAGAACTCAACGAAGCGGAAGAGGAGCGCCAAGTGGAAGCGCGCCTCGGTGTTCTGAGCTAGACGTGCGCGTCTTGCCTTTTTTTAGGGGATGCACGCCTCATAAGCTCTCGTGAAGCGCGTTGCACTTTGTCTTTTCTTCATTTGCTTCATAGATCAAGTCTCACAACCGGGATGCATTTCGGGCGGTTGGCCGGCGTTTGGAATTGTTTTGTGTCCGAAAGCGGCCGTTGGAGGTCTTACAGATTGACTTGCATTTTTGACTCGGGATGAGCGACGGGAAAAAACACATACGACATCGATACCCATTTCTTACTCTACGTCTTTCTCTTCTTTCGGCCGGCTTGGGGATGTTTGGGGGGTTGGGGGGTGTGTGGGAGGGTTTGCTTGGTGATGTCAACAGGGGCGCTTCGGATGTTTCTGTGGAATCAAACGACGTAGACTGAATGACAAGATAGATACCGCAAACCAGAGTCACGAACCCTTGCTCTTACCTGCTGCCATATCCTCTAAGCTCTTCGTTCTTCGGTGGCGTGATTTCTAGGCTGATCTACTCCAGCATGCCCAATATCCTTAGGTATCAAGTCTCTCGTACCTTCTGAGCGCCCGCTTCTCTTCGTCTCCCTTGTGCAATTTACTGAGGTACTCTTTGAAATCTCTCGACAGCTCAACGACTGATCTCAGGTGCTCGTCGGTAAGCAGGATCTTGCCCTCCTCGTCCCTCTCATCCTCGTACTCCGCAAGAGAGACGGCAGTTTGAAAAGCTGATAGGTTCCGTCAGAGTGTTTTCACAGCGCGGCGGAACAGGTGCAGCTCACCATTGCGTATTTCCCTGCCGTTCCATTTGACGGAGCGGACATCATTGCCCCTGATATAATCCTTGGCGTCCATACTGATCTGCATGAATTTGCCGCGGTCCTTGGTCAGCTTCTGCATGAACGTCATCCAGACCTGTTGTCGTTCGTCATCTGTGAAGTCGGGGTAGAAAAGCTGCACGTGGATCCGTGAGATGAAGGCATCCTTCGAGGCATGTCAGTGCTTGTTTCATGTCATTGGTATTCTGTAACTTGGGAATGCCATACGTCAAATGCCCCAATCCGGTTGGTAGTCAGGAACAAGATACCATCATAGAATTCGAGCGCCCTGAGAAAACCTGGGTACCAGTCAGCTTGCGTCTGTGTGATAGGGTAAGTAGAGCACCGACCAGCTACCAAGCTGTTCCTTTCCAGGTCAGCCGGTCCTCGCCTCTCCATGAACACGTCTGCCTCATCAATGAGGAGGACTGCTCCCCAGCTCTTCGCAAGCTTGAAGCCTCCCGTCAGATTCGCTTCCACTATCGACGGATTGGTGCCTATGTCGCTGCTGGTTATAGTCATTAGCGGTCGCTTTGTGTATTCAGCTATGGACTCTGCGAAAAGCATTTGAGCGTCAGTTGCTGCCACGCCACGAATGCGATGCCATACTAACCTGCTGTCACGGTTTTCCCAACGCCCGGCTTCCCATGTAGGAGGAATATGAGCCCATTTCCTTTGCCCTTGACAAAGTCTGCGGCCCATGGCTCATGCTCGATCGGATTCCCACGTTTGTTAACGCGGATATAGCTCTTAGCCAGCGCCTTGAGCATCTTGATCCTGGTTTGGTCCATCACCAGATCGTCAATCATCTCTTCTTGGAACTCGGGCGCAAAAAAGTTCTTCACGTGCAGGTTCTCTTAATCCACCGCGTTAGTTTTAGTCATAAGAGTAACCAGACAAGATCGCGACAAACTCACGCCATAGTCGCCACTTGAACACAAATGCGGGTAGCTCGCTTGGACAAAGTAGATACATATGACGAGTCAATTCGTCGTCTTCGCTTGGCACGATTGAGTTGTACTCGTCGAATATGGACTCGACGTCTCCTTCGCCGGCTGCTGTCTTTCTCTGGCAGATCCTACATGTGCAATCAGAATAGAATTTTCGTAAATCGCTGTCTCGAGGCAGCAGGCTCGGTCGGCGGGCGCTGGTAGTGGCGTAAAAAG
Source organism: Diaporthe capsici (assembly GCA_013364905.1). Classification (NCBI taxonomy): domain Eukaryota; kingdom Fungi; phylum Ascomycota; class Sordariomycetes; order Diaporthales; family Diaporthaceae; genus Diaporthe; species Diaporthe capsici. The sequence continues at coordinate 3,870,140 of WNXA01000006.1, read as the reverse complement.
TCTCTAAATCGGACATAACCAGGCCGTCAACCTAGCCATCATTAGTCACATGCGCGTACATGGACTCCGAAGAGAGGGGCAGCTCTTACCTCGTTGTATGGGTGGGCCACAGACCTGCCCCTGTGCTGTCTACACTGCTTCATCAGAAGCCCCCGTACATTTTCCCATAATTAATGAGTTTTTCTGCCTCCTCGTTTTCGATCTGTTCCCGATCGTGGACGAAAATGGTGTTCACTTTGAAACTCTTTTCACCATCAAATGGGTGTGCTCCAATTTCATCACTGCATCGCCCAAGGTATTTTCCGTCGAACTCTAGGTGCCACCCAGTCACTTTCCAAGGGGTAGTCAGGTTCTGATAGATGCCACCCATCATATGCGAGACTACCATGGCTCTCCATTGTGATTGCAAGTCCCGGTACACGACGGTACTTCCAGGCTTGAACTGGATCCATAGATTCTCGAACGTGTGGAAGCCCTCCTTGACGCGTTTCTCCTCTGCCCAGACCCTTCCCATGATATTGTCATCCAGAAAACGAACAAGATGCACAATGTGAACAGATACGTCTTTCTCACGGGCACAAAGCTCATCGGGACCCTTGGCATCGCAGTGTGCTTTGAACTCCTTGAGCGCATCGTAGTGGTGTACAAGGATGGGATAAGGCCATTTGATATCTATGGTAGACCCTGTCAGATCCTGGCTTGGGTAGTATTGAACGACGGAGCGTAGTGCATTGATTATGGCCGAGGAGTATATTCGCAGGGAGTAAGATGGAGCTGAATCGAGAATCTGGCCTTCTGAGGGTTCTTGCAGAGCTTCCGGGGATTGTTCGAGCTTAGATCCCCCTGTCTCGTACCGTGTTATGAGCTCGAAGATTGGTTGATTTTCCTGGTTCTCGAGCTCTCGTTGTTGGGGTTTATCTGAATCGGATCGATTGATCAAGTCGCCTGTAACACGATGACGAAGCTCTGTCCGGTACCTCATCCAGGGCTGACATTGGCTGGACTCCTCGCCTTGTGAGCCTTCCATCTGTGGTGAGGCTTCTATCTCTTGGTTGGTGGCCCCGATCTTGCTGTCATTTTCAGCACTTGGAGACAGCAGGTCACTGTAGACATCAGCAAAAGCCAATCAAATCGGATGATAGGCAGACAGACCTCAAATCAGATTGAGCATTACCAGTTGTCATTTCTTCGAATTGGAAGTTGAGTGGTATATAAGTTGGTGTGACACAGGGTGAAGAATGCTGATAAGTTTCGGCGCAGCCAACTCAGGAGGTCATAAGCGGAAAAAGGAGGATGTCAAAGTTGAAGTGGGTGGCCCTTGTCAGGATTGGTAAATTCAGCAGATTGGAAGACGGCTCGAGTTCCCATGTTGCACGGATCGGTTGACCTCTCACAATCAGCCCATCTTTGGTTGGGGGCTATCAATATGCAGGACTTTTGGTGTTGCACACAGACACATGTACTACCTCAGGCAAGACTTTTTGCTTTTCTTTCTTGGAAACCGTTGGTTTATAAGATAGCCTGAGTTACACACGGGCGAATGTGCTGAAAGTCTGTCTTATCATTGGTTAGATTATCCGATCCCTGATGGTTAAACATTGTGTGGCGTGACCTGTTTGGTCGGCAACGACGCCAACCAGGCTGCAGCGACGGGGTGTGCTGCTAAGCTCGAGTGCTCTGCAACAGTGCACTTCCCACCATCACACGAAATTGGGCCACGTAATATTTCTCCACTGTAGATTCCCGTTGAACCACCGGACTATTACAGCCACTTCACCGACAGGCCACTCATTCTTCCTCAACATAGGTTACCCGGCTTGCAGGTTTGACTTCTCCGTCTCGCCAAAGTCTTTGTATTTTTCTGCCTTTGTAGAACACAAGTAAGGTATGAACGCCGAAGTCCCTTTTGAGGCAACGGCGGTGGTTCGTTCATATAGTTTCGAGGTGGAACAACGCCTTGGTGAAGGAATAGGTGCTCGTCATCTGAGCCAGTCTTTAGTAGAGCAGAGGAATGGCGGCCATCTCGAGGATATTACATCACCTTGGCGGTCCTTTTTCGAGGCGAGCAACTCTAGTAGCTCCTTGAGGCAAGTCACGTTTCCTGTTTAAGTTTCTGCGTATCGATAGCTGACATAACATCAGAAACCCGGCAACGGAAATTGTTCAAGACGAGGCTATGAAACTACGAGACAAATGGGTGGCCTTCTATCAGAAAAGTCCCAAGGCAGAGCGACTTGACCTTCGCAATTTTCAGCCAACGATGAGCGGTGTGGTCACCATGGTGACTAAAATCACATCCGAATGGCAAACAAAGCGACATGAGGTCGCGTTGGCAAGACGAAAAAGCTATTCCACAGATTTTGCGGGACGTTAGACTCCCATAGCTCACTCATGAAGATCCTGCCGGAAGGAAATGAGTACGTGGCTATTTTTGCGGGTACTTTAAACGCCATCATCAAAGTATGAATATGGTCCCAAGGCTGCACATAAAATTTTGGTCAGGGATCTGTAGCTAATGCAGTGCAGGCCAGTGCTAACCACGAAAAGATTGCGGAAGGTCTGGCAGAGGGTCTATGCACCATTAGTGAGCACATCGAAGATACGGACCGGGATCTCAAACTTTCCAAGTCTGACGACATGTTACATCTTGTGGCGGACCTCTATGAACACGTTTTCCTTTTCCTCTCCAGCGTGATGGACTGGATCATGGAGAAACGATTCAGACGGCTGCTTGACTCATTTTCGGACAACTTCAACGAAAGGTTCGAGAATGAGATCCGCAGAATCAACAAGAAAGCTGAGAGAATCCGGACCTTCGCGACACAGAGCTTGACGGCCGAGGCCAGAGTTACCAGGCTTCTTGTCGAAGGACTTGACCGGGACATGAGGCTTGGTTTGGACGGAGATAAAAGGCACAGGGCAGATATGCAACTGTTTGCTGAAAGGATTGAGCGACAACTGTCGAAAGTCGAAGAAAGTCGGCGCGTTCAAGACGAAAACATGCGGAAGCTCGGTGGAGCGGTCGTGGTGCTTCTCGAAACAGATGCTTCGAAGTGGCTGGAAAACCACCGACTGAGCCCTATCCTACTTAGAAGCACTGGAGACCGGCCAGAATCTCCATCAAGACATATGTCTTACACAGACGGTGCGTTCACCAGTGAATCAATGCTTCGCTATTCCTGATATAAATTTAGAGTCCCCCATCGGCATCGAGGATGTTATCATCAACTCACGACATCTTGAAGATTACTTTTGCCGAAGCCGTGGTCGTCTGTCACCTGACGAGTTCGGACCGATGGCAGGGGGAGAGGAGGCAGTTACAAGACTGAGTGAATGGTCGCAGGGTTTTCACCCGCCCATGCTCTGGTTCGAAGGTCCCACATTGGAGGTTGACGATTTCGAGAACCCGTTGACAAGCATTGCCGCCAAATTCGTGGGCATGGTCGCAGCACACCAACTTAACGTCATTTCATACTTCTGTGAAGTCCCTCGCGCCAGCGCAGGCCATGATACACCGGAAGCAGAGGGCGCGATCAGGTTGCTCTACGCACTGTTGAGGCAACTGGTCGAGAAGCTGCCTCCTCGTTTGGACACGGCTGTTGACCTCTCCGAGGCGCGGTTTGCAAAATTGGACGGCTCAATGAGCAATTGGACAGAGGCAATCGAGCTACTTGGGGACTTACTGAGCGTCTTGAGCGGAGTAGTGTTCTGTGTGATCGACGGATTTCATTGGCTGGATGGCGAAGGCACAGACGCGCCTCTGGCACAATTGCTCACAGCGTTGCGACATGACAGGCTGAGAGTCTTTTTCACTACTTGCGGAAGATCAGGATGCCTTTTGGACTATCTCGAGAGAGACGAGATATTTATCATGGGTGGTCTCACCATGTTGCGAGATGCACCTTATGATTTCGATACTAAGTAGACGTCATCTAGTTGTAGCAATCAGGTGATGCAGACAATTACGTTCAATACTATTCATCTCGGCTTGAGCAATGGTAAGGCTAACAAGGCTCTTGCGGTCCCTCATCGGGTGACAACACACTGAGGAGAGAAAGTGGTCTCGTTTTTAATCTGTACATATATGCTTCTTAAGCAGTGTGCATCCAGTCCCATCATACAGTTAACGGCAGTATTTGCTCAGAGACGCTGCCCGGGTATGTTGAGCTGTGTTGGGAGAGAAAAAAAAAAGGTTGTGATATGTAGGTCGTCCTAATTGGAAAGCTGTCAGCAAATCTTGAGATAGGTGACATGGGGTGCTTCTCGATTCGGATGTGTAGCTCCACAAGCTCTTGGAAAAGTCATGCAAGTGACATTTGTAATCAAGAGATGCAGTCATAATGGTCTTCAAAAGGAATCAGACACATGGATGTGTGCATCACTTGTCCGAATGCTATGCCAAGCCGGGGATAACACCACAGGAGCGTTTCCACCTTCCTACCCTGCCTGCACTCGTCGATCCTTACTGCGGATGGTGTAGCTGGATTCTCGTCACCGGTCCAGGCAGCTCAATACCAACCACTATAATGTCATGAGGAGGGATGACTGATCCTCCAGGTCTTGGGATTGTGCTCTGCTGAAAAAAAGTCTCCATCCTCCTTGTGAAACAAGAGCCATGAAGCGCAGGGATCAGCAGGGAAAGGTCGCTCTCCAAGCATGAAGAGCTCCTACTGAAGGATTCACCAACTGCAGCAATGGACCAATGATGCTGAGCTTGCGCAGCTTCAAATTAGATAGATGATATGCCCCAGCCATCGAACGAAGCTCGATTGCGGCACAGTCTATCAGGGCCCTGCATCCTTCCCTGGCGCCGGGATAGCCGGATGCCAGCCTTGCATGCATGCATCTACCAATACAGCGAAGTTGTTGATCTGGGCATCAACGTCGCTGTTAGACTATAGTGTGTCCAACAGCCTTCAACGGAGAAAAGTGGGTGGGGCGGTACTGCACGGTCAAACGACACAAGTTTTGATCTGGATGAGAAGCTTAATCAACGGCTTCTTGGCCTTTTATGACCCACTTAGAGGTTATTTTCAAAAGGATCAGGTGCTTTTGCCCACTGTTATCCGCGAAGTTGCCCGGGCCTGGATCATTGTACCGTCCAAACGGAGTCGAATGCCTGCAAGCTACCAAACTTGGCAGCACCAAAACCGATTTCACTGCGCAGCTCGTACATTCACCATACAAAATATTAGGGGGATTGATTTTTAAGAGATAACCAGCCTTTTTTACTCCATCATTCTCGAGGTTACCATAGACTGACATTTTCGCGAAGATCCAACAGCCAGGCCAATAACCAACACCACGTGGCATACTTGAAGATAAACATTAAAAACACTGTTATCAGGTATATCAAACGAATCCCAAAAGCAAACCCCTGTATGTAACTTGTATTCACTCACCGGGTAAGCTCCTCCGGAATCCTCGGTGGCATGGGTATTTTCGTAGCTAGCCCATGATCCCAAATCCATCCTGCGAGTTGAAGCAGTACCGTTGGTTGTGTCATTTCTTGAATCCTTCGATCGACCTTGTGCATGGAGCTATACTTAATCGGTGCTGTCGCAGCTGTCAAGGTAAGGAGTTAGATTACTATTCGAACAACCCTCCGATTGTCATGAGAATGTACTCAAAAGGTGAATCAGAAGCCGACCCTCGAGTGAGGATATCGGCAGATGAGACACATACTAGAGAACAGCAAATATCACGAATGCAGCTTCCACATCCCCGGGAATATCCGCGCCCGATATGAGGCATTAGGTTGGGACTTCTATTGGCTGGTACTGTGGCCAAAGCCGGCTCGTGTTCTAAATCACATACGCCGATACGCTGTCGATGTGCTGACAACACAGCGATCGGGGCTTGTGCAGGGCCCACTCGAGCCGTGGTAGTCCTTTCGGCAAGTGCCGCCCGGGTTACGGCTCCTCATCCTGAGAGGAGAAAGGAACTCGTGCCCTTGATCTTGGGACAAGAGCCCCTGTGCCCCTGTCAAACATGCAGAACACCCTGTCTGCTGTCAAAATCGAGCTTCGCAGCAAGAGCTCCCACTCTTGGTAGCCCAAGCGCGGCTAAGCGGCACAGTGTTTACCCTCCTTCATGGGCAATGGATCTATATCTCTGCTCATTATTGTAACTCCCAGTATTATTAGTGCCTATTTTAATACTGCAGGATCGTCTGTACTGGGCGAAATTTACCATTCGATAAAGTCCGGTTCATCCGAGAATGCCTCAATGGAGGTGAATGCTGGTCGGTGGCTGTTCTATCACTCTCCAGGTCGGCACAGGCTGAGCCATAATGTCTTGCCAGCTTGTGATGAAGGCATCCCGTGGGATGGGTCAGTCATCTCACAATGACTACATAAGCATAATCATTCATCAGGCACATTTCTGAATAGAAGTAACTGACCGTCGATCAGTTCTCAAAATAGCACCATCGAAAAGGAACAGCACTCGCCTGGTCTGAATCACAACATGGGCACCACACCGGGTTTGCGGTAAGGATCTGACCCTGTTAGATATGTGGTGGCTTTTCTGGTCATCGAGCTGGGAACGGATTCCAGAACCGCCTGATGGAAGATAATTCCCTTATAATGGTACAGGAAGCCTCTGAGCCAAGTAGCCAGGGTCTTCATCCTACCGTATTTTGTTGCACACGTCACCACTCTCATTCCACACTCCACATTCGGTCAACGCGTCACCACTGTAGTAGCCTCTCCACGTCTAGAGATCTGGGTTCAAGACACCCATTCAATCAGAGATTCAGAAATGCGTTTATTGAGTTGATGCATTGAACTATCAAACCGAGGGGTTGGAACCTGTCAACCGCGAAATCCTGGCGGAGACCAGGCATTATCCTTCCAAGTCGCCCTTCGGCCGGCTTGTGTCTCGGAAAGCCAATTCTTTCAGCCGGGCTACTCCTCCCCTGCTTTCGACAGCCCTTCCATTCTACTGCGTAGACCTTTTTTTTAGAAAACGGGTCTTTCCTTTCACCAATTTGGTGTTTGGGCCCTTTCCAGCCGTTTCGAGCCCCTTCCATCAGCCCTATCTCACTCGTTCCCCTCTCCCAAAACACCACGTGTAGGATGTAGGATCGCTTTCAGAGATGCCTTCAGGTAATATTAGAGGTTATGAGAAGGAAGACGCCTTGCCCGGGCCTTCTGGGCCAGTTTTGTGACGGTGACCGATAGCCAGGCCAAGGACCCTCGCAAACAGGGCCTCTCTCAGCCTCATCTTCCTCCGCACAGGTACCATATGCACTGCAAAAGATGGCCCAAGACAAGCAAGGCGATTTGGAGGAGTATGAGGATGGGCCTGGTGGTGGCGGTGAGCACTCCTTGCCCGAGACAGAGACCGTAACTGTGACGATGAACGATAGTCAGGCCCGTAACGACCACAAGGGCGTTCCTCAAGGCCCGTCAGATCAAAGAATAACTCAAGACAGGTTGGAAATTGGGCACAAGATGAGACTACCGTAGGGAGAAGAATTGTCTATAAATGAGAGCTTCCAGTCCACCGATAGAGCATCATTGAAGAATTCAGAACATCATCACACAAAGCATTCCTTTCCAAGCAGTTTTCACTCTTCTCTTTACTTCACTTCCAACCTTGAGCTTCTGGCAAGTTCGTATTACAACCTTCACTCTCTCCCACTACCAGATCCCACGACCAATACACACCTCCTTCCTCTACCACCAACAACATGTGCAGAGTTACTTCCTACGGTAAGCTTCTTCCTGACACACATTCAACCCCCAAAGGAGTCTATCATTCCCGGTCTTTGGCCCAAACCTCTTCACCACGTCAGAGACTTTGGGCGGACTATGGGATCATGATTACCTCCTCCTCAATTCCATACCAAAAGTCTCCCCTGGCGCTATCACAGCTGACCCTCGATGCTCCAGGCTACACCTGCGGTCACACCCGCATGGTCACGGACTCGTCCGCGTGCCCCGCCCCAGGCAGCCGGAACTGCATCATTGTCAACATGGGAGTCAGGTCACTGAACTACCCGTGCAACTCTTGCAACCAGCCGCGCTCTAGTGGCGGCAACGGTGGCAAGAAGAGGTCCAGCAAGCGATAAACAATTCTCTCTCTCTAGAGCACATCAACACCTGCCGAGCAAATCAAATGAGAAGCTACTGCTTTACCTCAGGCGGAGTGGGGGGAGAGGACGGTGGTAGCCTTTGCTGCAGGAGTGGGTACTTGGATCATGGGTCTTCAGTTGTTTTTGGCCTTCCGGGACTGGTTTCCTGTGTTGGCGTCCGTTCATTCCTTTTCTTTACCATCTAGTTCTGGGACCTAGATAGGCGGTACGATAGGCCGGTCACTATTGTGCCAGATCAAAAAGAAAAGCATTTGCATCAACTTCAAATATTCGCATACCCCTTGCATGGTCACAGTGACTGCCAAGGCCGCGGCCAGCTGCGATGGCCCTCTATGCAGCCAGGTACGAATCGGGTAATTCCCGTGTAGAGGCGCACCCCGGCCAGATTCCCGGGCAAGCAAGAATCCCACTGATGCACCCCTCCTCAATCAGGAATGGCTGCAGTTCTCTTTTGGGAGCGACTGCAGGTCAACCCTATGGGAATAACTTCAGTTCTCCCCCTTTGGGAGTGACTGCATCGACTGGAGAGAACAGGCAGTTGAGATTTCCCAGCTATGTGGAATATGTGAGGACACATCAATATAAAAAGGGCTCGAATTCCCAGTCTCCAGGCCTGCTTTCTGGACTCATCATCACGCATCACATTCCCACATTGCGCAGATAACGAGATTCGCAAACATCCAACCTCTACAATTTCCTCGCAACAGTCTACCACAACCTCCCTCAAACTTACAAACTCATCTCTACCCGCCCCCGCTAGAAATCATGCAGTCTACCCAGTCCACCACCATGATCCCCTTCACCACCGAGGGTGTCTCCATGGGCATGCCCTCCAACCCCGACTCGCCCGACGTGTACCGCATCCGCATCCAGCCCGCCGACGCCGGCGCGGGCGGGCCAACCGTCAAGTACCTGACCGGCCCGCAGATGAGCCACGTCGTCACCGGGCCCGACGGGCACCCCCGGAGCCGAAACAACCTCGCCTTCGACAAGGTCCCCGCCGGGGACTGGGTCGTCGGCCGGCTCGCCCCCACCGAAGAGGGCACCGACGGCGAGGGCGCCAAGCTCGAGCTCGCCTCGACCGAGACCGACACCGCCGCCGCGCTCGACGACCTCGGCCTCTACAGCGCGGAGCCGGTCTTCTGCGGCACGACCGTCGACCTGCAGGACTGCCAGGACCGCGCGGACAGCACGCCCTGGACCCTCGTCACCCTCGAGGACGGCAGGGAGGTCAGCGTGCCCAAGCCCACGGACCTGCAGTGCATGGACTACGTGTCCGCGGAGATCGTCGCCGCGCCGCAAGGGGTCCAGACGGACGGCAGCAACGAGGTTGTCCGCGTGACGGACTGGATCCCGGGCCACTGCCCGGGCGTCGAGGCCGACGCCCGCGCCCACGAGACCATCCAGGCGCGCGACGCCGGGCTGGCGCCGCGCCTCGTCGCGCACGTCACCGAGAACCGCGCGCGCGTGATCGGGTTCCTGCTCGAGCGCGTCCCGGGGGCCCGCGAGGCCGGCGCCGCGGATCTGGTTGCGTGCAAGGCGGCTTTGGCGCGGCTGCACGCGCTTGGTATCACCAAGGGGCATCTGAGCAGGCACTCGTTCCTCGTGCGCGAGGACGGCTCCGTGATGATCCAGGGGCCGTTTAGTAGCTCTTCCGCAGATGCTGAGGGCATCGAGGACGCCATGAGGGCGGAGATGGAGAGCCTCGAGGAGGTCCTCGCCCGGAGCCCGTCGGTGTTCGAGGACCAGGCGGCGGCGATGCTTAGGCTGGTCGGCGCTCGGACGTGAGGTTGTTCGAGGACTCTCAGAAAGCACATCGGATGGGGTGCCATTCATTCATTGGCAGAGGAGTCTCAGAAGGGTGGGGGCGCATCACACTTACCGTCGAACAGTATGGATTGTTGGCTGAGAAGTACAAGGCAATTGGGTTCCTTTAGACAGAAGAGCTACAAGAAAAGGCGAAGAAGAGAACTGAGCCTTCGTCAGAGGCTGTCTAAGGGTCGCGGATGTACTGATTGGGGAAGTCTTGGGAATATTGGAAGACATGGTTGTAGAAAGGCCGAATCCCGTTTCTATTTGTGCTTGAAAGGATGTTCATAGTGTTTTCCGAGTAGGGTTCTCATGATTATATAAATTACCTAACGAAATCCTTTCGTTTTCCTTCCAAAATCTGTCCTCCATGCAGCTGGCAAGCATTATTGTCCCGAGAAATTGAAAAAAGATTTTCAACCTGAGATAACCTTGTTGACAGCATCCACGACACCATCGGTGGCGGTGAGGTTCGGGCAGTGTCCGGTGTCGAGTTCGAACACTTGCACCTTGCGGCCTACCTTCTCCATCTCGTCGATGAAGTGCTGCTGGTAGTGGACGGGCACTGTCATGTCGGCCGAGGCTTTGATGTAGGCGACCGGGATCTCGCGCCAGGCAGCGTGCTCGCTCGCGCGGTACATGACATTTCCGTGCCAGCGGACCAAGGTCTTCAAATAGGCCTCGACCTCCGCGTCGCTAGGGCCAGGGCCGACCAGCAGCGTCTTCGGGTCGCGGCTGACGCAGGTGCCATCATCGGCGAAGTCGAAGGCGAGAGGGACCAGGTCCATGTTGCCGAACTCCTGTACCTTGTCCATCATTGCCACCCCCTCGGGAACAGCGAATGCCGCCATGTAAATCAGGTGCGAGACGCCCCCCTTGAGGCCCTTGGCAGCACGCGCATCGACGCCAAGCCCACAAAGAGCGTTGGTGATGACCTGCCCGCCGTAGGAGTGCGCGATTGCTACAACAGACCGACCTGCCTGCACTAGGCTCTCTACGTAGCTGCGTACGAGCGCCGTGTCGTCAGAGAGTCCGGCGTTGGGTGGGCGGGCCCCGTTCACGGACAACAGACGGGGGCAGTGAACCTCGTAGCCGGAGGCTTCGAGGGCGCTGGTGAGCTTCTCGTAGCTCGCGGGAGTGTGCCAGCCTCCGTGGACGATCTGTTATTGTCCAGGTTAACCAAACTTGTTCATTGCTTGGTCTGCAGGTGATGCTTACGATGATTGTGGGTCTAGTGGTGGCAGCCATGGTGGGACAACTCGAGTCTTGGGAAGTCGGGATACTCGATAACGTGGGTTTCGGACGGCGTCAGGGTGAGAAATCGAGGGGCGGGAACGGTTCTTTTGAGGTTCATGGACAGGCAACGTTGGTGTTGGTAAATCCACTTTTGAACCAACAGAAGCCAGAAGACTTGTGGTTCGTCGGGTCGCAAAAGGTGAGAGCACTTCTGTGCGGCGCAGTCTACGAGTAAGCTAAGAGAACGGATATTCGCACCTGGAAAAACGGATAATACACCGGTACATTACCAACACTACTCATGCCCAGGCGCCAATTCACACACCCAACACCCAACACCCACACAATTAACATATATATACCTAATTTATATCCTTAATTTATAAACCTAGTTTTTATATAGACAATATAATTGCTTAGTATATTGGTATTTAAGTATATGAATGTTAGGTATATGGGTATTAGGTATATGGGTATTAGGTGTGTAGGTATTAGGTGTGTAGGTGTTGGGTGTGTGGGTGTTTGGGTGTGGGTGTGTGGCGCGAGTGATGTACCGGTGTACCATCTGTTTTCACAGGTGCGAATATCCGTTCTCTAAGCTAAAGTGCGGGGAGCTAGGCAATCCGAAAGTAGTACGGCTACCTGGAGAGGAAAGGATGGAGGGGAGAGACTGGCCTGAAGCCATTGCTTTAGAGTCTCGGTTGAGCGGTGTGTGACTAAGGATGATAGGTGCAGTCAATGAGGGTCAGTCTGTTGGTGATTGAGTTCAGCCAGTTAGTGCGGAAGCTGTTGTGGTTTCTCCGTCACAGGATGCTGCACTTGAGTGTAAACTCTCCCTCAACGTTGTGATATAGTAGGCATGCATAATTAGTGTAATAGACCATGTTCATCAATGCAACTGGTTGCAGTACCGGCTGTCTCTTGTCATCGGGGGTGGTAGTACATTGTGAAGGCAGTGTGCTTTATGAACTGTATTTGCCCCGCCTGTACCGGGTGGGCCGGACGTCCGTCGTGCCTCGGATCAGATAAAGAGGCTTGTGCAGGGGGCCCCGCAGTGCCAACTGCCCTTAACTCTAAGAGGGTTAATGCTGTGGGGAGGAGGTTCGGGCCGCCGACGGGACAAAGGTTTCCACCGAGCCACCGAGCAACTGCTCGATCTAGCTCCGGTCCCGGTCGAATGGTGAGAAGCCTGCACTTTGCAGTTAAACATTTATCCGACTCTCCTCTCTGATCATTTGTTTGGACTGTCAGACACTGGCAGCTTTTCGTGTTATCCGGCCCATCCTTGCCAGTATGTGGTACACCTCCAATGCACCCCCTGACTTGACTTTCCACATGAAGTCCGAAATCCGGTGTCACAACATAACAAACTGAAAGTTCTGATCCGGTTGTACCGGACCTTCACACTTGTTCAGATGTCAATTCTGATGGTAATGGTATACTGGTATACGAGCTTCAATCGGGTGTCCGCGGCCACGGATTTATGTGACGAGTTAATACCGCCGTGGGGCCCAACAGCGGCGGGGTCTTATGGCCCCACGGCAGCTGTGCAATTGAGTCTGTGTCTTGTTTTTAAGGTTTGAATTGAAGTTCATGGGCATGGGAAACTGTGTGAAGCGGCATGATTTGTTATCATTTATGGGCAGAAGGTAAGCAAGCTACACTGAGTTCCACAATGACGTGTTGTCATGTTTGATATTATGGCGGAGTTGCGTTAATAGTTGTACTGAGAGCAGGAACCGGGCTTATTAAAATCCCCGGGCACCCGAACACTCCTGTAAATATAATACAAGAAAGTGACTAGTGATTAATCAGTTGACCGCACATTACTTTCGTCTCCCTCGCGAGGACTATACGAAGCACATCTTTCAGTAAGACATTGAATTTTGAATCACCAAAATGACGGAGACAATCTCAGCCGATTACCTCGTCATTGGAGCGGGTGCCATGGGAATGGCATTTGTCGACACCCTGCTCACTGACACCAAAGCAACCTTCGCAATTGTCGACCGCTGGCACCGTCCAGGCGGGCACTGGAACACGGCCTACCCTTTCGTCCGCTTGCACCAGCCGTCTGACTACTACGGCGTCAACTCCAGGCCCCTCGGCGAGAACAAGATCGACGTGGCCGGCTGGAACAAGGGCCTGCACGAGCTGGCAACCAACGACGAGGTCCTGGCCTATTACGACAAGGTGCTCAACCACACCTTTCTGCCATCCGGCCGGGTCGCCTACTACCCCAAGTGCGATTATACAGGCGGCGGCGAGTTTCGTTCCCTTGTCAGTGGCAAAAAATTCAGTGTTGGAAAGGGAACGCGAATTGTCGATGCCACCTATATGCGGGTCAAGGTCCCCTCCATGGCCCCGCCCAAGTACAGCGTTGCAGAGGATGTGAAGCTCGTCACGCCCAACGACCTAACCAAGATTTCTCGGCCCTACGCCAACTATACCGTCGTTGGCGCCGGCAAGACCGGTATGGATGCGAACCTGTGGCTGCTGGCAGCGGGCGTCGACCCGTCCAAAATCACATGGATCATGCCGCGCGACTCGTGGCTGCTCCCTCGCCATATTGCCCAGCCCAAAACGTCCAAGTTCGCCGAGCCCATAGAGAAGACCCAGAAGCTGACAGAGGAGGCGATCATGGCCGCCACATCCGCAGCCGATCTCCTCCGGCGCCTGGAGGCCGGCGGCCAGCTGATGCGCCTGACGGACGAGGTCTGGCCCACAATGTTCCGCTGCGCCTCGGTCTCCCTGATCGAGCTCGACGCGCTGCGCAAGATCCCCAACGTCGTGCGCCTGGGGCGGGTGCGCCACATCGGCGCGGACGAGGTGGCCCTGGAGGGCGGCAAGCTCACCCCCGCGCCCGACACGCTGTACGTCGACTGCACGGCCGACGGGCTCGAGAAGCGGCCCGCGGTGCCCGTGTTTGGCGGCGGCAGCAACAACACCATCACGCTGCAGGCGGTGCGCGCCTGCCAGCAGGTCTTCAGCGCCGCCTTCATCGCCCACGTCGAGGCCGCGTATGGGGCCGGCGGCGACGAGGCGCTCAAGAATGAGCTCTGCCGCCCCATCCCGCACCCCACCCTGCCGATCGACTGGCTTGTCACCCGGGTCCATGACTACAAGGACATGATGCAGTGGTACTCGGAGCCCAAGCTGGCTGCCTGGCTGGCCGAGGCGCGCCTGGACTGGTTCGGCAAGTGGGCCCCGCCGCTGCCCGAGGACCCGGAGGAGAGGGCCGCGGCGGGGCAGGCCCGGGTCGCCAAGACAAAGGCACTTCGTGGCAAGCTCCAGCAGCTTATTGACGAGGAGAAGGCGGGCGAGGCGTAGGGATTCGAATTAGCTATCAAGGCTGTCTTAAACGCAGCTTTAGAAAGAGACATGTAGAAATTTAAAATCAACTCAGCGGACATAATTCATGAGGCAAGCCAGTCCACGCGTGTGAAGGTCGCCCAATCAGATGTAAGAACGTGGTAATAGCACAGCCCGATGGCGCCGACTTGCACTGATCCGGCCAAGAGAATCGCTAATTGATTTTCTTCGATTTGATTGGGCCGGTCCGTTGTGCCACCACATTCTATCCCATGTCTTGCTGTAGGCATTATGCTAGGCGTCTAGCTAAAATCTGACTGCCTGCATATATTAGAGGCCGGGCAAGGAAGCCTGGGAACTGTGGCCGGCTTCCTGACTTTCCCTTGTGATCTGATTTCTTGGCTCGAAACGAACTGCACCGCTTAAAGCACCCTCGACATGTTCACTGCACTTTCATTTGATTGATGTGAGCAATTTCATCGGCAAGCCCGCCACCGGCCACCGGGCACTATGAGCTTTGGGTTCAGTGTCGGTGACTTCCTGGCCGTTGTTGGGCTTGTCACTCAATTGCGGAAGGACTTCGTGGATGCCCCAAGCCAGTTGCGCGACCTATCTGCAGAGCTCAAGACATTCTCGATTTTGCTCCAGGACACGGAGGTCGACTTGACTGGAAATGATCTCGATTCAAGACAACATGAAGCACTCGAGGATACCTTGTCTAGCGCACGAGAGTTCCTCGAAGACCTTCGGAAGTTCATTGAGAAGAACAAGGAGATACCGAAGTCGACAGGTTCCAAAGCCAAGGTCAATCTTAAACGCATCTGGAAAAGACTCAACTTCGACCAGCATGAAGTGTCCAAATTCAGACACCAGATCAGCGTGATCATCTCCGGGCTGCAAATGTTCGCCTCGAACGAGGTGAAACACAATACAAGGAAGATAGCACGATACGTCAATGAACAAGAGCATAGAGACGTTTTGAAGTGGCTTAGCGATGACGACTACAACTATCACAAGAATTACCAGAGTCATCTGGTCCGCAACCGTCAGGCTGGGACCAGAAGATGGCTCTTATGCTCAGACGAGTGGAAATCATGGCTGAAATCCGCGGGACAAACTCTGTACTGCCCGGGAATCCCAGGTTCAGGCAAGACGTTCACCACAGCCATGGTTATCGAAAGCATAGGCAGCATGTCGGAGGACCACGGTTGGGTCTTCGCATATGTCTTCTGCAACTACCAGCGACACAGGGAGAATATGTGCGAGATACTCTTGCGCAGTCTTCTACGGATGGTCCTGGAACAGACACAGGAGAGATCCGATGAGATTCAGCGCTGGCCTACCAGGAACAAGGAAATCAGCATCGATGAGATCATCGAACAGTTGCGTCTCTCGATAAAAGGATGCTCTCGTGTCTTTTTCATGGTCGATGCACTCGACGAACTAGATGGGTTTCAAGACCTTGTCTCGTACCTGTTCGACCTCCAGAAGGCCGTTGGCGTCAATCTCTATTTCACGTCGCGAAAGATTCCACATATACTAATGCTGTTCGAAAAGACAATGATTGTCCCCATAAAGGCGACAGAGCACGATGTCGGGGTATACCTTGAACACCAGATGAAGAAGCCAAAAGTGCCCAGCTTCGTCCGGAGTAATCAAGCATTGCAGGAGGAGATCAAGAAAACAGTTGTCAACGCTGTAGGCGAAATGTGAGTCATTCCCAAGTTTGAGCTGTTAAGAAGGTCCCATACTAAAACAATTCAGGTTTCTATTAGCCGAGCTGCAGGTCACCCAATTGATGCAGAGCAAATCGACACGAAGGCTTCAAAATGCACTCAAGGCCATCACTTCTGGCATATCAACGTATGAGACAGCGTACCAAGCTGCTATGGATAGGATCCAAAGCCAGGACAGGCG
The DNA here is from genome assembly GCA_013364905.1 of Diaporthe capsici. NCBI lineage: Eukaryota > Fungi > Ascomycota > Sordariomycetes > Diaporthales > Diaporthaceae > Diaporthe > Diaporthe capsici. The sequence continues at coordinate 3,853,765 of WNXA01000006.1, read as the reverse complement.
GCTATATGAGCTTGCAACGAATGCCATCTCGATCCTCGCATATGCAGAACGGCCGTTACTCGCTCCGGAACTCGTCCACGCCCTCTCTGTGGACCTGGATATCGATGAGAGCTCAGATATTGAGCTACACAAAACGGAGGACGTACAATCGATGGTGGACAGCCTCGGAGTGTACGACCCGGATCTTACACCCACGATCGAAGATGTAGTGGCAGCCTCTGCCGGTTTAATTGTGCACCAGCCTGACTCAGGCATTGTGCAGCTTGTGCACAAGACAACCAAGGAGTACCTGATGAGCGACGATGGTAGACGGAAATGGTTCCCGCGGGCGCAGCTCACGATCGCAGCTATTTGTTTGATCTATTCGCAAGCGTTCGAGAGCAGTGCAGTTTCCGCTGACTGGCCATTTCTCGACTACGCTCAGAAGCATTATGGGCATCACATCATGGCACAACAAACTCTGGAAAGGCGCGAAGGACCTGCACCTGTCGAGTCTCCGCATGAGTCTACTTTAGACTCAATTTCGTCAGTTCCCGAGGCCCAGCAGCTCATAGACCAGATCGGTCTCGCTCGCATGGCTCAAGATTTGGGAGGAGTGGAGGGCGTTCTCATCGCGGCGTGTGAGAAAAATCAGCTGAATTTCGCCCGAGTGCTCCTTTCGACGAAACAATGCAGCAGACCCTCAGGAAAGTCAGCGAAAAAATACAAAGGGTCACTGTATGTGGAGGCAGACAGCGCCCTCGATCGGGCCCTGCTGGCTGCTGTGCGAAATGGCCATGTGGAAATCGTAGACCTTCTGCTGAAGCATGGTGCCAGTCATATGGTAGGGGCCATTTTCGAGCACGAAGATGTCGTGAGCTTGCTCGCTATCGCCTCGTTTGAGGGACATCACGACGTCGTCACCTACCTTCTAGATCGCGGCTATTTTACCACGGCCATGATGCAACACGATGAGGATGGGTAAGTCAAGCTTTGAGTCTTCAAAGGAATGCTACTTATTACGCAGGCTAAGACCGTGACAGTTTCCCCCATGACGAGAAACTTCATGACCTTATAGAATTTCATGTAGCCTCGCCTATTTGCTATGCTGCAAAATCTGGAAAGCAGCCGTGTGTCAAAATCCTATTGAGATGGATTGAAATCGAGAGCAGTATGAGCGGCCGAGATGCGGAGCAAGATCGAATTCTCGAGAATGTTACCTTGTGCGCCATGATTCATACGCAAGTCGATGTGCTCAAAATACTTCCTCGACTCAGTAGCACTAATATTGCAAATATGCTTCGTGGCCTGGGACATCCGAATTTACTTTTTACGATCATCGATTCAGGTTGCGTGAAGGAAGACTTCGTGGGTCTTTGCCGCCCGGAAGTCGTGGGCGAGTTCTTCCTGCGCACCTATACTATCGACTTGTCGACCTGCGATGGCTCTGGTGCAAACGCACTCATTAAAGCAGCAAAACAAGGCATGTCGAAGCTAGTCCGCCTCATTCTGGAAAAGCGTGGAGACCTACTCAATTCCCAGGATTTCAGTGGCCGCACAGCACTCTCATGGGCCACAAGGTCGGGCAGCATAGACGTGGTCCCCATGCTCCTAGGCTATAAAGGCATACAGCCAGAGCTGGCGGACGCAAAGAGGATGACTGCTATGGACTATGTCTTGCAACAGTTCACACGCTTCAACTATTCGTCTGTCCACGAGACATTGCTTCTATCCATGATTTCTTTTCCAGAGCATGGAATCAACATGATTGTCAGGGATGGCTATACGCTTCTTCACATGCTGATCGACGCTTGGGATATTCAAGCAGGCATTTCTTGGGCCGGACATTGTAGGCATTGGGGAAAGCTAAAGCGCTACGAGAGCCGTGATATCTTCGAACTCCGGAAAGAATGGACCCAGTCTGAGGCTGATTGGTCTCTTTCTTTGGGAATGGAAATCAACTTTCCCCGGGTCAGTTTGCATGGCTTCCAGGAAGCACTTCGCACTGCGTCTGCATCCGCTGCTCAGGTCCGCTGCTCACCTTGCAAATGCGGTATTGGTACCATATTCCTGGCGATTTTGACAGAGAATGTGAAGGTAGTCGAGGTCTTGTTGGAGTTTTATCCCGATCTCGTCAATGACAGATTCTTTGATGGGAGTTCGCCTCTGGACCTGGCGAGATGTATTCAGGACCAAAACCTCCGTCAATCCATGATCGACCGTATTATCAGCAAAATCCCGATCACGAACACCGACAAAACTGATTCCCCACGGGCTGACATCGGCGAGAGCGATTCAGGCGATGCACGGCAAGATTGCAGTCTGACGGAACTCGAGCTCGTTCAGAGACAACAAGGTCTTGAACTGGATGACACGGACGACGAACAGCTCACCTCCAGAGTAATGCTGTGACAACTCAAGAGAATGTGGACCGGGTGTGAGAAACACGGTGTTACCTTCCAGGCTAGGTGGAAGATGGTTGGTAGAGGAAGGACGTCACCTGCAAGAATAGACGAGGTATAATAATGGGAGGCAAGCTCCCGGTCTGGGGAATAGCAACAACGGCCAATTATCAAGGCATTGTCCTGCAACCGCACCTAGCAGTGACGACGAACAAGTTATCATTACTGTCTTTCTAAAGGTTCTTGGATAAGGCCAAGGCTCTTAGCCATTGTGTAGAACACCAGCTCGTCAGGGAGAATATGTTTAGATACTACTTCCTTGGGCCATGGTACCTCCTTCAAGGCGACCAACACCTGCGGCTTAACCACATCCACAAGCTCCCCGTACCCCTCCCCCTCAGGCTGGATGTGCTGGTACCGCAACGCCGGCGTCATCACGCACAGTTTCTTCAGGCGCTTCTTGATCTCGTCTAGGGAAAGGCGCGTCTTAATGTTGTCCAGGGGCGCGCTGTCCGCCAGGGCGGCGAGGGTGCCGACCGGCTTGAGGTCGAAGTCCTCCAGGTTGTCGTAGAACCCGGCCTCGCTTTCGGTTTCCCCCTCCAGCTCGAGCGTCCAGATGTCATCCGCCTCGATCATGATGTGCTCGTTGAGCCGGACCGCCGCGGCGACGATGGCGCGTATGAGCTCCAGCGCCCTGCCCCCGGGGAAGGGCCTCGCGAATACCTGGAAGGCCCGCCGCAGGGTCTGGCTTATTTCTTCGATCTTGGCGGTCCGGCTAGACTGAACCCAGTCGAAGTCGGCGGTTCTGAAGATGGCGGAGAGGGCTTGCCTCCTCCACAGGCGCCTGGAGTATAGTCCTGGATAGGAAGTCAGTGAGCCGACCTCTCTATGTGTTGGTCCATGGCACATGTACTGCTTACCAAAAGCAGGTGGCTTTGCCTGAGTCATCAGGTAGTCTATCTCCAGAAGATTCTTGATATAATACGACGGATTCTCGCCTTCGCCAGAATAAAATTCGATTATGGCATCGTCAGAGAAAACGCACTGTACCAAAACCCGCCAGATGTATGCTATCCAGATATCAATAACACACGTGTCAGGATCTACAGCAGCCGCCTGGAGTTCTGCATTGGCGCCTATAGCCGATCGAAAGGCCTTTGCGGATCCTTCCCTCAACATAGCCCCATCGACGTAAGTCTTGTGATCTCTGTTCTCGCGGATGAATCTGTCCATCGGTCCGACGAACGCTTCGATAGCGGCCTCGATTTCAGCGTAGAGCTGGGCTTCATTTAGCACTTTTTCACTACCAGGAGACAAAGTTATGTGTTCACCGTACCGCCCGGACCTGATCAGGGCTCAGTGCGCCAATAGTTTGCACCCCGATCAGCACTTCAACTCTCCTGGCTAGGTCGAATTCACTCTGCTTAATGTCCAATATGTCGTCTTTGATAACACCATTCTCGATAATTAGGGCTTCGTTTCTGTTCTGCAAATCCGCGTCATCTAGTGTGACCTTTTTGATTTTTCGGGGCGTGGGCTGGGCCATCGTGAGAGATACGCTTTGAATTTTCGTTCTAGTTGTCGGGCATTTGATTGTGTATGATGAGTTCCTGGATTCGTGTCCGCTTCGACAAATTATTGCCAGGGGGCTCCATTTAACACGGACCAAGCTCCCCGTTTTCAGCTCATGCGAGGTGAGCCGCGGTTAAACAAGTACGGGAAGCAGACAAAGACGTATGCTTGATCATGCCCCGTTCCGGAAACATTGTCGATTTGTACGATTTGGCAGCCTGGATACAGCACTTTAATTGACAATAAAGTGAATACTCATAGAGAGTCGCCAATTCCTTCCCTGTCTGTCTGTCCGTTTTACTTTGAAATCCAGCTTTGGGTTATCGTCGCCTGGATCAAACAATGACATCGATATCGAAATGCATGTAATTTTCCCAATGATTTGTGCACTCAATATGACTTCTAAATCTATTTGTATTCATGTCAAAGCTGTACTCGGCATAGGTGACAGGAAGCGCGCGAGAGGGTGGGGATCACTGTGTGGCGACAAGACATGTTGGCTTCCTTCTGGTCGCTAGTGAAGCTGGGCAGGATGTAGTGCGCGGCGCAGCATCACTCCCCGGGGTCTTTGTTGCGTCTGCAGGATGCTAGTCTGCTTGTAGAAGCAACAAGATTATGCACGATCCCATCCCATCGACTGCGGCTGATTGGCGTCCCAATCAAATCACGCGTTATTTTGTTTCGAGCCAACAGGCACCAACAGGAAGATGATGTCTAACCAAGAGCGCGCTGCCCCGGTGCCTGGGGCAGCACTTTTGATTTCCGTCAGACTCCACTGCAGGGAATCCACTCGAAAGAGTCATCCACAGTGTCCAGCAACAAGATCGCGCCGACAATCCACTTCAGCCGATGACCATGTGGCCCTTTTCATCTTCGTATCCTGAGGTCTCACCCTCGATGGTGGATGGAAAGACTTACGACTATATCATCGTCGGAGGTACGCTATGCTGATAGAGATCTAGCCATATCTCGCTTCAGGCTGATTACTAGAATCTGACGTTTCTTAGGTGGCACGGCGGGATGCGCACTTGCTTCGCGATTGTCTGAGGACCCAGGCGTCTCGGTTCTGGTCCTCGAAAAAGGCGCTGTCAAGAACAGCCTTCTGTCGCGTAGTCCGCTCCTGAGCCAGAATTTCCACTTCGGCGATAAGCTTCAAGTGGTCAGTGACCGTTTCTCCGAGCCTTCGCCAGAAGCCAACGGCGACAAGTTTCAGCTCTGGACGGCTGAAGGCCTGGGTGGAGCGTCGCGGATCAATGCAATGGTGATGACCCGAGGACCACCCGCGGATTATAACGCCTGGGCTCAGGATATGTCTCTTGATGACTGGGCATGGGAGCGTGTCGAACCGTTCTTTCGCAAAAGTGAAAACAACATCGGCCGTCCCCGCTCAGAGGCGAGAGGCCACGATGGTAATCTGTTCAAATGCCTCCGTCGCTGTGTTTCGGTCCAGTGACGCTGACTAGGGTCCAACTTTGTTAGGTCCGATCAAGACCAGGCAGTTCAAGACAACTTTCGCCTGGGGACCGTAGTAGGTCTATTTCTATCTCCTGTTTCCGTTGAGCCCCCAATTAAGCTGACTTGATTTTCTCTTTGAAAAGCATCGAAAAGGCCGCGCAGGCCGTTGGTCTTTCTATCATCGACGATGTCAACGACCCCGCCGCACCGGCCATGGGCTTTTACAGGCTGGACCAAGCCGTCGATGAGCGGGCGGAGAGGAACACAGCATACCAAGCTTATTTGAATGAAAGAATTGCCCGCAAGAGACAAAGCCACCTGACTGTCTGCACTGGCGCGTCAGCGTTGCGTTTGAAGATGGATGAGGACGCCGGCTCTGTACGTGGTGTTTTCGTCCGGCCAACCGCCGCCGGCAAATCGACAAGCGATGTCTACGTTGAGGCGCGACGGGAGGTCATCGTCTGCTGCGGCGCTCTCAAGACTGCGCAGCTACTCATGCTCAGTGGCATTGGACCTCGGGACCAGCTGGAAGTGGATGGCATTCATGCTGTCCAGGACCTACCCGTCGGCCGATTCCTCTCTGACCATTTTGCCTTTCCTATCGCGCTCGAGCTGCCGAGACGAGAGACGATGCACATGTTTGAGACAGCAATCTACGGGCTTTGGCACGCCTTGCTCTGGTTTCTCTTCAGGACCGGGATTATGGGTAGCAACTGCATCCCCAACACCATATTCGTTCGCAGCGGGGCCATCGACGACAAGACCATGGCCATCGTGGAACAAGACCCCGAGTCTGACGGCGATGGACACTCAGGCGACAATATGGATATCTCACAGCCGCGAAACACACCCGACATAGAGGTCATGATGTTCGCAGTTAGTGGCTTCAAGAGGAAGATGCCTGGACGCTCACTATTCACGATTTATCCTTGTCTTGTCCAGCCACATTCACAAGGCCAGGTCGAGCTAGCAGACTCAGACCCGTCTTCTCACCCCAAAGTCACGCATCCCATGCTCCGCAGCCAACAGGACTGGCCCGTAGCGCGCAAGGCAATCCGTTTCTCGATGCGTCTCGCTCAAGAGTTCCAGAGATCAGGATACCCCCATCCGGCCCCCATCGCCTTCGCGCCCGGCAATGAATTGGACAAGCTCGCTGAATGGGAGGCAACGGCAGAGGAGTTGCAGCCTGTGACAGGCGCACCTGTCAAGGCATCTCAACAGCCTGCAGATTCGGCGTCATCGAACGCTGCAAAGACTTGGGATACTGTCACGGATGACGAGATTGATCGCTATATTCGCAGTGTGGCCGGCGTCAGCCTCCACCCCAGCTGTACCTGCCGCATGTCCAACGATCCTGAGTCCGGGGTCGTCGATCAGCGCCTCCGAGTTCATGGGGTCCGCAACCTGCGCATCGCGGATACCAGCGTGTTTCCACGTATGTTGAGTACTCATACCATGTGGCCGGCAATTATGGTTGGTGAGAGGTGTGCGGATTTCATCAAGAAGGACTGGAGCAAGTGATGGTGCTTGCGTATTAATTTGCTGGATGTGGATGTAGAATTGGTAACGATGTGATGGAATCGCATTGTTGTGTTTAACTTGCTAATATCTTATGATGAGTAAATGTAGAATGCTTCAGAAACTCACCCACACTATAATCGGAGAGGCCAGATCTTGCAGTTTGATTGATAATAAAATGAGTACTCACATATAATTATGAATTACTTATCTATCTGTCCCTGCAATCTAGGAACCTGGAACTGTATTCTCATCGCTTGAATTAAAAAACAGCATCGATATCAAAACGCGCGTACTATTATGTACCCGTAATTTCCAAATGATTGTGAACTTTACATAATTAGCTTCCAAATCTCTTTTGTTCATGCTAAAGCTACGGGTTAGAAACTTGCTCGATTCAAAACCCAATCGAACCCAGCCCGCTTTCTCGTGTTGCACAACCTCCTGCACTGAGTGATGCTGAGAATTGTAGCACTTGTCTTGATAGCATGTAGCGTTTCCAACTCAGACCGGCAACACCACTTTAGTTGTTCCCCGGTATGAGCAAGCCGTACTTCTCTCTATGACTACTTTTGCTTGCCGCCCGGAAACATACGCCAGCTAATACTAGTAGACAGATAATCCTTCTCGCATATTACCATGATATTCTTTTTTGCGCGCGAATGTCACGAGAGGGATTCAAAGACAGAATAGCTGTCCTCAATACGTGGATTCAAGTCAAGTCGGCGCTACCTTCTGTCTAGGGGAAGAGCTTGTCAGAAATCGCAGAGGGCAGTTTTAAATCCTGGAACGAGGATACACGCAGCGATTGCCGTGGGGCCCACTCTGCCATACACATACGCATTTCAGCGAATGTCGTGCCCGAGCGAGTGAGAGATAGAAATGACGAATACAACCTCACCCAAAATGCCGAATATCCGTATCGACTTCCCCGTATCGCCTAGTCTGTCGCTCGATAAGGAAGGTGTCTTCCGACGTGCACCAATAGGCTTCGGCATAAGTCGCGTGCCTGCAGGTGTTCCCACTCGTTAAAAGGCTTAATTGCCATTAAGCACTTGGAATTGGTGTGCCAAGACTCTCTCACTTCACGCCTTTGACTGGTCTCACTCTATAGTGAGGCTCTTTTTTAGCGACCATGCGGTGGTCCTCGTTCGTGTCTGTATCGGCCGTCCTGTCGACAACTGCAGCGGTAGTCCCCTTCACTCATGGCGTCCACGAGCAACGCGATGTTCACTCCTCACGATGGACGAAGCTGGGCCGTGTAAGGCCTGAAGCTATCCTGCCAGTACGGATCGCTCTAGCACAGAACAATCTCGATAAGGGCCATGAGTATCTCATGGACGTCAGCCATCCTCACTCTCCTAACTATGGAAAGCACTGGACTGCCGACGAAGTGATCGACGCGTTCAAACCAGACGATGCAGATGTTGAAGTGGTCCGGGATTGGCTTGTGGGGTCTGGGATTCCTATTGAGACCATCACTCATTCGGATAATAAAGCAGTAAGTATGACTGACTCAAACGTTGGGACTGGCATATTGCAAAGTGGCATCGTAACTCATGGTATCATGTCAATTTTGACGTCTCTGCTGCAAAGGCCTGACTCTAGAACTCACCGAATGCTCTCAATATCATATTCCTGTGCTGCAGATGTACAAGGATAAATTGTTTTAAGTTATCAGAAGCAAAAATAATCCCACGGCTCTGACTGATTTCGAGATATTTTCTCTCTCTCCAAATCAGCATAGGAATCGGGGGTCTGTGAGCATGCAGAGATCTCAGCACAACCTTTTTTCTTGCAAAGATGTCAGGTTGACGAAAGATTTACCTTGAGTTGAAGCGTCACTTTGCAATACACCAAGATCCACACTTTGGCCAAAACCTGTGCTAATAATTGCCAAGTGGCTAGCATTCCACGCCTCAGCCAGCAAAGTCGAAAAACTCCTGTACACCGAATACCACGAATACCAAGACCGCCGCACAGGTGGCGTGATGCCCGCCTGCCACGCCTACCACGTTCCCAAAAACGTCCAACCGCTGATCGACTACATCACTCCCGGCATCAAACTCCTCGCGCCCACCGACGAGCTCACAGAGCAAGGCCGGCAAGTCCTGAAGAAGCGTGGCTCCAGCAAGCCCGCGCCCAAGCCCACGACGAAATGGCATCCGAGCCCCCCGGGGTATTCTTTGTCGGCCCATGGAGCCCAGAATCAGTCGGATTTGAGCACGTGTGATATTGCTATCACGCCGGCGTGTGTGGCGGCGCTGTACCAGATCCCGCCGGCGCCGAAGCACGTGGACCCGAACAATACGATGGGGATTTTTGAGGCTGAATTACAGTATTGGGATCAGCTTGATCTTGATTTGTTTTTCACGAATTTCACGCACTGGATCCCGAATGGTACGCATCCGGTTGATAATAATGTTGATGGTGGTGTGGCGCAGACGTCGAATGTGTCTGAGGCAGGTGGCGAGTCGATGCTGGATCTTGAGGTCAGTAAGCCAAATTTCACATTGGCCGCAGACGTGAAAGCTGACGACACTATAGCTTGCGTACCCTATCGTATATCCTCAAACGATCACGGTCTGGAATGTGGACGACATTCATTACCAGACCTGGGAAAATGACACGTACACCTGGGGCTTTAATACGTTGCTCGACGCCATTGATGGATCGTACTGCACCTACTCAGCGTATGGAGAGACTGGTGACTTGGTATGACCTTTGGACGACTTCCAGATTTTTGGCAGTCGGTACTAATGAATTTCACCTCAGGCCAATTGGGATCCAACGTACCCTGATCCAGGTACGCAGTCTCCGAAAACACAATCCATCACACCTATGCTAACACCCTCGTAGGTCCAGACGGCTACAATGGCACTCTCCAATGCGGCGTCTTCAAACCCACCAACGTCTTCTCCGTCTCCTACGGCGGGCAAGAAGCCGACGTGCCCATCGCCTACCAGAAACGCCAATGCAACGAATATCTCAAACTCGGCCTGCAAGGGGTCTCGTTCCTCTTCGCGTCCGGTGACTCCGGCGTAGGAAACTACCCCGAGCCATACGGCGACGATGGCCCCACCGGCTGCCTGGGACCAGAGTACAATATCTTCAATCCTACGTGGCCGAACAGTTGCCCGTACATTACAAATGTGGGTGCGACGAAGGTGTATCCGGGAAAGACCGTCTTCGAGCCCGAGAGTGCGGTGTACGATCCAGCGGGATATCCGTACAGCGTCAATTATAGCTCGGGCGGCGGGTTCAGCAACGTCTACCCTATTCCGGACTACCAGAAATCGGCCGTGGCGACTTACTTCGCCGACCACGACCCGGGCTACCCATACTACAGCGCTCTCGCACAAGTCGACCCAAGCGACGTCTATGCCCTCCCCAATGTCACCCTTCTCGCGGGAGATACGGGAGGCATCTACAACCGCATCGGTCGCGGGATCCCGGACGTCGCGGCCAACGGTGACAACATTGCCGTCTACGTTGGAGGCGAGTTCGGCCTCTCAGGGGGCACGAGCGCGTCCACGCCCATCTTCTCCGGGATCATCAACCGCATCAACGAGGAGCGGATCGCGGCGGGTAAGGGACCACTGGGGTTCTTGAATCCGGCGTTGTACGCCCATCCGGAGATATTGAATGATATCACGAACGGCACGAATCCGGCGTGCGATGAGGGGGGGTTCTATGCGGTGAAGGGTTGGGACCCGGTGACGGGGTTGGGGACGCCGAATTACCCGAAGATGTTGGCATTCTTTATGGGTTTGCCGTAGGGCTCGGGCCTAGCGGAACGCGATGTTGTGAGCGGGCTTGTTATGGGCCGGTCTTATCGTGTAACTCAGATGATCGTGGATAATTGAGTAAACAGCAAGCTCACAGAGCAATGCCGCCCGCACATAGAAAGTTGTCTTTGTGCCCTCAAGCAGATCCAGCACTGTCAGGCTCCCCTTCAGCGGCTTCGTCATTTATTATTGCCGCCGAGATATAGTTTTGCATGCGGCGAAAATTGGCAACGTTGAAATTAGCAGAATGGGCCTTTCCGTGCACGAGACTCGGGCTCGGGCAACATCTATATTAATGGGGTCGATATTGTACGGATCACTCCCGAGAACCCAAGGCATCACCTTATTGCGGTTCCTCAGGCGCCAGGGGCGCGGAATAATGGAGGGTAGTATCCTATAGATATCAGCCCAGCACACTCGTCTCGGCGATCGTCACCGTGCCGCACTACTAGTAAATGTCCATTGATAAACACGGCTTGCTTGCGCCCCCTTCACATTGGCTGCGCAACCCTGTCAATATGACAAGAACGAGGTTGGACCCTTGCCGGACACACCCCACCTGGAGGGAACCTGCCTCGCTTGCCGTCGTCCTGCGAAGTCCGAAATCGTCGCTCGTAGCATCATCGACTTCTGCCACACGCTTAGACTTGGGCTAGGTTGCCAATCTCAAAGCCCGGTGGAGGCAATCCTTCGCTTGCATTGCAACTGTACCGCCTCGACACGTGTGGCGGCATGACATGGGTTCGCGGCAGTTGCAGATGAGGCGGACATAATCGTATTTACTTCAGGCATCGCTCGTGCTCTCAACATCCTCTTGCGCGCCGTGCTCGTGAATAAACACCAACATGGAGAAGCCTCTGGGCTCCCCGCCGCCTATGGAGGAGACCGTTGGTGCCTCGAATCCAGGAATGGACAAGGCCTTCGTTTTCATTGCACACAACCGAGATGCCGAGCCCGGGGCCACCAATGTCGACCTCAAAGCGTTGCGACGACGAGTCGACTTGCACATCGTCCCAATCATGTTCATGTGTTTTGTCGCGCAATTTCTTGACAAGGTGCTGCTCAACTATGCGGCTGTCATGAGTCTAAACCAGGACCTCGGGCTCAGGGGCAATGACTTTGCCAATGCCAACACCTTTACCTACGTTGCTCTGCTCGTAGCTGAGATTCCCACTGGTAAGGATCCGTGCGAGTCCCTCCTACAGCCCACTGACGTGTGTGGTAGGACTCGTCCTCAGCAAAGTCTCTGCCACCAAGTGGCTGTCCGCTAATGTATTCCTGTGGGGCATTGCGACCGCTGCCGTAGCAGGAGTACACGATTACCACACTCTCCTGGTCGCGAGAATCTTCCTCGGTATCTTCGAAGCTGCCGTTGGGCCTTGCTTGATCCTCATTAGCAGTCAATGGTACTCAAGGCAGGAGCAGCCCCTGCGGTTCAGCATCTGGTACTGCGGCGTAGGAGTTGGTCAGATTATCGGCGCACTCACTTCCTTCGGCTTCCAGTTCGTTAGCAACAGTACAGTTTCCGTAGCAAATTGGCGGATCATGTTTATCGTCCTGGGACTCTGCACTGTCATTGTCGGCGTTGCGACCTACATGTTCTTGCCAGAAGACCCAATGACGGCCAAGTGGATCTCCAAGTCGGAGAAGGTCGCTCTTCTAGAGCATGTGGCAGGCAACAAGACCGGCGTGGTCAATCATCAGTTCAAAGCATCGCAAGTGCTCGAGGTCTTCCTTGACCCACAAGTGTACTTACTCTTCGTTATGGAGGTTGCGGTGAGTCCAACCTCTATTTGGCCCCTTCAGGACACTGCTTACACTGTACGTAGCTTGTTGTCAACGCTGGCGTCGGCACCAGCTTTTCCGCGACGCTGCTCAGGAACATTGGCTACAGCCCAAAGCAGTCCACCATCCTCAACGTCCCCTCCGGCTGCATCACCATCGCCGCCGTTCTCCTCGCAGGCATCGGAGCCCGTTTCATCAAGCAGCGCTGGCTCTTCATCTGCATCGCAGCCATCCCGTCTGCCCTGGCTGGGGCTCTCATGTCTTTCGTCCGCACAAAGTCCGGTGTCCTTGCAGGCGTTCTCCTGATCCAGTTCAACGTCGCAGTGACACCCATCATGTACAGCTGGGTGGCCGCCAATATTGCTGGCAACACGAAGCGGCCCATCGTCACCGCCCTCGCCGCCTGTGCCTTCAATCTGGGCAATGTCATCGGACCTCAGACTTTCCAAGCTCGCGATGCGCCGCAGTACATCCCCGCCAAGATCACCATCATGGCCACCGTCTGCTCCGGTGCCCTTGTCTCCATCGCCCTCATGCTCTATTATAGGTGGGAGAATGCAAGGCGCGACAGGAAGTACGGCGTGAGCGGCGTGGACGGCCAGAGGAACGAGGCCGAGGTACGTGAGAATTGGGAGGATATGACGGATCGGGAAAATACCACGTTCAGATACGTCTTATAGAGAACACAGCATAGACAGCAGTAGCATGACAAAATTGATAACAATACCTGACAACAGCTGTTTAAGGACTCTGGCTTCCCCGTCTGATTCGTCTAGGCAAAGTGGTCTCGTTTTTAATCTGTATACATATGCTTCTTAAGCAGTACGCATCCAGTCCCTAATACAGTGAGGCAACTAAAGACAGAAGCGTTGCCAACTTCTTGGGCGAATGCCTGTTGCAGTGGCAGCCCTTGACCTGACAACTGCCTAGCGCGAACACGCAATCGGCGCTGCACCGCCCGACACTTCTCCGCGCTGTGGACATTATACCTGTGCTGCATTCACCTGCCTTCCTCTTCCATCTTAGGGCTCCAGCACAGCTCTCACTATCGTCATGGATGGTAGAGCCGTCGTCAAGTTATTGGCCGATCAGCATTGTGCTGAGATGTGATGAGCATCGCTGCGGGATGGACCTGACTTTGGCACGACCCTGGATGGGTCGGCACTCGGAACACTGACCTGTCCGGCGCCCAGCTTCCGCCCAGTGCTAACTGACCCGTTGAGACCTCAGATCCCTCGGTCGTCTTCATGGAGAAATATAGGCAAGTTCAGCTCAGCTTCATCACCTGGGCAGGCTATGGAGGAGTCTTGACGTTAATGGTCGTTGTAGTTGCATCCAACACAATGACACACATGCTGCCTACCCTCGTCGCTGGGCTCGCGATCATACTGCTGGTGGTGCCCTGCGTGGTCAAGGCCCGGCGACATCCACTCGCAAAATATCCAGGGCCGTTCTTAGCACGACACACTGATCTTTGGGTGGCATATCATGCCGTAAGAGGCGACCTTTCCCACACTCTGGCAGCCTTGCATGAGAAACATGGTATGCTGCGAATTCTTTTAAGCAACAAATTCCTACGCTCCTACGCTGACATGTCAAGCAGGAACTTTCGTGCGATTTGGCCCTAATCGGCTGTCCACAAACTCGGCAGAGGCGCTTGATCAGATCTATGGCTTTGGCTGCAATACCATCAAGGCACAATGGTACTACTACTTCTCTGCAGACCCTCAGCATCCCGCCACGAACACAGTCATCGACCGTGACGACCACAAGCGGAAACGAGCGGTCCTGAACAGGGGCTTCACCTCCACCTCTATGAAGCACCTCGAGCCCAAGATCCTCGACGTGCTGCATACCTGGATGCCAAACCTGGTAGAGGCCACCGATTCCGAAGATGGCTGGAGCGCCCCTCGCGACATGGCCGACTGGGCCGTCTACCTGACCAACGACGTGATGGGCACTCTGTCGTTCAGCAACCCATTCGGCCTCTCCACCTCGGACGAGCACCGCTGGATCCTCCAGGCAGTCCCCCTCTCCACCCGCCTCCGCTACGCCTGCTGCTTCGAGCCCCGGCTGCTCACCTCGGGCATCGACCGCTGGCTCTACCCGCAGCTCGACCACTGGCGCGCCCGCGTCCGCGCCTTCTCCGGCGCCATGCTGCAGCGCCGCGCCGCCCGGCAGGACGACAAGACGCTGCACGACTTCTTCCGCTTCATCCTCGACGCGCCGGACGCCGCGACCGGCGGGCCCGTCGACGCCGCCACGCTGGCGTCCGAGTCGAGCCTGCTGGTCAACGCGGGCGGCGACAGCACCGGCACCGCCATCGCGGCCACAGCCTTCTTCCTCGTGCACAACGCCCGCTGCCTGGACCGCGCCAAGGCCGAGATCCGGTCCGGGTTCGCCAGCGCAGATGACATCGTCCCCGGCCCGGGGCTCGAAACGTTCAAGTACCTCCGCGCCTGCATCGACGAGGCCATCCGCCTCGCGCCGCCTGCGCCCGCGCCGCTCATGCGCCAGGTCCGGCCCGGCGGCCTGGAGGCGGGCGGGCAGGCCTTCCCCGCGGGCGTCGAGCTTGCCGTCTCGCCGTACGCCATCCATCGGAACGGGGAGTACTACCCCGACCCGCTGGCGTACAAGCCCGAGCGGTGGCTGGTGGACAGTGTTGGCGCAGAGGCGGTGAAGAAGGCGCAGTCGGCGTTTTGTCCCTTCAGTATCGGTGCAAGGCAGTGCATTGGGATGAAGTTGGCGTATCTCGAGATCACGCTTGCGCTGTGCTCGCTGCTTTGGAGGTATGATATGAGGCTCGTGCCTGGGCTGGAGGGGCGTGGGGTTGATGAGGTGGGGAATTACATGATTATTGACTGTTTCGGAGCAGAGAAGCATGGGCCTTGGGTGCAATTCAGGGAAAGAGATAGGACTATGTAGCACCGAAGGCATTGGTAGATATTGGAATCGAGAGGAAGTCGTGTCATCTATAAAGTTTCCTGAGCTGCACTCCTGCAACACACGCCTTCCACGGGTTTGATCATTGAAGGAAGAGCTTCACTACACAGCATTGACAAAACCGGTAAACACTAACGTCAAATCAATCCCTACACTGCTTCATCTAACAGTTGCTCTTATTCTAGCATACAGTCCTAGCATTAGCAAATCTTGTTCTGCTGTCGCGTACAACACCGTGCAGATCCATCTGTTGTTTCTCCATGTCCGGGGCTTCTTTTACCAATATCAAACTTCTTACTCCTAAAGGTTAGTTATTCTAATTCTATAGCCCTAAAATCCCTCGGACTAGACTTCAATATAGAGTAAAAGCGAATAAACTTTCTTTATTTCTTTCCATTGCGGGTAAAGTTTTATTAGTACAAATATATGATCGTCGACAGCATGTGTCGCTCTGCCATAGCGACGTAAGGCCCGTTTTTTGCACTTCAACTGCCAGTGTCTGCGTGAAACTCCCCTAGATCTGTAATCTACGAGTTCGAGTTGGTTACTCATACATGTCATCAGAAGAAAATTGATCAGCCGTAACTACCCGCCCATATCAGCATTTCACCAGGACGTATATCAGATGTCTCGGTCACGGGCAAGGCCGAGCGCAACCTAAGTCTGCAGGGCCTCCGAGATCCAAGTCCAACAGGACGTCAGCCAGCCAGCTCTCGCAGCACGGCCCTCAAGGCTCTTGAGCCGAAACAGAGCACTTCCCCCGTCGATCGTCTCGATGTCGTCGAGTGACTAAGTAGCAGGCGGATACAAAGTCAGGAGCCTCCTCCCAGGGCAGGCATGAGACATTCCAGTCGGTCATAAGCATGTCCAGCAATACCGAAAGGGGAATCCCGACGTCAAACCCACTTATTCGGAACATGAAAACCCCCACGGTTCCTCATCGGCCACCCATTCTCCACTCCCACAACCACCTCCATCTCTCCCGAGGTAGTGACTTCGTTTCAGACGTACAGGTACAAACAAAAACAAACCCAGGGCGCCGGGTCAAAAAACTTGCGGCAAAGCACAACCAGCTAGGAAACGTCATCGGCTCGTTGGGCAGAGAGAGGCACAGCTAAGTTAGTTTACCCTCTGCGCCCGGCAGGCTGGCGATCCTCTCTCGGCGCATAGAAGGCGCGCGGCCACGTGAGCCTCCCCGTCCGAGGAGAGAGGGGAGATGCGGCAGCCCGATACCCCCTCACGGTTGTGGGATCGTCATTGCGCCCTCGGGGCTAATGCAGCCTTATCTGCTTCTGTGCCTCTTCCGTCGGCGACAAAGCGTGGGGTGGTGGTCGATGGGGAGCAGTCGTGCTCGTGTTCTCTGGAACCGGCCGGCAGGCAGGCGGCAGCGGCGCGTCTGGGGATTCAGGTCGTGGCATGCTCATGCGCGTCGCCGAGGGGAGGGGAAATCGCCGATGCGGCGCTCCCAGCGTGGGATCGTGTTGCATATGCCCACGCATGTGTTATTGATGCGGCGGTGTTTGAGAAGTTGCCTGCCCCGGGTGTGGCCCTGTGGGGCCGGGTCGGCAGCGGAGGTGAGGGAGGGGGTTGGGCAGCGATGAGACCCGGCCCTCGGAGACGGGGGAACCGTTATAGCATCATCGTCAACACCGCGTCCTTAGCGGGTGGAACGCCACAGGATCGTCTCTGCCGTGGCAGGCACGGCGGTGAAGAGGGTTCGATTTTCGACAACGGCAACATACGTCAGGGTCACTCGGAGATTCTTCTCCGCGGTGAGCGAGAGGCAGAGACACGGAGAGAAGGGCGCGGGGGGCGTAAAATTTTAAGGTTTGAACCTTGCAGCCGCCACAACGGCGGCGCGCGAGTGAGCGTTCGTCCCTGAGTGTCGCAGCTGCGTATTTGACGTAGGCGGGCGAGTCAGGTCGCTGCTGATCGCCACCACTCTGAGTCGAGATGGCAGGCGGTTCCAACGCCGGGCGTTTCTCCTTCGATGTTCTAGAAAGAGTCAATCCTCTCCCGATTGTCTGACTTCTGAACTGATCATGACGTCGTGGTGTTGCTGGATTTCTGGTGCTGCGTCGAGAGTCATTCAGGGGGAGGGCTTTAGGGCGGACGGCGAGAGGTATTGTGACATGAGGAACTCGTGCGCTTGAGCCCCCTTTCGGAGGTGACATAGATGGACTTGCCCATTATACATACCCTTGACGGGGGTAGGCAGGCGGTAATCCAGGGACTACGGGCGTGTGTCGGTTCGACATCCAGAAGATCTTCAATGTTTCGGGAGTCGCCTGGCAGAAATTGATCAGTGATGAGCCAGCTACCGGAGACCGAGCCCCACGAAAACCAACGGCACCGGTCTCGACATCCCGCGTCTCTGGGCCCCCGAAACGCAAATAGCCGACGTAGACAGGCGAGCGGACCGGCTCCTCGCCTCGGTTCGCTTCGGTTCGGCGGAAGCAGGAGGACCACGGTGCGTGTGTGGGCAGCACCAACAAGCCACAAAACGTGGGAGAAACCAGCACGCCGGGCAGACCTGGGGTGTGCGGGTGATCTGCGCCAGCTGCGGAAGGGGGTCGCACAAGATAGGCTGTTTCGTTTTGCCAGTCAGGCAGGCCGGAGTGTCTCCGATGCTGTAGTAGGCTGGGCTGTGTCTGGCCTACAACACTACGTTACAGGAATGGAACGGGTGGATGGATCGCAGCCAGCCGAGCTTGGGAGGCTGTCAGTATCACAAACCCACCCCGCACCACCACACCCTCTTTTGGACGGGTCCTATTCGAGGAGCGCACAGGGACGGGTTATCTATGGTGGCAGCTGACCACGTCTAGGCATGTGAAAGAGGGAGCTTGGCCCCTTTATGCGGCGGCCGCAGCGGTTTGGTGAATATTCGCGGGTGATATGGGAGTTTCTGATTCATCATTCCTCGACGTCCCGTGATGTGCTCGGGCGGTAGTGTGACGGCGAGCCGCCATATCTCTCACTCACTCTCTCAGAGGCGGGCGGCGGCGATGTGCTGGCATTGATCGGAGGGGGGGCTGGTCTCAGCCCTTCGTTTGACATTTTGGGTGAAAAGAGAAACTCATGCATACGCCGGCGTATTTTGTAGTGCTGTTCTTCGCGATGGGTGGTTCTACGGATGGAACTGTCTGGGGAAGCACGACATTATTCGCGGAAAAGGTCCACAAAGGCCGCGCGGGCTTGCATCTTCCGCGAAAACGGGCCAGCCACCGCCGAAGGGCAGCCGGGCCCGGTGAACGTCCCAGCCCTCGGAATCAGTGGGGCCCCAGGTGCCCGTTCTGCAGCCTGTGGTTCATCCTCCAGGCACAATATGCAGGCTATGTTTGTGATTGAGTGAGTATATACATGGTGATGTACCTTGATATGGGGGGAGCACTCGATCCATTCAGCCCCCAAGGGGTCCAGGCCCGATTCATGAGGGTCGCATAGAGTTTGGCGACGTCGATTGACCTCGCGCCGCTGCACAGCAGATCCTCCGCGTGTCAGCACGCTGCTCTGGAAGGGGGCGCTAAGGATTCTAGAAGGAATTCGAAGCGGTGTGCATTGAGTAGGTGTCGCGAGAACAGACCGCGCTGCCCAATGACTAGCACACCTACCTGACCGTAAAGAAAGTCGAGGTTACCCCGAGCCATCACCGATCTGTCTGGCTCACCTCGGCGGCGGACGCGGCGGCATGAAAGCATGGAGCATGGAACAATGACGGTTCGCGGGTTGCAGCTGACCTGAGTCACGAGGGCAGACCATTGATCCGGGTATATGGTGAGCCGGGAAGGCAGGAGAGCACTCGTGCGGCAGGAATTATCGGAAGCTCGCAGGCGCTCACTTCCCGCTGGCTCCAAGAAGCTGCACGGAACACCGCTTTGGGATAATGGGGGCCGACTGGAAGCCAGCTGACGGGAGGTGGTGCGCGTTACGGGAGGGAGGTCAGCCAGCCGCATCCCTGCGTCTGATCGCGACTTGTTGCCGTCGCCAGCTCACTTCTCATATATCACATCGGTCCCAGAGTTCAATACGCGAAAGTCAGCCACGTATACCGTAACCTTGGGACAGACCTCGGGACGTGGTGCGCGCGCCCGGGCGGGAGCGACAGAATCGGGGTGTGTGGTCGCACAGCAGGCGGCAGACATGCGACCGTGACAAAGCGGAGCGAACGGCGTTTTAAAATCTGACGTGAGGAAATAGGATCCCACAGGATCCGAGCAATCGCGGTCAAAATCAGCCCTACTGTGTGCGGGTGCACAAAATAAGCTACAAAGGGTACCGATCGTGCCGCAGCGGTGGGTTCTAAAGTTGAGGCTCTTTTTGTGGAGAGGGGGGAGGAGGAAGTGCGAGGCGTTGCGGGAGGGAGCACCTAGGACCACGTGGAAATCATCATCCTACCCACTGGCACCCGAATTTAGTGTTTAGTGTTGGGGCTTTAATCTCATCCCATCTCATCTCATCCCATATGCCCTCAAGTGCTGTCACGGTATTTCTTGACAGCCGACAAGTGTATGCAAAAAAAGGACTAGGAGTTGCGAATCAACTCCCAGGCAGCCGGGAATGGCATGCTCTGGGTCGCGGTCTGGTAATAGTAATAATGATGCTGCTCATCTCAGCCCGACTCATGTCAGCTACACCGACACGAGCTGCACGGCTGCCGAAACGGGAACTCAAACACCGGCAATTGTCCGGCTGATCTCTGCGAAGCGTATTCTCGCGACGTGGTCTTTGGGCGCGTGTCGTCCGAGTCCCCAAACCAAAAGAATGCACCTCGTGCTCGTATTTGTCTCGTGGACAGTTGAGGAGTCATAATATCACCTTGAGTTCTAATAAAATGCCTCACGGCTGAAATTGGCGGCTAAGAAAAGTGAAATCGGTTTCAGGGCGGCCTGTCTGGCGGTGCAAGCCAAGGCGATGCCCAGATGTCCCCAGACTCCCGCTGAGGGAAAAGGCGGGAGCTTACGTCCAGGCCCTGCAGCGCGACAGCGCTCGGCCGAAAGGCTCGTCCGGCGGCGGCGGCATCGCAGGCTGGAATGAGCAAGAGTAGACTACCTGAGCACGTAGGTACAGATACAGCATGCAACAAGACTATTTTCAGCTGCCTCAGCTACCGGTAACATCCAGCAGTGGCTGAGCTGAGCGTGAACGAAACAGGCGGCCTGGGCTAGGCTGAGCAATGTTGTCCAACGCCAGTTGGCCATCCAGACGAAGCAGCGCGTGCTCGAATCTGCGAGGCCTACCCAGATTCCGGTGTTTGGGCGGTCTGCACTTGACCGCCGCCCCCCGTGATCGAGTGGATGCGATACACGGACGGCCAGAAAAAAGGAGAACAGCACTGCAGTTCACCGTTCCGGTTCCCGTCACGATCCTCACCGTCTGCGAGTTCGTCGGTGGATACGTCCGAGTCACATGCTGCCGACCCGGCCGGTGCATCGAATCAAGATTATCACAGCTTAACCTCCTATCGGAGGAACCCACTTATTGCGGAAATGAGGCTCGCCATAGAGTGCCGACGTCGCAGGCTCGTGGCAGGGGAACACAGAAAGAGCGGGAGGAAGATGAGGCGAAAGGTGTCAGAGGCCTGCCAGAATGTCGTCACCGCTGCCAGGCATGGACCATTACGCTGCAAATAGACTGCGGATACAGCACGTACTACAGTTAAACTATGCACAAATGCGGTATGCCCAGCACATCTGCAGGCTTGCGCCGTCATTCAGCCCCCAGGAATAGCCCGCTACGCCACACCGCCGCCTCGGTACAGATTACTGTTGCGCTGTCGATCTTACACCCCAAAAGCGGCGGCGACCCGGATGATCCCTCACAGGCCTGACAGGTCACCTCGTCAGTGAGGGCAAAACACTCCGATGCGTCTATGATCTGCTGCGGGATTGTGTTACCAGCCCAGGGGGGCGTTAGCTGCCGTCCCCTCGAGGGCCAGACTGCCACTGTGATCGTTACCTCCACAGGAAAAGGGCTGACGGCTGCACAGTCAGCACCATCGCATTCGTAGATGCGATGGGCCCTGTTTCTGACGATCAATATATGTACCGTCATGATTGCTTCACATGATGTTTCGGTCGCTCTCTGGATTGAGCATTTGGCTTCCCGTGGACTTTGTCGAGGCCCGAAAGCCGGCGGGCTTCATTTGTCAAGACAAGACAAGAAGACAATCTTTCAGCAGAGTTTCCGTGATAAGAGAGATGGGGCGACCCGATGCAGGCGCCGACAAAAGATCGCACAGCAAAATCCGATCCGTAGAATACCGGAATCTGGGGAAAAGCTGGGACCCGCGGCACGGCAAAGTGAGGCAGCCCCCCTGCCGAGAGTCCCGGCGGCGAAATCAAGGCCACGGGCTGTCTGGCTCGGCTGCCTGTCAACTCTAATAACCACCTGGCATGGGCCCCCGATCACTGACCAGTGGGCGGTTACGTAGTACGGCCTGATAGCGTCATCGTTCCTTCAATTACCAAGTACGTGCATCTTGTACCCCTGGCTGTTTCCCATCTGGTTACCGAATGCGTGATGCCCTCACACCCGACGAATCCGAGTCAGGATGAAAGAAACAGGGCAGGTTTCTATCTCTTGCTCTGCTTCGTTGCAGGGGTGAGAAGCGGACTGTCAACCACACATATATGTCACTTGTTCCAACCCCTCCGGTGACGACGTGTTGGCCCGTGGAGAAACATTTCTCTCTCCCGATCTCGCCTCAACGGCTGGCAGGACAAATATTCTACTCTACAATCGCCATCCAGAGCGGCAAATTCTACAATCCTATTTACTAGGGCCACGCAAGTCTGCTCTGCTGGCTAGTAACAAGTCAAGTCATCACGACTGATCATTGTTCCATCATTCTGTAAAGTCAAAATATTTAGCAAGGCCAGGGTTGCGCCGGCATCCTTGACCTCCGTCCACTTGTTCGGGCCGGCCGCGACTTGGTGGGAAAAACCAAAAAGCAAAAAGAAGCGATCTCCGACCAAGGACGGCGCGACTCAGCAGGTCTGCATCAACTCCTTGTGGGCGACGACTGTACCGTGACATCTCTAGGGTCGAAGACCCCCAGATTAGCAAATAGCAATTAGTGTCGCCCCCCTCCATCACCTGGGGACGAACGACCAAACGAACGCACAACCACGGGCAGGCAACAGCAGGGAGCAGCAGCACCTGGCATCTGACACCGAAGCGTCGGTCCCAGGCCTATCAGCTCCAGAGCCGCAAGTCAAAGCCCGCCGGGTTGCCTGACTTGTGACTTGTCCAGGCCCAGACCCGGCCCAGGGCTCAGCCGGAGCCAGAGATACAGTACTTGAAGTATCCTTCCGCATTTGTACATGTCTACATCGATACGTACACGTACATTGCAGGCATCTCACACACAAGCAGCTCGCGGCAAACAGCACACAGCAGGACGGGAGAAGCGCAGCGAGGCGACGCTTGTTCGTCAAAAGGACACACCCGCATATACACACCTGGACGAGGCAAAAACCTCAGGGTGCATGATATTGAATCAGTTGCCGTCGGGGCTCAACAAGTCACATCCTCGCATCCGCGCCCATCGCCTGCCAAGACATCGCATTCCATCTACCGTTACTGTTCCCTTCTCGTCGTCCTGTTGCCCTTTGCGTGCGCGTGCGTGATCGAGTCGAGCCTGGGACACACAACCTTGACGTGCTGTATAAAAACAACTCATCGGCCCCGCCGCCCCTTCACCGTGCTTGGTGTTGTTTTATTATTTCCCCATACATCTCTCGGCCTGATACCCTCTCACCTCGGCAGGCCACGGTGTTTTCTGACTTGACTGTATTTCATACTCTTGTTGCTGTTACCCACTTGATACCCTGATACCAATACGCCGTTTTTTCCACACACCCACACACACCCCAAGCCAGCCTGATACCCACCGCCACCGGGCATCATCGACTTCGACCGACTCATACAAACTCAATCCACCAACCAAACAATCCATCAATCGATCAATCAAAACAAATCAATCACCTCACCGACAAAGCCACCACATCAAATCGCGCCTCCCAACAAGTGCATCACCCGTCGACCGATTCGTCGCTTTGTCGCTCACACCCAACAAAGCACAGCGCAACGCAAGCAAAGCCCGACCCGGCCCGAATTCGAGATCGCATCAACCAATCCGCCAGCTCATTTCTGGTCGCTTGCCGTTTTGGGCAATTCGTGTCAGCAGCAATATACTCAGTAGCGGCGCATTAAGACGTGGAAATTCACCGAGATTTCCCTCGTCTCGCCCTCTCGTCCTCCCAACACCCCTCCCTGGTTCTCAGGTCAGCTGCCAAGAGGGAACGAGAAGAAAGCCCACCCCAGGCGAGGCTTTTAA
Source organism: Diaporthe capsici (assembly GCA_013364905.1). Taxonomy (NCBI): domain Eukaryota; kingdom Fungi; phylum Ascomycota; class Sordariomycetes; order Diaporthales; family Diaporthaceae; genus Diaporthe; species Diaporthe capsici. Next base: position 3,829,982 of record WNXA01000006.1, on the reverse strand, counting down.
TAGTGCTCTGCCTGCATCCATCCATCTGCACCCCGCGAACTTGGATCGGAGACCCTGTCCCACCCCATCGCATCGCATTATATTGCAGTGCATCGTGTCTCATCTGTTGTTATTTATTATTCATCTATCTATTTATCTTTCCGCCCGCCTGTCCGTCTGTCAAGCGACCTGCTTGTCTCGGCCGACCACGATAATAATAACGGCACGGCGATAATAACAATAACAACTCGCAATAAACTCGACCACCAACACCAGCATCGCAGCAATCACACACATCCAGCTTCCAGGTTAAGGTTAGCCTCGGTCGAGTCACCCTCAGCTCAGACATCCCCCTCGGATCGACATAGCTGTCCTGTCTTGGACCCCGCGACGCCATCCTATCACCGACGGGCTCACAATCGCCCATCTGCAGTCCAGCATCCGCATCGGGACACGCACAGCACGAGAGCTGCAAGCCCAGTGCACACGCCGCCTGGACGGACCCCTCCCTCCCCCAAATCCCGTCTTGTTGCTTGTGAGGCATCTTGTGTTGCCCACCTCCTTCCCCACAATCAATCACGCACGCACGCACGTCCGCCGCACACACACAGACCGCGACGCGTTTGGGAAACCAGAGCCTCCTTGTCGGGTCGGCTGCAACCAAACCGAGACAATCCAGGAGTCCCCTTGACGTCCCGAGGCCAACGCCCCCAGCCTCCCGCTTATTATTCCTTATTCGACACCTGGGGGATCTTGAATCAAAGGGGCCTGTCTCACCTGTGGCCCTTGGCTTATTTGCTCTCTCTTCCCCCCAACCCCCTTTTCCTTGATTTTTGACGCGTTCGAGAGTCAAGTCATCTGTCACCTGTCCCCAAAACACGCAGTCTGCTGCCTGCGCATCTCTTCCCTCTTCGTCACTCTGCTTTTTGGATCACACGAAAACAGAGTGCATCTGATCTAATCTGCTGTCTCTGATCTCGGCGGATCATCCATCGATGCATGTGTGGCACCGGCTCGCCTCCACACAAAATTAGGGACACGAGAAACAAAGCCCGGCGACAGCTGGAAGGTTCATGTGCTTTTGCTGCAGCCGCACCTGCAACTGCAGACCCCTTGTACCCCAACCCCACAGCGCACCCCCCACCCACACCCCCTCCCCCTCGCTCCACATCGCCCACCACATCGCGATCCTTCAGCTTCCAGCCAGGCTCCACCCGACCTGAAAAAAGGCCTTCCGCCCTGCCCTGCCTCGGCGAAGCCACAATAACAACACCGCTGCCTTCTGCAGTCAGCGACACCACCACCACCACCACCAACAACCAAACACAAACACATCATAAACACCCGCCTCCCCCCTCCACCTCGACCTCCTCGACCTCTCCACCCGAACTCGACTTCGATAACACACAACACAACAACAGCATCATGTCGTCTCAACAGTCATCGCGCGGCAGCGCCTACTCGTCCACCGCCTCGTCGCCCTACCAGCACGCATACTACTACGACGCCCCCGCCCAGGCCACCTGGATGAAGGTCATCCCCATCGAGGACGAAGAGCTCACATTTGGCGGCAAGCCCCTGTCTGACTGGCACGAGGAGGACCTGCGCCGCTACAGCAGCTCCAGCTTCGACTCGCACGACGAGCACCGCGGCCGCACCCGCCAGCGCGCCTACTACTACGAGCCTACCTCGGCTCCCGGCTCCGGATCTGGACCCACGAGCAGTGGAGGCCACCACCACAAGCACGGTCATGGCCACAAGCACCACCACAAGAAGAGTGACAAGAAGAAATGAGCGTGCCGCCTGCACCAACTGCCACGCAACAACAAATGCCTGGCTGTCGCCCTTGACTGAAGTGATGCCAGTGGCCGCTCGCCACACATACCACCCGAGGCAAGCATTGTCGGACTCCAGCGCAGTGTACGTGTGGGTAAGTGTCTGCGAGATGCATTGCATACGCACACAAGGCACACACACACATTGCAGCACATGCAGCAGCCCGTCCCCGGCAGGACGCCACAATCGCTGCACGACAGCCTTGGCGAAAGGCGGGACACCTTGCTTGCTTCCGTGGGCCCCTCCCTTCGACCAACATGCGAGCTCCCGCCCCTCTTTCCCCTGACGTCGACGCCCGGCCCAAGGCGACCCCGAACCACGTCACGATTCCCGCCCTGTCCTCCTGCATCCTCCCCCACCAAGCGCCACCCCAAAGCCGGGGCCAATGGTCGTGTACACATGGGAGGGAGGATGGGCTGTACACGGGCGCGGAGGAGAACAAAAGCCACACAGGGAGAGAGGGACAGAGAAAGAGGGGGCCGCATCTCGGGCGTCGGAAGAGGCTGCTCGTTACACCAATAGACCGAAACCTCTGCCTGTCCTCGGCAACAAACAGAGACGAGACAGGCAGAGAGCCACGACCAAAGACCAACACAGACGATAGACTCTAGATGTTCTATACAAGCATAGACGCATAGACACTAGACGGACGGGTACCTTGGGCGATCCCCACACACCACACCACATCGCATCACGACACGACACACAACACGTTCGCCTCTGTACAGTACGATACGATCAGGAACGGCGACCAACACTACGAGGCTCCGTCTCTGCGGTGTGCCGCATTTCACTCGGCCTTGCATTCGCCCAGGGCCTGCATGCATTCTGCACGGAGTTAATCTATTCTTTTATCCTGGCGCCGGCTCATCATGCTTCTTCATGTCGGGAAGATGCCATTTATTAGCGACTGTTTATCTGTCCGCTTGATTTTTCTGGGTGCTTTTCAGCCGGTCGCTGCATACATACTGCATACACATTGACTCACGGCCTTCGTTTCAGGTGCTGCTGCAGGTCTTTGTCAAGGACTAGATTGATTCCCCCTACTACCCAGCGTCTCCTTTTTTCCTTACTGCTCGACGATATCCTGGCCTGTCGCATCTTGGGCTACTTTTGATTTTCGGAGCAATTGCTTGTTGAGGCTTCCCCAATTGGGATTGATTCCCTGGGTTTTGGCTGGTCAGATACATACATACTTAGGTTGACCTGGCTCTTATTGGTAGTGAGAATAGATAATCAGAATGAACACACACATACAAAAAACATTTCCTCATCTTTGCTGCAATCAGCCTCGTGATCATGTCCTATCCGTAACCCCAACCTCCATCGCGGATTCGTTCTACTGACGTCGCCTGACCTCACATTCTCCCTAACCGCGGCCTTCACCTAGAGCAGGCCAGGCCAGCCCAGGCCAGGTCTCACCCATTCCAGAGAGAGACAAAACGGGCGTAACAAACCGAGTGACGCACCAAGATCGCCCTAGCCGGGAACATCCCGCAGATCAGGAGAAATAATTACTCCCCGCGACGCCCTGACGTCCCGTCTCAGCCCTTTTTACGGAGCCCCCTGCCAGCACAGCGCCCCTTACAGTAGCCCTTGCAACAATGCAATGGGGGTGCAGGGCGCGCGCCAGCGGCGGCGCTTGTCATCAACCGATGGACCGGATGATAGGTGTCCGGGTGGGGGTCTAGAAGGGGGAACAAGCAGGGAGCGCGCGCCCTTCTTTTTTTTCTTTCTTTGGAACCTGCCGTCTTTGTTTCAGCCTAGAAGCCCTTGTCCTCTTCTGGTGCGGGTTCCTGGGCCGTTTTTCTTTATTTTCGGCGGTGGGCTGGTTTTAGTCTATTCCTAGGATATGCGTTCGGACGCTTGCGGACTTGGGATGGAGGGAGTTGGGGGCGATCCGGCTCCTGCTTGCCGGCGGGTGTGTGGGGGGGGGGGGAAGCGAAGGGCGGCTCGGGGCGCCTTCTAACCCTTCGTCCCCCCAACTGGCCCAGATCCGGGGCTTGGGACTGGGGGGATCGTGCACACATCGGTGGTGACTAGAGAGGCTTCTTTCTCTTTCTACGTGATGGGGGAGCTGCTCATTGCTCGGGTCTTGATTGTGTCTGGATCGTGGGCTTTTGTCTATGCTGCTCATTCTGCGGTAGGGACGTTTCGACAATAGGAGGGAGAGAACAGCATACTATCTCCGGCCCTGATTCTAACCACCCCCTCTATCCGACACTTAATTGTCTGTCATACTGGACTTGCCGGCTGATGCTCAGAAGAAAGTGGCTTGAAAAGAGCATATTTTCAGTCCTGTTCAAATTTGCAAACATACGAGCTTAGAGCTGTGCTTGGTTCCATCTGGTAATTAGATCCCAACCACTGTTGGTACACGCAACCTATCTCTTAGTTGACTGTGGTACTTCAGTTGATTGAGCCGAACAAGCAGGGAGAAAACAAAGCAGCGTTGCTATGTTTCATTGTAAAACCAGAAGATCTGGGAAAATCTTCAAGCCAGCTAGAGTTTTGGGACTTGAAAATGCACGCAACTCAGTTCGCAAAGTTGACTCAACTCAGATGCTGACCGGAGCTATTTCCCAGTCTAAGCGTGGTTTTTGTGAAGAGCGTGGGAGCTGAGGAAAGCATTTAGAGGAGATAGACACTGGCTTCCACGTAATTAGCTATCACCACCAAATGTTCAACTGGACCAGCCCCTTTCATGCGTTTTTCCCCACAACACATTCTGTAGTGTTTTGACTCTTTCCGCTGTTACATTTTGTACACACTCCTATGCTTTTGTTCTACCATTTGATTGCCTCCATATGGCCTGCCTTCTGGTGCCTTCTTAGTTAAGATGTAGAAGAGTGACTGGAACTGATCAAAATTGATGTGTTTGTGCATCAAGTGATTGTATGAGCAGGACCATGACTGTAAAAGGGGTAGAAAGCACACTTTCTGTTTGTACAATTCTTCCATTCATTGCACACCTCCATTCACAGTACATAACGTGGTTGGGCCCATTTTGGCACCTTGGACGAAGGTTGAGGCTGCTGCCTGAAGTCGTTTCTGGCGAGTTTGCCTTTCTTGACCTTGCAACCTGCTTATGGAGCCTTGACCTCTCCACCCTCTGGGTACAAATGATCCGCAGCTTGGCCTCACTGCAACATACTAATTTTGGAAATCCCTCTCCCTCTCATACACCACAGACACATCACGAACATACCCAACACAGATAGCACAATATGGTGTCGTCACCAGAGCCTGACTCATCAGACTCATCAGAATCATCGTCATCCGGTGCAAAATCAGAGTCATCGTCCATTGTCTATGGCCATGAAAGCTTCGATCAGTTTCAGGACAAGGTTTTAGCTTTCGCTCGATCCTGCACTTGGCTTCCTTCAGATGATGAGAATGAGATCTCTATTGAGCGTCTGCATGGTGGTACCTACAATCGGGTGATTGGCCTGACCTTCACGAGGAGCCAAAGAAAGGACCGAGATTTGACAAGCAGCCCACCCACGGAGGAAATTGCCTCGGAAACAGTTTCCAAGTACATCCTGCGGATCCCGCGCTTTGATTCTGCACGAGTTGACGATGATGTCGCTGCGCTTCTGTTCGTCAAACGCCTCCGAGATCTCGAGCCCTGCCCCGAGATGCCCGAGATTCCGGTCCCGGAGGTCATTGCATTCGACGATACGGAGAACAACCCTCTCGGGTCACACTTCATGGTTCAAAAGCGCCTGCGCGGCCAGCGCCTCGATGAAGTCTATCCTCAGCTTGGGCATGAGCAGCAGCGCCGAGTCGCCCAGGACCTCGGCCGTGTCTATCGCCGGATGCTCTCCGTATCAAGCACACAGGCTGGAACCCTAGTACTTCCGGATGACAACAAATCTCTTGATTTAGAGATCCATGTCACACCATGGGATACAAGTGTATGGAACTTCCTCATGGGCGAGCGGGAGCCACGAGAGTCTGCTCCATATCGCCCCGGTCGCTCCGGTGAGTCCGTTCTTGAGCTGCTAAGACGAACTTTCCAAGAGCAGAAGGCAGAAGTTCGAAAGAGGCTAAGTGACACCTTGAGACCCCGTCACTTCGACCAATTTTGCGAAATGATTTCTGCAATGGATGCAGCTGGCTTCTTCAAGGAACTGGACGGACACTTCACCCTCTCGCACCTCGACCTCGAGCCTCGGAATATCCTAGTCGATCCGGAGTCACCGCCAGACCGTCGCATCATAAGCGGTATCCTTGACTGGGACAGTGCCGTTCTGGCTCCTGCATTCATGTCCTGTGCCCCACCCATGTGGATATGGGCCTGGCAGGAGGACGAACACGAGGATGAGCGGTTGGCAAATGAGGAGCCCGCGACCCCTGAGCAGAAAGAGCTGAAAACATTGTTTGAAACTGCTGCCGGTCCTCAGTACATTCGATGTGCATATCACCCAGCCTATCGGCTGGGTCGTCGTCTTGTGCGCTTTGCGGTCGACGGCATACGGTCGAATGAGGATGTGAAGGAGGCTGAGGCTATGCTGGGAGAGTGGCAAAGCCTCCCCCCACAACCTGCTGTCAAAGCAACGGCAGACAACGA